>JACCHZ010000116.1:11960806-13376613 GCA_018907045.1 Wiebesia pumilae
ACTTAAAATAAAATATACATTATTTGAGAAAATTTCTACTTTTTCTAAAATATAAATTAGTAATATGCATGTACAATATAATATGGCGTGCATGAAACACGAAATAAAAATATATTTTCATTCAAATGCTAGTAATAAAAATAGATTCAGAATTATGTTGTAAAATTTATACAAATTAATCTATTTATAAAAAATTATATTATTATATGTAAACATAAATTATAAATTGATTTAATATACCATTGATATTTAGTTATTAAAACAGGGTGTTTTTAAAAGAATAAAATCAAAGATATTATACTTTAAAAATTTTAAGGTTTGTGAGAAAAACACGAGGGGATTTTTTATATTTTTATAAAGAATATTGATGTTTATATACATTTCTGTTAATTAAGTTATTTTTATCATTCAAATATATTTTTTTAATCAATATTTTCAGCAAATTATTTAGTTTTTATACTGTTTTATCAATTTATATAGTAAAATATGGATATTTAAATTAGCATAATTTGTAGATGGTTTGCAGAAAGTTTTAATAGAAGGAAAAGTAATGATGAAATGTATTTATATTATATATTTAATACATTGATTTCTTATTTAATTTAGTTGAAATATAGTATTTAAAGTTTATAGAATTAATTTGAATTCATCATGAGTTACTAAAAGCAGTTTTAACTGGAGTGATAATCGAAAAAAGCTTAAAATATGTGTAATAAATATTTTTATGTACATCTACTATTTACATAATGATTTATAAATAACGTAAAAATGTGTTATATTTATACGGAATAAAATAAGATGGCGTGCTCTAAAATAAAATGTATACATATTTAATACTTTGCTGGCAATAATAATAATACTCTTAAGTAATTCTATAATTTATCATCATGTGCAGAAACTGTTAAAAGATTGAATGTGTGTGCGTGCATGCGTATATAAAATAGCGATATGAGAAAAATTTTTCAACTAAACTATTACTAACATTACTTATAATTTATTCCAAATTTATATACTTATACGAATTTTATTTTTGAAAAAAAAACTTTGAATTTGTTTTTTGATAATAATAGTAAGTATTATATTCTACAATGGAAAACTCTACTTTTGGTAAAGAAGAATTCCTCTATTATAGTCAACACTTTGATGTTTAACGTTATTCGAAAGTTTAAAAGCTGATAATGTAAATGGAAAGCCAGGTAATTTTTAGAGAATCATATTTCTGAAACAATACAATTTAGGTTAACGTACGCAGTGCTTCTCGTGAGCACTTATTCGCGAATAAAAGTTGTTCATGTATGCGTGCGAGTATTCGTCCAGCGACGGTCGTTGCAGCGGTCGGTCGGTTCCTCGGGGTCGCTGACTCGAACGGTCGCCGATCCGTCAGTCGATTACTCGCGGGGATCTTACGTGAACATGGAAACAGGTTCTTGGAATCCGGTTCTCGATTCTACATACGACTCTAATCAACGCGGTTAGATTGCTGCATCGTTCGTTTTCTCTGCCTCTCTCTCTCTCTCTCTCTCTCTCTCCGTTCCTAGTTTCTTTCTCTTGCAAGAGAGCCACGCGCACCGTTCGTTCTTTTCCTCAGACGCGAATCACGTGAACGAGAGCTCGCGTAGCCATACGGACGAGGTAAAGTGAGACTTGTCACTAGATTTGTCTCTGTCTTCTCCCTCTCCCCACACTCTTTCTATTTATTTATTTCTGTTTCTATGTATCTGCATTTCCAACTACAGTTGATTGGACTTAAAGTTTATTTTTCAAATGTTATTTTTCGATGTACTTTTTTTGCTTCTAATCTATTCTATGTCGAAATAATTGAGAATGGAGTTTTTTCTTGCATCAATACATAGCTCAGCTGCGTACTGTTTTTATACATTTCTATTCATCCATGAAGTTTACTATCAAAAATGACTACTACTTAATTTCATATTTGCTCTTTCACTCGTTTGTCATTATATTTTACGTCATTGTAAATTCTTTCATGTACTTAATTTAAAAATGAATTCTACATTTTACACATTAACTTTGAAAAGTTCTAATACTTTTCATTTAATCAAATATTTATGTATGAATTTGATTTAATATAGTTGAACGATAAGATCTAAGTTATAATACTGTAATTGTGACATAATGGAAAACTTATGATATTGAATAATGTACGAAATAAATGAAAATTTCTTTTCCTAATATATTCGAGAAATATTAAATACAGTTTATGAACTTTTTAAAAAAGGAAATGTTATATTTTAAAACTCAGTTGAAATGTCTATAATATAAAATCTGTTGTTTAATAGCAATTTGCTACTGATTTCAGATTATTATTATATGTATTTCTTTCAGAAATAATCATTTATTTAATTAAAAATTTTCGAATTAAAAATGTCATCATTATAATAATGAAATAAATATCTTTTACTAGACTTTTTGTATTAAAAAGAATTAGTTACTATTATGACAGTATAATAGTAGTTAAAATCTCGAACGATTAACTTGATAAATAAAATTGAAACTTTTTTTGAAAATAATTAAAAAAATCCGAATTAATCAGACAAAAAATATATTATGTTTGCCAAAAATTTTATGCCCAAGTATTTAAATGATTTTAACATCCAGATATTTAAAAAGTAATAAGTATGAAGTGAAGTAAAAACCATCTATAGAAATATCAACAAATTATTCATTTCTAAGAATTTTATTATTAAAATAAAAGTTCTACTTGAATAATTAATACTCAATATTTCATATTTTATAAAGTGAATTGTGAATTTATCGATTATTGTTTCAAAGACGGAAATCTGAAATGTTAATGAATATAGAATGGTTATTATTGCGTAAATAAAATATTTACACTTTACACTTCAAAAGTTATGCATCAAGTAACAATATAAATTTTTTTCTCGAACTCTTGCACACGTTTATGAATAATGAAACAAGATAACTGAAAGTCGTCAGACTATTTATAATAGTGATAAAGTATCTAATATATACCAAGGTCTTCCTTGGTATTCCATTTTTGCAATGTTTTATAGTCGCAATTTTTGGCAATGATGCCTCAGCACCGTATACCATCTTTTCAAACAAGCATGCAATATTCATTATACCTGCTGTAAAAGTATAGTAGCCCAAGTTACTATATTTTACTGACATTCTCCCTCCCTTTGTTGCTTCTATTATTCTCGCAAACAAAGAAAGCATCTACGCGATCCTACCGTGAATTTCATCGGCACGTGAACCACTTGGCATGCAGCTTTTATACACGGGACTACAGCATTGATTATGTATTTCGGCTCCTTGCAACCCTTTCATTTGTAATACAAAGTTAAGGAATTTTAAGAAAGCTGCTATGCTGTTGAAAGTCGACATGGTATTTTCTTTAAGAAAAGACTTTAAGATAAGACCATTTTGTATGAAATCTTGAAAAAATAATTTCTTTTTATCTGTAATGTATACTTGACTATTAGTATTGTAATAGAAGTATTACACGAATTCTTTGGTACTATTATCTCTGGTACGTTGAATCATGGTATTATGCATATTTTAGAGTAGGCATTATTATATCACATTTTTTCACTAAATTATTTCAATTTCTAAAGAAAATAATCATAATAAATTTTCATAGGATAATTGTATTTGTAGAATATGATTATGTGAGCTTAAGAAAGAGTTATAATTAGATATACTTATAAAAAAACGTATCTAGTTTTAATTTGATCGTCAGTCAATTATTAGAGTATTATTATTATGAAAACCAGATATTATTACTTAAGTAACAGAGATCATTTACTAAATTTACAGTTTACTTAAAGAAATAAAATGAGTTACACTAGATTATTAATATTCGAGAAATACTAGGTTGAACAATATATTTACATTATAATCATTTTTACTTATAGTATAATCAAATAAAGAATATTCAATAATAAACATATAACAAAATTTATTTTATAGTTAATAAATATAATAAAATGTTGCATATAATATTACATAACGAAAAAATATATTCGTCCAATTTCATTAGTTGAAGACGAATACGTCTGTTGGCGTATTTGTTGGCTAGTTAAGTTTCAGTTATCAAATTTGCAAGAAATATTAAATATAGTAAAATATCGTTAATCTGATATAAAAAATGCTTCTGAATTTATTTTTAAAGGATAACTTAGCAATATTTGGTTTGTTCCTCTACAATTTATTATTTATTTATTTATTATAACGAAAAAAGTTTATTTAAATTATTTTTTACATTCAAAATAATAAGTACTTATAATGGGCATCACATATATTTTATGCCACAACTACAAAAATACTAAAGTTGATCATATTGTAAAATGAACATTAATATTGAATATATAATAATAGTAAAAATAATATGAGAAATACTCTTAGATAACTGAATATAGCAGTCAGATCGGTAAAAATATTTTGAAGTTTAAGATGACATGATAAATTCTTACATTTAAAGTGCGTATTAGTAAATGTGCACAAATTTTGTGTAGCATGTGTTGCTTATTTCATGTTCTGACAAAAGATTTATGCACATAGTAGGCCATGCGCATAAATCTTCGATTTTTGGGATTCATGGTGCCGATTCTCGCGCATTATAAAAGGCTCTTCTGTCCAGGTTAACAGCCGTCTTGCGTGATCGAGCGGTAGCTGCCAATTATCGTTAATTGAGATTCGAAATGCAGCGGCAACGCACAGCTGCGATCTTCTCTTCCTTTAGCCTTCTGCCCTTTGCTCGATACGGCAGTGGCGGAAAAAGAAATGGTTCCGCAGGAATTTCAATAAGAGATCTTTGTATCCGATCGTCTCTTCTCTGTCTTACGAGCTTTGCTGATGATGCTCGTGCTGCTAGTTGGCGCGAGGGTCGATTGAGATAACTCGAAGACAGAGACAGAGAAAGAGCAAGAGATAGAAAAAAAAGGAAAGAAGGCTATGGAATGCACTTACGCATTCGCAGAGCCTCGTGGTGACGATGCTTACACAGGTACGAAAAGTCAGACCCGAAAGAGAAAGAGAACCTTAATTGATCGTCGTCTTGCCGCCGATTATCTGGTTCATTTGGTGTCTCACTTTTTTGCTTACACGCGTCTTGATACGCTAATCTGAAAGCATACTCAGTTTCTTCTGGACGATAAGCTCTGTTTTTCTTCTCACTTAGGCTAGAGAAAGCGAGCGAGAGAGAGTCAGAGAAAGAGAACATATATATGTTTGTGAAAGGAAAGAGAACTGATAAAATTTTTAAAAGTCGCGGATGCCGACAGCCGATTGTACCTACGTTGAGTCGTATATAGCCACATGTATGTCCAAAACAATGTGTTAAAGAGGCACGTGAACTTCTTCTTCGTCTTCGTCGCGTAGAAAGAAGTACATAATTGAAATTTAAATTATGTGGATGTTTAGTTTTTTCTTTATTTTATGCATTAGTAAGATTTAAAAGGGAAATTTACAGAGTGTTTACAGTTTTATTTTTGAATAAATGGGGGCTTCATGCTTACGTCTTATTATAATAGTGGATATTTTTAGATTTTTATAAATAACAAATATCGAAATTGTATAAAATAATGACTAAATATCTTAAACTTCTAATTCAATATAATATGTTGAAACTAAAAAAATCCAATCCTATATATCAATATAAATATTTATATTAAACATATATTATTTTTCTAAAAATGAAACAGTGTATTTTCAATATTTTGCTTTTATCTAATACATAACTAGAGAATTATATTGTGTAATATGCCAGATGTGTAGCGAAATTTCCATCGTAATTTTTTGCAACCTAGAAATTAGTAAGCTCGATATCATATTGTAAGAACTGACAGTTAATAATTACAATAAAAGTAAATAAAAGTAAATAAATCTTGCATACTAAGAGAGTTTAATATATTGTTTTAATTTATAATTTAACACTATTAATAAGAAACTTTAATCATTTCAAGTGACTAAAAATTTTATCATGATAAATTTTAGAAATTAAACATTTATTTGGTAAATTAACTGTATTAAAAGTACTTCGAAAAATTTTTGTTAATTGTATATGGTGAGTAATTAATATGTTTTTCATATTAACTAAATCATTCGTTTTTATAAATAAGATTCAGTAAGTAAAGGTTTAGTAAATTTATTTTTTATTATCGGGTTTTTATGTTTAATCCAGTATTAACTATGAATTAAGGTTTTTTAGGTATTATTTCATCATGAAAAAATCTGCTTCGATAATCGTAATCATTAGCTGACGTCTCTTACAGAAAATATCGATAAAATCAATTTGAAATTTATGTAGTGCTAAATGGCAGTGATTGATTGAAGAAAAATTAAACGATAGTGAAACGTGTAACGAAGAAGAAGGAAGAAGATTACAAAAAGATACTAAAAGGATATCAAACAGCACTCAGAGACGCATAGGAGGAAGAAAGCGGAGCGCCCATAAAAGGATCGAGAGCAACATAAACGCAACGTACAAACGCATTTTGCGCCCTCTTGATTGAGCCCGGCTCTCAAAGATCAATGACCTGGTTTTGGGGCTCTTATCTGTCCGAAGGCATAGATAAAAGGAGCTCATAGTTAGCTCTTCCGAAAAACTCGCGAACGCTTAGTAGTAGTGGCTACCGAACGAATTAGATGAGATAGGCCTGTCAAGTTGTCAGTCTTCGACGGTGGCTGTGGCATCGCGATAGCTATCGTGCACGTAATCGTTCGATTCACATCTAATGTAGTTCTCTATCACAGCACGAGGCATGAAAAAATAAGCTTAGTCACGCTATACCTATCATGAGAGAGGGAACGAGTAAGCGAGTCAGCCTCCGAGAAGCGAAACAGAAGCAACGATCTCTCATCTCTTACGTGACTCTGGCTATTACCCGCAGATTTCTATAGTATTTTGATTTTTTGCCTTAGAAAAATAAATTTCATTTTGTGTTCGATCGATCAATGCTGAATGCGTTTTCGATATCTCGTTGGTTCTCTATCTTGGTCGATGGACGATACTCATTCCAATGCCTACAATTTTGTTTGAATGTCTTTCTAACCTAACGTTGCTTAAAGTCTAGATGGACGAATACTAAGATCAGCCCTATAACGCTACTTTTAAAAATAGGTGTCTCCTATGGACAAATTTCTAGCCTAAGAAAATATTTTTTATTACGAATAGTTAATAAACTAGAGTTTTAATTTGCAGCATTTTCTATTATATTACGTATCGCGTAATATAATACCGTTAACTTAACTAGACTACGCTTCTAATCCTCGTTCGCCTAAAAAAATGCGATCCAAGAAATATAAACTCAAGTGATAATTATAATAAATTATAGATGGATCGGTAGAGTAATAAATAAATGAATAGACAGATAAGTAGATACTTATTTACATACGTATTCAAAATGAATACGATCACAATTCTGTAACCTACCATTAAATATACAATACATACAATATGAATTGGAATATATCTGTCAATTAATTAATCGCTCATTTATAATTAGGCAAAGAAAAATATCATGTTATCGTAGAAACATTTTAATAACTTAGTAGTACTAATGTTAAATATATAATATACGCTATTAATAGCAAAAATTGTGGACTATATATCAAATGAGAGATTGGACGTTCTGGTACATACTAAACATAATGTGAGAAAAACATAATATAAGTCTTAAGAATTTTAGATTGATTCGGTAACTCTTTTATATATTATACGCGACTTTCAGATTTTATTTCAGCTTTAACAGAAAGTATCATAGTTTACTTCAAATATATTTTAATAGTAGTTATTGACACGTGAACAAAAATATTTTTTTAGAAATGACAACACTCTTACACAAAGCGATACGGTCTTTTAATTTGAATATACTTTTTATGTAATCCTTGTCTCAGGAAATATTCATAATACAATATTAAATTTAAATATATATAATTTTGTATATATTTAATGTATCATTGCATCGAATTAATTGAAATAATTTGAAATATACTGATTGTACTCAGATCTTGTACTATTTCTTAATTTCATCTAAAAGTTAGGCCAGAAGGAATATTAATATACATCTGCAAAAAAGTATATGGTTTTTGTAAGGAAAAAATACACAAGGCATTCGAAAAATGTATCTCATACGAAGCAATAATTTATCTGATTTCATATTAATAAGAAAGAATGATTTAAAATCAAAATGCATTTAATTAATATCTACTGCTAGTAGAAGTAAACCGTAGTTGTCGATTAGTCTCGAAAGGTTTCATATGCACATACATGCGTATACATATGCAAAGCTCATTCCATATATAAACGTGTTTTGTTATCTATAAATGCTTGTACGAGAATAATGATGAATTCATTGATGTCAATGAGATGCACGACTCTATAAAGAGACCTCGTTCAAGGTCGTCCACCTGTCAAACATTGCTCGACAAGAGAGATCTCATGTGTGCAACGCTCCCGGACTAGTAGTTAAGAATACGGAATATTTTTGAAAGAGTATGGTAAAAGTGCACTTGCACTTACAATTTACATATTCACTCTCAACCCACACGCTCGCACATAAGTACAACCGTAGAGCTTTCCCATTTTTCCTCTTCTTTTTCCTTCATTTTGTTTTTAGAGAGTATTTGTAATCATTGTGAATTCAGATGTGAGAAATAAATTATTTTCAATCTGTTTATCGATAATTCTTTTGAAAATAATATACTTTAATACTATACTCAAGTTTAAAATAGTCTTAACATCTCAAAGATATATAATTTTAAACAAATATATAAATATACGAATATAGAAAATAATAAATTGATTATTTTTATTATTCATAATCAATTCATCGCATATTTCTTTTTAAGACAATTGTAAAAGTTTAGTGAAACAAAAGTTCCATATTCTTAAGTTACTTAAAACAAAGTAGAAATTAATTATAATATTATTCTATTGTAGATTTTTTAATATTACTAAAAATTCATATTCTAGTTGAACCTTCAAACAGAAGTTTAATTATTTTTACGAGCAAAAGTATTAAAATGAGCGATTACATAATAAAAATATAACCATAATTCTCTAAAACTTAATCAATTTTTTTAGAAAAAGGGCTATCCTACAAGTATTTAGCTATAATTTTAACTTTTAAAAATATTAATCACCTAGAAGTTTAAGTTTCCTAGTTATTTCTCATTTAAAAGATTTAATTTATCATTATGTCACTTTAACATTTGTTTCATTTTAACTATTGCATTTATTCAATTGCTCTTTATTATTTTTTTTCTTCCTTAGTATTTATTATTATCATTTTTTAAGATCTTCAATCGCATTTTATAATTTTGCTGCACTTATTACGAACAATGACGTAGAAATTTATTTATCTGGGGATATCTAAGAATAGTAATCTATACAATAAATAACTATTTTTACGTAACTTTTTGTTATTGCTACTTACACGATGTACTTAATTTATTTTCAAATTGCATATTCTGTTTTATTTATATTCTGTCTTTCATTATTTCAATGATACAAATATATCAAATAAATATCAATAATATTTTATTCGTTACATTTAATTGTATGATATAATTTTCGATAGATATATTTTGATTAAAATATCTTATCACCAAACATAATGGAAATACTTTTTCTCGAGAACATAAGACTTCAGATTTATTTGTTTATTAAAATTGTTTATGTTATGAATGCATATCCTCATAATGATGTAATAACTTCGAATTATAATAAGCTATGTTCTAAAACTGAGCTTATCTATTTGAATATGTTATTTTATGTCAGTTATAAATTTAAATTCAAAAATACTTATAATTTTAATGGAAGTATACACACTTTATGTTAATATATGATATTTTTACAAATGTTGGCTAATGTTGATATTGGTGCTTAGTTTTGATAATACCGTAATATGGAAAATGTATATCATTTTTCAAAAATTACGTGCTTTTAGATTTTTAATGGTAATCATATTACAATAAAAGGTTTTGTATCCATATTATATATTTATAAATAAACTTCTTTTCTCACATTGATTTATTCTAGATTTATTTATAATACTATATCAATTATTTTTAAAACAGATAATATAATGGAAAAATTCTTCTCAATGTGAGTGTTGCAAATTAATTTTTTAAAGTCAAAATAGAGGAATTTGTGAAATAAAAATTTGAATTTTAATTTTTTCTACAGAATCTACTTTATTTACTTATTCTATAAAAATATCTTACGATAATAAAAGCCGTAAAGTAATTTCTTTAAGGGCAATTACAGAGACAAGTTGAAAAAGTTGATGAAAGTTTCATGAAGCTAACCTTCATGAATAAGCAAAGGTTCCATATACAGAATCGGTTACCTTACAATTTTAATTTTATTAGTCCTTGAAATGTTTGAAATCTAAGAATCAAACAATTGATTTTATCGGAAGGTTGAGTAACCTTCCAAAGTTGAAGTAATTGCCAAACCTGAATGCGTAAATAAAAAATCGGCGACTATAAAAGAATGACGCATCATCCATATGTTCGGGGACAAAATGAGAGAAGCACGTGCATGATCTCAATATTGTAGTCTTTGCGAAAAGCCGTCCATGGAGAATTCGACAGTTTCCACTTTTAATTTATTTAAAGACGTGCCAAAAGTGACCGCTTGATTGAAAAAAGGAACGAGGTGAGTTGCGAGTGCGAAGCAGCGAACATTCGGACGAAAAAGTTGTCCAAGGAAAAAGCCTGGAAGAGCTCCGGAGACATCGGCATTCAGTCGTCGGTGAGGAACCGCGGAGGAAGCGAGCGATATTTAAGGTTCGCGCTTGATGTACTGCATCGGGAATGAGACTATTTTACACAATAAGTTCCGTTGGGCGTAATCGTGTATAACGAGAGGAGACACGGAATTCCAGTGTCGAGGAACGGTTTCTCCCGAGGCTGAAACTCGTAACCGCGCACTACCAGTCTTTGTTTCATTTGTCCGGTCCAAACTTGGCTCGCGTGCACCGATTGCTGCCACGGCGACTCGATTTCTTCTTTCGTACTTTCGGACATTACGTGTGTAACATATAGCTGTGAGAGAACCGAAGAAAGATCGTTCTTTAATGAGAAACGTTGTGGTTTAGCTGAAGGAGCAGGAGCATTCCTTCCGATCATTACCGCAGTGACTCAGAGAAACAATTCGCTTTGTCGAAGAGATTGTAAGCCGATGTATCGATGATTCTTCACTCGATCGACAGACTGCCCGTAGCTCAAGATCGACGTATGGGTAAAAAGCGCAAGAACTAATGAGACGTGCCTACAAACCAAGAAAATGCGTCGTTATATCTCGATTTAGTAAAAAATAGAGAAACAGTGAGAGAAAGAGAGAGAGAGAGGGAGAGCCAAAAATGGAATTTTCATTGGATCAATTATTTATCATTTACTGAATGATACAGGTGCTGCTTACATAACATCAACTTGTTCCGACATTTTTCTTCTTCTTCAAGATAAAAAAATCCTTCGATAATCTAATATGTTTAATGGAGCAGATTTGAAAGTTAAAAATATATTGCTCTTCTTATTACTTATCATTCAATTATATACCTGGAGATGCTTTTTCTTTATTGATTACGGATTATGGTAAAACTAATATTTATGGATTATGGTAAAACATTTATTTCGCTACAAAAATGCAATAAAGCTAGGTATCTGTAATTTTCGATAAAGAAAAATAAAAGAACCTGAAGCTGAATAAGGAAATAGAAATTTTATTTAAAGAATCAGTTGCTATTTGAAATGAATTTACTTTTACGTATAAAATAAATTTATGTGACTTATTCTCATGTGGTTGAATGTCACATAATTAAAATATATTGTTTTCTCTATTATTAATTTCTTTATCAATGTCATAAATTTTAAAAGTAACTATTTATTAACAACCACTTGCATAAATACATTTATACGTTTTAAATAGTACAATATGACGTATGATGTATTAACTCGCAGAAATGTAGTTTTCGATATTTCAAAAAACAATATATAGAAATAAAAAGAAAATATATTTAATATGCGAAAGAATATTACATTACGTTAATAGTTTTTAGTTTTAAAGGAAAGTTATCAAAAATTGTATAAGATTAATTCATATAGAATACTTACGTGTACATTTATTCGTGTTATTATTTCTCATTTATAATATACAGCTATTACATCTGCCTTATATATATATATATAAAGACAGGCAGTACTTTTAAAATTTTTAAACTACAGTTGACTCACACTTACATGATTATTAATAAAAAATATTGTTAAAATTACAAAATTATATATTTAATTATTTGATGAACAAATCCGAAAGTTAGATTAGTAAGAAATTTGATATTAACGAAGTTTTAAAGCTCTCATCTTGAAATTATCTTTCACACGTTACACTTGTTCAGTTCATTGAGAGTAATTTTTTTCACCATTACATAATACTCAGATCCTGAGAATAAGAAAATAAGCTCGCGGGCGTGCTTTAATGAGAAGCGCATTGCCAGAAGTAGCTCTCGTGATCTTACATGTCCAACTTAATCGGTACCGCAGAAATTGAAAGAAACAATACGCTGTGGCTTGGGTGTACGATATCTCCACCGATTTTCTCAAACGATAGATGAATACGTATCTCTGCAACATTTGGCTCTGACTATACAGCTCCTGTGTTACGGATTTTTTTTTGTTGCTCAAATCAATCAAGTAAGAGTTAAAAAAGAAAGAGAGAAAGAGAGAGAGAAAATAGATATCACATTGAAAAGAAATTTAATTAGCTTTCAATGTTTACTCACTGTTGACCGTTTCGACTGAATGATCTTCTGCCAAAGGGCTTTGCCTCTTTAAAGGTGCGAGCACATGTTCTCATGAGCTCGCTTCTCTCTCTTCTTCTCTCTCTCTCTCTCTATTTCTTGCTTTTTCCCTTTTTTTTCATTCGCTCACTGTTCCTTTCGCCATTTTTCTCTTTCAAGGTTGGTATGTAGAACTTGATATATGTGGGTAAGTATATATTTGTGTTCCTGCAAACCATGATGCTAGGACAAATTAATGCCGCTTCGTTGATTGTCAATTCGTGAAGATTAATGGGACATGATATTTAGTAATTAGTATCCGATGCGATGGCTGTAAGTTATAGGCAGAAAAGAAAACGAATAATCTAAGTAAAATATTAAATTATCGAATTACTAAACTATAAGCTGTTAATAAAAAATTTCATGGAATAAAAGTTTCTGTGTATTTACAAAAATTTTTTCACATTTACAGCATCAAAAGTTTTTAGTTTATTAAATTATAATTGTAATTAATAACTGTTTGTTACTTCTCAAAGTAATATTTATGTGCTAATAGTATAAAACTATCATTTCTTAAACAGTAGGTTAGCTTCTTTATAATATTTATAAAAAATTTAACGTAATTATTAGTCAATAATGAAAATGATATGATAATGAAAATTGATATTGTTGAAATGAGTAGAACTTCATTAATAGTTAAGACAATAAATATTTTAATACATATTAATTAAATGTTTTTAATATTATAAATTTCTTTAATATTATAAACAATAGACACTTGATATTAAGAATTCAGTTATTATTAAAATCTAGATTAAGTAATCTGAATTTAGCTAATTTTGTGTTACATATGAGATAAAAATATATTATATACTTTGAATATCGTCGTGCTTTTAATAAATTAAAAAATTGTTCTTTATTACTAAGTTTTCATATAATTAAATTAAATCATGATTATGATATTTAGAATAGAATTATTATAAAATAAATTATTAAAGGTAAAGTAATTAAAAAAAGTTAAATGACTGATTTGTTTATTATGTCTTATGATACATAAAAACTGTATTCTAAAAATACTTAATCTAAATTTATCCTAATTATTAATTTACTCCAGGTATTTAGTGTTTCTAGAGCTTGAGATAAAAATTGAAGATGACGAAATGCAATACAGCTTTGACTATTTAACACTTAATTGCAACAAACTAATTTTTATTAAAAACATAATTATATATATATATATTAAAAACAATATTTTTCGGTAATGTTTATCCCTATGAAAATTTTATAATTCTAAATAATTCTTTACATTGAAGTATTTTATTATCTTATATGCTTTTTACATGATAAATGTGTAGAAATTTAATAAACAAATGTGATTAAATGCAATAATAATTTATAATAACTAGATATTAATATAGTATAATTAATATATTAAGAATCATGTAAAAAATAATTTATAAAGTGAAACATAAATACACATATATATATCGGAAAAGGATGTATAGAAATGGAAAGTACGTAAAAACCTGATGTTCAGAGACATACACGTTTGCGCAATATATTACGTACGAAAATCCACAAGATATGCGAAGCTTTTAGTCAAGCAAAAGTATTGGCTCGTGTATAAAATATATTATCAGAATGAAAATATAAAAACAAGAGTGGCATAAACGGAATTACATTCGATCAGAAATGTGCGAGGTCCAGTTTGGAGTCGTTGGTACTGGAAGTGAATAAAAAACCCAGTACACACGCATCGGTTCGATAGTAAAAGAAATATCTGTCGATTTGTAAACGATGCGTTTACAGAGACAAGAGCGTGATGCATATTCTCCACCACCATAGGTAGAAAAAAGTAGGTAGAGAAATTCTGAATTTCTTTGGAGTGTTTCAGGTGTAATGAAAGTTTATAGCTTGTTGATTTAAGGGAACAAAAATCGACACGCACGGATCTGAGGAACGCGTTATAACCGTCCCCAGGTAATGAATGTGCGGTGCGAACAAGGCGCTTGGACAGGTGTAAAAAAAAGCGCGCTGCACTTCTCGATCGCACTGGATGGATTAAAATTCTCTGACTAATACGCTACTAACATGCCTATCAACGATTCTGCATTAAGCTCCTTGCGCCTGATTGATGCGACCTCACCAATCGGTAAATCAAGGATGATTTTTAGAATGCAATATAATAACAATGAAAAGAATATTGCAAATTTTAGTAATTTCTAATGTAACTTAGGTCTTAACAAAAGAGTTTATTGTTGTAGGGAACGTCAAAATTAATCATCAATTATGTGGAACAAAATTACATTTTCATATTTCTTGATTACTATTGATAAATGAAAATTTACAAATCTTCTTATTTTCAGCGTAGAAACTGTAAGGAATTATAGCTAAAAGGTATTAAATGAATATTGGTATACACTTTATTAAGCTAAGGATACGGCATTAATTGATGGTATAATATCAAAAGCAATAAATTAATTATAATAAATTATTAGTAAAGATATTTTATATACATTTTGATGGTCAGTGCGGAAATATTATAAAAGTTAATAAACAAATCAATAGTCTCTAACGCTATACTAAGACTATAATTTTCGCTACACTCCTTTTAATTAATAAAAGAAAATTATACTTGCACTAATATTTTTTATAAATTGATCATACACGGACTTTTTATGTATAATTTTTCATAAATTATGCAAGTACAATGGTCAACTGTATGTGTTTATGTATACAAGTTCGTAGAAGCATTCGACTTGAAACATTCTTACGTAAGTGGTCTTTTCGACGCCTAAAAATGTAAATACACGTAAGGCTTCATGAATTTGCAATGACACAATGTACTAGAACTACATAAGAATCCATGCTTTTCATTCAAAAGTTTGGCACGAAAACCTTTTTTTATAACACTTGTCACGTAAGTGATACACACTTAAGATTGAAAAATGAAAACCTAGCGCCTACTTAATTTTCAGGAGCAATTTCATTTCTTTAGTCCGTTTGCTTGGAAGAGTGCATATAGATGTAGCGTGGTAAGGTTTTAGTGCTTTTTTAGCGAGTGTTAAAGCGTTCGTTTGCTCGTTGTAATTAGAGGTGCAAACTTCGTGGCTATGAACAGAGCATTGCCATTATCAGTGGCTTGGAATTACGCGTAAGGTTAGACTTGGATGAATTTGGCTTGTCGACCTGTTCAGTGTGTGAGAATGTAGAACCACGACGCTATTATAAAATATCTCGCGTCTGTTTACGAGTTGATACGTGAGCCGGACAGCCGTGGCTTACGCAAGCTTCATACAGCTGATAATATTTAGCTGCTTATGGAAAAACGGGATTCAGTTGTATGCGTGCATACTGGGAAGAAGGAAATGATCAGTTTATTCGGGCAATACTTGGTAAATTGAGCACGAGCCAATTGGCCAACTAATTTCGGGTCCCGAGGCGCATGTACATTTGACGTGTAATTTGTATCATTTTTTTATTCTCTTTCGGGTAACTCTGGAGTAAGCTGCTTATTTTCTCCAAATTTATCAAAATTATGATATACAGTATAAGTGTATTTATTTAAATAAAACGTAATTGCTTACGAAAATGTTCATAACTATAAAATATTATCACCTGTATTTTATAGATTATTTATTATAAATTTCATAAATTTCATAAAATATCATAAATTTTCTCTTGAAGCTTACTCTGATAGCTCTTACGAAACTGCGCCATAAGAAGTAAATACTTGAATAGATGTGTAGTCCTTGTTCACTACGAACCTCCTAAAGTATATAAAATAATTGGCCGAAAATTATTCTAAAATTTCTAATTAAAGTAGCGACAGTTCAATTAGAAGTCTTATGTATTTTTTACAGGCCAAAGAATATACTTCAACAAGAAAGTTTTACAAAGATTTTTCATTATTTATACACTATTAAACTCAGATATGCAAATAAAATTTATGTTATTAGGCTTAAAAAAATTATTCATTCTGCAGCAAAAGTATCCTTTTATATCTATATCAAACATCTTGACTTAAAAATAAATATTTTAATCAAAACAGAGATAAATTTTTATGTTATAGAAAACTCTTGAAATAATAAAACGAATCATTTCTTCTGAAAAGATTATTATATAAATATACAAATCTAATATTTCTATGAATAATATCATATCATAATGTTTCAAAAATTATAGAACAGTTATGAAAAGATAAAATTCTATCCAACAGATGTATTGATACAACTGAAAAAATGTCGATGCCAAGAGTTCACATTATATAAGTATAATATATACATATATATATTTTTTATAACTATTGAAAAATAAAAACTTTAGAATAAAATTTTGAATCTTTTGTACGAAGTTAAGCGTGATATAATTGAAATTTATAAATTATTATTAAATATTTCTTAATTATACAATTGTAATTTAATATATAACGTTGTTTGTTCTAAGGAGTCAGTTATTTAGAAGGTAAACATATTCGTCTGTAGCTTTAAAATAAAAATAGATTTGAATCCGACGCAATTGTTTATATTTTCATAAACCTTTTGCATATTTCTGTTTATATATATATATAGAAATGATAAGGGTTTCGAATGAAAATTATTGTTCGATAATAAATAAAAAATACAAAATCAAACTACCCAGGATCTAATTATATTATGATTTATTTAATCTCCCTAAGATTTGTATAGATATTTCGCACTAGGGATGTCGTAGATGTCGCAGTGCCAATATTTACAGTGATCAGTGACCGAAGGTCACGGTAAAGACGGATATATAATCGGAATTACGCTAATTGACGAGGATAGCACAGGAGGCGTCGACGATCTTCCAATCATCTTTCATCTCTTGCCACCGTGTTTCTCGTTTGGATGCATCCAACAAGAAAATAATTCTACGCAGTATAATGCAACTAGTAAGTGAGTGAGTGAGTGAGTGAGAGATAGAGAGAGCGATAGAGAGAGATAGAGTGAGAGAGATAATATTGGGTGGATACTATTTAATACCTGATTGGACCCATAAATGTATTCTATCTTATATAATAAAATTTCAACATTGACAACGTATAGGCAACTTGTCTCAAAGGAAGAACATGTGCATTATACCTTTTTCATTCATTCTTTTTGTTGTTCCTAGTTTACAATTTCAGCTACCGATAATTAAAAAAATAAGTTACGATTATATTATCTACCTAAAATTTAAGAAGATTATCATATTAATCAAAGATAGTAATTCCGTTATGTTATCCTTAACTAATTTAACCAAAATTAAACTAAATAAATAAATATTTTTATGTAAAATTACAACATATTTTTAGAAATATATATCTTAGTAATCATATAAAATTTTAATAATTAATAAAATCGCGTTTTTCAAATTTAATACATAATTTTATTCTTGAAGTAATTTGAGTAAAAACAAAAGCAGGTAAACTCTATTTCATGTAAGATTGTAATATATTATCTTTTAAAGAATCTGATCAGGATCATTATTTCTTTACGTCCGATATAGATTAGGCATTCTGAAACTTCTTAAATAGAGACTGTTTATGTTATGGAAGAATAATTGTTTTGATCCACAATCTACCGAATATCATATTAAATAATAGTATATAATAGTATATAGATAAAAACAACGTTAATTTCTTTTAAGTGATCTTTTATCTTATTTTGTTTTTATTTTTAAATGGGAAGCGCTAACATATGAATTATTATCTTATATTTAAGCGATGTTGCTATAATCATATTAACTATAATTATACCAGTGAAACAGCATATTATTTAAAAAATACTTTCATTTTCATTAAATAAATTTTGGCAAAAGTTATCAGGATTCAAGTTATTTAAAAAGTTTTTTCAAAAAAGTTCATAAAGGAAACTTCTAATAATAAACTCTTTCTAATTCAAAAATATATTCAGTATGAAAATATAATATTCTTATTTGTAATTACATGGTACTTCAAAATATTAATTAATTATTCAGTTTTATTATTAACTATATTTATTATTAAATCTCATGAAGAACAGAATTATAATTGAACCATTATATAGCGACAATAATTTTACACTTGAAAATAAATAATTTCACGATATTTAATTTATAAAATGTATAAATACAATAAGCAAATATTTCAGTTGTAAATATATACGATTTTAAATATTATTAAACTAATTAAATGAATTGAATTTAATTCTACGAATTGAAAGTTTAAAAAATATTACGACAATAATCAATTTTCTCTATACTAAAATACTTGTATTAAATACTTTAGTAAAATTTAAATATGTTAAAATATTTATTGTGAGTATGAAATAACATTTCTAAAGCAAAAATATTTTTGAAGTTATCAAAGAAGATTATGAACTAATTTTAACGTAGTTTTTAATAAACTGTATGAATATTAAATTTATTAATTATCTTTAAGGAAAATACACAAATAATATCTTTAAATGGTTTACCGTACTTATTTTACATTTTTCAATGTTATTAATTAAGATTATTTCTATTTACGTACGAGTATAAATGTAATTATCTGAAAAAATGTAGATATAATATTTCAAAAAATATAGGGAAAATAGTTTCCAAATGATTGAAAAAATAATCGGTTAACATAAGAATTCGAATGCAATAAAAATTGAAGAACTTTTAAACTAAAATTATTTAGGTCGTAGTTAAGTATCAGGTTATTAGGTTAAGGTTGATTATACATGTACATTATAGAGATAGTTTATGTCAAAAACTAATTTAATAGAAAATTCAAAAATATTTTGTTTATAATAATGTCTGTATATATCTGCAAAGTTTAATATACAATTTATACAATTGATCGACATATTTTAAGAGAATCCTCTAATTAGTTCATTAGTTACATAAGTATTGGGTGATTATTAGAAATAAGTACTTATTTATAAAAATATTTTCTATTAATTTAATAGATTATCTTCTAAACCCATCTAGTACCCATAAAAGACTATATATGGGTAAAAGGTCTTTTCTTATTAGACCGAATAATTTGGACAATAATTGTTGAATTTTATGATAGACTTAGCTAAGATCATATTTTTTAAATTTGTATTGTATTCATAAAATACCGTATATAATAAAAAATTGAATATATATTAGGTAAGAATTATATATTTTGAATTTATTTCAAATTTATTAAGAAAATCAGCTAAGAATTTGTAATAATAGTCTGTGTTAATATTTTACAAATTTTTGTAGTTTATTTAGAACAAAATGACGTGACTACATCATTTTTAAGATTTTTAATGTATGCATTTACTTTCGGTTGACGTATTTATATCTTGATGTTCATGCACATGTGTTCATATAAATACATATTAATTATAGATCAAGCAGCAGAAAAGGAAACAGATTATTGTATTATCAGAGTGGACATTAAAAAGTCAAGTAAGTGAAAGCAACGTAATAAATGATAAAAGTTAAACATTTATAGAGAGAACTACAGACAGTTTTGAAAATAATTTAAAGCCTATAATAAAATTGATTAAAATAGAATAGAAAAACATTATTATATAGAGAATAATACTTAATTGTAAATAATTGAAAATTTTATTGGTTGAATATTTTAATTGCTAATGTATTGGAATACAAGCTGTTAACTCTAATACATATGTGTTAATATAGTAACATAATATAAAATTTGATCATAACTAAATAAATACTTCAGTATAGGTTGTCGCTGATATCATCGTATAAGACAAATGTAACAAACTCATTTTATAATTATTTTTCTATAATAATCAACATTTAAATATTAGATAAAAATTTGTAATTAAATTTATTTGATCGATTCGCAATGTTTAATTCCTAGGTTTAATTATATATATCTTAGTAATCAGATAAAATAATTTTAATAATTAATACAGTCACGTTTTTCAAGTTTAATATATAATTTAATTATAATGCAGAAAGTTATAATGTTATATTTATTAAAATCTAAAAGTAAAAAGTAATTTTTATACTGTGATCACGGAAAAAATTATTGGAACTTTTGACAAGTACTTCATTAACACAAAAGTGAAGATTACTTATTTAAAACAAGTAATATATATATATTATATATATTATACGATAATTACTTATTTAATATTCAACATACTCTTATTTCTATACAGACAACGACAACAAATATCTTCTAAATTCGGAAATTGTAAGGTGTCCTATTAAAAGTTTACAGGATGTAGTACAATTACACCTTTACTCTTGCCGTCCTTGTTATTTTTCAAGATAGTTCAATGCAAATATTCCATAATCGAGGATCACTTGTCAAATGCTCCATATATCCCTCGTTATTTGCAAAAGCTTGACTTAAAAGCGACGATCGCAAAATAAAGAGTTGTCAGGGTAGAGACAGGACATTAAAGAAGATGTAATAAGAAGAAAATAAAAAAAGTCAAGAGGAAAGGTAAGAAGCGAGAACAGACCGATCGGAGGAGACATTTAAAAGAGAGAAAGAGTTGTGTGAGAAAGAGAGGAAGAAGATAGGCCTTACCCGTTCATTCGCGCAAGGAGAAGAATAAGAGAAGAGATCCAGCGCACCGACTCTCTCGCATCGTCTCGTCGTCGCCGCCGCCACCGCCGCAAGAGATACACGGTGTGGGAAATAAGGGGCCAATGAGTGGATTGAGGATGTAAAGGGGTCCGTGCATCACTTGTGTTGGCCCACGGGTATCGCTGCTAGCTTATATATACACCACCGGCGCACTATAGAGAAAAAAGAGATGGGGACACAACGAGAGAGATGGTGGAAGAAGAAAGAGATGCGATCGGCAAACGAATCAGAGAAACAAAAAGGAGAAAAAGTCGAAAGAAGCGCGATGATAAAGGAAGAGTGGAGGAGAGATTGAGAATGTATGTGAGACGAGTGAGTAATAAGAGAGCGCGCCCAGAGACAGAGTGAGAGAGAGAGAGAGAGGAGGAAATGGATAGAAAGATGACGAGAAAAAGGGAGGAAAAGGAAGATGCTAAAGAAAGAAAGCGAGGGCAGAAAATAGGACCTAAAGAGTCGTGTGCAGGGAGGATCGGGAACTGTCCAGAGAGAGAGTTGCAATACGTGTCACAAAAACTTCTACACTTTAAACGCGAAAGGATTTTGCATAAATCCTCGTGAGACTATTTGTAAGCTAGTACATTATGTACGGACCTATATGCATGTTGGTCGGTAATTTTCCGTGATAATTGCTATTACTCGAATGATGTTTTCGGTATTTTTGAAGAAAATGAAACCTGGACTTTTTCAGTAAGAATGAAGTAGAGTAAATCTGGAAGGCAAGCTTTCAAATTACTATGATATGAAGCTCAATAGACTGCTTTGAAATTTATTCTACTATAAATAGATTGTAATTAATTTAATAGACTAAGCTTATGTAGCTAAGTTGACAGATGTGGGATTCAGAAATTTTATACAAACAAGCCTAAGTAATTTCTAATAAAAAATTATTTTATAAGATTTATTATCAATAAAATTTCCCATAAATCATAATCTCAAAATATATATTCAATACTTTTTGTTTCATTTCATTGAATGTATCGAAATAATACTCATATGGTACAATCTTAAATTTCTATTAACGTGTTTAATTTTCATTTGTATTTTTGATAAAAATACTAAAATTAAGTAAGCAGTATAGATTTTATTGCATGCATATTTATACTTTTCGTAATTTTATTCCGTAATTCGTGAAAGTTAATTCGTAAATTGTATAAGAAAATCAACAGGATGAATAAATGTAATTTAATAAAATTGTAATATTGGATTTCCATGTAAAGAACTGGTGTTAACTTATTTTCAATTTCTAAAAATTCCCTGAATTTCAAAACGTTACTAAGCCATTGGTAATGTTTATACAATGAATCCAAGCAAAGTGGATAGCGTCGGTTATTTGCAATCGTAAAAATTGATTTGGCCTTTAAAGCTTAAACAACACAGTCAATTACCGCTTTTAAATTAACAGCTTTAAGTAAACTTCATAAAAGTAATACAATACATCAAAACAATAATAAAACAAAATAAAACAAGGGTTAAAGAAGTAAAAAAAGGAAGGGAAAGTAAGACACGGCCAAGTGTAAAGGAATCCTTTTACTGCATCTCCAAACAACAATAAATTCATTGTTTTCCACAACGAGTTTACGACGCGTATTCACGAGAGGCCTTTCATTACCCTGAACGTTAAGACGCGAAAAAGCTCACGAGTTCGGACGTGCTAAAAATAGTCGACAGCAATCTCATTGTACGTAAGCGCAATTATACACTCATGTGCACGGGTGCAGCAAACTTCTCGCAAGTCTATAAGATTCTATCATTGTGTCGCGATGTATAGAAGATGGAAGCGAGAATAGTTTTGTGTGCGCGCTTATGAAGGCGCTTATGTGTGCGTGTGCGCGCGTGCGATGCCAACGCCAGTAGATGCCCTCCGGCGCTAGTCCGACGGCATTCCTTCCTTCCTCCTCTCGGTCCTGCTGCGACGTAGCAAGTGAACCTTTTCATTCTTCTTATCCTACTCCCCTCTCTTTATTTCTTTCTGTCTCTATACCTTTTGCCCTTCTTCATTTTATCGTTGTCTCACTTCCTTTTGCTGCGTCGTGAGTTCGTCCTCGATTTTTCTCACAGGTGGCGAAGAGCCACTACTTGCTCAGGCAATTTAAGAGATTGGAAGGAGACGAGAACTTAACATCGCTCTGGGACTTTGATATCCAACACATGCGTTATATGTATGGGGGGGGGAGAGAGCAAGAGGAACTACCAACAATTTGCTAATGAACAGAATAATGCACTGAGAGTCAATTTTACTTTCAGTATAATGGCCAATTTATATTCCAGTTAAATATAAAAATAAGGTTTTCTATTAAGGATAGCAAAATTCAACAAATTTATATTTATTTAAAATCATTATTCCAAGTTTACTTTAATAAGCTTGTGAGAAGGGTTATAGCATAGTAATATTACACAATTATATTTCTTGTATAAATAAAATACTTTTATTACAAAGCGAATGTTTTAAAAATTACTGACTAAAATGTAAACTATTTAATGTGCATTGATAAATATTCGATCTCAATTATTACATTATTAAGAATAATTATTTTAAGCGTTTTGAATACTATGCAATGCCACTTTGTGTGACCTTACGACCCATTACCTCCGTTTTTTCAAAAGATTACTGATTCAGAAAGTAAGGAAAAAATATGATACAGTCCGATCAGTGATTAGTTGCTATATTTCTCAGAATATTCTTTCTCTTTGAAGAACTACGGTCGAGTGATTAAGTCGAAATACTTGCATAGAAAAGTATTTAGTTTCATTACCTCTCACTCTTGTCTTTCCTCTTTTGCTGAGATATTTCTATCTACGTGGTAAGTGACGTACGTTGTAAATCACGTAGTTCCTTATCATAGAAAGAAGGTGCCAAGCATTAGCCACTGTAACCGCTGTTATGTGTACTACTCGCACTCGCATTGAGTTGCATCGTTCTCAGCAACGTATATGTATCTTTAGATATCCATACACACACTTGCAGCACAAGAAATCGAGAAACAGCTTATATGAAGTTTTACTGCTTTCATTAACTGGTTTCCACGAATTGTTTATTTCGTTGTCGAATTAATATAACTCTGCGACTGGTACGAGAAACGGCGCGCAGGTATTCATGCCGGTGAAAAATTAGTCAATTTTAGGTTCAACCTTCTCTTATCTTTAAGCTGATGGTCCAGATTGTTTGTACTCGCAATTCCCCTTCGTTTAAATAATCTAATAGAATGTCAACAGCCGATTCACGTAATTTTGTGAAAAACCTATATGTGTGTTGACCTGCAGTTAAATTTACATTTTAACATTAGGCTATTTAATACGATGTATATACAAATTAAATATTTCAACGACAGTGTACAAATAACATAAATATTCTATATATAAAATCATTTTTAATGTAATTTCATTTAAAATCATTGGATTTCAACGATAAGTTTATAGTTGTGGTAATTCATAATAATATCTCATTGAATGAAAATATTATAACCATTTCAGTAAAAAAGATGATATTGAACAACTAGGCTTATGGATATTTCCGTTGATAAAAATATCAAATTAAATTTCTCTCCTTTAATTAGAAATTGTTGTACTCCATAGATAATGAATTGGTATATATATTCAAAATATGAATTTTTTAATTAATAAACACACTATAATATGGAAATAATATTGGTAATTATACATCTAATGTTTTTTAAAACATGTTCCTCTTTATATTCAACTATTAAATCAAACGATTTATTCAAAATGCAACATTAGAAAATAAAGAACTTTTATATTCTGGAAAAATTATGTTTTATTCGCATAATGCACAAGTACTTTTAACGTATGCTATCTACAGCTTTCAAACTTCTTAATGAAAGCAGCATCGCTATAGCAGAGACGAAAGAAAAGTGACTAGATTGAAATAGAATGAGCAATGGAGAACATAAGTAGGTAGATAGAAAAGAGGAAAAGTAAAAAAGAAAGCCATTGATAGCAATAAAAGTAAAAACAGAAGAGGAAGAAGTAGTAGCAGTAGTAGTAGTAGTAGTAGAAGAAGAAGAAGAAGAAGAAAGAATGTAATCTGCGCATGGTCAACCGTATCACGCAGCAGTAGCAGTGGAGGTTCCTTTTAGTCTACAATCTGTCTTACATATTCATTATAGCTGCAGGGTGAACGGGTATTATCTTAGATGGTTGCTTCGAAACAGCATATAGCTTGTAATTTTCAGTGGTCCCCACATTCGATCATTCTCTTTCTCTTTTCTCATACCCTCTTACTTCTTCATCCCTTCTATCTACTCTCACCTTTTTTCTCTGTTCTTGTTTTCTTATATCTTTAGCTTTCTCTATTTCTATGCATAATTTCTTTTTTAAAAGAGAAGAAAAAAGAAATAGAAGAAGAAAAAGAAGAGAGCGCGTAAAAGAGAATAACAAGGATTTTTTCAGTGTTTTGCATTCTTTTAAAGCTTCATAACGCAGATAATATCATTGTTCCGAAACATTGTTACTGGTTAAAATATTTTTTTGAAAAATCGTAAAATTCAAGTGTCTATTATAAAATAAAAGCAAAAATAATTATTATAATTTATGAGTTATCCAAACATGTTTTAAATTTAGTATATTTTGCAGTAAATTTTCATTATCTCCAGTAGTGAATGCACAAAAGTATTCAGTGACAATTAGAATAAAATTTACATTCGTAGTCTTAAATCTAGCGTTTCCGTCATATTTCATTAATGTAATATATTACCTGACATTGCATCTAACGTGAATTGAGTATTATTGGGCAGCGAGTAATATATCAAGTTAGATAATAAGTAATATTGTAAATGAAATAAATAATGATTAGAACAAAATTTTAATTAGATCATAAAAGAGGTTTAGGAAAAAAAATTCAAACATCGAGGGATTACAATTTTATATTGCTAATTGTAAATTGACTGTTTAATTTTAAAAAATTATACGGAATAATTTATCTAAAATTTAATCATTTTCGTTTTGGTAAGTCAAAATTATTCGTTTAAAATTATTTTTCTATAGAAAACATCCCTGATCTTCAACTTTAAACTCAAGAACAATCAATTTCTCTCAGACAAGCAATGATAAAAAATGTATTAAACCTTAAATCTTATTCTTTCAGATACATAATCTCATTAAATAGTTCTGTATATGTACATATACTGATTTAAAAAGAAATGAACCAATAAAATCATGATATTCCTGCTAAAAATAATGGAGAGTTTCTCTGTTTATCTGTTATTTGTTTATTTATTATTTATTTATGCAGATTGATATATTTTTTCTCCATTTCATTTTCTCAAATTTGTATCCTCTCTTTCTTTCTCAAAAATAAATGCGTAAATTACACTTATTAAAGAAGATATAAATAACTGTTTGACAATACAGAAAATTAGAAATTTAAAGTACTATCTTGTTTCCTTATAGAAAACAATAGAATTTTATCGAGTGTCAGCTGAGTCAATTACATGAAACAATGACTGCGTCCATGGATAAGATTAAATTTATATGTGTCAATTTCTCCACACACGTGTTTCCGGACTTACGGCATAAAAAAATACAGCGGTCTTTTAAAAAGAAAGTTTGGTTAGAAGTAAGTCCATTCAAATTCTCAGTCACTTTATCTGCAAATCTAAGTTTTACAACGATGATTAATCACTAGAACTTTGTGTTTGAAATATATAATATTTTGTTACTATTCTAAAACGATTAATACAGCGCGGTATATGGGAATTGAATAAATTATTTCTAATATATTTATAATAATAATTTTTATTCATGAATCGGCAGCTTTTAATATATAAACGCACATGTACGTTATATATTAAAAATTTCCAATAAAAAATACCTAATAATCTAGATCTTTGTGATAAGAAATTATTTTTTGATGTAAGCTTCTAATGATATTTCAAATGGTTCAATGGACGTTGGTTATATGAACACATGTCTAAAGTATAATATCAAGGATCATGTCTTCAGACAGAAGTACCGCATTCTGTAAAACATAATGCATCTTAATATCGTCATCACGTTTATTTAAGAAATTTAATTAATTTTAAGAAATAAGAAATTAATTTTATTTACATATTAAAATTGATAACAGAATATATACATGGTTATTCTTTATAAAATTTGAAGCTTGATGTATTAAAGTATTATTAAGTAATAGATTTATACAACGTTTCGGAAAATAAGGGTTTTAAAATTTTTACATTGTAATTTTGTATGCATTTTTCTAAAGTGTAGCAATGCATTGAAAATTTTACAAATGAAAAGGCATTCTTACAAAAATTTTTACGGAAGTAAGTTTATTGTAGACAATTAATTTGATATTCGTGAATTCAACCAGTAATATAGATTATTTTTCTTAAATATACGTATCTTGTGTTTACGACACTGAATGATACCATTTTCTCACTGAACATATAATCAATCATTTCGAAAATTGTAGCGTACTAAATAAACCCGTATAAAAATTATAAATTATTAAAAGACGAAAATGTAATTTGTACCTAATTTACTTATTTTCTTTAGATAAAAATCTCGATATTAATAAAATTCTCACTTCTGGAATTTCGCGTAATAGCGATACGTTGATTACTGTCAAAGGGAAACATTTCTGCTGCTTTGATTACTAATTATAATTCGTAATTATCAAAGTATGATGGTATCACCATAACCACGTTCCTTTGTATTTCACAATGCGAAACAACGTTCGCACCATGCCTTATATCCAGCCCATTAAAATTCAGAAAAAACATGACTCATAAGTACATAAAACGAGTAAATAAGTAAGCAAGAGAGAAAGAGAATCGAGACAAGCTTGCCAAGATTTGCGGAATAAAATGAGTGATCAAGTGGATAATGCGTGCACAGGGTTTCACACGAATGAAGCGACTGCTCTTCAAGGTGAAACGTCCTTCTCTAAGCGTCGTACATAACGAAGATGCATTAGACGCGCGCCCGAGGTGATACACTTTCTAATTACTTCACTCAAAACTCTATATATTTTGCAAATTCTTACACTGAACACCTTGCCTCTGCTACACAATTCGCTGCTACTGCACACCCGTAGCTTTAACAAATACTTTAAAAAATGAAATAAACTAAATAAGGCTAACTGGATTTACTATTTGCAAAGTGAAAATTTCTATTAGTGCATTTTTTACTATGTAAATATTTATTTATGTGTGCCTGTATACTTACTTTTATTTTTATTCTCTTTCTCTTTCTTCAATATGTTTCCTACGTTCTCAGGTAAACGATAACAATCAGAAGTTTTGAAATATCCAGAAGAATTAATAATTCATTATATTTAGTAAAGAATTTTTATTATTGAGACAAAATATAAAATCAATAAATAAACGATCGATTTTAATTAAAAGATTATGCACGTATAAATATAATATATAAGTAGTTAGGTGGAGCTTATTTGCGTATTTAACCATAAATATCTAAAAAATTATGGTTATATAATATATTATATTACAACTATATTACATATTATATATTATTAATTTTACATATAATATTACATACAATATACTATATATTACAACAACGAATATTACAACAACGTATATGTATTAGATTTAAATATTTTACGTTTGTTTTCAAATAAAAATATAATTAAATTTTAAAAAAGTCTAAAAACAAACTATTAGCTACAGAAGAACCACTATATATAAGAAAATCATTAATGATACGATACACTACATTGTTTTACGATGAGATATCTTAAATTATAATGAGAATTTTAATGATGCATTTTAAATATTTAACATTATTTATAAATTAATTTAGATTTTTTTCGTAATGTAATAAATAATCATATTTTTAATATCTTGCTGTGATATACGTTTAGTAAATACTGCAAAAATAACATATACTTTTATTATTATAAAATTTTTATTATTATATTGCATCTTTAATTTTGTTTGTATAGAGTATATATAAGTTTAAATAAAATTTAAACCAAGATTGAGCAATTATTAAATAGGAAGATTCTGTACAACTACTACTAACATATATATTTTTGGATATAATTATCTAATTTATTTGATTAGGACAAAAATTCATGGAATCGACATTTATTATACTAATATTATAATAGATTTAAAATATCAATGTGTTGCATATAAACAAAAATTATATTAACATAAATTATGAATATTATTTTCTTAAAGTAAGTGATTTTTATTTATGCCTGGTTTTAGGCAAATTAATTTTAAATTGATTGCATCTAATATTTGGTAAAGATTCGGCAGCATATAAAGTATAAATATTATCATATTCTAATTGCTAACATTGATGAATTCAGCAATTATAAATATTCTTTTGGATTATCTAATCAAATTAAAAAACTTGTACTATATATTATGAGTAAGTCGAGAATTAAGTAGAGAAATTTTTCTATTTACCAGTTCAACTTTTTTCGTAGAGACTTGAAAATAGCCTATAACTGTTCCTAAAGAAACAAGTGAAATTGCGTGTATTGCATGGATATTTTCGTTTTTCTTTTATCCCGATTATCAAATTTTTTAATATACATTCCATCACTCATAATTTTGTCCATCACTCACCCGTCCTTAAACAAGCCAATGATCGCTTTCTGTAAATATTTCATTTTTAATAATTGAAATTCTTCTATAATAGCCAATAAAATAGCATTAAATTATCAGAATATAAAAGCATGGAGTAGCTTTCAAATTTAGTCATACTTATTTATATAGGTAGAGCAATATTTTTTTGGCGGCTTGTATGCACGTATAAATCAATATTTATAATTCTAATTTGAAATATAGATTACCAAACGTATACTAATTCTTCTTATCATGAGGAAAACAAAAGCATAGACATTGTCAACCATGTACAAGTCAACTGGACATGATGCAGCCAAACAACAATCAAGAAGAGATGTAGAATGATAGAAAAAAAAGAAAAATAGCTCTACTCGGAGATATATCTGTGTAAGGAGCATAAGCGTGAAGTATAGCATTGGTGGGTGGAAAGTGCAGCACTAGTAACAATAATCAATGGAGTTGCTGCAATGGGGTGTGCCTCAGCTGCGTGCGCTTCCTTGCTGCTGTCTGCGACGACGTACGCGGTACTTGGATCGAAAGTTCTTAGAGTATTCCTGTGCATCTCTGTGCACCCCTTACCATCTTCCATTTGCGTCGTCTTTTTTATAGAGGTGCCTCTATCCTTCGATCCTTTTCTTCGATACTTCATTTGACCGCCTTTTCCTCCGAGACTTTTGCAGACTCTCACCCATTTCGCTTTTCATACAGCGTCTTTCGTACCTGCAATATCCAGACCCTCGTAGATATTGACAAATCGTGGCGACGTCTTACATCACATCTAAAACCTTAATTAATTCTTTGTATTCAAATATATACAAAAAATAGAAAGAAATTAATTTTCTAATTAGTGCAGCTTTCACACTTGACTGTTCAGTGTAACAATAATAAAAATTATGAGAATAAGATATATTTTTTTAAGACATGTTAAGTCTTAAATATTTTAAAAAGTATATTCTAATACATGATTTTAATAAGAATCTTCACAGAAAACAATCGAAGTCATCTATATTTTGTTATAAAATGTAAAGCACAGTATACAAGATAAAATTTTAAATGTAGAGAAGTGAGTAGTTTTATGACAATAGCGATTCAAGTGAATGAGTACAAAAGTATGTAATAAGCTTGCATGTCCAAGGGGATATACTGCATACGACATCAACTTAAGCTCAACTGTTATTTTCTAAACGTTTGCGGCACTTAAGAAGTTACATGTTTTTTATATAAATTAAAAAGTATTCCTTTAAGTATTCTTTAAATTGTCTATATTTCAATTGACTTCCTCGGTATACTTTATTATTTATCAAAGTAAATGCTTCTATTGACAATGTTACTTGAGGATAATTTTTAAAAATATTTTTATTTTTAATTATTATAGTTTCATAAAAGTAGTGTCTATGATATATAAAAGCTGTATAGAAAGTAAAACAAAAATTCATTTATTTCGCAATTTTACATAATTACATTTATTTTTGGTAAATATACAATATAACTGTATACAATTATATTTTATATCGTTATTATTGCTGTATTAATTATTTCTGATAAATATGTATGTATTATTCATTTATATCTATAGATTTTTAAGTAATATAATAATAACAATTAAATATTATTCTGGTAGATTTTTGCATAATATAATCTGCATATTTCTTTCAACTTTGATATTTCCAGTTTTATATATTGAAAGTCCGACCATAAATAAGAATAAGAAAATAAAAAATGTATAATTTTTATTTAATATATATAATTATAATAATTATTATCATTTACATTGAATCACAGTTGGTTCTTTAAAAATTAGAAATGTAAGATTAGAATGCAGTAGAGTTTTATAAAGTTAATAAATAGGAACATGTAAACAAATATAAAACTATGTTAAAAATTTTCTTTACTTACACATTGAATATTAAAATGTAGCAATAACTTAACATGTAAAATGAAAAATTTTTCGGACGCCCGATGATCAAGATGTTAATAAACATCTATCTCACATATAATGTAATAAATTTCTTTCTCGGATAGAATTTAATCCGTAATTTCAGTTTCATCTATGTTTGTCCGTCACGCGTATACTGTCATTCTCATTCTAAAATCCAAAAGAAGAAGACCAGTAGGATGAACGAGAAGTAAAGGCAAAATCTTATTACATCCTGGTCATTGGTGCGTCATAAAAATTTCCTTTTCTCTCTGCCGATGACGCACTATACAAACGGCATCATAACTCACTGGGCTGCGTTCATAAATCATCCGCTGTTAACCTGTGCTACCGTGCAACAGTTTGCTTTACATCATCAGTTTCGCGATTCCACTTGTCTCCATCCCTCCTTCTTAGTATATCTTCGATTGCAAACTTTGGATCTACAATCCACGTAGGTTTGTTAACTATTACGCTTCTGTGAAATGCATTGGATTATACAGTTAGAGAAATAGAGGGTGATATATCTGTATTTGATCATATTTAAACAGTGTGAATATCGATGAAGATACTACTAACAAATTGATAACGCTGCAAGGTATTGAGAAGCGAGTGAGTGAATCGAACCGACAGAATCCATATTTATGTACTTGTGTATACATGTGAGCGGCGAGACCAAAAGCTCCATTATGTATATACAGCATGCGATTAAACTTTTATAATGTTCTCTTTCTCGGCACTTCTATATATATATATATATATATATATATATATATATATATATATGAATATTAGATAGAGCTTTTGCATAATGCATATGTCCTTGTAACTGTCTAATTTCATGATTCTTACAAGCTTGTTTTTCCGATAGATTTTATAATATCCTGAAAAATTATCGTGCTAAGTGTGACGAATTAATCAACGGTGCAACCGGTGTATAAGATTTATTCAACAAGCACGCAAATGTGACATAAAAACCAACGAATGACTATTCAGTTCCCTTCTAGAGGTAATTTTACTTACAACCTATACCGTTTATCTGTTTCATACTTCTTATAATTTCGTAAATGTTAGTTCTCGACGATTATTAATGTCGCTATTCTAAAGTATTAGTATAATGAAATATTTTATTTGAATAGTTTACCATAATTAAAAAATAATTGAAATGCTATATACATTTTACGTACTATTACTTTGTCAGTCAATCGTAGAATTTTGTTTATGCTTATGTTAAAAAATTGTCAGCTAAAACACTTACATTATAAAAAATGTTATTACACCAAACATTCAACTTCTTTTGAATGTAATAGTTGAAAATATTTTAATTTAAATAGATATGTTCGATATAAAATATATTGTTGAAAATAATTGAAATTTGATTATCTCTACATTTATTCTTAAGTTTAATACTACTATAATTTTTTAATAAAATATTCTTCTTTCTTTTATTTAAAAAATGTTTTTATTAATTATTTAATTCACCACTCAAGTTAAAAATTATTAGTCTAAGTATTAATATGAATATCATTATATATTTTGAAAACTAAAAATTTGTTATTAATTTTTTATATTAATTTGAACATTCAGTATATCATGAATCAACAACATACGAATTTTAATAGTTTTTATTTTAAAAGCTAAAGAATTTTGTGCTTTAGGTTTGCAAAAATTGAGTAATTAAAGACATTTAAAATGCCGATTAACCAAGTAAACATTCTTGTGTGTGTCCATACATTACAAACTCATGAATAAAATATGTGGTCTACCTCAAAACTCATTAAAATTTAGTTCTAAAATATACATAAATACATGCATATATGCATACATACGTACATACATACATACGTACATATATGCATACATACGTACATACATACATACGTACATATATATAAATACATGTATGCATGCTCTTGGTAAAGATAAACATTCTGTTATTGAAATAATTAAAATATTCTTAGTCTTTGATCATAAATTGATTCATTGTATTATAATATTATGTAATTACATTGTCATATAATTAGGTATATAATTATTTTTTCTGCTTTATATTTTATTATATCATTACATATTACTGTGTCATTATATATATTAATATAATATTATTTTATGTAATTATATTAATTTAAATTTTTTATTAGGGAAAACAAACTCATTTTTCTACTAAATATAGAATTTAATACTATATTATTAGAATATGTATATTGATATTACTATATATAAATATTATTTTATTAAGATCTACTTTAACATATAAAAATCAACATAAAAAATGTCTATCTGATCAGATTCAACATTCTATTATAAATTCAGATCTAGGTATTGCTCGATAAATTAACTTTTGTGTTCAACAAATAAATAAATAGTATTTTTACAATTTTTTTAATAATATATTACATAAACATTTGTAAAGAATATAGATTGTCATTTATGAACTTTTTGAACATACTCTTATATGTTAATTACTAATTATCAGCTAATTTTTAATAATCTCATTATGAATTTAGTTATTCGAAATTAAAGAGGCTTAGGACAAGAGCAACCCTCGGGTAACAGATAAATAAATAAATAATTTTAAAAAATAGCTGTTTATATACATCATTGTAATAAATTCATTATAATAACGTATATAAATCAGTTTATATACATTACTTTCTAAATTTTTAAATATATCTCATTTTATATTTAAAATTTTTATTCTAATTTTTTAATTTTCAGGTAATAAAACGAACAAAAATTTAGAAAAAATAATAGTTCACTTTAGAATTTTGTAAGTATTTCAATGTTACGTATTTAAGACGAATATTAAAAACTATTTTCAATGATTTTAATTAAACGTATCTTTTAAATTGTTAATGCGAGGCAACTTTACTTCAAATGTTTACTTTATGACTAAAAATAAAAAACATTTCAAAAATACTTGTATAAATTTACAATCTAATGGATATTCAGAATTAGTTTACATATTGAAAATATTTATTAACATTTATTCACATCTACATTTAAAATTCAAGTTTGAAGTTGAAAATTTGTTTCTTTCTTATATTAACCGTACTATGTAAATATAAATTGAAGAAAAACTGAATTTAATCAATTTTAGAGTTGATGATATTAATATTGAGATAGTATACAATCAAGAATCAGTTTTTTCCTATGATAATAGATACATGTTCGTCGGCAATATTATACTTTGTATAAAATAATTATTGTCGATTGCAACCATATCCAATGTATTCATTGCGATGAAATATTGTAACTATCATTTAAAAACTATAATGTATATCTCAAAATAAAGTATTAGAATACAATATACATGAAAATAAATATTGACGGTATTGAAAGATACGTTCCATCAATTGAGTATTGTATTAATGTAAATATTTTCATAAGTCCTGAATTAAATTAGTGATTACTATTCTTTTTAAATATCTGTTTGATGTAGCTCATGATGAAATAAATTGCTGGTTACAATATCATGTATATCACAAATAGAAATATTATTAATATTTGATAGCTGAACGTTACGAGGTCAGTATTATATCATGTGATTTCCAAAATAGTGCAAATTCCTTAGCAGACTATACAAGTAATGAAGAAAATTACAAAAGTGATAGTAATATGTAGTTTGCAATCAAGATTAAACGTAGTTATCGTCTATTTTTGTGGATACTCTACATGCAAGTTGAATAGCAAAAGAGAAGAAAAACAAACGCTTAAATTTACTTGAAAAATTATAAGTGGCGAAAAACAACTTGTAATGATCAAGTGACAGAAAGAGAGAGAGAGAGAGAGAGAGAGAGAGAGAGACAGAGAGAGAGAGACAGAGAGAGAGAGACAGAGAGAATAAAAAAAACATTTACAATTTGATGTTCTAATAGATTAGTGTGTTTAAAGCAGATGCTGTGGTTTCGTTGAGTAACGAGTTCGACGATGCAGGTGGAGTAGAGAGCGGCAAAAGGTGCGTAATATTACGCTAGTCAAGCGCTGATGCGCTTCGATGCACTCCTACTTTTGGTGCCATCATACCAACGAATGCAAAGAGGTCGAGCTTCTTCAAGGCTACAAATTTTTTGAATGTGTTACCTCAGAACTTATTTTTTTTTTTTAAATTTTTTCGCTACTTTATTTTTCATTACATGTGAGGTTTCCGCGCTGATTAAAATTATATTCAACATGAGTTGCTCCTTTCTTTTATAGCTCTATACAATTATTATGCTAAAACATTTTTCTTATAGTGAAATATATCCAACGAAGTACATAATAATTTTGTAGCAAATCTATTTACATGAAATTACAGAAATAATAAAATATGAACTACTATACTACGATTTCGTATTAATATTCATAATTTTACTTTGCACGCTTTTATATTTTATCGCATATTTAAATAACTTATTATAAATTTCAAATTAAGCTTTTCTTTAGTTGAAGTTAAAAAAATGATTCATTGATAATTACGTCAAGCTAAAATTAGAATCCAAACAAACAATAACATATTTTACTATGTAGAATTGACAAAAAATTTTAAATTAATGTTATTTAAAATTCATTTATTATTCACAATCAGGAATGCATTTAAGAATGTTTAGTGTATTTCGTATTTCAGATTCTTTAATAATAGCATATCTGTATAATATGTGTGTAAAAGGTTTTACAGTTAACACATTAAACGATTGATCAACTTACCCGAGTATGTATTTTTAGCCAAGTTACTGTTATCATTACCGTTGTCAGCGATTGCTTCAGGTGAACGTCGATATTTAAAGCAACTCTGTCATCCTTTTATCGACCGTTCTTAGCTTTTTTCAAAATAGAATCGTTGAATACCTATAACCAGAACTATCCATCTCCTACTGACTACTGTTTGAAGCTTCACATTAAATGGACCTTTCAAGAGAAAATCAGCGAATTCTTAATATGGACTTTATTATGGTGAAACGAAATTTAAAAATTTATATGCCATACGTCAGTTTTATTTTGTACTTGACAATTCCAGTATTGTTATGAACTTTATATATATTATATAGTATATTGTTTTAATTTTATATTTATGTTTTAATTTATTTCTTCGAATGCGGTTCATGAACCGATGACTATTTCATCTGAATTTGGAAAATGAGTTAATTGCATTGAAAAACATTGAAAAACAATTAGTTAATATTTAATGCATGTTCTTCGAGTACAAGGTGAAATAAATTAAGGTTTAAAATTTATAATAAATAGCACAGATCAAAATAGAAAAGCAATTTATATCAATTATAAATAGAATAAAATGAAAAGTTAATTAAACAGAGAATTTTGTTTTCCTCATATATTGAAGTACAAGTAAATAAGTCATTATTTTACTTTATAATAGATTTATATATTATACAAATATTCACAAATATCTATAGTAAGTATTATAGCTTGGTAATTTTTATAGCTCTAATAGTATGTAAAAAATTATTGATTTATGAATAATCATGAATAACAATCAATTTCCTTAAATATTTATATCAATAATGTAATATTATTATAAAATAATATCTTTTTCCTAGAAAAATAATTTATGATATCTAATATATATGTATAACAAAAATAGAAAATATTATATATATATATATATGCATTAATGTAAACACTTTCTTGTAGAAAATAGATCGCAAATCCTTGTAATTCCTTTGCTATGAGTATAAAATATATGATGAGTCTGAATCATCGTTTCATCGAATTTTATCCCTCTTAGTTATTTTGTAAAGTCCTCGACATCCCATAAGAATTGACGCGTATCGCAAGCTCTTCGGAAGGAACTTGCAATGAAAGCAATGAGACAATAACCGCTCTAGACCTCTGTTACTTCCGTCAAGAATTCAAAGCACGTAAGGACGATATGACGCTTTTTTTCCCGATTTAGGATGCGTCGATTGAACGACCGAGTTCTGGTAATTGTATCTATTCGACCGCATTATCCCGAGCTACACTTTGCTTTGTGTTACGCGTGAGCGTCGAGTATAAGAAAGGACGCTCTTAGTCGGGCACTTAGCCTTCGTTATTTTCCGCGAGGTGCTTTTTCTTATGTTGTACCTTGTGTGGCATTGTTCGCTTGTCGAGATGCTTTCAAGTGAATGCAACTGGGCTCGAATCTTAAGTAATGGCAAAGGAAGAGATGAACGAAGAGAGATAGAGAGAAAGACACAAACAGACAGTCAAACAGATATATAGACAAAACCTGCGTGTTGAAAACCTTAACTATGGAAAGTCGATTAACCTTCGGAATGATCTCTGGGTGAATTTTATTATTTTTTACAGAAAGATAATCATGTGCAAAGAACATTATATTTTATGAGGTATGCGCTTATGTATTTCTAATCGAACGGAGTAGGATATATTTTTTATTATGTATAACACATTGTTTAAGATTTCTGATATTATTATCGATGTATGCGATGTCCATGATTCATATATTTAAAAATAATTGTTTAAAAACTTAACTTCTAGTAAAAGTAAGAATATTATTTATTGATGATTATATAAAGTAGCGCCATTTAATAAAGTCTATAAAAGAGTATGTAGGCTGTAAATAGTAAATTATCCACAATAATACAGAAAAATAATATTCAATTTTATAGTTGGAACTATTGATAGATGTTTATGATTATCCTTATAATATCATATTTTTCTATGAAAGTTCATATAACTATAATAGTATTTTTACAAACCTAATATATTTCGATATTTAAACAAAAGAGAAAATAAGTCATAAGCTATTTTCAATTGCAATGATTACATTTATAGTAATAATCAATCTTCGTACAGAATTAGTAAAATTTACTACATGAAATGATAGAAAATTTATATAGCTTTTACTGAGTTTTATATAATTTCTCATAAATCTCTATACAAGGAAAGTTGTATAGATTCAATATTCAAACCCAATCTTTCGAAATTACCATGTAATTAAGAATAATATTTAGAATAAAATTAGTAAAAAAGAAGTATAAAAGTTATATATGTTTATTTATTTATATATTTCAAAAAATGTTATCATTTTTAATTCATAAAAGCTATCATAATGTACGCATAAATGTTATAATTGAAAATCTTTACGTATATGAATATTAATCTTATGATTAATGCATTATGTATTTTGAATAACAATAGTATTGCAAAATAATGTGTTTTTTGTATATATTCATTTATTTTGCAATAATTTATGCTTTGAGTAATAATATAAATAAAACAACATATAATGCTAATTTTTAATTAAAAACTTAGGAGTCCAACCAGATGTCTGAAATATCAATTTCAATTCTTTATAGGTTGTAATAATAATAAATCCAAAAGATTCTACTTTAGTATAAATAAAGTATTACAAATATTGCAAAAAGCATATTAATTTGTAAATGAAAATTTTAATAAGTTATCGCATAATTAGAAAAATAGAAAATATGTATGAGACCAATGTAACAAAACGGTAATGTCTATAAAAAAATTAAAAAATATTTTAATTTACCTTCACATGAAAAAACTTATTAAAGCAATTATTGTAGCATTTGAAAAAATTGAGAAAATAAAAATCTTAAAATTAAGAACATTCATCAGAGCTAAATACTCTTAAAGAATATAAAACTTTCCAAACAAAGTATCATAAACATGAAGAAGAAGTATAAAAATAATGTTAAAATAAATATTAATAAATTTAAAAGAATACTAACATTAAAATACCAAGATCTATAATATATTAATTATTTATATAATATAATATTTATTTCTTATTCTGTATCATGTTCTAATTTGGTTAAAAGTATTGAAAATTAATGAAATATATGCGAACATTTATTATCATATGTTTTAAATTTAATTTTGAATTACGTTATAAGAAAATTTTCTTGAATAGATTAACTTAGTCAAAACAGTATCTTCGTTTAGCATCTAAACTAAGTAAATATATTTAGGGATTTTTGTAGAAGCATGATAATAAGTAAAAATTAAGTATCGAGTTACTAGAAGGATAACTAAAAGAGAAATATATAGTAAATTACTAGGATAATCGGAAAAAAGTAAGAGGTATTTAAGCGAATCAAATTGATAGTTGGGAAATAATATTAAAACGAACTTAAAATAAATAGTATATAACGAGATATCACGAAAATAGAATAATAATAATGATGATGATGATGATGATGATGATGATGATGATGATGGTGATGATGGTGGTGGCGATGATGGTGATGATCATGATGATTATGATAAACAGAGAAAAAATGTATGAATACTGATAACTTCAAAGGCAGATAAATTAACTGACTGCATCATAAATAGAAGTTCAAACGGTAAAATTTAATGAAAAAAACTTTTGCAATTCGAAATATGTTTTCTTTATTTAGATCTTCACGTCTTTTTTAAATATTCTTCATATCTCACTCTCTCTATTTCTCTCTCTCTCTGTTTCTTTCTCTCTCTCTCTCTTTCTCTCATTCTTAATGACTCTTTTTGTTCCTTTATTTCTCTATCTTCTATATATATTCATCTCTACCCATCGGTCAGTCGATATGTCTTTCTTTTTCTATAATCGATTTCACTAGCGCATAACAATTGAGAAAGAACCCAATAAAATATCTATAGGGAGGCTATAGAAAGTTCATGAATAATTCATGTAGTCAAGGTTATACTTCAATTAGTAAATCGAAATAACATTGGTAGTTGGGGCCTTGTTGGTCTGTATTGTCATGATAATGAAGAGAGAAAGAAGTGAGAATAAGAAAATTAGACAATGAACAATGAAAAAAGAGAAGTAAACAATGTACCTCCAGTGCAATAACTAGCTGATATTCAATATAACCTCTTTCATGACCTACCCAATTTTTTCTGACGAAATATCTGAAGCAAAACTACAAGCGCAAATATGCAGCACCAGTATGAAAGTACGAAGATGACATAATGACATGTGCGATTGTAAATTACAGTGAATTGACTATAAATTTTTTACCATAGTTAATTGTGAGTTCCTTTGATATTCTTATTCAATACCCTGGAAGGATTCAAAAATACAGAAGGATCGAGAAAACTTGGGACACTGAGCTCAATTTCTCGTAATGATTATTCATCTTTTGCAAATAAGAGAATCGAGTGGATCTCATATGTGAATGTGTATATGAATGATTCATTTGGAATGAAATTGAAATATGACGCGGAATCCGTCAAAAGAATTTATGTTTTATTCTCACGTACGTGTGCTCTGCTTCTGGTATCATGAATTTGCACTGCATCTATTGAAACAGCTGTTTACTTTATTATGATTTCGTTATAAACAGCGGTAAAGTGACAAATTCTCACTTCAGAACCTTAGTAAAATTTATATTTTTTACAGTCTTCTCTTTATTTTTCTCTTTAATGTTTTTTTTGTACTATTCATTGTTGTTTTCAGAATCACTACATACGAATGGATTGATATAAGAATATAATTTCAAACACTATACGTGCGGTTACAAATTTTATTACAAATTGAATTCAGTGATCCAGTTTTATTAATTCTGAATGAAAATAAAGAATTGAAATAATTAATTTATATTTAATCATGTTTTTCAACGAATGTATGGTTAAATTTTCCTGCACATTGAATTACTTATTCGAAATATTTATTTCTTCATATGTTAATTGAATTGATTTAGAAATTTTTTGCTGACTATATTATTTAATTCATTTGTAAGACTAAGTTACTGGTTGGAGAAAATATAATTACATAATTATTTGAGTTTCAATATTGTAATATTTTTGAAATTTTTGTTTGATATATTAATAAATTGGCAATTAACAATGTGACTGAAGGATAATTTAAGTTAAATTTTAAAGAATTACTTTATAAACTAAGAGCAGTTGCTAGCTCTTATCGAATTCTCATAGATATGTATTGAAAAACCTTACCTTAAATTTACAGTCCTGTTAAAGAAGACCAAGGTCAATCAACAGCAACAGAGGTTCAAATTCTCTGCGTTCCAGAGCTTCGTACGTGAATCCACATCTACGAGTGTTGTAATCCGAGATTAGCCGAGGTTCGTTCGCTAACTCTCGCGGCGTCCAGCTAGTAGAGACGGGGCATAACTCAGTTACCCGACAACCGGACACTGGTCCTCGACGCGGAGGCTTTCCTCGCACGCCGTTCGTTATCCGGGCAAATCGCTGCAAGCTCGCGCTTCCTAGATGGCGTATTCGCGTTCCACAGGCCATGCGTCTGCCAAGAGTATAAAACTTACGACCTCGAGGCTTTGACTGGAATTTTTGATACAGAAAGTATATACGTGTCTTTTTCATTTATTTCTTACTCAACCTCTTGTCTATGCGCTTTGCTATTACTTCAAAAGTCTTTTAATTTATTGGAAAAACTTATTATCTCAGAAATATATGTATTTCCTCCACCAGTCAGCTCTTTCTTTACTTTATCATATATTCTTCATTTATAAACCATTGTTATTAATTGATTATAAAGTCTTTCAGTTTACATTTTAACTATATATCAATTATGCTTGTTGATTATAAGTAAAACTAGTTAGGATTTCCTTTTTTATCATATTCATGCAGGCGTACATTTTTATTTCATTTTTGTAATTGATATTCTTTATGAAATATTTAAAACCTGTCTACTACGAAAATTCAGAGAATAAAAAATCATAGTCGTTTAAGTAGACGAAAATCGATTTTCTATCTCTTGGTAACAAAATTTCTAATCTGTTTGCCCGAAAATTTAGTATCATCGATTTGAGCCCATTACCACAGAATATTTATTACTAAATAAAATTGGAAAATGTACATTACACTTGTTTCAATTAACTTCACAGAAATTATCATAGTATTTAAAATATTTTTCGATTTTATGCTAACTATTGCGAATGTATAAATGATTTTTTTGTATTTGTTAAATATAACTTTTATAAAATAATATAATAAAAGTGGATACTTCTTTGTATTCTCCTTAATTATGATTTTTGGCTATAAATACATAAATAAATTTTAATACTTAAATTTTAAGGCACCAGTACTTAAAGTTTACGCATAAATTCATATTTTAAGAAAAAAAGCTATGAATCTAAGCATTATTAAAAGTAAAATAGTAATATGCATAAATGCTTTTCATTATGAACGGCACTCACTAAATAATAAAAATCCATAAAATAAATAAATTATATATTTATATCTAGGACAGAGCTTTTAAACTCTAATATAAAATTATAATTAATTATAGTGTGTGGGCTACGCACTCGAAATTTACTACAGACAATAAAACTAATTTGTGCAAAAAGGATGAAAAAGTAAGCAAAGTATAAAAAACTGTAACAAGAATTTCAGTCAACAATGGGAGTACTAATAGCAGTAGCAAAGCAATTACCGTGTAACTTGGTATACGGCAAATGCTTTAACAATATTCGGTCTACCCCGATCTTCCCTAATGCTTTCGCAACGATAGTCTCGAGTTAATACTGCCTTTAACTTCACAGGGTGAATAAACCGGTCGCGTACATGTTTACTATATATATAAAAGGAAGAAGGAAGCATGTGCATACATATGTACATGTCCGTCAGAGTTAGTTTGTTTGTGTTTGTTTGTGCATGCGTGAGTGTGTGCGTGCCTGCGTGCGTACGTGTATGTGTATGAGAAAGAGTGAGGGGAAATATCGCAAAAGCATGGGCCATAGTCACGGCCAAGAACATAAGGGTCAATCTCCTCTCAATCCCCTCCATTTACCCTTTCCCAGTACCCAACCCTCTTCTCCTTCGGCCGCCTCTTCTTCTTCTTCCTTGTTTTCTCAGTCTTATTTTTCTGATGCATTCTCTGTTGCCTCTTTTACCTTTCTTCTCATTCTTTATTCTACCCTAAGATCAGACACCGTTGTTTTCACTCAAAAATATCATTGAGGATGCATCGACGTGCGCGCTACTGCAGAAGCTAATTATACTCTGAGGTTTAAAACTTCAAAGCACCTTCGATTTATTTTCAAGATAAAATTAATGTAGTTAAAATAGTCTTTCAATCTTTTTCTTTTATTTTATAAATTAACAAATCAATTATTAATGTAATTGTTTCAGACACAACAAATTTTTTGTCATAATGTGTATGTTTTGAGGTTTTTCAAATTGCCAGAATTGGAGCAAAGCTGCAAAAATATAATCCTGAACTTATAAGTTGTAAAAAATTGTTTTGGTTGAAATTTAGAATCTCACGATTATGGTATCAACATTCATAGATATACATAGTATTATGATATAAAATGAAACGCACTAGTTTGAATTATAATGTTAAAAAAAAGATGATTATATGAAACAAAAAAGTACTCAAACTGTTAAAAGAAGTATGAAAAATCTAATGTATCCTTTTAAATTCCAAATTCCAGCTCTATATTGTACGGTAAAATGAGGTAGTCAAGTATATAATTTGTTTTTAGGTAGCGGCAATTTGGTACTCTAAATATTATAATTTGCGAGGATAAAAAGTACTCGAAATAACACGAACTGTTTACACATATACTTTTAAAGTAAAAATATGAACAAAATATATTTTTAGTAGAATTATTTTACTTATTTTTTCTTATTTTCTAACAAGTTCACATGATTACTTTTTCTAAGTAATACTTAAACAATTGTAATTTTCAACAATATTTATATTTATATTTTATAGAAATTGAAAAATATTATATTATCAAGATTTTGCATAATAACTATTATGTCAAATTTAAGGATATTAACATAAAAGTAATTGCTTTTGATATTGATAGAGCGACTCAAGAGGTCTATGCATATGTTTAATAATGAAGGCTATTTTTTATATTACTGAATATTAATTGCAGGATTCTTGATTTTATATGACAAGTTGATATTTCACATAATTTTTACTAATTACATTTTTATATGTGTGTAAATTACGCATGTAGATGTGAAATTTAGTTCAATTTACGTGTTGATAAATGTTGTTACATATTAGTTTATATAAAATCTGAAAAATAACTTCTAAAGTGGCTTTTCATCTGTGGAAGAAGAAAAATATAATAAAGATATTTTCTATGAAACTGCTAAGTAGAACTAATAATTGCATAACTACAAATCTACCTAAAAACTTGCATATAATTCGCACTTGAAAGTTTAGTAAATGACATGATATACATGTATACATACTTTTGTACACTACAAATGCCCGTTCCTAGAAAGGCGAATACCATACGTAATCCTATGTATCCATTCTCTTCTTATTTCTTATTTTCTCTCTTCTCTTTTACTCTTTTCTCTCCTCTTATTCTTTTTCTTTTTTTAATCTTCGTGCACCTAGCAAGAGAATTTATTATTGTAAGCTGGAATTTCGAGAATAAAACAGCGCAACTCTACATCATAGGGGACAAAAAAAATTGCCCAACGCATAATACCACCGGTACCTTTATGCGCATGTGCCAGCAACACATTTAATCATCTGTGCAGTGACATAAGGCAAATGCATCTTCTCTCGGTCTTTTAACGTTTATAATATATTTAATCCAGGAACAAGTCTATCCGAAATGTCTGTTCCAGACATCCAGTAAAAGTAAGTTTTATACTGATTTGAATTATGAATATAATTCACATCAAGAATATTCAATTAAAAAATACATTTATTAAAAAGCATTTTTCAAAAACGAAGAAATAGAAAAACTAAACTGACAAAATTTCAGAAAAATATAATAAAAATTTGAAATAATACACTTATTAGAGTATGAAATATAGCATTTTGTAAATATTTAGAATTAAAACCAATTAATGATAATTAATTATAACAATCTCATACACGGATGAAAGAATAACTTGATATGCATTTTTATGTTTTTCAAAATACTATTAACAATAATTTAAATTTTACATTATAATATAAATAAATATAGAATAATCTGTTATTATAAGGTTTCTCTCAACTTAATTATAGAGTAGGTATTATATATTTTCTAATTTTTTTGAATGCAATATTTAACATTTTTAATTTGTAATGTTTTAAAATATTATTGATTAGAAAGTAGATATTCTTTTGTTATTTTTATTAACTAAAGAATACTTTTTTTAATTAATTGAGCTGATAAAAATTAACAGATCTTTTTATGATGTTAACTAAACTAAAAGAACTTGTGAGCACTCAGTTTCTCGCCTGTCGTACTAACTAAAAAGATGTGACAGAATAAACGTATAATAGTTTCAGTGCACGCTATATAAATCAGATTTACATTTATATCTAAACTATTTCAAGGAAAAATGAAAATAAGAATGATATTAAATAATGTTTGATTACTTGACATATTTTTACTAATTTCAGTAGTGCAAGAAGTAATTCTGTGAATTAGGAAAAATGTAAATAAAACTTAAATTATCCTGTTAATATTGATTAGATTGTTTTTGATAAAAAAATTTCGTATTGATATTAACATTAAGCACTTTTTATTATTTATTGAAATGAATATTTCAATTCAGTTGAGAATGAAATGTAGATTAATAAAAAAAATAAACGACAAGTTTGATTAATACAAAAATGAAATAATTGTTGAAAAATATCCTTAATTTCCTTGATTAATAATAATTTTAAATTGAAGCATATTTGTATAAGTTACAATACATCATACATTCGATACAAATATAAATAAAATATTCTTTTTAATAGTTCAAATAAAGGCAGCAGTACTGGGCAAAATAAGGAATAATTGATTTACATGACTTTACTTTGTTCTGAAAATATTACATTTAAGCAAATAATTATAATGAAATAAGAAGATGAAAATTACATGATTAAAATGTAATTATGAAAATTATTGATTAATAAATTATTTCTTTTAAATACTTCTTATACTAATACCGAATAAAAATTTTATGCAGAAAAAATTTACCTATGTTTTTAAATATAAGCAAAAGCCCTACTAAAGCTTTTAAGTATATACACATAGAAAATTATCATTTATTTTAAAAACATTTTAATTTTAAATTATTATATTTTTATTGAATTATTGTGTACCTAATCAAGAAATCAAGAAATAAAGAAATTCTTTACAAGAAATGTATGTTTTATTATAATTGCAAGGATTATTACACATTTCGAGAGTAATAATTTTTGAAAAAATAATACGAAACTTCATTGATTATTAGTGATCGGATGTATCCGAAACAATGTTTCGTATAAAATATTAAGAAAATAGATTTAATATAATGGAATATAACGTAGATAGAAAAATATATTAAGTTAAGAAGGATAGAATAATTATGTAATGTCAAAAATTACATAAATAATCATTATATAAAATTCTATTTTTCTATTTTTTCTGTAATATTTTATAGTTAAATGAATCGCATAGAGTGAGATCCTCTGAAGCTGTAGATAAAATAAAAAAAAAATAGCAATTTATAAAATCTATAAAGAAAAAGTAAAAGTAATTATATCTTTCTAGAAAGTAAAATGAAAATGGAACAGAATGAAAATAGAATGAGCTTAGAAAAATAAAATATTCATACGTATCATAGTTGAATTAAAATCAAAACAAAGTAAGCTGATATGCACCTACCAATATCAAGAATTTTTAATTTTTAATAAATAATAATAGTCATATATTTACTTATATTTTATTTTTAATATTCAAAGGTACTATAATAATATAAGAAATTAACGAGTCATATACAAGTAGCTTCGAAATTACAATTAATATTTTACAGATATATACTTTGAATAGTAACTTTATAGATATAGTTCATGAAATACTATTTTTAATAAAGTATCGACCCTTGAAACTATCAAAGTTTTAAAAGCGCCATTACTTTTGAAGTTTTTAATGCATAATCTTCTAAATAGCCATAATAAACATATACATGTCCTATATATGTAGTAACTTTATCTTATATTTATCTTTATCTTACTCAAAAAACTTATGTATTCACATCCATTCGTATTTTTCTCTTTTCATTTCTACATTGTAAGTCAAAAGAAAGTTATAGAAGTGTTCAAAATAGTAACAAAATTGTATATACAAATGAATGTATACAAGCGTTTTCGGTATGACCTATTTCGAAATAATAATATTTCAATATATAAATATATATTAGTTCCTTATTCATTAATTTTCATAATTGAAATTTGGAAATTTTTCATCCTGCTATAATGTAGCATAATATCTAGAAATATCAAATATTATTATTGAGCGGTGAATACGTGGCATCCAGTGTTATTATATCGAGAAGCAGGTGAAAATACGATTACGGCGAGTAGTATTGCAAGAGGACGTAATACATGAATAGGGAGAGATAAACGTCCCAGACGAGACGAGTCGAGACAAAACACGAGGTGTCCGCAGATAATACGTTCGCTGTAGCATTGAAGGGGTGTGCTGATCTAACTGATGACAGAGCGAGCGAGAGATGAGCTTCTGCCGTGGGGAGATTGCGAGCTCTGCCAGGATGTGACGTAAAACCATTGTGGCAGACATTATAGTAATATATGTATATTATATATACACACATATCCGTAACGATGAGAGGCACGACATCGTTACGACATCAACGCGAGAGGCGTCAATACGACCAGAGGGATACCATAATACAATCTATCGTCATTGTTGAGCCGGACACGGATACCCGGTGTAGTTTCCGATGCAACAAAGTACGCGCGACATCATTTTTTGCTGTTCGTACAGATGCTTTCACTTTCGTAGTCAAAGCTCAATAACGTCCCTTTTATCAATTAAGCTCTCTCAGAAATATTTTTTACTTTGAGTTAGAAAAGTTATTCTAATTCTGTGTAAATATGTTTGAACAATATTAAAAGAAAAAGTTCGTGAATACTTGTATTCGTCAATATTGCACGACTGGCTTGTTTACGCAGAGTGAAACATTCGCCGTACTGTTCAAGGTGAGAACTGTGTACTCTGATTCAAACTAATATTACAGGTATTTGGCTAATGTCAGCTTTGACAACGTAAGTATTAACTACGGTATACAAAAAGATTAATACTGTAAACGAATTATTATCATTCATATACATCTAAGACGGAAACATGTTTTTATAAAAATTAGCTATTTAAATGACATTGTCATTTTATTGTCATATATATTTGATTTACTATATATATATATATATAAAAGAATCGATCATATAAATACGATATTGTCGCATAACTTTTTACGATAATATAAATTAATATTAATATTCAGGAAAAAAATTTTTTAAAAATTACAATTTTGAAAGAATAAACTTTACACTAATCATTTAACTTATAAAAGTACACAATTATTCAAAAGTATTAAATATTTTAATAAAAGTATTAATATAATAGAATTCTGAAGCAAATTATGCTTTAATCAAAATTAGATTGTAAAAATTTAGTATATTCGAATTTGAATGCTTATTAACTTTCGATTTTAAAAGCTTACAGGTTCAAATTAACTAAGTGTATTAATATTATATATGACAAAGCAGTTACCTGGTTAAATTCTTATTAATAAAATATTAATTTTTAGACTACATAAGATTACATCTTTGATAGATAAAAAAATCTAGACAAAAACGTAACTCCTTATTTTAATTTTCACTCATTATTTTACCTGTTATATTTATCTGAACAAATATATTTATTTACTAGAGTGTCAACATTTTACTTCTTAGAATTAGATTGTAATATTAAATATATTTCTTTTAAATATTCTTTAGAATTTATGGATTTTTTATAAGGCAATATCAAAAAAGAAAATTAATGACTTACTTATTTTAAATAATTGAACTAAATATAAAGTTTAGATATCTTGTATTATAGTACGTACATTATAGCTATATTAAAAATAAATATATGTAAAAATTAGGAATAATTTCGGAATATTTGTTAAGATATAGCCAGTCTAAAGCCTAAAAATCTTTACTATAATATAGATTCGAACATATTCAGCATGATACATCTTATAATATATACGTCTATTAATATTATTACTGTATTTATAAATACGTAAAAGAGAATTATAAAAAAATATAAAAGTTATTGTTTAACTCAAATAGTATAAAAATTCGAAAATATAATAATTTTAGAAAAAACTTAATTTGATTATCAATGGATACAATTATACTAATGCTAATCTTCTAAGCGTTGAAAAGTGAAATCTACATTGTGACTTTAAATTTGTAATCAATAATTTAATATTCTCAGGAGTAACTATTTTTTAAAAAGTTCAGTTTCTTTATAGATTTCTTTATAGGTTTTATCTTTGAATTGATAAACTACTTTTCTTCTTGTATTTGTTCCTGATTAATATGTTTATGCTTGATAGTATAGTTTGTAAATGTACATGTATATATAATAAGAAGTGTATGTGTCATATTTTTTTAAATAAATGAGTTTCAGATTGCTCGAAGTAAAATTATTATTTTTATAAAAACAATATAATACTCAAAATATGTCGTAAAATGGGTAATAAAGTAGAAATATTAATCAAAACTGATCAAAAGATTTTCTGCTTTTTTTTAAGAAGCTTTAGTTTTAAGATTTCTATTATACGTATTCTAAAGAAATGTACGTCCAAATTTATGAATTAGATTTACTTTATTCCTTTTGTTTAATATCTTTGTACATTTCCCATTTAACCATTATTGCTTTTCATTAACAAAATTGACTTTCCGTAAAAACGTAATGAGTAATTAATCTATCATTTTCGTAAATATATTTTATATTTAATTTTCTACTTGTACTTCCCTAATTCTTATAACTTTCAATTTGTACTTGTAATTCTCATTTTACTGGAGAAGTGAATATATTGTTTAATTTTCTGAATATAGAGTATGCAAAAAGTATGCTTAATTTTAATTTCTTATTATTAATTTCATCGGTTAATCAAAAAAATTTTATAATAACTTAAGTTTTAATTCTAATAATTTTAAGTAAAAAATTAATTTTAAATATTATTGTTTAGGGCAAATTTCATTTAAGATATTAAAGACAGCGTTCTATAAATATACTGAATCAACTTATAACACTGTAATACTGGCGTTGAATTATAAGACACATTATATATACAGGTACAAATAGATAGTTATTCATCATCTTCAAGGATTTCAGAATGTAACATAAAAACATTTAACTCTATGATTTCTTCCGGGAAAATTAAACTGAAAACGTTAAAGCTTGAGAGATACTTCTAAACACTAATTTTTGGCGTTGAAAAGTGACCATTAATGTACTAATCCATATGCATATTATGGACCACTGCCAGAGACTCGAAACACCAACTTTATCGATCCAAAGTTCAATAGTAAACTTGAACTTATGAATGATTGCACTGTTTACTAAAAAAGAATCGTCGATTATCTTAATCGCGTCCCGAGGTCGAAATTACAATACCAACCGTTCGGCAATCGTTAACGGACATCCGACGCGCACTGTATTCCTCTCTCGAAACATAGAGGAGAGATATGAAATAAAGGAGCGAGATAGAGCGATAGAGCATTTGCTGCCTATCCAAAAAATAATTATCCACAATGAAATATAAATGATACGATGATTATGGAGCAAAGTTATATACAGTAAGAGAGCGCGGCATGTCGAAAAGGAGAAGCAAGAAGAAGGAAATGGAAAAGAGCGAAGAAGAGACAGAGACGAAGAGGAAGAGAGAGAGAGATACAAATCCTGTGGCCGTCGGTTAGTATCAGTGCCATCGGCTGGCTGCTGATCAACTCCGAAGCGAAAATGTGCAGTGGGCTCTACACGCTTACTCACACGCGTGTATGCGCGAGGGAACGAAGAGGAGGCCGAAGCTACTTGGTACGCGAGACGTAGGCGCTCGTAATTGCGTGCCCACGTCCTGAAATTATTCATCTCCCGACCGCGGGGCCAGACAGAGGCCCAAGAGCGCGGTATGATAATGCATAGAAGTGCCAGTCATTACTGCCGTGTACGTATATGCGCCCATCCATCGTTCGCACGTGTATCTGTACTTTCGCCCGAGATGCGATCCTTGTCCGCTCCACCGCAGTGCTGCTCCTACCGTTGAGAGTTCAGGTTCCACTGCTGTCAGTTCCTTGCAAGGCTGTATATGTGTGCGTTTCCCCCATCGTTTCCCCTTTCGGAAATTGTGCGAATTCTTCATTTGCAGCGCAATGACGCACCGAGGGAAAGGGTTTTCTTGTAAGAGGCAATTTTAATTATTCATGGGCTATGGGATTTTTTATACCCTATACACTAGCTAAGGCTGTACATCTCCCAAGAATGATTCATCTTTGTGGCTTTCTTATTTTTTCATCGAGTGCTAGTCGCTTGCATACTTAATGAATGTTATAAGGGCTTTTAAATGCTAAAGTGCATATATAGAGGTACACTCAATTTTTGATAAGACTTACCTTACCAGTAAGGTAAGACTTACCTTTACCTATTGTATTGTACTCGTTATCTTTCACTTCACCTAATTTTTTCTATTTTTCATACTCTTTATTTGATGAAAACTTCATTTCGTGCTTGAAGCAAATAGAGTTTCTTCGCACCTACGAGTTACCGATTCGTACTGACCTATTTATAGCTCGCATCGTCTGATACTAAAATGCGAAAGGCAGTGGCATCTATTCATTACACGCTACGTAAACACACTTGATCTCTTTGATATTGATATATCATGATATATGACTATGTGTTGAACATCAAGGTCGAATGTATGACGATGCTAAGTATCGATGCATTTAGCTATAGAAAACGAAGTCTTGGAGTTTCATTTAAGCCACGTAGGGTAGGAAAAATTCATTTGTTCCAAGGAGGAATGATTGCATAGAAAATCCAAATATTAAGATAATATTAATATAATATTAAGATGCTTATTTGAGATATCCTACCTTATTAAATGAACCTTTGCTCTTCGTTATCGAAGGACTTATGAGAACGCTTAAGCGCTAGTTACGAAAAATAGGTTATTACGATGCAGGTTACGATTCGTTAAGAAATCAAGCATAACTAAAATAACAACAATAATGTATTTTACAAGTCTGACAAATATGATGAAAATGCGATGAAATAAGAACAATTAATGTAATCGAGACAGTATTATCAAATATTCCTTTCTTTCTTGGGCGAATGCAACGAAAAGCGTGCACGTAAAGAAGTGCAGCAAATTACTTTTTAATATCCAAAACAGTAAAAAGAGTGACCCTGTAGGTAAAAAGACGGCAGAAACAGTATAAAAGGACAACAGAATATACGTATAAAAAGAACGAAAGTGGATAATATTCGAAAATCACTGGAGCACTTTACGGCAGCCTCTGGACTGCTGCTTGTCACGAAGGATACAAATGGCATCACGGCTCCAGATTTTATATTCCACACTGCCACTACTCAGTATATCCATGTGCAATGGAATGGCGTTTGGAGGGGTGAGAGAGGAGAAGCTGCGTTGCTGGTCAGGCTGTGATTATAACCGGACGAATTTCCATGTGCGCGTACATATGCGCAGAAACTTAAGGAGCAAGAGACGCGTCAGGGAGAATCCGCCGCGATTGGCCTTTAGGCAGGTGTGTGTTTATAAAGCATTGGGTATCCTTTTCGTCGCTTCTCTTTCTCTCTCTTCATTCTTCTCTGAATTTCCTTCTATCGCTTGCTCCCATCATTAAAACTCACTTAGGATAATACCCAAGTGATTGCCGCCTGAACTTGCGCGCACTGCATCCACGGCAAGCTTGACCATGATGAAAATGAAGAGAGGAAGAGCTCATATATCTTTCTATACCAGCCAGTGTAGAGTTTCTAACTACTTCAGATGATGACGAATAATATGGGCACACGTATATGAGATTTAAGACCTTTAGTGAAGCATTTTCCTTCAATGAAGTGATTGTATTAAAAAGGTTAAGTGATTACGAGGTTTTGGATTTCAATTATAATATTTGATATGATATTTTTTCATAACTTCTGCATTAATAATAACTTGTTTGAAACAATTCTGAACTATACTTCTACGACATAATATAGAAGTACAGCTTGTAGTATCGGTAAAGTGTGTGTTTACTAACTGCTTGCGATGTAAACTAAAGTTTAAATGCTAAACCAATGACAGTAAGGATGCCTCTATTACAAATATCTGATAAGTCACCATATTAATATTATCAGTCTATTTAAAAAGAATTTATTGATTAAGATTATTCTATCATAAATATGATAAAATTAAATATTAGTTAATTTATAAAAGGTTTTGATTTTATCAAATATTAAATGTTCGAAATGAAAGCGTATGTTGATTAATAATTCATAGTTTTTATAAAAATACTTTAAAAGGTAAGTTTACCATCATTTTTTCATAAGTAGTGAGCCTGTCAGAACATTTTGCATTCAGAATATTGTACAAATTTGTAGTTAATTAAACTTTTTCTGTATATATTATTTCTGGTTTTATCGATCATCTTAATGAAGGAATAAAACAGAATCAAGTAAATTATGACGATCAAAAATTGTAATAAGCATACTTTAATAATATTATAAAATACGATAAAAGAATTTTATAGATTTCTTCAAATTTAGAAGCAGAATTTTTATTTTGTAATACTTGTAAATGTAAGATAAAACGATGTAGAGTTTCCTCATTTATGATTAAATTAATTGCTTTTATAAATCACTTAGTACAAATGAAATTATAAAATATTACCTACCCATAGGAATGGTTTCAATTTTATACATGTTATATTGTATATTATATATGTGTATGTTATATTGCGCTCTAAGATAATATATATTATAGATATACGATAATATGTTAATTTTGTGTGGACATTAAATATATGATTTATATTAAAAATTCGATGCTAATCATTAATATAATTGAGATAGCAATTTCTCAGTTTACACTATTACTTAAAAATAAACTAATTTACATAAAATTCACTGGCCTTTCAAAATGTAACAATATACGTTTGTATAAGCTTCGAAGTAAATACAGTGTATTATATTTTCCGTTTAATCAAATTTTTTAAACATATTTTTACTCTTTACTGTACAATAATTTATGTAAATTATGCAATAAAATAATAGGTTACATAACGAAGGTTAGATGTATATTATCTTAACTTTATGTTTTGGAATATCATATATTTTCGTCATACATTACGAAATAATTAAATAGAATTAAATAATAAACATATTTAAAACGTTCAAAGTTTTAGTTTTAAAATAATTAATATTTAGTTATAAAAAATTGAATACTCGATTATAATTTATTTATTAAGACTATTCTCTTTAATAAAATTACTTATTCTTTAAACACATATGTAAATTATTCATCTAGTATGTAATGTACACGCCATGGAAAATAATGATAAAAGATTTTATTAATTATTCCAGTATATTCAATTAATTTTTACATTTAGTTTTATTTATTACTTTTAATATTTGTAAAGTTATATTAAACAAAGTTATGAAGAAGTAATTTAATAGTACATAAATATTAAAGGCTACTTTTATAATTTTTACTTTTATAATTGAGGAATACTCGATTCTTAGTAAACAAAACCATTATACTGTTTCTAAGTAAAATCGATAACTTTACCTTTCAAAGCTTATAATCGGGTAATTAAATTCAGTTAACATTATTCATATTTTTCAAATTCTTGACAACTAAATATCGAAGTCATCATATTCTGAACAATGTGTGCTTATTTAAATATATAAACAAATAAATTTTAAGTTAAAAAATCTAGCTTTTATCTGAAGAAACATAAATTTGTACATATTAACATCTAACTACTTGACAATATCAATATATCCAATAATATTTGTGAGTACTTTTGAATACTAATATAAATTTAAATTATTCAAAGATATTTCATTTATTAACTTTAGTAATAAAGAAATCAAGGCATGTGAATAGATTAGAGAATTATTTTTATATAAAAAATTATTAATAGATATAAAAAGAGATTCAGAAATAAGTGAAAGATCCATTAATAAAAATTTATAAATAAATAAAATATAATCGATACCAACTACGCAATATACATTTTTAATGATAAATCTTTTAGCCCTTAACATTGATTAAATTATAATATAAGTTAGAAATTATCGTAATAACAAAGAAATATATTTTCTACCTTATTTCTACCAGAAAATAGAATAACGTTTAATTATTGGCTTTACAGTTTAATATATAATCATTTTAAATTATTAGGATATTTCGTAAATGTGAAACATATAAAATAACTGTTATATTATTAAAAGAAATGTATGAATATAAAATTTATAAATTAAGAAATTTGAAGATGTGTCATAAAAGATGTAATAGTTAAAAAACTGAATTTATGGTTTCTCTTGAAAATAATTAACTGAATATTAAGTACTTAATTTTTAATATTTATTAAATAGTAATACTTAATATACTATATGTTAAGATATAATTATATTAAATATTAAATTAAATTTTTATTTTAATGTCAAGGAAATTAACAGTCATTTTTTTTACATTATGACCTAAAGGTGGCAAAATGCAGTTACATAAATAGGAAAGTTGAAGTCTATAAGACTTCTCAAGAGGCCAAATGATAAAAAAGATACGGTGCCTAAATTTTTAAGTAATGAAGCAAGTGAATGTAAGTAATTATCAAGAAAAGCTCGGAAGGAAAGAAAAGAAGAAAGGAATATATAAGAATGCAATATCATATAATGTCGACCGGAGATTCGATGCTCGTGAAATCTTATTCTAATAGTTTTCGTCGTTTGACACGTGCGGTTCATCAAGGAAACGTCGATTTGGCCAACAGCATCTTAGACTCGGTGATTTTTAGTCCAGCCAAGAATGCCATTGTCCTCCAAATCGCGGTTGCGAAGTGCGACATTTACATGGTGAAGCTAATACTGTATCATAAACCGAACTTCAATCTCCATGTTCTTATGGACATTGTTTGGATAGCTATGGGTCTGGAATGCGTTGATATCGTGATGTTATTGATAACGTACGGCATGAGTGCCCATCATTATGTGGGATTATACAACTCCAATTTGCTTCATGCCGCTGTGGAACGCGGTAAAGAATCGGAGGTAGTCTTGTTACTGAATTACGGCGTGGACGTCAATACTCGGGGTGTTGCTGGAGCAAGTACTCTTCAATACGCGGTGCAGCTAAATCAGATTAACATAGTCTATAGGCTACTGCAAAGAGGCGCCAGAATAGATATGCTTAATAACGAGCACAATTCGATTTTGCATACCGCCGCGAGCACAGGGATTTTCGAGCTTGTCAGTCTGATATTGAGTCGCGGTGCTAATGCCAAGGCCACGAATTATAGGGAAAAAAATACCCTACACTTTGCGGCCGAAGCTGACTGTGAAAACGTCGCCATTGCTGAGTTACTATTAAGGAATGGAGCTGATTTAGATGGTGTGGATGAGATGCACTTCACACCATTGCATTTTGCCTTGATGACCAGAAAAAAGAATATGGTAATATAAGATTGTATTTGGAGGAGAATGTGCCTAAAAATGAAAAATCCTTATTTACGACATCGTATCTTTTGAAGCTAAGAAAATAGAAAATAGGCCTTATATTGCATTGTAATGCGCCTATTGAGTGGTGGCACATCTTCCATATACTTATAACATTTACAAAGAGTTCTCTTTATTTATATTTAATGAGAAAAACTTTATAATAATTTTATTATTACTAGAATTTTAGTTAGTGACATTATATTATATTACAGAAAATTCGAATTTTAATTATTATATAAACAAAATTGCCATTTATTATTTGGTGTGATCTATGATTTAATTTAACATTACTTACAAATGAAAGATAATCTTGAGTCAAACATAAACGCGAATTTACTAATCCTAAAAGCCATTTTCAATTAATTTTAGTATTAAATAATGTATCTTACGATTATCTGCATAAATGGTGCATTCTAACTATGAATTTCAATTATATACAATAAGATATCTCTCTCAAAATATTTGATTTTCTAATATTTAGTATAATAATACTAAAACACGTGAAAAAGAATAATAAAATGTCTGACTTTATAACTAATCTTATTTACAATAACATCAGGAAAAGTATGTAGTTTTTTTGCAATGTAGTCACAAACGATACTTTCAATACAAAATAATTACATATCACTTCTAGGAATATAATAAAAATCTCCGTTAATCAATTGCACTTGATAAATCGTGTATTTTTTCTGTTGGAAAAATTTATTTGTAAAGTCAGAGAGCTAATTATGTTTTCAATAAAAATAAAATAACTGATTGATAAAAAATTGATTATAACTACATGACTGGCATAATATCTTCATATGCTGTCATATAGAGAAGTTGGCGAAGAGAAGATACGAAGAGAAGTTAAGGACACTATTATTTCCATTCAATAAATGAAATGGTTAATCAAATCAATTAAGATTACAAACTAGAATAAAGTCATAAATGTGATTATCATAGCAAACATACTAAATCAAATTCTATGCCGCCGCTCCCGTAATTGGCATTTGATATATAAATTTTATCCACATTATACGATATTTTTCATTTTTCAGGTGCAATTTTTCATAGAACAAGGGGCCAATGTTAATGCAAAAACAAAATCGAGCATATTTCCTCTCTATTTAGCAATAGAATATACCACTGCATCAATTATCGAATTACTTTTAAAAAAGGGCGCATTTGTTAATGAACAAACAAGCCAGGGTTTAACGGCACTTCACATTGCATGCAAGAATGGATCAAAAAGAAAAATCGATGTTCTTTTAAATTACGGGGCTGATATTAATTATAAAAATGATGTAGTAAGCACACCCTTATATTGGTTGGATACTCGTTCAAAATTAGCAAAAAATACAATAGCTAAGCACGTAGCAGAATTAAGATTTCAGAATTCATTTGTTCACGAAGAAAATTTGTCTATTATTCAAGTATATTCTGACTGGCAAATGCTTTATGAAGAATATTTATGCGAGCTTGAAAAAATGAAAATGAAAAAGGTGTATAATAATATTTCATTTTACCACATATTTTCAAAGACTTCCAGTAAATTGTTACCTTTACTGAAGAATAATGATTTTATTTGTGCATTTAATTCAAGTAATCTATCAGAGCTTTTTCCACTCTATGAAAAAGAACTTAATAGGAAATTTACAAAAATTAAAAAGAAAAGAAAACGATTAGATTTATTGAAAACACGGTTGAAATCTATATTTGACCAACATTTACCAGACATTGCTTTGGAAAGAATTTTAGTTTACTACTCAGAAGAGAACACCACATAGTATAGCTATATAAGAATTACGAAATAATCTAGCAAAAAAATAATAAGGTATGTTATCTTGATTCGTTCCAATGATTGCACTGTAATATTTGTAAACTGCTCTTAACATTGTATAAAATACCGTCAATTTTAATAAACTGATCATAGATGAAATATTAATAAATTATATTAACTTATATCTCTGTCAATAAATAGATATTCTATTAATATTAGTTCAATAAAATAATTTTACTGTTATTAGAATATGACTGATAATAATTATTTGATTGATCAACTTCATAATCAATTTTTACTAAAATTTATGGAATTTTCTTTTACATAAATTAAACAATTTGTTAGTTACTTATAAAACTTACTTCTTTTTAGGCTAATAAACTTATAAGTGTATATTAGAAAAATTTGGTCATATATTTATATGACCATTTATAATTCTTTAGTTTACTTTTAACAAAATGAATATTTAATAATCTATATTATTATAAACAATATTAAGAATATATAAGATTATGATTTACTCGATGAAAAACTATGTAAATTTTTGTAAATAGGACATCAATCAATAACAAAATACATTTTTGACTAGGATGTATAATAAAATATACATAAATTGAATCTAATGTTTTGATTTAAAATTAACGAAAATTTAACTATGTTCATAATTTTTCAAAAATTGCTAAAAATAAAAAATATATCTTACAGATTTTATAGGATTATTATTTTAATATTTTTGTTATTATGTACAAAATAATTTATTAAAAATATAAAATAAATAAATTAATTTTAAATTTATATAAAAACATGCACTACATCTGATGATACTTAAAAACTTATTCATTATAAATATACGTTATTAAAAAAGAATGCAGGGTTATGGTATAAACTATTTAAATCAATGAGAATCTAAAAAATAATATATTGCAGAAACATCTCAATAGAACAAGGCAGTAAAATCTTCAAAAATAATTTTTTTTCTGCCATCAATTTCGAAACAATAAAATACAGGACAGGCTTATTCTTTTGCATATTTATTTTAATTGTGCAAAAAAAATTTTTTAATATGTAAGTATTAAAAATTTATATTAATTTTGAAAGTACCTTGTAAAAAGTTGCACGTTGAAATAATAAAATTTAATACCGAAATCAATAAGCTCTCCAATGTTTTAATATTAATCTTTAATAATTCATAACCATTATGTTAGCATTAACTATTCACTAGAAGTAGAAAAAAATTTATTGGAAATTTTACTTTAAATTTTTTATTTTGAAAATTAAAGAAGAGAAAATTTACCAATTATAGTATATTTTAAAATAATTTACTTTGTACTTTATATTTTTATCTTTATCTACTCATAATGTGCTACAATTTTTTAAATTAAATATCACTTTTTTTTTTAACTGGAAAATCTACCAGAATCGGAAGAAAATTGTATTATACGTATTCAATTTTTCAGCTAATTTTTTCATGAAAATCTTAGTTTAGAAGAAAATAGAAGAAAATTTGAAAATATGATATAATACTTACTTGACTGTATTAGATTTGACTTACTCTTATTGAAAACTTCCTTCCATATCTAATTACGTAGAAATAATTTAAGCTCGAATCAATAGATTTATTTCAAAAAGAATAAAAATAGTTTTTCTTATAACTTGTAGATTACTTTTGGAATTATTTTCTAAATTATATTTTTGAACATCTCTCATAAACTATTGATATATTCATAATAGACGCCTACACATATGTATACATTTAAATACAGCAGTCAATAAGGTACTTGAAAATTTTCTGTCTATGGTATTTTATAATATTTTTAAATAATTTAAAACGCCAAAAAGAAAGAAAATCAATTGCAATAAAGTTCATAAGACCAGTAAAGTTATTTAAATTTGATTACATAAAGTAAAATTTCAAAGATCTTATCTTCCTAAATTAGTCTATAGAAAATAATTTGTTATTAAGAAATATTAAGTTATTTAAAAAATATATTATGTCATATATCAAATTATTTTGTACCATTTAATATAATTTTAATACTACTTGTTGTTATGTTTCTAATTCTGAATGAAAAATTAAGTTTAACTTTTCTTTCTAGATTATTATACAGTTAATTAAAGTCAATTTTAAAATATGTTATAGTAAACAAATTAAATTAAATTAATTTTCTTTTTGGGTTTGATTGGAAGTTATAATACAATTTTGACTTGTATAATTATAAGTTGTTTATTATACAATCATAAGGCTTTTAATCAATTTAGTTGATTAGATTATAACTTAACTAGCTTATAACATAATATATTATTGAATTGATAGAATTTACTTACTCCTAAAGAATTCAGATTGATATTTGATAAAATGAATTATTTACGATTCTAATAGTTATATAATACTTTTCTCTACACTAGTCATTACAAATAGATATGATTTTACTTATTCAAATGTTATATATTTGTGAACTTTGAAAGATAAGAAATTTCAAAATTGTATTTTTCATAATATTTGATATCAGGAAAAAATCTTGAAATTTTATGAATACATTTTCAATCCATACATTAGGAAAACAGTATTTCTATTAAAATTAAATATTTTTATCATTTGAAGTGAAAATAGAATATGAGTTTTATTACATTTAAATTTTACGATGCTTTCGAATTATTTTAAATAAAATTAAAAGAAATGCAATGAAAATAAAGCATAAAAATCAGTTGTTCAATTGATTAGAACAATTTTTTACGTCTTTGTGGTTGCTTTTTCGTCTTTTATTTACTTACGGGTTTTAAAGCTTAATGAATACAATTGCGCTTTTTGTTTCAGAAAAGATGGTATAATGGTATTGTGATTCTCTGCTTCTATAACGTCAATATATATATTCGACTGCTTATCCAGTCAATATGGCATGTAGATCAGGATACTGTAAATGTATAATAATTAGATTAATTACATATATATATACAATAAAGATAATTAATAATAGCTGATCTAACAGCAAAAAAATAAAATATGATAACAAGAGCAAACAAAAAATTAAGAAGAAAAAAATGTAAGTAAATGAAAAATAATGATGGGAATGTATGAAGGAAACTAGCGTCAAAAATTCAACAAAAAATCATGGATATAAAAGCAGAAAAAGAAAACTATAGAAAAATACTTGTTTGTTTATTTTTATTCCGTTTTGCTTGGTGTATATGATAATACGTGTAACAAAACAAGTGCACGCATCTACAACTAAGGAATATGTGCATCAAAACCACACGCACGAATATTCGTATTTTCTCGTGTCGTGGACTCTTGTGAAACAGAATTGTGAAACAGAAATGACACGCGTGCAGTGCGGAAAAGAGATATAATTATAAAGTTAGATATATATATATATATATATATAGAGAGAGAGAGAGAGAGAGAGAGAGAGAAGAGTATATATTGAAGTGACTACCTACAGTTGGTGTGCAAATGAAAAACAAGAAGATGTGGATATAAAAGGATGCAGAGAAGAAAACTGTTGAGAGGTAATACAAAATAAAAATCATGGAAAATGGAAGAAGAGAACGAAGATAACGATTTATTCGTTGTTTATAGTAATAGCATGACCTTTTGCGAAGAGCTCTTTACTGCGTTCAAAGAATTTTGTCTTTTAACATTACGTGCTTAATATACGAAGCATTTTCTTTTTCGTTAAATCTACGTCTTTGTCGTGACAAGTTTTGTATTATATTAAAATACCGTAATTTTCGATTTTTTATTATTACTGACTAATAGAAATTCACGTTTATTACCAATTAGCAAATAATTATTCTTACGCTAAATAGATTGTGGAATATAAGTATATATATTAATTAGATTATCAATTTTCTTTAAAAATATCATTTAATTTATATTAAATTGAAATCGCTTATCAAAATAAACAAATTTCATTCGAATATTTTTACATCCATGGATCATAATCTTTCATACACATATTATACTTTACATTTAGATTAAATAAATAGTATTTTTTATACGTGCTTGAAAAATGCAATCAATCATTTTTAAGTTATCTTTTTAATGTTATCATCTACAATTTCATCATCTTCAAAGATGTACGTATGTCATTAAAAATATTCTGATGTATTTATAAAAAATTAGTATACTAAATCGGTTGATAGATTAAAATTAAAAAGAGTTAACTTAACTTAACACTTTTTACTAACTTAAAAGTGTTACAAACATTCTTTTAGGTTTAGTAGATTGATTAAATTTTCAAACTTTCTAATATCTTAATAGACGTGATAGTTAACAAATCTTTACCCATTATGACATAAAACGATCATTATGTATTTTATAAATGTATGTCTAAAAATGTAACTACTGAAACGATATTTTACTAACAAATATTTACATTTCATGTTTTCAAGTAAAAAATACGATTATATACGGAATATAAAACATGTGAGATTGCTTTAAATTTAATTTAGAATTTAGGTATAAATCCTTGTACATCATACATCTTCCGCTATTTAAAAATAGTATTATCTTGCCTTTAAATATTATATAAATTTAAGATTAGGATCTATAACAGAAAAGTTCAGGTAATATTCATTTATGTAAATTTTTGACAATTATTTTTAATAAAATTTAATTTTTCTATTAAAAACTCGATTATTATCGAGTCTTAATAAACTCTCCTTATAAATTTATTTAAATTTTGTAACTAAAATTTTTCATTGGATAAAATGTGTTATAAAATGAAAAGTTACTACATTTGACAGATACAGCGAAAATAAATATTTTTATAAATTGAGTATCCTGTACTGTATCTATTAGAAAAAATTGCAGAGAGAATAAAAATGAAGTCAGATTTTTTATTAACTAGTCTTGTTGGTCGCAATAGTTCAATGAGACGTAATCGCGTATCACTGTATGTGATATCCTGGCGTCATTTATTGTTTTTGCGTTATTTCTTAATCTCTCTTACTCTCTCTCTCTCTTTCTCTCTCTATTCATCTCTTCTTCATAAAGACCTATTATGAATTGACCGTAGCCATGCGAAAACAGCATTCGTTAGTGTCCTTTGTGAGAGGTCAAATGTACCCATACCTTTCGCTATATTACAACTGTGGCAATCGTTGAATCTTCGTCGATACATCCACTTTTGTTCGAAAAAAAAGAAGATCATAAGTGGAGAATAAAAAAACGAGAAGCTGTTACTACTGTGGCTTGTATAACTCGAGATAATTCACGGTATTTCGTGTATAAGGTTATTTTGTGTATTGCCGGGAATCGATTATGAGTATTAGTAATTTAGGCATGGACGAATCGTGTGTGCATTCTAGTACACTAGTGCAATTACTGCGCGTCATATCCACTCGAAAATGAAATATATTAATTTGTATTAATATATTTTATCAATGTTACTGTCCTGGATGTGAGCTTTAATAATAATTTGAATTTTTCAATATTGTAATTTATCCGAAATTAGTGAAAGTTTCTTTCGTGATAAAAAATTTCTATTACTATTATAAATGTTCTAAAAGAACTCATGCTTTTGTTGATTAATCAATTTAATCAATTTTTATTATTTTTGTAGATTATCTTCCATAGAATTTTTTATAATTTAGATAGAAAATTGTAGCTACTATATACTTTATTTAAACAATATTTACTATCATATTTACTACTTTCTTCAAGTAGTAAGATTTCTAAGCCTAATTAATATGAACATAAATAAAATAAATAAAAGTGAAATACTGCCTCAAAGGTTTAAATAATAAAGGATTGAAATTTCGGATAATTAAATAAAACACAAATAACACAAGTGTCTGAGATTTAACGTGAATATGTTACAATTGACTTTTAATAAAATTCATAGGCTAATTTAATTCTAAGAGAGAGGAAGATATCATAGACGTAATTTCAATAAATAAAAATGTCTACTTGCTGTAAAAATTATAATAATTCTAAATAAAATTATAATTGTTTATTGAAATTCACATTTTAATAAGATGAATTTAAAATTAAATATAACAAATTAAAGAGCGTAAATTTTATACCAGTGTAAATTATTCTCTAAATAGTTATCCAAAATACAGATTTACCTTTATCGTTCATAAATTTTTATAAGTGATTTTTGAATTGAAAAAATTATAAAAATGAATCGTATTCTTGTTTACATAGGTGTAAAAAATTGCTGCACGCATAAACCGAAGTTGCAATAAATAAATCCAAAGAGTAAAGAATATGCAAATAAGTTACTGGTAAAGGTAAAGAACAAGGTAAAGAAAAGACGAATGAAGAAAAGGAAGGAGAATAAAAAGAAGGAAGAAAGAGAAAATTGAGAAACTCAAAATCAAGTGAGTTGATTCAGTATATTCGTGTACACGTCCAACCACGAAAAATGAGTCGATACAGGACTAATGTATTCGTGCGTTGCTTGCGAGCGCAAACAGTGCAATGGCATACATATACTCATTATTCAACGATAATTAATTGACGTCTATAAATATGCCTGATAAGCCGGTAAAATGAAGCGGTAAATGCTTGTGTGAAACGAAATGTTAATAGGTGACTTTAACTAACCGTTTAAATTAGAATGAAGCAGAATACAGGAGAGTCAACCTGCGATTTATATAGATTTGTGTGAGAAAAGGAGAGAAAAAGAGAGAGAGAGAATGATAGAAAAAGAATGTAGCTCACATGTAAACAGTAGAACGAGCGAATAAACTAAAAAGTGTTGGATAGATGTGTTTCTTCAGCTACTTTCGTCTTTAGGTGTCGTTATATACTACATACAGAAGATTGCCCTTTTCTTCGATATACCATTGGCTAGAAGAACGAGAAAAGAGAAAAAGAAAGAAAAGAAAGCGTAGGTGAGCAGAATTAGCTATCTCTGATAACCTCTAAAAATTTGAGGATGTTTTCTCTATCTTTTTACCTATCTGTAAGTTAAATATAAATTTGATATTAAAATCATAATCTTGCACATTGTCATTTATTCTTTTGTAGATTATTGTTAAAAATAATGACTTTCATAATCATATAGAAAAATTATATTACTCTTTTTTTATATTTTTATTCTGAACTTTAGGTTTCGTTTCTAAACAAGAACAAAAGGATCGATTTAATATTTCATTAAAACTGTAAAAAATAGAAAATACTACTTTTAGTAATTAGATTTATGTCAATAAATTTTTTATAAAATTCTTGTTTATACTTTTAATTAAAAAGAAGTTTAAAAAAATTACATCAAAATATAAAAAGTTATATTCAATGTTTTCTTGGAAAATCATTAATGGGATGACAATTTAATAAAGTTTTATAAATTAAATTACTTCGTATTATGTATCATTTTGATTTATTAAATTAATCTAATGAAATAATATTCACTTTTCGTAATGTAATTTGTGTGATGTATACACAACATTAAATACATAAATATTCTTATTTAATTATAATAGTATCAGTTATTCCTACTTTTACTCGTTTGTTGACATGAATCTTACATAAATAAAAGACTCCATACTAAAATAAGAAAACTATATATACATATATTATTCTCATTTGAATAACTATAATATACGGGAATAAAAAATGTTAAATAAGTATTTTAATATTTCATTTAAAATGTTTAATATAACATATCAAGAGACGTGATTTTAAGCACATGATTTTTTTCTAACATTTTCTTTAAAGTTTCAACGAGTAGATTATAATCTGTATTAATTTTACAAAAATCTGGACGATTCTGAAGTAAAATCAGTTGCAAAAATAAAATCAATATTGTAGATTTTACATGTACGTTAAATATTAAATATTCAATTAAATAATGTTAGAATTTATGACACAATAGGTAAAAGTGTCATAGTAATATAATTAAACATTATTTAATAATGATTACCAGCTTTATTATATCTCTGTAAATTATAAATTAAATTCAATATGTTAATCATTAAGATATTTTCTCGTAACAGTAATCTTACGATAGTCCCTATCTTACTACTTTCTTACAATCGTAAAGCATAAATGAAGACGCTTATATTTAGAAGATTCACTCAAAAATTTAAATACTGTAAAATTCTTTTGTTTCTGCGACCCTTTTACTTAGGAAAGTGTTCTTTAAACATAAAAAGGTTTTGCATAAACGCCTTCTCGATACAGCTGTAATTTTAATGAATGTTGTACATATATTTACGAAAGAGCAAAGATAGCTAATATGCCGGCTGCAACAGAATCATTAACTTTCAATATTCTTAATAATGGTGGACAAATAATTGATACACATAGTTCAGTATGGTGGCTGCAGGTGTGCAAAGAAAGTGCACAGCGCTCTTGTTTCACCGATCAGCTTGAAACTTGCATGAATCACAAGTTGCAGCTGCTGTCACCCGAGCGAAAATCAGATAGAGTGTCGGCGTTTCAAGAGCCGCTCCCGCGGCTTCCGAACTGACGTAAATTGGATTGAGGAACCCAAGCAAGAATACTCGCATGTGTCAGACACTCTCTCTCTCTCTTACCTCTCTTCCTCTCTCTTCCTTTCTCTCTCTTCCTCTCTCTTCCTTTCTCTTCCTCTCTCTTTCTCTCTCTTCCTCACTCTTCCTCACTCTTCCTCACTCTTCCTCACTCGTACTCTCTGACTCTCCTCCATACAGCCGAAAGATGAGAAATCGACGTGTGATTCCGTGATTTATTTGCGTCGAGCCGCTCAAGTGTTAACGTATGCCTCTATATCGAACGTAAAAGAGGAATGAAAGAGCGAAGACGGCGTCGGCTTACTCTTGCTTACTTCTCTTGTTTCGAAACTGTTTAAGTTTTTGCTGCAGAAGTATATCAATTAATATTAACTGCGAATTTCAAAATTAAAAAAGAAAACCAACAACAAGTAGTTTTTTTGTAAGATTTCCAGAAAAAATCTGTAAACTCTCATTCATCATTTATCACGTGAACAAATGTTCAATTCCATATATTATGATAATATACGTTCCTTACCATTTAAAAATTAGTGACTACAATTGAAAGATCTTTTATAATTTTATCCCAACTTTATAAAACATCAAAAGAAATTCTTCCATTCCTTGAGCAAATACCTAGGTAAATTTTACATGAATTTAAAGTCAAAGATATCTTTAAATGATACTAATATCCATAAATTATTTACTTATTGTATGTACAACTATTTTGTAATCATTAAAAGTAATATATATAATAAGTAATATGTGTATGTAAAGAATATCTGAAATACAAAAAATATTTTTTAGAACTTTTACTGTTTTTAGAACGCTCTCAGCTACTTCCAGAACCAAAACAATATTATTTACATTCTTTCATTTGAAGAAAAATATTATAGTAAATAGTGAAAATATTATAAAGTTATTTTTAAATGATCGCTTTAAAAACGAGGTGGCATATTATGCAATTAGCTTTACTGTTCAATTTCATTAATTTTCACTACTATTGATAGAAAATTGAAAGTTGCTGAAAAACCTTTCTTAAATTATTAATATGAATGCTTCAATAATGAAAAGTAACAATAAGATAACATCGGAAGAAATACTACAGAGATATAAATGCATGAAACCGAGGTAGTTTTCAAATATCTGCATTATTTAACATAAAAATAGTTAAATAAGTGATCCATAAAAGTAAACGTGTCAAATGTAAAGAAATGATTTCCTAAAGTGATAATCTTCCAATTTTAATCTAGTAAAAAACTGAAATATTTGTGCAATAATATGTATCATCATATATTCCATATATTGATATTGATTTTTTTTGTTTTTGGTTTCAATTATCGCATGAAAACGTACGTGAATTTGTACGTGAATTCTCCCTTTTTTAAAGTATCAAATTGAATTTTAATGGATATCCATATACAGGCATGAAGATCTTTTTGAAATAGTTGTAATGGCACATTTACAGATGTATTTGTAAAATCATATTCAAAACCTTCTATGACCGCAAAGTTTTCTCTTCGTAGAAGAGTACTCGAATTTGGAATTACGAGATTACATGTGGATAAATAGTTACATGAAGAAGAATCGTAATATTGCAGACATTATGAAGGTATTGCAATAGACGTGGCACAATGTTGAAAGAAGTAATTACTTTATATAAATATGTACTTTACATAAAAATCGTGATATTAACGCATTACCCAAATAAATTATTCGCGGCAGATCGTGCAATTTCACTTTTTAAAAAAGAAAGAGTGCAAGCCTTTCTTAAAGAAAATCACAGACACGGACGACGCATCTTTAATTTCTCATTAGATTTTACTGTTTCACAATGTATCGTGCCCGCCATCATTGAATCGCAGCGCATCGATGTTATGCAAGTACACTTTCACATAATAATAAACGCTTGCTCATAATAATAATCATTTTTTTTCTGACCATCCAAAAAATGATCTCCATAATGTGAGAGAGTATCAAAGAGTGCCCGTCGAAGAAACAATAAACGTCCCCTTTTTGTAGTTAGGTTAAATTACTTAATCCCCCACTCGGAATATCTTCAGCGTCTAAGCGAGCGACGCATCGGCATCTACTTGTATGTGTTTTTGTATTGCCGTTGAACCTTGCGGAAGCGAAAACTCTTCTCGAATATACTGACACGCAAAGGTCAAGCAGACACTTGGCGAGATTTCGCTCTTTCTCCCTGTAACGCGAGGTCGGCTTCGATGATAGTCTTTCTTCCCTCACTTACGTTCGATACGAGCCGCTGCGTCAGATGCATCTATACAAGACATTGAGAAAGTTCTTAAACTGCTCTTTCTCTCTTTCTCCATCTATCTCTATACGCTCATCTTATCGGATGTATGCGAGTAGAGTTTACCATGTCTGTCGTTTCTTACAGAGTGCACCGTTACTTGCGAACAGACACAAAAATATTTAAATAATTTTCTTGGGCATTCTTCAAGTACTCAACGCTTGTGGTTGCTGAAAAAATTTCAAGCGAGAAAAGGCACGATGACTTGCAAAGTCTTCGGCTCAATAATTGAAAGATACTCTACTGATTCTCGATGATTGATTTTCATTTTAAGTCACTAAACTCTAACTTACAATGTTATTACTTTATTTCACGAATCCTTTATTTAAGTCGAACCATTTTAATATTTATTTTGCGCAGAATAAGTTACCAGATATTAAAATGCCTTTTTATATAAAATGGCGTACATAAATCATTTCGTATATGTATGGAGCTTCATTCAATCGTATATGTTTTATAAATAGATATATATATACCATATTTATACTTTTGCATCCAGTGTTTGACAATATATATACGCTTAATTATATGAAAAATATCAAATTGTCGTACAAATCTTTTTATATGTGTATTCACTGCGATGTGTACATTTTAGTATGAAATACACTTCGCTGAAATTAGGTATTTTTATATTTCTCTATAAACAACATGTAAATGCTTAAAAAATCATTTGACTGAAGCCTTTCTTCTATTTTAAATTATACAGTTATTGCAACCAAATCATTATTCAATTTAAGTATACATTTCCATTTCTAATAATTAACTCAATTCATACATTCAATTTTCTCATTGTTTGACATACTACAAATATATACAATCATAGTTTTTTAATATTAATTTATATATATAATTATCAACAACGAAAAACTCAAATTATTGATTTAATTTTATGCAACTTTCTAAATTATAAATTACTATTATAAAATATAAATTACTATAAACTTTGTACATTCTTAGATAAATTATGAATAAAATATGAAAATGTAAAAATTTATTGATTAAAGCCTTATCAAGTAAAAGTTTTAGATATAATTAAATCATTAACTGTACATTAATTGCATGAATTTTGTAAATTATTTTATTAATAATATTTATTAACTATTTAAAAATAATACTAATCTTACACTGCTACTAGTAATTAATGAACTGAAAAGGAATAACATTTAAAGTTAAATTATATAATTCTTTAACTACGAAGATAATGCTTAAGCCATTGCTTTATAATATACCAACAATGAAAAAATTATATGTATTAATTATATTAATTTTTAAAAACAAAATTCATTTTTACATTGAGTGACTATGTAATTAACATGACTGAAATATATTTAAGATAATTATATATTACTAATCAGAATTAAATAAGGTTATAAATAAGGTCGACGATCTGAGTGCGTCTATCATATCCAATTTTATGTCGAGAAAGGCTTCTTAGACATATTCATACAGTTACAAATAAAGAATAGGCGCCGCGAAACTCTATAGGTCATTAAATCTACATTTTTATTTCAAAACTTCTACTCTTAAGTTTGTGTTTATGTTATGTATATTCTCGTATAAGTCACGAGTCTTGTATTGAGATTCCTGTTTTAAATATACGCTCTATTCAAATTTTTTTTTAATTTAAGTTGAATGTAATGATAATATTAAGTTATCATTATAACGTATGATGATATTTATGTGTAAATCGCATAAAAGAGCACGAACCAAACATTTAATATATGAAAACATTCAAACTGTATCAACAATTTTAGACATTGCATCCAAATAAGATCTCATTAAAATGTTAGATTATTTTAAAAAGTATAATTAAAAGAGCATTTTTTATTTACTAAATATATATGAATATGTATAAGACAAATGTAATGGTTTAATTTTTATTTGATCAGTAAATTCAATAGTAAATTAAATAAAAATTCTTAAAATATTTGAATACTATTTCCATACCATATTCTAAACTCGTGTAATTATATTAAAGATGATTGTAAAATGAATTAAAAACTTAATACGCGTAATATAGAAAATGTTAAAATAACTGTAAATGTATAAAATAATATGTTTCAAACAAGTGAAGATAGAAATAATACATACATATAAATGAAAATGTATTTAATATTTTGAACAAAACTTACTTGATTTCTAAATAATCCTGGAATTACCACTTATTTAATCCAGGATGTTAATTAATTATATATATGTACTAACACCATTTTGGTAAATTAAGTTATTGGAAATTCTGATTTATTTCTATTCAAAATAAATTTAAGATTTATTTTATTAATCTGTATATTTTAATAATAATTATAATTAATTTCGTTTAACGAAAACAAAACCATTTAAAATAGAACCTCATAAAAACGATTTTAAAATGATTTTCTTTATATAAAAAAATTATTAATTAATGTGTACTTCAATTCCATTGTTCTAATAATTTTAGAACGCAATTACTGCTCGCACTCGGCATTTCGCGGTTAATGACTAACTGTCCTTTGAGATACAGAGATCTCAAGATCATAAGCAAGAGTAAGAGCACTGTCTAGAATTGCTAATGATAGAGAAAGTCTAGTGGATACTTTCGATAAGTACTGAAACTCATTATTGGATAACTCTAACTAATTGGATACATCTAAATAATTGCAGGTATGTAGAAGACGTGGTACAAGCAAATCCTAATAAAATGCATGTCTGCGCTTATAAGATATTTGTTATATAGAGTTAAAGAATTGTTTCATTTGTCAGCCTTCAAGAAATATATTATGCTAAGAAAGTTAATATTTTATTTCTTGATAACATAAATATACTGCTCAAATAAATTACTTATACCTTTCGAAATTATTTTGAAATATTTTGGTGATGATACTCTATCTCCGTATGAAATATTTCAATATGAAGAATAGTCTTGGAAAATACTTTTTAAATAAAGGTCTCCATTTTACCATTCTGTAATCACATACATTATTGTAATTTTAAGACTCAAATAATGAAATTGAGAAAGGGTAGAATATAAGTTTATTTCTATTGTACCTTGAATCCTACTCATTTATTTATTTTTGACATCGATATAAATGTTATATTTTTATTTCTAACCTATTTAATCGACACTGGAATTCATATTTTTATTGTTATAGAAAAGTTAATCTGTACTCTATTTTTTGAATATAGTTAATTACTATATTGCAGTCAAATAGTAATATTTATTTGTTTTTTGTATATAATCCCATTAAATACTACTTCCATAATATTTTTAATTTAGGTAAAATTAGTGCATCTTCATCTTTTTAATGATGCAATAATTAACATCAATTAATGGAATTGTTCCCGCAAAATAAGCAAAACTCAATCGTCGACTGCGCGTGCAAACAAAATACAATTTACTGAAATCGTAAATACCCTCACTCGCAAATTAACATTAATTCTTATACAGCCATTACGAGCAGTTGAGTGTGATCATACAGGTACATTTAAAGTGGGGATTATTTTTTTCTTTAATTCCGATATACGAGAATCAACTTGGAAATTTGTAGCATCGACAAAGTCGCGAAGAATACATACACACATATCTATATATATATATTGGAAAACGGCACCCGTACTTTCATGAACGTAAGGCGCGATAGTTTGTTTTTTTATTTTACAGGTTTTGCTATACTAAATACCATAAGAACGACTCACAACGAACGACTCGTTATACATGCATAGAGTAGAGAAAACTGGTTGCCCTGGAGGTTCGCGTGACTCGAATTCACGGCGGCTAAACGGATTTCGCTCGCCCTTCGATCCTCCGTCTTTACTCACGCATAAAAACACACAGTTATATGCACAAATACTTTCAAAGCGATTGCGATGGCAAGAAAGGGGTTTTATTAATAAGACGATTGATATAAAAATCATCGGCATTCGCAAAAAGTACAACCTACGATACTCGTTGATTATATTACGATGAAAAATTCGCACAACTAGCTAAACAAATATTTACTATGAACATTAATCTAGCAGGAAATAAGTTGATGACTATACTTGTATAAGAAGGACTAAATGAAATGATTAGTAAAGCAAAAATAGCACTGGTGGTACTTGAATTTATAGAAATATAAATATATATTAAGCTACTAAATTCAAATTTGATAATTAATTATGTATATAAATAATAAAAAGATAAATTCTCATTAACAATAAAATTAATATAATCATTAAATAATAACTCAAGATTATTCTTTTGATTTCATCATCATATTTTTAAATTACCCAATACCATTCATTTGAAATTACCTAATTTTTTAATTATTAATATTTTTTGAAAATATATTATATATATATATTTTTTAACCGAAATACGTTACAATATGAAAAGTGCTTTGAGAATTAAATTTTATAAGATTTTAATATTCTAATAGAATATATAAAAGTTCTAAGAGATATATAGAAAACTGTTCAGAATTATTTGGCATTTCTGAGATATAAGCGTCTTAATAAAGCAACACGATATGAAAATTTTATTACAATAACTTCAAATTCAGATATCAGTTATAGTATAAAATATTTTATTAAAAATGAAGATTTAGACTATCTTAAAATGCTACTGAATCTCTAACAGATCGAGTTATTAGCAGAATAATATTTTCAGCGTTTACACAATTACAAATATTTGAGAAACCATTATTTTCGCACATTTCTATAAAATAATTACAAGTATTTCAAACTTTATTATCTTAATTTCATATTATAATGGATTCTTTTACTAATAAAAGCAATAAAATAATAGTATAATATTCATTAAAAATAACTATTTTATTCATACTTAAATCTCACGTTATAGTTTTGATGACATGTAAATTTACTACTAAAATTACCAATAGTAAATAGTTATTTCGAAACTATGCCGCTATTTTTATCAGACTGATATATTTGTACTATCACCAAATATGAATATAATTTAAATTATACATTAAATATTTGTTCGAAATAAATGAAATGGCTGTAAATCTATTACATTTATAAAATAATATATAAGGATTTTATTATGCCTTAGTCTATGGTACTATAAATTGTTTAAAATATTTATTTGTAAGAGATTTTATAATATTAAATATTTTAAAAATAAATTGTGACTGTAAAAAAATTGCAAGAAAAAATATAATTATTTAAAAATATAAATTCAAATTTAAAATCAAATGAAAATTTTACATACGACAAAAGATTTAGAAAGTTACAAATTTTATTTCTTCAACATTTCGCCCTCATATTAAATATAAGGTTTAAAAAAAGTAAGAATAGTTTTGAATAGATATTTAATTCAGCAAATACAGCTTTCTTTTATTGAAATTACATAAATTCAACTACACATTATCAGTTTCTTTCAAAATATTTAAAAAATGCAATAAACGTTTCTTAAATTTTTTTCTGAAGATACATAAAAGTTTATTTGTATATATGAAATTAAATTATAATGATTATGACTATTACCTTCAAGCTTCCTTAAAGGTATAGTATTGTATTTGTGTTTGAAAATATAAAGAAGCCTAGCATTTAGATTATTGGTGATTTCTTTTGCATAATATTGACATTTCAAAATATTCATTATATTGATGAAAAATGTACACCGAAAAGTGTTCGTAACTTTTAACTTTTACTAGTCAAAAATAATGCTCACATGGTACAGATGGTGTCGGAAATGAAGGAAAGAAAGATGTAAAATTAAGTACTTTGAAAAGGAAAAAAAGCCATGGGAATAAGGTAGGTAAAAAAAAGATAGGAAACGAGCCCGAAGAATAAGAAGAAATGCAAGAATAAAAGATGTACGAAGAAGAAAAGTACAATTTGCGCCGATACATAGAAGCGGAGAAGAACGAAATGTAGCGAAGGTGCGCCAGACAAAAGTGGATAAGGTTATAGTTTCGCAGTTGGCTGGACGATTCGCTAGGTGCACGTTTAGTTCAATTTATATATGCCGGTGTCTTCTACCTATAAGCGGATACCTTGTCGTCGCGATAGTTATAGATAACAGGCGCTCAACAACGCTTGAACCTGCGTCTCTCGATTTCTGCGCGACTCTTGTTCCACCATAGTCTCCCTCTCTCTCCCTCCCTCTTTCGCCCTCCGCAAACTGTGCATTTTCAAAGTCTCGCTATCTTCTCTCGCTTTAGCGTTTCTTCTACCCCCTTCTATTTATCGATGTACGCGTCCTTCTCTTCCTAGTGCAATTGATTTAGTATTCGAACGAATTTACGGGATCCACCCTTTGAGCATAGCTCGATGCGGCGTGAGCTCGGCTCTTTCTCGTTAGCCGCCTACATTATATTATACATCGAGAGGTATGCATCATTGGACTCTTTATATGAGTATCTGTACAGCCTGAGAAACATTTGCAGCTCGTATTTATTTCTATCTCTTTCTTTCAACCACATGTCCGTTCGCTTAAACCTAGACTGCCCGCCAATATATAGGTTTATGCAGCTTACAGAAAAAGTCGAGTACTATGTTGTATGAACTTTGCTATTGAGACTTTGATGCCTTTTCTAATCAAGAACTTGTGTTACTAGTATGAATTCTGTCCGGTCCTTCCAACTACTTTTTTCATCCTTTTTACATTGATTTTCAATACAAGAAGAGCAAGAAACTTTAAAGGATACCTAACTGAAAAAGAGCGCACCTACAGATTTATTCAAGTTCGTATTTTTATATTTCGCGGTTCGTTGCACATTTATTAATAGATAATAATATTCTATTGGACAGAGAATTTAGAATTCTAAAAAGACTCTCCTGATTCACTAAATTTAATAACACGATTCAGTCTCAGTAAAAATTAACTTATGTTTATTTTCAAAGAAATCTTAAGATATTCACTACAATGATACTTCAGTTCTTTCATACCTAAAATAAAATGTCTTCTAAAAAAAGATTATATAGTATAAAAAGTTAGATTATAACGTTATTATAACTTTATTAATTTTTAAGTATTTAATTTACTAATACAACGGAAGATTCGAGATTAGAATAGAACTTCATATCAGTGTATCGTGAATGAATAATAGGAGACCAAGAATTCAAGATGCATCATTCAATACAATTAATTACATTGATATGTAAATCTAATAATATATTTTTTAGCACTTCAATAATACATAAACTACAAGAAAAATTGACAAAAATATAATTTACATAAAATTATAAATTTGAACTCATTTGGATAATAAAATCATATAATACTTATATTTATAAAAAGCCTTTATAATTTTAATACGATAAGTTTTATAAATTAATTCACCTCCGTATCTAATTTTATGTATAGTACACGGGATTATGAAATTTATAAAAATTTTTAAATATTTGAAAAGACGAATAAATATAATATCTTTCCCATTAGAATAGAACTGATTCTATAAATAATAAAATTATTTTAATTTATTGATAATCAAATTCCTTAAAATTTTAAGGATTATAAGGAGGAACATATAAGTGGTAATTTCTACTATTTAACCTGAAATACTCAAAAAAATCATTTTATCTGAACTGAAATACTATAAAAAAGATTAATAATGTTGAATTACAATAATATTTTTGAGTATATGAACGATTTGTAAAGATTATTATTAATTTTTAATTAATAATTGTTTTTGATTGATAAATTATAAATAGTCTTATAACTATAATTAAAAAAAACAAAGAATATATATTTGTATATATATATATCTGTGTAGTGTTTCATAAATATTTAACAAAAAGGGCAAATAGTTAATTTTACTTGCAATATTAAAGCAAATATTTCAGAAATTTTAATAATTCTATAAATTCATTTATATAAATAATATAGTAATAGAAGTGTGTTTTGGAAAATTTTACCTTTTTCAAATTTTGAAAGTAAAGATCAATAACTTTTTATCTCTCTCTTTCTCTCTCGCTCTGTAAACAGACGCATATAAATATAGGCGCACACATGCATGGATGATTTAAGCGTTTGTACTTTCAAAAGATTAGTTAAGATAAGAAGTATATTTACATTTAGTAGATTAACTTTACTTTAATTTAACTTAATTTATAAAATTTATGCTTATCTATTACTTGCAGCTTATATAAACCGAATTTTTTTATAAATTTTCTTTTATACAAGTTATTAATTTTTAAAACTTTATGATCTATTGTACTTTCATTTTTGACATACGTTCATTAACTTATTCATTCAGCGAAATTTTGAAAACCTTGTTATTAATTATTTCATTCTAATTACATTAGACATTAAAAGAAATTAATTTTTGTAATTATAATAACTTAATATAAAAACTTAAATATCACGTTATAAGAATAAATTAGCAATGATTTACTGTAATTTATGAAATTATTTTTTATATCGCATCGCATTTACGAGTGTAATGACTTACCGACGCGTGGGTAGCCATGCATGATGTATTTTGAATTGATGTAGTGTACCGAAGGAACAATGCTCGTTCGAAAATCATGTAATAAGGTATTAACATGACTTGTGTGCACATATATAGTTATCGATAATTCTTACGATCTTAAAAGGATATATTTTCCTTCTGCGTTACATTACCTGAATCGAATCATCGACCTTCTGTATAAATTCTCATCCATTGAAAGAAATATAATACTTATATGCAGATAATAAGTACTTCACACATCAGGATGTTACTATTTACAGTATTATGTACATATTTAATGATTATAAACTAATGTATATCATAGTTCATAAAGCAGCGTAAATGTATATGAAAGAATATAAAAAATGTTATACATAAAAATTAAATTATTATTGGTTAAAACTAGTGATGTGATCAAATGTTTGCTAAATTTAAAGTTTTATTTATTATGAAATCAACTAAATGAGATTTTCGCTATAAAATAATAAAAGAATCAAGAAACTTCATAGATATGCAAACTATCATATTGATTTGCACTATAAAAGTTTCTTTTTATCAATCTACCTTTCAACCTTCAAATTCATCAACTAATATTCTTTTCTAATACCTTTTTAGAAAATGTTTTAGTTAAAAATCTATTTAAACAAGAATTTACTCAAAAACATTACTATAGAAATATTAGTACTGTTGAAAAATCATCTAACTAATTCAATGTATAAAAATGAATAATTTTCGGAGCATCATCTTGTAAAAATGAATTTAAAAATTTTGTTAGGAATAATAATTAAGAAACAAAAATAGAAAAACTGTATAAGGGAAGTTAGGGAAGAAAGACGGATTGAAAGAGAGAGAGAGAGAGAGAGAAATGATAGGAATAAAGAAGGGAAGATGTGCGTGAGCACTGACTGTAAAATCGTGGCAAAGCTCATTTACGACGAGGATTAAACATTTACGGTCACCGCCCGGTAAGCTCTTTTCTCTTCTTTATATATGTACTCATCTCTCTCTCTCTCTCTCAAACCACTCACACACACACCGTCTTTCTTTCTCTTTATCTATTTATCTTTTTTGCTTTCAGCGCATTGTTGCGTTGTAGTCGGTTGATGTTATCTACCTTGACGTTGTCGTGAATTGTAAGACATTGCTTCGACGAGATACAAAAGAAAAACCGACGAAAAGAGAGAGTGAGAGAGAGAAAGAGAGCGAGATAGAAAGAAGAAGAAAAAATAAAGAGATGGTAGAGATGGTAAAAAGGAAGAGTGAGAAATGTCTTCGCTTCTCTTTCTCTCTCTCTCTATGTTTATATACCTTTTTCTCGCTTGTATGCACTCGCTTTTTCCTGACTCCATAAATACCGCGAGGTTTCTTCGATTATCTTAAAATTGTCATTTACAAACTTGCATTTAACAATATCACGCAGCAATGATCATTTGGAAACAGAAGAATCCAAAAGTGAGAAGTTTCGTACTTTCAATTAATTTTCTCAGATTAAGATAGAAAAAAAAATTTTGCGTGAAATTTTCTTATGAAAAGTATTATTCAATGAAATATATAATATCCGTAAAATAAAATAACATTAAACATCTATTGGAAAAGAATTTATGATTTAATAAACATTTTCTTAACGTATATAAGCCATTTAATATTCGAAATAATAAATTTTCGACTTGAATTATGCCTCGACATTCATAACAATTATTAAAAAAATTAAATTTTTGAATTTTTTATCTCATAATAATTTTACATTTAAGTATTTGAACTGAATCTATTATATATATAATTTTAATCATGATAGAAATATGTTAATTAATAAATATGTTATTGACACGTATATTCGTATTAAATTTGTTCGCTTTTCCAATAAAATTGTGAGCTGAATTATTTGTTTAAACTTTTATAATATATATTTTAAATATATTATGAAGAATATTTAATTAATTATTATCATCCTTTTTTGAATAATATTTAATATTTTAGGTTGGTCAATAATGCGTTTAACGAGGTTCTTTAAACAAAATTTCAAAAATAATATATAGTAATGAAACAAATATCGAGACTAATTTTTAAAATTAAAATATCTATAATACAATTTATTATGTCTAAAATAATAAATGAATTTATTAGCTGAACTGAAAAATCATTAATTAAATATTAAGTGTACTAAATAAATACCATAGAAAGTTTAGACAAATAAAATCATGAAAAAGAAATGTTATTGAACAAAAGAAAAAAGTAATTAAAGCTGTTAGGACAAACTGGACACGATCGCTAATCCATGAGCCGATAGTAATCACTCATTGGCACTACTCCTGTTTTATATTTATGCGTTGACGGACGTGCGAGAAACGTTAAACCTGCATTAAAGGAAATCCCCTACACAGGACGTGCGTTCGATATCCTCAATGTTAACGATAATATATGGATATATACTCTTACTTCCAAGATTCTGGCGTGTACCATGATTACGTTCCAGGTGTCCAAGAATTTTAGATGACATGAAAATACATACGTACACGCATACATAAATACATACATACATACATAAATATATCACCATATGACCGTTCGTTCTGAGATTTCAATCTTTTCTAATGTTCGAAATAATTTTTTTTCTTATAATGTAGGTATTTAACGGTGATAGATTAAAATTTATAGTAACAAAGTCATTTTCTATAACCGTCAATTTTTTAGAAGATTTTTAAATGCCTTATACTACAATTTATTTAGAATTAATATCGTACGTTAAGCATTATTATCTTTAGGTATGTTCATATTTTATGCTTGCCTAGAGGTTGATGTTATATCAGGATTCTCGTCAATCATCGGACTAGATTGTAGACTGTACCCTCGGAAACTCATCTGGTTTTGAAATTCTCAAGATTTTCTTTTCGTAACAAATAAGTCTTTTTCTTTGCAAGAACTATATTCTTTTCTCTTACAAGAAAACAATACTGTAAATAATAACTCAAACTCGAGTATGGAAGAAGCGTTTCTATGCCATCATCTTGAGACATCTACTTTTATAGATTTTGTAGCGATCTAAAGCGGGAGTCCTTTATTTTCTAAATTTAAAATAAACCCTAAGCATAGAAATTATTAAGCACGTGAAAACTTATAATTTTTGCTTGAGTTTGAATTATAATTAAATTTATATTCACATACACCATCAATTCAATATAATAAGTTATTATCTATAATGGCGCACTTCCTGAACAAAGTTCTTTTTTTAATAATTCTTTTATTTATGCCCCTTTTCTATAATTAGAATTCATTTACGTGACAAAATAATATTAATTTTAGAATAATATTAGCTTCTATATTCTTACAGCTAAGCTAAATAAGTTCACAGTCTTAAGGATTAATTCTATCCCTACCAGATATATTTACTACATAAAACTAAAATTTTTTACTTAGATTAATTAAATTGAAAGCTAATTATTTAGTAGGAAAATTAACTTAAAAGCTCCACACCAACTCCCACACCCACACCCACATACATACACACACATACAGACATTAAAAACTATTATATAAAAATAATTTTAATGCATACGTAGCTAAGCTATAGTACTTATCAGTGATTTTTACGACAAAAGCTAATCCATTAACTTTCTTACTATAATTATCTTATGCATTACAATATCTCCCAATTATACTAATAACTTTACAGCAAAGTTTATATTATACGTTCTATTGGAATCTCAACTGAAAATAAGCCCAGTAAATTCATATTTATTTGGAGGGTTTGTACTTTCGAATGGTCACGACAGGTTTGCGTCTTTTCGGTCGTCTTTTCTTAATTGCAAAAATCCGTCTTATTGCAGTGAACCATAATATGAGGGGCAGCATAAAAGAGTGATAAATGCATGGATTTGGAGAATACAAACGAAGAGGATATTTACTATGTGTGAGCAGAAGTGCGAGTCCAAGTAGGAAAGCAACAGAGAACACGAGAAAGAGCGAGAGATAGATGTAGACAAAATAAAAGAAAAGAGGATGTAAGAATTCTTATTTGGTTGTTAGTGAGGTGACGGGTGGTTGGATTTTTCGAACCGCATGTCCTGTCAGCTTGTCAGACTGTTAACCCACGCACGTTGTTATTGTGACGTAAGCGCTGAGACACGCTGCATTTGATCCTTTGCAGATTCATTGACTTGACCTCGAGTGTACGAATATTATGCTGTACGTCGTGCACCAAACGAAACTGCAGTAATTATTTTATCGGATTACTTGGACATATTCCACTCCATCGTTTGTAAGAAGAACTAATGGCAGTCTGTTTGTAGAGAAGTTTTCATTATACCATATTACTTTTACGTGAGTCACGATCTATTCTTCCGTAACGTTACCATGAAATTTTAGACTAAAATAAGATTATACCTAAATAATAATGTATCTATATAATTTCATGGCAATCAATTAATTTATTAATTTGTTACTAATTTATTATTTTATAGTCTACTCCGCTACTTATTGTACTCTATGCTATTTCTATTTGCAATAATTTAAAATTATAAGTAATGTTTATGAACGTATAAAATTTATAATTATAATTTAGAATAAATAAATAATATTAAATCTTATATTCATTATAAGTTTATTATATTATTCATAGATGTCTTCTTACCCTGATGGATATTCAGATCAACTTAAGTAGGCATAAATTTCTTTTCTTAATTAAATTGATATTAAATATATGAAACATGCTTTGTGAGCAAAATAATTTCAAGAGAAACGCAATGAGTAATTCAACTTATTATATTTTTTGAAACGAGCAATTTAATGAATATAAAATAAAACAATCGAAAGTATTACTGATAATGTAAATAACATCCTAAATATTTTTGATGTAATATCATTATATTTGTAGATTTTCCTTGAAATAAACACACATTCTTTTGAAAAAGAAGCACGAATTGACAAGCATAAATTGTAGGTCGAAAGAATAAGTAGAGAAATACCGTAATTATTAACATTGGCCAATGTAAAGTAAAGTATAAAGTCAATGAACTTGGAAGATATGCAATCGAACCTTTTGATACTGAACATTAAAACTGTAATTTCTACACAAGCTTTATTATGCAAAATATATAAATACATTCTCAATAATAAAAAGTAAGACGATCGAAGATCGGCTTCTTAGATTATCACCCTTTTCACTGGAGATGCGATATGTTTGCAAAGAGTGTGCGCATTTCTAATTAAAAAAAAACCCTTGTGCGCAAAGCTCGAGAATCGTTATTCCCTTGTAGTCCCTTTATATCTCTTTACATTAGCCTTAGAGCAACGCGTGCGCATAAAAATACAACAAAACCGCACTTAAAATGGGCCTGCCGACCGACCAGAGTAGGCTATTTAAAAATCGTAAAACTTCTGAGCAAGGTACAATGAAATCGAATGAAAAACGACGTGTCGCGTATCCAGTTGACTTTCATAACGACGTTGGCTCTTGTAATATTCCTTCTTTTTCTCATATCTTCGTGATTTTTATTCTTCTTTTCTTGAATATATACTTTTAATGAGGCCACTGTCGGTATAAGATAGACACGTGCAGAAAGACAGGTGTTTTGAGGTGAAGAGCCGAGCCCAGAGATTCACGTTTTATGCAGCGCCCCGGATATAAGAAAGCCGCAGAGAAGAGAGAGAAAGGGATGACAGTTGGAAGGGGAAAGAATCGTCCCTGGAGAAATTTATTAGTGCCGACAATATCGAGCAGCAATTACTCGACAGTGGCTCTTCGCTCGTCGAGCTCTCGGCTGCTTGCTCCGATCCTCCAATTAGGCGAGCCCTCGCAAATGAAGCTATTATTTCAGTACGCGCGACTCGCAAACACACGTAAACGCATGCACCTACAGCTTCACATAGTCGCATTATAAGCTTACTTGTTTTCCTCTGTCGCTTCGACTGCATAATATCGTCTCGATATTTTATTGATACAGGAGGGGCCTAAAGTCGTTTATAAAATCTTTTACGATTTACGTTGCGATTAAATTTATGATTTAAATTTTCCTTGTATTGTAAACTTTTCTGCCATGTGTACGTAAAAGAAACTCTATTTTGGCATCCTGACTTTAAATACTATAGCCTTGTTTTCCGTTTCTAATCATAATTCTTTGCGATTAAAGAACAAAATGAGTGTAGTGTCTTTTGGAAGATTGATGATCTATCTATATAGTATGCTCTTATCGCTATATTTGTTTCGTAAAAAATAAAAATACTTTTGCGTGAGTTATTTGTATGCAATGTAATGTCTTATATTAAGTAATTTAATATCGCGAAACCAATTTTAGCACTAAACGTTTTATATATTTTATTCCCATGCTTACAAAAATAAAAGGGGATTCATAAAAGAATACCTCTACTTTCAATGTATAATTAAATATTACTATTTTTCACTAGTTTCTGACTTCAATTTCTTTTATTTTTTAATATAGCATCATAATCCTTTTTTAATTAGCTTTAGCACATTTAATTTGGGTAAACTTAGGTAAGAAATAGCTATTCTGTATAGTCGACTCAGCGTTAATGTGTAAACTTCAGCGCGAAAAATAATATCAAGTTTATGATTGCGGTATGAAAATGCTCCACTTAATTGCTTAGCCTTTTTATAAATACAGCACCTAAGTACTTTTTCTGTTGCTAAAATGCCTATTTTATTCAGAGTCGATGTACCTCAAGCAGAAAAATTATACAGTCTTTTTTTTCAATTTTTTTTTAAACTTAAAGTGATGAAAATAATATTTTTAAAAAATTTAATTAATTTCATTTGTGTACTGTTTAAAAGCGTCTGCTTATATTTCTCATTTTTACAGAATTATTCTATAAATTCCTTTTTATAATAACATCTTTTTATAAAAGAAATTTTAATTATATAATCATAACATATAATTATCTTATAAGTAATGAAATAATATATTCACACATTTACTTATATACTTATAAATAGACTAAACTTTTACATTTTAGCTATCCATTTTATTTGTATTAATTGAAAACTAAATCTTGGATTATTTTTTATTTCATTATTGTTATATATTTTTTTATTTTATAATAACATGTAATTACTTTTTTATTTTCTCAAATATTTTAATACAGAAAGAAATTTCCTGCACTATTCTAAATGTTCTATTGTTTTTGGCTTTTCTTGTTAAGTTTCATGTCTCAATTTTATTTTAATCGTTATTATATTTAACTTCTTACTATTATGATAATTTACCGAATAATTTTTGTAGCAATATTATAGATTATTATATTTTAAACACATAAACGATTTTAATTGCTTTATATACTTTTGACAACCTACAGTAAATACATTACATATACACTTAAGAATTATCTCATGAAAGGCTTCATTTAATCTTTTCTACATAATTAACTAATTTTTAAAACTAATAAAATATAGCGAACTTCCTTGAAAAATCATCGGTTAATAAATTATCATCAAGTTATCTAGGATAGTTTCCGAGATTGTCAATTAACCATATATTAGAAAACCACAAAATCAATTTCACACTTTTCAAACTAAACTATGCCTTAAATATTGTATTTTTTTAGCGAAGATTCATATGTACATAAATATAATCATATATAAGATAAGCTTAATTAGAAGAAAATCCCTGTGCCGATTTGACCAGCATAACTGATCAGCGTATTTACGTCTAAGAACATGCGAATACGATTTTTCTTACTACGCAGAAGTTAGCGATTTCTTCTATATATCAATAAGATCAATGAGCATCGAAAAAACAATGAAGCATAAGAGAAGAAAAATAGAAAACATTGAATGTACATACAAGCGTACGAAAAGAATAAAATTAGCTACGAAAGAATAAGAAATTTTATAATAGGTTGCTTGTGCATTTGGCTATAAGTTCCAGCGCAAACGCATTCAAAGAAGACAAGATTATTGCAGATATGGAGGTATATATATATATATATATATATATATAAATGTACATATAAGCACATGAGCACGCGAGCACATATGCAAAAAAGTCAAAAGAACAGTTCCAACGAGTATCGTTTACACCATAAGTGTGCTTGTGTGTATATATACAGAAAGGGATGCAAGGGGCTAACGGCCTCGCAACAACCTAGACGTACCTTGACCCAAGACAGCTTAGAATGAAGCAGGTGCGTTATCATCGACTGAAGCACACGTAAGAGAAAAGGAAAGAGGAAAAGTGCGAGAGAGGGATAAGAGAGAAGAGCGATAACATATCATCGCCTTGTTGCACAGATCTTTCCGCGCTCCGTTAAATCGTTTTACAAACGCGCATGTCTATATGCTATTTCTGATTTTACGATCGGGAAAATATAAATTAATTTTGATTAATGCAAAACTAATATAAGAAATAAAAGAAATATTAAATTAAATTTGACAGCAATAGCAATTAGAAAGTTTTTTTTTCTTTTAAACAGGCAGTTTTTATGGACTATCTGAAGTCCATCAACTATAGTCGTAAATTTAATGAATGATTTTAAAATATTAATTTTCACGATTATTAAGAACTTATCTTTGAATTAATATCATCTGTGTAAATAGAAAAATTATATAAAATATACAATAATTCATTTTAAAAGTTTCAATGTACTAATTAAAAATAAGTAATCGTATTGTACCGATTTTTTCATGTATGCATGTAAAAGATATAATAAAATTTTTGTTACAGTCATAAATTTGAGAAAAGTTTCTCTTTTATTGGTTTATAATACAAAAATAAAATTTCAAACTGTAAGAAAAGCTTTTGAAACACTTATTTTAACTTTTGTTTATAGTTACGTATTTCTAAGCAGCCTAGTACTTACAAAATATAATAATCTAATAAAAATAATTAGCAATTTCAACTAGAAGTAAACAATCTTTTAATTTATACTTTCTTATTTTATATCTTTTTTCTATGTCTCTATAATTCAAAATAATTAAAAAATAAGTGATACTACTGACAAACCAATTTAACACATATAAAAAAGTAAATAAATTTCTTCTAGTCATACGTTATAACATCCATTAATATTTGCAAATTTAAATAAAATTTATTTGAAATCTATTGAAAATATAAAATAAATATATTTATCTTTTATATTTATCTGAAATTCTTGGTTTTCTAATGAAGAAGAAAATTTAATGTTGAATTATACAATACTAAACTAACTTTTTTTATAAATACAAGATTTTCTAAACGTACTCTTAGTAATTTTATAAACGAAAGATAATAGATGTTGTATTTACGTTTGACAATATTTGACAACTGATATTTGACATAAATGAGTTTAAGTGAAGTTTGATGTTAAAATGAGTTGAACTCAGTCTCGAGATTTTATGTGTATTATTTAAATTATTTCTAAGAATATTACAAGGTTACTTCCAATAGAGTATCAATATTTTTGCGATAGACATTTTCAACTCTCGTGAAAATTTACTCTAGAGGAAAACTGGGTGACATTTTCAATAATAGTAGAATTTATCCCACTTTTTAACTAATCACTCTATCAGATCTTATATGAGAATATATAAATTTATATATTCTGATTCAAGAAGTGAGCGTAAAGACCTTCGTCTAAATTTTTAAAGACTCCATGAAATACTACCATCACTTAAGTAACATATTCTTACAGTACTTAGATATTACATTAAAATTTTATTTTTATGTTTACTACATTTGATTAAGAAGACGATTTATAATCATTAAAATATCATTAAGAGTGAAATTATTGTGACTTAGGTGACATTTATTTTAACTTTCTTTTATAAGTCAGCATTTAATTTTGTTGATAAAGTTTTCAGATAATAATTTATTTCTGTCTAAACACAATAAATGAACATTAACGAAATTTAGTTGACTTTTTAAAATTTAAATAAATACTCATATAATACAAGACTAAGATCAGTACAAAGTACTTTATCAATCGAATTCTTCTAATTTTAGAAGTGGCAAATTTTAATAACAAAAGTTCTAAATTTGATCAAAAATTATAAATTAAATATAAAATAATATATAATAACAATTGATTATATACATACATATATACATAGATACAAATATGCATAGAAATAATAAACTTTAAGTTTGTAATAAATAAATATTAATAATATACTAACAGAATTGTTACTACATTATACAATAAAAAATAATAAAAATAATACATAAATAACTCTAAATAAGGGAAGAAGTTTGTTTTAACACAAAACATAAATAAATACATACAGAAGTTCAATGTACTAGTTTTTTATAACTTATATAAAGGTATAATACATTATTTAAATCTTGAATTACTTATATGACAAATATGAAATGAAATCATAGGCTCCTTAATTTAATTTGTCATTCAATTAGAAATGATAAATAAACGAATTTCTAATAGTACCTTAACATTTTAATATTTTTATACTTGGGTATTTAAAAGGTTAAAAGAAATATTACAAAGAAAAGTTAAAGTCATTTGAAGTTCAGTCTTTCAAATGAAAGTCATGATTATTCTAATTTTATACTCTAATAATAATTAATTTTTTCAATATAGAAAACGTAATAATTATTAATGTGAACCTAAATAAAACACAGTACCTATTACTTCAGTTTTCCTAAAATTAAAAACAAATATATGAATAATTAAAATATTTATATTCCTCTAATATATTAACGTAACTATACTCATGCCTTTAGATCATACATTCGGTAGAACTTTACATATATTAAATAATTCTAGTCTCTCAAATTTAGTTTTATATTCTTTTTTGTTTAAGTCACTTTAAGAAATATATATTATTCAATAGTTTCAGTATTTCAGTATTCACAATTCTTTGACAATTGATGTTTAAGACTATTTTCAAAACGTTAAGCCCCCTAAAAGTATAGGTTGATTAACCAAAGAATTCTAATGAATGAGTAGTTTTAAAATAGATAAATAAAGTTATTTATCTTTGTATTTACTAAAATATGAATGTTTATATTTCTTATTATTATTATTATTGTTATTATGATTACTACTACTACTACTATTATTATTATTATTAATCTCATGGTTTTTAATAGCTTTTATTCAGCTATATGATATTATACTAATTAATTTTATACTCAAGTAAGGATATCATTAAATTCATTTCTAAAATCTTTACTTTCAATTTTCATTTAGCCACAAACGAACTTTACAAAAAGTATATAAAATTCATTTAATATAAAACTATGCGTTAAAATTCTTTAAAAATAACAATATACCATAAGCAGAATATTTATTATATTAGTCGTAATTAAAAAAGTTATCTTATTCCATAAGATTATAATAAATATTCAATCGATTAGTTACTGATTATTTAATCGGTTTTATTTCATTTCGATTATATTATAAAAAAAATTTTTAATCATTAATATATTGAATTATATAATATTTATTTAAGTGATATTAAATTGCACTTTAATAAAAATTTTATAAATTATTATATTGTTAATTTATAGTTGTATGTGTGTATAAATTTTCAAAATCAAATATTGCTATTAAATTTAAAAAATGGTGAACTATGTAAAACTGATGAAATAGTTTCATAAGAAAAGTTACAAAGGCTACAAATTATACGCATGAATGTTATTCAAAGAATTTTCTAATTATTCATAAATATTTGTTTTATATTCTGCAAATAAAGAGTATACTCAAATAATAGAATACTTTTCTATACAATTTCCGAAAAACAAGGTAATTCAAATTATCCCTGGAAGATAACTTATTAATCTGTTAGCGCATATCGCGCAATCAATTTCAAAATCTTCAATTAGAATCTCGTATAAATGCAAGAATAAGTATTTTAGACTACACCAAAAAATTCGCATATATCGCCAAGCGCACCTTCAACTGGTCCGTATTGCTCTTTGATGTCCGTATACTCGCGAAGGCTTCTCCGATATTATTAATTATCGCACGAGAGTTCTACTTAGAGCATTCCGAGAAATCGATATCCGTTATCATCAAGAATATATTTTAGAGTCTAAGCTGATAGAGTTCGAGGTGAACTGATCATACGTTCGTTTTACTAAAAGTAGTGAGCTTACATATATATACACACATTATTAGATACGTGAAATGAATTTATACTTTCATCGAAGATTCTTTCTCGAGAGAAACAGTTTATATCTTTATATGTACTTTGGAAACTGATTATTATATCTATATTATAATTATATTATAATGCAATTAGTTATATGCATTATATAGACTTTTTACAATACCAATTATATGATTGCAGATATATGTAACAAATATAATTATTAGTATAACAATTAATTTCTAATATAATAAGAGTGCCTACAAATATTTGAATGAATAAGACAAGTATATTATAATGCATTTATTCATGTAACATATTATGAGTATAAAAAGAAATTCGTCACAAGATTCAATCAAATAAATATTTTTTCGATGAATGCTTTTTTTATTTTTCTGATTTATAATAAGTTACTGGTTTTTATTTTATTTTATTACATTAAATAGAAGTACTATATACCTAATATAAAGTACATAGTAAACATAGAAAAGCTTATACTTACACAATATAAAGCGACACATTTCTTGTTAAAATCTATTTTTTCTCTATAAAAATGTTTTAAATTTTATATGCAAATTTCCAGATATTCTGTAGCATACTGTTCAAATTAGTTTAAATCTAAGAATATTATATTTATATAAGGTGTGATTTTAACACTTTATTGTAATTTATTTTACGAGTAGTACATAACTAAAAAGGAATAAGCTTGTTATTACGTTTAAAAAGTGAATCTGAAATAGATAGCATCCGAATTTGAATGATGAATCGTTTTCAAAATTTTCATCATAAAGCAAAATCTTGAATTTTATGGTGATTTAGATTTAAAGAAATAACAAAATAGAGATGTTTTATAATATGAAATATTGAAAAGAATGTTGTTTATAGTGATGAAAAATATGTAATTCTGTATCCTGAAAATAAAAATTATATTGCAATACTTTTCTAAAGTTTTGTATAACTATATTTACATATGTATATCAAATTAACATCTACATCAGTAACATTTCATTTATTCAGAAAAAAACTCGCTTATGAAAATTAAATTAATAAAAAAGAACAGACGTTGAAAATTTCTGAATATATCTTTTATTTGTACTGATACTCCTCGTTATTGAAGTTTAGAAATTATTAGTAACTATTTAATTCATTTCACATAATATCTAAGCTCATGACTATTAGTGTTTTAATACAAAAGTGTATATATATATATATATATATATATATACGTAAACATTTCTCTCTTCTTTTTCAAAAAGTCTTTATAGGATTCTGTATTGAAATTCTTTCGTATTTCTTAGCAATACAATTATTTTCTATTAAAAAAGTAAGTAAACCACTGCAAATAACTTATTATAGTAATATTCAAATAAAACTATTTACGGAAGAATCAATCGAGTAGTACTAGTATTACTTCTATTACCACTAATAATGATAAATAAGCTGACACGTATTTATCAGACTAACGTATGAGTATTAACACACTTGTGCATAATTATTGCGATAGTGGGAAAAATTTAAGTTATTGTAACACAAATATAAATTATATAATTTGTACATAGAGTTGATTTAAATGCATTCGACTATTTAATTCAATTTTAAAATATAAGTAACAAATATCGTTTTCGTCCTGATAAGAATAAGTGCAAACACTGTATAAAGCATAGTATAAATCGTACAATTTTCCGATAGAAACGTTGCTCAGTTATTATGGAAAAAAGTAACTAGTTGCAAGGATGTCGACTGCTTATTATAGAAAAAATTTGAAACAAATATTTGATATGTTATATTGACCTTATTAAGTTATTGTATATATATGCCTAATAAAGAATAAAGTTATATGCAAACATGTTTATTTTTATCTGAAATACCTATTTAAAAAATTAAGTGAATACTTATAAAGTAAAAATTGAAATTATAAAAATTGAGTGAAAAATAAAGTAATATTTTATTTATTATATCAATAATATAATATAAATAATAATTATAATATTTAAAAAAATGTTTATTCTAATCATAATAAACATTTATATCTATATTAATATATTAATACTAAAGAATAGTTTTATATATATATATATATTTGAAAATTTAATTTATTTAATCATTAGTGAAACTCTAATAAATCCAAATAAGTCAGTAGTATAAAATAATAAATATAATTATTGTAAAAATATTTATGTCAGTAATTGATGATTAAAAACTTTATTTAAAAAATGTTTTCAAAAATTATTTACGCAATAATTTTCAGTTCCAATGTACATTATTTGTGTGATTTTATAAATATAATTTATTAAATAATTCTGATTATGATATTAGAATGCTGCTAATTATTTTCTTAAAATCATATAATAATTTTAAGTGATTTATATATCTAATTTATATATGATTTTATTTTAATTCTATGTATTCATGAATACATATAGAAACATAAATGATTTAACGAACGATGATTTAATTTCTTTTATAAATATAATTATCAAATCAACTCATTTATGTATACTAGACAATTAAATATAATTAGACTTTATTACCTACCAGTTTAATAAATAAAAATAGTTTATTCAAAAATATATTTGTTAATAACAGTTTTTTGTACTATTACTACAGCAAACATAAATATTAGATAAAGTAAAAAAATTAAATAAACAAGTTATTGCATTCATTTTTATATATTAATGTGGAACAAAACGGCATAATTCTAATTTTGAGTAATTTATATTTCCTAAATATAACATTAAATGTTGTTCTATGAAGTATAGTGTTATATAAATGTCTTATAGAATAATCTTTTTCAATTATAATTATCAACATTTTAAAATGATTTTTTAGAACGAAGTTTTAGCTCCTTTTTATGAATATTTTAATCAAATATTTTTGCACGTGATATTTCATCGACATACATGAGCTTATAGAATATTATAAAAGCACACATATATACAATGTATCTTTTGAAACAAAATAACAATCTTTTCATACTCTTATTTTTATTGCCTTTTTCTCTCACTTCCAGATGCCCACTCCGCGTATTTCTTCTTCCATTCTCTCTTTCGCTTCCAGATGCCCACTCCGCGTATTTCTTCTTCCATTCTCTTTCGCAAACACACACACTCTCTCTCTCTCTCTCTCTCTTAGTAAAACAGCACGCATGCATTATAATCTCGATATCCCATATATCTACGTACAAGATATGCCTCCAATTTTAAATATAGCATCATGTAATTCATAATAAATGACTTATAAATGCAATGTACTTTTGGCAAAAGGACCGCGCCGCGAAGCAACACGCATGCACTCTCCCTTATTCGCGTCACCCACACAAGTGAGTATCTGATGATGCACTCACATAAGTGAGTGCATCAACACACGCAAATCGCTTATACGGAGTGTTTGAGTAAATGCTCGACAAGAAAATTAACCATGACACTCTTTTTCAATATTGCTTGTAAAGAAACAAAATGTTTCATAATTTTTTATAGGTTTATATGCATTTCATAAATGCATACTAAAATATATAAAAGCTTAAAAAATGATGAGATATGCAAATCATAAGTAACCAAAAACTTATAAATATATTTTTACGCATTTTTATAAATATATAGTTGTATGATTTCTTTTATTTTTCTATGAAATTAGTATGTAATTTATGGTCTACATTCATGAACATATTCGCTTAATCGTCCAAAAAATATAAACATAATATTATATTGTATAACTCATTAAACATATGAAATTTATTTGTAGTTGCACACTTAATAGAAGGAGTATATTGATAAATAGAATTAATAAAAAGAAGAAACTTTAATTTAAGGAACATAACTTTTCTTTCAAGTTAATAACTAAAACAATAATCCTATTAATTTTTTAAATAATCATGATTTATACAGATATTTATTATTAATTAAATTCGAAAAAATAGTTTACCATTGAATTTAAAGTATCTAAAATTAAAACTTTTCACATAAATAGCTTACTTTTATATATTACAACCATTAATATTAAAATTTTATATTATAAAAAATTAAGCTTCTTAAATTTGAGTATTTATAGCTTCAAAATGCTAAACTACAAATCATATTTGAAAATTTAGGCAATAACTTTGAAATTTATAATACTTTGTATTTTAACAAAATTTAATCAAATGGGGTACATTAAATAAGTTGATGTTGTAAATAGTACAAAAGTATTTTAATATTATTTCACGAATTGTATAGTTAAGTTATGAAAGATGTTCAGCGTGAAACTAATTTATATATTTATATCTAAATAAAAAATATATGCTTAGTAGTTCATAATATATTGATATTATTTTCTAAAAGGTAGAAGTATAATTAATAGATTTATATAAAAATTTTAAAATAAAGTCGAAAATTATTTTAGAGCATCTTGTATAATAAGTAACATATGCATGTTCTTCACGAATATTTCTTGTCTTTTATTAACGATAGAAAGAGATACCCACTAATTTGCTGAAAGCTTTTAAATTGAATAAATTATTTATTATAAACATCTTCTAAATTGTATTTTCTATATTTTTCACCAATACGCAAAAGAAAATTCAGAGCTTACTTAAAAATTCTTTTTTAATCACTGATAAACGTCTAGTTTAATAATACTAGAAATCACATATTATGAATGTACGTTTACGAAAAGTCAGACATATTTCATGATTTTCACTTTCTAATTGTATTTTAGGAATATAGTTAATTTATTACACATATTACAATTTAATCTTACAATAACATTTCTTCATTTAATAAACAATAAATAAATGACTTTAATTAAATCAGTTTAATTTGTACAAAACTGAAAATCATTTATTCTCTTTAAAAAATTTATATATCGTAGTACCGTTGCACTAAATTTCAAGTGAAAATTTGATGGTTTTTTAAGTTAAGTTAAGGTACTTTTTTTTAAGTTAAGTAAAAGAAGGTGTCTGAAATAATTAAGAATTCTTTTATTGAATTGACTAGAAAAATGTATTCAATAAGTTATGTATTGACGTATTATAATTATCACAAAAACAGCGTGACTAGTTCCAGAAAGATATACGTGATAAATTAAAAGAGAATGTTTCTAAATTAGTTATAAAATTTGTGTTTCGATCTTTAACAATATGATATTAAAAAGAATAAGAAAAAGCTAGTATAAAATTTGAGTTTCTCAGCTTGATGAAATATATACTCAATTACATGTACAGCAGTGCACTGATGAGTATACGTGCGTACATACAGATTTAATTTCCTTTATGCTCACAAATCTACTTTATCCTTCATCCCATATAGATAGGTTTAGTTCTTTCGTCCGTGCCGTTGCCGCTGTATACCGCAGTACGATACTCGATTCCGCCGCGTCCATGCACTCTTTCTTCTACTCTCCTTGCACGAGCTGTAACTGCAAGGCGGAGAAATACAACTTGAATGTGAGGGAAAAAGTACAGGAATACCGCGATACTTGTTGCTTTATTAGGTATTACTCGTAATACGAATCTTGGTGCAAGTGGATACGGATTATGTATATATATATTGTTTCTAGCTGATGATTTAGATAAATTAAGGCGCAAGGCCGATTTAAGCCAACAATACGATGGAAAAAAGAAGGAAGAGACGGAAAGAAAATGAGAAATGTATAGGGTCTCTTGCATGCAAGAAAACTAATCGATTAGAGTTCAAACGACAGATACTGGTAATGTTTGTATAGAGATATTTATTACCATTGGATTTTACATCTACTGCATACGTATGTATTTTTGGAATCAAGCAAATTTACTACGAATTTTCAGTCATTTCAAATTTTCAATTGATTTATTAATAACGTAGTTCAATCATTTGAAGTAAATTCGAAACTAACTGAACCTTCGTAAATTGTTTAAAATAGTACTCGTTTCCTGAGATGACTGATAAAAAGATTACGATAACAATACCTATTATTAGACAATATATCATAACTTATGCTTACTATCTAAGCATATAATGTAACGTTACCTGTGGAAATGCATAATTAACATCAAAATCTATAAAGATATTTATATCTTATTTTAGATTTACAAATATTTATACTTTATGATTCTTTAGCATACCTAATCTTATATTATTAACTTTCACCTTTATTAAACATGATTTTAGTTTAAGGAAACTAATAGTTTAGTTTAAATAGTGTGTCGAAAATAATAGTAAATATAATTAATTCTGAATACGTTTGATTCTAAGTCCATTTCTATAAATAATAAAATGATTATTTTTTTGCTTATAGATATTTACTGGGATAGCTTTACAATATTTACTTTTTAAATTAAAACAAATCAGAATATCAGAAAAATGCCTTCTGAAGCAAAGAAGTAAATTTAAATAAGATATAATATCACGGTAAACATACGGTATACTTAGGTATACTTATGGATTTTCATTTTTTAATATAAAGTTTGTATATACGTAGCATGTAAAATTAATAATAAAATTAAAGGTATGGAAATCTTCAAAATAATAATATCTTATGCTTGAGCACTAGATTTGAATACAAAATAATATAATCTACATATTAATTTGAAAATTTAAATAAAAATATTTGAAAAAAATAATAATTTTCATTTTTATGAATTTACTATAAATTTTAATATTAAAAATTGTCATAATATACATATATTTCATTTTCGAATTTTGTATATTGTTTAATTATAACATCGTATATAAACTATTTATACAAGTTTTTTATATTACTAAGAGATTATTTAATAATTTAAGATTAATTAATAATTTTTTTCGATTATTTAAGTAGTTTTAATCAGTATGAAAGAATGATGGTAAAGAAATACTTTTATAAAAATAAATTTAATGGAAATAAAAGAATGTTTAAGGATTGTTATTATATTATTTTTCTATCGAATTCTATTATTATTATTATTTAAATTAATTTTTAGAGTTTTTAAATATACTTTTACTACAAACAGAATAAAATCATTTAAAATACAGTTTAAAATAGCAAATGCATCTTTATCAGACAAAATTCGATGGTTTGTAATACATTATAAAGTACTTAAATATATCTAGGAAAAGGTCTTTGTTGTTTTAATGTACAGTTTTGATTTTAATTTGTCTTAATAAAATGAGTAATGTGAAATTTATAAACTATAAAGATAATAACGAAATCACTTCAGAATTACTGAAATCGTTCATAAATCATTAGCAAAAATGGAGTTGAAATTAAAATGTTCATTATTAGTGATTAGACTAATATTAGAAAATGTGGCACTGAACTGATTATATTCGCTGTAATTATTATGCTTCATTAAATCTAATATATTTGCAATCTTATATTTTAATATACTTTGATGATAGATAACATTTTTGTAATATATGATTTTTATCTGCGAAATTAGAATTTTAAATTACATTAGATATTGCTAATGTTTGATTAAGATATTTTGCAATAAGTGTGTAATAGTATATCTTATGATTTTTAAATTGACTGTCTTTATATATTATAAAAAATTTTATAAGAATGAAAGTGAGAACAAAGCATAAGTAATGTAATTATGAGAGTAAAAAAAGAGTAAATATCGATAGGTACGTATGAATAACACTCAATATAACACCTTTTAAGTTTAAAAGTAGACACTGTTTCAAGTGTAAGGAAGAAAAAAAGAAGGTTTCTCTCTTTTTCTCTGTGGTATCTTAGTTACTACTGGTGCCGTTGCTTGGAAAATGCGAGGAGCGGCATTAAAGTTTATAACGAGTCACCTCTGGTTGTCCGGTTGGCGCGTCTACTATACTACTCCTGCCAAAGTAATACACGCGTTTGCTCATAAGTGCGTTGTATAGAGCGCATAGATATATAATTATACATAAAGTATCATTAAGTTGCCATAATTCTTGCGTTATTGCATTATTTAGCATGGCACCCTGCCGCGCCAGACGCGCGGAATCCTCAGCTTCATCGGAGCGCAATATCTCGCTTCTTTCCTTTCGTTCTCTGAACGGCTAAATAATTTTCTATTATAGCTTCTTTCTCTCTCTTCTTTTTTCGCTTACTCCTAACCTCCCCTTCTCTCGGTCCATCTGACACTTGATATCGAACTCTCTTGCGCACCTGCGAACTCTTTACTAATGCCCTTTATTCTTTTGCTCGACCAGTCTCTTGTGTCGATATAACAAAATTATATTATGGACAACTTCCACCCTTTTCGTTTACAAATTAAACTCGCTTGTCAGTTTTGTTTCGTTAAAAAATATATATAATCATTTGATGTTATTCGTTAAATCGAATATACATCCTTTTTGTCTGTATTTATTGGCTTTAAGTTAAGGTTTTTACTAACATGAACTTTTCACATATCACAAAGTTCTCATTGTATTTTTTCATAATCTATTTCTGTATAATCACAAGAATGTAATTTTGATTAAGACAACATTGAAACTTGTTAATAAAAATGAATAATAAATAATAATAATAATCATCTGAAATAACTGAGACATATTAATAATTGAGTGCAAACATTAAAGGAAAATAATAAAATAATAATTTCTTCATAAACCATCAATTTTATTTAGAATATTAAATTAATAAAGAAGTTTAGATTTGAATTAACCTCGATTAAAATACTTTTAATTTTATTAACTTTTATTACTTCTAGTAAAATAATAATTCTAAAATAAGCTATAATAAAGTACTTTTCATTATATTCGACTTCTTATTAATCATTGTTATTGAAAGAAAATCAATTTTTATTAATTACATAATATTTTTGCAGAATTTTAGTATTATAAACATATTCCTCTCTAACGTAAGTGCAAATAATAAAGTACTACATATATTTAATGTTATAATTGAAAATCCATAAAATGTACGTATAAGCTGAGCATAATTTTATTATAATGATGTATTCTTAGATTATTTAGATTAATAAAAATTAAAACTCAGCTATTAAGGTTAATTTTATTTCTATTTATGAAATAATTCTTAAGTATTTAATACTTGATTTTCTCAGAATTTTTTTAAAGTTATTTATTCGTTAAATTTTATTCTAAAATTATATAAATCGTAGTTTAAAATCATAAAGAAAACTAATATTATTATTTCGATGTGTTGCTTAGTCTAAATCACCGTATGAGTAAAGCTTTAATAATAAAATTGTAAAAAATTAATTTTTTAATTTTTCATCGACCTATTATAGTTAGTTAAATTTAAGTATAAATAGAAAAAATCCTTAAATTTCTATTAAAAAATATGGTTTTTATGATATTGTGTTTTTTCTGCATATAATTTGACTATGAACTACGTGTTTAATTTTCAAATATAATAAAATCAATAGCTGTTACACTGCACTTATTTAAAATATTTATTATAAATTAAGTATACAATAGAATTCATAGATATTTAGTAAAGTATAATGATTAATTGAAAAAGATAGAAACATGACTTACTAGTCTATACATATTTGTTCCTTATTTAAATAATTAATTATATTCTATATTATTTATGTAAAATTTAATTCTACGATTTTTTGAAATTGTTTATATGCTACATTCCAAAAATGTTTACTATATTTTTATTAAAGTATATTTCATTTTTTATATTCGATTAGACATACTTAACTTTGATTTTTTAAAAGAATAATTTCAAGTTTATTAGGTCTTAAACGTAGAAATAATTTTTTTTTTAATTTTTCTTCGAATACAATTCTTTAATTCTTAGTGCTTTAGGTATTACTTCAATAATATTCAATGCAACATGAATTCTATGTAAATAATTATACTATTAGTTTAATTGCAGCTGTAAAATAATTATTTGAACTTTTTACTTAATAATATGATCTCACCTTGTATATCTTGGAACGCCACCTACGATAAACCTCATATTATTGTACCGCAAAAGATATAGTTTTGCGTGTTATTAATTGCAAAAATGATGCATCTGGGATAGAGTTAACTAATTGTAAAAATTTTAACATGTACTGATTTCCATCGTCGTTGACTTTTACGAGCTGTAACTATTCACAAGTATTCTGAGAGAATTCTACTTGGTTTTTAGTAATTACAATTAACGAAATGACTTTTTTGTTAAATAAACATAATGTTGACAACTCAATAAAAAATCTTAGATAATGATTAGAAAATTAATTAATTAATTTAAATTAAACACACATACACATACAGAGCATTTTCTGTTTCTGAATAAAAATATAATTATAGTTAAGTTCTATATACAAATAATTTTGTATTACATGCATTTACAAATAAGACTTTAATTTTGAATATTGATAAAATTATATATAATAAATAATATTAAAAATTGTAAGTAATTTATTTAAAGACTTTGTTTCATTTTTTCTATACTCGATAAGATAAAATACATTTAATTTTGGTTTAACATTTTATTTTACATATTTTAATTCATATTAAAGGAGTTATTAATTATAAATTATAATTATTAATTATAAATTTGTATACATCGCAACTTCTCCTTTGAATCCGCTAAAATATTGTTTAGTGAAAAGTACTTTATTATATTTTACATAATTTGTGTATAAATTTTATACTTAGAACTTTTCACATAATTAAGCAGAAAGATTTTACATAAAATTAGCAAATTACTTATATCCAGTGTAATATTATGTGTGAAGCAGAAAATTTTTTAAGCACCATGTACAGTAAGTACATTATTTGTTTTGCAAAATAATATATAAAGTAGGTGTACCAGCTTTTTCTGTATTTTTTGTATATTCTTGGCTATGTATAATGAGACTATTCAGTATCTCAAAATAACTTGTTGAAAAAGGTAACTAAAAGCGTTATATGATTTGTACTAAAATTTCATTAGAAGCTATAAATGTTATTATGCAATTTAATAATAATATGAAGCTTGCATTTCAGAATAAAGAGATATCTGTAATTATAGAGACTGAAATTAATTTTTTTAAAAATACACATCCTATTTATATTTATTTTTCAATTAAAATTCGAAGAAATCTAAATATTTATATAATAAGATGGAACCATAGGCACATCAATTATCTTAAATTGTTTGTATAGTAAAAGTTTAACGTGTTGGTATTAAACAAGTTCAGTTACTTTTTTACACGCATAAGAAGGAAGAATTGCAATACTATTAAAATAACGTCAATAAAAATTTCTATCAAGTAAATTTTTAATCGATAATTTGCATACTTCGCAGCACTGGAGAGCTTTCATAACGCACTCTCCCGCTCAGATCGTCGATGTTGCTTTTTAAACGGCTGCCATTAACATCCTCTTCTTGCTCAAGAGACCGAAGAGACATCATTGCACTTTTATTTGAGAAAACCAATCATTGAGACATTTACTCGCGCGCATCGGTAAAGGGGACTTAATTGCCGCAAAAAGCAATCATTCACGCTACCTTAAAATAAGCCAATAAAATCTAGAGACATAAAAAAGAGCATTTAAAAACTTAAAGAGGAAAAAAAAAGAAAAAGTGTGTGTGTGTGTGTGTGTGTGTGTGTGGGTGTGTGTATGTGTGCGCGCGTGTATGCGTGCGTGCGTGCGAGGGAAAGAAAAACAGCTACTATATCGAGAAATGGACATAAATCGAAGAATGCGCAATGGCAGCAGTATCGAGAGTCGCATTATGAAGTCAAGATGCAGGCGATGAGGTAATGAAACCTTCGATCGAAGGTTTGGAGAACACAACGTTTGCGGATGATATGCCGTACACGCATGTAGTGCACGCATGTAGTGCACGCGTGTACCGTGGGCGAGACTACGAGGACGACGACAACGATAACGACGACAGCAAAAGGAAAACGGTGGAAGGCAGAGACAGCGAGAGAGGAGGAGAGAGATACACAGAAAGAGAGAAGCGGATGCCGAAGCTTGAGAAAGAGGGAAGAGAGCGCCGCGGGGATGAGGACCAACCGCCACTGCTTGCGTGTCGGGGCTTAATGAATGCAAACCACGATCTGGAGGCACAGCAGCAGCAACAGCAGCAGCACACGCTTTCGACCTGTTGTTTTCCAGTCCAGATAGCCTATAATTTTTATTGTCACGGGAGAAATAGCAGCCTCCTGATGGAGGCACACACGAAGCTTATCTGGCTCCACGCAGTCCTCGTTTTGTGTCCCGGTACCGTGTTCCTTGCGTTTTGTTGCCCTCACCTTAAGGCTAACCTCCCCCCTTCCTTTTCATCTTGAGCTCCTTCAATTTCCTTTCGTTCTCATCGTTCATCGCTTACAGTGAGGACTTTTATCCTCTGCCTCTCCCTGTCTCCCTCTTTCCATCTCTTTTTCCTATTCTAATCTCTTTTTTCTGAACATTTCTGCCTTCTGAGTTTCTCACTATCTTTTCGTTTTCTCAATCCTACGTCTGGAATTCTTCTGTTTTTTAACCTCTACCGCCATGAATGTCCTCTTTCTTTTCCCTCTGTAATAAATGGTCTTATCATTTTTGCCCTTTAAGAATATAGAAGCAAAATGCTTTTAACAATATACCTAGATATATTTTCAAATCATACACATTTAACGACATCATAATAATTTATAAGACTTTCAGTCCTATAGACTTAAGAGCTTTCAAACTCACACTAGTGCTTAAATACAGACTATTTATAAAATTATCTGATTAATCGATATTTCAATTTATTATTTAAATTAAATGTATTAACTAAGATGCCAGATTAGTTTTTCAACTTGAAAATGTTTTCAATAATTTTCTTTCATTGCTATGTAAGCACTTAAGTCTTTCATTTATTAAATAATAGTATTACTTACTATTATTAGTATTATTTACTACTTATTTATTCACGTTAAAATTCGTTATTATTATAAATAATGTAAGCTTATAAAATGTAAAATGTAACTTGTTTCGATATTCAAAGGAGTTAATTTTCAAAATAATTATATAATGTAATGACAAAATTACACTCATTTAAATAATTAATTATCCATTAGGACTGATTACCCATAGGAATTTTACATCATATTATAATTTTCGGTAAGGAATTCGGGAATAAATAAAAGCAATTTGATATTTTATATAAAAGTATTTGACATACGGCCTGTGTTTTTGTAATTATTTACAAAATAATTCTTTGAATATTCGTACAGTTTGTGACTTATAGTCGAGATTTTTCTTATTTAATATCATACCGCCATTTTATATTTTTTTAAATTTTACTCCATGAAAGGCTTTGCATTAAACTTAAAATAAATATAATAGGTAACAACATAAGTAAGATGAATGATGATAACGGAATTTTAATAACATATGTCAATTGTTGATATAATAATATTTTTTATGTCTAAAAATTTTAAATATTTTAACTAATAATATGCCAAAAATATTTGATAAAATTTGACAACATTAGTATATCTCTTAAGCAATTTTAATTAAAATAAATCTATTCTTAATTGCAAACCAAAAGGGGAAAACGATGGGGGAAATCACGAGCACATGAAATAAAAACTAAATATAATTAAACGTAAGAACTGTTAATATTTTGATCAGTCAAAGCTTTGTTTATTAAATTAAGAAGCAAATTTTTATTAATACTGAAGGCATATCTAAATATAGTCTTTATTTTATAGACAAATAACGCCTGTCTTTATAACTGAAAAGTGTCTGTTATTCGTTTTTACAGATAACGCGTGTTAAAATGTCTAACCGTGCATGTATACATACATTATATACATTATTAGAGCCTTAAGTGAACGGTATTCACTTCCACCGTTATTTAGTTTTCTAAGGACTAATCGTCCCAGTGTACTAATGGTTTTTTTTATAGCCAACTTCAAATATATTTTTCTCAATTTTACTAGATACTTTTGTAGTCAAACTTTCAATGTAAGTTTTCCTTTAACTTTTTTTTGTATATACTCGTTAACTTCATCCTCAGCAATAATTCATCCTCCAATGTCCGCATTATAATTTCTAGTCTCTTCTATTCCCTTCTTTTTCTTCTTCTTCTCTCAATCTTTGTTTATTTGAGACTGACCCTTCTTCTTCATCGACATTCTCGGTCGCTCTTGAGAAAGTAGACAGAGAGACAAACAGTATGAGAGAGAGTGAGTGAGGGAATGAGTGTGATGGTAGAAGCGAGTGAGAGCTGAAAAAAGAGGGCAAGAGAAAAAAACCAAGGAAGAGAGGGAAACCGTGAGATCTCACGAGTTAGTGGACAGCTAAACGCGTGCATATAAGCATTTTCCTATCTTCACCGTAGCCTCGGCTTATCTCGCATGCTGTGTGCAGTCGCTCGTACGTACGTGTGCGCTCGCGGTGCCGACTTCCAAGAGAACCGCGTTCCGCTTTACGAGTACCTCATTCTGTCACGCCACTCTCAGTCAATCGCGGAGATATCAGGCATCTATCCGCTATGGCTACATTATAAAAGAGTACATGTAATGATATCGTAGTCGCGCGACAACTCGTTTCATAGTAGAGCATATGTGGCGCTTTTTCATGCATATATTCTAAGAGATATCTTGTTTTTTGAGTGAAAAGTACCCCGATAGAGAGATTTATCGCTAAATATGACGGCGCACTTTCTGTTCCGAAGTAAAACTTCATCATAATGACTAATTTTCATTGGTACTTAGTTTCTAAGTATTAATTTTTTTAATACTTAGAAATTTTCTATAGTGATAGATTTTTGTTACATTTATTCATGTGTTTTAAATTGTCTATCATACTTTAAATTTTAAAAAATAAGCTATCCACAAATTGCCTGATATCAATATCGAAGACATATAATCTTTTATAAACTTTGTCTATTTCGTAAAATCATTAAGCGCTAATCCTACCGATTCTTACAATTTTTTCATAAATCAAAATCAAATTAATTAATTCAAATAATAATTAATATTAAATCAATTAATATCAAATTAATCCGAATATTTAAAGTCAAAAAGAATTCAATCATAATCAAGTTCGAAGAATATAATAATTATTAATATTAAAATCAAATTAATATCTCAAGTTACAATTATCAATATCAAAAATGGATTAGTCCTGGATTAATTAATATCATCAATAATAATTAATATTCATCTTAATAATTCATCAAATAATTATGAGTAAATTGTAAATAAGTATCAATTAATCAATGGAATTAATATTAAGCAAACTCAACTCAAATAAATTTGAATATATCAATTATAATCATTATATCTTATATTTTTAATCAAATTATAATGTAAAGTGTAATATCTAATATATAGTTTAATATATCAATATAGCAACATATCAATCTTTACAACATCCCTAATACAATCATTTTAATTAAAATCAATTAATATCAAATAATAATTAATATTAAATCAATTAATATCAAATTCTTTAATGATTCTTCAAATTTAATACAAAGTAAGGCTACTCTTCTTATTTTCTTTAGAAAGTAAAACATTTTTTCTAAATTTAAATATCGATTTATTTTCGTAAGCTTTCTTTTTCAAAATATTTATTACGAATGAAATACTCAGAGATTTAATTGAATATGCTCAATCGCTGATTGACTACTGTTTGTTAGAAATTAAATTTCTTTGCAATGTCATAGAGCTAAGATGTTTCAAATTTTTTCATTTTTCTTATTTCTATTATTTAAGAGTACGAAGAAAATTTCAAGCAAGGAGACTCAAAAATTTGTATATGATTAAGAAAACAAAGTAAAAAAATCGATGTGCTAAACTGGCCTCGATATGCCAATCCTTTTTCTTCTTAACTTTTTTAATTCTATTTTCAATCTTTTATACCTTTTAAGCCTTTCCGCTTAAAAACTTCTTTCGTCTTTTAAATCGAAGAGTCGAGAAAAAATATAAAAATATTAAAAATCTTGATTTAATAACGTTACTAATAAAATTAATTTCTTATATACTTGAAGATATTTACAAAAATTTGTAATATTAAGTAATTCTAATGAAGGGAAACCTTATGCGATTTTTGATAATATAATTACTCTATTGTATACTTATTTAAACTACTAGGAATCGAAACTAAAAAAAATATCTTAATAGTGTCAAGATATTCTAAGCTTTATTTATACTACTTATTGATACTTAAAATTTCTAAAAAATCTTTTTCTTTATAGCACCTTGTTTGCTTAGTCTCACTCCCAATATGGGATATATTAGCCATAATAAAATGTTAATATTAATTTGTAGGTCTCCGTTACAGCAATCATATGACACAACAACTCGTTCTAGATAACATGATCGTCAGTAAATGTAATTCCAAATCTATTAGAAGTTTCCCAAAAAGTCTCAACGAAATCTTTGCTTACGTTTTGCGCTTACAATCGAGAGTCCGTACATGACGTGCAGTCAGCATGAGAAAAAACTCAAAACAATTCTCGCGTACCTTGCACCAATAGTCTTTGGCATTCGTTTTCCCAAGGCGACAAACAAATGTGTCGAGATGGAGTACCATCACCTATGTATACTGATTCCAGAAGAATATTCATCTGCATGCATTGTAACATTTAAAGCAGATTTAATAAACCGAACTTTAGAAAACGTAAGTTTTATTTTCTCCCGTAATCGAACCTCGAGAATGGACACAAGAGTACGTAGTAGTGAATATATCTCAATGAGTAAATACGTAAGTTTCTTGCATGAACGGTGTACATCTTTATGCATTTCATAGGAATAGGACGATAACAGCGAGGAAACAGGTACTATTCGTTCTTGTCTGTTAAAAAATACACTTAACACTTTCAGACCTATTTGAATTCGATTGAACTTGGAAGACATGTGAATGTTGTATTTTAAGGGCAAAGCAAACACTTGTGCCCATTACTGCATGCGCACATCGATAGTGATGAGTGCATAGATATCATTTCGAATATTGTATATAAAAATCTATGAAAGAATACCTTGCTATCTAAATTCATAGGAAGCTCAAATTATATTCCACATCGTTGAATTGGATCAAATTAAATATTAATTTGCTTTGGAATTTATTATGATCACCTTAAAGGTATACCGAAAGAAGTTATAACCTATTAAAATAGACGTCTAAATTCTTTTAAGACTTTAAGAAGCCTAATTTCTTATTGAAGCTTCATTAAAATTTCTGATAGGTCGGATAATGATTGTACATTTAATAATAATTAACAGTTGATTAAAAAGTAGCATGTATTCAACGATTTCATACACATATAAGAGGTGAATAATCTGCACAGTAAATAATGATATCACTCAATTACGTATTTGTCTGATCAGACACAAACACAACCCAGTATTGACTGTACGTATACATTGAAAAAACAGCAATTTAATTGTATATTATATTAATGCGTCTATAATGATAACCACCACGGAATAGGCACAAGAACTATCTTACTACTTAAGTAACAGCAAACTTTCTGAACAAAGGATTAAATAATAATATACCTAAATACAGGAAACATTGCAAGTACAACGAGTGCACACATCGTTATGCTGTATATTGTCTAATTAATGTGTTAAAATATATCGTGTCTAATTGTCTCAAATTGAACATTAACATACATAAGCATATTTTCGAATATTTAATTCTACAGGAACAGAATCTGTAGAAATTCTAATAATGTCAATAAGATATTGATACAATAAAATGTTTTAAAAGAAGAAAAGTTCAGTGTCATCAAGCGGTCAAGTTTTGGCTTCAATGGAAGCAACGCTTCCTCCAAGATAATTGGAATGGGAATAATCTCCATTTCACTTCCACATTTTTCCTTTATTATAAAACCGCTAAGTACCAGATGGCTTTTATCATAAATCCGAAGAAACGACCTCCAGCCCTTTAACGCGATAGCTACACAAGGAAGCTCCGTATATCTTAACTATTAATCTTCCTCACACTTACTAGTCTCGCACAATGTTTCATTAACGCATTAACAAGTACATAGATACGTACATGCTCACGGCGACCAAGGCTTACATATCCTGTTTAAGCCATCGCTTGCAAAATAAGAATAAAGCAAGCGAAGGAACAGCGACTGCATAGGCGGTACGCGCGAGCATCAGCGCCAACCGCAGGGCAATCAGAGTCAACAATGTTTTATTGTTACGTCAAATAGGCGACGCCGTGCCGCCGACGATGCAGACAGGCGTGCATTAAGCTTATCATAACGGTATGCTGTTAAGTCACGAGTAGCCATCGCTGAACCTAGGTTATCGACTGTCAGATTGTTCAGGATATCTCGAGAAACTCTCGCGATCCTCGAACAATGCGTGTGCATGTCTCTCCTGGATTTTATATGCATGTGAGCCTGCGAGCACACACAGGTGTGCCTCTGCCTATGCGTGTACTTGCTCTTCTGCCCCTCTATCTTTGAGTATGCGTGTGCACGTGCATGCATATACACGCGCCTTCTGATGACTTGCCAAGCCAAAGCGATTCCTGATGGAGTTAAATCCCCTTCTTTACGCCTCTTTTCCTCGCCCTTTATCCACTCGTCCACTGCAGTGCCCCTACGACTACGGACTAGACGTTGGCCTCCTCTTTTTAGAGCTTCGACTTTTTCTTTTGTAAGCTGCTTTTACGCTTTCATTTTTATTTTTTCGTATCCTAACTGAGATTTACAAATATTGGCAATCCTAAAGAAAAAATACCTTTTTTATCTCAACATCAAACTTACTAGCATGCATCATTTGTCTTTTACTAGAAATCTGCACTTCTTAATTACTAAAACCTATTCTATATTATCTTTTCTCTGTTATTATAAGTGACTTATCTTGAGTATAAGTTTCAATGAATGTTCATTTTATTTTATGAGTGGAGACTCGTGATGTATACCGTATAAATTTTTATTTCCAATCGTTTCTTTTGAAATTAAGTCAATTTTTGAATAAAAGTCACTACTCACTTTGTTACTACTACATTGCTTTTCACAGTAAAATATATTAATATAGAAGTAATACTATAATGTGCTTGAAAGCATGATGACGCCTCAACTATTAAGCTAGAACATATATAAGGTAACGAATAGCATTTTCTCAACAATGTATAATACGAAAATTGAAAAGTAGAATCTACAGTAGTCAATAAAAATATTTTCAGAATTTCTAGAAAATTCGAATAACTAATTTTAAGACAGATATATTGAAAAGTAGAACATACAATAAAATCTTTACATCAAAATAGAAAGTATTTACGATTTAACAACTAGTTTATGAACTATACTAACAACTGTATTAAGTGAAAAATTTTATAAATTGTTAAAATAAAGCATTCAAAAATTATAATCTATAATATTAAAATATATTTATAACTTAGAATAAATACAAGTATATATCATATACATAGTATTTACAACATGCAATATTCATAGTTGAAACTAAGAAAAGTGAATTATTATTTGCACAAATGATCTTTTCATGAGAAATATTTAAAAGAATATTCCATTACTTTTCAATTCCTAGGTAATTAATATCTTAATTTCATTTTACTTTAAAATGTCTTTAGCATGAACAATTCTTATTGAACTGAAATTTCTTAACAATTAAAAAATCTTAATTTGTATGCATCGCTCTATTCAAAATTTTCATATAACCATAGACTTATTTGCAATAAATAAAGAATATTCCTATAATAAAGTATAATTTTAATAAGTATAAATAAAGATGTTCGTTATGAAGGAATAAATTTAAAAAGTATGGTGATTGAAAGTAAACTGACTTTATCATTTATATAAAAACAATAACGTATACATCTGAAATAAAAATGATTTACAGCAACACATAATTCATTAGTCCAATGTATCACGAAATTTACGGTTTACTCCTATAAAAATTCTTCATTAAACTACATTCAACAACAAATTTTATTCAACTCCCCTAAACTGAAAAAGTCATTAACGCGAAATAAAAGATTATCATTAAATTTGCCTGAGTTACATTTTTATCATTACAGCAAATAGAAGTATGTAACATTTACAGTTCTTATATTGTCTCCCTAAAGTGTGTATATCTCAATTTCTCCTTCTCTCTCCGACTTACGTTAACTTCTACTTATCTCCTTTCGTCCATTTTTCTTATATTCTCTACTCATTTCTCTCATACTCATTTGCTTCTTGACTTTTTCTTTTACAAGCCTAATACTAGCGGAATAGATGAGTAACTGACTTGTACAAGTTTACAATGAGAGATAGCGCATACATGCATATGCATAATGGGATCGCGTACTTCAGGCATTTATCGCCCGTAACCTTAAGTCTTGGAGAGAAGGTGAAAAAATGACAACGAATTTATAACTGAGATAATTATAATATCAAAACTGCAATATTTAACTTGCATATACCATATATGCTTTTGTACGAGAAACCCCAAATCCAAGTCTTCTTGTCTTTCTTGTTCTTTCATCGGTAATGAGCTCATTTTTTCTTCTTCCTATGCATCAAACGCAAAGAAAAGTAAGTATTAAAAACGTCTACTTCAATAGTCACCGTAGCTTTGATTTTGAAATGCTCAAACGACCAATAACTTATTTTTGGACTTTACAAACAAAAAATGATTATTCCGTAAGCTATCAAATTCATACTTCAAACTGAGACAAGACGTATTGAAGGTATTTTTATTGACACAAACTATTAAGTCACGATCTTCATTCTTTAACAGATTGACATTTATGAATGTCCGTACGATCGTTTATGCATTTTGCACTCTTTCGTCCCACTTATGCTCAAGCTGTAGATATTACAACAACTGTCACCTTATTCTTATTATAATTGCCCGAAACTACTTCCACGATATGTTCATGGTTTAATACTTTCATGCTACGACCAATGAAATATATATATCTTCGTAAAACATCGATTGCATTTAAATTACGATCATTCGAAACTATTCATGATTCGCCAAAATCATATACTATCTTTATTTTTCATTTATTTATTTTTATTTCTCTAAATCATACTTACATATTTTCCTTAAAGCATTTAAAATATAACGCCAAGAACCAAAGATTATATCGACATCTATAAAGGAGAAAGAGGGAATTCGAGCCCACATGAGTTTTACATGAATATTACTTGAATATCGATGTGTTGTTTAGCCACGATCGCGTCCTCATCATCTCGCGAGATTCTCCCAAGGAGCTTAATTCTCCCTTCGTCTTTCTCTAAACTCGAAACTTTTTTCTTGGTGTTTGCTGCTGTTTTGTCGTCTTCTTCTTTTATTTCTGCTCGCGAGAGGAGATTGGCCTTGTGCTGCACACACGGCCAATTCGCCACGCTCCTCTCGTATCTTTTTTGTTACGCATATGTATGACATGACTATAAGTCGCGGTCAAGCAACCGCAAAGAATGCGAGCCGTTTTCGAAACTCTCTCTTCTTGCCGCGCTCGCAGGATGGAATTACCTTAAATTATTTTCATCTTCTCAAATTTGACGGTGACGTGAATACTTATTATTTGGTTTATTTTATTACACATTTTAAATTATATGCTTACATTCGTGTTACAAAACTTTGACCAGGCTAAGGACGAATTTTCATTTTTCAAGCTCCTTCAGATTCCATCTAATAATGTATTAATTATATTAACAATTTATACATATGTAAAACTCTAATGCACCTGCCAACTAATCGTTCAGAGTATTAACTAAGAATAGTTAATTCTTAATTAACATATGTATTATAATAGATCTTACTGTTGAGATAATAGGATACGTAAGGAATATAATTTTGAAAATTGGCATATTTCCCACATCAATTGAATATAAGCATGTGCTTTGAATTTAATCTTTCTTTTAATGTCTATTATTTAATTTATATAATATCATATCCGACGTTTAAATTTATCTACTTTGTAAAAAATTCTATATATACATTCTTAAGAATTAATACTAATCTATTGATGATTACATATTTAAATTATTCTTCATCTATTTCTAATCTTACTTCATTTAATCTGCTTTTAAACAAATTTATATTATCTACAAAAAGTTCTTCTCCATTAACTTGTATGAATTGAATAGTATATTTCAAAACTTTATTTTGGTTTTTATTTTTATTCGAAAACATTGAATGTGAAAAGCGATAATGCTTCATATTCTTTTCAGTCATCGTTGTCTTTAAACCGTTATTACCGTAATTGGCAGAATTATACGCAAAGCTGAAGCTTCTAACTCATTTAAAACCTGATATATTTAAATTTATTTGTACTTTCATCAGAAAAAATATATTTATAAATGTAGATTTAATAAATCATAAATTAAAGTACAATCTATTCTAGGTCATATAATTTAGTTTAATTTTCTTTTTTGAGTTTTCTACTTAACGTACTTATAACATAATTTTCATGTTATAAATACTATGAAACTTAAAACTTCAAACTTAATCTATTTCTTAATAATAATGATAATATTAATAATTATAATAATAACAATAATTAAAATGATAATAATATCAACAATAAAAATAAAAATAATAATAATAATTCAACATTTAGTTAATACTACATGCAATTCTGACTATTTTTAATATTCATGTAGAATGAGATCTTGTATTCCTAAAATTATTTATTTTGTTGTAATAATTATGTCAAATACACCAAATCTATATTAAGAATGAAAACGTTACTTCTTTAAAATGCATGATTACGAGTTTGACAAAAGTTATTTTGAATTTCTATCCAAGTGTAAGTAGTGATAGATCTGAATCGAAATCAGCTTGAGACTGTCATGAAGATACACTTGTGTAAACGATCATAAATTTTACCATTATTCCCTCTTTTATATTTCCCTTTTCTATGTGCTATTTGCTACAATCACTGTTCCAAGTCCTGTGAAGATTTTTATGACAGTAGTTTTAAGAAAAAGTTGAAACCATAAGAAAGTTGTTTTACATTGAAAGATAGAATTATGTTTTTCCTTTCATACAAACTATAGAGTTGTACAATTAAAGCATTAATATTGGAATAAAACACAGTAAATATCATGAAAATCCCATTTGCAATGACAGAAAGTAAAATAAGCAAAGCAGATTTTTGCTTAATAAATGCAACAATAATTGTACAGATTTCAAAAATGATGACATACGTTTTGAACAGGGTGGCCCATTAATGAAAATGCATCGAACGAATATGTGAGCAGACGCGCAAACGAAGATGATTCCTTCGAGAAATGACGCCAATAAGGCGACTCGCGTTCTCATTATGCCTCGAAATCTGAGAAACTGGTTGCAATTACGCGCTCTTGGTACAGCCATATTCCCTCTGCGTCTCTTCGCTTCTTAAGAGAGAAACAACGACTGTACAGGTTTCCGGGGCCGCGAAATGCTGCGCAACGTAGCTGTTATCTTCGATCAAAAGAATCACCGCCATCATTGTCTTGCATCGCCACTTACAAACATCTTACCTTTTTGTTTTCGGCTCTTCTTACTCGGTAAGTCTGCGTTCATTCTTTTTTTCTCATTTCGTTTCTTTTTCTTTTTCGGGTTTTGTTTTTTTGAGGATCCTCGAATACACGCGATTTATGCCGAATTCACGTTTGCTTCGCCTCTGCGCGCGAACCTTCCAGTTATAATTTGCTACATGACTACAGAATCCATTCTTTGGATATTTTCAAGATAAAAGTCAAGTGCAAAAAAATTAAAAGCACGTAGATATTTTAGAATCAAAAAACAAGAATAAAAAGAAAGCATACATGTGAATATAAAATCCGACTGCTAATTTACAAAAACCTACACATATCATGTTAAATATTTCAACGATAAATAATAACGTTTATTAGTTTATAATTTTTAATAAATTAATTAGTAATCTTATTAAATTATTAATATTAATATTATTACATTAAACAATTTGCTGTAAATTTATTTACACGATTTAAGAATCGATTATAATTTACAAGGATAACAATATTTTTTATAATAACTTTATATATCGCAAAATTAAACTTAATTCATTTAAAACATTAATTACAAGTTCATAGAAAATATTTTCCTGTCATTTTCGATATAGCATACTATGTAACTTTCATTTTAAATGCTGCAAAACTAATTAACCAAACTCATTCCTATACTCTGAATATTCAAAATTTATTTCAAGTGACAATTAATATTTCATATTTCATATTTACTGCAGAAATAACTATTCTTGGCGTCTTAGTTAAAATAATATTTTTTTAATCAAAGAGAAAATTTAGAAAGTATCTTTAATGCTTAAGCATTATTAAAATTCTATATTATTCATGTCTCTAAGATGCAAGAAATTTATATTACTACAATTTATTACATTCTATAATATGTTATGAAGCACAATTACGAAGGATAAAAATATTTCTTTATTTTTTAAAAATAAAAATCAAAAAAAGTTTAACTTGTAATATTCATACAATTGTTTGAAAAAAGAATGCATTCACTTAATATGAAATTCAACTTTCTGTTCCATTCCAAATCGAGCTTCCACTTGCAAGTTTAAATCGCTCTGTATACCTAATTGCGCAAGCGAATACGCATCCACCTATAATATATTTTTGTTACATATTACATATTGTTTGTTAAATTGTTTGATATGATCTCTAGTATTGATTTTATGTTTAAAATTGACACTAAAATTAAGCTCTTATAAAAAATTAATAAATGCATTACCGTATGATAAATGATAATAATTCCATGATAATTTGAATAAATGGTGATAATTTATAGATTTCGTAGTATTTATTTTACTTGAATTTAATCATTTGCAAATGTTACAATTTACTTCTTTAAAAATATGAAAAGATATTCAGAATTTTTTCATTGCAGTGCTGTAGGCATTACATATAACGATTGAAGCGTGTAGGCTTTATAACGCAATATTTTATTTATATTTACACTTAATAATAATATTTATATTTAATTTATATTAATTTATATATTAATTTGTATTTTAATTTATATATTAATTTATATTTTAATTTATATATTAATTTATATTTAAATTTATAGATTAATTTATATTTTAATTTATATATTAATTTATATTTTAATTTATAGATTAATTTATATTTTAATTTATATATTAATTTATACTTAATAATAATATTTATACATTTAAAATGTAGTGCATTCATATCACAAAAATGAAAAATAATCACATCTATTGCAATATATTAGATAGTTACGATTTGAAATTCAATTTAAATGTAGAATTCAATACAAAATGAAGTTTTTATAACAATACAGATTAACATAATTTAATTTTATAGTAAAAAGTGATGAAATAATAAGCATGACAAAATGCAATAAATTTTAAGAAATTGACAATGTGACAGAGATTAGTAGTGAAAGATAAGTGATTTTAATGTCCATCTTACCTGTAGATCCATTTATACAGACTCTCCCAGAGGTAATCTTTGAACAAATGGACCAGAAGATTTCTCTCATGAGTAGAGTTAGACAGGGATCGGCTTCTTTAGAGTATTTGTTGGACTGTAGTTTAGTCAGCAAACAAAGGCAATTTCGGTACAGTAACGGTCACGCGTCCGTCCGTCAATGTTTGTCAATTAGTCGTCTGTCACGAGGCCATTTGCTAGTGAATACACTCGACTCTTGGCGGTAATAGTGGAACTTAATAGTCAGTGAGGCGGTAATTGCGTCATTGACTCTATACATTTATCTACCTATATCTATTTCGGCGCGTTACTGCGATTACGCTCGTTTACATATTTACAGAGACATTTTATAAAATAGAAAGTGCTAAATTATTTGGAAACACGCACAAATTTATTACAATACTTCTCGTTGCTCATCTATGTGATACTCAAATTGAAATCGTAATCTTGGAACACTTCAAATGTATCATATATTATTATTTTACATTATATCTATTAAAATTGCTTATACCAATTAAAATGTTTTCTTTCTTTCAACCTATGCGATTTAATAATATTTGTTGTTAAATAAACATATTTTTATTATATCAAACACATAAATAGTTTTAATGAATTAAAATCTATTATATTGACAATAAATGAACTAATAATTCCCTGAAAGATTTTTTAAAACTTTACGTTCTAAAGTTAGAAACTCGTTTTCATTATTATTCTCTTACGAAAAGATTTAAAGAATTGGAAACTTTTTAAGAAAAGAAAAATAGCGAAAGCCTAAGAAATACATTCAAAGTAATATAAACGTGATCTACTGTCATAAATTAAAAGATCTAAACATTAAAATGAATTGTATTTACAGCGTTTTAGCTTGAACCCATCTTATCTTGAAACAGTAAATGTGATATTGAATTTCATCTCATTCAAGTTTTAACATTAAAGTAAAAATTTTTTTACTTGCTTATCACGAGGGTCAACAATTTATTTCAATTTAGTTTTAGGATGTATGAATTTTTTAATTATGAAAATTTCAATGAATACACATAAATTTCTGACTTTTATAAAAAAAAGATAAAAAATTAATATCTTTTAATACAAATAATTTCATCAATAGACATGATTTTTTAAATTAATTTAATTAAAATAATTTGAATTATTTAAGAATATATTAATATTATTTTAAGGCATAGTTTGTAATATATATTCTATATCGTTTTTCTTTTAATTCATTTTAATATTGGGAAATTAAAAATTGCATTATGAGATGTCGTTTATTTTTACCTTTTCAGAATATTAATTTTAAATATTATTTTTCGCAGATTAAACAGTAACAAAACTTGTAACATATTTTTCCAGTAATAGTATATTTAATTATTTATAATTAAGAATCTCTTTTCTACAAGTTTCTAAAATCAGACAATCTTAATGTTAAGTATTATTGACTAGATATGGTAAAAGAAGAATTCATTATTATTTCTTATTTTTCTTATTATTTTTAAGAGTTATTTTCAATTCTGAAAACGAAAAATAATTCACAAGTACAATGACTTACGAATTAACAAATAATCTAGATTAATTCAAATTAATTATAAGTGTCGATCTATACGTTTCTATGAGGTTATTACTTTAAGTAAACCCAAGAAAAGACGCTAATCATTTTTACCATTTACAATTCTATCTAGAAGATTAGCTACTTTCCATTCTATTATAATTTATATATATATATATATACATATATACATATAATTTGCTTAAGTTTGCTGAAGTTCGATTTATACAAAACATTTTACAGTTTTCTAATTTTAGACAATATATAAAAATTTTGTATATGGAAATTATTACATTAAATGTTATATATATATATATATATATATATATATGATGCTGTAGTTTGATAAATTACGCAAGTTTATCAGTAACAAATTGCGCAATACAAAACTAAAAACCAACCACAATTATTGATAAAATTGCGATAGCCCAAATCAATATACTTAAAAGACCAAAAAATACCAATACCGGTATGTAATACGTGCATTATGTAATAGTTATGCTATTTTATAAAACAAGATCCACTCTTTCATTACGAACTTAACTAATATATATATATATATATATATATATATATTTCTAATGAATTTAGTCAATTACTACATATTATGGAATATGCTAATAAAAAAAATCTGCAGGAGGCTAAAAATATACATATATAACAGATAGATATGGTATATTAAACAAAATTGATATACATTTATAATGTGTTATAAAAAATACTAATAAAAAGGAATAACGTGATATAAAAATAATTATACTAAAACTGGGTAATTGTTTTAATATTTAACCACACTGAAATGAAATATTAGATAAACTCTTTTAAAGTAAAAAAATGAATAATTGCACGCGTGTATATACAGCAGCAGAAAAATAGATGTATTCAATGAAAGTTTCTCGTCTTTCCTATAATCCAATGCAAATGTTAAAAATAAAGAAAAATAAATGCGATTTAGATTTTTGTTTTAAGAGCGATATCCTAATGCACGAGATAACATACATTATCGATGGCTTTGACATGCGCGCGTCAAGAAATGCTTCGCTTGACAAAATTTGAGCGATGACGTAATCATATGCGATTTATTTATTAAATTGCCCGCGCCCGCAAGGCGGAAAGAGTGGCAACTCCCACTTATAATTTTCATATCCAGAACCGGGTCTCTCAATTTGTATATGATATTCGTGTGTCCTAATATTAAAATGTTTTCGCTTTTATTTCTAAACCCGCTATTGATAAGGCATTATACGAGTGTCACTCATGGCATTTTATATTTCTTCGAGAACTCGTATTCCGTCTAAATTTCATTTATCAATGTGATGAAACTAAGAGTCGATTTTTTTATAAATCAAAGTCTATAACAGATTAAGACTTATTCACGGAATAGTATATAACCGTTTATTTGTTTGCATAGAAATTATTGTTTTCATAGTTAAGCAAGAATTAATTTAATAAGAAATTTTAATAACTCTAATAAGTTTATATAAAACTTGTTTGCGTATTTTTGACAAAACAAACGGAAAAAAATTTTTTTCTACCTATTATTATTTATAATTTCTTTAAATAATAAAAAGAAACTATACATTCTGAATAATACTCTATCAAATTATATAATTTCATTGTATTTCTAATTTTTACCAAGCCATATATTCATAAAGTTTATTCAATCCCGAGAACTACAATGTAGGAGTACAGTTATACGTTCAAATTTACACTTAGTAATAAAGCTATTAAAATAATTTATCAATATTTTGAATTAAACATAATTGTCAAATATAATAAAGAACTAACTTTGCATCTGAATAGAAGTGATTTTAAATTATTTTAAATCAAAAAGAAATTATCATTTAATTCTATAAATCAAGCCTTCTTAATCGAGTGAAATAATGATAAACAAAAATGATAAAATACTTAAAGGATTGATACATTTAAAAATAAATTTTTTCCTTATTCTAGAAAATCTTTATAAATTACGCAGTACAATGAAGTAAAATTCTTGTATTTACTTTACACGTCTATTATTATAATTTGAACAATGGTCGCACATTAATAAGAAATATCATTTTTCAGCGGACTTTTCTTCAAATGATTAATATGGGTAATTATTTTGTATTAGTATACATATTTATAAAGTAGAAACATTATTTTTTTAACTGAAAGTTTCTTATGTAAATAAAATCATTTGCATCATACGAAATACTCTTTTTCTAATAATAGAATACAATCTCAGTGTCTATCGATAAATCGATAATATATGTAATAAGGTAGTATAGTAATCGGTAGGATACATACCGATAAACAATATTATAAACATTATGCATGCATAATGCATTTTTTTCATTGGATTTTATTCGTATCGCAATAATTCAAACAACAACGTTAATTTACATATAGCAATAATTCAAGAATTATTTGAAGAACGTGCAAGACGAAAAAGCATGATAAACATAAAGAATATCGCGCTACAATGTTTTTACAAGCGGCCTTGTCAGAAATACGCGAACTTACTCGTCACTCGCGCATTCATAAAATATACGATTTATAGTTTACCTTAATTACAGACAAATGCTATTTGCATTAGTATGAACTTTAGAGAATATAAATAGCGCCTTTTTTACGCATATGTATTCCTCCCTTCGAATTTTTAAAAAGGCGATGTTTGAGATTTCTTTCTTAGACGCACACCCGCGATCTTATAATATTACTTAGCGACAAAAATACTATCGTAAAAATCTGTAGATTTATAGTCAGGCTCATCGATAAAAATGTAAAATTAGCAAGGCAGTTAAAAAAAAAGATACAAAGAAAAGCATGAAAAAATGGGCGACGCATACATGGATTTCCAGCGTCGAGCGTTCAAACAATGATTGTCCCCAATCGAAGCTGGACACAATATTCTTTTCACATGACTGTAAAATCGACTCCTCTATTATTTTAGCAGCTCGCAGAAACCTTTTTTCTTTTTACCGCCTTTACGATATCATTTATCTCCGTCGGTCCGCAGCGCGCGTGCATCGTGACACCACAGAGCAGCGGTGGCTCGTCCTCGCACAGACAACGGGCGAAGATAAAAGAGCGCGAAGCGTCGCGCCGGCGTTTTTGTTTACGCAACCGTATATAGTCGTCGGTAATGGGCAAAAGAGAAGCATACAATAGCCACTATCCGTGAGAGAGTCGAGAGCTACCGAGAATCCGGGAATACGTTTTTCTTAGCCGATGGCTCCTAAAACGACGCAGCTCGCCGCTCTTAACGGTACGTAATGTGTAATGTAATGTAAACGGCGCGCTTCTCCTACGAAAGTGGCCTTCGTAATTAGAGCGACGAACCAGGCACTAGCCTCCGCTGGGGAGAGAATTTCATGCGTGTGCGCATGCGCGTGTTGCTCGAGCAGTCCCGGGAATATACGCGCACGCGAGTTTTTTGAAGGGTTAGGCGGGGGCCGGGATAATTTTAATCGGCTCGGCCACGGCGAGGAGCTTCGCGTGTTCACTCGTATATGCGCCCGTACATATGAGCCCGCTGCCTTCGTAAATAACTCTGTTGTACGGCGCACGCGTGCACGTGTAAAAAGATACAACGAAACAGGACGTTGTATATAAGGTTGGTCGATGAATTATGACGAAACGATTTATTTTATTTTTGAGCTTCGCGCTCTACACTGCCTGTTAGAGGCACTGCCCAAGAATCGTACTGCTTTCAATGCATGATGATCAAAATGAAATTAATTTCGTACTGCAAAGTGTAATTGAATTTTTTTGCGGGAACTCTTATAATGAAGAGGTCTTTAAGGTAGCTGGCAGTTTTTCTCGATGCCTTGACGAATGATTTTTTGTGAGACTTCCTAACCTAACCGTTAGCCAGACTCTTGATTTTAATGTTTTTCATTTTTATCCCCGATATTTTATGATAGTTCAAGAAACGTCTTATTTGTACTCTTACTTAGATGTCATTATCGAGAAAGTTTAATACTTTAACAATATATCATCTCTAATGCGTGCCTTCTAAACGACGCGTATGTCGCTTGATTCAGTTGCTTTAATTACACGTCCGAGTTATTCATTTGATAATAGCATATATTCTAGTCCTTCACATATAGACCATAATTTTATTAAGAATCAAAGTAAAAATCTAATAATATTTAATTTATTAAAATCAGAAAACGTGTTTCATTGAAAAGCATTGGTTTCGAAGAAGTTGTATCAGTAAATTTATCTTCATTTTTAAGGAATATCAATGAATTTGTTTAAACCGTTAAAACTTGAAAAATTTTTTTCAGTTCTGGTACTTAACGTAAATGAAACTTACCTAATTGATATAATAGATATCAGATATTTACCATCCATTGATAAGGTTTGGCTCATAATTATATTTATGAATGAATTTACAAATTATACAATGTTTCATGTATTACTAATAAGTTCAATAAGTGTAATACATTAAAATAAGTAAGAAATACAGGCATTCATAATAACATACTATAACGACGTTGTTTGTGACGGAGTCTTAAATTTATGTCGCATACAGATATATTATTGAGAATTCATTGAGACTGTATAAACTAGAGGATCATATGAGAATTAATTATTCACGAGTCATTTAAAACTGCGTGAATTGATTATTATCGATTCAAAAATTTTCGAGAAAACAAAATAAAAATGAAGGCTTATTTAACTTAAAAGTAAATTTATTAGAGATTAAATAACTTTTATTTATTTCTCAATACTAAGCTAGTATTCAAATGTGAATACAATCACATAAATATTTTTAGTAAAATACTTAATTCGCAGAATAATTTTTCTTTATAATTAAAATAAAATAGTTAATAATAATTTATTTAGAAAATCATTAATTTTGAAATAGTGAATTTTACTATTTTAAAAGTATTCGTAAAAATGATCTTTCTTAATATCTTTCATCTTAATTAAGTTTAAAAATAGTTACTAAAGGAAATGTTTTAAAATAATATTTATAATTTTACTTATAATTAAAATTCCATAAAGTAAAATATAGAGCCATTAAACGATTATTTTTATTGATTTGATTAAAATTATTAAATTTAATTTTTTGAAAGAAACTCTAATAGAGATTTAGCGAAGCACAGGCAATTCTATTTCACTCCGAACTACTAATGTCTATATTCTCTCGTTTACGTTCGCGCTGCTTTTTTTCTTTTTCTCTCCTCTCACTCACACCTTCCCTCATGACTTTAACTTAGCTGTCACGAATAGGCAATTTTTTGTCGCCCCTTTTATGTCAACTGCCTGCCTCTTCTTCCATTGTGTACATTCATCAGCGCATTCATTCATCTAGCGGGCATTGTCTCATCGTTGGCTATCTTCACTTAAGGCCCCTTCGAGCATACTGTGTTTTGTATGGCATTCACTGATTCATGTTCTTTTTTTCCTTTCTTTTTACACGTATGCTCCTAAAACCGTATAATGAACTGTAAAATATTATTTTTAATTTCTCTGATAATCTACAAAATTATCGTAAATCATTGTATTACATTCACAGATCTAAAATTGTTATACAACTTCAAAGATTTTTTTTCATAGGGGTACTAATTATTAAGTAGTAAGATGATAAACAATTATGTATCACAGAGATAGTTTGAAAACATTTAAATATTAAATAAATAATGTAGAGTTGAAGGATTTTATTTCTGGTCGCAATTAGTATTACTTGATGTACAATAAAGATCTCATACTGAAATTTACAAATACAATTCATGAAGCAAGTTTATTAAATGACAGATTAGTAACCGATTATATTACATCAAAATACATCGCCTTTATTAAAAATGATTAAGTAATATGATTAAGGCAATAATTTTAAGGAATATGGTCTTAATTAAAATTTTATTTTCATTCAAAAAGTAAAGAATGCCAAATAGGTACACCTAAAATTAGGATCAATTATGTTAATCCATTTATAAAAAATAGTGAAAAAGAAATACGAATAAATTATACATTGCACTAAATCCAGGTATGCTATACAATATCGCAATATTTGATAATCATATACAGTACGTTTATTATTCGTCAAAATATGCAACTAATGAATTTAACACAAAGGCAAACAACATTCGATCTCTGTTACAAGTCAGTAATTGAAATCGAATACACGCGGAATAGGTCAGAGCAACAAAGTCAACTTTCCTTTAGTTTCTACCTCGTTACAGAATAAGGAATCATATTTGTCAGCGGGAATGTCAAACAATCGTATTTCTCGAGTGAATTATGAACGAAATTCCATGCAATATCGGTACGGATATTGTCTTACGAAATACTAAGTTTCATGTGGGGTTGTTGGCGCTCCGATGTGTCTACAAGATGCAGGACAAAGATGTATGTACATACGTACGTTGAAATAGAGGGCGGGTCTTTCTCTCTCTCTCTTTCTCTCTCTGTGGTTGGGTGTGCGTTTTGTGCGCGAGAAAATAGTGAAAGATACCGAGGGAAAGAAGAGTTGCTCAAAATGTATCGTCATTTAGAGTAATACTATTTAAAGCTTTGTTTAGATTTATGCAAATAAAAAAATACAGAATCAATCAATTATTACTGAGAATTTTGTACGATTTTTTAATTAAATTTTTAATTATTTTAATATAGTTTAATTTATTTTAAAAATAAAATTATATTTTCTAAACTTATACGCTGCTGATGATTACACATACAATATGAAATTATTTATAAATTAGTTTTAACAAATTATTTACTGTAGTCTATTAACTCTTGATACATCATTGACTTCCTTGAAATTAATAATGTCAGCACCTCTCGTAAAGCGAAACATTCAAAATTGAGAAACATTTTTCATGATAAGAAATACCGCTTGCACACGTAGCCGAGAAGTGACGAGTCGTGAGAGTGCGAAGGTCGAGGAACTTGACATGAGCGGGTACATGTCGGGCGTCTCGTAAAATGGAGCGAGTCCGTCAGTCGGTGGAGACAGAGACTGTCGCAGGATTCGAAGCGAAAGTTGCTCCCCAAATCCAAGAGCACGGAAATACAATTACAGTACCGAAACACTACCGCACGGTGTTTATAGTCTGCATACCCTGAACAGCCGGTGCCAAGGGGCCAAAGGAGAATGTGGCTGGAAGGGTGGAGAGGAGAAAGCGACAACTCTACAGGCTGTGATGACGCTTGATTGTATAAGCTGCCGGATATTGGGTTAAATAAACAATATTAAATCCGTAAATGAGATTTGCGTTCCATCGTTCGCGCATGATGTTTGTGCCGCAAGGGGTGTCAACTCAACACACGCCGATGTTAGTCTACTCGGCTTCACTCTCGAGCTACCGCTGGGATAATCAGAAATTCGCGTTGTTACTGTTGTAGTATATAAGTGCGACTCATCGCTCTGCATATTTCTTTCTCAAAATTCGTGATAGAAATTTATTGTTAAGGGCTACAAATGATATCTAGACACATCTTTCATCGTGAATCAAAAGCATTTCTAATGAACGCATCCACGTCAAAAATTTTCTGCCAACTTTTAAAGATCAGTGGAAAGTACTCGACTAAATAGACTTTCGCAGATAACACTAATAACTGTTTCAACTGTGACTTTAACTCCGAGAGTAGTATCAATGAGCCATATCAAAATTCGTTTAAATTAAATTTTATAATTTTATAATTAAATGAATGCAATTTATGATTATGCATACATTTTCATATTTCCTGCAAATGTTTCTGTAGAATGTAAAAATTTGTCTTAAGTCATTATGCAAATAATACAATTGGTAACAAGTAGCAACTTGAATAACATGGCCCTCTCGAATACTTCCCCGAATTTAGAGCTACGAAAATATTCATCTTCCTTATAAATGCAGCTAACATTCATCGTTACTCACTTAATTAAAATTTTAGTAAGTGATAATAATGTCAGAAGTATAGATTTTTCTTAAAATATTTGAACTTACGGAAAATATTAAGAAAATATATTTTTAACATTGACCTTACTGATGCATTAAGCTACATTACGCTTAGTATTAATAGCCAATAGTAGCCAAGCTTTTTAAATATCGCTTTCAAATTATTCTTTTACGTTGAATTATTTTAATTGGCAGTAAATCATATTTTGATAGGGAGATGTAAAAATATTTTTGAAATGTATCGTTGAACGAAAAATTAACAATCTTTAAAATAATAAGCTTTTATATAAACTTAAACACTTAACGATCTTACATCTTGAAAAAATAATAATTATATATGAATGAGATGTTAAAAGAATTATTTAATATCTTATTTATTTCATTACTTCCTTGTTTACATAATTAACAAATATATTCTTATGATTTTATCGAGTTATAAAAATAATAGTGTTATAAAAATAAATGTTTTTCATTATTATACAAGAATATCTTAACATTTTCTCGAAAATATGTAAATAAAATAAACATTCATGTAGATGTATGAATATTTTTATTTTTTCTATAACGTTTGTAAGTTAATTTTCTTGTATCTCATTATCGAATGTTACTCAATGTAATACAGAACAACCTTCTTTATTTAATGATATAATTTATTCATTTAAGTTCTATTCATAACAATTTTAAGTGATTCATTCTAATATTGAAAATGTAAAAATTGATTTCTATTTTATTTTAAGGTTTAACAGACTTTTAATTATATTGAAGAAGATTGAGTTATCGAATTTTTTAAAAACTCAGATATGTGAATTTTGGGGCAATTATTTAATATTAATGATATATACTGTATCAATGTAATAAAAAGTTCTAAAATTGTATGATACTTTTATTAAAATTTTTTGATAAACTATGAGTAAAATTTATTTAAAAGTATTAATTCAATAAGACTTTTAAAAATGTTTTGAAATTTATCCAATCAATCGTCGTATTGATTTTAGCCTTAAATATAATTTGAACCTTAATTTAAAAATATATTCTAATAATAAGAATAAAAAATTATTTATTTCGAAAAGTATACATGTACTTCTAATTTAAACGTTGTTAGCTTCTAATTTACATTTAATAAATATTTAGAATTAAAAAATTAATAAAGGCTTATTATTGAAATTAAAGTAAAATAACATTCATAATGTTTATAATTATATTTTATTATTCTTCATATTATCATTATTTTCATAATAAATAAAATTGTAGAATCATTTTCCATGATAGTTAAGCAGCACAACTAATCAATAAATTTATCTTTCGAATATTTCAAAAGCAACTAAAAAATGTATAAATCTGTTTCCTTAGATTCACAAAAAATGATAAGTGATATTTTAAGAAATTTGAGCGAATTTATTCATTAAATCGTGATCGATTTGATAAGTCGATGAATGAACAATAAATTCTTGGTGAACATGTTGATAATCATATCCATAGCTTTTATATTATGATAAGTTGCTTTATTGACTCACAATTTCCATCTGCACACGAATGAACGATATATCGCTATCTTAAATTGTCCCTTTAATCGTATCATTCGTGTAAAAACACGTCAATAGATTTATCGATGTTTCAGTTATAGAAAAATAACTAATAGAATAATAGAAATAATGTACACGATTTGAGTGAAATAACGACTATACTGTGACGCTTCATCACACATATAAGATACTTTCGTGTATGTACTCAAAGTACTTTCCTTCGTAGAAAAGGTAATAATAAAATTGCTTTTGTTGTTTCTCGATAAACAATTACATAGTAATATTTACATATTAATAATAATAATTTATGAATAAATAGGAGGAAATTATAATAGTACAAGTGAGAGAAAGAGATCAGAAGTCGATAATTTATAATGCATGAATCATTTTACTTGTATAATTTTGTAGAGTATATTTGTATATATTATGCTTTTAAAAAATTTTCATAAATTGTACTGAATTTACCAAATCACACTAATCTATGACATTGATATTTGGAAATTAAAATACAAATATATTTTGCGTGTCGCTATGTTGATTGTATTTTCGAAAATTGTCCAATATATTAGTAATTTCCATTGAAAATATTGTATAAATGTAAATTTATGGTATCAAATATTTTAAATAGGATTCTGAAAATTCTTTTACTTAATGCAGTTTATTTAAATAACGACAAAGCAATGGCTATTTTATTGAATAAAAATGAGCGCAATGGAGGATAACTATTTATTTACAAATAATTAATCCAACTAAATGATAACTTAAGAGAAGCACGAGTACGTAAATATATAATAAGACTAATGATCTTAAGTTTGTAAAGCGAAAGAGTAATCGTAATGTATAAATACCATGTGTATGATAAACCTGAAGGAAGTTCATTGAATTATTAAAGGATAATTACTTAAGAGAAAAGTATTAATAGTATACAATTACGTACAAAGTACGCTCAGGATTTTTCTTGAATAAATCAAACGATAAATATATTCATAAGGCTACGACATTGAATGCCAACGTCGTGCGAGAACGAAGGAACATTCATTCTTCGGAGGTGTTAATTTTCGTTTTCTGTATAGGGAGAATTCGGCGGACTCTCGGCGAATCAAGAAAAATCGAAGATAATCTTACTTGCTAAAGTAAAGAAATCACGCTTAATTCGGGCGATTCAATGTGATTGAATGCAGAACTCGATTTTACTTTACTGCTGCTCAAGCTTGGGCACAACGACGGCGACGCGCGTACGGAAGTTACCTCTTACTAGTTAGATTGGCATACGAGTTGCGCGTGGAACTAATAACGGGCTTACGCCGCGAGGTAAAGTTCCTCCATCTTAACTCATATCCTGCAGGCAGGCGTCAGTCAAGCTTCTTTTTTGGAGTCTCGGGCGGAAATTTGAAAAATTGGTTTCTTCGATCTGCCTTGTGTGCGTTTTTCAACAAATGTTTCAAGAGTACTGGCTTCTCGTATTACGACTGCGACGGATCTCTTTTGCGTGTAGTTTCGTACACGAAACGACACTTAGAAAACAACTTTGAGAAGGCAAAATGCCGTTATAAATGTACCTGCTGGGCGAAATTCTTCACGGAGAATTTCGTATTCATGAGTTCCATAAACCGTTTGTTTCCAATTTATTTATTTTTCGAGATAGTAAATCACAACAAAAGATAGTGAAATAAACTTTTGATAATAAGTATTATCCTAAAAATCACTTGCAGTACCGTACTTAACGAAAATACTCATTTTACTTAACTAGTTGATGCAAATGTTACAAAAGCAACTTTATTGGCATATCAATATTTATTAGTTACATTTCAATGGATCAAAAATTATGCTAAAATTTATTTAGTAATATAAAGCACATGTCCATAGGTTCATATCTTTTATTTATCTTGAATTCGTATTTACCTTATCATTTATTTATATAAGTATACGTTTATGATATAATCATAAGTATAAAATTAATTCGTAATATTCAAAGTATATATAAAATGACACAAAAAATTTTCAATAAGCCTTTAAAATTAAAATTACTTATAACTAATTTTAGATTAAATTTAGTATTAAATAAATCATTTTTCAACAAAACTAGAATCGATTATAAATTAGGCGACCTAAATATAATCGTAAAAGTTGAAAATACAAAACCTAGTACAAGTATACGACAGTAATGTGTATATTTTGAAATATTAACATAGTGTATAATATTATTTTATACAGAAAACATAGATATATTATTAAAAATAAGTCGTAATATAATGTCTTCGGTACTTTTCTGTACAGCAAACTAGAAATCTATTTTATCATTCGGAATTCGTTCTTAGTTCATACATTATTAAAGAAAACTAAGCTTCAATAAATGATACGAATATAAAAGTAATTTTTACAAAAGATCGTGTGTGATAAAAAAATATGAAGGGACAAATTTTTAGCAAGAAAGTACATCTATAGGAGTACGAATAATATTAAATAACAATGAGCAAATAAAAATAAACGAAACAGAAAAAAGGTGGAAAAACTGTTAAAAAGAGAAAGAGAAACACGCAAAAAGTAGATGATTTTCACAATATCAGCATACTACTGACAGTAAGACCCGAAAAGAGTAGCAACTCCCGTTTCCAATGTTGAATTACGACCAGTTACCTATTAATACTCGGAAGGGTCTCATAATTCGGAGTTGCCCTTACGAGGAGAAAAAGGGAAAGAGGGAAAGCTCATATTATTTTCGCGGGGACCGCGAGCCAGGCCAGTTGAGCCGAGAGCGTGATTGCAAAGAGTCTTCGTAACCGAGAGTAAGGGGCAGGAGGAATGAAGAAAACCCATCATTTACTTGTTCTCTTGTAAGTGGTTACCAGGTTCGATAACAGAGCTCATATGACTCTTTGCCGTGTTCGTGCGTTCTTATTCTTCTTGTGTGCCTGTAAGATAGAAGGAGAAAGAGAATGAAAGAGGAACATATGAAGAAGCGAAAATAAAGTATACGATAGTGACTAAAAAGAATGAGTACATACAACGTGCATGAATACATACGTGAATATGAAAAAGCACAAAGAAGAAAAGCAAATTCAAAATCGGGAAGAAGCCGTTTATGTTCAGAAATTGGTTCACGAATATTAATTTCGTGTAAAGCTCTAAAAACGCAAAACGTAATTGCTTTTGCTAACGCGATGGATGATTATTTGTTGTTATTTATCAATAATGGTGATTATAGATGGAAAATGATGAAGCAACAGAGAAAGAATCGGATAAAGAGGAGAGTGAAAGAGATAGAAAGAACAAAACAGAGGAAAAAAGCGTACAGAAGCGAAGAAGGTAAACAAGAAGAGTAATTGCTATGTACACATTTAAGACGCATAAAAATCCTTGCGTTGATAAAAGTACTTTAAAATGAACGAGCTTAAAAGAATAAGGAATTGCTGTTATTATACAGAGCAACTATATAAAAACTGTAATTATTTGCTACAAGTTCTAATCACTTATTATGAATTTGCATAATTTTGTGATAACCAATAAGTAAATAGTTGATATAATTCGAAATGAATGAATTCGTAAAACCCATATATTACTAAAAATCATTTGGTAATTGAATCACTTGTATAGTCTCAAACGGATTCAGATGCATTATTTTGTTATATAATTAAAAAGATACAAAAGAAATCCTATTTATCCTAAATATTTTCATTTCGATGCATATATTTAAATATTTCTTCTTCACTACCTATATAATAAGTAAATTCATTTAAAAAATAGAATTAATCGAACATAATAAAACTAGAAATTAATTACATATGTGTACATAATTTATATATACAATTATATTAATATAAATTTGTATTATAAAATTTACATTATTGGAGCATATTTTGCAAATTTAATAGTAAGTAACTTTGATCCTTAAAAGTCATTATATTCTTTTAATTTCCTCGTCTGTAATTATCTTATAAATAACAACACATTAATCTGTATAGTAATTTCTAACGTCAGAATTTGGAAAATCCTATAGAACCGTTCTAATGAAACGGCTACTTATGGTTTAACTGCAATTAACGGAGTCCGATTAGTGTTTAAAGTGTAGCCACTGAGATAATTATCAGTATGATTAGCAGGCGTCAAGCCAATGTTGCATTAGTATTTGCTGGCGCATATAGATAAGAGATCGGTGAATACGCCCCAAAGAGAATGAGAATGACGGAGATAGACGGATAGTTGAACATGGATGGGAAAGAGAGAGAGAGAGAGAGAGAGAGAGAAGACGTAAGACTGATTGATGTGGTTAAGGCACCATAGACGAAACGTATATGAACGTTGGAACTTGAGGAAGTGCCGCGAGGTGGCAAATAAGAGGAAGAGAAAGAGAGAGAGAGAAAGACGAGAGAGACATTACTCGACATTATGTCTCCATTCGCCTTGCAGCAACCACGGCCTTGCTCGCTGACGTGACGTGAGTGTTCCAGACAACCTAATTACATCACATAACGTATCCACCCCCTTTCCTTCTCTCTCTCTCTCTCTCTCTCCCTTTCTTTCTTTTTTCAGAAAAGCTCTATGTATATATATAGTGACTTACATATACCTTATTAGGTGACGTTCTTCCTATAGTGCACCAACAGACGAATTACGCTTACTCTTCAATCCAAAACGTGCCTACCAACACGTGATTCGCACACCCTACCGACAGCTGCACTGATTCTGAAAACAAGAGCATCTTCTATTTCTAACGGATGAACGATTCCAGTTTCAAAGGGAGTTGACAACCTAAAATTTGATTAGTTACTTAATATTGCTGACGATGCTTAGTATTTTCTTATAAAAATAAAATTTTTTTTTATTTTTAAATTTAATAATAACATTTTTCTCCTAAAAAAGTGAATAAATTAAAAAATAGAAAACCACATGAAAAATTAATAACTCAAACTCATTATACTATAATTTACTTTTTCTAGTATTTTATACGTGACTAATCTATGAATAAATAGAACAATAAATATGTAATTAATTTCATAAATTTATAATTAAAAAACAATTGTAATAACAACAAATAAATGCATCATGATTTAAAGGTATAATGAAAATATTTCATATCGAGTCACTAGAATAAAACTCGTTATCAACGATATATAGTCTTATATATGGATAATTTTTCATTCTGATAAAATCATAGCAAGAGACCTTATGAACATTTTAATTGTCTACGTTGAATGTACATTATAAAGCGCTAATGATCAAGCGTGTAACAACGTGAGGTAATGATTTCTTTACTACCGTCCACTGGTGAGTAGTTAGCTAAATAAATTCCAACTTTCTACACGTTCAGTGCTTGTTACAATAAGGCGCTTCGAGAATCACTTCGGTTCAATTTCAAACCGCATAATGGACAATCTCCGGCACAAAACGAGCAAAACACGTTCGTGTGTGCAGAAGCACGCAATGACGCGGACGGTGTTGGGACGTTCGCACAAAAGTCATAAAACGTACATCTTTGTGCCAGCAACCAACCAATAACTAACATAATCTTCTCAATTATAACCATTTCGGTGTAACGAATTTCTTTCTACTTTTCCCATGACAATCCACTACCATTCTGAAATTCAATAACTAGAACGTACTTTGAAAAATATTTTATTATGACTTTTATCAAAGCTTGTCGTTCACGCGCATAACAAATTCAATTTTATTCATAAAAAGGATGATTTATTTTAATTTGTTCAAACAAGTCTTTTAAATTTCTATGTATAGGTATCGAATGTACTTACGCTTTATAATATACGCTTTATATTGAATATCTATTGTAAGTAAAAGCATAAAATCTGGCTATAACATTCTGTCGATCGACAAATTAATTTATAAATGATTAAGATAAAATTTAGAATATAATAAAATATGGTAAACATTTAAAAAATAATATTTCAACCATCATTTCTGCTTATTCATATTAACTTAATGAAAATCATTTAACAAAAGATAATCATCAATTCGAACATATTTACATTATAAATTAAGTAAGTTAACGTTATGACTTGTATACTCTTTCTGAATAAGCTACTAATGATTAACTAAATTTACAATTAACCAATAATTTGAAATAAAATTTTAAAACTTTATAATAAATTAATACTAAAAATATGGTAAATTTAGTAACTAAAAAGATAATTTTTTTTCAGTAATTTTAATTCTCGTATATAGTATCGACACGAATAGAATAATATCAAATTTTATAATTTCGAATATAAATTTATTCATAATTCTATTTTAAAAGTAATGATAATTATTTATAATATGATATCATTTTCACAGTACTCGTATATGTTTAATAAGTTGCAACTAAATTTTTGCAATTTTAAAACTTAATGTTTATAGTTGTACCCGCGCATATTTTGTATTACAATAAACTACAATAAAATACAAGAATTAATGTTAGTACATTACCTCTCTCTTTCTCTCTCTTTGTCTCGCTCTTCTTCTTCTTTATTTTCTGTCACCTATACATGCGCGCCTTCATCATTCTTTCACCCAATAAGGCTAATATAATTTATGACTTCATTCAGTAATTTAACAAGTTACTTACACATTTTTATAGATACATACTTATTACATACACGTATAAGAATGTTTATGGCCATGAAATTATTGACGAGCTTGAATCAAATTTCATCTTTTTAGATTTCTTAGGTTATGATGTTTTCTGACTAATGAAATGACACATTTGAACATATTACAGCTTGTTTGAAAGTATTAAGGAGATAAATCTTTTTTATTGCATGTACAAAGCTCATTATCGTATAAGCGTTTTCGTAAAATTTTATCTACAAGGAATATGGATTTTTACGCTTACAGAATCATACAATTCTTTTGATTGTAAATTAAAATAAATAAATGTATTTAGATTTCAATTACAGAAATACATTCTTTAAATGAGTATTTCATCAAAATTATTGAATTAACTAAGATTTGAAATACTTTTTTAAATGATTTGAATACTTTGAAAAGTTTAAACACAAAATTGAAACTATTCAAAAGTTGATATTATAAAAAATCCAAAGTATTAATTGCTGTATAAAAATATTACACCGATAATAATTTTATAATGTAATAAAAATAAAATCTTTGTATAAACAAAGTTTTCTGAATCATTGTATAGAGCAATGCATATTCTTAAATTGATCCATTATGGTTAGTGTTTTAAGGTAAACTTAAAACAAACTGCTCCACAGAAAATAAGAAAAAATACGAATTTGTAAGCGAGTTAATATAAAAGTCAATAAAACCAATAATTTATTACAAATTACAAAGGTAATGACAACTTGTTTGTTCTCTTGTTAAAAAACATTAAAGAAGGAATTCTGTAGCTTTCGGTATTCGTTTCTTCTTTCGTTCAATCTCTCTCTCTCTCTCTCTGTCTCTCTATCTCTCTCAAAGTCTAGATAAAATTTTTTTACGATCTCACAATATTTCCTTAATAAGAAACCAAATGAATCGAAATAAAATTCTGGGCTCGAAGGAGAAGCCCGCACTTCCACAATCGCTTGATAGTGATCGCTTTTCGAGAGAGTACGTTTTGTCGGCCGCAGAAGAAATACAGTTACGATAATTAAGTTCGACTCTACCGAAGATATCTTAGGTGTCTTTGTAGGAATTTCGCTTCGCCTGAATAGGAAAAAGTAAAGTATTATTTTATAAATATAGTCAAATAATCCGTTGGTTCCGATTACGATAATACCGATCACTATCAGCAAGATAATTTATTTGGTAACATTATTCTTTTATTCAAAATTCAAAAAAATTATAAATTTCACTACATATAGGTTACGATTAAGAATCAAGTATATTACAGTAAAACGTATTTTTGTTTTTAAAATTTCTTCCATTATAGGTATCGTTATATCGAAGTATTTATAAGGATATATTTCTCTACATCTTTAGAATTGTACACATAACTTATAATTAGAACAAGACCATGTATACTATTTTCATTCATTTGTATATGCATTAGCAGGAATTAAAATAGTAAAGTGTATTGAATCAATAAATAATATAATAAGATAATTCTACATGTTTTTGCATTATTATTAACATTTATAAATAATTTTTGAATTTGAGAATTGAATTAATGAATTTTATTTTTTTTAATTATACGGTCAAGAAGAGAGAATTATTAAATTACGAAGATTGCTTCTTGAACTTTATGAATTTATTCTCGATAGAGAATACATTTAAACAACTTCTTAAAATACCAATTAAAATTTTATTTACTGCGCTTGTATTTGATGACTTAAACGATTAATACTGATTAAGCACCAAACAATAGAATAAAAAGTACGTTTTCATAGATCACTATTTTCATGAAAAGTATCTCGCATAAATACACATTATACGATTTATGAGCACCCAGACAGTGCGCTCAATTCAACTGAATACATTCCTAAATTATTATCAAATGAATTTACAAATAACTCTCATGACTCGCTTAACTATACAGTCATTTACTATATGTGTGCTTGTACACTCGCATAGCGGTTATGTATCACTCGTGTATTTGATTGCGCCGCAAGTCATTCTCTTCTACCTTCGACTAAGTAGAAGACAGGGAGAAAGTGAAAGAGCTTGAAAACATCGAGCGGAAGGCCGCGTGGAGGTCGCGCGATTAAGAAGTAAATGGACAGAGCGCGTATCAATCACTCGCTTTCGATTATATATGTACACCATCTTCACGCGCATATCAAATGTACTAAATATTAGCTGACGTTGCAAGTCGTAGTCGTCGAATCTATCGCTTTTTCTAATAACTTCTTTGTTCTCGGTTCAGAATATTTTAACTTCGGCGCATAGGTATAGACGATTCTTTATTGTCTATTTTATAAGAATGGTTGAAAGACTGAGTCGTTTATTAGCAAACAAAACAGGAAATGAATACTGTGTACAGAAAGTAGTCACTTATACATCTGTAATGTTATTTTTTAATTTCTTAATTATTATATCACTATTTTTAGTAGAATTAAATATATAATTTATTATTTTAATAATTATTTATTTATGAAGTAATTGTGTGCAACATTACTTTGCTTGAAAGACAATTATTTAAATTTGTAATAATTTTGTAGTTATGGAGTAAAATGGTCGAAATAAGAAAATAATATTGAAACTAAGATTGAAATAATAATTACTTTAATCTCCGTATGATTAGTAGCGTAACAACATCTGATAATAAACGTCTCTAAATAGCTGCTTATCTTTTTAATTGGGTTACGTACAGATTATGACTTCCTTAGTTTGTTAGTTAAGCTTAAAATAAGCTAAATTTAGCTTATTTTATCCCAATACATTATTATTTAAAATTTCTATAGTAAACTTAACAATAATTTTGCATTTATTTTATAGCTTTATAATGAAATGTCCGTCTTGCAATTTTAATTTATTTTATTTTATAATAAATTAAATTACCATATTTTGAAATTATAAATTCATTATATTCTATTGTTTTTTCAAATATAGAGAACGCACTTTAAAAATCATGAAATATTATTTATATATTCTTGTGCCTCTTATAATTTTATTCCGTAAATAGTATATATAAATTATAATACTTCGGTAAAGTATATAATTGAATGGTAGATACAAGAAGTCTTGAAAACATTATTTTTACATTTATATTAGTATTTAAAAGCTTAACATTATTTAAAGCAGTCAATCAGTAATTATTTCATGAATTTTTATTTTAATTCATTTATATCTCAAAAGAATACTGGCACATAAATTTTACAGTCGAGTAGACTTGTCCATAATTTCTTATTTTCTTAAATTAATGATATTTCTTGATAAGTCATATATTTTATAAATATATTATTTTTTATTACGTACATTTTATCCTTATAGAATTATGAATTTGATCTGATTAACGAAAGTTAAAGTACCTGGATCAGTATCAATGTGTATACTTGACAATTTTTTTTAACGAACTTATAAAATAGTAAACGTATTTTAAACACTTGTTTTCCAAGTATAATACCAAATTAAGGGATTTTTTAATAAAAGTTAGGCAAGTTTGATCATTAATTTATAAGCATATTAATGAATAGCGAGCGTATATAATTGGATAAACATCAATAATTCACTAGCTTGAAGTAATAGTAGAAATAAATAATCATTTACCTTTAATAAGGAAGTAAAATTATACTAAATTATGTTAATTGTATGTAATACAATTTCTTTTATTTCACATAACAATACAAGTTCATGTATTATATTTCTTTTATGATGTAATATAAATCACTTTTTAGCAAATAATTAGATTGAGATAGATTGTGCTTTTTACAAATATAATTTCAAGTACAATGTTTATAAATAAAAAGAAGATGGAGAAATATATTCATCAACTATGACATTAGACAGCAGGTTTGTTATGTTGTTTTCTATCCATCTGAATGTCGCAACTATTTGATAAAATAATTTTCATTAATATATAAGTATAAGAACATATAGTCGTTTACTCATTTCGCACTTAGTTAGTTAACCTCAGCGAAGACTGTTATCTCATCTAGAGACTTCGAAGGTAGGTGTTGACATTAAGTCACGTTTCAATTAAGTTCGCAATGCATCTAAAATACCTGATGCATATTTTATGCTTAATAATTATGATTCCTTGGTATGTCTGCGAAAAAACGTGTTGAAATACGTTAAAGTCCTATTCAAATTGAGTTGGTAAGAGTTCTTCGTTCCCTTTTGCAAAAAAGGACGTGTTCCGTCGAATGGATTTGCACTACGCGAGCATTTGAGTGACTGTCTCGACATTTTCAACGATATTCCCATGCCTCAAACATTGATCATTTATCGTCTTATCCCATATATGACTCTTACTTAGTTTCGTTTAATATATCGACGCATCGCTTCGTTAGAAATAGTTAGCACATATGCTAGCTCCGTAGAACAAGAGCTCTACATTTATGTAGTTTATAGATGTTCCTATTCAAATAACATCTAAGTAATTGAAGCTTTTTGAATTTACGTTGGACAATAATTGAGAGTTTTTATAGTATTAATCTTGGAAACTTGTAATATTGCATAAGTCTTAAACGATTAAATTCAAGCAAAGCAACTTGAATATTTTTGTTAATTTTTAACAATATAGAATATTTCCTCGTTTTTAAAAGCATCATTCTTCAGTCTTCATGAGATAATGTAGAGTTCAGCTTTTGACATATCTTCGATATTAAAAATTACATATTAAAGCTTTTCTCTTTTAATATATAGTCAGATTTAATACTAAAAAATACAATAATCATTTCCTTCTATAATGCAAGAATAACATTCTATCAATGATTTATTTTCTTTAAAATAAACAGATGAATCTTATTTCCATATTTACTAATTAATTTTTTAATTTTATTTTATTATTTGTTAATAACTATAGATAAGAGTACAAAAATTAAGGTTTAGTAATTTGTAATAAATGAATAGGCAGAATAGCAATTACATTAAAATTGAATATAAAATTATGGACTATTATTAAGTATTTATAATTGTATTATTTATATTAAGTACAATAATTTCTATAAAATACAGATTTTTATAAAATGCATATATACGCGTACTATTTACGTGTATATGCTTTATTATGCATAATTATGCACAATTTATAAAGTGGAATGTGGAGCAATGCCTGTCACTGGCTAATGCCAATTATTTTGTCGAATACTATTTAAATATTCATATAAAGTATAATCAATAGATGATATGGTAGGCATCACTCACCATCTTCATTCCTTTGCGTAATTTGCAATTAAATTAAATAAATATATCATAAAATTAATTAGAAAATACATATAATAAATATAAAATTTTGGAAAAATGTCTACTAACTATTTATATCTGAAAAAATATTTATTATATTAAGATGATTGAATTAAAAGGGAAAATAAATAAATATTATTAATAGCCATAATCTCATTTTATTTTTCATTTAAGAAATATAATGAGCTAAATCGGTATAATCAGCTATCGTTTAAAATAATTTCATCGAACAATTTGAATGCGGTAAGAGAAATACTGACACAATTATTCATGAGACATTAAGAATAAATCTCTGAGGTACGAAAACTTTATATCAAAGTCACAGCAAAGAATAAGTCTACCTTATTTACTTTGCTGATCTAATTTGCAATTCAGAAACATAAAAAAGAAAAAATTGGTGTAAGGTTGACAAACAGACTTTGGAAATGTGCATGATTATCTCTACCAAGTGTAGTAATCTTTACCGATTTCTTAAATGTTTCGTCATGTTTTTATACCTCAGATAAAGCAGTTGCATGCTTCCCATGTGGTAATGCAAATATCTGAGAGGCATCTTATAGCTTGATTGAATATGTCAATATCTCAATGTATGTCACATTCTTCGTACTGTGGTTTGACTGAATATAATATGCTTCGATCTGAAAACTTTGTATGTTTTCAATGCGGATGACACTACAGATAACATTTGAGTTTCGTATATTTTATAGTGAATAATGGAATGTGTACATACTTTATACTTATACAATGATTATTGAAAAATTTTGAGGATTAACCTTAATTAAAATTAATAATTAACATATGGTTAACTTGTTCAGTATTTGATTACATTTTTAATTCAAAACTGTAAATATTAACTTTCAAAGACAATTTTTATGTAAAAGACTTTTTGTATTTTAGAAAGTTTTAACTTTATCGAATTAACATATTGCGTATTAATTACATTGCAGCGCAATATTTATAAATAGGTTTAAGAATATTTGTTTTCGTCTTTAATATCTCTTGTTTGATTGTATACGAAAATGAAGTTCTGTCAAGATATGAAAAGAAGGATTTTCTTTTACGAAGTGTTTAGAATATTTATTAATACTAAAGAATTAATGTATGGTTAAAATCTATGGTTAAAATCTATGTCTAATATCTTCCTTTATTAATTCTGTTAAAAAAGAGAATGATGAACGACCTCATTTAAAAGAGAAACTTTTAAATCCTGATTGATTAAGAATATAATTTTGTTAATTAAAACAAATTAATTTTACTTTTTATATTTAAGCACTGATTATACACAAATTTTTGGAAAATATGTCTAATGAAAGCATAAAACTTAAAACATACAATTTTTTAATATTGAATGAAAATATTAAATAAACAATTATGTTGAAAAATATGATTTCTCATCGAATAATACACTTCATTCACTTTGCTTTGCTTTTTCATTAGCAAGATCTGAAAAATTACAATTAAGCTCAGTCTAAGCAAGAATTTTAAAATAAATCTTAAAAACTGAGCAATTTTATTAATACTAATGATTAAAAAGCCACCTGAATGAGGAAAACAAATTTTTTTTATTGAAATTAGAACTTCAAGATAGTAACCGCAATAAAGAAGTATTAACGTATAAAAGATAAAAAGTCGAAATGTAACACCAATTATAATTTTGTTTTTATAGTCTGCTATACATAACTATTCAGCCAATGGTTAATTGCCTATCTTTCTCTCATCAGGGTTAGTATGCAAGGAGTCAACGTGCACGTAAAGAGAATTGATATAATGAAAATAAGCCGCTGCGGGCGAATAAGCGCACACTCGCATATAAGCTACTACACAGCGAACCTCCGCGATCTCATTCATGTAGCTATGTACGAGGCGCCCAGGTAGCGATGCAAGAAATTGCAGGTCGCCGCTACCATTTCTACCTGTCTGAATCAAGTACGCTACTATTTGTGGCCTTTCCTTCTCTCTACTACCGGAGAAGGCCGACGGGACAAGGAAAGCAAGTTGCTGTTTCTGCATTGCTACTGCATCCCTGAACAACTTGATTAATAGCCTTAATTAAGACATTTTAATTGTTTTTTATTTTATTTACGAACCATGCCAGCGAGCTGTCCTGTAATGAGGCGACGCCACATTCACGCGCGACACTAAATGTCCTACTGTGCGTGCATGTAAGGAAGATGTGAAAGAGAAAGATAGATAGAGAGAGAGAGAGAGAGAGAGAGAGACAGAGGGAGAACAGCGGCAAAGGCACCTCGGGAACTGCACTTAAGAAACGCGTCATACACCGTACCCTTATTCCACCCGCGATTCCATCCCGAATCACCTGCAAGTATGAACGTGCAATTTCCTTCCTCTAAATACATGATACCTTTTTTGTATCGAAAGTATATACTTTCACCAGTATCCGTACTGCTAGAAGAGTTGCATTTATAGACCTTCTTTTGTATACAAAGGAACATGTCCTGTATCCAAGATAGACAATTTTATTGTTATTTGTTTATTCATTGCGCCGCGAGGATCAAAGCCGTTAACGCTCCTTAAAAAATCGTCGATCCATTTAGGTATGAATTAGCAAATATTTTATAGAGATACATAAACTTTGACGGCAGTACTCATTCCGTATGTTATTAGAATTTTATAGGTTCCTGTTAATTTTAATCTATAATCATGATCTTTTTAAAATTTTAAAAAAGTTTCTGTAAATTGCGGTTTTTTGAAAATAGTTCACATAACTTACGTCTGAAATAATTAATAAGTAGCTTCAATAACAAAAATATGCTTATTGAAAATAAACTCAATCTTACTTATTCTTGATACAGTTTTAATTGAACAACCTGACAGCATCGAAAAAAATGAATACAATTTTTCCGTAATATTTCGTGTAATTTTCTTCGAATAATCATAAAATTGCCATTTGAGTTACATAAATATTTCTGAACGTAATTTAAAATAAAATAAATTTTCAAAACAAAATACATTTAAAGATAAACGAAAGAATAATGGTAGAGTATTATATGAACGTTTTTATTATAACGTCTTTGTTCCCAATACGAATATTCTTTTTATGCATGACTTGATCCAGAAATCTGAAAATGTGATACCTTCGAAAAAATTTAAATGTTTCATCGATTTGTCTTCTTTTCTTATTACATATTTTAAGTAATTTATTCTAGAAATAATCGAAAATAAAGTCAAAATAATTCTGTAAATCATATATGAGAACATATTATTACAACCATTTTATAATATTCTTAAGGAATACGAATACATTAAATGATGTGATATTGTAACATATCGTTCTAATGATTTATTACAGAACTTAGAAAATCAGTAATTATTTGCACTACTCAGAGTAGACGACATTAAAATTAATTCAAATATGGTAGTTAAATTCGAAATATCGAATATTGGAATATATGTATTGCTTATAAATTTATCAATGGAATAATAAAAATAATTCATAAATATGCATCATATCTGAGAAAAAAAATTTTTATAAGTAAACCATTTATCAAAATTACGTTATTTTGAAACTGCCTAATAATTAATAAATTATAAATTAAGAATAAATTATAAAATCGTACTTTTCTTATCGTTCGTTATAACGGTAAACTTATAAATTTTACGTAATAACTGTAAATTTTATAAATTTAAATAAAATACATTTAATAATAAAAATTAACTTCCTTTCTACTAAATGTTGATAGCTTCGACTAAAAAAAATAATTTATTAAGATAAAATAACATTTTATGACAATAGTAAAAACTTTTAATAAATGTTCTACGAAAATATTGAAAATTAGTTTGAAATTGAACTACTTAAAAAAAGTAGCATTTTTCTAAAAGTATACCTGTAATTGTAATCATGAGCAGATATTGTCTCATAAAGATTACAGAAATTATATCAGTTTAGTTAACAAAGCACATCTAAAGTTAAAATATATATGAGATTTATACATAAATCGTAGAAAGCAACTCTTTTCATTTTATTAAGAATATTTAAATATAAATGAATAGATAATAAAATCAAAAATACTTGACTAAAAGATTGCTGACTACTTTCATCATGAAACTTTATATATAGGAAATATTTTATTGAGTAATTTAAAGATTGGCTTAATTTCTATATTTATTTTATTAGGCTGATTAATTTCACTGCGTTCTTCTAATTTCATTTCCTAGTTAATGTTACTTTGACTTACTAGCAATTGATAGAAACAAGAAAGTATTTATTAGAAAGTATTGGATATTCTGTAATGTTGGAAAAATTTGAAAATCTACAGAAACGACATTAACTATAATTATATATGAATTTGGAGCAATAATTTCAAAGAGATATCACTTTGTTCTAAAACAGAAAAAAGTGTATCAAACAGAACAAGCAATATTATTACTGTTATTTATCGTATTGTAAAGTATATAGATTCTGAAAGATTTTATTGTATTAGAGAAATTCATATTATATTATTCAAGAAAACAACTTGATTAATACCAATAATCATTGAAGACATAAAACAACCATAGATGACAATATTTCATAAAGAAAAAGAAATGTTGAACAAAAAGAGCATTCTTATAGATTTACATGTTCTGGGAGGCGTTAGCCCTTCGTATGTATGCATTGGCGCTAAGTTACGATAAAATAACAAGTGACCCAGAGAAGCTAAACGAGTGGAAGATTCGCGTAGAACAAGAGAGTCTATAGTCAACTACATAGATCCCCCGCTGGCACACGAAGCACACGCCCGAGCGAAGAAAGAAACAAGAGGAGAGCGCAAAGGTCCATTGTTCGGGTCGTGGCATCAGACAATACAGGCAATCAGCCGTATGAAGGAATCACGTGATTGTTTCGCCAGGGTTGTTAATCGCGGATATCAGCAGGGAGAGATCGTTTCTCGCGCTCTCGTGGACCACCATGCGCAACGAGGGATTCGCTGAGACATTATAGGATGAGTCGCTGTATCTTGTCCGGCCTCGGCTTTCAACGCGCCGTACGAGACTCGAATTCGCTGCTTACAAATTGCTCGCTGGACTTGCGAAATCGTATATTCTCTCCACGATATATGTTAGCAATTTATTCACTGGCATACCACGAGATATAATCCTTCTTTAAAACTATCTGTTAATTATTAACAGTAAACAAGAATTTCATTATTCATTTATTTCTTCCACTTGCATTTCACTTTTAAATGTCATATTAAAAATTATTTTGTCTTTTCCGGCAGAATTTCAGAATTCAGAGCTATTTAAATACTTTCAGCGCTCTTGTTCCTTTCCTTTCGATTTCCTTTAGTAGGACTTAACATGGGACATAACAATGCTAATAAATAAGTTCAACAACATTAATAACGTTCACATTGCGAATTACTTAATACATCAGAGGAACTTATTTGATCGAGGCAATTTTGAGGTAAGCATTATCGGTAATGTTATATCTATAGATACCTTTTCATTTTTTAACTTTGAATTAACACGCCTTTTTTCAAAATATTTAAACCGGTATCTACTAATATATTTAATACTTGTAATATCATAGATAGCTAATAAACTATCTCGATGTAACTAACTCAAAACGATATTTATTTATTTATAGTCTTTAAATGTAAACAGGATTTTTTCGAAAAAAGAAACTACATTATTTATAGAAGCTACGATTAAAGCTTAATTTTTTCCAAGTTTAAAATAGCCTCTTTATAAGATAATAGTTTATAAACATTTTCAATTGGTAATACTTTTATTGTTATAGTTTTTTAGTATGCCTTGTTAAGGCCTTGATTTCTTTTTAATTTATCGTGAAACTATACAATTTTTTTAGGCGTCATGTGCTATTATTGATGGATTTATACAAGTATATAATTTATACAAAAGTATATAATTTATACAAATCGATACAACAATTAACTTGTACAATTTATACAAGTATTTTCTTAAAATTCATCTAGGATTCATTAAAATAAATTATAACATTTAACACATTTTTCAAATACAACGTAATAAATTGTTATTAGTGACGCATTTCATTAATTTATATACTAATTTCTAAGTGTGTTCATATTCTGCAGAACATTTGATTTATTAATTAAAGTTCAATTGTAACTTGAGATCTTTGATGAAAATCAAATGACGTTCGCTTATATGAGTAAGGACGTTGATAAGACATGTAATATGATATATAATAATCACTAATTAGTCCAATATTAACCATCTATAATAGAAGTCCAATAATATTCTTAACAAAAATCGAATAATTTACTTGCTTACAAAATTACGAATGGATTATGCTAATTTAATTATGATAAGTAGTGCAATAATAAAAAAGGAATGTTGGGCTTGAACTACAGTAACTCTAGCAACTTTGTTCAATTCACGTTCAATTCAAATTATTTGCTCAAGGGACAATATGTACTAATGTATTAGTTGCAAAAGTATGTCAATTATAATAGTTGTTTAATATACAGATTTCTTGATTTTCCATATTTCGATAGAGGACGTTCTGCTCCTCTATTTCATTAATCTGAAAATGTAATAAACAAATAGTTATTTAGAAAGAAACAAACTCTGTGTCGATTCATTGTGTTTGGGCATAGAACGCGAAAAATGAGTTTGTCTCGTGACGCACACGTACATCAACTCTGAGATTGCAGTTGTAGTTGGATTTTGGTGAACGGGCTTGAAAAGCAGAGGCGACATCAGACTGCTCACCTACATGAGTGCACACACGAGCACACGAACGAAGGCGACAACTCCCTTCACGCACGTCCACCGCATCTGCAGCGCGTTTCCGTCTCTCGACGCCACGGCGTATGCCTGTTCGATATCTCGCCCTTGTGCTGGTACTTCCTCCGTACTTCCATCTCTCGAGTCGCGTCTGCCTCGTCCCGTCTCTCCACGCCTCGGTCACACGTCGAGCGATAACTAGGAGGCCCGCGCAACCGCTTTTCAGAATGGAACAATCAGCCGAGAATCAAGCGACCACTTGTTCTATATGCACGGAGAGAGGATGTCGGATGCTTGCCACATATACCGTCGTCCTCTTTGGGCTCTCCAAGAGCGAGGATGTAACTTCGTACAACGTCGTACCCGTATGTATGTATACAATGCCGACGGCCCGACAATTATTGCAATTATATATCAGTCGGTGCTCCCGCGGCAAGGAGCGACGTAAAGAGGAAGTGCGAGAACGGGAGGCTGCTTACGCGTATTGCGTGTATATATGAGAGCGACCGTTTCGCATGCAAATCTGAAGCATCCGGAGGACAACGATGAAAACTCATCCCCACGTAAATAGACGGAGGACGCAAGGGTGAAAAAAGCTTGTAATTTAGATTAAAATTGATTATTAATATTATAAAATTACTTCCGTTGTCTCACTTTTGGCGTTGTTTTGCAAAATTCTGGTGTTCGAGGATAGAAGCGTTGACAGTAAATTGTCTATGAAATTTTAGAGCTTCAACTCTTAATTACGTAATGACGAGAAAAATTCTCTCTCACAGAATACACATTCAGCCGTTACGTCGCTAGCGTCATCATTTTCTTAAATACAATATGTCGTAGATGCATGCTTAAAATTCTGCAAAATCGAGTTATTGGTAAATTTACTAATAATTTATTTACTTCGTATTACGAAATATCGATACACACAAAACTTTTATAGAAAAATAAATCTTTCTTTATTAACTCTATGGTGCGCAATAAAATGTTTATAGATTTGAATAAGATGTTATTTCCGTATATCCGAAAACTGCACCTCTGTAATTATACTGTACGAAACTATAATGTAATATAGTAAATGCTATTCGATGAACAAAATTAACATAAACTCTCATTTTGAGTTTAGGAGTAAAATAGTATTTAATACCTTTGTTTATTTATAGATACTTGAAGAAATAAATTCATGAGCTAACACACGTTCTTGGAAATTCAAAATATAATAAGAAAATGCATCTAACACTAAAGAATTAAACAACCTACGAAATTAAATGAAAACTTACATTCTCAGATATTTCAAGTTTATAATGCGAGTATTATTTCTCTTAATACTCTAAATATGATGCCAGTGTGAGGAAAGAAGAAAAAAGGAGAAAAATTCGATGACTGAAAGAACGAGAATCTAGGAAGGGACAACTAATGCTGTTGCATGGGTCGCATTCTTACACTTATATCAAAGTGGCAAAACAAAAGAGTCAAATTTCTAAAGGGCGTACATTGCCAAAGAACGTATAAAATTATACGATCGTGGGCTGCGGAGTTCAACAAGAGGGCGGAGAGAGGCGAGATAGAGCTCACGAGCAAGAATGAACGAGAGATGGAGAGAATTCCGGGCAGCTAACGGCGGATGGGGTATAAAGCGTAGGAACGTGTATCCGACGACAAATGACAATGCTGATTGCTGCTGAAACTGATAAAGTATCGTCTTTGTATCTCTCTCCCTCTCATTCGTGTGCATTTTCTATTCACGAAGTATACTGTGGTAATATGTCTATTTTTCTCGTTTTTTTTTATTCTGTTCCATCGCTTTCTCATACTATAGAGAGGCCTCGTAGTCGTCGGTGATTGCTGTCGTCTCACGAATTCCTCTTCATTCACTGTTTAGCTCAGGTATTTCTACTCGATCATCTGACGCCCTCTCGCCTCGGTTGCAACACGAAGTTAACCCCTCACAGAGAGGTTCGACAGCTCGCACCAAGTGAAAGTTATTGTAGCTGTTACCGAAACCCTCCGCGTAGCAGTTAATTGGCCAACGATTGTCGCTGAACCTTCTGCTTGTTTTTCTCTTCCTTCAGCCTCTTCCTTTTCCTCCTCCCTACTTTCCTTCTGTCGTGCTTCTTTTACTCTACCTTTCGAGCACCTTTCTCTCTCCGACTTACAGACTGAGATGTGAAGAAACTTTGATTGGAGAAAGAAGTATATTAGGTTGCTTTGATTTTTATCGAGGTAATCAGGAGAGCAGAATAAATAATTAAAGGAAAGACTTGTTTTATTTATAGCTCTTTTCGTGCGTACTTAAGACTTTTTGTATGTACGTCTGGATTACGTACCTTCAATCGATACAAAATTATTTATATTTTCAATATAGATTAATTATTTAATGATTTTTCTTCGTTTACTGACTTTACTGTAATTTTGGGAATCACTTGCAGAAAAAAAACAAATTTTCCATTAAAAATTTGGGCATTGATATAGTTCCCAGTGAAAAATCGATGCAGTTCATTTTTAATATTTGTCGTCAAATCCACTATTTATGACTAAATTATATGCAATATTTATTTGAAATATCTGAAAAGTAGGAACGAACAGCTATTCAACATAATGTTACTTGAGCATCAAACTATTCTTCAAAATGCCTATGCCTATGATTGCAATTCAACTAAGTTAGTACACTAAATTTACATTTATTATTATACAAAGTGAAAAGCATTCTTGTAGAAAGATAATGTTTCCTTTTAATAAACGTAAATTTAGAACTTTCTTCAATAAAGAGATACATAAACTTATTGATAGTGTAAAATTTCTTTAAAAACTATAGAAATTTGGTTAATGTCTATACAACGTATTGACAATCAAAGATATGCGTACTCATACGTCATTTTTTTATAATATTTGTTTTTATAGTACTAGATTTTCTTAAACATATTGCATTGATGAAACATCGAATACTCATTCTTTTTTATACTAACTGAATACTGTTAAATAAAATGCACATTGTCTGAAAAAAATTCAGTATACGGTTAAAAAATGTCATTGTTGCCATTCTTACAGATCGATCAACGCCCAGAGGTTGTTCATCCATTGATTCGTGACTAATTGCATTCCCTTTGGCGTTTTCGCCTAGAAACCCAGTGACATTCGTGACACTGCTTGGGCTTCAGGGTGCTTCGTTTCGAAGTCAGTGGGCGCGCTACCCATTTCATAACTACACCAATAATCGTCGACAGCATCGAACCCTCTTCATTCACCTTGTAATTGGATGGACTGAAGGGATTTTCTCTTTCAATGCTTCTTTCCCTTACATTTCTTCTATAATGCCTTAGCATCTTCGTACGTAAAGTTCGATTACTTTCGACATAGTCTTTGAAACTTCTGACGAAAGTAATAACTCTTAAATAATGAACAAGTATTTGCAAATTTACATTTATTTAGAAATACTTATGTTAGCTTTACGATATTGTTATGTGTTATTATATGTTGTTGTTTGTTATATGTATGAAATACTTATCATTATACACGTTCAACTATAAGAAATAACTAAATAATAAATTAATTAAAAGGAAATAGAAATTAAAAACAAATAATTATGTTTGCAGTTATCTGTCTTGAACAAAATATTGGAAAATTGATATAAATTGTTGAATTTAAATCTTCATAATCTCAATTTGCACGTTCTGCAGTGAACAGTTTAAGAAATTTAAATAATTTGAATATTTATTGTATTTAAAACACTTAATGATTCATATTAAATTTTATATAATTCAAAATACTTTTCAATAAATAGAAATCATCAAAATTTTGCCTTAGTAAAAGGTAATACGTGTATTTATTGAGTAAGTTAATATTTAACGAAGAACAAAGTATTTAACTGTTTATTTACAATCGAATATTTTATTACTGTTATTTTAAAAGCAATAATACTATTTTTACCTTTTTAATTATTATATATTTACTGGTAATTAAAACAAACTGCGTTTTCATAACAGTAACGACATGAAAGTAAACCGATTTAATAAAGGTGCATAATATGTCTTAGGTTCTGTTAACTAATTTATATTTTTTAATTAATTATTATTCTTTGTTCAGAGTTTGATAGTAAATAATAGGAAACTTATAAAATTTTTCAGTATTTTTCTTTTTGCAGAACTTTCTTTTAATTAAATAACTGAATAGCTTTTTTAAAGATTATTGTAGTAAAATAGTCTTTTTAATACCTAATCCAATAGTCAGTGCCAGATATTCAAAGTTAAATAAGTTTGTATTGAGACAATAACAGATTCTGGTCAAAATCGTGTTTCTTTATAATCCATAATTTTTATAAGACTCCGATTAACATCGGTACCTACTGATAATCCCAAGAATTTTAGGAAATGCCGTTAATCATGCTGATGAAATATCAGCGATGTTTTAAACATATTTAAAAAAGGAGAATTAAAATCTACCGCTCTCTATCTTTCTCTAATCACCATATGTAGTCATGGATGATCAGGTAAAATAAGAAAGGAAAGGCAGATGCTCCGTATTTTCTAACGTAAATCTTCATTGTCTCCACAAGCTTCTCAACATGTATTTTTTTTACCTTCTCCTTACCGAAATTATAATACTTAATGAAAAATGTCCATTTCTTTCATGACAAATACAGAGAAAATACAAACGTACACATATACGCGTGCGAACATTAACTTCATGCCGTTGTCACTCGACGTTTCAGAATTTCGTAATTGATTAGAGATGCTTGCTCCCCAAGATTCCGATTTTACACGTGGAACTTTCTAAATCCTTTCTCACTTACATGCATGAAAAAGATCTTAGGGCTCGTTCTCAAATTAATTGTAATACCTGTTCGCTGAGGAAATGGAAATACTTTACTGTATTCGGCATATCTCTACAGACAATCCAAACAAACTTAGATTTATAAAAAAAGATACAGTTTGGCTTCGCATATTATTCTTCGAAATAGGAATTTTTATTTATTACTTCAACTCTAAATCACAATCTTTCTGCTTATTATGTAGATATTACAATTTATTATAATACTTACTTATTATAGATATAACAATTTAATTTGTAGAAATAAATACATTTTATTTATTAATTTTCATTCTTATTACGAACATATTCTTTTTAATCCTTAAGCTAATACATAAATTCATATCATAGTCTTTTATAATGTTTATCTACATTATATTAATATAAAATTTTTTTAAATTTCAATTCAAGTTCAATACAAAAGAATCAGTTTAAATATTTTACAATTAAACTTCATGTTCAGTTCAATATCTTTATTTTATTTTTAAATTGCATATTTGTTATTTTATCAATACTAGAATTATCAAAAATAATGTAATTTATTTCTAGAGCCAAATGAAATGCAGCAAAAATTACTATACTATTATCTTAACATAACTGAAAAGTTTATTATTAGGATTTAAGAAATTTCTTAGTGAATATATGTTATATATATATTTTTATAATATTATTGTTCTAATATTGTTCAATAAAAATAAAATGTAGCTTTAAAAATCTCGACAACGACCAGTATATGCATTATTTAATTAAAAAAAGACTAAAATAATTTTACATAAAAAAATTTAAATGATCAAAAAGATATATTTTTACTTGGACACATCAAGTAGGAAGGTTAAAATGAATAAAAGTGAGATGAAAATAATTTATAATTTATTATGAAAGTTTTAAAAAATAATAAGCTTATTTTTTCTTTTTAGAAATTACGGGTAATACTGACAAGGAAATTATTTGTGAAATTGAATTATTATCAATGAAATAAAGAAAGTTTACCTTCGAATCGATATATCAATAAAGGAAGCATAAAAATTGCGTCTGGTTTCAGATATTCAATTAACTCTATAGAATAAACGAATATTGGTTATTAATAAAGAATAAAACAAAATACCATTAGATCAATTTATAATTTAAAGAAAATAAACATCTATATAATTTATAGCTATAACTTTTATCAACAATAAATTTAATTGAGTATTTAATTGAGTACAATAAAAACTAAATAAGTTATAATAAATTAATATTAATAATATTATATAATTATAGCAATTCTATGTGTACATACTATAATGAAATATATAACTGAATATATTAAAGGACGATATTTGTATTCTATAATAGCATGTTAAAGTCAGTGAGTATTGATGGTTCTTATATTACGACTTAAATTTTGATTTGATTACATTCGTATCAACATCATGTGATAAATTTGTTGAAATTAAATTTTTTTTACTTTTTTATTAGATAATTATATATTATCTAATATTTTTAATGATTCAAGAATCACAAATCATTTATAGATCTCGTCTTTTTGTAAACACTCGCATCGGACAGAGATAACATTTATTATTAATTTTATCTACAAGTGATTTTCTGCAACGAGAATAATCCCTTTTAAGAATGGTTCCTTTTAATCACTGTATTTATTTGTTATTCTACACACAAAAGAGTAATTTATAATGTTCTAATATACGTTCTACATATATATTATTATATGCAGTTTTTCAGTAAAACTTTGGGCTCGAACCGCGAAAGCTTGTGGTGTCAACTGCTCACTTATAATAATTTCTCTGCCACTTCCCTTGTTCTGATGAACATAATCGCGATCACATGTTTTGTATTTCACACTTATGTAGTCAATGCTATAGCTCAAACTGACTAAATTTTATTAAGGCGATGCCGATTTTCTCTATCAGATTATTATTATCAATAAAGTGAAAGAATCAGCAGTCCGAGGCGAGTGTTTACAAAATATGTAGGTGCTGTTTATGATTAACTGTCGAACGAAGATCGAACATGAGAGGGCAGAAGGTGTAGAATATTTAGAGAAGGAAAAGGCAACAATCGTGTTGCAACACTTTCTTAGAGAGTAAATATCTGTTCTTCCTCTTAGTTAGTCGTGCAACCGCGAAATCGGGAACTCTCCTCTGGTCGAAACGGAGCGTGCGCCATCGGCTTTTAGTGGGGTCGCGCACATACATATGGGGGAAAGAGAGCGGAGCGTAAACGTGCATCGTTTGTACGTTTCGCTTCGATGCATGATTGCGCTTTCTCTCTCTCTCTCTCTCTATCTTTATCTCTCTCTTTCTTTTGCTCGGCCAGATTGGTATACCTATATCCCGCGCGCTTCTCACTTTTGTGTTTTCATTCATTGATCGACTTTATAGTTCTTTTACGGTTATTTATACCACGAGCCTCTAATAACGCGGAATGCTTGGAAATAATGGTTTTTCGAATAAAATTCATAAGCGGCGCTGGCTAAGGAAAAAGTTTCTATTCTATGCCGGAAAATAAAAAAGTAGATAGCCGAGGCTATTGGATGATTAGACGAATGAAATAGCGGAATATTGCCTGATTCAACTGCTTTTAACACAAATTCATATAATTTTATGATTCTGTTCAAGGAGGTTTGATGGTAAAAAAAATCTAGATCACTCGGATCGTCCTTCGGAGGAAACATCGTGAATAAATCAATATTCTGAAAAAAACATGAAATCTGTCCATTTTAATATTATTTAAACTCTAGATTCTTACCATATAATATCTACACATTTCTCTTTTGCTAGATATTTATTATAAATTGAAAGGTTATTTTCAATCTGGAAGTATGTAGCATATTTTTATTTAATAAAAAATATTTTATATTTGAAAAACCATATCACACATGAATTCAAATTTATGTTTAGGTACGCAATGCAAAATAATATACTCATCAACTAAGTCTTAATTTGTAATAATATATCATATTCATTAATACTACTTCCTAGAAATATTTAAATTTAACTTTATTTTCATTTTCCTTTAATATACTTATTTTTATAATTAAATGATAATAAAATTTGTACTATTTTATAAGAAAAAATTTTTATCATGAAAATATTAATTTTTAATTTATACTAAATTAATATTAATTTAGTCATAACTTTACTATATGGTATTGTAATATTTTCATAATATTTTAGGCAATAAAATATGCATTTCACTTTTGCATTATAAATTATAATTCAGAGAATTCAACATTATTCGAATAAGTTTCTCCTATTACACTAACTTATTTAATAATACGGTGTTCGTTAGCTATTCTCCTCAGGAAAAGCAACTTTTCATGAAAAATATTTTTTAAATCAGAACACATATATGCCTGAATAAATGAATGAATACACATTAAATAAATACGCGATGCAAGCAAGGTATGAAGAATCTAAAAGTAAAAGAAATCACTTTATGTAGTATATTATAAGTTTGAACATGCAACTAATAAAATAGAAAGTATACATTAAGAAGTCAGATAAATTTAACACTTAAAATTATATTTATAAATAAACTATCACTGCAAAGAATTCATAGCAAGCAAGTCGAATATAATTATAAATTATAATTCAACATCTGCGCGTGTTTAATCTATATCATGCAATATTCTTTTTACTTTCTGTACAAATACTTTTGTGACAAGTTGTATCGAAATAAATTTATTATTACAAATTAGTCGTCATTTTTGTAAACCGAATAATATAATAAGAGTAAATTAAAAAATGAGCAACTCAGTAATAAAATTAACATAACATAGCAAACTGCATTCTAGTGTAAAGAAAAATAAATAGTCAATTTTCAAAAATTATATTCTAATGCTTTGCTTTATTCTAAAGTTTTTAGAATAAGCGATATTGTGATAAATCTTCAATTTTACGAATTTGACATATAAAAAATTCCTATTTCGAAATTAATTTACATTAATCCTTTGAATTCTCGTTGAATTGAACAACACTTAAAATAATTTAGAATTAGCTAAAAATAGATGGAATATCGTAAGAATATAAATTAAATTGTTTAAGCGAATAATTATAAATTTGCGCTAAATCAAAACCAAATGAAATTTTAGAGCATTCAAATACCCACTCTGTCCTCCTCTTTCTTAGGCTCAACTTCTCGAGCTTGGCTCTTTTTATCCACTTCTCCTTCATTCATGTAAGCAGGCGTATATATCCCGTCTCTTTCGTTCTCATTCTCATTCTCCCTACATTTTTAATACGTCGACAACACGCAACCGAACGAGCTGTACTGTCTGACTCCATGAGCATTGTTTTCTCCTTTCTTTCAGCGTATTTGTACGAAGAAAGAGAAATAGAATACGATGAAGAAAAAGTGTGTGAGAGAGAGAGAGGAGATCTGCTAATTGTGCATTGTATACCATTGTTGCTCTCTCTCTCAGGCAGTGGTTAACTGCTATCGACTTGTTATCTTTATATAAAGTAACAAAACAACGTAATTAATTACCAGTCTTCCATGCATTGTTAGACGATAAATAACGTACGCGACTCTCTCACCACATATCTCTCTCTCTCTCTCTCTCTCAATCTTCTCCTGACTACAAGGCCTACCGTATAGATCTCGCCTTCTTCTCTTCGTAGTTCTACGTTTCTTTCGAATCCAATTAAAATATTCAGTAAGACAAACGACAATGAAAGGGGACCACCCCATTACGCGTGCGATGACTCCTTTTATACGATCTTTACGATTCCACGAGAGCAAATATATATATTCACACACATATATGTGGTTGTATTCATATACGAAGAGGATTCTTTCCTCGAAAGCATCATCTTGTGTTCTTTTAGAGTTTATTGCTAGTTTTAGGGTTGCCGAAAAATATATTCTTCTAAAATTCACTTCTATAATAATCTTCAACTTTAGAAAGTATACTTTGGTAAAATATTTTATGATAACGTGGTGACATTCATATTTTCTGACTCCGTTAAAAAAAGAATAAAAATTATTATTTAAGGAATATTTTTCATAAAATCGTATTATATATATATATATATCATTATAAAAGAAGTAATTAAAAATTTTAAATAGTGTTAAGATTATTATTAATTGTTGATACTTACCTAAGATATATTGAAAAATTTTCAGTAGCTAAAACGTAATATGAAAGGCTTGGAAATATAAAAATAGAATGAACCCTTAACCATTATTATATATATTTGACTGCTTTAAAAAAGAGAGCTAAGTATAATTTACAGTATTAAGATTCATAAGCATATCAAACGGAACTTCATTAACTTATTAAAATAATTAAATCAGAACCAAGGAAAGTATCGCAAGTGAATAGCTGCAGCAGCAGCGGAAGTACCAGCATATGGAGACTAAAAAAAGACCAGCATCGTGAAAAGAAAGTCGATGTCGTACTTATGCGGGGTCGGTTGTAGGTAAAATGGGCATAGTTTGACCGGTACTTCGCATAAGTGTCTCTCTACATCTCAGACAAGGCGACCTGGTTAATTGGCAGTAAATGGACATATTTTTCGTTCTCTATTTCTAGTACGAAGAATGCCGAGACTAAAACGGCGGCAGCTTTGCAGACAAACGGGCCAAACTAAGCGCGACACATGTCTGGAATATAGATTGAAAATGCGACTATGATTGAAAATCATTAGTAGCACCTTGACGTTGCGCGTTCCTTAGCCATGTAAGAACAAACGGGTAACGATTTGAAAGTGTCTCTTACGTAAAGAAAAAACGCTCTAACAAAATAAACATTGTTTTTTTTCTAAATTATCTCATTAGACATATACACATTTTATTAATATATACATTGGCAAATTTGTTCTAAATTATAGAGGTAATTTCGGAATATTTACTTAAAATATATCAACTTTCATTTTAAAACAACAGAACTCAAAAATTTACGCAATTAATGATCTTATTCTATAAATTAAATAATTACTGGTCATAATAGAAAGAAATTTTCTACCTAAAAGTAATATAATAAGTTCCAATTTTTTCGTGAACATTTATTACAATTTAAATTAGCACTTACTGCACAAATATCGCTATATGTTATTTTTCCATTATATATAATAATTTTAAAGAGAATTATTTGGATTTAAAGAAGGTTTCTATTTGCAAACATGTATTAGGCATTCATTAATAACATATTAAGTTTAAAAGATATTCAGATTCATAGAGCTCTCAGACTAATGAGATTTAATCAAGAAATTTTTTTGTAGTGAATCTGAGAGAATTTATTAAAATCAAAATTGTGGTTAGTTAACACTCATCTATTATATCTCACAAAAAACTACATACGTGCACGTAGCAACTAATATTTATTTGGGCGATATATTTCTTGATGTGCTGTAATGCGGTTCGAAGCACATCGACTTAAATATAATTACAAGAGTACAAAAATGTCAAGGGAAAGTCTCTCTCGGTAAGATTGATTAGTTCCGCTGTTATAGAATATGATAAGTTCCACGAATATCTAAATCAAAACCGAGTGATTTTTGGAGTGCGATCCTCATCCATGCACAGACGCTTCTCTCTGAGCTCTCAGATACCTTGATTACAGGTTGTCGGACTTGCTCCCACTTTCTAATGCGCTCGACACGCTATACATGCGCCTTATATATCTATACCATTTTTTCTTCGCTCGCCGGCTTTTTGTTTTTTTTTCTTTCTCGGATCCTCTCATGGAGAAATAACACTTCTAACGTATAGTTGATACTGGCCAAATACGAAGAAATACGACAGAATTGTGTAACAACTGTTTTTTCTCACTGTTCAATCTTATTTAAAGTCTACCTATATTCGTGCACAATTTCTTCACTTATGAAAGTTCAAATAATGGAGATTTATTAGGTTCCGGAGATACTCTAATGAGAGGAGTATTATCATGAAAACAATCTACACGAAGAAATAATAGTTGTTATTTTATATAGTTGATTCGTAATTCATTCAAACTGCCAATCATCACACGACCAATTGATTATGAAAGAGGACCAATTTAGTTTTTTTTATTAATAGTTTTATTTTTTGAACGATCACATCAATATTTTAAGTAATGGTAATTTAGAAATACAACGATTGATTCTATACACAATTATTTGATATATTTATGAAACATATTGAACACTACACAAGTATCATTTTACTGCTAACTCAAAATGTTTCATAATATAAATTGTTTTAATACCTTTTTTTAAGTTAAGATAGTGAAAAAAAACTTTTACTCAACTTTTATTGGTTTAACATTTAGTCTAATAATACTGATCTTTTTAGACACGTCAACAAATGATTTTCTTCTAAAATTCTGGACTAAAATCTTGGTATATTTGTACGTTTTCGAAAGAAGATTGCATTACTTGTCAAGAAATATCAACGAATAAAAATTATATTAAAACTTAATGTATTACAAAAAGTCGAAAGAATTGAAAGGGAACATACATATTTAATTTGAATTTTATTAAACTACATAGTGAATGTAAATTTTATTGAAACTTAATCTTATCATTAACTTGTAGATAAATAGGATAAATATTATGTTTATCAGGTATTGTGATTATTGTCGTAATAAGAAAGTTTTACTATCTCCTCTGTGAAATTGAACTGAAACTGAATGAAATCACAAAATAGTTGCTTGAAACAATATTTTTCAATACTGAGATGAATTAGGCATATATATGTAACTATATTCAATTTTGTAATATTCGTTTGTTAAGTAAGCTATCATATTTATGACATGTTATTTTGTTAAATATATTATAATGTAGTTAATTATGCAGAATACACATAAAATAAGTACATAAAATAAGCATAAAGTTTTGTTCAGGCATAAACTTGAAGCTAATAATTGTAAACTTATCAGCTAAAAATATTAAATTAGAATGTTATAAATAAAAATGACGTTCTACTTTTTAGTATGAAAACTAATAAAAATCAAAATTATGTGATTCCGGTAAATTTGGTAAAAAATTGTATTTCATCATATTTACTCATATTTGCGCAATAATTAACTCTGTTCAGTCTTTGGTGGACTTTTACATTCATTTTCATAATCTATTTGTGGAAATAATAAGCATCTATGTGCCTCAGTGCCAGAGCTCCACCCATTGCCGCAAGCAGTATTAAGAAATTAAAACGACATTCAATAGAGCAGTACTATCCAGATAAATTTTCTCGCCAGATCCTGAGGAAATTCCAGACGGGCGAGCCACGAATGGTTACTTCGTTGTTCCGCTATAAGTGAGAAAGCGATTTCCCGGCGGCATATGAGTCCGTTTGAAAAGCGCGACTGGTCTCTCTATCCAAAAGGTAAAAGGCGCGCCGCGCATTGTCTCGCGGCGCGTATTGTCAAAGCGAGCGGAGAGAAACCAAAGCCACGGGTTAATGACAATGGCGCAGCAAGTCGAAAAAATGGCTGACCCGGAGAGTAAAAAGGTTCGGTCGAAGCCGTAAAAGGCCGCCATGCGTAAAATCTCATCGACGTCGCGAGAGTGCGGCATATTTTCCGAGGAGCCGCACGCACTTCAAACAATAGTATTTTAACAAAAGAGGAGGATGATTCATTTATTAAGTTGCAAGTATGGTATTTAGGATCACCATAAGATTCCAAATGAAATATTCACTTCGCAGTAAAAGATTTGAAAATTTAAATGTAAAACATATATTCTTTTTCTTACTTTTAAATGACGAAGTAGTACCATAAATAAAATTGGCATGGAAAGCTGGAATCGCTTTAATCCATATAAAAGTTATAGTTCTTACAAATATTTAATATAGAAACGTCGATTTCTTTTGATTTCTTTTATTCACCTTTTGATAGCAGAAATATCAGGTTAAAAAAAACAAAATATAAGAAAGAGAACGAAAATAATTATCCGTTTTGCCAGACAGACATTAAAGAAAAACGAACATCACTCGTAAGTCTCACGCAATTATAGTTTCCGTACATAACTTATGGTGGGCCGCGACGACCCAACATCATTCGAACAGACTGCAATGAATCAAGCAGACATTATAATGTGTAAGCACAGTAGATACAACAAGAGTATGTATTAGCCCTGTACATTTTAATGAATATTAATGCACAAGAAAAGAACCAAGCCATTCGCGCGCAACTACATGCTATTGCTTAATAATTAAATCGCGTTTAACCTGAGACCCTACTAAATTATAATTTGAACAATGTGTTGACGATTCCTGATAATTTTGCATTGTACTTCTGAAAGACATATCTTTTACTTTGACAAATAAATTCGAATTTTTTCATTCTTATCGTTTACAACAACTTTGTACAAATTATAGTTATCCAATTTTAAGGAAGTTCCGCAGAAAGCTTTCAACCGACATATAGTAATGAGTACACATACCTTTCTTAATTTTAACAGTAGATAATGAATATACATGTAAGCTTTTTAAAAAACTAAACATTTCGAATACGAAAATTATAAATTACTATAAACTTATTGAGATAAAATTTGGTAGAGATAAAACTCAAAAAACCAAACACTAATTATATTTATATTTTAATTTAATCAATTTTAAATTTTAAAAATAGAAAGAAGTGGACATAAACGTAAGATTTGCAGTTACTTTTGAAAGTTTTATTTTTCTTTTCATATAAGAAAATGAGAAAAGTAGAGCAGAAAGAGATTATGATAAATATGAGGAAGTGAAATGAAAAATAAACAAAATGAGAAGTGCAAGGAGCATAGAAGGAGAAAAAAGCGTAGACTGAAACTGAAAGAGACAAAGAAAGAGAGAGAATGAGAAAGAGAGAAGAAAATAACACATGCAGGGTAACATTCCGGTTCAGCCTCTCATAAAGGGATTAAGATTTAATCACGCGGATAGTTAAGAACTTAAAATTATAGTTACAAGATACAGTGAAACCTGCACAAGTTTTTATCTCTTTTTTAAAATATTTTTCTTCGGCGATGGGAATGAATTTCAGATTTTGAAAATAGCTTTTATGGCGTCATAATCTGTCTAAGACTTGAAACTGGAACCAAGCAAATAATAAAAGATTTATGAAATTATAGAAATATCAACTAAACATGAATAAATTACGATGATAAATTATGTATCTCATACTTATATATACATTTTACAGGTTATGTTTGTACTTAATCTAGAAATACGCATTAAATACTTATACCTTAAATGAACTATAATTGTAAATGATTAGTAACATAATAACATTTCAAAATAACTGAATTTTTAAAAATTTTGAATTTTTTCAATATACTTAATATATTTCATATACATATTTAATTAAATAATATTAATTTTTATTAAAAAACTACAAATATTACAATAATAAAAATTTATTTATACTTTATTGATTTTAATTAAATATAAGTTTTTACATAGTCTAATTTTTTTCTCTAATAGTATTACTATTGTTACAAGTTTTACCAATAATAATTAACAAATCGAAGTTTATTATTTATGCAATTTTAATTCATTTGAAATATTTTTGAATTGTAAAAAATATTTTCTTAAAGGATAATCATACTTTTTCTTTGCATCTACAAATTATTTTTGAATATATTGCATATATATAACTTGAAGTTTTAATTGGAATAAGAAATAAAATTTGAAATAGCAGTTTTTTAAAAAATATAAATCGAAATAAGAGAACCGATTTAAAGTCTTACTATATTAAATCTTTCATGAAACAAAATAAATTAAATACATATTAAGTTTTAATAGAGAAAAGCAATTCTTTTTTACCTTAATATTACATCACTGATTTCTAATTCTGATAATAACTATCAATGTATCATACTTTTTATATTCATAGTCTCTACTAACTTTTGATAGTGTTGTTACAAAATTCTTTAATAAAAAAATGTACTGAATCATTTCATTTTTTCTTTACCAGTATTTCCTTTCAAATAAAAATTAATATAGTTTGTAGTTTTAGTATGTTTTAGTATCTTTTATTTTTCAAGTTTAACATTTAATTTTGGAATATAATTTATAAGCATATGAATATAAAAAATTCATAATATTCACAATTATATTATATATGTGAGAAAAAAGATCGCTATATGAAGGTAAAAAATGCTTAGAAATATTAAAATCTATGAAATTATTTCCATACAAAGCAATATACAATTAAAATTTATATATAATACTTAAATATTAAAAATTATTTACAATTATTATTTATATATTACATATAAATTAGTTGACATATTTCTAATTTAGCAAAAAAAAGGATAATTATAACTCTGTAGAATATTCCGAAATCACAGATAGGAATCACTGAAGGATCTCCAGTTTATAAAGAGAATACGGCATATCTTAACAAATATTTAAATGATTCGATTACTCCAACATTTAGTTCCGTATTAAAATGACCAAAAGTACCCTTTCTCTACTTGTTAATCGTTTTCGTATCTGATTAACTTACAATATCGATATTAATCGATTTTGATACATTTAAATAATGATTTAAATTCTAATAATTCGAAAGCATTTAAACAAAACTATTATTACTGATATTATTGAACTTTAATATCAATTATCAAGTAAACAATTTATGTATAAAGTATTAAAAAATGTTTACAATTGATTTAATAATTTTCTACACCAAAGTTGTTTTTAAGTTTTGTATAAGATGAGTTTATATGTCTTAACTAAGCTATTAGAAATATAATGTGCAAGAAATTATTTTTCATTATACAATACTAATACTGTATTATATAAGTATAAGTATTATATAAGTATTATGTAAATATAAGATAACCATACAGAATAGGATTTCATTCGAACATCCCTAATAAAAGTGTTTCTTAATCATTTATAACTAATTTTAATATTATTTTTATTTTCGCGTTAATTATAAATAACATTTTCTTATTGTGGCGAAACATTATCGATATCACTGTCATAAAGAAAATTTCAATATAAATTATAAATAAATATATCTATTGTGTGTTTCTGAGAATATAAAAAATAAGTATCAATGAAATCCTATAGTTATTTATAATAAATCAACTTAATTATTCTAGTTGTGTAACTTTGACACACAATATTACAAGTATCGTACTTAAAACTTTTTAAATGTTATATAAATATAGTGTAAAATGTAACTAAAAAATCATTTTTTTAAAAAATACAAATACTGTAGTGTCGCTTATTTTTACTAAACATCCGTGCATATGCATATAAAAACATTTCATTTCTTGTAACAGGTAATAATACAAATTAAAAATAATTAAAACTCACTAGGAACTGCTTTCAGTGTTTTACTATAAGTAATAATTAAAAAGAATTAAAATTCTAACATATACAGTAAACACAGAGAAAATAAAATCTTTTCAGCTTAGCTTTATTTCCCTACTAGTAAAATTGTATTAAATTGGAAATGCATAATTTAACAGGAAGAAAATATTATAATGTTTATCTTCCTTGTATTAAAAATAGATAAGAATAGAAATTATAATAGAATTACAAGTATTATGGCGTTATACTAATTGAAAATTATAAAATGAAAATAAATATTAGTTTTTCCAATTATTCTTATTATTTAATAAATAAACCGTGACCGATAACTAGTACTATTTAATATTCATTTTTAGAAATAAATTAATAATAGGAATTATTTATATAAATTTGAATTCTATATATAAAGAAAAACAGAATTTATTATGTATTCGAACATTAATTAATTGTTGATTAATTAATGGTGTAAAAATTTATGAAATAAAAATGATTTATCATTATTATTAAATAAAAAACTATTTCATTGTAATTATTTTGAATCCTACTTTTCTTTTCTACTAAATTACAAAAGAATTGTATATGATCATTGTGATATAAGTAGGTTTACAGAATTTATATCAAATACGTTCAAATACGATTTAAGTAAACATATTTCATAATATCTATAATTTATTATACTACATTGCCCTTCGTAAGTTTAAACACAAACACTTATTATTTTTAATGATTTGATTATATGATTATTAATATAAAAATACAGCTATATTAAAAATATTTTAATTATCGATCATATGTACTGTATTATAATACATAAACAATAAAGTAACATACTATAATATTTCAGACATTGAATGTACTTTATATTTATTAATTAATTTATTGTAAATAAAAAGAAATAGAATTTAAAATTAATAAGCACAACTTCTAATTTATTAATAAAATCTAATTATTCGGCTATAACAAATTTAAAATATTTTTTACGTACGTCCTAATATCAGTGTTTTTTTTATACTAACGTGTAATATTAACGATTTATTTTTATTTCCAATTATTTATAATGAATTTTACTAGAGATATTGATTATTTATACTAATTATTTAAATTATTTACTCATTCTCCTTTGAATTTAAAAAATTTCCTAAATATATAAAACAATTTAATTTTAATTTTTTTCTTTCAAGTGAGAAATATTGCTTTCATTACATAAAGATTTATATAAATTAGAGCTATATGGTGAATATGTACATTATAATTTGAAAATATTTAATCTTTAATCTTCAGAACAGTAAAATGTATTAAATATCATAAATATTTATTAAATATTTTAAATATTTTAAATATGCTCTACTTTTACTTTATCTAATTATAATGTTAGCTAATATTGAGCAATATCGCCTATTTGAATACTCTATTTTTTCTTTTTAGTTACATTTATTTAGCGATATTATCCGCATCGTTTCTTTGACATTTTTACTTGATATTTTCTGTATTATCATTTTCAAATTAAGGTGCGATTTTGATGTCTTGACTCTTAAAGATTTATTTCTATTAACTTGGTGTGCTATAGCCCAGAAAAAATGAACTGATTTAATTTATTGATTTAATACATTTTATTCGGTAACAAATATCTATTATATATGGGCATATTTATTATATAACTTAATGAATTATTATAAATATTTGGTCAAATTTAAAAACTGGATATACTATAATTCAAATTAATTGATGAAAAATAGAAACATTAGGTAACAATTTTAAAATATTCTCAATAATTTGTGATCAAAGCAAGATACTTGACAAATATTATTTCGGTTTTATGAAATCTATTTTATATAAAACATTTTAGAGTTCGTAATATAAAATTTTGATTTCCTTTGATTCTATTCACTTGTAGTAGGCCTTATAGAAATAAATTATATTAACTAAAAACATTTAAAAATATATATATATACATTATTAAAAATTAAAAATAATCGTGTTTTTAGCATTTAAACTAGTTTAACTTCCTAAATTATGAAATAAAATAATTTATAAAATAATAATAAAGTTATTTTGAAATTGTTATAAAATGAACCGAAAAGAAATGTAAAGTTATTATTGTAACTTAATAAATATATTTTCCAGTAATATCATATTAACGTATTAAAAATGTAATTTTCTATTATATAAGTATTACTATTATTTTATACATTCAAGGAATTGAGATATTTGTCATAATCAGTATATCATGAATTGAAATGAACGAAATGAATTAAATTGAAGAATTTACTACATATGAATTTAATTAATATTTTTAATTATTTAAACTGCATTTTTAATTACTCTAATGTAACCAAACTTGAGAAGAAAAATAAATATATATTATTAAACGTTTAATGATTTAATATGTTTATTTTTATTGTGTTTACAGAATGATAGTGGTCGATTCAATAGTTTTTTTCGAAATGAGAATTCTTATTTTGGCGAAGAATTTATTCGATGGTTGTAGATCTCAATCTTTTCTTGATATGTGTGTGAGAGTGCGTGTGCGTGCGGCGTATCCATGCGTTAACATATATATTTTTTTCTGATTTTAGATAAGTTTAGGTAAGGTTTTAGGCAAACAAGATTCCGTTAATAACGATAAACACAGAAGATTTTGGGCATAGAATTAAGAAATGACCAATCGATATTACATTTGTACAGTCCTCTTTCTGTACTCGTGTAATTACATATCTCGTTTTACTACTTACCACAACTCAATCATCCTTGCTCAATACTTCCTAATGCAGAATTATAGACTAATAGGCGTATATTTTCATGCACATGAATGTATAATCATGATCGACGAGAGTTACGGGATCAGCTCCCGAAACAGAAACGAGGCGCTCTCGACGCTGAACGGAAAAATCCTAAAAGCTAAATCTCTAGTTTATAGCGACAAACTCCCGTTTGCCGTTTCTCGGTCGGTTCACCATTACTTCTTCACAAAGAATCGCGTCAGCATTAGCAACACTTGGGTGACTCGAACGCGAATCTACGGGAGCGGAATTCAAATTCGGAATTGGAATGGGTCCAATGCGTCTCAAGCAGGACAGGCAAGCGTTGATAAACGTCGCTGCAATCGCCCGAATAATGAAGTGCGGAGTCAAATACGTGGTATTCTTTGTAACATTTCCTGCTTTAGGGGATCTCATACAGCCGCGTCCTATCTAGTGGCATCCATTGCAGAGACCGCGTTGGAGGTAAGACGCACGTAGATACATACTGTAAATCATGCGACACCTTGCACAACAGATCGAATATTTAATGTCTCGTCGCAAAGCTGTGGCTCCGAAGCAGCGGGAAGCCTATCTTACAGCGAATATCGCCAAGTGGAACATTACAATTCGAGAAGGGCTCCGGCCGTATGCGAGCCACTCGGTTACAATTCATCGGGACGGGAAACAGGCGCTGCATTTCTCTCGGCCCGAACGCGACGCTATGACCTTGTGAAGGTTCACAAGTGTGCTGTTAGAGTTCATAACTTATTACGACTCATGTACCTGTGCGCGCTTCCCGTGTCAGCGAATGCAAGCGGAAGTCGTTGTTTCAGCAAACGTTGAAATATTGGTGTGCACTCAGTCGTTCTAGTTGGCAGAGATCGTAACGGCTATTTATACCAATTACCGATCACCTATTGGCGCGACCAGCAACCTACGCGGTCCTGTGTAAGGACTTTCGTAATGAGGCCAGGTCTCGAACAATAGTAATAGATTTGTTAAGTCGACGCTTGTCGTATCAATGGTACTGTTAGTGTATTATTTCTTCTTTTGTTTTCTTTTGCCGATTTTGCGATAAATTTTTGCCTTCGCATAACTGGCAAACATTTCCTTCAATTCATAATAACGGAAGTTGATTCGATAAAACATTGCACGATGTGTGCCAATTGTAAAACTTTCAGATAGACAGTGTCCGCCAGACAATATTCGACTATCTATCCGTCCAAGCATTATACAAAAGTATTGAGCACACTTTTGAATTCTAGATCAAAATATCTTCGTTCGATTTAATATGAAATTAAAGTGCTTGAAAATAACGAATAAATTTGAAGTATGGAATATGAATAGATATTTTCGTGCAATGCCCATTATATCAAATTATATAAAATACAAATGTATTTATAACTTTCAACAATTAAAAATGACTCGTTTCCTATTTAATGTACTATAACTATAGAGTAAGAATTTGCTAATACGATACAATTAACAAAAGTGATATGTACGTAATTAAGTAATTAAGAAATGATATATCGATTGTGTGTAAACAATCGGTAAAAGTTGTCTAATTTTATTCAACTCCACATTTGTAAAGAAAAATTACAATTTGGACATATTAAAGACTTTGCATTAAAGACATGTAATGGTTGAAGAAACTAGCAAATGAAAAAGACGCCAATCATAAAAAAGAAAATAAATAGAAGTTTACCCTATTCAATTTTGTACGAAGCACCTTAAATACAATAAAATAAGAGACGAATCTGTGTGCGTTTAAAGTCCCTTTTTTTGTAAGGACGCACTTTTTCGCTGCCGTTGAAAATAATCCAAGCTGTTACCCAACGTAGGCGTAGGTCTAACAGAGCCTTAGCTCAACCATTACCAGAACTGAAATCGAAGTCTCCTTCTTTTGTTTTATTGCACAGCTATAGTAGATGAATGGAAAACTCGCTGGTAGTGGAGGTAGTAGTATGCAGTAATTAAATCGTTAACAATTTCCGCGGTCGTTCCTTTTCATCTGACGCGTGGGTGTGTGCATGTATTTTGTACTACTAGACTTACACGACAACGATCCGTATTTTAGCAACTCTGACCGAACATTCGCTTGCTATTATAAAAAATATCCGCAAAGAAGCCCACCGCAAAGAATGACGGACATCGTCTCCTACATGTTTCTTTTTTTGTCCGCATGACGTCGTTACTGTTCAACTCTTGCTTATATAGAAAAGCAAAAACAGTATCTCGCTAGGGGTTGATGTTGCTAGAACATCGCTTTGTTCGGCATTGCCACATGCGCTTGCATATGTAGTCGGTTTATACACGTAAGTACAAGAAGATACGGTGTTTCGAAAAGTATGCCAGCTTTTTGTCCACGTAATCAACTCTATCAGAATTACATGTGCAGACTACAGATCTCAATATCCGATACTGAAAGGAATACGTTACAATAGAATTAAGCCGTTGAACCTAAAGTTTCTACCTAAAATCGGTTATTAAAATTTAGGAACCTTAATTTCCTATTACTCTTCGTATTACTATTCAATTCGTTTATAATATTGAAAATCTATAACTTGGATTCAAGAAAGTCTTATGTTCAATAAGCTTACTTATTTTTTTATTAAATATTACGATAAGTAAATTTTAAGAAAAGAAGAATAATTCTTTATTTATTATTAACCTCTAATAATTAAATTGACTAAATGTTGGATACTATAATTTAAATAATATATAGATTGTAAAATTACAGTTGTACAATTTATTTCGAAAGTGAAATTATTTAAGTCGTACATTATTTGAATAAATTTATTAATATAGGATTTTTCAAATATTACTGAACAATTTTAGTCTCACCTATAAGCATCATTTGAATGACTTTCGATGATATTACACTTCAGTCTAAAATTATCTAAAATAATCTTGATTTCCAATTATCTCAGCAATTAAGCGATACTTAAAGTATAATCTATCAAAAAACTTACAGCTAGTATTTACTTTTACAACAACGCTGTGAATATAATTCATAATAATAGATAACATTAAGCGTGCAAGGTTTTAAATTAATAATTTTAGGAAATACTTAGGAAAATTTTGAGAAAATTGAAATTCAAAAAGCTCTGAAAGCTCACATCACTCATAAAATACGTCTATAAAGTAATTTATTTTTTAAATTAATCTATCGCAAAATTATCTCGTGATTGTATGATAAATAACTCTTACGAAAGGTTAAGAATAAAGATAATTGTAGATAGCAACTTAAAATTATTAATAAATAAAATCTAAAAGGAATAAGATTTATATTGTTCAGAATTCTTTGTACTTTTATAAGAATATTTACGTAATTTTGTATTTCATTGTAAATTATGAATTTCTTAGATTCACTTAGATCTTTAGATTAACAATATTTTAAAGTTTACCTTATCGTAGAATAGTAATTATTATTAATATTAATAAGTCTAAAATAAGGTCACTCATTTACACTTTTCTTTCATTTCACTTATGTTTGTTCTCGTTTCTTTCTCTCTCAGTCTTATCTCATTCATTTTCATTCTTGCTTCTCTCTTCTTCTCTTCTCTTTCTTGCTTTAGAGCATCAACATTGCTGTCAGGTGCTACTACTTACGCAACCGGTAGGTTTCTTCTTTGCTGATATAAAAGCCTGAGTCCCAGTGAGGCTAGGTGAGCAGTTTCTATTTTCTTCCATCCCGAGAGTGGAAACGTGCTTGTGCAAATTTCATCGACTCATTCGCGACTAGCCTACCATGTACACGTCGATTTATAGTATCGTACACTATTAGAGTTAATTGTCAGAACCGTACCTGATTCCCACCAGTCAATGTATATGTGAGTCATTGCATATTGAAAACAGTTTGTTTATGTGCAATACTTTAAAAATTTTTGGAAAGTTTCTTGAAGAAATTTCATGCAGAACAAAAGGCCAGTTAGTGTAATTGTCCCAAATTCTAGAATGTTGATACTTGAAATTTTTAGTCCTAACTTCAATTAGATTTATTATATACCTATATACCTTGTAATAAATAGATAGATCGATTAAAATAAACATTTGTGACAAATTATACATTTTTTATATACGAGTTCTTTAAATTTCAGTTAAACCGTAATTCAATTGCAAATGAATAATAGAGTGATAGATTATCATTGTTTTTTCTTTATGAATATATAGTAAATTTATTTTAAATATATAGTAAATACAATTCTCATTTGAATGACAAATGAAAATATGTATAGCTGAAATGCTTCAACTATTCATAGCAGCCAATGAGTTTTACTAAATTATATTTAATACTTGAACAGTAAGTATATTACTATGTACTTTCTGTTCAGCAAAATCGTACTCAATCAAGTAAATCTTTCCCTCCATCACAAGCTTATTTACGTTGGCATTCGGACGATAACATCTATGACGTCTAAACTAATTTTTCAGACTCAGCCATATATAAACTAAAGGTTTATAAAACCTTTAGTGAAGTAATAAAGAAAAGAAGAGTCGATTCAAACAAATTACGAGACACCCTATACATACGCATAGCTCTCGCGTTTCGTTTTTTCCCCTCATTTTCCAGTTTTTTCCCCGTTACCTTTTCTTCAATCTTTCCCCTTCGTCTATATTTCATTACGTGCGAAATTTTTCTCTTCGTCGCGCACTGCGCGCCCGTTCGTACAAGCTAGTTTTACACCGTGGCAATAAACGTGACGCGCGCTTTGTACTCGTGAGCTCGCTGATTCAAGCTCGTACACATTCTCTCTCTCTCCTTTCTCTCTCTCTCTCTCTCTCTCTCTCTCTCTCTCTCTCTCTCTATGTTGTATAATATACGCGCGCTCGCCAAGAGAGAAACATGGTAGAAAGGTCGAACACAAGAGAAGGAGAAACAGGAGGAAGTCGCGAGAGGAAGGCCGTGTGCCCACGTTTTCCTATATCTTGCATGCGCTTCCATGCGAGCATACAAGCAAGTTAATTGGAATGTTGTTACCGCGATTAAACTATTAAGTGAGTGGGGGAAAGCGAGGAGAAGCGCCTCCTTCGTTCGTTGGCGCTCGCCGACAACGTGCTATCGCTTTTTAATGACCTACGTGGAAATGGGCGCGTTTTGCAAAATGCACGTGAGGTTTAATGTTTGAAGCGCGCGCGTACATTCTTACAAAGCAATCAACTAGTGAAAGACTGGATATGCACATCACGATAAGAGGATCGAAGAATTGTAGTTTTTTACTTGCTATAAGAACGTAAAGTTTCAATGATGAGCAAATGGATTTTGCACTGATCAATGTGGCTTACAAGAATATACTTTTATTTTAGTAGATCTGCCTTAAATTCTTTATTTTATAAAGAGTAATAAACACTTTTCTGCCTTTTTATAATTGCATCCATAAATTTAATCTTTTAGTAGTAGCATGTGGAAAATCCAGATTGTGTAATCATTTAAGGCACGATTATTTTGAAATTTGCATTAATTTTATTATTATTTTACGTTGATTCAAAGCAACTTTAGAATAAATTTAGATTTTTTGAGCTCATTTTCTTCATACATAAATCATCTACGGAATGCTGCACTTAAAATCTATACTCGCAATACTAATTCACATTTGATTTATAATTTTCTTTCACAAATAAATATATTTAGCATTTTAAAAGATTTTATTAGAACAGCTTACATAGAAAAAATTGCTTTTTTAAATATTTAATAATAAGAGAAATATGCTTGTATACGTAACTATATGCATAAAGAATTATTTTGTATTTATTTATAAAATAAATGTGAATAATTACGAAAAAATACGAAATTATAAAATTGTATCTGAATAACATGTAACATAATAATTTTATTATTGAACAAACTAATTAATACACCTTTAATGTTTAGCTAATTTTTTTAATCTTAATAAAGCTAGTACTCACCAAAAGAGAATTTTATAATAATGAAATTGTGAACTTTCTTTAATATATTAATTTTGTATTATCTTAATGTATTTAACTATTTAAAAAATCTTATTATTATTGAATGTGGTGTAAATAAAGTTTTAAATCTATGAATATTTTCAGTTAAAAACGACCTTCACTTTAGTAACATGAAATTCCAAAAAATTAAAATTTCTTTATATTATTTTAAGTATATCTAAAATGTATAAAAATCACTGAAAAATTGATAGTGTAAAACAATATTTAAATAGTAATCCAAATGAAGTCATTAATTATTTAATATCAATGATTGAAATTGATTTAAAAATACACATTTAGTTTTGTCAAATATTGAAGAAAAAAATTAATTTGATGATCTATTATATGAATTTTAAATCATCTAAGCATTTTCTAAATTTTATTGAAGATATGCATGCTTTTTTATGCCTTGAAAATAATTTCTTTAGGATAACTAAAGCAATATCCTTCATACTAATGCATAGTATTAATGATTCTTTTCAAGAAGGATATAAATTGTATGCATTTACTTAACTTCGTTACATAAAAGTAATTGTTCTGTTCAAGATTCTTAGTACAAATTTATATTTCGAATCTATCTTTGGTTGTAAAATTGTTTATTCGTACTGTTATCAATACCTTACGAATACTCGTATCTAAATGTTTAATGTAAAAGTGTAACTTATTATTCATTATATCCGATTAGATTCATGAAAAAGGGCTTTATTACATTTCAATTTTCATTAAATAATCAAGTATTTATAAGTAATAAATAAAGGTAACTTTTTTTAATGATTGAGTTAATTAGCATAAAATTTGAACCTTTCCGTAAGTGGAAAGTGTTTTAGAAAAACAAAGGAAAAAGTCTAATTGATGTATCTATCATTTAATGCATACTAATATAAGGTCTTGCCCTATAACCGTAGTTACAATAGTTAAGGCTCCCTTATAAATTATTTATTGCCATTTTGATAGAATTTTAATTAATTTCTCTCGACCTATATATTGAGTATTCGACATATTTGGCAAGTTGACTACTCGACGTCAACTTATTTCTCCTTTGCTCTCTCTCTCTATCTCTTCCTTATTCACTTTTTCTCTCGGTTCGGAGAGAATTGGAAAGAAGATTGAAAGAAGATTGAAAAGAATAGAGGAAAAAATGCATTACTAAGGATGAGAAAGAGGCTCTGTTGTTTCCCGTAAAGAGGCACCAGGCTCACGCACATACATGGAAATGTTTATGAGAGACCACTTCATCGTTGGTAAAGCTGCAACTATAGTTATTTGCGTGTTTTTCTTCGCTTCTGATTGAAAAATAAATCGATAAAACAAGCTTACGTTGTAGAAAAAAGTGCCTCTGATTTGTGAAATAAACGGAAATGAGAAAAATAAATGCCATCGTTAACTCGCATTTATTCATATGATGATATCGATATACAATCGAAGGATTAAGAGCAGCTTTTTCCATATTTGCTTCTTTTTCAAGCTTATATTGAACAATAACTGTAATATCGCACAAACTAAAATAATACTTTAACAAAATAAGTTTGTTTTAATCGAAAAAAACGGTAACGTGCACTAACGAATCATACTGGTAAAGTAATTTAATCAACTTTTATTACGTTATTCGAAAAATTCTAAAGTTTATTGTACATGATTACGTTTAAATTGCAGTCCCAACTTCCACTATTAATAATCTAAATCTTTTGATTTTAACTTCTTTTGATTTCTTTATTTTCCTCCAACTTTATTGAAAAAAAATAATTCTTAAAATTAATAAAATACTGCACGCACATGCATTTGCGTTGCACATACATATACGTATATATATATATATATATATATAAATATAAATTCAAATTATTCACAAATATTCAAACTTAGCTAAATATCAAAATAAACGTAATTAAGCTAACATTGGTGCAAATTAAATGTTCTGGTGAAACGAAACCTTCAAATAATTAAATTTGATTACAACGGTGATCGTACCTTAAGACTCGTAGTTAAATAAGACCAAGAACGTTACCACGCTATTAACAAATGCGTCGAAGATTTTACGAGTTCAATAATAAACAAACCGACACAATTTGAATTCTCGTACGCATGAGCGCGATATGCTCGCATTACCTAGGAACATGAAAGGACGCAAATTGAATGAAGACTATTAAGGAATCGTACAAGTCTCGCACTCGCCATTCGCGCAAAGGCGTCCTGCCTCTTTCGTTTGTTCCTTTTTAATTCTATCAATAATTTTCACTAGCACTTGAGCACGCACACCAGCGGCTACTGGCTGCGATAGTGGTGCAGCGTCGAGAGCAGAGAATGAGATCGGTAAATTGGATACCGGTTATACGCCGGGCATTAATCTTACGCAACCCTGATGCGTGCATGTACAGCCAGGCGCTATCTACTTATTAATAATAGTTACGATTCGATGAGGCGAGCTCTTCGCGTTTGCTCGGAATCCACCATGACGAATAAGGTAGACAAATCGAACGCTCGTTTACCATTGGACGTATCGTCGGTGTGTGCGTAAGAGCGCATGTGTCTGACTGGTGCGTACGATGCAAAACTATAATGCCTGCACTTGCCGGAGCTATAAGCAGTTACCGCTCGCTCTCTTCAGACTGCTTTCATTTTAAACTAGTTTTAGCGTCATTGCTGATACTGGATAACGCACACACGTAAAGTTTTCGTTACTTTGTACAGGGCGATTCTACTTTTGCTATACTTTAAGTTACGTTTAGAGTATTAACGTCCGTTAACAATTAAATTTAGCCAATCCAAAATAATATCATTGCTACGTTCTTTTTCAAGGAGCATAAGTTTCATTTAGCATATCAAAGGAAACATAGTCAATAAAGAAATTCAAAAATTATCATGAATTTTTATTACTTACTGCATTACCGAAAGATTTATTTTCTAGCAATAAATCACTATTATTTTAAAACTTGATAGATAATTCCCACAAATAACAGCTAATTTAAGCATAGAAGCTGTTATTAGAAATATATCACTGACAGTGATATATGAAAACTGCAGACAAATTTCCCTTAGAATTATTATTAATCGCTTGAATAATTATACCCTCATGTCTTTGTTATCATAGGAACCATAAATTAGTTCTTTCCGTTTAATGTTATAATACACTAGATTGCGACCTTTTTTCTCGTGTTAAAAAATAATTGTTATAAAATAATATTTCTAATATTAAAATATATACTTATTTAAATTTGAAAAAACTAAGCTTGCGTAATTTATGGATAGACTATTGTGCACTTAATGATGTTCTACGATGAGATTAATTTTCAATCTGGCAAGCAGAAATCGAAGATTGTGTACTATGAAACTTCAAGGATAGTTATGAAAAAACTAAACTTAACTTTGATTAAAGCAATTTGTTCTAGTATAATCCTTTAAACTACTTCCTGTAAAATTCTTATTATATTATTTTTTAATTCCCATTTACTAATCTCTGTATATTCATAGAGAAGGTTGCTTCTAAGCAATCCAAATAATACGTGATAACAAGAGTCAAGAATATTATATAATTTCCTTTTATTCTTAAATCTTCTTTTGCTTCCGACATAAACTGTATGTAAATTATGGTCACTGTCTACATTCTTGAAAATACGTGTCTAATGAACGAAAAAACAGTTTTATAATTTAAATAAATCGTTATATGGAATTTTTAAAGAGGTAATTACATTGTACTCTAGGCATTTATTTTATTTTGAAAGTATATATTTAGCCTAATGAACTGAGGTTATAACAAAGTTTACTACGTTGTATATAATTTTAAATTATGAATTACATGATTTTTATTATATGGTATTTTTCACAAAGGGCTTCATTATTTATATGGAAACTTATTCTTAAATAATTAGAATCAATAAATAATTTTTGAAATTTTCAAATAAAGCCTCTTTTATAGCTACTAATAAATACCTTCAATATATCAAAAGTTTTTAAACTTTTTGTAAAATGTGTTCGAAGTAATAAGATGCATGAATATAATATTTTTCCGAAAATTATATTTTACTTTTTTTCATGTAAATATTTTATAAAATAAAAGTTAAGTACATAAAATAAAAATTAAGTTTTATAGTATTGAAATTGTTTACGTTCTATCAATTTAATAATTTTTAAAATTTTTCTTGATTATTCATATTGTTATAAAAATACGTTCCATTAATATAGACTAAAATAAAATTAGTTGATGTTACGTAAAAATAACAGAAAAATTACTCATAACGTATAAAATGACGAGTCTAGTACTCAATTTGTGACTGCGTTTGTAAATATAAAACAAATAGACAAGAATTCTATATTTATTACAGAATATAATTATGCTGAGACTATTTTAAAGCAATCTCGAGAAAAACTCTATGGAATAATCATATAAAGTACTCGAATAGCCTCGGGTATAAAAATCTGTAATGTACGTTTTAAAACAAACAACACTTTGTATATTTCATATCTTTTAGAAATAAATTAATTTAGAAATAAATGAAAAAGATATTTGCTTATTAACTGTTATCTATTATATAATACTTGAACGTAATTTTGAATTATTTTCTTTAAAATTACTTTAAAAATGATTTTTATTATTTACGATGATTAAAACATTGTCATTAAATATTATTTGACAATTTCAATTTTCTCATTACCAATTAATTTCTTCTGGTTAATAATATTACAAAAGTATTGGAAAAATTAATTGAATGTAATTGAATTTAAATTTTGCTTATACGTTAAGAGAAAAATATGTATCTATGGATTAAAAAATTCGATACCTACGTAATTTGTTTTAACTTAGTTGCACTATAATACTTATGAACTTAAAAGTTACAGTAAACAATTTGAGCATTAAGCTTGAATCTACATAAATATTAAATGATTTTATAACCAATAAAATGTATTGATTAATGTTACTATAGTATGTATTAATGAATATCATAGAGAATATAGAATTGCTTACATACAGTATATTCAAAATATTCTTGTATGTAGAATGTAATTTTCGTACATAGTGCGTAAAAGAATGAATTTATGCTAATATACCAATAGTCTCTATTTAAATATTTATTTCATACTCTATATTTTATAAAAGTTATACCTCTAGCAACGAAAGTTAAACAATCTTTTTCAATGATTATTAAGCACCTAGATTTAAAGAAAATTTCATATATACCTAAACAATAGTGTAGGCTTGAAATATTAACCTTCTTCACTGTGAATTCAGATTGTTAATAAATATAAAATTAATATATTGTTTTTCCATAATCCTTCACAGTATGTCTTTTCGTAATATTTATTGATTTCAAATCTTTTTCTTACATGAGAGATATTTGTATTTCACATTATCTATATAAAGAAGTTACTTGAATAAAATAAATAATATAAAAAAGTTTATTGAAAACTAATTAATTAAAAGGATTTTTGAATTACAGAAACCATAATTTCTGTACAAAAACTTATTGTTCCTTATACGCGTGTATTATATGAGCCCATTTCATTTCATGAAATGCTCTTTAAAATTAACTAATTTTTCAACAACCGTTAAGCCAAATAAATAAGTTTGAAACTATCAGAGTAATGTAGTATCATTCACAAATCACTTATAATACTTGATGTTTGAATTTGGCTATATTTTGAGTACTAATTTTCATTATCTTTAAACTATTAAGATAATCATATTTGGGTTAATTTTAAAGAACTTCTTTGAATGTTTTTCATTTAAAGTCTTAAAAAAATTTCTAATAGCAGCGAGTTATTTAATATATTACGAAATTAAAGCAGCTATACATAAATTGCACTTTGTGTTCCATGAAATCATTAAATGTGTATCATTTATGTAAATGCATATTAAAATATATTCATCGGAAGTTCTAAAAATGCATGTAAGTTTATTTAAAAAATATAAATTATTAAAAAGAATTCTAAGATTTGTCGGTCATTTAGAGAGTGTGTTTATTATAAAACAGACTTTAAATTTATTCAATAATTTAAAACACTTTTAAGTACAGAATGATCAAGGGCATAGCGGCACTGCAATGGGATAATGGGATAATCAACTAACTACTTAATAAACGATAAATAAGTTTAGACTTAACAAGAACGTATTTATACCACATATACAATAACTACATAACTAATAAAAATATCTGATAAGTCATAGTGGGAAGAAATAAGAAAGAAAAAAGTCATAGTTTATGGGAAGACGAAGCGTCATGTAAAAACCACGTGAGTTCTCAAACGTGGCAACGCGAAAATCGTGTTATGCAATTTTTTAATCATATAGTAGTCTCTACTTTTTAAACGATTAATTTTAATTTTTATTTGGCAATTACTATAGAGTTTTATAATTATCAGAATAGACTGTATACCCGAAAAAATTCATTATACAGATATAAATAATAAATTGAGCTTGTATTTAAGCATACGTGCTTGTAAACAAAGCGGTTTTGCTATTTACTGCCTATTAAATATAGTTTTAAGCCCACCGATTTGTAAAAATTTTTCCAATGGCTTTATTACACTGCGACATTGTGTACTTATGAATTTTCATTAATTTTCATCAATAAATTTAAATGATCGCAGCTGTCAGTAAAGGTACATTTGTTTCGCAAAGAAATCCTGGTATAATATAAATAGACATTCGAAGAGAAAAATTTATCCGATAATTCGAAAATGTTGAGCATTTCTTTTAAAAGTATATAGCAATGTTCGCACGAGCGCATTCTATATTTTCTTTTGTTATATATACGTATTTAAGCCTAAATTAGTTATATAAAAAGACATATCTGTATCTTTTCATAGATATACCATGGCGAAGAACGCGCGGTATTCCTCGGAAGAAGTAAGCCATATAAGAACGTTATCAGGTGATGTGGGAAATTCGCATTCAGGAGCCGACGAAACTTATAAGGTGGCACACGACCCAACCACGTAAGCGCAGCCCGTGATGCAATGCCGTGCCGACTTCTCTTTCTCTCTGTTTTTCTTCCTCTTTCTCTTTCTTGTTCTCGGCCTATGTGGGATTCTGTGCGTGCACGTTCACCTAAATAGCGTGTTAAACGCGTTTACGACATGGATTTTGTATGGAATTGTCTAATGATCCTCGGTAACCAACACTTTTTCTCAATGCTCTCCGCAAATACAAAATGTGAAAAATAAACAGGTATACGTTCACAAATGCGTACACGTCAAAACTCTAGTCAATTTAGTAAAGCACCTGCTCAACTGTACTTATTCGCATTCATTGTTACGCAATAAATGTATAAATTATATTTCGCTTCTCTTCTGTTGTCAACTTTGTCTATAGTCAACTCTTACAAACTTTTCATGTGTGCGCTATTATTGTATATAAGTAAGCATGGTATCATGTTTGTTAAAGCGTAAAATTTGAATATATAATTTTATTTTTTTAATCCATTTTATCCGTCTCATTATGCAAATCTGCTAATAGATTTAGTTGGTTATTGATAATATACTGAATTCTTTTTAGTAACGTTGTACACAGTAAATAAATACTTTAATCATGTTTATAAGTACAGTATGAATTAACCGTCAAATAAAGATAATTACATTAAAATAGAAATTAAAATTTTTACATAATATTTGTCAATAATTATTTTTATTGAATTCCATGACATTCAATGCAAGCTTGAATTGTAATGGCAATTTTATGCTATTATTAGTTATAACAAAACAGACCAACACATGCGAGATCCAAAATAACATATATGATAAATTGTAAATATTTGTAAAAAAAATAATTGTAAAGTTATACGTCGATTAAAATTAAATATATATGCATCATTTTAGAAAATAAAGATTTAATAAGAACATATAAAAGTTATATTATGATTACAAAGTTGCAAGTTATGCGAATCAATGATATAAAAGATTTCAATACATCGTCTACATTTAAAAGTAATAATTGTACATTCTAGTCAAAATAAACTACGAGCTCTATATACGATACTAGACACAGTAAATAAAAAAAATTCTAGAAAATATTGAATTGCAAATAACTTGTGGATTTGCGCAAATGCACGTAATGTATAGGACATAACACAACTATAGCTGCGAGGTAAATTGAATACATAGAAATTTGGCAAGTACATTTCCACTTTCGGCATTTAAAACTGTAACATACTTCTACAACAGTGGTGCACCAAAGTAACTGTTATAACAAGCTTGCAAGGATTATACAGCAATAGAACTTTTCCAGCAATGGTTTTTCGCTTTTAATATTATTTAACTTGCTTTGTGAACGTTCAAGTAACGCATTCATCCCTATGTTAGGAGTATCTCGCGTAACCGATTGTCGAATTCGATCGCGGAGCTGACCTACACTAGTTATGTGTAGGTCAATATATTTTATTAGCAGTCTTTTCCAGATGAGACTAAAATGCAATACTAGAGTGCAGGAAAGAGATTTCTGTGGGCAAGTTTCTGAATGTTTTAGTATAAATATACATAAGGCCATTTTATTTTCAAATTAAATGTTTATAAAATTATACTTGCTAGAAATCATATAATTAACATTATCAGCATGATATCAATGTGCTTTCTACATTTACACATTAGCATTTATTTACATGAAATTTGCTCGAATCATTGCAATACGAACTCTTTTACAATCGGTGAATTTATATCATACAACTCTTATAAAGTTATTTTCAGTGGTAAATAAAATCGTGTATTTATATAATAATAATGACTTATTATTTATGAAAAATTTGTTTGCGATAATAAGTATACTTAAAGAATTCACAAAATTATTTTATAATTTATATTTATATTTTGACGTTTAGTGAAAACTTTGGAATACTTTATCTATAATATATTCTGCAACTGAAAAAATATTAGAATCTAAATTCTTGAATTCAGAATTTTAAATTTTATATATTGAAGTTATATATTTTAAAATTTGGATGTATTGATAATCAGTAATATGTGCGATAAATCAGCATATTTATCGTTTCAAAATTGAAACGATATTCAGTATGATTTTTATTAAAATGAACTTAGAATATGGACCATGTATGCATGCGAATATTGTCAATAAATCTGTAGTATTTTCACTAATATGCATTTTCTTCGACAAGGAAACTATTTACTTTCTTAAAACAAAAATATATTACTTAAAGTAATTGTCTAAGTATATTTTAAGTATATATCTTATTTGTTTATTTTGGAAAAATACATTTTTTTACTTGTAACAAATATACGACAAAGCTTTATTTACTATTCATCTAATGTATCGCCAAAAAGTCTCTTTTAAAACTACTAATTTTTGTACAAATTTCAAGAAGCCTCATTTACAAAATTATTTCCAGCAAGCCGATAAAACATTTGTGGTTGCTTCTAAAAATCGCAACTAAAATTGCAATGGAGTCGGTGGTGTCTACGCAAAACCGTACAGCGTTAACACAATTCTCCCAACGTTTCCGCTTTAGATTTTTTTCCTTCCCTGTGCGCACTTTTGCCCGGAGAGAAAATAGAGTGCGATCAGTCGTATTTGTTCGCGTTATGAGGTAATAGTGACCTATACCGTAAGCGCCTGCGCACACAGGCGGTTGAGGCGTGCGTAGACTTGAGACGTTGCGCTTAGCGTGAAGCTATGCTAAAACTAAAGCTAAAACTAAGCTAAGCTAAAACTGCAGATAACTCGGCCCCGTATAGTTTTATCTTCTACATCATTTCCTTTGATTATAATTTATCCATGTATTGTAATTTCTAAAACTCTCAGATTTCGTATGACGCCTAATGCACCAGTAAGTGCCTATCACGGTCCTAAACTGGAGTTCGGAACTAAACGACTTTTTTCTTTCATTATAAAGTAATTTGATAAGCGTTTCGAACTTGTCAAGTAAGAATTTATTATTTATTAAGTAAGAATTATTCATTCTAATAAATGTATAACGGAAAGTTCAGAAATCTGATTTCTCAATTTTGCAAATAGTAATAGATAATAAAGCGTTCGAGTTAGATCTGCAGTAACCTTAAAGAATATTATCAGAGTTAAATCAACATTTTAAATAACATTTTTTTAATATATAAAAATATATTTTCAAATTTAATATCTCGAAAACGCCGTTAAAAATAAGCAGTACAAAAATAAAACTGTCATTATAATAATTATATAATTTATAAGTATGGCAATATTTATAAATATGTTTTTGAAAAAAATAGAACTTATTGGAAGGATTATTCGGTCAAACAGATATTTTTAAAGTCTGCATTATTATATGTAATAGCGGTTGCAAATTACGAAATAAATGCCGCATCAAGATCTGTTAAAATAATATTAATAAATTTTGAACAAATTTACTAATAAAGAAACTATAGGATTTGAAGATTTTGAAAATTCTAAAAATATTACGACGGAATAATTAATAAAATTATATTCAAAATTGTATGACTCTATGGAAATTAACGTAATTTAAATTAATTAGATACTAAAATTATCACTGCATTATTTTATAAGAATCTAAAACTTCTATTTCAATTTTTATTATCGAGGAAATGTTGTAAAATTATCATATCAATGTAAGCTTCTTATAAAATGATGCTACGGGTACAGATTTTATTTTATATTTCACATGTAACTCGATTCAAGAAAATTTTTATTATAAAATTTTATCTTCATCTTATCGCTAATATAACTAAGTACAAAAATATGTAGTTTAGCTAATATAATATATCGCTAGACATTAATAAACAGATGCATTTAGCGCAGGTCATTTAGAAAGGATCGAGAATGGAAGCAGTAGTGGTCAATCCAACTACAGTAGTCGACCGTTTTCCTGTTAATGTTAAATGAAATATAAGATAACATATTATGACGAAGAATATATTTATTTTTAAAACAAGATCCTTACATAATAATGTTTATAAAGAGATTAAGTCGATAATTCATTCTAATTCGAATTTTAATATAATTTATTAGAATTATAACAATAAAAATTAAATATTATTTAAGAAAAATATCTATTAAGATCTAAAATGAAAATATTCAATAAAATATGAATTATAATTTAAGTTAAATTAATAGTTATTTTGAAAGATACATTGATTATTTTTAATTGACTGCAAATAACAGGAATTTTCTATTTCAACCACTGACATTTTACTTAAAATAGTAAAAAGTTAAAATATAATTCACCCAGTTGACATAATCTAAATAATAATCCGAATTTAATATCAAGATTGCTGAAAAAAGTATTCCTTTCTATACCAGTTTTAGTGCCATTATAAGCTCTAGAAAAAGGGAGATTTTTATAAATGAGATGAGTAGAGAAAACATTAGCGAATGAGTATTACTTGGGAATGGTTTATCCGAAAGAAGAATTAAACAGGACAAAACGTTTACTCAAAAGAAAGAGACAAAAACTGGACAGTGTTTGAAACAGGAAAGAGGCAGTGAGGGTTGATGGGTAGACGGGTATCCGTGGGTTGTTTCTCGGGCATGCATATAGTATAGTGATCGTAGTCCACAGAGTTCATTTCAAGATGCCACAATGAGCGTGCTAGTACGTTTTTTGCCTCTCTCTCCCTCTCTCTCTCTCTCACTCATCCTCGTGTAGGTTTGCCCTCGGGAGCACACATAGCATTGTACAGTCCTACCGGTGCCGCCAGTATTCACAGCTGCGTTATCCCGTGACCGCTAACGAAATTCCACGCAACCGCACTTATTAAGACGTTGTTGCTGGAATTTAAAGTACAAGTGAACGGCTTTAATTCACTGGAAAACCTTGGTAAGTTAACATTGACGTACATCTGAATCGCAGGCGTTTCTGCCGCATCTTCAATAAAGCGTGAATTTACTTCCGCCTTGCATTCGTGGTCTTAATAATCATTCTACTGGTTCTACAATGACTGGGCCTGTTTCTTTTTACTTATCGAATCACTAAGTGATAAGAAACGTTTGTAAAGAACTATAGATTTAACTACATAGAAAGTATATTTACATTTACAAGTTTTACATGATTTACATGATCCAAAAGGTTGATTTCAATTGTTCAAAATATGAAAATTAGGTAAATGTAACTTAGTTGATGTGAGTTAAGTACTATTTCGATTTTATTTTAGTAACATGTAATTGAGACGAAATTTGTTGCTCGTTTCATAAATAATTTATTATTTATAAAAGTTTACACTTTAAAAGTTAACTGACATTTAATTCGTTTAATATTAATTTTCTCTTGCAATCAGTAAGTAATAATATATTATAACTTTACTGCATTAATTAAACCCATTATTATACATATATATATATGTTTGTAATTCTTTTAATAAATATAAATTTAATGAATATAAATATAAATATGTATCGTAAACGATTTTATTAATATTTATTAGTTTTATTTGTTTTAAAAAACAAACTTTTATATGTACTAAATATATTTTTAATATACTCTGGTAAAAAGCTTTATATTCTGGTAATATTATTTTGTGATATTAAGATGAATTTGTGGACAGGTTTCAAAAAAATAATACTATATTGAATCTGTGAAAGAAAGATAATTACAAACTAAGATATATTTAATTGGAGAAAAGTTATAATTTACATATTTTTATATAATAGAATTTTCAAATTATTAAAAAAGTCAATTTTTTAGATAGTGAAATATTTCAAAATATTTACTTAAAAATGAAAATTTGTATAAAAATAGTCAATATATTTATATATATTTATTTTTTATATATCAGAACCATACTTTTCTAAATTTTTCGATAACTCAAATAGATTTATTGTTTAAATATTTTTGAAAATTATATACCTGGGTAATAAATAAAATATAGGCTATTGAACTTCTAAACTAAAATTTAATGTTTTACATCTATCGTCCTTCATATTTATCAAAATAATTTATTTAATCATTACTTAAACTCTATTAGATTATTATTCTAATAGAAATAGCAATCTTATTTAAAAGGGAATTTTAAATAAATAGATTAGAATGAAATAATCGAATTTAACATCATCGAATGAGAACATTTTACAAAATCTATAGGAAAGTCTTTATGATATCACTTTACATCGGAATTCGAATTCTATTGAAATGAACGACAACAAGATGAGTTGTCCATAGACGCATTTACGAAAATGCATTTTAAACAAGAGCTATCTACTTCAAAGTCGAGCTCTATTCGAATAGATTATCAAGATTACACAGAGGATCGAAGTCAATTTCGTGCTGCAATGCAAAGCGCGCGCTCGAAACTACAAAGTAAAGTGCAGACTGGTTAGAAGGGGGGACGATTCTTGTGTATATGGGCATCGAACTTAGCGACGGTTCTTCTCTATCAAAGTTTGAGGATTCTAGAAGACTGGGATGGAGAGAAAGAGCTAAGTTGAAAAATTCGTGAATAACAAGAAACAAACAGCAAAGCACCGAGAAAGGGATGCAATATAGAGTGACCGTGAAGACACACTACAATGGAACTAGTCTAAAGTCTGGGAAACTCCAGAATTTTAATATAATCCAGCTTTTTATTAATCTCTACATTTTTAGCATTTTAAAAATGATCGATGAAATATTAAAATTTAATTTCACAACGCCTGTACAGACGAATGAAGTTCGTACAAACTATTAAAACCGAAATTTCATTACGTTCCTGCAAATACTTCATACGTATTTTACAAATATTTCACAAACAGTTCTTTAATTGAAAATAAATTAGATTTTGCTTTTTGAAACTATGATATTACATTAATGACAACAATAGAATTACGGTAACATCAAAAGTTATTTCCACTTTAAGAAAATAATATTTGTTGGAATATGAGATACGCCTGAAACAGGGAATTCCTTCAAAGATATTGGCTTTTTAATTAATATTTATCTAAGTTTAAGGAAATAGTGATTTAAGAAAATAATAAGAATGTTAGTGGAATTATAGTGCACTAAACAGCGCTTCTCAGACAATGACTCATTTTCACAAATTAATGTTGAATTAAAGCTCTTCACAGCCGTACGCTTGAGAACGCTCCCTCTAAACGAACACGTAATTCATTAAATTTTACTGAATAAAGACATATTTTGGTTATCATTGAGTTCTAACGCACTCAAAATCTATGCGATGCTTGCTAAATAGGAATAAATGGAAACCAAAAATGATTGCTGGATATAAAAATCGCGTAACTAGTTATGATTACGATTATTACGATGATTACGATGAACTAAAGATGATTACGAAATACTCGCCGAGATTTCAAGCGAGGAACCAGAGCAAGAAAAGTATCGAGAGAAGAGACGAAAGCCTTTTACGTTCCACAGGGAGGTGGTGGATCCCGAACGAGATAGAGGTCGCGCATCTTGCGAAGCATCCTCAAGGGCGGGGACGAGTTGTTGCGATGGACCGCCGAAGGGGGAGCGGTACGCATAAACAGACATACGCGCTAAAGAAGCGCTTCACGTTAGCAAATACATCAAAGAGTCGGCTTAATAGAAAGCCTTAGAGGCATTTGTTCGAGTCTCCTCATTGGACTAAATATTCCCGTGGCTCCGATTCCATGGCTACGCGCTAACCGACCAAATGGATACATATATGTGTAGAACTCCCAGGCCAAAATACACAGCGAGAGAGATTTACGGATGAAATAAGCATTAGTCACGCGTAGATCTATGAGCGAGAATTACAAGCTAAAAACGACCAACTCTGGTACTTACGTAAGGATGCAGAAAATATATGTATTCATATATTCGCACGCTAACTGTCTAAAAATACAGCACTATTTTTTAAATTCTCTTGTTGTTACGAAACGTGACTTGAAATATATTCACTTTTCTTTCTTGCTTTTCAAGTAAATCAACAAAAATAAGGTTTTTTTAAACGATTTCTGCGAGTGGAATACAGGACTTGCAGTTATATGTAGTGTCCTTAGAGCACTCGTTTAATAGTCAGTCAGATTGATATTAATAAGATGATAACATCATTGAAACGCTCTTTCTGTTTATTGATAATATTTCAATCTATTTAACAAACAAATTCAGTACTGCTTAGGCCTTCGTTTAATACTGTAATATATAAATAGCCCTATACCAATAATATCTAGTAATAATATGCTAATGAAAATTTTATTTTACTCACACAATTATGTGGAGTTCTTCTTACAAATATATGATAAATTAAGATTTTTTGTTTACTACTATACTATCTTTATCGGGTGTGAATAATTAATTTTATTGCTCATATTTATACGTTATTTTATAGTTTGATAAAGCAACTACATTTTTCTATTTTAAAGTCCAATAATATTTCAAACCAAATGTCTTCAACAGTTTCTCTGTACGTATAACAACTATTGCTATACCACTCTAAGATATTGAAAGCACGAGAGATAAAATTTCATATATCTCATTTAAGGTGGTAACTAATATTTCTTCACTTCTGCTGTAATTCTTTTGTTGAAATTGCAACATTATGTATACTTGTCATTGCTTCTCTGCAGCTTGTAGAGAATGTTGACAGGAGAACTATTACAAATAATGTTTAGGAGTAAATTCACGAATTAATTAATATCTCATATTGACATTGCTCAAGTGTGATCCATCTATTTTGACTTTCAAAACTAGTACTCAACTTTATCTAAGTTACGATTGCACCGACTATGCCGATATGGAAAGAGAAACCTAAACTGAACTTGGAATGATACTGACAGATAACTAAGTTTCATATATTTGTACATAAAATTAGTTAAATATCAATATTGTCGATAGAAAATTGTAAAGATGAAGTTTTATTAATATAATGAAATTTAATTAAGTTGAAGTTAATAAGATAACATTTGATAAATCGACATCAAATGTATTACACGTATTGTTTATAGCAGTTAAATAGAAAATTTATTTTCTAAATTTATTATAAATATTAAAGTTGAATAAATTGTTAGTCTTTTTAGTAATTATATGATTATTACATACTTGGTCGAAATTTCTAAATTTGTAAATAAAATTATGATTTAAAAAATAATAACTTATTTTACTTTAAATTTTATTTTTTAAGAATGTTATTGAAATATAATACATAAAATAATAGTAATTTTGCCGAGGTAAAATATAGATATATTTTTAGCGTTGGTTATGAAATAAATGACATAAAACTTATACAAATGAAAATTTTAAAGTTTTATGTTAAGTATAGTTGTAGTTAAAATCGAATATTATTTATAATCATTCTTTATCTCTAAATTATAATAACGATAATCTATCAGTTTGTGATTATAATAAAAACTAATATATTATAAAATAATACAATTATTTTCAATTATGTTCAAAGTATAAGTTCTATTATTAAATGAGATCTATTTGCCTAACTACAAATGTATTTTATGCAGAAAAATATCTATAGAGTTTAAGTGTAAAATAGACTTTTGAAAGCTTATAACATATAAAGTAATAAAGTATTTTGTAAGAATACTTAAGTTACTACTTTGTTTCTCCTGACTACAGATCTTTTATCTTTTTGATGAATAATTTATAAAGCTTTTTTTAATTAAAATTGCTACTCACTTTTTATTTATAAAATTGTAGTTTGTACAGAATTTTAAGAAGTTTCTACGTTATCTCTCTGAACAATTTTGCAGTTATATTATTTATAAAATACATGCTATTCTGAGAAATACTTTTTAATTATTTATACTATTATAAGAAATATTAAGAAGAAGAACAGATAATTTCTTAGTACCTTGAAGTAAAAAAAAATATTACGTTGATTTGAGGAACGTTAGCAATTAGTTAAAAAGAGAAAATTGATTTTCATTTTATTTAAGCTAACAGGAATGAAAATATCTGAATGATAAAGCACAAAACTTTCGTCCTACAATTACCCACATAAGGCTCTATTCTTTTATTAAAATAACGACTAGGTCACGGATACGTTAAAGTAAATATCATTGATAAGGATTTTCACAAATCGGAACTTCGTCCATGTAATACGTCCGTACATACGGGACTCGTGCATTATTATGCTCCCTTTAAAGTGTTTGATTGATTTTAACAACCCCCACCAGATCGGATATTCTGTTCGTATGGCACGACACTACCGCTGTTGTGGTGCACCCCTGATCCTGCGGACAGATACAAATGAATCGAATGGTTCTCGCCGAGCTGTTCTGCCCGATCTAATCCTTTAAAGGGATATTCGGCCTGTATTTCACTTCGGTTAATCTATACAAATAGTCGTGAGATATATAGAATAAACGGTGCTTGTCTCTCGAGCCAAGCATCGAGTTGCCCAGTGAAATTAACACGATGCTTCGAAACTAAAAACTTGCTCGCTTACAGAGTCGCGCATGATAGGTTGAGCTTTATTCCTTATTGCATGCGTTCGTTGTGTTGAGCCTGAAACGCAATGTTGATGAGCTGAGAGAGAGAGAGAGAGAGAGAGAGAGAAAGAGAGCGTGAGATGAAACGAGTTAAGATGGATCGAGCTGTAAGGAGGGGGGAGTGCGCGAGTCTTTACTTGCCTCAACATGATCTGTTTCCGAGAAACGTGTTTTTAATTTTTCTTTTCAAATTATTAGATTTTTGCATGGCCTTTATTCAGAACATAATAACTAATTTATGTTTTCTTAGTTTGTCATTCTCTTGAGTAACTGAATATGACAAATTATTAATTGGTATGCACTGAGTTAAAATAATTATCAATGCCTACTCTGGTAACGATAAATCTTAATTTCAGACATTGAATGAAAATGCATTTCATTGTTTTCACCTTATTCATTCCGATAATTAAATTGTGATAGTTATATTGATATTTTATTCGAAATAAAATTATTATTTTCCATCTCTAAATAAATAATTATTTTCTTCTTTATTATAAACTTTGCAAGTGAGTTATATCATATATATAATATATCATTATATATTCTAAAGTTACTATTATTAACATTTTATAATTGATCATTTTACGTATTTCAGATCTAAATCTGTAACCTAAAATTGAAAACATTTGTATATGTATTGTAGAGGTTAAGATGTATTTATCAACGAAAGTTATAACATGACTTTATTAACAGAATATAAGATATTCACTTTGTACGATAAAATGTAAATTCTGTATTTATGGTAATTCAATTGCAATTATTTTTATGATCGACAATGAGCTTAAATTAAAAGTGATGGGTGGATTCTGCATGAATATGAATTGTTATATAAATTAAAATAATGGCTTTCGAAGTTAAGAATGAATGTGAAAATATTGACAGGTTTGGTAAAATTAAGTAATAAATTTGAGTTGAATATTAAATGACCGAAAAAAAGCTCTACAAATACACTCACGATTAGTTAACGAAAAGGGCTCCGTGTAGTAAGGCGATCGTAAATAATGAAGAAGACGTCGAAAATGAAGGGCAAATCCTTTCTCTCTTCTTCTTTCCTCGGAAAATCAGCACGCACCGTCATCAAGTGGATTAATAGCTTCTATTTTAAGCGGTCATATCAAAGGCAGTACACGCGACGCGCTTCCATCTCTCGTGATACGACGGTGATACTAAGACGATGACGACTCAGCTAGTAATTGCTTACGCGCCGGAAAGCGAAGTTTTGAATTCAAATGCTTCTGAAAACCGAGGGCGACCACTATGTATTCTTTTTGTCTCTCTCTCTTTCTCTCTTTCTCTTTGCTAACGACAGTTACACCCAAGAACAGTAAGAGATCCAACAAAAAAACAACGTCAATTTAAAAAATCTCTGTCCTTATAGTGGCTCATAAATTAACCTGACAGGATATATCGTATACTTCTGAAAAGTAGACGGGAAAAATGGTATGCCCTACCTAGTTCGTTATCACCCTCTCTTTTCTTCGTCCACAATCCTCTCTCTAAAGAGGGTTCACAAAGATGAGTCCTTTTACATTCTACCCTAGTCATAGTGCAAAGGACGCAAGCCTGCGGACTCACTGAATTTCACGCTGAATAATATATGTAGGACCTTTGTTGACGATCTGATTTGACTTTCTAACCTTTGGCGAGTCAATCTCTTTCATTATAATTATTACTTGTTATGTGTTTTATAATACAAAGTTTTGTTAATGCATTGAATTCTTTACTTTCTTACGCTTTCTAAAGAATAATGAAAACTAAATACTTGCTGTATTTATTAGTCGTACGTATGTGTTAGTAAAAAGGGTTTTATTCCATTAATTAACTTTAAAGCTCTGTTTACAACATTTCCTACCCTTCTTTGTATTTTATGAGTTTACCCATTAGCCTAATATTTTTTAAAATTACAATTCATCTTGAATGGATTTTGTAATCTTTTTGGCGTATATTTTACAAATGATTATTAAATAATTTTGATTACGAGTTACTCAGTACATGAAAAAAGATTGATTTAAACGATTGATAATGTTTGAAGTTACAGTTAATGATCTCTCTTTTTTGTTATTCAATTCTGATTGAAGTCACTTTTGATTTAAAGATAAAGTGAAATGAAGATATGTTGTCAAGAACCTGTGTTAAACTTTTTTATATGCTTACTTTGTCATAGTTTTCGCTCTCTTGACTTTTTCACTCGCAGAAACATCATGTTTCTTCCTTCTATCTCTTATCAGGGAATTACCTTCTGCGATCTAACCGTATTGTTTAAATACAATTTTGTCGTTTACTAATTAATGCTTTCAACATCAAAGAAGATGTTTATTGGTTCATGTGATGCTAAAGAGACGGTAACGAAGAGGTAACTCACTAAGCGAAGAGTTGGAGAGACTTGAAGGGGAGGCATCCAAAGATTCCGCTAGGAGAAATAGAGAGAGAAAGTGAAGGAAAGAGACAGAAAGAGATAGAGAAAGATGATTTGACTATACAGTATATACGTGTGCAACTTAAAAGAGGCCAAAAATAACAAGAGCAACTAAAGAAACACACTCCGCTTCTTTCATTTCATTTTTTACGCTCCCATGCATTTCCGAGATCTTTTTACTCGTTCTTTTATCATTTTTATCTTCCTCTGTACAATTTTCATTTTTTTAATATATAATTTTTATTATTTCATTTCTAAGCCCTTATATATGTGTTTCTATATACGTAATCTTATATTTTATTTTCATAATATTTGGTGTAGTATTTACATTTAAAGTACATTTGTTTTTATGATGATAATCGAAGTACATTATAACAGTTATTATCATAACTATTTCAATATTAAATTTTTTAGGTTACTTTGTGAAACGTACTAAATTGTTTAAGACTCATTTTTTCTGTTATTAGAGTTTATTGAATAATTATAATATTTATATTTTTAAATCTTTTTTTCTTTTTATTCGTGTACAATAATATCAGAAACTAAAATTTAATTTAGTTTATATATTAATGAGAATAGCTCTTATATTTACAAGAAACATAAACAATTAAATATAATTATATTTTCTAAACGTTTTTTTTGCAAATAGCTGTGATAACTATATTTAATATATATAAAAATAATATTTATAATTATATAAATATTTATATTATATTAAAAATTACTTATTATTGCATTATGATAGTCAGCAAAGCGAATTTACATAATGGAATCTTCAATTTAATCGAAAACAATTGTTTTAATAAAATTATTTTTGAAACGATTCATTTAATATGCAAAATTAACAGAAGTTAACGAAAAACATTAAAATACGAAAAATTCCATGTTTTCTGAAACGTCACCTTGTTTTCACTGCAAATTTTACCAAGTTCCGTTTGTAAATCTACTTACTTTGTAAGATTTGTATCACTTTCCATTTTTCCGAGCCCTTCACTCCACAACATTTCTTCTTTTCCCAATAGCATTGCCTGGGTTAGCTTTCTCTGGTAGCCGTCGTTATCACGAATACAACTACCCACAGACTCATTAACTTTATTCCTGAGTTGCTACTACTGCTTCCATAAGACTCCCGTGATCCCAACAAATTAGACAGGGAAACGTAGACAGAGAGAGAGAGAGAACATCTGCGCCGTCGTCAAATCAGTCACAGTTAGCTACGTAGTTTCCACTATCAAACAGAAAACGACTTGCATACACATCTTCTACCTCTCTCGCACCTTGTCCCTTGCTGTCTCTTATTTGTGTACATGTATATGTTATGTATATAGTTCTTTGTCGACTGTTTCCCGAGAGAACACAAATCTATATACTAGTCTGTGCATTTGTCGAAACTCGGTGGAAGCAAAGAGGAGAGAAAGTACCATTCCAGTGCAGTATAAAGAAGACGTATACAACTGTGTCTTTATTCCATTTAAGCTTCACACGGAGTGAGTGACTTTTCGAAATCATGATATCTCAACCTGAGGCAATAATATTTTGAATTTTCAGACTTCAAATGACTCTTTGATCCACTAGCGATTATTATACTCATAGTAAAAAGCACAAATTCACTGTCACGTTGAAGTACCTATTTCCATTCCGAGAAATGATAAGTTTTCTGTGTTTATACGTGTTATTAGTGCCTAAAGACATCTACCCACTGATATTCCACGATACGTGAGCTATTTATTTAAAGAATATGTAATAATTATCATTGTTAGATTTTTATCTAAGATTTTTATATAATATTTTACAAGAACATAATATAAATGTCGCTTACATTTCCTAAATATCATGATTTAAAAAATTTACAATATTTTAGATTTATTACTATTAGATCAATAGGATTGGTTTAATTATAAATTGAATGTTTATAAAATGCTTAGTAATTTATTTTATAAGGATTCGACAAAATATTTCTAACTATTAATTCCAGATTCTAGATAGATATATGTTAATTTAGATTAAAGAAATACAATATTGTAAAATTTTATAATATTATAAACACAGGTTGTAAATATATTAACGTTTGATTAGGAATTTACTTTAAAAAAGAATTCATTGTACATTAAATTAAGCTATCGATTTCGAATAAAATGTTATTATTCATATTTTATTAAACTTTTAAAAATAATATTCAATGATTCATAAATTTTAAAATTAGTTCTAATTATAAGACTGTACATATTTTTCATATAATATATATTATATGTATTAATTCCTTTTATTTATTCCAATTTCGTATAGTCTCAAATTATAAAAAATTTTTCTTATTAAACGTAACAGTTTTTACTAACTAAATAAAATTTTCAACGCTACTCGTATATTCTATAACTATAATTGAAATACATTTATTATTGAAACAAATTAATGAAGTAATATCTTATTAATAAATAACTAGACAACTTATAAGATAGTATAAGTGATAAAACAGTAAACAAATATATATATGTGTGTATATTTATATTTATATGTATATGTATATATATAACGATCCACCGAATGTAATATGAGTATTCAGTATGGCTCAGAAAGCTTAAAGCTTAGAAGAACAAAAGCTCCTTAAGTAATTGATCGGGACTGTAATCAGATGTAGCTCTCTGATACCATCATTGTGCCAACTGATCACATAGCTTCTTCTTTCTCTTTTTCTGACAAAACCACTCGAGTGTTGAGTTAATGAAAAGAAGCATAAGAACAAAGATGAACAAGGTCGAATGATAAATGAGTATTAACAAGAAGTATAAGTAATCGATTCTTGGATGATTTCTCTTAACTAAAAATAAGTCTTTGCAAGACAAGCAATTATCCATGAATTAAATAATGTATTATTTTTATCTAAAAAAGAGAAATTATATTGTTATATTAATAAAAAGAATACTTAAAAGAAAAATTAAAAAATCTAATATATAACCATATTTAATTATTTATTATTTAAATGTAACAATTGCGAAGTTTATTGTAGCCTATTCTTTACTTTCGTATGGACGTGCACGTGCGCATGTATCTGCATACGCGTGCGTGGGTGACTAGGGTGTGATATATGGCTAAGTACCTATTCTTGTGCTATTTTGAAAGTTATATTATTATTAAAGTGTTGATTTATGCAATTAATAAAATTATCAGGTTAAATTTTCTGTATCAAAAATTATATTTCTTAAATAATTAGATTAAGTAAATAATTCATATTTAATAATAAAACTAATAGTAATGTATTAAATCAAAGTACCTTTTTGTTAGATAAGATCAAATTATTATTCTCCAAGAAGTATAGTCAAACAAACAAAGATACTCACATTAATTGATTAAAAATTTAATAAAATCCCTTTTTTATTATAGTGATTAAGATATATATTTTATATGAATTGGATACTATAAAATGATGTTTATATATATTACTCGATGTATAACTATTCACAGTTTCATAAACATTAAATTCATAAAAAAAATGTAATTAGGGGTATGTATAGACACACGCTTTATTCTATAGAAATAAGCGAAGGGAAATAAAGGAATGAAAAACTAAGAATAAACATATATTTTTTCCTATATAATTAAAAGATGCTAACAATATGAATATATAAGCAATTACTTTTCTCTATACAGCCTGATAATCATAGTCTTTCTAACAGATGTTAAAAATAAACAGTTATAATTTGTTTTCTTGTTAGATAAAGATAATTGTACATGTAACCTTTTATTTGTATAGATATCTAAGCTAATATTAAAAGCTTTTATAAAATTTTGATATCAGTAATCAGTAACAAAATTGAAGTTTTTTACAATGAATTATACTGATAAGTATTCAACAAAATCTTCATTGCTCGTAGGGTTGAAAAGACTATCGAATTTCTAAAAGTATTCAAAAAATATTTAACCTATTTAATCTGTTTCATATAAAACCAACTAATTATTCAATTCTCGTATACATAATAAAGATCTTTGAAATATACAATAACAATAAAACGATAAAAAACAATTTATCTTCTAGCTAAAAGAAAAATAATTTGTTACTTTATAATGCAAAAAAGAAAATAATTGAATCAAAGGTAACTGAACTTGAAATAATTTCATATAAAATCTCAAAACTACTGATATAATTTAAAATTGGTTTAATTGGATCTTCATAAAACAATACGATGTTTAAATTTGATTTAATGAAATGAGCAAAATTGATACCGCAATTCGTACATTTAACAAAAATTTACAAGCTCAAGCTGAAATAGATGAAAAAAACTCAATATATTATAATCCATTGAAAGACTCGATACATACAGTCAAGAGACATCGCTTACGATTAATACTGAAGAGCAATAGAAACAGTGGGATGGATGATTTGCCTTAACTACAATTGCCCCGCTCTGTGTCAATAGGCTCGATTTCCCTTTCAAGTTGTCAACTCTTTTTGTATGCTTGGCAAATCATCACCAGGGGGATACAGCATCGACAAGTATAGCGTAGACTATGGGTGGGCAAAGAATGAGGAACGATGGCGAGGGGCAGGTTAAATTAACAATATTGTTACGACAAAGACGGTGGCTAAAGGCTAGGGCCCGTAGGCGCGACCTGCGGGACCTCGACACACGTATGCGCTTGTGAAAGGAAAAAGCGGGAGAAGGTTCACTGGGTAAACAATTCCACTTGATGATCGGCTCGTTTGATGTTGCCTGATTACCTTCGACAAACACTCGCTGATTCTCCGTGAAAATACGCGGGATTTCGCGAAAATCTGTACGCGTAAGTGTGCGTTGGTATCCCCTCGGCATGACGGATAGCGAAAGCTAATCGGGAAAAACTTGAGGGAAGACTATGTACATTTAAGAAATTTTGCAATTAGTATTATCTAATATATTAAGCTCTGCTGAAAAATAATTCAAATGCATTTTGTAAAAACCTTGGAATGCGATATTTTATGATTTAATTTTCTAATGGATTGATAACACTTTAAAATTCATGAACAAGATAACTAAATAAATTCAGATAGTTAAATCAAATAGAATCTCAATATATAATCTATCTATAATAATAAAATAATAATTTAGAAAATTATAATGGTATTGTGTTTAAATTGAATTAATATTGTCTGTATTACGTCACTCAGGTGTCGCACTTGCATAACGCCTTTTTTCTAAAAGTATTAAAAACTTTCTTAAGTAAATACATAAAAAATTTTAATCTCTAAATTAATAAAAATTACAATAATGTGAAAGAAAATAGATATATATTCATAATATATTCTATAATGTTTCAATGCAAGCATTTATAAAAAGTGGAAATAAAAAACGTAATTTATAGATAAAGACTTAAATATTTACTTCTAAGTAATTTGCTGCAATAATTATAATCAACATTATAAATTGCACAAGGTAAACAATTAACATCGTTGAAAAGTATCTTGAAAATTCAGTTTCTTCATTAAAAAAATAATATCGATTAACATTATGCTAAATTTAATTTTAATCGCATTTAAATTTCAATATCGTAGAATAGAATTTACCTAATAATAGAAAATATATATTGCATGTCCTTCTTATTTTAATAAGTAACAATACTAAAAAATCCTAAAGAGTTCACTAAAGCTGAATATAAACTTATCAATATGTGCATTAGCTTTTTAAATGAATATTTTATTTATGTAATACGTGGAACGAAAATCAGTTTCTGTATACCTTAATGAGAATTTTTATACGAAAAAAGAATACACAATAAAAGGAAAAAAAGTAATGTATAATAAACAGAAACACTTATATTTTTCTTATTTATAGTTATAATAGATACAGGACAGTAAGAAAAAATTATTAATTCACATTTGATTCATTACAGGTATTACTTTCATTGATATTTTGTCAATATTTTCCCGTCGTTATATGTTCTATGTATTTTTAAAAGGCGCATCTCACAGTTCACATTCATGATTTACATAACGGATTATATATCGACATAAAATTGCTTAGTTAAAAGGCATTTCAAATATTTATTTCAATACTTAAACGATTTTTACTTCTATTAGAAAAAGGAACGGAAACGAGAAAATTGCAACAATCGAACAGTCGACATAGACATCATTACGGAGAGAGCGTAGTTTAAAAAATTAACGACAAAAGATAATCTGATAGAATCTTTCTTAATATACATATTGACTTTATTACCGAGTAAGAATATTTATGCGATCACTGCACTCGCATTTCTATAGCTAGTGGTTACGAGCGGATAGTCGAAGCGCTAGAACCATAACGAAATACCTTAACAAAAAACCAACAGGCGTGCGCATACTCATATACGTATGCCCACACACGCGCGTGCGTGTACACACACACGAACGTTAACCAGTCTGACATCTCTTCTAAATTTAATGTATCAGTGTAATGAGAATTAACGAATAATTTAAAAATAAGCTAATTAACATTTACAATAATTTTCCATAGTACTTAAGAATTGTATAATACACTTATAGATTTTTAAAGTCAATTATATATACTACTATTTAGATATAAATTTGTTTAAGCGTACAATAAGTGTATTATGCGTGACTAAGTAGAAGCCTAATGCATGGACAATCGAGAGCTTTAGTTGTATTGACTTGTTACTTTAGTCTAGTGTTCTAGTGTCTTGCCTTGGTTTACACTCCTAACTTTACGCACTTTATTCGCTCATTCGCTTTATTCTTTTTTCATCGCCTTCTCAAAACTGCTCTTTCATTTTGCTTTGCAGCGTGATCGATGCTTAGTCGTCACCACTCGTTTATCATCAGTAATTCTCGCTTTAAAACATTATTCTTTTCTTTCTTTTATTCGATTTTTATGAAACGTGTGAAACTATTTCTAATCTATTTTATATAGTTTAATTGAAAACGTAACTTTTTATTTCCGTCATTCTTTTTATTAATCCTCGTATAAAAGTACTAAACTATTAAATTTCCTAGTTGACTTTTAATATATGAAGATATTGGATATTGGTAGTTCTAAAAATTTAATTAGAATTTTCTTTCATTTTTCTACGACTGGTGAAAATGGCATTCGAAATTGCTTCATATGCTCAAGATTCTACATGACAAATGAATCAGATAATGCACATTACTGCCAGTAAAATAAAATTCTGAACTTAATTTCAATTCCTAGAATAGAGTAGAAAAGTCGTAAAATAATAAAAGAGAAGAAAGTGTAGAAACGAGATCCTCTGGTATTCCTATGATGGACTGCTTTGTACTATGCGGTGTATGAGGAGCGCTTATCGCTCATTACACCGCGCTAGCTACAAAGCAAGCAATCCGTTGAACGCGAGTAGAAGGGGAGTTTGGCGTGTGCGACAGCAAGAAACGCGAGTGAGAGCGAGAATACAGCGGCGCTTCTTGCTTTTTCAAAAAAATTTAATAAAATGACTGCGCTCGCGCGACCGCCTCCCAGCTCAACGGCGCGTAAAACCTGTTTCCGCGTCAGTTGCTTGATCAATCTTGTTAATTAACACTCTGGCCTCCACGAAGAGTTTGCAAGAATATAAGAGAGAGAAAGAGAAATGGAGCGAGTGAGTGCCGGCGAGGGAGAGAGGGGAGGTGGCGCGAGGCCACCGCAGGAATTTTCATCGCGTCTCATCCTTCATCCCCGGCGAGACACGCGCACACGAACGAACGCGAATCTAGAGCGCCTTTTGAAATTTAATGGACACGACGGAGATTTACAACGTTTTAACAGCCTTCCATAAGCTATACACTTGACGCTTTCTGATCGAACGGTCGCTCGATTCACCGCCGTATATACCTCGTTATGGGCGTCTCACTCGCTCTTATGTGGAATATACGTCGCTCTGCACACGCGATTCGCTATAAGCTCAAAGTAAAAGGACGAAAAGCTTTAACATCGACACTGATGAATTTTCACGCGATTGGTTGGATTCGTGCACAGTTTACGCGTAATACCTGTGCGACTTATGTTCTGCATGATTAAAAATTATTATGAACATTCTAGCTGTTCTTTCTATCGTTGCTACAAAAATTAATTGCTACCGCCGTTTTACTTCTATTTGCTAAAAAGTTTTATCACAAAACTCGTAACGTTTACATTCGGAATTTTGCATTAAAGAAAATGCTTTTCAGCTGAACAGGATTTTTTTTTATGAGGCATATACTTTACTCTTCCTTCTTCTTTTACTTTATATACGAATCTACTCGTTACATGCGAAATGTTTTATAACTGTTGCAAACGAATTTATTCGTGATTCACTGTAACTTTGTAATATACACATTTTTTTCATTAATTATTTAATACTTTAATATTGTATATTTTTCCAAAGGATTGCTTTATAATCAATATATATGCAGATTAATTCTTATCTCGTTAAAAAATATAAAAATATTATATGTGAAAATGAAGCAAATTTTTCGCACTTCATTTCCTAGTTAGAAAAAAAAGAACCACAGTATTAATAATAAATATTACGGTTAATAACATTTACATGTTTACTACTTAACAATTATTTTGAATAATTTTAATCTTTTATTAGTTTAAAATTTATTACTGATTATAAGTAAATAAAGAAATTTATTAATTTTAGACTTTTAAAAGATGTCACATTCAAAATTGTCTTAAAAATGTACAAGATTGATAAATTAATTTATCGATATAATAATTATGATAATTATTATATAATAAATATAATAATTGATAAATTAATTGATAAGTAAATGTTCTTAAAAACTGATTTAGTTTAATATCTATAAAAATTATCTTGAGGATATAATGCGCGAAGATGCTAATATATTACTAGCAAATGAGTTACTCTCCCTTCCCTCATACTCGCTATCACCCTTTCTTATTTACTCTTATTTTAGTAAGAACTATTTTCTTCAGAAATGATAACAATTCTTTAATAAAATGTTTCGTTTAACGTGCAAACTTTGAGTCTTTAAGTCGGATTGATTATTTTTGATATACTGAAGATGATTCAAATAGTGATAAAGTCAAGGTCTCGTACTAAGATTATCTCACTTATGCTCCAACTAGTACACTTATTCCTGGATTCAACCATTGAAAAATACGTGAAGATGCACACTCATACAAAAAAATTTATTGCTATATTTGAACGCAAAAAAATAAATTATTATTTATATAATACATCAGTCTAAATATAATTATAAATTTCGAAAAACTTTTCTAATTTGTTAATATAATTTTGCAATATAAAACATTTTAAATTTTATTATGTGAACTTCATTGTTTATATATTAATAATTCATTTATTTTAAATTTATTATCCTCCTTCATAAATTATTTATTTTTTTAACATTTATCTTAAAGTAATAAAATAAAAATTTTTCAAATACTTAAAATATTTATTTAATAATCATGATTAAAAATTGAATTTACGAATATATAATATATAATCATAATTTTAAATATTTTCGAAATATTAATAAATCAACCGCTTCAGAATTTCAATACAGATGTTTAATGCAGGCGTGCGTTGTATTTAATCAATATGTATGTACTATTTATTTTATATTTAAGATGCAAATTGCTTTTAATAGAAAAATTCTCCTTATTATTAGATTTTGTTAGCTTTTGCATAAAGTAAGAGGTCAGTTCTTATAAGCGAATACAACAGATAATTTTGAGAAATTAAAAGCATAAGTATACACCGTTACAAAAAGAAATTAAATATTAATTAAAAAATGTAATCAAATATTTATATAAATACTGTACTTATTATCTAAATACCTAATATATCTGTGTATGGTTATTTACTATATTAAAACTTAATGATATAACTGGTACTGATGAAAGTGGATAATAACTTTATAATCTTCTAAATACGCCTTTATAGGTATAAAACTTGATTTTTATTTTCTACTTTAAACCAGTTATATCATATTATTACTAATTGTTCTTATATTTTCAAATTCTTTATCATTTTCATTCTAACTATTTATTTTAAATCTTAAAATAAAATAAATACACTTAAGAACAAGTCCAATCAAGCTTTCACACTAAACAGAATTTGTACTTAAAAGTACAATTGCATGTATACACATATTATTTTAAATCCTCGAATCATCAAGTATTTTCGAATTAGTATTATTCGAAGTCTATTTTTATTAATTAATTATTTTATTTTATTTTTATTAATTATTTTAATCAATGTCAAATAATATTTAAATGTTTAAATTTATAAAATGTATATAAATTTCTTTCTTTCAATAATAAAATTTTAATAAAATGAACTTTTAACAAAATCCTTTTCGTGTTTCTATCTTCTAATAATTATATAATCGAAATACCGATAATTAATTTATTTTTATATTCAACTATAATATGAACAAATTTGAAAAACTTAATTTCTTATTGGTTGCAATTATATTAACAATACAAATAGAATAGGCTTCTGGTTTTAATTCGAAAATACAATTTGTATATTGAAAAGTTCAAAAATATCTCAAATATAGAAGTATACTATTAAATAAATTAAACAACTCGAAATATTGTAGTTATATAAATTTGTAATTATAAATAATGAACTATTATTTATAATTGCAATACTTTACAAATTGTCTATATAAAATTATTTTATTGAATTTGAATATATATGAACTTATTTTATTCTATATAATTTTATTTATGTATATTTATTATTTTTATGTTTATTAGTTATCTAATAAGAAAATATTTTGCGAAGAGCTGATATATTATAGAAATTTCACAGAAACTTCAAGTAATGATTTAAATTATGTAAAAATGAAGAAAAGTATTTAAATCATTTTAAATTATACGTTATTAATTGACAAAAATTATTTCCTTGAATTTGAATTTATATATTATCTGAAGTGTAATATATTAAGCAATCTTTGATTTGTTATTTTTTCAGAATAATGTATTACTTTCAATGGAAATTATATATTTAAAAAGGTATTCTATAATATTCAGATAAATCATTTATAAGTATTAAAAATTCATGCTAAAAGTTTTATTAACAAATTTTATATGTGATGAATAAATTTCTAGTTTTTATTTCTAGAGTTCGTTCTATTATTTATAATAATATTTTTGTTTTTGCAATAATTCGATATATTCGTTAAAGAATGTTGAATTTTAAATATTGTAAAAGTTTCTTTTTCTTTTTATACGAACTAATCTTTTCCAATTATGTTTTCAATTACTTTGGAAGTTTGATACTATTTCTGTTAAATTTATAAATCAGATTAATTTTTTGACGCAAATATAAAAATGCTATATATTTAAATAATAATTTAAAATAATGATCATTTCGAGTAGTCACTTAAAATAAGTAAACCACTATCATCAAATAATTAATTAAAGCGAATTATTTCACGGTAAATACCAAGTATAACGGACATCAAGACAAGACGTCTGGCCACCGACGAATTCATGAAAAGTTCCTTGAAAAATTCAGAAATGACCAGATAAGGAGGTGTACTAACTCATGTATAAGCTGTGGTGAGTATTGGTGCATATTTGCGATTTATAGAATTAACCACTTAATAAAGAGTATTGAATTGATGCATTTAATCAACTTGCAGATTTTATAACTATATTCGATGACTATGTAATATATTTTGAGTGTAGAACGTCAGCTATCAAGACACTTTCTTCACATAAAAGTAAGAAAAATGGGCCTTCGCTATCAATTGAATCAATTCTTATTAAATTGATTCATTACTTTTACTTAATTTATTGTCAATTAATATCGTACTAATTTCTACAATTTTACTTATTATCGATCAATATTGAAAAATACTTGAAACAAAATAAGATCAGAAAAGCAGTTGTTATATGAAATTATTCAGTTTTATGAAAAAGAATTTCAATTTTTGGTAAAACATTGTTAAATTATTTATACTACGTATATTAGCTCATATCTTAAAAGAAACAATAATAACAATAACTTACTAATTGAAAAATTTCTTTCATAAGTTATTTTATTCGCAAAAAATTATATTCAATAATAGATATTAAAGAAATAATCACGTAACTCTACAATGACAATAATATAAAACATAATGAGTAAACAACTATAATTTTAATTATGAATATTTAAATTTGAAAGTTTATTTCATATTTGAATCATTAATATATAATTCCATAATTAATTGAATAATTTAAATGTTCAACTAAATAAAATGTATAGATCAACTGAAATTTATATCTGAAGATGATCAAAAAGAAAAACGTGATTTACAGGATTGTATTTATATACAACACAAAGATTTAGTAATAAAATTAATTGCAATATTTTTTACTTATAACTACAATTTTAGATTAAGTTAGCTGTTACATTTAAAAGTAATGGATATAAATTAAATGTAGACCGTATAATTTTTTTAAATAACAATATATCACAATGAATAGAAATAGTTTTGAAGTGGCACATTTATTTGAAAGCTGGAAGGTAAAATTTTAATCGTGTACTCAAATATTCGATTTCTAGGCTTTAATCATCTAAAATAAATTGTTATATCAATTTGTTTTGTTGGATCAATTTTGAATGAAAAATATAATAATCTTACATCATATGGAAAATTTCCATCGTTTATCTTAACAACTCTTTCCAAATTATTATGGATTAACCAAAATGTAATAATAATAACTTACTATGGGTTCTGTTAAATTATACATTAAGAATCGGTAAATAGTTTCGGTTGAATGAAATGTATATTCCTTTCGGAGCAAAAACAAAAGCAAACGATAATTTAGAAGATTCACATCTCAAAGACACTTGTTCTTAATTACGCATGTCGATGGACGTTACTTTGTTTGAGAATAAAAAGTAAAAAAAAAAGAAAAAGAGAAGGAATCGAACAAAACAGTTTTTTATAGAATCTCCTCGTCTCTTGAGAAGGCAACAATGCAGGCGAACAGTTGCAGAGTCAGTATACGCAATTTAATACCGTAAATAGCACACGAAACTTTAATTGTGATTAACCAATTGCGCGTCACTGCATCCGATACACGTTTCTCCAAGCGAAGCCAGATAAAGCAAAACGTCAACTTGACAACGGGCCACCTCTTTAAAAAGGCGCAGAATGCTCGAACAAACAGAAAGAGTCCAGTTGGAATTGAGGCACATATACAAATGCATCGATAGAGAGAGAGAGAGAGAGAAAGAGAGAGAGAGTGTGAGAGTGAAAAGGAGGCAAGGAGTGAGAGAGAGAGAGGGAAAGTGAATGAGTGAGGGAGTGTATGCGAAGCCGTGGAAACAGGGGTAGAGGAGAATATTCGTTGAAAAGTAAAGCCCTAATTAGTGTCTCCGTGACGATATCTGATTGGGAGGGGGTCTAGCCAGCCTGTGTATCGACTCGTGGTGCATGGCCGTGTAAAAGCTGAGAAAGAAAGCGCAATAAAGTGAGACGGCGACGAGGACGACGAGAAGACCCGTGCCGCTATTATAGAAGTAAGTAAAGAAGGACGCTTTCTCTCTCTCTCTCTCTCACTCTCTCACTCTCTTATATTGCTCTCAGCTATTGCGCGCACGGCTCGATCAACAATAGAGGCGGCGATGGCCAATCATAAAGAGATTCACCGCTTTTCTTTCTCTCGTTCGCGGTGCGACGACGACACGTAATCTGAATAAAATATACGATTGAATCGATAGATAAAGGACAATGCTCTTTTCACCGCGAAAACAGTCAAGGACGAGACAAGGAGGGAGGCTGTTCTTTCTCTCCCCTCTCACTCTCTCTCATTCTCTCTCTCTCTCTCTCTTTCCCTACTTTTCGCGGCGATATTTCGCTCCTCTCTTCCGCAAAGTAAACGCAAAAGCGAAAGACTCCCTCGACAAAGAGGCTCTCGTTCGCTGTTGCTCTCCTTCTATGCAAATTAAATGCTGTTTCCATAACCATTCGTCCGTTCCATTGAGTGAGGTTCGAGCCGCGGCGTTGCGTTCCCGCTTTGTCATCAAGGTAAAGGGAACTTTTACAAGGGTCCGCCGCTACTGTTCTCTTGCTCGCACTTTTCTCCGTTCGCCGCTGCTATACTCTTTCAAACTACCCATCCCCGCGAGAATCGCCTCCGCGGAACTACGGTTTTCGCCCTTTAATTTCTTCTCTTGTCGATTTCCTTCTCACTCCTTTTTACTTTTGGTTGCGCATGTATACTCTTTATAGACCCCCTTTGTGTAAAAGTCTCTTCACTCTCGTATTTTTCTCCGCGTTACCAATAAATTCACCTTATTGGTAATTGTTTGCTTAGTCCCTGCCAATAATTATTTTTTTTGTTTCTAATCTATTCATAAGAGAATGTAAATTCAAAGAATTCTCTGGATTTCTTCATTATTCCGATTACCCTTTATATTTAAGAATATGTATTCTATTTATATTCTACTATTCGATAAAATGTATTATAAAATGTATTGCAATTAGTATGTCTTACGAAGTGTTCGTGCGATTTATATAATCAAATGATTAAGCATTAATTTTTCGAGTGTACTTTTTAATTCTCATTCTGGAACGGATCGTGCAATTAATAATTAAGAACATTTAATTAAGTTCATTGCATATCACTTCGCTAAAAAACACGAGGTAAATATAATTCATACTGAGTGTTATAAATATCGAATCGAATTTTTATAAAAGATAAAATAAGCAACATTATAAACAATTTTATTTAAATTAAAAAAATTTAAGTGAGGTAGTACTTACAGCTTCTTATATTTTTTTAATTTCGTCGATATCTTCACATTTTCGAAAATTTATTTAAGCACGTTCATGTGGATTAATATAGATTTTTCCAAAAAAATATTATTACAAAAAATTTTTTTCTATCGTTGATATATTTTCTAACAAAATTTTTAATGCCTTTTTAATTTTTAAAAAACCTTTAATGTTTAGATAATTAAACAGTTATCAGAAATTTGAGTTTGTAAAGACCGCCTTTTTCTTTTCCTAACACTTCACTCTCTCTCACTCTCGTTCTATTATATCCGCCAATTTGTCCCACGTTCTTCTTTCTTTCTCTTTCAGTGAATCTTTTTCTTTTACTAAAGCATGACATTCTAATTTCAATAAGCTAAAGCTTCAGTACCAGGATTTATCCAGGCGTCTCTCTCTCTCTCTCTCTCTCTCTCTCTCTCTCTTACATTTTATTAATCAAAAGTACTTTTTAGTAGAAAAACAGAAGTATAATACATATGGTTCATCTAATGAAAGCGGAAAGAGAAAGAGAGAGAAATAAAGAGCATATATAGAGAAATGGACGCAAGCCTTCGCTCGATACGATGGCGAATTATGTGGACGGGAAAGGACCGAAGGGCGAAGCACACGTTAATGCTTGGCTTTTACGGCCTTTCCATGCAACCTTCTCGCTTACATCGGTGTGCTTTGCAGCTACTGCCCTTTGAAACCTGAAAATAATGTATAGAACTCGCCTCTTTGAAAAGAGAAAGGGAAGTGAGTAGGAAAAATTGGGGAGACTTCAATAATAATCAATAACGAGCATTTGCGATCCTATTTGTTGTTCGTATATACCTTGAAATAGTCGATTATTTCACTGATAACAAAATTATTTATACCTATACTTATTTTATATAATTTTTTTGATAATTGAACAATTTGATACATTAACTGCTTTATATGTCAAATAACATTTAAAATTCTTAAACAGTTTTATAAAAGAACTGTAATAATGAAATAAATATCCAGAATTTTTATTTTTACTGCTTTGATATACCTTATACTTCATATAAGATATAACTATATGGTTTAGAACTATAGAAATAAAATAATTATTTGAAATTAGTGAAAAAACGAAACTAATGTATAATTACTTGTTAAAAAGAATATATAAATCCTATACAGATAGATATTTGTTATATTATGAATATTCTTTCTTTTATTAAACAGAAAATTTAGTATTTAATTATATCTTTTAAAGAAATTGTAAAAAGAATATTATATGTGTATCACATAATAATTTGTATTTTTTATATATGATGTGATATTACTTATAAGCCTAACTTTCTAACTTTCAGTATTGTAATTTATCTTATACTGTGTATATATATATCCTTTATAGAAATGATATTATAGAAAATTGTACAAAGTTTTAAGAGAGATACTAAAAGATACTGTCCGAAAGACTATTACACATAGCAATCAATTGGTGGGTACGATTTTAGTCAATATTATAATTTAAGATATACTAGACATTTAAGATGGAATATTTAAGGCTTTTTTAATATAATTCTTGAAGATATTTAAAAAAAAAAGCAGAATCGTCGTTTTCCTTAAGTAATGTAACGCATTCTTCCTAAAGTAAACTTCACTCAAAGATCCTTTCACAGCAGTCTTTCACTTACAGGTGCCATGCGCAAGTGAAAAAACACATAAAAAAGCAATAAACTTTAAGAACCTCTAAAAATAGTTGTTTCGAATTAGAAACTAAAACAAATAAAATCTCTGCCAATGAAATGTGCCGATAGTAATGAAAATTATCATACCACAAAGTACAAAGAGAGCCGCGGGCTGCTGTAGTAATGATACAGCTGAGCACGCTCAGGTTGAAAGGGAAAGAAAAGGTAGAAAGATAGAAAGAGAACGAGTGGATGATAAAGAAAAAGGAAAAAAGAATAAGATGTTAAAAAGAAAAGAAATAATCTAGTGAAAAATACTGAATACATTTTAAGAATATTTTTAAATATATTACTTTATCTACTTTAATTATACGTCGAAAAAATGTCTAACATTTACATAAAAAATATTATTCTAATGAAGTAAATAAAATATATATTCTAAATTAAACAAAAAAAAAATATTTAATGTTGTATATTCAGCTAAATCAAATAAAAATGTAACCTAGTTTTAGTGTAATGCTTTTTTAACGAATAAATACTTTAAGGGTGTTAATAGCAATATTTAGCATAATATCTATTTCATAAAGAAAGTTATATTTTACATCGAAATAGCGTGATTTACGTATTTTCAAGGCTTTGAATACAGTTAAAATTCTAATTTATGGAAAATATTTAGAAAAAAAATTTAATATAAAGAATCATTTTAGCATTATATTAATTTTCAAATAGTGAAAATAATAAATTATGTACAAATATAGAATAACACATTCAAAAGGCAAAATAATCTTATAAGATGATTGCAGCAGAAATACGTTAATTAATTTTTTCATTTTGAAAAATATGACAAATTACTGACTTACATTTTATGAATAAACATTTTGTTAATAATAATAATTTGTACTAATAATTTATTAATTTACTTAAAATAATGATTATATTTTTTGTTATAAAATACTTTAAAAAATACATAAATTTACAATAATAAGTATGCAAGAATAATACACTTTCTGTATAAATCTCATTATAATAAACAATTAGTAAATATAATTGAAAATGGCTTATAAATCTTCAATATTTCTTTTACTTACTTTATTTTATTAGAATTATAAATAATTCTAATCTTGTAACAGATTAAAAGCTTAAATGCATATATCTTTTACCTATAATTAAGGCTCTAAATTATTAATTTTCTAAACTATATCAGTTTATAATTTGAATTAAAATCAAATGATTTGTTAAAAAATTACAGTAAAATAAAAATGCTCTGTTTCTCTATAATATTTATATAATTTTAACCATAATACTAAATATTTGATTTACAAAAATTATTTCTCATTACATTTTAGCAAAATGCGAATGATAATAAACTAGTACTCATAGAAAGAATATTAAAAAAACATGTATCTATTTTTGTAGTATGTATTTTTATGTATGTATGCATGTATTTTTTATAATATTTTTGAAAACGTCTTTTTGAAAATTTTTAAATGGCACAATGAAATTTACACTTCTCCGTTTAAAAAAAATTTATAACACTGCTTTCAATTTTTTCAGCTTAAGTATTAGTTTTCTGATGGAAATATTATAAAGATTGACTAAAGGTTAACGATTAAATACCAACTGTAGTATTAAAATAATTATATTCTCGTAATTTTATCCAGAAACGTTATTTTTATTAGATTATCGTATATTATTTAGCTTAAACTATTTTCCTGAAACTGTTAATTACCAATGATAATCCATTTTCTATTTTCATAGCTTTAACATTTCATTGACATAATAATATTTAAGTAGAACTTTATTTAAGGATCACAGTCGTAATAAAAGTAAACGACTTGCTTAATCTATTATATTAATAATAAACTAACCTAATTATATTTAATATAACAAAAGCAGCATAATTAATATCGATAATAACCCAACGAATAATCCTTCAATAATGTTTCTTTCATTCAGGTTTGCCTTTAGCAGTCGCTTAAAAAAGTTAATCAATAATAAACGTACAATTACGATGCAATCAGCTCTTTATGCAACATGAAAATCAAATGTAATGTTGAATTTATCTATTTATGTACGTACTTGTCTATGTAACTATATAACTTTTTATTTTTCATAATCTTACATGTTTTGATAACTTTTAGAAGCTTTTTGGAGAAAATTTCGATTAATAGAAGGAATCAATTATAATTAAAAAGACATTCATTGAAAAGAATTTTCTTATAATCATCATAATGCAATGAAAATCCATAAACTTGTAATTAAAATTTATTAGTAGCAGGCGTTTTGTACGTTGAAAATAAGTATTTTAGATACAGGTATTATTAGGCAACATCGTATTACTTATAAATCAAAATGATATATAAGATAATATTATCTTACCAGTAAATATATATTGAAAAATATATAGATCCTTATGAATAAAATATAATTTTTTTGATCAATCCATGGTAATGCATAAGCCCGTTCTACAAATCATACGAATCAAAATATTATTGTAAAATCAACATAAATTAAAATATAGTCACTCGCGTAGATGAGTATTCTGTTTTAGAAAAAAAAACACGCGAATAAAAATGTTGAATAAACGACAACGATTCATTTAAGTAGCATCGGTACGGATCTACTTCTCCTATATAAAATTGTCAGGCATCAAAAACCAAAAAACTGGCAGAAGGTTTTGATCGCGCAAAAGCAAAACATAAGTTCAATCGTCAGGTAAAAACACAGCGGCTGTCAAGCATCTGTCCGGTTCGTGTTTACTCTTACACATAACAGACTCGATGTATCGATTGGAATTTAAAACAACTAAGCAGTGAGCGTGCATTTCTAATTAATGGTGAATGATTCGCTGGATTCGTCGATGTTTAAACGACTGAGCGAAAGGCTATGCACATTATAAATTCATACAAATTGACGTACGAGGGATCGTATCACCGACCAGAGCATTTGATTTCCATTACTTTCATCCGTTCGTTACAGCAAATGGTTTTTGAGAGGTCTTATGTGCCTTTGGAAAATGTCATAACGTATGAACATAAATCATTGCTAAAAGACGTACGCTTTTTATTCCAAAGTTGCAATTTATACGGTAAACTTTCTTTGGTTTATCACCGAGGAAAGATGGCAAAATGACTTGTTTTATAACGATAAGCGATTTTAATTATACACGGCCTTGAGTCTCTGCACTTATTGGATGCTTTGAAAGTAGTATTAATAATACTTATAAATCTCATCCGTCGATTTGAGTTATGTTTGAAAGTTTTTATGCAACCTTCCGTTGGTAGAATTATCATGGTTCTCTAAACCATAATTCTCAAATAAATTACGGAAACGGAGCTTATCGTAATTGAATTGTATTACGACTAGGAAAAAAAGTGTAAGTCAAGTATAAATAATCAAATAATTCAGAAAAATAATGTGTACTTTATAGCTATATTGTCTAATTATGAGCTTGTACGACTGAGAAAATTTAATACATGTTTAAATCATAAGGCTGAATCGAAAAACTGAAGAGATATAAAGTATTTCTCAATTTCTGCAAACTCGAGAACATAAATTCTTTAAATGAATCATTATGTCAATTTTCAGCTCCAGCCGTAAGCGCAGTGTGAGCGCCTTAAATGCGTCTATTATCATCGAACATCCTTGGAACTTTATTTGAAATACACCGAAAAGTAAACAAAAAGTGCAAGGACCATATTCATCGAGGCGATAAGCAAATCATCGATGGCGCTGAGATAGAAAGACAAAAATAAAGAGACGCAAGAGAGCGGAACTAGTTAATGAGGCTTTTCATTAGGCAGATAAGATAATCAAGCGCGCGTACCCGTGCGATCCCATCCGCTTAATCTAATCGTGCGTCTGCATGCGCAGGCTGTGCACGTGTGTGCGCGCGCGTGTTTTTACGAGAAAGATTATTCGAGCCCATATTTTGCATGCGCGCACTTGCCTCTGCTTGGATACCAATGCATGAAACTCTTTCGAGACAAGGAAGGAAATGGACGAAGAGATGAAGATGGACATATCGAAGGACAACCATGTAGAAGAGATGATGGACGACGAGACAGAGGCGTATCAGCAAGATCAGTTTTTAAGTTTTTAGTTTTCTATCAACGGGATGTAGAGTTTTTTATTTCAAAAGAAAGGCTCTAAATTTATCGATCTATATCGATGCGAAAACTGAGCGAAGATGTTTTAAGAGTGATGTCTACAGTATAGTACAGTGTAGATACCTGTGAATTAATTATAATTGTTTGGGTGTGGCAGAATTTGTTCATTTACATAGATAGCTATTTGCTTATCCTTCTTATGCAGTGCATATTCATTACGTACTTTCTATAATTATATAAATATTCGGAGTAATTTTGATATTCTAAAATTCACAGCTAACATAATTTAGTTATCTAGATGATATTTGAGAATATTTTTGCAGTATAATACCATTATGAAAGTCTTTCATTCTGCAAATACCATAGTTTTCGAGCCATTCAGTTTTTTCATTATTACACGATTACTTATAGATTCAATAAGAAATAATTATAAATTAAATAAACGATGAATATTCAACTTTCATTTTTTAAATAAGAGCACCAATTTTTCGTATATAAATTTGAAAATAGGATCTAGGTACAAAATGTCAAGTTAATTTTAATATATTTTTAATACTAATAGAGTTCTATTTAGTTTATGGCAAACTTTTTTCATTCATTGAAAAATAATGGATCACTTGTTAAAACTATTAATGCTTTATCGATAGGCCTTTATATAATTTTTTGTTTAAAATGAAAAATTATATGATGCAATTAAAAATTAATTTTTAAGGAAATCATATGAGACGTTGAAAATAAACAGCGAAGAACTAAATATTAACTTGATTAAAAAAACTAATGTGCAACTATCATTAATACCAAATATCATCGTTACTTATATTAAGAGAAGTCCGGAAAGCCATAATTTTAAAATGACTAGTGCGTCATAAAGTATCTGCAAGTAAATGTGTTGTCAAGAATTTACATATGATTGTAAATAAGAACTCCATGAAGAAATCAGATTGTAGGATCATATAAGATGTAAGATACTTTATGTTAGCGCAGTTTTCATAAAGGCATGCTTAAAAATAGTGTATAATTGAAGAGTCTGAGTATACAATTAATGAAGCAATATTTAAATAAATTTATCGCTGTTTTATTTACTCCTCAATAAAGCATTTAATATACTAAAATCATCAAAGAATTTTCATTAACTATCATTTTTTAAACATTAATGAAAAACATTAGACTAGTCTCAAAATCTTTTCTAAAAAATTTGTGAAATCATTAAATAATCTAGAGACTATGCAATTCTCGTCAAAGAATGTTGCTAATAAGTGACTAATCATATAATAAATCGTCTAATGTCGATCTGGTAAAATTGTCTTATTATTACATCAAAATGTAACATTTATACCTCGGAGAAATTACGTCTTTTTCCTTATAAGTAAATCTTTGATAATTATACTTTTATCATCAACTTTTATCTCATATATACCTACAGGTATCGGACACATTAGAAAAATTTCGAATGACTTACAGTTAAATAATACCGAGAAGGCAAAATAAATAATGGTATGATCAATCGCTTGTGAAAATTCATTAGTCATTCATCGACATCATTAGCTACTTAATCCTACAATTAATATTTTTCTATTAGATCACACGATTATTTATTTGTCAAAGCTCTACACGGTTCTCTCTAATGTATAAAATTTTAAATATCATGAACTCGTAATTAGAAAAATATTCATTATTACAAAGCTAATAATAGCCATAGATCCACTCAAAACAAAGATATAACTCGTCATCATTCTCGCCTCTCGAAAAAATTCCCACCTCCTTCCTGTGCGAATCCGGCTTTACATATACAGATGCTCCCTCCTCCCTCCTCCCTCACCCATACTCGCTCGCACTCTATCTCTCTCAATCATCCTTTCTTTCTCTCTGTCTACCTTTCTTCCTCCTCTGTACAGGCGCATTTCAAAGTAAGTCGAGCGGCGATAAGCGCGCGAGTCGCTTTTAAGAGGCGATATAATCAGGGACCTGTTATTTTCCAAGTTTATCTGACATTAAGGCGGGGAGCAAGCGAGCACCTCTCTGGCGTTCTTGCAGGCAACTCAATCACGCCTCTCTCTTCTCTTCTTTCTTTTCATCTCGCTCTATCTCCCGTAAAGACAAGAGAGTTTGTATCGACATTACGCGTCGTCGGTTACAGCGGCCGACATACACTGCACTGTGTATGACACGAGGTACTTGCGCAGCGCACACGCGATACGCTAAGGTTTTTTCTGAAAATACTAGTTTCCTACGACCTCATCTAAGCGGATTCCACGTATATAAATACTTTTTTTATTTTTATTTTTATTTCACCTTTTTATTTCTCGTGGATATCTAAAAAGGCATTAATATTATTTGTTCGATTGAAAACATTGTACTTATAAAGAGCTCGTGTATCAACGTAAAATATTTTGAAATCTTAAACAGTGGGTACAATATTAAAAATACAATACGCCTTTTACAACATAAAGTCTAACATATATATTTATACAAATAATTTGAATTTAATAATATGAATATTATAAATATTATAGGGATAGAATGTCCGATTCTTGTGACTTAAGAGATACTATAACTAAATTTTAATCTATGCAAGCTGTAGAAGCCCAAAAAATATTAATATCTGACCTCTATGTAAATAATGCTTTAAATAGCTTCATTTATTCATTGCATTTGCTTTAATACAATCACCAATTGATGTGTGTTCAAATATTCATTTAAATATTAAAATTCCTATTTTAAGATTTCAATTAATCTCATGATTTTGTAGATATAAAAGTATCTTTATTATATTCAAAAAGATAATAAATACAAATCTTTATAAATTATAAATAAAATATATAAATGCATTTAATATATAATTATTTCCAAGTTATATGCCATATTTTTCGTAAAAATAAAAATATGTGTTTATTACTCTATCGTAAAAAGTACTTCCTTTAAGATTTGTTAGAGTTAGATGAAATAAAATACTTGTGATACAAATATTATTACTGTAAATCCTTGTGATATAAATATTTAATTGTGTTGGTTACAGAACCGTATATTTAGTAACGAAATTTTTCAAAATCACGTCGTTTTCCTTTTCCATCTTTTAATTGATTAAATTTTGTATAATAAAATAAAATCTTAAAATATTTCTCGACATTTCTCGTATCTTTTTTTTAAAAAAAGAAGGCTGAAACAAAATGTTAAACTTCTCCAAGTTTTCAAATATAGAATAACATGACTTTTTTATTGTTAATCTTATTCATTTGCTTAGCATTAAAGTTTTTAAAACTATGTAATTTATTGCTAAATACAACTTTTTTTAACTGCTTAATTTATAAGAATCTAATGAAAAAACAAAAAAAGTATATTCTCATAATAAATATTAAAGTCATTAAATGTCAAATAAATTAAGTGGAATTTTTAATAAAGCTAATGTTCTGCTATGAAGATATATTATAATGCTAACATATTCCACTAAGAATTCGTCTTTGTGCATATGGCGTGCAACAAGAAATGACTAACCATATCAGAGCATCCCACATGAAAACGAGTCGTCCTGCCAAACCACACCAGAATTTCATGTCGACAAACAGATATTATGAGCTATGAATGTACAGGTAGTGACAATAATTTTAAGTGAGTTTTGCACGCCGCTTTCTTAACTGTATTTTATAAAGAAAATCTTAGTTTCCTAATTTGTACTAACGCTAAAAATTTATTATTGAATAAATTATTAAACAAAACTTTTATATTAAAAGAACATTTATATTAAGAATGAGTAAATGTATACTTGAAATTTTTGAGGTTCTATTAATTTGAAAAAATATGTTTTACTAATTATATTTAGTAAATAACTTTTTGATTTTCGATTAAAATGTTCGGATGGTCTCCTTACTACGTGTCTCTAGCTTTTCTCTCCATCATCATATTGCCTCTTCTCTCTAATAAATTCTATAACTTTAAATGAATTATTTTACAATATTATTTCAAAAAGAAAATAAATATCTTGTTTGATAATCGAACACTTAGCCTTCATAAAACATGTTTTTTACTAATTCTTTTAAACGTGAACATTAATTTATGTAATAAGATTGAACTTTATCGTTCAACTCAAAATATAATTATAATACTATAACTATATTGTTCATATTTTTTATGGCTAGTATATCAAGTTTACCATGAATGTGTATTGATATTATATTTATTAACATCAGTTATTTTGGTGCAAATATTGTAAATTCTACATCTTTTATCTCAAATGGATTGCCTTTTAATATTCTACTTCCAACTTTTACAGAATTTATATAGTTCTATGAATTTACTTCTATAGTAAGTAGTTCGTTTCGACAGATTATCGGTATTAAACATGTATAAGCTTGTCGCTTAAAATACTACGAAAAGACTTCGAACGACATTGAAGCCACTGTAGTGTAAAATAAGTACAACGCGATACGCAATCTTCAATCTTAAATGTGTACACACTGTAATCAAAAACTATACGCTTAAAACTGAAAAGCATCAACCTAAGGCGATATTAATGCTTCAAGAATCCTCCCTTCTTTTCCTATAGTACGTCCTCGTTGTATGAGTCGTGTAGCTTACATGTTTTCTCTTTCCTGTTTCGGAATGAACGCTTACCGGTAAATAAATTCCTTGATTAACCGCCATCAGACTGTTGAATTTTTCGCGAACTCATTTTGAAAAACCACGATATTATAGATTAAAGGATTAACAAATAGCTAATTTCGATCGTCATAATGAAAATAGTAATCAGAGCAACAAGAAATTCAAATTTTATATGATAAATACTATACATTGGCGTAAACATTATCGACCATTGCGATAAACTCTGCACGTATAAATATGCTTCTTAAAACTGCAGTAACTCGAATCGAGATCACAGACTGTAACGCATTTTGTAACATTTTGATATACGCTTCTTTGATATTTTGTGATGTCAATACCCGCAAATAGCAGTTTAACACAGAGAAAAACAATATTCTTCGAAGCTTCTAAAAGCCACTTAAGAGATTGAATGATCAATTAAAGTTTTATCGTTTCAATTACCAGTGGAACTCTTGCGAATTATCAATAAGAAATCCTCGATAATTGGTTCATTTGCATGGTATTTGCGAGTAGTTCTCTGTATCGTGAAGTTGTTCAATGAATCGAAAAAATCACCGCAGCGACTTTCGTGCGAGGGCTGTTTTGAGTCCTAAAAGATGTAATTTCGTATTGCCGATTCGTCTCCTTCGTTTGTTCCTTATTATACTTGACTTTTCTTCGTTTTGTCCTTTAATGAACCATGACAGCCTTACAAGATTCTGTGAAAAGAAGAAAGAATTATACTTGTTAAATCTAAATGATGTTGCATATATATTTTTGTTTTAGTTCTATACACGGTAATCAAACAATAATTTCGTTCTTGTAATATCTTTTTTTTAATTTAATATAGTAATTATACTTATAAATATAAAGTACTTGACACTATTTATGCTAATGTAATGAACTTTATTTTTTTTATTTATATCTATAAATTTCTCCAGAATGTGAAATTAAACGTTTAAAAAGTAATTTTGTATTGAAAAGCTTACCAAAAGTAAACAATTATTTACCCATGTATATATTATGGTAAATTGAATTTAGGTTATTGAAAGTCGTAGACATTATTTTTGAGATGAAGAAAATGCTTATGCAACTATACATTATTTTTTCTAAAAAATAGGTGATTCAGAAAAATTGAAAATTTTTTATTAAAATAGATGGCAAAATGTATAATAATCCTTAATTTGTAATTTCTCAAATACTACAATCTTAAGGAATACAATGTTTACAAACAGATGAAAATGCGGAAATTCCAATTTTTAATTAACTTTAGATTAAAAAATCACCCTGAAATCCTCATTAAAATCCATTACTGAATAATGAAAATGCTCTTGTATAGATTTAATATATTAGTAAATCTAATGATGTAAAAAAATATGTTTGAACAATAAAAATTTGAAGAAAAAAATTTCAATCTTTGAATTATTTATTTATTGCTATAATTAAAATATTTTACGTACTCATTAGTACGTTACATAAATGATTTAATTTGCATAATTAATGATTTTATTTTCATGAACAAATAAATACATTGATTAAAGATCAAGTTTTAGTGTTTAATTATTTAATACTATTTAAATTAATATAAGCTGAACTAATTAAATAATATTATTAAATAAAAATGTACAATATTATGATATTTGACTACTTATGTTCATTATTCAAATTGAAAAGTACGTAAAGTATAGCAAAGTCTTTGTATTATAAAGAAAAGTTAAGATGAAAAAGATAAAATACTGTGAAAAAAATTTATATAAATTGGAACAATTGGTCTATTTTAAAAATAAATAGAAAAAAAATTCCCCTATTACTTAATTCGATTCGAATAAAAATAATAGTATTAATAATAAAAAAATATATTATTGTATAACTAGTACTGAATTAAAAATAGATGATATATTAAGTTAATTAAGTAATATAGTTTTGTTTTTTTTTAAGATACAGTGATAAAGTCTCTCGGTCCTTCTACTTACAGCCCATACAAAGAAGAAACTGAATCTTAGCGCAGAATGAAAATTACTTGTTGTCGCATATGGCACAAATAGCCTAAATAGTCTAAAAGATGCAAGTTGATTAGCGTATGAGAGTTAGCTACTTCATGTCAAACAATCACCTGCACTTTTTGTGTAAACGCGCATTAAAAGTTAGAGCAATTTGAACACCATGTTGCGCCGTTCCGATTCAGTTGCTCATGACATTTAATGTGGCAGATGTTTTTAACCCAACACAGGTGTATCGCATTTTAATAAAAGGCTCTTGATCAGCTCTTCGCAATTGTTTCTTTTTCCTAATTATGCATTGATTCTGCAAAATTTTCGTTTGATCTATGTCCGACAATATTAAATTGTGATGAAAAAAAGCATTGCTGTTAAGGCAATTATTTAATAAATTAATCAAATATTCGAGAACTTCAATTATGTAATGGCTTCGAATCATGGAAATACACAACATTTTTCATTTTTGTTGTTTTATTAGACATTGTAGAACATGTGAATTTCGCTTTGTATCAAGTCTACAATTAATAAAAAAGACTTAAAAGGCATACATTTAAAATAAAACTCTTTTATTTTATAATTATTCTCGATAGTAATTCTGCATTCGAAAATAATTAATTAGTCGAATCTCTACTTTACTATATAACATGGTGAAAAAGAATATCGCCAAACTCAATACATTATAAATATTCCAATGTTAATAAGTATTATTTGTAAGCATTCTAATTTTTGTATATTTATAATTAAATAAAGAATAAAATTTTTAATACCAATAATATATCTAATAGAAATATTTTTTCTCAATAAATTTATTTAATATTATTTTTTTGGAAATACGGTCTTTCACTTTGTTTCTCTGTCTGCAGAGAAAACAGTAATATAAGAGTTAGAATATCTTTTAAAAATAATTTTGAATCAATTATTCATAAACAATAGGTATACAAATTATTTTTGTTTGATTGGAGTAATCGTTCTTAGTTTATGCTTAACGTAAAGCTTCAAACTAACTCCTCAAACTTGTTTAGTGGATACTTAATTGTACATCATCTAAATTGTCTCTATTTAATTTCAAATTAAAATCCAAGATCAGCATTTAATATACAATAGAAAATTATAAAATTAAGAGTAATGAAGAAAAGCTACTTCAACAGACTTTGTTACGGGTATTTTCTAAGCAATATAATTCATTCGCTTGTACAGTATTTCTTATTAAGAGTTTTTCACGTTTGACCTTTTCTTATATTCTGCTGAGATGGAGTTCATAATTTTTAAAAACGTAATTGTTCCAAAGAAGAAAGGCATTCGATTCATTGATCAAACTATCTGAAATATGAAAAAGAGAAAGTCTATAACAAATGAATAGTGTATCAAAGTTATAAATGATTGGCGCATAGAAAAACACATAAAAAGAAATAAACTATAAATCGAAGACGGCGATAAAAGCTAAATGGAAAATTTCCGCACGAGCAACATACTTCTCTGTACTTATACAAGAATAAATCTTAGAAAGCCTCCCATACGAGCTTACTACACACATGGACGGCTAAGAGGCGTAGAATAATCATGGACGGTGACCCTGGCGCCTTCATACTGCCGCATAATAATTCCATAAATCGACTAGACCGTGAAATTTCACAATGTCAACCTCGACCACGACGTTTCCATTAAAAGGCCCTCTTCATATCACGACCATCAGTAAGCGCGTCAACACGCCGACAATTTTTTATTTCCTCTTTCGCAAGCCTCCGACTCGTACTTGAAACAATAGCTCGCACGATTTCATGCACGTGTTCGACCAGCAAATCATACTCATACACACCCAACCTTACTTCTGGGCAATTAATGCATTATTACATACTCGCATTTTCGTTAGAAGAGATAGAGCTACTGCTTCTTAAGAGATATCGCGACACTCAATTACAGAAAAACGAGAGAAAAATTGAAAGCTACATTACATGATTCAGTGACGCTACCTGATACGTTCTTGTTTATGCCAATTCAATCGAATGAATCGTTGAATTGATATTTTTGTCTTCTGTTACACCTCTTGAAATATACATGTTTGTACACCTTTTATTCATAAAACTGTAAACATAATCCTTTCCATTAAATTAACACTAGTCAAATCGGACAGTTAATTACTAATCTTGTACAACTATTACTACTGAATCATATCTAAGGTATTGTTATTAAAATTGGTGCATATAAATCAAAATTATATTTTAATTAAAAAGAGTTGAAGTTGTAACATAAGATAGAAAAATACTTGTTAAATTTTAAAAAAGAATATAAGATCAGTTTTTAAGATAATAAATAAAATAATGAACAAATAATTTAGCTCTCAAATTATTATTATTTTTATGTTAAATTCCTTGAGTGACTAACATTAGGTAAGAGAACACATAATAGGACATAAAAATTTCAAATAAATGCACTTAAATAACTTTGAAAAGTTTCAAATTTATGTATTGGTGCGAAAAAAATTTATTTTTTAAGAAATTATTTACTTTAAATGTAAAGTTTACATTTTGACCTCCTTCCTTTAAAACAAAAAATAATCTATAAATATACGAATTTCAAAATTAACGTTTTTACCGATTCTCTAACTCACTCTGTCAATTTATATTTCCCACTCTTTCTCATGTACATTTTCTCAATCAAATTTTTTCCAGATACGACTTTGAATTTGTAACTTAAAATACATGTAAGTTGATAATAAAAATTATAATAAACATAAATATTCTAAAAATTAATCAAACAAATTATTAACATATAAAACATTTAAACGATAAGTATTTCAATATACGAGTTCTAATTACAGCAGACAAAATGAATTCCAAAAGATATAACAATTGTCATTAACAATAAACTGTCGCGGTATAGGGTATACATATGCCGTATGTACGTAGTGCACTAATTTCATCGATGTTTAAAACAATGGCGAGATTTCCTGATTTTGCTGCTATTCGGATTATTTGTTACTTTTCATGTGTCTAACAATAATCAAGAATAAAAAGTTGTCAAATATCCCGGAAATTTATGTTAATTAAGAATTAAATGTCACGGCATAGGAATACACATATTGCGTGAACATAGGAGGAGGAATTGGTTAACTCTGCTGAAAATTATGACGAAATATCCTGATTTTGTTTCGCTATTCGGGATATTTGTTGCTTTAAGAATAAAACTACTCTTGCAAAAATATTATAGTGCCATTTAATGTATATAACAAACTTTCTAATGTGTTCATTAAAATTTCGTTTTTTAAGTAAGTTGCAATTTATATAATTTCTTACGCCGAAAGGAAGTTCAGATATACTAAGTAAGTATATATTAGTATAATATTCTTCTTCCTTTCGAATTGTACTAAGAATTACCACATAAAATGTTTGAACACTCGAATATTAAGACGACATAGTAATCTGTTATTTTACATGAATTAAATAAATGAAAAATTCATATTCTTCTAAATTAATACAGCCTTATACCCTAGTAACTTCTACATTTTAATGCAGATTGTCAATACATTCTATATATTGTTTTCCTGATATGTATATGCTCTGCTTTATTAAATTTAAAATGTACATTATTTCATACTAATAGAGAATATAATGTAATTTCTTATAAAAGTCATATAGAATTCAATCGAAATGTCCTAAAAGCATTTTCATTTTACAAAGTAGCCTCAAGCTATATTCCGAATACCATTAAGATCTTCCAACAAAACTATCTTGAAAAAATTCATGCGTTTCACTTGCAACGGCAACAGACATCAATTCAATTGAAGGCGAACTTTTCGTAGAAAATTGTAATAAAAAAAGTTGGCGCTCACCAAGAAGCTCAATACCTATGATAGTGAAGGGAAAATAGAACCAAACTATTATTGGTTTTTGCAGAACTGCGCACGTGGAAAGAAGAAATGGGACACCGTTTCCGTTGCATCCTTATTTAGAGAAGGACGTCGAAGGAATAGAAGAGGTTCTTCCCCTTCTACCTTGCTTTCTCTTTTTTCCTTGGTCTTTCCCTCTATCTCTCCATTTTTATCTCTTTATATCGAACTTAGAAGAGTCCAACGAAGCGAGAGAAAGAGACGGATACAGACTCCGTAGTGGTTGCTACGGCTGAGCGACGATAAATTATTACCCTGGTCGGCAGCGCATATAAATCTATGCTTAGTGTATTGTTTTCTAGATCAGGAGAAAATATATATACACCGAGTGCATAGAAGTCAGAAGACGAAGAAGCAGCAGTATTAGTATTAGTAACTCGAGTCAAAGAACACATGAAGGCGAATAGCGATTAAGGGGCTCTCACCCTTTCCCCTTCACTCTCTCTCCATCGCCTTTATACAACCAAGTAGTCTCTCGTCCACTTTGTGCGTAGCCGCGGATCGCGACTATAGTTGTACTTGCTCCATATTATCGAGAGTCCTCCACACATTGACATTTCTCTAGCAGTATTTGTTTCTCTATCCTATCGTAGCCCAACAGCTCCCGTAATAAAGGAAAAAAGAGGGAATGAATGATATTGGATACAGTCACATACTACATAAACCATAAGAGTACATGCGAAAATGCAAGTGTTTCTGAATTGTGTGTTAAAAACCTTTGCCACTGCTCTTCTGGTGTAAATGCCCGTCCTTCTTACAGCAGATTCGCCTTTTGCGCATTATTATTTAATCGCTCTTACAAAAACAGCTTATGCCTTTTATCGTATTCAACATACCTAACTGAATGGTCAATGCTTCTTAGCATTAATTTATTGCAAGAAACATAAAGTGCGGAATTATTATAATTTTCTAAGTATTTTTATATGTATTGTAGCAACATTTCTTGCTAATAAAGCATTTTACACTTTATTAAGTGAGTGAAAAAATTATGTGTCTGCATTTACATTATTTACATGTCAGTTAAATTTTAGATATCTACTTGTAATTCACCTTACAATATTAAATCGATTACGTACCGGTTACTAAAAACTAAAAAGTTATAACCGTAATTTTTGAAAAGTATTAAAATGCTTGTCTTATTTACTGTACAAAATTAATTAAATGAAGTATGAGATATCAAGCTACAATTTTTAAAATTTTAAATTTTAAATTAAAAAGTTTATGAATATAATAACTATAATTTATATCAAAATTATATAACTTTTAAAAAAGATTTAAAATTTGTGATTGACATTTTATACATGAGTTTTCAATAATTATTCATCAAAGTTAGGTAATAATGTATACGCGGACTTTATGCTTTAATTATATCAGATTAGAATATTAAATAAGAATATTATACATAGATAAATACTTATTTTTTTCTTTAACCTTTAAATTTTCTTTACAGAAAAATATTATCACAACTTTATGTTTTATTACATTTTCTTACGTTAACATCTATCATAATATATACATTTACTCGTAATTTCTAAGTATCTTCAGGATTCATTTAAGATAAAATCAGAAGCTAATTTTTCAGATATTTCGAAAAAAGGAAAAATAACAGTTAGTTGCTGTAACATTAAATTAGTATCCAAAAAAGAAAGATAATCGGATGCAAAAGAACAAACTATGCAACTACCGTTCCATACATACTAACAATGGAAATTAATTAAAAAATTTTACATTTTGAATAATTACTCATTAATCTAAAATGTAGCACATATTTATAATAATATAAAACTTTTATTATAATATAAATATTTTGGTAGAGAACAATATCATTATCTGATAAATGAATTACATGAAGATTTCAGCCAATTTCACTTTCAAATACATAATACGAATAATAAGCTAACAGTGATCAAATAAAAGTATCAAAAACTATAAAAAACAAAATTATGATGCTTAATTAACTTGTATATTTAAAATTAATCACAGATTTTATTAAAATAATAGATGATCAATGTATGAATATTACATTGTTTAAATGCAAATAATGGAACATCTCGTCTACTCTTTACAAGTTTTATTTTTCTTACATGGAAAAATATTTATATCAAACTTTAGCTACTTTTTATATAAATATTAATATTTCAAATAATTACTTTAAAATGGAGAAATAAGATGATTGAAATATACTTCGACTTTTCAAAAGTATCTTTTAATATGACTTACAATTAAAATAATTTTTCAAACTACTTATACTAGTATATAAATACCTTATCCCAAAAAATACTGCTTAAGGAATAACATAATATTCCATATATATTCTGAACTTACATGTACAATATAATGTATATACATATATTAAATAAGCAAAAGAACAAAAAGTCAAGTCAACTAAACGAGAATGAAATAAAATAATGCATCTTGCCTAAGAAGGAAAAAAAGTATATCTATATGAGCTTATAGATTCCGATTATAAGAGTTATTTATGCCCGGAACATACTCAAAAAGAAAATGGCTTGTGATAAATTTGAGCAGTTGTCTTGCTATAACTCTCGTCCTCTTTTTCCCTTGTATGTGTAGTACCATTAATCCACTATAGTTCCAAAGCTTGACTCTTCCGAAGAATCGAGTTTCTCGCGACAAGCGTCGATTTGTCAAGAAGGGCTTCATGAAAAATGCCGTCTCTCTTTTTAATGACAATAGGCAAAAAGCTCCCTCGCCCTTGTTCTAGAGCTCAAGAAAGTAACCACGTGATACAATGCAACCCTCAATTTTTCTCTTATGTGAAGTCTACGAGAATAACAAAAGAGATTGAAGAAGAGAAAGAAAGAGAGACAGACAGACCAAGAGAAAATGAATAAAAAAGGCGATTCTCTTTCTATCTATTGATGTAGGAAACCTATAAAATTTACTTACTCTTGAGGTAATCTTTTACCAGAAACTCGTGCAGACAGCTTCGAGATCCTAAGGTGTCCAGATAAGTGTATTACGTTTAATCAAGACATCATATCTCGATTTAATAATTGAATATACTTTCCAATATTATTTCCTCATCTGTTACTCCTGTAGATAGTCATTTTTTTCTATATAACGTAATGATTTTTCGAAAATTTTATTATAAATATTAAGTTTCAATTACTATGCCCTGAAAATCTTTAGCAACGCTACTAAAAAAATAGAATTAAGAATAACCTTTTTAATCTTATATTTTATTATACTATTTTAATGTAATCATATCGTTCAGAGTATATATTAATAAAGTATATATAAATAAAAAGATCTTTTGTAAATCATTTGGATGTTATAATAGAATTATTACTTAAACTGAAGATTTATTGCTATATTTCTTAATTTGATGTTTAATGAAGAATACAATTCTTTCAATAACACATGCTTTAAGAAAAATGAAATTAATTTTAAATGAATTCGTGAACATTTAATTACGGCTGAAAATAATTTTTAAAGTTGTATTACACGTTTTATTTATAAATTTTAATATAAATTTTTGATTATCTATAAATATCCATTTTTAATTTACCTCTTAAGATCATTATCAAATTTCTTTCTTGTTTTTATTTCCTTCGTAATTCATCAATCACTAAAGGGCTATATGATAATATTATTATTATAAATCATTAAATACTGCAGATAAGACGATAGTCTAAATTTAAATTATTTTAAAAAATTTATCTTTTTAATTGGTAGCAGAGGTTCTCATTTCATTAGTATTCATATTATCATTAGCTACATATTTATATTTATCTTTTAACCAAAGCTATTTATATTAGATACAAAAACAAATTCATTTTATGGAATAATTCTAATATTAGTAAGATACATCGAATATAAAATGTATGAAAAGAATTATAGAAAAAGCTTTGATAGGTGTATGAATGATTATTTTTAAAAAGAATTTAACTCAATTAGAGAAAGATTTTGCTCTATTTAACTGAAAAAAGGAATCTATTTATTTTCATTTAGGTATTTCCAAGTATACTTCTTAATAGAGATATCTTTTATGTGAATGTTTTTTTATAAATTTACAAAGGTGAAAAAAAATCTTGTGCTTATCATTGAAAAATGTAAATTCGTCTTTTTCACAAAATCTTGGCTATACTCTTTGCTTAATTGTATTTAACAGATCGGTAAGCCAAAGCATTCTATCGTATATTGAGCTTAAAAGCTTTCCAATACTTGTTCATATATATTTCCTTTTATGGCTTCCTACGAGATACTAATCTTTGACTTTTTTTCTTCCCGAGGATGTATAATACTTTTTTCCCTGTATTTATACGTGATCTGTACGCTATTCGCCACATAAGCTCAATTCTCGTTCTCTCATTTATCTCTCGGCGATCGTCATCGTTGATATGATTGACGTCTCAATAAATCAAAATTTGCATGTGTGAATCACGTGTAAAGGAGAAAGTACCGCTAACGACTTTCACCGAACAATGCAAGCTAATGACTTTTCTTCATCCTCTCCCCTCATCAATACATTGGTCACTTTTTTCACAACGCAAAGATGTTTATATGTGTCTGTATATATAATTAGTAAATCGACATTATTCTCTACACTAGTGCAAGATTATCGTCAGATAAGAGAGCGATAATTTGATACTCAATTAATACCACGTAAATGTCAATGCTCTATCTCTCGAATGCACGGACCGTTTGACAAATGTACGACTTATAACGAAGTAAGAGCAAGGGACGATGACATTGTGACCAAAATAAACATCGGCAACTAATAAAAATATATTGATTTATAGTTGTCGTCTTGTGGTGAAAGAAAAAGAAAGAGATAGTGAAGAGAGTCGCGTCTTCATTTAAAGAACTGTAATGCGTGTGGGTTGCATCCTTCACGTTTTACCAAACACATGCAGTAAATCCATCCGTGGGATAAAATCCATATATAAGTAAAGAAATATTTCAAGTGAATTACATTAAATGAATCAAACTTTCTGACTACACAAGGAGAAAAACGATTGCACATGTCTTATTGTTAGTAGTATAAGAAATTATACTAATGAAAAAAGCACAAGATATTTAATAGTTGATTTTATTTGTTTTAATTAATATTTTTGTTACTATTTTCCTTTAATATTGAAATTTTTTTATTTTGTTAATTGTGATACATTTATGGCTAAAAATCGTATTTATTTAAAATTCTTTTAATAATATTTCATCTATTAATGTAATTATATAATTATACTTTCTTTTTAGTTCATTTAATCGTAATATTAGTTAAGAATTGATTATAAAAGCTGTTTATTTATATTTTCTTTTAAAAAATAAAAATTATATTAATTCAAGATATTTTATAAGTTATCTCTTTTAAATAATTAGATCTTCAATATAATTGCACTTTTTCATTACAGTAAATGAGTGGAAAATAGAAAAATTATGAAGATTAAGTTATAAAAATAGAATTTACGTAGTAATTATATTTTATATATATTTATTGAAAAATTGAAAAAAATACATAATATTTAAATAAAAAATTGATTTATACATGCAAAAAATCTTATTCAATCTTATATATATTTGATATAGTAAGCTGAACATAATAGTATATTTTAAATAAAATTATAAATATACTTCGATATTTATATAAAAAATTATTCTATAGAATCAGTCTAACTTATGACTGTAAATCAATCATCAGAATAGTAGCTACTTGAAGCGTTCGTATTTAGTAATAGTATTCATTTGCTCAATATTATGCAAATAAATAGAAAAGAAATTGTGTTCTGGGAAAAAATAAGCGGTAATAATCAGCGGCACCTTTATTAATGAATATATAATATTATCTGGTCCAGTTAAAGTAAGATGTGAATCAATCGTATGGTAATGCTTTTTTTATTCATGCTTTTAATCGAAGATTTAAAAGTATCTATGCTGTTTTTTTAAGGCGGTAAACAATTTCAAAGTACACACATGTAATGTTGCATTTATAGGAAAAGGTAAAGTTCCTTTTACCTGAATAATAACATATTAACATGATCGTCACGGTAAAAAATGATTCAATAAATAAAAATTTAATTCTGAAATGAACATAATGATCACAAAATAATAATCTTATTATTACTCCCTTAAGAGATCATACATATGAACAGAAATACAGTTTTTATCTTAATTAACGGCGTCTATATATACTTTTGAAAAGACTTAATTATAATTATATAAAACTTGAACAGAATTTGTGTGCCACAATAAAAGTAAATTCGTAGAGAACCGGATCCTACGATTACGATATTAAAGATGAAGGCATTTGTGCAAACTCCAGATGTGTCTCTGAGCCATAATGAAAGACAAGTCGCATAATGCAGTTTCACGCCGAGGCACAGAGGGATGAGCGATAGAGCTAAAATCGGCCCGGCGCTAATTAATAATTAATAATCCGGATCGAAATTAAATGAGTTTAAGGGGTCGAAGGGGTCTTGCCGATATGGACGAAACACACGCGCGCAACCATCACAAGGGAAAGGAACGCAACGTGACTCCGCGATGTATGGCTGAGTCCGTGCCACGCTTTCGGAAATCACGATTCCTGTAATCGGAAATTAGTCAAGCCCTATTCGAGTTCCCGATCATCGAATTTCATAAGTACATATGTGTGCGTGTGTGCTCGTTTGTGAACCTTTTCGACTGTTTCTCTATTTTTATTTCAAATATTCTATTTTTTACCGTGAAAACACTGCAAGAAAGAAATCCAAAGACGGTCTAGGGATTCGTAAAACTGATTTGAGAATTTTGAGATGTTCAAAATTATCCTTCCATTGAAGTGTAAAATGGAAATAAATCAGTTTTCCGTAAAATAGAAGAGTGCATGGAAAGATTAATTACATGGGACATTGTAGCCATCAATCATCTATTTTAAGCATAATTCTTTATACAAATATAACGACTAAAAGAAGTAAAAAAAGGTTCCTGAGCAGAAATGTGCATATATCTGCAAAGAATTGTACCGAAAGTTTCCAAGTTTTTACGTCATTAACTACGCTAAAATACGTATAGATACGCTATGCTTAATATCTTCACATATTCTATAAACTTAATTATGTAGGTACCTTCAGTCTTCTTTAATGATAGCAGGACATCAACGTACTACTCTCTTAACTGTGTAACTGCGCTTTAAAAAGCATTTTAATATTTTTATGTCGCTATTATCAAAAAAGCCGTAGCTGATCGCATGAGTACGATTAACGTCTCCCCAATTATGCAAATGCAATGCACCAGTTGCGAATTCGCCAGGAAATAAATTGAAATCATAATAAGAAAAAGATAAGTAGTAAAGTAGTTTAATTCAATCGCATATAAGCAGGAAAGAGGGGTTTAAAAAGGGAGCAAAGACAGCTCTCGTTCGGGTTAAGAGGGCAGACGCGGCTTCGACAGTCTTCCTCTTGTCGCGCAAGGAGCCTTGAGCGTGTCGAAGGGCGCGTTGCATTATTTATGGAGGCGATCGATCATCGTCCGGCACCGCGCGAGGCGCGGCGGCATTTCGAAATAGCCGACTAATCGTCATATGACAATCGTATTTATTTTGAAACGGCCCTTGCATTAGCTTGCGTCTCGCATTAATTTTAATTGTTCCGCATTCTCTATGCATGCCCCCCTATCGTACTCACTATCGCTCGCACTCTCCCACTCCCGCATTTCAAAGCCTAGCTTTTATATAAACACTTACGCATATCAAACGCAAAGGCGTAGATAAAATTAAAGTCAAGACTCATTGCTCATTCATTTGTACTTTATGATTTGATGCTTATACGCCGAGAATTACGGGCTATTTAGTACTCTTTGTTTAATTTAATAGCACATTCAACGTGTCCACTTCTTAGAATGTATTATTGGAGGATCGCATAATTAAGTGCCGACTCTCAGATTCATATCTGTATTATAAAAAACTATCGTATAAATGATATAACTCGAAAAATAAAGCTATTATTATTTGTATAATGTATACGATAGTTGACCTTCATAATAAACATTTAACCATAATGACTAGATTATGCATATACTTCATATCAAATGAATCTTAAAGTAATCCAAACCTTCCGAGATAAGTACAAATGAAAATTACGTATGAAAAGTAAGTGTTATTTTATGAAGGCTTTTATAACTTTTAGTAATTATAAGAGTAAATTATGCTGTTTACATAATTTATACGTCATTACAATGTCGCACAAAAATATATGTGTATGATTTTTGTAAAAATATTTGTATAAATAAAATTACCATTATACTCTCTAATTTCAGAAATTTTTAAGCTTTATTCAATGCAAATTATATTTAATTTACATTAAAAAATTATTCAATAAGTACATTAATTATATGTGGAATAGTACATAGTAATCTATAGAGTTCTAGTCGTATTTTATAATATCAAATATTATGTAAATAGTCAATACTAGTTCCTTTATGATATTTCAACAAAGTAAAAAAGAAACATTGTATTCGGTCTTTTTCAGGTCTTTTTCAGTTCATAAAATTTAATAAAATTTTCCAAATTGAAAGATACAAAATTTTGAAAACAAATAATAAAATTTATTATTTATGTGATTAAAAAAAGAATAATAAACTTCACCAATTTCATCAATCAATAACATATATTTTTTCTAAACAAAAATGATTAATAATAGAATTTAATAGTGTTTCTTCGTATACATTATAAGCATCTGATAATTTTATAAGATTATTATACATTACGTAACTGATATGTTCTTTGTATTTTCAATTCCTTTAAGTTTTCTTAGAATAAATAATGTCATTATTCACTTCATAATAATAATCACGTAGAAGGAATTGTAATTATTATTTTGCACAAAATTGCAAAATATGGCAGTATTTTTCAAAAACACTACTATATATTACTTACTACTACAAACCTCACATATATAAATAAAATACTATTTTCTTAACAAATGCTATAAGACCAGTACATAAATTGACATTAACAATAAAGGTTATTCTAAAATTAAGTAAACCAATAATTACGAAAAAATAGAAATAAAAATTTAAATTTTCCTCATGGTATTCATCATTAATACGTTATTATACGTTATATTTAATATATCTAAAAATAAACGATACTATTAGCTTGCTTTCATTTATGAAGCAATTAAACTTTCAAAATGATTTATCGTCAAAACATACATCCAGTCCTAAAATAAGAAATGTTTATCTATATCCAATAATACATTGAACACTCTAAATTTTTATTTAAAAAGTATTAAAGCAATTGTATGTATTAATTTTTTGAAAATCAGTAAAATTATTTAAATTAGATATATCAAATAAAATACGTAAAGATGTTTGTATCCAGAAATAAGTACTTTTTATTAAAGTTGAATTTCTTCAAAAACATTAAATTAAATATTTTCGTCTGAACATAAATTCAATGACAACTTGATGCCAAATAAAAATTTTAATAATTGACAGGTTAATTTAAAAGCTACATGAATTTTCTTAAATTTCAATAAAATATTAGATTTTTATTTACAGTATACATCTAAAGAGAATATTTCGAGTTCAATTTACATTGTCAGGCTAAACTCTATTGATATGGTGTGAAATCTCTTTCGTATACGAATATCATTTTATTATTTATGCAACTTTCATTAGCACAAGTTCTCAAAAAGAATGTTATAGGAAGCGAGTTGTAATATTAACTCTATATTTTCTGATGTTTCTAAACTATCTATGAATGACATTTCGAAACATTGCAGAATTGATTTTATTTACAATATATCCGTATTTCATTCGAAAGATTGTAACATTTATTGAAAAAACATGCAATAAAAATTAAAACGTATATTTCCATAAAATATCTAGTTTGACATTATACTTTATATCGTGTTTTATTCTAATCTATAAATCAAAGCACACGAAAAGAAATTGATGATCATATTGCATTTGATACCCTGTACTAAATACACATGCGTTTACACACTTTAACCAAGTTGAGGGTCTCATTACCTGCTTACTAGGTTCTAATGAAGAAAAAGCTCATGATAAAAATTCGGAACGTCGACTATAATATAATAGATATAATAATCCTAATGTACAGACCTTATATTAAGAAATTTCCTAAACATTTCGCTGCACTAACAGCTGTTGTATGGTTATAAGCTAGAAGGCCAGGAGAAAAACGCAGAGAAATAACGCCACAGAAAAATGAAGATGCACGCAAAGAAGAGTAAAAGGAGTGAGACAGAGACAAGTAATAAAGATAAAAGGAAGTGAAAGAGAAGTAAGGAGGAAACACAGAAGCGGAAAGAGATAGCAAAGCATACATGTAACAAGAAAGAGGGAGAGAGAGAGAGAGAGAGAGACGGTAATATTATGTTCGAAGCGAAGGAACTTGCACAAGGGTTCGCCTTCTGACCTCTGGTGTACGCTTTATACCCGACATCGCGTTTAACCTCGCGCGTAAACATTATCTCCGTGCAACATGTGTACACGCACGGCGGCGATTATGATTTATGATTCGTGTACAACTCATGTACGAATACACGTGTGGCATAGAGAGAGAGAGAGAGAGAGAGAGAGAGAGAGGAAAGGTTGAGAGGTTTAAGGAAGGCAAGAAAAGGGTAGTGAGAGTCGTGGATAGTGCAGTCCAGCGTAGGCTGCATTACGCGGTTCACTGTTAAAACCGTAAATTAGATTTAACTTAAACATTGGAAATTTCATTGGCGGACTTCCATAAATTACGAAAGAGGGAGATTTACTGCGCAGGGAGTCATCTCTTTCATCCTGCCTCTTCGCCCCTTCTCTCTATCTCTATGTATTTCTCGTAAAATTATTCCTACGTGCATAATGCGTATACGCGAGTATTAAGTTGCTTCTGGAGTGTGTATGTTCGCAGCTGCGTATATGAGCTTGTATTTATGTGCCTAAGGACTTCCCGTGGGCTCAAAGAAGATGCGGTTTTTATAAGCGATATTGTCGATGCTAGCAAGCGAGAGAAAGCAGCGTGAAAGAGAATGGATATGGTCTTCTGTGGGATTTCTGTTTATGCAAATGATACTTTATAGATGAGCGATAATTGCTGCGACAATGATATGTGATATTTAAGAGAATATCTTTTCAATAAAAAGCATTTTTATCAATCGAGTGTCACTATTAAGTTCATTCGTTCGATTGATTGGTTTAGAATTTATATTGACGTACATAACAAGTACTAAATTTATTATTCGAGGTGTCTTACAGACTCTGACATAGGGACAAGGTAGTATTATATGTACTTAATTTTCTAATATGTAAAATAATAAATAATAAATAAATAAATTTTATGCATTCGAAATATTGATATTTAATTATTATTTTTATAATAAAAGTATGAATTATTTTAATATTATAAATAAATATAGTGTACATAAATTTAAAATTTAATACTAAGAATCAAAAAAGTAATTGGTTCACTAAGCAAAATGATTCTTTTTATTACATATCATTATTATTAGTAATTGATAATTACCAACTATTGTTTAATTTAAAGGGCTTTCTTTTTAATGAAAAAATTATAATATCAACAAAAAAATCTTTATTAAATATTCCATCTTAACAATTAACTTCCTGTCTTTTATAGTTACACTTTTCTAATTAAAAGACAGAAAATGACATGAAAAAAGTACGTTAATTAAAACCTTCAAATTTTTAAATTATTAGAAACTACGTTAATAAATATCATTAATGTATATCTGTTGTAATTAATTTAATATAGTCAGCTAACAGCAATTTAGAATAAAATTTTTTTTTGTTACTTTAGTAATATTAATTATATTTATATTGTATTCTATAAATAAGTTGTTTGTTACATTTAATATTATTTCTCGTCAAATAATTTACAACCTAGTCAACTTTTTATTATTGACTCTATGATTCATACTTTTATTTTCAAAAATAATTTAAAATAATTAAATTTAAATTTTTATATTATATTATTAAAACATTATTTTATAAATTTTAATGAGTTGAGTAATATAAATTTCTTTTTAATTAGATTCAGTATTTATGAAAATCAATTCTGTTTATAAGTTGTTCATAAAAAAATTTTATGGAAAAGTTTGTAAATGTATCGACGAATTTCAAAAAACAAAGTTAAACTTCATTTATCCATATTTATATAGTTATAAAATATATAAAATAATTGAAACATACTTAAACCAATCAGCTTTTCTAATTTTTACAATGTTTCTAGAAGAAATTTTTTATATTATCTTCCGTTTTTTAATAATTGCATAAGTAAAATACCATAATTTCTTGATAGTTTTCTTCAAACATGCAAAGAACAAAATTAATAAGGAACTATAGATAAAGAATATTGTAATCATAAATAAAATAATAATAGGTTAAATATACATGTCGTAGAAGAACATCAGATACACATTGATAAGTAAAATTGTTGTGTAAATGAATTAACTTAATTTATCTTTATTATTTTAATAAGGAAATGAAGCTACTATGGTTATAAGGAAAACTGTCGTCTGATAGAGGGATTTATAAATCTCTAAGAATTAATTTTCAAGTTTATATTAAAAATCAAAATATTCATGACAAAAATTCGAGTTTACATTAATATTTGTCTCAATAGTAATTACACTATTATCATTATGATTTCACGTACACTGAATATTTCGATGTACTTTTTGTAATTAAGTACTGAAATCAGTGCGAGATCGCGAAGGTTACTATAACTTTTACAATATTATTACAGAAAAATTTTAAGGAGAGGTACTTGATTTACAAATAAAGATGTTAATTTATAGCATTTGAGAATAAATTTATGTTCGAAAAAATAAAGTATGTAACTTTAATACTAATATATATTAACACGATTTTTCGTAACTTACTATATCATCTCTTTTTGCATGCATGTACGATATTTAATTGTGGTAGAAATCCGAGAAAAATATAAAATATTATAATTGCGAATTATAATATTTGGTACATACTGAACTAGCATGTAAAAATTCAAAATTACACTATACATAAAGACCATAAAATATAATATTAAAAAAGTTTTGTATTGAAAATAAATTTTTAGATGTCGACATAAATTTAACAGACTAAGAAATTGATTATCTGCAAACCCTTAGATATTAATTGATATAAAAAAGCCCAAATTTTATTAAAACTACTTCTTTGTTAAATACTTTATAAGGATGTTAACGATTTCTTCTACAATTATTATTATGTAGTTAGAATTAGGAGCTACAATTAACTTTTTCTTCTATACAGATTCTTCTATCGATTGATAATATCCTACTTCATTACAAACTTAATTAGTCCTAATACAAGATTATAATGTAGGAAATATTTATTCATTATTAACTGTAAGAGTTACACCATTGTATATATGTAATGCGCTACTGAAAGAAAATTATCATTTTCATATACAAAATCTTTTCTCTTGCATAGAAATTTCAAATAAATTACATTTTAAATTATATCCAAAGATAAAAAATAAAGTATATTTTCTTATTCATAGATGTGATGGATGAGGAAACACAAGCTAATTGTTACATAACATTTGTCGAAATACCGCTCATAACTTGTCGGCTCAAGACGGAATGGTACAATAAAGTTTGAAGGTGTTTCGTAATAAAGTCGAGCTCAACCAAAAACATCATCTGTATCTGTAGTTTGCATTAGAACAAACAGCTCGTAACTAATATGCTAATATATAATCGTCGATCTGAAGAAAAAGTTGCCTATACTCACTACTGTAGACGGTGCCTCAAAGGAAGGCAAAATCGAAGAAAGGCGTAAAAGAAGTGACGCGGGTAAGTTTACGGCCATCGCCTCCCGGGCAATTCGGTTGCACCAATAATAATATTCCTCCCAGCGGTATTCTTTCTGACGCGCTTGTGCATCCAGCCACTCAACTCCGTGTGGCATGATATCTGCCGCCGTACTCGCTTATAAATCATCAACGGTGGATAATCGACGGCGTTTAATCTTGATCCTATCCCTGGCGTGGGCTCCCTCAGCTATGCTATTATTACGCGGGATCGAGATGCAGGCGAGCGCGCGAAAACTCTTGCCTGCCTTCAATGAAATCTCCTTCTTTCACAGATAGTGTAGGAGCACCCACTGGCGTTGTCCTTACCGTTGCCGTTGCCGTTGACGTTGCCGTTGCAGTCTCAGCCTAGCAAGTTTGGCTTCGTAAAAACGAGTGCGAAATTAACTACAGTTAGGGGGGAGAAACACGTGCCAGCGCGTGGTCACGGACTTTTAATTGAAATACCCGCGGCCAATTAATGTGTCCGTGATGTTTTTTCGATGCTCCATAGATACAAGCTGTTAATTTGTCAATCAAAAGTATTCAGTTACGCGGTATCTGCGCGGCTACGCACATCAGACGTTTAACCGAATGATTTGTGTGTAATTTTATTCAAAACAGACAAATTACGAGTGTGGGAAGACAGCGTGATATCCACGCTATGCTCTCGCGATTCACTCCCATTTTTCTCAATGTTTCGGCTCAATTTTCAAAATTACCGCCTGCTGCCACGTACAAGCAATAAATTGCGATTTTTTATTTTTTTTTCAAACGCACGTAATCCAAGATTAATATCCTTTGTACCTTTTTTCAATTTGAATATGTTCTCTCCATTTTTTTTATTTTTTTACTTCGTTACTTATGACATTAGTCACTTTAACGTGACTTTAAAGCCTTTTTGCTTATGCTCAGACAGTCCGTATGTAATATTTTTACCTTAATTACCAATCATTACTCTTTTCACTCACGCATCTCTTTCAACGAACATAAACTTTTCCTACTGTGAAATCTATATAAAGTACTTAATAAGTGGAAGTTTTATTCTTGAAAAATGAAACTAATAATAAAATAAGGCTTAAAGCTTTAATTATAATAACTACATATTCTTGTAATTTTGATTTGTTCACAGTGTATTAGCTCTTGACTAGCTATTTACTTTTAGAATAAATTTCATTGTAGTCTCTTATAAAAGCACCTTAGATATACTACATTCTTGATTGACGTTGTGACAAAGAAGCATGAATATTTTATGTCATTTATTACTACACTTATCAAATTTAATTAGCATATATCATAAACTCTTTTTTATCTGATATTAAAATGTTACTTTTCGTACGAGTAAAGATCACCTTTACTCGTATTTCCGTAGATCGCATATAACTACCACCATGTTGAAATTCTTTGTTACCATAATTTTATGTTTTACTTTTAAATCCTCTAATATTGTTAACATAGTATACACTTTATTTTTAGAAATACATTTATTAATATTCAAGAAAATAAACTCAGAAATTTTCTGTTTATTTTAACTAATTAAATTATAATGCAAACTTATTAACTAATATCTATAATAATTGCAGTACCACGTAAAATTTTGTTTTTGTAACATAGATAGAAAACGACTATTTTAAATTAATCATGTTTATCATAGTCATACCGTAGGTGATAATTTATATATTAAAATACAAACATTATAATCGATTATTCTGCATTTCGATTGACTCATTATAAATGACAGAAGCTGATTCAGTTTATAATAAAATAGTATGTACTACAAATTTCACTGTACTTCGGAGGATGGGATGGACAGAGAAAAGTTTGAAAAAGCGCAATTATAAAATCACAATTTTGAGCATGTTAAACAAGATGAAACAAATCAAGTACAGAAGAATCCCTAGGAAGGACGAAAATAAGGGAGAAGCAAAGGCGCTAGGTTAGTCTCGGATATAATACAGTTTCCTTTAGTTCTGAATCAAAGTTGATTCTTTCTAATTTATCTCGCGCCCTTTCACGTCAACCTCTTCCCCTGTCTTCTTTTCTATCACCAGTAGTTCAATCCGCCGATTCTTGAAGATTATATGAAAGAAGAAGAGAGAGATAGTCAAAGTGTATCTTCGCACGGGGCTTCTATTACTTTTCTAATGGCTAACAACGTCACAGCAACAAGCCCGGAGTAATGAAAGCAAGAAGAAGAAGAAGTAGAAGAAGAAGTAAATCATCGACTATTGTGGGATAATCCTTGGATATTGTCTGCAAGATGGGTGCGTAATGCATTATGTTATTGGTGTCATCCTCCCGTAGTCGGGGTGAAACGCAAAAAGATAAATCCCCACTAGAACTTTTACTTCTTCATCTTCTTCTTTCTGAAACTTTATTATATATACGCCAATACCCATAATGTCTCGTACTTATATCTAGTTATATTTACGTAGCGCTGATATACTTTGTTTCGACTTCGTTAAGGGTAATCAAACCTAATAGTATGGATCAATCAGGTAGTAATACATACTTCATTAGATGAAATCTGTATTCCTGCAGATGAATAAATAACAAAAATTACACAAATAACAACGAGTATGATTGATTTAGAAGAAGTTTCGTACATTTTTCTAATAATGCTTCCAATCTGCTTTCAAACTCATTTTTTTCTAATAGCATTGCTATTTAATTAATTTATAAATGAACTCCATGTATTAATAAGCATTGACAAGCGAGATATATATTTTTGAAGCTTATAAAAAACGGTGTGTATTAAAACAGTAGTTTTTTAACAATAATTTGTTGTAACAAACATCGCAAATTAGCGCTTCGGTAACCCCAATTACTTTACTTTATTACTTTACCTTAATAGCCATTAACGATTTATAAATTAGCATTTCACAATTATTATAATCGTTGAGATAAAAAATATTCAAATAAATTAAAGATACTCTCTAAAAGTGTAAAATATTTGTACATTTGTGTGGCTTTGTACATTTAGTGGCTTTTTAAGAAAGACTTTCTAGAAAATTTCTCACTCTATTATGGTATAATACTTTGAATTATTTTTATTTTTTTTTATACACATAGACTTGATTTTAAATATAAATTATAAGTTGAAAATTTAATAAATTTGAACGTGTAATTTATCGCTTAAAGCAACTAAACATTACTCTTCATTTTCTCCAATTCATAGAATAATATATTAAATATATTAAATATATTAAAATTACATATTAAAAAGTAAAATTAATAGAGTAATTGTATTATTCATCTGTGTACTAAAAGTGTAGCAATGAAACAAAAATTTAGCTACAATTTCTTAAGATAAATTCTAGAAAATTTTAAATTAACTTAGTAAAAGAATTGTTGTACTACTAACTCATAAAGAACTATGATTCTTAAAATGCATATTTCCGTAACATAAAGATGAGCTCTTATATTTATACAAAGCATTATACAAAATATATAGTTGTTACTATTGCTAATAGTCACTAGCTAATCTATGCAGGCATTGCATAGATCATCAGGACGTATCGCGTATTCCCAAACATCTAAGAATTCAAGGTAAGATGCTACTGATAAGGAGCATAAAATTGAAATTTTATTCTCCTTCCATAGCAGCTCTATAATTTTAGCATTAGCATAATGTTGAAGAATTGAAAATAATCTGAAAATAAAAACACTGAAGGATGAAGAAAAAGGATCGGAGGAAATACTTTAATCATTAAAATATGAACCGTAGAATATGCTAATATGTGTATGAAATCCCTTAATACTCAGATTATGTCAAAATATATTGAGTACAATATTTGGTGAATTACAAAAGAACATTTTATTTATATAATGATAATTTCTTTTTATTTATATAATTATATTTTATGATTGTATAATATATTTCAGTATATTATAATTAATATATTATTAATATTTATTAATTAAAAAATTGAATCTCAAGATATGCGGAATACTATAAATTAATCAACCAACTACTATATCAATGATTGTAACTGAAAACCAATTAATTTAGAATAAAATTATCGGGCTGAAAATATTATAATATTAATGAGTTAAAACTATTTATGCTAATTTCTGGTAACTCTCTTATGGCTGTTTTTCTTTTACATGAATATGGAATATTTCAGCAATTCTAAAATTTAATTCAGAAGTTGCAGAAAAAAATTATGAAATTTTAGTAATTTATAGTTTCAAAAATGGACGTGGGTGCAAATGTAACGATTGAGAGATAATGAAAGAGAGAACGAGAGAGGGTGATGGCGAAAGAGGGAGTATATACTTAATAAAAAATCGAATGATTATATTTAAGTAATAGACTGAATCAATGCTGAGAATGTGTAAGATCAATATACAGCATAAAAAAATCAACTACAATCTGAGATAATGAATATATAAGTGTGATTTATAAAACAATAAGGACGTTTGTTTCAGGAAAATTACGACAAGTTACGTTCAATATTTTATTTTATTACATCTTTCACTGTATCAATAGTCGTTCGTTTAAAACAAAAAACAAAAAAATTATTACTAAAACTTAATGTATTTTAGAATATATTTATTAAAATAAATACAAGACAATTTGTTTATTCCAATTAAATTATTAAATATTAAATATATTAAATAATCAAAATATTCATTTGTCTTTAAATTGAAAAATTTCATTGCAGGCTACTTTATGCACCTGCTTGACTAGATTAAATTAATCTCGCTGTCATAAATAGAGTCTCGTATGAGCAGGATGAGATTTACTCTTAAAAAGATATTTTAATAAGAATAAAATCCGTTATGAGTTTTTCTCATAGCTATAATCATCGTTCTTAAAAATAAATAAAATTATAAAAAAGACCTATTTTATGAAAAAGTTGCACGATATGCATAAGAAATTGTACCAAATCGTGAGAAATAGGTTATTATTCTAAAATTTAAACTTTTCCATATTTGCTACCTAAATTACAGATTTTACGCCTTAAATTTAAAGAACTTTGCAAAGAATAAGTTTTAGAAAAAAGAGACTTTTTACCAAATACTAAAAAATGAAAACTTATTTAAAGTGAAGAGTTTGCAAGATCGATTCCCATTGTTAGAGCAAGTACGTTATACGAATGGATCAAATCGTAAGTTTGTCATAAGAAAAGAGTTTTTTTAGTCGTTTTTAAAATTGTTTGAAATTTGTAAATAGCCTTTGACGGTAAAATCATTACGATGAAGCAGAAACAGACGTTTCTGCTTACGGACATCTGCAATATATCTTAAATACGTTGAATTCTAATGTGAGGAAAGACGTGTTTATTCTATTGATCGGCAGTTTTCTCAACAATTGACACGGCAAGCAGCAGCATCAGCAGCGCAACGAGCTCTCGTTCCGTTAGGTCAATCCACTTTGATCCGCAGCTATCAGAAACATATATGCCTCCGTAAGTAACGACCGGCACAGATAACGACGTGTGATATAACGATCTCCGTTCGACAGTCGAGAGATCAAACGGGATGAGCAGAACTACTCAGCGCAGCTATGTATATATTATACCGTTAACGTCTTGAATCGCTCGACCGGTCGCTGTTTTCTTTAGAGGAACTCACTCGAGCCGCCTAACTGCCCTCTGGCAAATCATACATACATACACAGCTTATTGTTTATTCCATTCCTCATTACGTAGCGATGCCAAATCAGACACCGTTAATGCTGTGCCGCGAGCAAAGCTGCAATTTTCCCGTCTACGTAAGCTTTCACGAAACTCTTCTTTTTGCATCTTAGGAAAATAATTTGAGAGGTTTATGAATAATTTTAGTCCTACTGTCTAATTTATCTTATTCAGATGCTTCTTGTAATAAAGCATTGCAATATTATTATTATCTTATTTTTTTAAATATTTCTGCTGCCTAGTCTTATTTACAAATTATTTGTTTGAATTTATTTAAATATGTTTTTCGAATTCTATACTTTTAAATCTAGGTTAAATAATCTTTTTAACTTTTTACTCTTTTATTCTCAAATAAAAAACATCTTATAAATAACCTTATAAACATCAAAAATGTTTTTCTACTTGAATGTATGTCTTTTAAAAAAAAACTCATGTATTTATTCCAAATAGTTTAATACAATACAATGGAATATGATGACTTTTTCGAATATATTTTTCAAATTATTTCATATCTCAAATGTAAAGTAAAACATTTTTTATTATCATTTTAATTTAAATATAAAAAAAAATATTTTTTTATTTTTTTATTATTACGAATATACCATTTCAAATGATAAATGTAATAGAATAACTGAAGCAAAACTATTCATGTAAGAAATTAAATGCTATCTATATTATGAATAGCCACTCGTTAGCTACATAATGTTTAGATTAAATACCATATTTATAAAATAATGTGCAATAATCATATAGTAAAAATGGATAAGAAAAGAGAAATTAAAAGACTAAAAGAATTACATGGTTAATTCAGGGAAAGAATTTCTATTTTAATAATCTGATTTTCTAGAAGAAATAATTCTACAGTAGTAAATAAATAAATCAGTGCATAATTAGAGTAATGAAGGAGCAGGCAGCATAATTTCCACTTAATATTATTTACTCTTCAAGCTTTTCTGCATCATTTTTTATACGAAACGCATGTCTATTTAATATATTCTAAGAATAAATGTAATGAAAGTTAAATTTTATCGCAGAAAAGAGTAGTTTCTGTGCATAACATTGAAATAAAGAAAATATAAACATGTCAATTTTGTTCGAAAATAAATTCAATTATTTATATAAAGTCTAAATAAAACTATAAATAAAAAAAATCGAAAATTTTTAACATATGCTATCCATATTGTCTCTGGAGCGCATCATGGTAAAGCCCGTTTGACCCGTTGGATCAAATGTATATAAAATTATAAGTCATTTACAAGTGGAAAAAAATGAAGAAAAAATAGAGTACTATAGTAGCTTATTCAACAAGCAGCAGTGTTAGACGTTTGGTGTTAGTATATGTGTTTAAATAAACTCTTTATATTAAATAAATGTTAAAAATCTACGAAAGTGCTTTGTTAGCTATTATAATGCTTTATTAAATAGTTGTTTATTAATAAAAAGAATGGATCATGTCGAAGAATAATGATACTGAATATCAGAACAAAGCTTCTATTCAACAGCCGAAACGATCTGGCATTGATCAATTCAATTGTCCATCACCGCCATTCGATTAAAATCTCATTGAAAATGATTATGCATATTTTAAGCAGATTCTAAATAGAAGACTGTTATTCAATTTAAAGAACTTATATTGAGAATTTATATAGATATTTTTATTGCATATATGCGTTGCTATCAAAAAGATTGCAAATATTTTGATATTATGTACGGTGGTGACTCGTTTCACATCGAACGATAATAAAATGAGGGATTTATTGCATTAAAATGAATATTTTGATATTTCTTTAAAAATTGATCAGCTTGGTTTTTACGTTCTTATTTAATAATTTTAAATTTACGTTCTTATTTAATAAACGTTTATTATTAACCAGATGATACTAAAAGATTATCGTACATTTATAAAATCTAGATTAACTTGTTAAGCAAATTATATAGTACAGTTAAAATTCTGTAAAACCTCGTTTAATACGTGTTTATTATTTATTTCTTTTTAATATTATGAAAAACAATACACCAATACAATACTAATTTATGAATTGTTTCCTAATATTACATAAATTTACAATATAATACTACAACTGAATAAATATATTTATCTTTATGCATCTTTCAATTTATATTCATTTTCAATTGTTACTCAAATGCAATTATCAGCTATTAATAATGTCATTTTTTTATTAACTACTTTATTTCTATATTGTATACATTGCAAAGTTTTAAAATTATGTTATAAAATGGTAAACAAGTATCAACTTAAATCATAGACTTTATTGTATTGAATTTTTCATTTATATGCCTAAACTATAGAAACAATTATTTGAAAATGCACAAGTTGGTATTAAATGTATTATACAGTTGTAAATTATAATGTATTATAATGTATTATAATTTACAACTTTTCAAATTTTATTATTTCTTTGTTTAAGTTTATTCCTGATTTTACGAAAATTTTATGAAAAATATTATTTTTTTCTTATTTTTCTTAATATTTTACGTGGAAAATTAAAAGCTGAAGTTAAAAGCAATAGATAACTATACCATAATCGTTTTCAAAACTAATTTATAGTTAAAATGTAATTTGAACTATAAAGGCTCATAAATTTCAACTGGAACAAATTTCTGACAATATTTTGGGAAAATGTCGTTTTTAATATTTACAAAAATTCACAGAAATTTGACAGATGGTGTGTAGCAAAATTTCAATTTTATACATATTTCAAAGCCTAATAAAATTTTTTACAATGAAAAGTTTTTAAGATTTTCTTTTTTAATTATTGATTGATTACTTCTTTTCAATGTCTAACACGAATAACAATTCTAATAAAAGAACGTAACGAGTAATTCAGAAATAAAAATATTTTTCTTGCTTTCATTTTTCTATAAGTACAGTTTCCGTGTTCTTTATGTAAAATTAATTTGCCAATATATATTGCAATAATGAAATTTGCAATATTCAATAATCTGTCCTTAAGTATTTGATGAGAAATAAAATTTAATAATAATTTTTCTGCATTTTGCAAAATTTAGAATATAGATTGAATGAAATGTGCAATAGAAATAAAAAAATTAATATTTAAAATAATATTTATATTTTACTAATATAATTTTATTTTAATAAAATTATTAACATATGGTTGATAATTAAGACAGTTATTTTGCTACATTTGAAGTTGATTGTATATTGGTGTATTCATTTAAATGTGAAAAAATTTAGAAAAAATGAAAAGTAAAAATCGAGCAACATCTTCATTGATTGAATTTATAATTTCACAAGTGCACTATTGTATCAGGAAATTATGTAAATGATCGCGCACGAAAAACCCTGAATTCCTCTGTGGCACATGAAAGTATAAGTTTGATCTCACACTAGACTACCCACAGGAAAAGAGTTTTTAATGCTAAAAAGAGAAAAATGTGTCCAAATCTACTCTTAATTAGAAGCGACATCTCCAGTAACAGTTGCTATAAAGCGAACGACGACGACAACGACAACGACGACGACGACAACGAATGCGTATAAAACCGTAGACTGGTAACATAAAGACGAAGGCAATCGCACCTCTCATCTCCGTGTTCCCGTTGCAATCCCGTTGACTACTTTATCGTCTCCTTCGTACATCATCTGAAGAAGAGATAGAAAAGCTTAGCACCATGGCATGGTTTACTCGAATCAGTGATAGTTTCGTAAAACTCATCAAATTTAATGACACCTTATCCTTTCACGTTTATATAAAGATATATTGTTTTTGTATTATTATTGTGAAACCGATTATCATGTTGGTTTATAGCATTCTCTTAAAAATTTCTATCCAGAAATTCATAAAACTAGTAAAATTACGAAGATGCCTCCAAACTTGAAACATAGCAACTTTTAAATTGATACATTATCATATTAAATTAAAAGCATATTCGAAATTGTAGTAAACATTGGTATACATTAGTATACATTAATATAGTATTATTTATGTGAAACAATCATATTTCTAAAATAGTGAAGTAATTTTATTTCAAACTACAGTGAAAAACTTACTACACATATTTATAATCAGTAAAAAATTAAATTCATAGAACGATATTAAATAAGAGTTATTTTGCATTAATAGAGTTAGATTTTCAACAAATAGTCTAATTATACAGAGTTCTTTCCAGTATAGACTAATGAAGATTTATTTAATTAAGCAACTTATTTTATTTCGATATCAAAGTTTTTTACACGACTAATGAGCAATTAATATACTCCCTTATTATAATATTAATTTGTTGATACCAAAATTACATAAATACATTTTCAACCGATGAATATGAAAATATTAAATATTTCCAACGTAAAGATATTAATAATTTTCAAAATATGAGAAAATAAGTAGACAAATATAACACTGCGTGAAAAATTAAATTTAGTAATCTAGTATACAATATAACTTGAGAAGAAGCTGCCAAAATGATCATAAAATTGACGGTAGATAATGTAAGTAGCGGCTTTCATATCGGTACACTCGGAAAAATGGAGATGTACTTTGCGGCTTCTCGCAAATTCATCTGAAATCGGATGAGCCGAAGCAGGTCACACAACTTTATATTATTGGGATCTTCAGCGCATCCAGCGATCGGCCTCGACATTTCTCGCAACGCTCGACGTGCCTCCTTGGATAGTAGGAGTACCCTGATCCGCTATTGCTTGCTGCTACCTGGCTGTAAATTTCGGCCCAAGGATTGTTAAATATTTTTAATCAACGCCGCACCATTGATATAGAAATGAGACAGCGATAGGAAGTTAGATAGAGAGAAAGAGAGAGAGGATATCACTACGGACATTCATGACGTATTCATTATTAATTTCAGAAGATTAGGCATGCTCGCATCCATATCGGCGTTCTCTGTCTTTAAGCTACTTTGATGTAGGTTAATTGTTCATGACGAGCCTACGATGTTCTGTGTGATGCTTTTTTTTCATATTTCGCAAATAATATATAAGTTTTTGCTTTCGTTTATTAGCTTTATTTTACGGTTACTTAAATATGTATAGGAGGATTTACTTTGACTAACTGTTTCGATAAGTAGAGTACGTTATAAATTATTATATAATGCTTTCGTTTGATTATTCTGAAAATATAAATTATTATTATTAAGCTATGTTTCGTTTTTAAAATACATGATCTCTTTTGTCAATTTATAAGTGATTCTGCACTTTTTTTAATAGATCTAACATTTACAGCTATTACACTTGAATATTACGTAATAAGTCCTTAAAAATTTTACGAAATTCATGAATGTAATATTTTCTAAGAATTTTATAAGAAGGAATACGAAGTATAAGTAATATGAATAGATCAGAGTAACTTTCAAATTTTCAACTCAAAGTTTACATAATCGTACACCTAAAGAAGTTAAAACTAAGTAGCAGCTAGTAGAAATAGCTGGAGTCGATCTAGATCTTTAATGATACCTATCAATCGAAAAATAGAGACTATGTCCTATAATTGACAAATAATGCGAAATATGAAATAACAATGATATATTAGAATCGATCCCATAAATCTTCAGAAAACTTCGAAGAAAATCCATTTATGTTGATTAAATAAATGAAAAACTTCACTATTTTTTATCTTAAGAGTCTAATAGGGCTTATTATTCTTTAATTGACTCTTTAAAATTAACTTCATAGAAAGCGAGTCGAATTTTTCCCGGATTCGTTAATGTACGTTCCAAATAACTGTTGCTATTACGAATTAAGTATGTTTTCTCTAGAGGCTGTAAATTTCGAATAAAAGAAAAGCTCAGCTCATTCGTTTGATACTATAGTGTCTTGACTGATTTAGCAATAAACACTTACGCGTGAGCATAATAATGACGATTACAGCGAAATTCAACGCGACTCGAAATAACTCACAATGAAACTAATAAAATAATCGCGAAGTACGCCTCTCGGCTCGGCTCAAAGTAAATTAGCGATTAATGAAGCAGAGAAAGTGCCGACGCAAGATAAAGGCAGGCAAGCTCAAAGTTCTCGGTCGAGTGTCGAGTAGACAAGTATCTGCTACACGAAGATCTTCGGACTCAGAGGCCATCGTGCGCAGGTAAACGCATTTGTACACAATATTCATGAGTTTTGGGAGCGTAGGTGAGATAGAGAGAAGCCGGGCCACACGAGAAAGAGTGAGTGGGAAAGAGGTAGAGATAGAGAAAAATGCAGTGGAAAGCGCAGCATAATGCGAGCTAAACTACACGAACTCATGGCGGAAGCGGCGTCGGTGGGTATATAAGTCGGGCTATTATCGGGCTATGTGCTGAGAGCCCTCCGCTTTCATCCGCTAATGGGCAGCTCTGACTCCGCCCGTCTGCCTCCTTTAGTGCGTCATTAATACAAGTTGCACATGTCGAGAGCCCGAACGCCGCGCTGGTACGCTACAATAATTTACATGAATGGAATTGAAAATTTTCTACTACGCTGAGGAGAAAAAGACATATGCGGAAAAACGGTGGCGAGCATTTCGAATAAGGAAAGATAAAAAAGAGAAGGTTAGAGAAAAATAAAGAGAGGACAAACCTAAAGGGAAAGGCGAAACCGGGTGGCAGCGTAATGCCTGGTTAGAGAGAAATAGAGGGCGAAAATTTTTGTGGCATTTTACGTCAGTAATTACATGAAAAGGATGCTATAAAAGTCTGCTCTCTGTTCTCTATCTTTCTCCCTCTCTTTAAGTTTATTCTTCATTACCTTATCCATCTCCCTTCTCTTTTGCCCCAAAACTTCCATGAAGCACATTTTCTCGACTCTTAGGAAATCTGAGATACTCACCTGCTGCCTCCTGCTCTCTTTATCTTTCTTAATCTTTTATTCGTCTTGTTTTGACTCCTTGTCCGATGTATCACATATACCTATTGAGCAGCAGTAAAAAAATTTTATTATTCTCTATCTCCCTCCTCTCTCTCTCTCTCTCTCTCTCTATTTATTTATTTATTTAAATTCTTATATTTGAATCCGCTTGTGTAAATAAGGTATTTGGCTTGTTCAAGGGTTCACCTACGGAAACACTATCTCCCTTTCTCGAAGATCTCACAATTGACGTACACTAATTTAAATGTACAATGTTAGAAAGAAACTCATGTTTTCTGTTTTCAATACCTTTTTATTTCAGAGATAAAGTTAGGAATGTCGATTTTAATTACTATGGATGGCGAAGTTGAGGATGACATATAATTTTGAAACTGATACTATTTGCTTGTGTAAGTAGACAGAAATTATTATAGCAAATTTCAAAGTTAAAAGTTGTAATGCTTTAAAAAGTTTCAGGGAAAAATTTAATTGCATATTATTTTCTTCATAAGACTAGCAAACTTTGTATGTTAATTTATACAGTAATGTTGTTAGATTTATTTTACGTTATATATTCAGGTATGAAATAGTTACATTCAATCATTAAAATTTATAAAGCCTTTATACCATATAACTACATAAGATGTATATTATATATAAATATATAAGTATATATTTCAATTCATAAAAGTTTATTTACACCTCGTCATTTTTAAATATCTCGCGTAACTAATAATATACATAAAGAAATAAATGGTTTCATGAGATGGTATTGACCAGGCCTTTTAGATATTATAAACTTTTTAATTATAGAACATAAAATGAATTCTAAAGAATTGTCTTTTTAGAAACGAACAATTTTACTATGATATAAAAATGATAAAATTAATTATACAATTAAGTTTCTTCAATTTGTGTTAGCTATGTATCTACGAAGTCATTACTTATTTGTCATTATAGGCATAGAAGTTTATTTTTCATTTCTTTTGACTTATAGTGTATCAAAGTAAGAATATGTTTAACTAAACTTTCTAATTTTTACAATAAGTAGATTTTAAATTAACGAACCGCATATTATCAGAAGCTTAAGAAATTATTCATCGCGTTGCTAAAGCAATCAAAATCTTACAAGAATAATAAAAAAATTTAAATGAATTCACGCGTTATTCGACTTTCAAAATACTTAAATATTCTTAAAAAGTAAAGTTTGTATTTATTAATTAAGCCATCAGTCTTTAAACGAATACAGTTGATGACAAAGGTAAAGTAATCTTTGTTGAGTTTCAAAAATAATGGTCAGTGGACAAATTCTTAGCCTGATCAGGGTACATACTAATATTCGTGGCTCGATATGAAAATTATATATTTTAATAAGAAATGTAAAAAGCCAGCATTCTCAAAGCAAGAAGTACAGAGAATGGTATACAAAGGCAAGACAAATCAACAGAACAAGGCGCGACACTCGGATGCAGGCAGATGCAGGGAACATCACAAAGACGTATCAGCACCTTATTATACACGACGCCACCACTGCTATGCGAGTTTAAAGCAAATAATCTCATCATAAAGCAATCAGTCGATCGTTCCTTCCCTTTCCTCTCAAGATACAAAGGTAAACTTGTCCCGTAACTGCGCTCTACGCGCGGCGCCCCCACGAGACTTCGGATGCAACCAAAGCCCGGATCCAGTGTGAACGAGAGACTAATGAACAGTCTAGCACTCGGAATTCCTCTTCTTCCTCGGCTGCTGAAATCGTTGAACTACGCTGACGTCGTGACCTTACGCACGCGGATGTGTGTTCGAGGCGTGAACGAAATCGAGCACCCCATCTCACGAATAAATTTAAGCAACTCGTTGTCAGTGACTACGGCTCAACGATTTAGAGTAATTCGCGCGTACTTTGTCCAAATTCCTGCATACTTGTTTTCCTTTATTTTTACTTTTCTTGAATATCGCGAAAAAATAATAATGCAATGAAAGATGAGAGAAATGGAAATGACGCGATACAGATCGCTTACGCATGCGGGAGATCGGACAAATTTATACAATGGCTTGTGTACAAATTTTACAGTGTATGAAAAGTACTTTTTGTTCAAAATTATGTTAATTTGTACTGATCTAAAAATGTATTGAATTGAAAAATTTAGTATGGAATCGTCAAAAATTTGCTGTATTAAAGAAAAAAACAAGTCAACTATTAGTAAATCGTGACCTTTTTTAAATTACGTTTCTATTTGTAGTTCTTAGAATGTTCTTTCTTTTCTCTTTAAGACGTTCAAAAGAACAACTTATAATAACTCTTTTATACTAAAAACATATCTCAACAATGTCTTTAAAAACTTTTATCTAGTTTCATATTAAAACGTAAGAATAAAATATAGAGATATTTTACAATACAAGACATTTTTGCTTGTTTTATCTTGAAACACTAACTTTCATATTATTACTAAATATTTAATATAAATTGAAATTTAAAAAAGTAACAGAAATTTTTTAAGTTATTTTTAGTTATTTTATATTTAGTGAATAGAACACTTATGCAAATTATTCAAGTTTTAAAAAACTAAACTATAAATATTTTGCAGATTATTAAAATACTGTATATAAATTTGTCAAAGATCGGTAATACAACCAAATCTCGTTACATCTTATCATTTACATTAATCCTTTAAGTTATTTATTTATTAATTAAAGTTTCTCCTTCGTTCCAAAACTAGCACATTATTAATGATGTTATTTAGTAAATTATAAAAAGCTTAATATTAATCATTTACCTAAGATACTTTTTTTTGTTATTTCGAAATATTATTGGACTGTAAAAGTACTTTACTTGTACTTTTTTTTATTAGGAAAGCAAAGTAATAGATTGTACATTCTATAAATGAATTTAACCAATCTTTTTTCTGTGCCATAAATTCTATAAAACTACGAAGAATATTACATCAAACTTCATCTTAAAACTAATTCTCTGAGTTTTGTCGCTACCATAATTACACAATTTGTATTCGCTCTTGACTTCATACGAAATACATTTCCAGGTACAAAATAGCTGGTAAAAACGTCATTCCCCTATATGCCACAAAAACTCACGATATCTCGCTTCTACGATTTAAAGAAGACTCACAACATATACCTACAGTGTGAAATAGTATAAAACTGTGATAGTTTTCTCGAGAGCCTACGGTGTATATTACATTGTAATACAGCTCAGAGAGCGTTGAAGGCTCGATAGTATCACAATTCAGAAGTATAAAATTACATGGTGTTATTATTCGCCTGAGGAATTAATGAAATGTACAACAACGGCGATGGGGAGAAAATATAATTCCACATTCTTTCTGGAAATTGAACGACAAGACTGAACAAGACAAAGAGAGAGAGAGAGAGAGAGCAAGATATCACCGAGTCCTCAAGCTTTGAGTCGAGAGAATATGCGAGGCGTCGTAAAGTCCATGTTTCACGAGGCTCTTTAAACAAATGTCCAGACAATCTGTGGTTTGCGCGTAACTTTTTCCACGAGAACGCGCACTCGCTCCTTTTACAGTCCAATAATGCTCTTAGGCAAGCACAAAGTCGATTTTCTACTACTGCGCATGGCGCCGAGCGTTACGGTTTTTTCGTTCTTTTCCTAAGAAAAACTCACTATAAACCAGTCGATCACTTCACTCTTAATCAAATACTTCACTGATTATCTAGTCGTCGCATTTTTTTTTTATGATCTTTTAATAGTCGTATTGTTTCCAATATTTATTTTAAGACGAAAGAGCTTATTTTTAATTTGTCATTACAAATATATAAAAAAAGAAACATTTTAATTTATAACTATTTTTATTTTTATTACATTACTTAAATTTTAGTTAATACCCTATAATTATATAATAATATTTTAATACTTGTAACGAGACTTTTAAGGAAAGTACTTTCTTAGTAGTAGTATTTTCATGTATTTCGTCAGCATATTCCGTAAGACAATATTGTTATTGACTTTTTGAAAATTTATTTTGAAACATATGTTATTTTTAAAAATTAATCAATGAATAAAAATTTATGATAAAACTGAAACATATTATACAGTTTTTTTATCGGTAGATTTTCTATCTATGGAAAATAGCAATCAGTGTTCTTTTTAAATATTATTAATCACATTATTTAGAAACAACATTTTTTACATAAAAATAGGGGATAAATGTATAGCTAAGATAAATATTCTGTATAAAAAGATAGACAAAAAGTAACCAAATTAGAGCAGTAGAGGTAGCGGCGATTGCAACCAAAAAACGAACTAAGCAACTACCTATCGAACTTTGTAGTTACGTACATCTACCTTGGCTTGGTACTGGGTTAGTTCCAATCTTATATTTCCAAAAATAGAGTTAACATGGGTAGCCCGAGCCAACGTTCATTACATTTTCAACCTTGAGGCCGCTTCTGGTTCACTTTAATATTGTGAACTCTAACACATTCTTTATATTCCACCTTGTGATTAATTAGCGGAAGCCCATATACTGGAAGAGATATACCGAAAGCATACCAACTTTGTTTTCCGATTGTTGACTCTGTTTAAGATTTCATGTCACTTACTCTCTCTCTCTCTCTCCCTCTCTCTCTCACTCTATATATATAACCATATATATAAAAGCGCCATTTTTTGATACTATTATCCTTTTTTTATCTTATGACTTTATACACGACTGGAATAAAACAAGTTCGATCTATTCATAAGTCAAAAAACTTTTTCCTTCCTTCACTGTATTATTTTCACCCTTTTCTCTTCTTCACTATACTAAAACCTACGGCTGCGCATGCTACTTTATGTATAGACGCGTGTAGCGTATTCCTTTCTTTTTCATTCCTTAATTCAATATACTTTATTCTTTCTACCCTTTCGTAGCGTGTCACTTTTATTTCACATATATCTAACTATATACATATAACTATACGTACATTCATAAGAAGTTGTAAAATAGATTTTTACTCGCTTTTTGTTCACCACGCTTTTACTTTTACTTCCTTCTGTCTCTTGAAATTTTTCTCCTTCTCTTTTATTACACGTCCGAGTGCAAGCTCGTTTTTGCGCTTTCGACCGCATTTCATTTTTCTTTTTCTTCTCCGCCTTTTTTCTGCGTACTCTCAACAAGACATCTCTTTCAAGTTCTCCTATTGAATACCGTAGCTGTGTATTCTCCCTTCTTTTTGCATCCCATCCCTCACTCCCTCTTCCGCCGTTAATTTTTTTATTACCATGCACGTCCAGAATATAATTCGCAATTCCATAATTATATTCAAAACCTCATTATAACTCATTTATACATTCCGCATGTGTCATTCCAAGCCAAAGCATTTGAGCGTACGCGCCTCATAGACTTAAAAAGAATCCGGCGCATGAGCCCCATAATAAGCACAACTATTCATAAGATTTAAAATCAACATGTCTTTTATTCTCATTTTTTATTTATTATTTTATTCTTTTCTAACTTTTCTTTCCGAAAACAAAGACAGTCGAATTTCTCGAAATCTGTAGCAAACTCTCAGTCTGATTAGTCTGATTTTCTCTACTGATTTTTATTAAACGTTACCAACATAGTACAGAACGTCCATGAAAGGCATTACATACAAAAATGCAAATTTCACTTGTTAGTAAATTATTTCTAAAGCACAGAGGAAAATATTTGATTAGTTCCTCTTTATTAGTTTAATATGTAAATTAAAATGTGCTCATAATATCGATAATAATAAAATAATTTACGTGAATATCTTTCGATAAGAAAAAGGAAGGCCAAAGTTTTTCATTCACATATTTATAATAGAAATATTTGTACAATAATCTGTTTTTAAATAAATGAGACAAGCTATTATAACATAATTTAATTAAAATATCTATTACAATAATTGCATTTCTTTAATTTGGCGAAGATTTAAGAAAAATTATTTTGACATATATCTAATCGTACTCCTCTTAATAGATTACAGATAATCATATATGAATTTCAATATATTTCATCAATACAGAATTAAAATTGTAATTTCTTTTATAATATACACAAATATCTACAGTTAGTTGATAGCATATTTGTCGTAATTAAAATAAAGGCTTTTTATAAACACAGTACAAAAATGAATATATGATGTAGTGTATATCTTATTATGCTTTGTTCATTTATTAACTGTTTATACAATAAATTGAGTTTATTTGCACTCTTTGCTGCTATTTAAAATCGTAAATGTACAAAATTTTACAATGTACTTTAGAGTGTATGTATTATCTTTTCATAAATCACTAAGCTCTTTGATATTTCTGAATTAAAACAATACTAAACTCCTTAAATCTGATGTGCAAGATATGATATATCTAATATACGAATAACATCTATCTACGAAAAACTGGTTCGAGGAAAGTAAAAAATGAAACGAAAACAGAAATGAGGAAACTTAGCCCTCTTCTTTACTACCAAAGAAATCGCCTCCTTAAAAAGTTTACTTACAGAAAGAAAGAGAGACAGAGAAACACAGAGATATATAAAATAAGGAGTAAGAGAGATGGCGTGAGGCAAGAAACTGTTAGTAATCAGAATCCTGAAGGCGTGTACGCAACTTATGTACAGTTGCCTCAGTAGAGCCGATCATTAGGCGAGTTTAGAAAAAGGGCTAGTCGGTGAAAGTTTCATTAGGAAATGGATGAAAACAGTCGGTATGCACGCGAATTGGAAAGGAAACAATCTCTGTCTTTCTCGCTCTTGATCTTCTTAATCTGCATCTAGGCTATACGGGAGAATGGAGTAATAAAAAAAGAGGGAGAGAGAGAGAGAGAAAGAGAGCTTTGAAACTCGCGATGACTCGAACTGATAATCCATTAGGATCCCTCTACTTAGAGTATAACATCTATTTGAATGCAAATCAATAGGAAATGGGAAAGGACGGTAGCCAGTAATTGGTCCAGCTTTATTGGAGTCTCTCTCAATGTCTCAAAGAACATCTCGTTTGGTCATCTTCTTCATCTGAATATACACTCTGCATTACACTCGCTTACTCGCTCTCTGTCGCTCTGCGGCATTCCTTATCTGTTTCGACACAATTCTCCTCTTCTCTGCATCTAACTATGGCGTTTTCATTTTTATTCATCTCCCTTCTCTAGCTTTCCCTTTATCACATTTTCTCTCATAGTAATACAAAACAAACTTAAGTTTTACCATAAACTAATGAGACTTCTAACAACAGCCGCATCATTGCTTCTCTGTAAGTAATTATTCACGAGACACGAGAAAATAAAAATCTAGTAGTAAGTCAAAATTTTTAATATTTTAACCAAGTATAAGAGAATCTTTTTATAAAGATAGTAAAATGCAAAGATATTAAACTAAGTTTATTGTATAAATTCAACTATAAAATTATAATTTCTTTTTTTCCAAATTGAATAATAATATTTCATATTTTTCTAATTCACTTTCTTGTCTAGATTCATTCAATCCAGTAAATATACTCTAATTAATTAGAAGTTGTAAATACAATTTTTCATTATTTTATGCTTATGAGACTGTATATTTAATTTGTAGTACAAAATAAGCTAATTAGATTTTTACTCGAGATAATAATACTTTTTAAAGGAAGTTTGTATTTAGGAAGTTTGTATAAGTTTATCAATGAGAATTTATTCATATTTTTAATTAAGCAGTAGATTCAAACATTTCGTTCTTGATGAGGCAAGGGGCATAAGAACTCTATTTTCACAAAATAGAGTAAATACAATCATTTGTTGTAAAATAAAACATTATTAAATATGCTTATTTTACCTTCAGACCAAATCGCATAATTCGAACTGACTTTATAATTGAAACAAGTTTAATCGATGCCTGTCATCAAGGTCCATTATAATCACTGACTATCGCGACATCAAAGAAACGAATGCGAACAAACAAACGAATCGTACAAGTCGTAACCATGTTTAACAGTTTTTCTCGTAGCCCAAAGAATCAATAAGGGGATGAATATCTGAGCCAATGCATTTACGTTGCAGAAGGAAGGGAAGGAGACTCAGACAGACAGTCGGTATACATCTACACTGCTCGAACTAGAGCGAAGCCTCCACCTTTAGTTAAAGAAGGACAAAAATAGTCGAGGAAAAAAAAAAAAGTACAGAAGTATAAAGTCTAGACAGTCCAGGAACATATAATAATCTCTCGCAGGAGTGTATCGGCGAGAGCACGAGAGCACCGGAGCACAAGCGCGAAGGCCATATATACCGCAGCGCATGGCTCGTTCTCATTCGGTAATGGCTTGTAAGAGGAAACGGGCCAAGATTTATTGGTTGCCAGAGCCAAGTGTACACGAGAGAGTCAACAAACGCCCGGGCACAATAGAGTGGCGTATACACGCCACCCTACAAACAACGAATACATATGAGCACACCAACAGAGTGCGAGCGAACGCTTTCCAATGGAACATTTCTTTCGGTGCAGAGCCACGTGATTAACGATTGAACGCACTTGACTTCCGATCCGAATCGTCGAATTGAAAGTCGCGAGCAGAGAATCCACAATTCCGAGCTTTGCTGCGAACGGCAAACAGTTTCGCAAATGTATGAGAACACGTCGAAGCGTCGTGTACTTACTTTGAACGAACGTTCCAACTACTCGATTATGAATTGTTAATTTAGACATTGTGTTACACTATATGATGAAAATGTATGACATCTTCCCCCATCGCAATCGCTAGTTTCTGTACTAAAATATCTACATTTTAATTAATCGATTAATTTCTTCATTGTAATTACTAATTTCTTTTTAATATATACACATTTAATTAACTACATTTTAACTACTTTCAAGTAGTAAACATAATTAGTCAACCGCAGATTTTGAATATTAAAATATTGTAGAAGGAGTAGAATTCGATTTATATTTTGGAAAAAGTTGCATGACCTTATAAACAAAACCGATAAATAAATGGTATCTGTAATATTAGATTCAAATTTTAAATATGTAGTTTTATAAAATGTATTAATAAATTGCGATAATTTAAAAGAAAATGAGGTGTATAAACATTCTATTTATAATATTGCAATATTAGCATAATCCATATCGCTGAAAAAGTAAAAATGTCATAATGAAAATCACATACTGTACCTGGAAGTGTATGTAATATTATGTTTCAAAGAAATACTAATGTTAACATATGCAATAATTTTAATAAAATAAATATCCTAAAAATAAATCCACATGCTTTTGACACATATAGTTTCGTAATGTTTGTAATTATTGTAAAAACTATGAATTTTCAGCATATGTAAGTATAAGAGATTCTACAAACTAATCAATAATTTCAGTCAATCAATTATGGAACATACACAATTAGTTTTACATTTTTCCGTTATAGCGCTTTTTTGTAACAGACTACGTATTTATGCAGTTATTTATATACATGATAGCCTGCCTAGTATCGACACTCACTACTTACCTATTATGTACAAGAATTTATAATTACAATACATTGTATTAATTTATTTATTTGTAAACTCCCGTTTAATGCTCGTGCTCGATTCACTTTCTTTTCGATATTGTTATAATATCCGGAGAGATTATATTTTCAAGAAACTCTTTTAAGTATTTCTAAAAAATAAAATAAATGAGTACCAATCCAGTTACAGTAATTTCTTATAATATTTTAGAATTAAAAACATGATATTAAATTAGTGAATATACTGGTGTAAGAACCTCTTAATATAAGGTATGCAGTATTAAAAAATTTTGTACCAGAGTTAGAAGATGTACAAATAAGCCTTTAATTATAATTTAAAAATAATGATTTGATTTTCATATGTACTTTAATTGAATTAAATATTTAAATACACAAAAAGACAGATTCCTTTAAAAAAGAAATCTTTTGATATGTCCCTTGTATTAATAAAATATGTACACTATTTTATACCTTATTTAAAATAATCATGTTGATATATCCTTATAGTTCTTATAGTTTTTTTCTTGTCAAATAACATAACTAAATAAAGATATTAATCGTGCGTTTAAAATTCGATCTTTACTTTTTATATTGAAATAGTTATTAATTCACACAACTTTTAAACGAAACAAAATGTAATTAATAAACTTTATTAAAAAAAGTACTTTTATTTTATTAAAAAACTGTTCACACGAGATTTCATATTCTATTGTTATAATAAAAATTAGTAGCAAAATAAAAAAATCAATAAAATGTAATTAACACTTATAGAAAAATATAATATATATATATATAATATATATATATATATATAATAGAACTTATCGTGTCTAGTTCATGAAGAGCTTTGATCACCATTACATGTAATTATAAATTTCTAGATGTCTATTTTTCTAAGTATTTTTATTTTATCTGTTGTCACAAAACCAAAAAAGAATTAAAAATTAACTTATACTTACCTTTTTGCAGTAAATTTATTTTAATTTAGAGAAAATTTTGCTTTTGAAATCTTTTAATTGTAAAATACTTATGTAATTCCATAAAAATTGTTAACATTAAACTAATTATTATATAGTAATTTTTTTATGAGTAATATGCTTATTATTTAAATGTTTATAATAGTTATAATTAGAGTTAAAATTCGTCCAATCTATTTTTTAGTATACTTTTTTTTAACTTTTGTAAATTTTCAAGTAATAAAAAATTCATTTTTTCTCGAAATAATCTGACATCATCTAGAAATTCATAAAAAATTAAGTAATACTTTTATAATTTATTAAAAGGGGCCTTTTTTATATACTAGAAATCGAATTAAAACAAGAAAATAATATTTGTATGACGTAAGTATATAGTCATAAACAGTCATCTCTATTATTTTTACTTGTGTAATTAGTACACATGAAGAAAAAATTATAAGAATGCAGATTCATTAAAACTTAGTTTAAAATGTATTGATTTTAAATTATACACGAAACTTTACTTTTATGCATAAAAATTATCGTCAATTCTGTAATTATTTCTATTAATTCTAATAATAATTTATATTGAAATTACAAAAACAACTTATTTATTATGTGAGGAAATTAAAATACTAAACACTTATATAATATAGGAATTTATTGAAAAATATTGCTTTATTTTAATAGAGGAATAGAGAATAATTCTTTCTTACATACTATTGAAATTAGTTGAGCTGAGAGATAATAATTTTCTAATAGAACCATTAAATTTTCAAATTAATTAGCTTTATTTTTAAAAAAATCTGTTATGATTAAAGCGTGATATGTTTTATAAGAGAATGAACTACCATAATTGTTTTGAGCATTTTAATTTTTATTTAATATTTTCGTAAAATATTTTTACTAAAAATCTTGTGTAATTTAAATGCTGATAAATTTTTAAAACTATATACATCAATATTATTGATTTTCTTTACTCTATTGTAATGTTTTTCTTTGTATCTAAGTAGTTTCTATATTTGGCTTGTAAGCCGTTTTTTTCTTCACACCATTGAGTTATTATACTCCAACTATTTATCACTGAAAACTCAATCCATTTCCTTTTATTCTGAGTACGGTAGCAACAAACAAACAATGATATTTGCATTTATAATAGCTGCTTAGAAGAAACAACAATTGATTTCTATTACAACTTCTTTTTTAGGATCATAAAATTGGTTGTTGTATAATTGTTTTTGCATATAGTCTCTCCTTCTTAAACTACAGAATGTAAAGTGCCCAAGATAAACATAATAATATTTTTTACCTAAATTAAAAGAAAACCGAATATTTTGTACGATAATTCTCAACATAATACATAATAAAAAAATTTTCTCTGTCCCTATAATATAAAAGAATAATTTTGGAAGAGTTATATTAAAGCCATATGTTTCTCATTCTTTATTTTTTAAAAATTTATTTGAATTTCTACACAATATTATTGAAATGAAATACTTATGTTCAAACAATATTTCGAATTGAATGGTATTATATAATATATAATATATAATAAACATTTATTATAATTAATTTTGAAAGAAATGCAGAAAGTTTAAAAAATGCAAATGAAAATACATATTTATTATATAATAAAATTTTATTAAAATATCATTTAATCTTATGCTTTTAATTAATTATTTACCATTAAAATTTAAATATCAAAAAATTAAAATAAAAATACAAAGCAAAATAAATAATTCCCAGCCATAATGGATTGAATAAGAAGTCTACGATTGGTATAAGGAAAACCAATATCCGACGTCTTTATCGTCGTAATAAGAACTCCCAAGCGTTGTATACAAGTACGAAACTCACGGCGAAATTAGCCGTAATTTATTCATCAGGGATGTGTGTCTTTAGCTTTTGAAATAAGAGAAGAAAAAGGAAGAATCGTTCGCGGAAAACTTGCGTATATTGCATTCAGTGATTTGCAGTGGCCGAACCGTAAAACTAAAGGTACACATGTAAGCTACGTATTTCTTTTAAAATAATAAATCAGATGATCAAGTTAGGTTCCATTAGATTTTACTAGGTTTAACTGTAGTGTTAAAAAGTAAAATGCTATGTAGTTTTTTGACATTCATTTTAATGCCCAATCATCTAGAAATTATATGGTCTTATTTATTAATTTAGATCATAAAAACAATTCATAAATTTCTTTCGAAATTCTTATATGCTGACATATGAAGAACGAAAAAATTTTTTTAAACTAAATTAAACCTGTATAAAAGAAAATTTATATTCCTTCAATTTTTAAATTGATATTTTTACTTAAATAAGAGTTACATATCACAATTTATATATACTTCCATGGCAATATTCGCCATCAGTATAAATTTGAATTATATAAATTACTCGTTAAAGGAAGATTTATCATTCAAGAACTGCATTAGAAATCAATTAAATATTAAGAATATATGTTTATCGGTGTATATAAATATTTTGTATGAATATTAGGTTATATCCAAGTACATTTTTTACAGTTACAAAAGCAAGTACATAATAATTCAATTTGCTGTTCATAATAAAAAGTAATAATGTAAAGTAATAATAGCAAATAAACAAATTTTTATATTTATGTATATGGAATAATGTTTTCAATATTACCATATCAGTAGAAAGTCAGGTACCTTGCTGAATAATACAAGTACGTTTTGTAAGTTTTGAATAAAGTATTTTTAGTTTGTGCATAACTTGTTGGAAAGGTTCTAACATATTGCATGAGATGTAACAACAAATATGTTTTACGTAGCATAGCTATTAAAAATGAAAATTGACACTTTAGCCACTTTTATGAACACTGAATATCTGGTCTTGAATCTCGTATTTAAAGCATAATTGCCTTTACTTCTTATACCACGTTCATTGATGGCTTTAAAATCAATTTTTTCAATTTCAGTAATTCTTATTTCTAAAAAGAGATATTTAAGTTATTTATTAAATCTCTCTTACATACATTGGAATTCAAAACATATTTATCAAAATGAGTTTAAAAAAAAGTCACTATTTTAAGTACGTGCTTTACATATATAGGTCAGACAATTTAACAGAAATTTTACCTAAGGTATTGTCACGCATGCCGAATAGGCTATTTGCCTTTCGGATACTTAATACTGAGAACATCTAATCCACATACCAAAAAATATCACTTGTAATTTTAGCAATTATAACATAAGAATTCACAATCATACAAATAATACGAAAACTACAGCAAGTCATAAACTCGGCGATCGAATCAACACTTCATTATAAACGCATCCCCTGCAGCCTGAGCAATTGCAACAGAAGAATTACAATCATCCAAATACGTGATCAATATTAAAATTAAGGACGACTCATTAATCCTGGAAGTAGATCCAGCGATAAGACAATATCCGGATAAACAACCACAATAATCGATTCAATAACTTACAAGTAGAGCACCGCGACAATTATTGCTACGAGATATCTTCGAAAAGATAATTAAGGCATATTAATAGAAGTAAGAGCTTAGGACAAATTAATTAACAATGTGATTAACGAGAAGACTCAAAAAAAGAGTAACCGATCGACCGGTCGAGACGTTTGACGATGAATTCGGAGAGAGAAGCAGATGACGCGTTTCACTGCGAAGAGCAAAACAACGAAGAATTACTTTCACACTGAACCACGCAATAAGTAAAATTACCGCGCATTCATCTAATCTTGCGCATTTCAACAAACCGAAACATTATTTCAATTTTAAAACCATGTTCAGTTATTTAACCCGATCTCCGAATATGATCCGAAACAACTCTGTCCCTTATATTGATGCGATATACAAACTGATCCTGAACATACTTAACAATATAATGAACAATGATCTTTTTAAAATCATTTGTAGAATATGAAAAATGGACACTAATTTCTTTGGAATCATAATTTTTATAATTTATGTTAAGAGGATTTATTTTATCTATGCATTTAAATTAATAAATGAAATATTTTGCAAGATTTTAAGAAGAACAAAAATATACTTTATGTAATCATGATGTATAATATTATTATTTATCATAATATAATTAATATAATTATAATAGTAATAAATTAAGAATATTTATTACTTTTGTTATATATTTTTGTTATATATTTCAATTTAAGAATCATAGAAGAAGATAGTGCAAATTTTTTTTTCAATTCTATGCTTTAATCACACATAACTCAAATAATTAAATTTTTGAATTTGATATAATAAATTAAAAAGATGTATTAAAACGTAATACCAACTAGCAATCGAAATTTAATAACTTTTTCATAAAATTACATTATATTTAAAAAATTTTTAAGTGCTTATTTGGTAGTAAAACTATGGATTTTGAAAACATAATATTTTAGCAACATGTATAAAAACAAATTTTTTTGAGTAATGTATTTTTTAAATTCAACCATTTAAAAAATTATTTTAAGAAATAAGAATGTTCAGAAACACATGAACTAATAGAACTATATTGAAAATTTTTCATAATAAACGATACTAGTATTATTATCGATTTATATCTCAAGAGTCTAAAAAATATTATTAATTTAATTTGGACAGAAAAAATATCAATTGTCCGTATTGTATAACATAAAAGAAATTAATAAAATTCCTTAGGTATATAATTTTTAAATTTTATAAAAACAAATATTTATTATTTATGCATAAAATAACAATTATTTATTTATATACATTTTTAAAACTTTCAATCATTGTAATAATATTTTTATAGTAAAACGAAATTGTCTTATAAATTTGTGATTCAAATTATGCAGACCTTAAAAAAGTATTTTAACCTTTAAAAAAAAAGTATTTTCTTTAACAAAGACATATTGCATTATGTTAGATCAATTTTTGTTTATTAACTGTACATAAAATTCATATATTATTAGAAATTTTCATCAAAAATTAATTTCAATATACCAAAAATATATTTTTAATACTTTGATTCTATAAAACTTCTGATAACTTCGTCAGCATTTCAAAATTATAACTTTTCATTAGACAGGATTTATTCTATCTTTACCTGAGAGTTTAATAAAAAATCATTACGTTATTTCTTTAATTATTTTTATTTCGTGATATATTATAATATTTTTGTATTATACCAAGATTTTCAATATTATTTTAATTTATTATGATATATAATTGTTCCTTTTTTTAAATATCAGCTGTATTTATTGCATTTCTCAATACTTTATATATATATATAACCTTGAAACTACAAACCATAAGATTTAATTTGATTATTAAAATGAAATATTAAGTTAATAAAACTTTAGTAATTTATTTCATTAACTTATATTGCTATAGTATATATATATATATATATATATATAATTATATGTATTTGTTAACAATACATATTTTCAAAAGGCCTAAAAGAAATAAAAATAGTAGATCAGAATTTATATATATTTTTGTTTTCTGTAATATGCTTTTCTCATAATTATAATAAATCTGTTATTATTTCTAAGATTATATTTTCTTAAATATGTAATGCATTTTGACAATTTAAGAAAATTTAAACTATCTAGTTTCATTAATTTCTTTTTAGAATGCCAATATTTATAAGTAATTAATACAAATAAAAGAAATATTGCATTTTTTTCAAATTTATATACTATTATGTTGTTCAATATATTTTGAGTTTTTCCTATAATATATTTAATATAATAATATAATTAATATATTTAATATAATATAATATAATAATATATTTCCTAAATAATATATTATTTCAATATATTATGGACAGATTTTTTTAAATAATCAAAGATAAATTCTACATTTTCTTAAGAGATAAAATAGGTTAAGCATGTATGATTTATCTTATATCTATTAGAAAATATAGTTCAGACAAAAGAAATTTATTCTTAATTCAATATCATTATGAACGTCTACGAACAAAGTCTAAGCAGTACACATTTGCCGATTTCTAGCGCTTCTTAATCAGTTCAACCAAACTAATCTCTATTTTAAAAGTCTTATAATTGTTACACGATTAGTACTATAAAATGCACCACTTTCCACTATCATAACTATTCATTGTAAATATTGGAAGTGATTACTCAATTCATAAGGCATGCACCTACTTCAACTTTAAAATGCGTAAGTCGATTTAAAGTTTTTAAAATAAAAAAATTTATGTAAAAGAGTTATTTAGACCTACTATTTGATTTGTTAGAGCATCAGTATTGTTAGCTACTCGTTTAGTAGAATTAGCAAATTAATTAACGAAACACTCGATAATTAGTTTTGATGTGAAAACAGTCAATCGAAGCAAAATATATTTCCCAGCACGTATATTTATATTAACTCTAATAGACTTTATATTTCTTTTATGGTTTATTTCAGTCACTATAGGAAACCTAAAATTAATTTATGTAAGCTTTCACTTTAACGATAGATTTGTAAAATAATATCAGCTAATGTATATAGATAAATTATACTTACACAACCATAGATATGAAACGAAAAACTATCACTTTTTCCTACAATACTCAGTCGAACAAACATTACGACGAAAGTTTTCCGAGTTAATGAAGCTGTAGGTGTTTCTTAATCGATTATTAGACTTCGAAAGGTCCGTCAACGCGAACTTCATCGATCCTACCATCTTCATAAACAAAATAAGTAACACAAGCGAGAGACATTGCAGGTAGCAATACTAATTCTTGTCACGGCTTTATGTGATGTTGACGGACTCATTTCGTTCATTCGTTGAATCTACGGGATTTTGTAGTCTATTCCTTCTCTTCACCTGGTGATTAATACACATAACGGTCCTCGAAAACATCGTAGCTCGATGATATAAGCCTAGAGTTGCGACAGGCAACGCGTACGCCCGACTCTAAATTAACTTCTCCCCTTTCTTCAAACATCAAAATTTGTTTCAGAGCTTTCGGCATTATTTGCCGGTTGAATTACGAATTTTCCCGGAAGTTATTTTACGAACGTCTGATGATGAAAAAATCCTTCTTCAAGCAGAATTTTTGTGCGATGCCTCATGTAATATGAAATTATGAATCATAGACACGCTTTAAGAATTCGGAAAAATATTATAATGAAGTGTCAACATAATTATGCATCTTCTGTACTTTTCAAAAACTTATTTATCTTTATTTGCAAGTATTCATATGAAAGAGTAAGTATTCTTATCGAGACATATATTCAGTTATAATTTAGATTTTAATAAAAATACTTATACCTAATTTTAATAGTAATCTTAGAATCTTATAGAAAAAAAATAAAAACAATATTTTTTACTTTAACACAAGAAAACTATAAATAAATAATTATTCATGTTTATGCATAGTTGCATAATGAAAATATAAAGATACTCGTATAATATATTGTACTTGACTTAAAAACGATATGCATATATTGGATGACATATGCATTCTCCTATATTGTTTAATGAATACGACATAAATTTGGAGTATATCAATTCAAAAATCAATTTAATAAATTAATACTGAATCATTTAAAGTACATAAATTTCAAATATGTTAGTAGCTATATTTTTCCTTTAAAACAACATCGAATAAGGATTTTAACAATGAGATGTAATTTATACTATATAATTTATACTTATATACATTTTATAAACACAAAATTTTCCTGGAAAGATTTTCAAAGTAAATTGGTCACTTTGAAGGTAACGGCAACAGAAAAATAGGAAGGCCAGATGCAGCGAAGGATGATGAGAACTCAGTATTCGCGAATCATTATATCAACTAGAAGTCAATATACCACGCACGCAATGATTCGTCGGACGAATTGTTAAAATGAATATTACGTGTGGCTTAATCTAGCATATAATATAATATATAAAATACGATATTGGTTGGCACATATGTATTCAGTACCCATAGATAGAAATTACGCTAAAAGCATAATGTTTCGAATCATGGTAAAAAGAGGATGAACGATTTTACATACTCGATGATTGCCCTGTTCACCCGTACGTTTGCGTGGATCTACATGCGAATGCACATGGTTAGCTTTCATCACTCTGGAAGACTGTACTATAATGTCATTGGAGTTGCCTGGTTATGTCGGCATAACGGATTCATCTGCATCTCTTCTAGTGAAATTGACTGTTTATCTATTTTAAATTGATCAATAAACTGATATGTTTTATAATGTGCATCACATCGACTCGATAAGTTGCGAGGCAATCAATCGAGTCATTAAGTATGCAAGAGGTATGATAATGGTGTTTTTGGCTTTACAAATTCACATTTTACAATTTCAAAACAATTTCTCTTTAAAATACAATCACTGCTCTCTTTGTACAGTAAAATATTTATAATATAATAATGATATTTACTTCGATGAATCAATATTCTAAATGATACAAATAAAATTTAAAAATTATATAATCATAAATTGAATTGGTATTAGATATTTAGAGAAATTTTTTATTAAATATTTTATGATATAGATTTAGAAAATGCGGGATCAAATAACTAATTAACTAATGAGTATTTGATTTTTAAATTAAAGGCATAAAAGACCTGCTAAAAATAAAGTAAGCATAATTGTGACAACTGTAACAGTAATGATCAATATAAATATGTTTTTTATAACTTAGATGAATCTGCTTTATTGAATAATTTCAGAAACTAGTAGAATCCTAAATTGGTTTGATTTAATAAAATAACGTATTTGTCATGTATTACATCATGTATTACATCATAATATGCTTACATTCTATTAGACATAATTATGTCATTATTACAATTATTACACTAATACTATTACAACTAATACAAAAATATTGAATAATTTAAAAGATAAATGTTTCAATAGGATAGAAATGTTTATATTAAAATTACTGAATGAAAATAATTTCAATTATTTGCAATGAATAGAATTTTCAGATACATCAATTTACGTAAAAAATTTAAACTAATCAAATTTATCAATAGCGCACAGATAAGATATATAATTATGAAATTTAACGTTAAACTCATAGATAAATAATTTTATTTAGATTTACCTACTTGAAAATGTTATTATGATTGATATAAATTATTTAGATAGAGATTTCACAGAATGAAAACACATAGATAATAATACACACAATAAATATTTTTGTATCAGGATCCCTGACTAAATAAAATATGATGTAATACACACATATACTTTAAATAAAGTAAAAATGTCAAAGAGTAAAAATTTTTATATGATTCATGTGCTCAATAAATTATACTATTATTTCATATTTTTGCTCGGAAGATAAAGAAGACTTTTATTTCAAAAATAAAACTGTCGTAAAAATTTTCACGCAGTAACACATGGCTCTGTGAATATAGCTCATTCGAATCGAAAAGATTCGGTTTTTTCGTAAATTTATAAAAAATATCCAAGTTCTTTTTGATTTGGACTCTCTTTGAGCTAATCAGCTTACGATGAAAGGGAAAAGCTGATGCGCAACGCGAAAAAATACAAGATCTCGAAGCACGGTAAGTGGCGTAATGACCGAAAGATATCCGAGTTAATTGGTCGTCGAGAAGAAAGCAAACATGCGCGGTTTGCTGGGGAAGGGGTAATCGACGAAGGTTAGGAGAATTCCGGATCCACAGGACATTCGTTCTCTGCTCTTCTACTCTCCACCTTGATAGGAAGTTCCTCTGGCACGGAATCGCGGTCGTTAAGCTTCCGCGAGCCTTATACGCAGAAGCCTCCGCACGTGTTTCGCGACCCATGTTTTTTTCTTTTTTCCTCCAGTTCCCGCTTTCAGTCTCTTTTATTCATAGCGTCCACTACAGTACAGTAAGGATTTCACCCGAATGACCGGCTGGGTATCGAGTGGATGTCGGCACAACTATTAGCCTCTACTTTTGCAGAAAACCTATACACGAAAGTGAGAAAAACGAAAAGGGAGGAGTCCACAGAATGCCTTAGATTCCGTTCAGCTAATTAACTCAATGTTATGTTAAATCCTGCTAAATTTAACCCGACCGAAGGCTGCATATTCGCTCTTACTCGATCTTACTCTACTCGTTCTCGGGCCATTAATTACGGGCACCGGGGTCTAGAGCATACGGCCCAATACACTGGAAGATACTTCGGCTCTCGTGCACGAATCGACACACTCTGTGTTTCTCTTTCTTTTCGTTGAATTAAAAAAAAAAGTAGCTAATAACAAAAAAGGGAATGAACTCCTCAATTTTGTTTATTTACACATTTATTTATAGGCTTGTGTCAGACATTCTTTCAAATCTTCCAAATCATCCAAAGAAGAATGTAGGAAATAAAAAACAGCTCAACATTAGCTCTTGTCTAGGTAAAATATATTAACAGAGCTTTCTTATAAAAATTAATGATTCAATTGTTGTAATAAATTATTGTACACAAATCGTACGAATTATTATTTCACGAAATATTACATGTTATTTATTTGATACTAATATCTATACTTCTTCGTCTAAAATTTACTTCTTCTACGAACAAATACTATAATATAAATTTAAAATTAACACTATAATAAAGTAATTTCTTTGATCTAATTGAGAATATCTATTATTAAAATATTAAGTAAATTTGTCTTTTAAAATACGATGTACACATTCATATTAAATATTTTCCATTAAACCTTTAAAGCTGAATATGAAATAAAAACAAGTATTGAAATTGATGATGGTTTGAAAAGAAATATCTTCATGGAAAATAAATGTTTGCTTTATCTAAAAGAATGAGCAGTACACAATATTTGATTTTCAGTGCATAATATTAAATTGTCCTTCTCGACAGATTTACTTAACAAAATTTTCAACAGTTTTGGACAACTTCAACTTCAGAATAACTAATTATTCTGAGCTCGCTTCATGGACGAAAAGGAAGCAATCGGTCGTCTTGTTATCATGGACGAATCTTGCTTCGAGCAGTCATGTCATCATCCTTGCAGGCACCTTCATACACGGAAGATATCGCGAAAACCGTAAAACTCGTCCTTTATAATACGAGACAAGATGGAATAAGGGATGAATGCGGTTTTGCGAATATGCACATCCCCTCGTTGATTCTCATTCGAAACGAACGATTTATGAGTCAAGAAAAAAGAGGATACTCATTTGACTCTACGCTCGAAGTCTTGGAACTTTTTCTGATATCGTATATTGAATGAGTATCTAATGAGGAAGCGTTATAAATATGGAACGCTAAAAGACTAACTCTGGATATTCAGCTTGTTAGACGTGTTTTAAAAAATCAAGAAACTCCGCAATCTCGTCAACTTAACGGATAAAGCCTATGAGCTCGTGTCGCGAATCAATTTTACAAAACAGCTAAAAAATTGTATCCGTAAACCGCGGACTATCTTTTGTAGGGATTAGAACCTCAATATTTAAAAATTACCATAGATTACTGAATAATTACACCAAGAAAAAGCTTCTGCGATCATTTTTATAATTACAGTAGTTCAATGAATGATTATTTTGCAAATAATGAGTGAGAGAAAGAGAGGCAAAGAGATAGAGAGAGAGTGAGAGAGACTTGAATATTGATCAATAAATATATATTACTTTAATTCTTAGAAATAAAATAACAATTCTTGATAGCCTAATTTGACATTTTTGTACAGAAGGTACCATACATATATGTAACTTCTAAAAAATTATAACTCTAAATTGAAAAATCGAATAATATTTAAGCTTATAGATGAAAAATTATAAAGTAATGTTCTATGGATCGATATTAGTGGAAAATAAAAATAAAATTTTGCTATTGGATTTGATAGGGAACTCATTGACGAGATGGTTAAATTCAATTTCAGAATATCATATAATAATTGGAGGAAACTAATACTATGCCAAGTTTTTTAACCAGTAAACAGGTCAACATTGTATATAATTTTTAATATTGATGAAACTATAATATCAAATAAAACTATATTATTATTATAAGAATAATAATGATATAATACTTTAAATACGTTCTCATTATTTTACTTGAAAGTCAGATATGTTTTAAATCAAATTTTTGTTTCGAGAAGGCTAAATCTTAAGAACTTTCTGTCCGCGACCATTAACGGCATTTTTAGAAACATAATTCAAGAATTGATCGTTTTCTAAATCATACTCCTGTTTTACTGTTGTCATACAAGAATAATATTCTAATTCGAGTTTCAAAGTATACGGTACACCTATAACATAAATTATTCTTCAAAAGAAAAATGGTAATTGTTCATTTCATAAGCCTGTAAGATGAACACATATCAATTGGGTATCAAAACCAATAAAAATAAATAACTCGAATAAATACCTCTAAGAATATCAGAACGAAAATATTATGGAATTACTATTCGGTCGACCGCATCGTAAAAAAACGCTAATATCCCTGTTCACCTAGATGCTTTTCAGTATTTCTGTACGATTATAAACTACACGGCACAGCGTAGCTAAAGTAAAGCGTGTTGCATGAACATCGAAAATAATGTATCACATCATAGATCGGCCTTTGTACCCAAATATCATTCACGCAAACATTAGAGTTCACGCGATATTAGAGCTCCCCATCGTATATACAGTCACATTGACAGGTCTGGTTATGTCTTGTGTAGGCTCAGAGTTGACGTTTTAATTATAATTTCTCAGTTATGCAATCTTGAAGACCTTATCCGAATATTCTCGGTTCTGTACCGCAATGTACCATATTATGTACACCACGCACTCATCGAACATAAAATAAAAAGAATGATATTTTACCAGTTACGTATAAGCCATACGTGTTTAATAACTTACCCGACGATTTTTCTTAACTCTTCTGAGCTTATATAGTCTGTGAAATTACTTCACAGTTAGAGCAAATATTTACAAATAATTGCTGAATAATTTTTAAATACATTTTACCAATAAAGTAAATAAAATAAATATTGGAATAGTTTAAATCGTAGTAAGCTTATTTACACTAGAGAGCACTTATTAATATTATAATCATTAATTTTTCTCAAAAAACTTCATACTTTTACAGCCTAAAATATTATATCGTTTTTCAAAAATAACTTCCTTGAATTATAAAAATAATTACTATTTTAAAAAGTTTTTAAAAGAGCTCACCCTAATTTAGTAACTACTTTATTCATAAAATCCAAATAACCCTGCAAAATCTTTTATATAACATATCTTCAGCTAGGACGAATATGCATAAAGTACAAAATATGAAAAATATTCATAGACATTATTGATTATGTGATACTAGTCATCGGTCAATTTATTACAAGTACGTATAAATATCAAAAAATTACTAGAGTACGTTGTACAGTCCTTCATCTTTTTTATGAAGTTATTGATTTATATACTTCTAATGAAATAAACATAAATTTTACAAAGAAATTTAATTATCTTTATAGTTTATTTAATTTAAATTCTTTTGTAAGTTTTTGATTTTTGTAAAATTACTCTGACTTTAAATGTTTTAGTCTAATTTTTTCCATCATTTTATATTACATAAAATTTGATTAGTGTTATCAAACAAATTCTGTGATTATTTAAAGTACTTTAAACATTAAGAAAACGTTTGAATTCTTAGAATTATGTTTATCGTACATTAAAAATAAATTATAATCTTAGCTGCTAATTAATATAGCGCAAATTTTTATAATAAATGTACAATTTGTGATTATGATCACAAATCAAAAGATAATCACCATTAATATCATTTAATTAATACCAAGAAATAAAACTTACTGTATAATGTTTTTACTTGGCTCCGTCCTGTATGCATACTAAATTTGAATGTAATATAACAACCCTATGCACAAAAGCCAATTAACCACAGAACAATAACGCGCAGCGTAACGAAAGAAAAAAGGAGAAGGAACGCTGAACCCAGGATATTCTTTAAAAGGGTTGAGGCATCACGCCTTATCATAATTATTCTCGTGCAGGTTCCTACGCTCACGCGAATATAAACCAGCCGGACTCTTAAGCTCAAGAATATCTCGCGCATGCTGTACATAATCACGCATACGTATACACATACGCACATATGCATAGGCTATAGTATATTGCCTTTTCGACCAAGGGGAAAAGAGAGAAAAGGACATCGAAAAGAAGAAAGAGAAGCGCGTAGGGAGAAGAAAGATACGTGCAAAGATAAAGTCTAACCAATACACCTGCTCTTTGCTCCCTCGCCCCTCAATCATTCTCTCTCTCTCTCTCTCTCTCTCTTGGTCTTTTACAGCATAGCTGCCGACGCCACTTCATGAGCGAGCGCGATAATATGCGATTCCGATCCGGCGCGGCGACTGCATGCGCTACTGCTGCTCCGGTCAGTGTCTTCCTTTTCGCCTTCCTCTCTCAACTCTCGTACCTGTCTTTTTCCAACTCTCCATTTTCTCTCTCTCCATCTATCCTTTTTTTGTTAATCTTCCCTTTCTCATTCCCACTCGCTCCCCCCGCATGCACATGACCGTCCCACCTATTTTATTCACTGAGGTATGCGAGCGCGTTATATACCCCGCGTTGGTCGATTCATTTTCTTCTTTCTTCTCGCTGTCCCTTTTTCGCGGCCATCTCAACCAGTATCCTCTTCTTTTTAAATCTCTCTCTTTCTCTCCCTCACCGCTCCGGCGTAATTCCGCGTCGAGCAAGTACTCATAACGCCCAGCCAGCCCGTTGAGATATAGCCCAGGTAGTGTTTCGATCGCCAGACGCGAGATGCGTTTACTCGCCCTCGCACACCTAGCGAACAGACTACGTACACTCGACACAATTATAGTACATGTAGCATGCCTTCTTACAGAAGAATGCGTACATATCCGTTAAGTGCATTATACCCGCGCGTGCGTGCGCTTGAATCGTATGCCCTTTCGATGCTAGAATCTGTGATCAAATAGGCGAGCGACTGAAAGCTCGTGAGTGCCGGATAAAAAGAGAGAAAAAGATCGATTTACTAGGGGGAAATATATAATGCACGCATATAAGTATGTAAGAGCCTATTAGAATATTGGATGTACCGAAGCCATACATCACGATAGTCTAAATAAATCTCACGGAACAAGCAGCATCTCGCGTTCCGACACATTGAAATAGAGAAAGAGAAAGGGTTAGTGTGGTGACGGGTGAGGAGGGAATGCTCGAACCGCGAGACGACTATCCTCTTCAAGAAGCCTCTGACTGTGGCGCTAAATAATTTACCCTCGATTTTTCAGTGATATCTTCCTTCAGCTTTTATAAGCGTCCGCGCGGTCACTTTAGAGGTTGCACGCAATTCGTACGTTTATCTGTGTAAAGCCCTTGGAAGAGGAACACTTATGCTTAGAAGATTCTCTGGACACAAGTGTCGCCATGTATCTTTCAAAGGTTACTGCCACAGCGATGCCTGTTTAGTGCTTTTCTATTTCTCTCGTATTCTTACTGCGTTCCTTGCGAGAAAACTCAAGAGTCCAAAAGATGCAGATACTTTTAATCCATGCATTTTGTGCTATACTCCCCTACTCCCACTCACTCTGCCTCGCTCTCTCACTCTGCCTCGCTCTCTCACTCTCTCTCTCTCTCTCTCTCTTTCTCTCTCTCTCTATAAGGGAGAGTAAGCTATTCGAGGAGACAATTCCTTCCATATTAATTCTGACATATATTATAACTATTATTATGTTCTAATGCTACGACTCAATAAGCTTTATAATATTTGAAGATGTTAAAACCGAAGTTTATCAAAACACTCACATAATAAAATTCTTTGATTTATTAAGCTATGAATTGGTGCAAATAAATCCGAGAACGATATATTTTCTCATGATGATAATGATCATTCTATGATATTAATTTATTTTATAATCAAATAATAATAGTTCAAATAAATCATATCATTTTATACATTAGATTTCCTTTATAAAATAAAATATTCATAGTTAGTGAAAGAAAATATTTTTTGATTTTAATGTTTAGTATTAATAATTTTTAAGTTTAGAATTTTAATACTTTTAATTTTAATAAAATTTTTATTTTTATACATAAATAATCAACTAAATATTTTAATGGTAATTAACAAATATTATAAAATTTGAATGAAATGAAATCAATATAATCTTTTAATGTATTAATATTATCCGTATGAATGTAATTCTAAACCTGAATACAAAAGTAAATATAAAAAAAAGATTTATTATAGAATTTATTCTATTATTTACTATATATCCATAATAATGATATTAATCCTATTAATTTTCTATTATAAAACATTTTATAAATATACTTATTATAATACTTTAAAGTAATTATAATTCTTCCATTTGAAATACTAATGTAAATAAAAGCTCCAACATTTTTTTAAATAAAATATTCGGAATAAATTCATTATAATTTTAAAAACATACTTATATGAAAATACTGAAAAAACTTTTAATTTGATCAATATTATATCCATTTTTTTTAATTTTTTTACAGAATATATAATATTATGGAATCATAAATAATAAAATTAATTCATATAATAATCATATTTATTGTAACTATATATCATTAAATTCATTGTTAATGTGAAAATAATTGTTATTGTTTTTCTTTTCTTTACTGCACCAAGTTCATATTATCCAAAATGCGTAAAAGTATTTATATAAATTTAATACTTCCTATAAATATAAAAAACAGAAACTCCAATTTTAATCAAATTGTTTTCTTCGTATTATAATTTCGCATTAAATGTAATTAAAAACAATAAGGTAATAAAAATTTAATATTTATTAATTGAATATTAAAAAAGAATTCTATCTTAACCTTTTTAAAAGTAATAAATGAACAAAATATTTATAAAATTTACTATTAAAATTATTTATTAGAATTTAATAAAAAAATTTATTAATAAAATATGTTCCAAAAAGAATTTTATCATTATATCTTAATCCATTTGGATTAGATTAACAGAAAAATGATGCGAATATAATACAATCGGTATAAGGTTATTGTTCAGAAGAAATTGAGTAGGACTGTCAAAACCATAATTCAACAATCTTCACTCCCAACAGACGCTATTTAAAGTATATATAATACAGCTATGCTACGAGACATTACAGGAAAGCAAAGAAAAAAGATACCTGTCGTCTTGAAACTGCTGCCGTATAGCAGTTGTACGTCCCGCGGCGATTCTCGACTGATCCGATGCGAGTTCCGAAGAAAACAAGAAAAAAGAAGCAGTAAAGAGGGCAACGTGACGCGAGCCAGCCGGGTTAACAATGGAGCACACTTGATAGACAGAGAGAGAGAAAGAGAGAGAGATGCTTTTCTGAGTAGAAGCAGAACAAGAATAAAGAAGAAAGGAAGATGAGAAGAAGTAACAGCTTCGGTAGTAGTAAAAAGAATGAGTCAACAAAACAAGTGATGTAAAAAAAGAAGATGTACGCACACTTGAGCTACATGCGGCGTGTGAGAGCGTTCTCTCTCTCTCTTGACTATCTCTTTCCAAGTTGCGAACAGAAGTAGCAGCATCCTGAGGTATGAAATGTGGCGGTATACGAAACGAATCTTAAGCGGCAATGGAAGACAGAACAATGCCCTTCCAACTGTTCATCGTGGCGTCGGCGCGCCTCACTACTAGGATGTGCTCTCCCATTTGTTCGCGAAACACCGAACACAAACGGCTCTCGTACGTCGCCGTAACACATTGTTTTCAAAGCGCACGTGCCCACTGAGTCTCCCGCTCTTTTTTCTTCTTCCAATCCCTCCTCACGACCCCTCCTTTCTCTCTCTTTCTTCCTCTTTTCACATACACGAATATATGTAAGGATAGAGAAGCAAGTAAATGTGCGTAGGCACTTTTTATTTAAGAACAATCGTCCAAGTGAAGATTCACAAGTAGTCACAACGCACTCATCCTTTTCATTTCCCAGTTTCTTCTCTCTTTCTCTCTCGCGGAAACGGCCTCGAGAGTACGCCGACACGTTGATAAGATATATACGTGAGGAAGGGAGAGACCGACGACGCGCCACTATGCGAGAGCACAATCGTGACGATAAATTGGAATGAATAACTAAATAAGCTCTCACAAAGGCTTCCGAGCCGACGAGGACGACCAACAACAATGACCCTTTTTTTCTTACCCGTGCGACGCGTTTTCTGTTCGTGTTCTTCTGTTGCGTTAAGTGTCAGCAAGAGCAGCACGCGTACGCTGCTAAATCCTGGATATACGTCTGTGTGTGCTACTCAACCGTAGAATGAAAAAGGAATATTCACGAGAAGATATGAGGAAGAAAAAAGCTTCTGTTAGATGTGTGTACTTGCGACGTGGTGGATCAGGACAAACTTATTCAAATATATCGTATTAACGTAATACATTTTCGTTGATATTTAAAACACTTTTCAAGAGTGTTAAACTGTAAATTAAAAATTCCGACTGTTTATATATTATATAATATTTATGAGTATCTTATAAACATTATTTTTATGTGAGTTCATGCATAAGAAAAATCTTAAAGTATTAAAATATTTTATATTGAAATTTATAGACATTGTCTTAATCTAAATAACTGATACTATATTAAACAAATTATAGAACGTTTAGATTGCATCAGAAGAAAATATACAAATGTAACTAATGCTTAATTATTAATACCACTTTTCATTTAATTATTCAAGTATATATTTTTACTTCAATTTTAATCTATATTATTATATTTGATTAAGACTTGAATCCTTTAAAGGATTATGAAATTTAAATATTAATTAAAAAATAAATATTAATACGTAGAAAAAAATATTCTTATTATTATTTATAAGCTTCAAGTAAAATATTTGTATCTTGAAAAGTTTTGATAATGATAACATGCACATAAATATTACAAAAAAAACATCATCTTCTAAACAGAAATGTAACCCAAACATAAATAACGGTATTTAACCGTTAAAATACTCAAAATTATACATATTACTTTTTTTACTTATTTTTCGATGAGTAACTTTTATCAAATAAAATATTTACATTTTCTATTCACGATAAATTCATGAACAAGAAAATTGACATTTAGTTAATACTTAGCTTTATTCGGTACATTAACTAATTTATTTTCACTCATTATTCCATCGAACATTGAGTAATTAGTTCGAATTTTGTGGGCAATTCTAAACTCTTAGAAGCTTCCATCTACATCTATGTGAAGCAAAATATTTTGCATTAATAGAAATCTTATGTCGCATCTTTTACAGAATTAATATGAAATGATTTTTTGTCTGTGATAATTAATTTTCTTTTATTAATTTTCATCTAAGTCATTTAAGAATTTTTTATTAAATGGCTTAATATCTAATAAAAATTTATAATTAAAAACAATTTAAAACTAAATGTACTCTATAAAAAGTGCTTATTCAAACTGAAAATTTGTATAAAATATTTTCTAAAAACTTTTTAAAACTATATATCATTATACTATATACGTTCATAAACTTTGAATAAAATTCTCTCATCTTTTTTCTATTATTATACTACATGATGTAAAGCACCGATTGAGATGAAAATAGGTATACGCAATAAGTTAATGAAAAAGAGTATGCTTTTAAGAATTTCAAATATTTTCTGATTTACAAAAAAAAAGTAAAGGAAAGAATCAATTAACTTTGAATCATTAATAATAGAAATATGATCATTCGATTATATCTGTAAAATGAATTATCAATTTTATGCTCTACGTGAAGTATTTTTATAGATCAGTAGCTTAAACGCGATTCAAAAAAAATTGTTTTTTAAATGATCTCGATTATCCTGCGTTTACACTTTAATGGAACTACTTAGCGGTAATTTTTATAAAAACAAGAAAATGAGCATAAACGTGGGGAATGCGGAGCACAAGCATCTCATCGCTGTAGTCTGCAGCTGTCTTCTGTATCTTTGTAATGAAGAAAAAGTATTATCGATATCATCGAGAAGAAGCCCTGTAGAAGCATGCAATAATCCTAATGCAAGCGCGAGCTCAATGAATTATAAGAGTAATTAAAAGAAGCGACAATCTATTATCAGGAAAGAAGCGAGCATTGCCGCATTGCGGCGAAGTTGACTTACGGACGAAAAAAAGAAAGAGAAAGAAAGGGAAAAGAAGAGTACATATAAGTAAAGAACGTAGCGAAAAATTATGAGAATTAACGAGGCTAGTTAGTAATTAAAGCTACTCTCATACTACCATTTTCATAATCATCTTTGAAGATCTCACGTAAATGTAGGAAGATAAATCACTCTTGCGGTCAGATGACTGGCGTCAAACACACACGCCGAGCATGCGTATTTCCTCTTCCCCTACAACTTTTATCATACTTGTTTGTATTTCTCAACATTCTTTTTCCCACTCTCTACCCTTTTCTCCTCTTTCTTTCAAACTTTCCAACCTTGAAATATATATATATATATGCTTATAGAATATTAATTACCGCGAAACACCGGTCTATAAGCTGCTGATGGAACTCAAAGTGACGGACTCTCGGAAATATAAAAAGAGATAAATGACCAAAAAAGACTTTGATCTCTTCTTGCTTCTTGCATTGACTGTCATAAGCTTTGCAAGTCGCAAGAAAGACTAGTTCTTGAAACACATCAAAAGATAGCGAGAGAGCGGGGGGAGGGAGAGCAATTAATTACGCGTATTTATTCTCTTTGTCAATATGTTTATCCCCTTATTCTTCTATCACAAATAATTTGTTTTTAAATTTATGAACGTTAGCCTATCGAAAAGAAATGACTCGAAATAGAAGTTTGTGAGTAGCTGGTAAAGACGTCGAACTACGATTATTTTGTAAGCAAAGATGACGACAAACTTACGCGATTGAACCAAAGCGTACGAGCGAACGAATAATTTTAAGGATCACATTAATTTCCGGCTTTTCGTACACTTTGCTCCTAGACTCACTACGCTCTGCCCCATCATTCTCTCTCTCTCTCTCTCTCCCTCTGTCTTTTTCTTTATTTTCTTCTCTCTCGATCTCTTCCACTGAATGCAAACTTCATACCGCTTTGAAGAGTCGTTAAACCGCGAGAAAGAAAAATATCTCGGAAGAAGAAGCGAAAAAAAGATATAGACTTTATGCATGAGACAAGATATAATTGCGAAGAAACTGTCGAAAGTTCGTCAAAACATTGAAAAGCGAAATCGACATCTACTACGATATCAATAAAGTAAGGAAAGAAGAAGATGTAACAAGAAAAATAAATATAAGAGATCCAATGAGAAAGATAAGGACGATGAAATAGAGGACAGAATATAGGAAAGGTAAAGTGGAATTTGAAAAGGCTGAGTGTTTATCAAAAAGTGGATGATGAGCGAAAAGGAGATGAGGAAAGGATATAAATAAGTTTCCATCTTCTTTCAAAGTCCTTTCTCGAATTCAATACTTGCTTGGTCACTTATCGACGACTTCATTTACAAATTGGATTCCCGCCCGCTGCTCTCTATCGAGTAGCGGAGTAAAACGCAGACCGATGCAGAAACTAATGACACCGAGACTCAAATATACTTGTTATACGAATATATGAATGCACTCATTTAAAGCAGACGAAAAGAAAGATAAGAAGATGCGCTTCCAATATTTACACAGGAACAGCAACGACAACCGCAGTAGTTTGAACTCCCTCCATCCACATATATAGCGAGATTTCAGAACACTGTGATCTTTCTAAGTTAGAAAAACTCAAACCCAGTTACTAATCTAAAGAGAAAATGTCTGTCACCTATAAGTTTCATATATGTGTAGTTTGTTCAACCGGGACAATCAAGGTTACGACGTCAGCTGATGCCATCGATAAATATCCTCAAATAAACGAAAAAATCTTATCAAAATTCAATCTCAATAATATTCTACAGAACTGTTTCTATTATACTTTAATAAATCAATGACTGTAAAAGAACAAAATCTTATTCCTGTATGTGGCATGATAATTAAATAGAAAAAGTTTCGTCTTGGACAAGTATTAAATTTCCTCATAATGTCTCTCTGATAATTCTAAAAAAAATTTATAAACTTTAATGTGTTTGAAAAAGTATCGTAAAATTTTCTTCTCTATTTTATTAAGTATTTTAGTAATTCAAAATAATTTTTCTTGAATTTTTTTACATTTTCACCTGCTTTTCAATGGAAAATATCTTCCAACTGTATTATCGTCTGAAACTGATTCTGCATTTTGTTTTCCAGTAAACTGATTATTTATAAACTATTTATTATTATGTATTGAATTTTTTTTTAATATAATACTATTACCATAATAAAGCATTAACTTGAAATTTTTAAACCAAACAGTTAAATGCAAGAGAACAAACGTTAAGGTTCATAAATACATGATCTTGATAAATATATGGATAGCATTTTTTATAGAATAAAAACTTTCTTATTTCAATACTTAGCCCGAAAAATTAAATAATTCTATAAACTTCTTTTATTAAACACTATATTTAACAAAATTCTCTCTTGAATATAACAATATTAAATGTGCTTATATATTTAAAATATTATTAAGTAATTTCGTTATCAATATAAATGTTCTCGAATTATTACCCCAAATTTTTATCAAGATTTACTCTGAAGGATAATCTTTTTCAGGAATTATTTCAGGAATACATACTAAATATTGAAAAGAACAAAAAAAAATTATGGTCACTGATGAACTAGAAATATAAATGAATGTAGATATGTAATGATTAAAAGATTAAATTTTCATTAAACAGAAAAGAGTTATCACAAGACAAAAGCAACGTTCCATTTTTTCAAATATTACAAAGTTTTATATTTTCTTAAGAATTTACAAAGTGAGCAATAGCTCTTAGGAGTGTACTTTTTGTATACGCAGTAGGACAGAAGCTATGATGTAGCAACGTCAAGTTGATGATTATACTCGTATAACAGTGACTTGAAAGAAAGATATATAAAAATGGAGGATTAGCGTGATTCACTCTCACACGAATCATTTCACTAGCTAACTAAAATTGTGCAGGCTTTATTATCTAAAACCGTTAGTCTATTCTACACTTATTCACACGTGAAACTTTATTATTGAAGCAACAATGCCAGAATTGAAAAAAAAGTACAAATATATTAAAAAAATTAACATTAATTATATTTACTATTGTTGGTCAATAGTATGGAATATTGATTGATAGTGACATCAGTTGTTTCGTTTGTCAATAACGGAGAGCTTCACTGTCTACTATAACTTTGAGAATTTTGCATCTACTACTATTATATGTCGGACTCTAATGAAATATTACTTTTTAGATTTCCTTATGATTGTTTTATAAACTTGACTGCGTCTTATTTATATTTGGCATACAATTACTTTCACATACAGTGTTCTCGAATGAAAATTACTATATTCTAATGACACAGTTAATATCTACATTCTTTCATGCTTTAAATACTTTCAAAACAATAGATTTTATTTTGAAATATTGACATTCTTTCTATCCTAACAAAGTAATAACTTTAATATGCTACATTCATTAATATTTGCTCTAAATTTTCTCAACTAATATCATAATTCTAATTCTTTATGTTCTTATTATTAAATTGTAATTATGTAATAGGTATAGCAACAAATAATCGGAAATAATTTGCTAGCCAGTGTGTACTTATTTGTAATTAATTTCATTAGTGAATAATAAACAAAATTTCATGTGAACACTATCGTACAATTAAAATTGCTTACCCATAGAATTAATGATCAATGAGTTGAATTATCATAATACAAGGCCTATCAGTTATAAAATCTTAAACTTAAGTAATTCAATTAAAAGAAAAGCCTTTTAATTTTTATTTATGCTCATCTTTGAAAAAGAATCGAGTTTTTCATTTTTATATTTACAACCAAACTGGCGAATAGGCTATTTTTATTTTTTCGATGAGCATAAAATCCTCAAAACATTAGTATGCCACGTACGCCATGTACAATTAATTCTAAGATACATGCATGCACATGCACATAGATACCTCGACGTGCATAATGGTAGGCTTTCATTTAATAATAACCGTACACACGCATTCTCCGCGGCGCGTATACAGGCTTTCGCCGTCACGCGTCGCATTTTATATCGAAATATTGGAGCATACTTACCTATAGACGTTACAAACGCGTGCGTTGACAATGGAAAGCCCAGTGCTCGCGTATAACTAGTGCACCTTATAATTCTGACCTCGACAGTTCTGTGGGAATGTGTCCTAGAAGAATGAATGTAAGAAACGGAGATGATCAGCACTTAATTGCTTCAACTCCCTATTGTTATGCGCAATAGTCGATATGACCGTCCTCCTAAATCGGTAACTTAAATCTTACTTCTAAGCGCTTGTACGTAGATACATGTTGTCTGGTATATCCAAATATATATGAGGCTAGATGCTAAGTTTAAATTTCTCAAGTCGAATCCCAAGCCCGTGAAATCGGATAGAATTATCAAAGAGCAATGCGGTAAGCTATTAGAATGCTTATATTTAGTTTAGGTACTTCTCAACTTGTTCAATCATAAGAACATCTATACTTTTTTAATAACAATAATTTAGATACGTATAGGTTCGTCATTTGTTCCCGACTGTATTTATCAAAATCCTTAAAATATATACTTCATTAAAGTGCATTTATTTCAATTACTTATTTCTTTATAATCTAATAGCTTTCTAATATGCACAACGATATAACATTTTTTTGTAAATATATAAAAAAAATTAAGTAACTTATGCAAAATATTCAAATTATAATTATAACATTGTTTAGAACAAGGTTCTTGTAAAAACAAAAAATTATAGTTTTTTGGTATTACTTTATTGGTTAGAGATGTTTATAAATTTTCATTAAATTATACTTTATCAACTATGTAGAAAAAAGAATAAGAATTGTACAGATATAGTCTTACATGAGTTATATTGTGACATTAAAAGAAAAAAATGTGTCCTAACAACTTTTCTACTAAATTTTTTTACAACTAAATTCGTGAGTAAGTAGAAGCCATTTCAATATTATGAAATGAAATTAAATATTGAGTAAAATGGGTCTGATTACCAGATTTTATTTATTTTAAGTACAAATTGTTAATAAATGTAATTGGTTCTTGAAAATTTTATTTTTTAACATTAATTTTTATAAAATTTAGACATTTTTATCATTGATCCATAGTAATGATAATAACGAATGTAATAATAGCAACAAATAGTAATATTAAAATTATTTATAAATATTATACTAAATATTAAATTATTTTGCATTTATTACACTTGTTGATATATATAATTGTTGCACTTACTAATAAAAAGTATAAATTTTTAAGTATATTTGACACACTATAAAGTAACTTATATGATGTTTCGGTATTTTTTGGATATTAATTAGATAATAAGTATTAGGTAATCTATGAAGTAATAAATAAATATTAAAATATAACAAATTTGCTATTATAAAGAAGAAAATAAATCATTAAATATTATTAATTATGATTCTTACAATTTCTATTTAGTATTAGTTATTCTTGTAATTGGAGAAAATAAAGAAATCTGTTTTCTAATTCAATTGTAACATATCTATTCTTTATGTACAAGGCAATTAATACTATGAATAAATATTCGTACTAAAATAGATATTCGGATTTCTTACAAAATTCGCAAAATTATTCTTTGCCTTCATTATTTTCTGATTTTTTATTTTATTCCTTTATTCATATCCACTTTGAAGAGATTACATTTATTACCTCAAAGTTGATAGATTTTTTGAGTATAAGAATCATACTATAAGTAATTTTTTTCATTGCTTGTGAAACAATATGAAAAAGGTTTATACATTTTTCAACTACTATTCCGTAAGCCATAGTCTTCAATAAATCATTTTAAAAATATATATGCATGCAGATTCTTATAAACAAATTGCTGATTTAATCTATTTTAACAAATTGTGTTACTATTGATCCTTCCCCCTCCCCTCTCACTCCCTCCCTCTCTCTCTCTTTCTCAATCATACAAATTGAAAAACAAAAATATTGAGACAAAAATATTTTTTACACTAAACATAAATTTATTACGTATATTTTACTTTAACTATTAAAAATTGTAGAAATAAACGTTTAAAATGTAATTCTCATTCAAAAAAATTGGAGGTACATTTCAGATATTCTATTCTATCAGTAATGCATGTTATATTAATATAGGTTCTATATAAACAAAGTAATGAATTCTGCGTCTATCTATTTTTATCATCAATCAATCTCAGTTTCTCATACTTATCAATTTTTTAATTTTATTGCGAATAAGATGAATAAAATTGGTTTATATTTCTTACACACTTTGCTATATATTTGATTCTTTCTTATTTCCACAACATAAAATATTAATTTTTAAACATTTGAAATGAAATAGAAACGTCTCCTAAACTAATTAATAAATCTTTCTTAGAAATGAATTTTATAAATTTTTTTTGGAATTTTACGATAAAAAATTACGTACAATTTTTCATTATGATATATTTTCATTGATCTATCACATCTAATTTAACAATAACATAATTTTTATGCACAATATTCGTCTGTTTCTTAATCTTTCAAACTTATAACAAATAAAATTTTTTTTGAACAAATTGATATTTTTAATTATAAACTGGAAAATTTCTAATAAAAATATTATTCTTAGAATATATTTCTTTTTTATGAAAGTATATAAAAGGTAAATATTTTCAAAAAAATATAAAATAAATAAAATAGTATATTATATTAGTTTTAATGTTAATATATATTTTATCATATCGTAAATTACATATCTATGAAATTGAATACTTGAAATTTAATTTATGTATTGAGCACTAAATTTAAATCGATGAATTTTAAATTTAATTCAAAATCATTTGGTTAATCATTATACTAATGACATAATATTTTTGTTACGAATATTTTATATTTTTTAAGAAATCTAACCTTGCGTGGAAATTATTTTTCTTTGTATCTAAATTTTAATAAATAGTTTTGACAGAAACATGTTCAAAACCAACGATAATATAATTTGTAATATTTTATTCCGTATACAAGGATTATAATTTAAAAATTGTATTTGAAAGATGTTTAATACATTTTAACATATCGAAAATATAAACAAAATTTTAAATTATTCGAATAAATTCAGTAATATTTTGATATACGTATATGTAACATTATATATTCAGCTATATAAATTATTTGATGGATTCAGAAATAATTAAAAAATTTTTAGACCTCATCCGTTATAATTTTATTTTACAAAAATTAAATTACTTTTATTAAGTTTGCATTTTTTGCACAGAAATTTTTTCACTTTATCAACCTTTGAATCGCATAAGCCCTCCAATCTGTTGGCGATTAAAAATCTGTTAATAATATAATTTAATATACATAATTTTCTTAATTAAAAATCTTATTTTAAATTTATTTGATATTTCTAACAATCTGCTCATTTGTTCGACACTATAATACAAACTGTCAAAAAATTCATAATAAATTGTTATAAAGTTATTATTATTAAAACAATTTTTGTGCTATAATATATCGAATTTGTAAATTATTAAATTGCGTATATTTGAAAACACTCGTTTCCATCTGTTTGACAAGCTCTATCAGCGAGGTCGCAATAAATCTAATTCTAAATGGAAATCTCTCCCAGTTTGTATTGAGACGATAGTAAGAACATCAGTAACAGCTGACTTTAATCGATTAGCGATAAACTCAGAGAGAACAAAAAACAGTTGTCCGTTCTTTAATGAGAGCCATAACGTGGGAATAATTTTCGAGTCATGATTCTTCTCTCTTCTGTCTGTTGTCTCTTTGTCTGTGCGTCTCTCTCTCTCTCTCTCTCACTCTTCCTTTCGTTTCGTTCTTGTCCTTCACATCTTCCTTGTCGATAATCTTCAGTTTATTTCCTGTCTCTTTTCATATCTGGTAACTCCTCTCCTCCTCACAGTCGAGCCAGTTTTGCAGCATCACATGTATACATGATGGCCAGGACGACTGTCCCTTGTGCAAAGTGCAAATATCTGAATACATACATGTATGCATGAGTTCTCTCTTTTTCTCATTCTAGTACGTGCACTCTTTCTGAGGTGTACGCGAAATACATATTTTTTCCGTTGCGATATGAAATATACCACCTCGTACAACTTGATAATCCGTGGTTACCATAAATCCTGACTGATTATCCACGTATCTATTTATAAGTACTCGGACTGGCGTCACCACCGCCTGTATAACTTCCTTCTCTTTGGTCCTCCCTCTAACAATTTCTCTGTATTTTATATTTATTCTTCTCTATCCGTTTTTTACTATATACCTCTATTATTACTATAAATCTCGGTCTTCTTTTGAGCTGCTGTCTTCGATGTACGCAACTTCTTTCTCTTCGGTTATAGTCTTTTGACTCGAAAATAGACAAATCATTTATGGTCACCTTAAGAATTTTTTATTTAAATATATCTATTGTAATATCAGATTGTAAAAGGTACTCTAAAAATTTACTGTTAAGTATATAATTTAAAAATAAATTCATTTTTTTTCAATTTTATTTATTACTGAACTTTGGATAATAACAAAGTTACGGTTTAAATGAATTCATTATTACAATCTTTATAATCAAATTTTCATTTATTTACTTTATAATACATCAAAATATCTAATTTCTTGTATTTATATCTTGCATGGAGCATAAATTATATAAGTTGCTACATATCAGTTAAAAATACAATATTAAAAGAGATTTTCGTTTTTAAAAAAAATAATGCATTAAAAATCTATAAATGATAAAATAATACAAATAGTAAAACAATACAAAGCTGTGATTAATTTTCTCTAGTAATTTTTACGTAGATAATACGTTCATACTCATCAATAAGCGTTAACCACTCTTTTATAGTGGAAAAATACGATAATATTTCAATAGCCGATATCTTCAGTTAAATTCATGAAATTTTTACCAGACACAAACATGACAAATTCAACTTTGTATAGACACACCGTTCGCGTAAGAATGTTCTTCGGAATTTTAATTTATGAATCGTCATACGTACAGTCATGAATATATATATCTATATGAACATTAAATATAAGAATTTTTTAGGAGAAGTTTTTGATTGGATAGCCAATAATTCAAACTATGACATTATTGATATCGGTAATCAACTGCACGATGTTCGAATAAATTATATTTGAGAGAAAAATTTTTCTTTTTATATATGAGGATATGAGTGGGTTGAACTGGAAGCAGCTACTGGATTTTATGAAACCTGCTGACTCAATACTATATCTTCACTTTATGGTACATAACATAATAATATTTGTATAACAACAAAACAATTAAATCGCTTAGTAAAATATTTATTTATTTAGAATTCAATAATAATAATAAATTAACATATTTTAAAGTAAAATCTTGTGTAAAAACAAACTTTACGAAAATGATATATTATACTTATTAGATTATTATACTCGTTACTTTCATAAGATACTTTGATACAATATTTTTATTTTAATCCTTCCAAAATTAGCATTTGTATATTTAAATTTTTTCGTGTATTTTTTATAATATGATGAATACAAAATTCTGTAGATATAAATATTTTATATAAAATTATTCTATATAAAATTATATATTCTATATAAAATTATTTTACTTTATTATTGAATATCACATCGTTTCATTAATAAAGTTATTGTTTCTAAGGTACATAGACTTAAAGCTACTGTATCTTTTTCTCATCAACTTTATTTGAAGTTACGATAAAAATTATAATTTCGAATAATATTAAATATTAAAAATATATGGACAGAACAAAAGTGAAATTTATGCATATTAAACTATAAAATAAAAAACATTTCATTATAACTACAAGATTCTTGATGCAATCGTTCAACTTACACTCCAAATATTACTAAAAGTAATAAAAAATAACTTTGAATCAAAATTTAGGTTTACAATCTTCTTAGCAATATGTTTCTATCCTTAGCAAAACAACATACTTGTGCATTTTACAGACAAAGTATAAGAGATGAGTTATCTTGTATATCAAAATGTATTTGTATGTTGCAGGTATCCCGTGCTTTTAAGGTCAGAACCGCGAAGAAAACGTTCCAAAAAAAGATAATCGACGAACACAACGATTTCCTCCTCCCTTTCATGGTATGCATATTATACAAATCACCTACAAGTTTGCGTGGGATATCTGTCGTAGTCCAAGAAACTGAAACTGTAAAATCAGAGCTAAAATAGATTGTCACGAAACGCCCCAGCCAAACCATCACAGATTTACAGGTACTGTATTATTCCGCACTTACACGATGGCGTTCCTTCTCAACACATGTATGACAATCTAAAGAACGTAAGTTGCTATCGTTGAAAGAGAGAGAAAGAGAGATATAGAGATATAACGGAGACAAAAGAAAAAAGAGAAGGAAAATATTGAGACCACTATTGCTGCAAGTTCATGCCAGCAACCGAAACCTCTTTATAAGATAAAAAAATAGCCTTTTTAAATTAAATTTGGATAATAACCTCGATCTCTAATTATATATAGATTATTTGTAGATAAATATTCTGAATGTAAAGTTATGTTCTTTATTTCATATTCTTTATACGATGCTTCAATATACGACATTCGTAATACAACGAATTTCGTATCGTTTTCTTGCTACTTGATGTTATAAATCTTCATGTAATTTTGTATTTATCGTACATAATGTTATCTATGTAGAGTATCCTTTTAGATAAAAAAATAATATAATTTGAAAATGAATATATACATCAAGATTTCTCACTCTATGGTACATCGAATATCCTACCATTGTACTAAATAAAAAAGGTATTTGATTTTTCGAAATTTTTCTCATCCTTTCATAATTGCTTTCTATAATATAATTTTTTTACTTGAGACTTATTTAGTAAATATGAGCAAATTTTTGTAAACTTGATTTATAATTCTAAACACTCAATTATACTCATCATATAATAATGTTTGAGAATATTAGTGTACTGAAGAAGATGTTAGAAAGAGAAATGAGAGAGAGAGAGAGTTAAAGATAGACATGCAGTTAAAAAAAAGAAATATTGAATTAGTTATTACGTATTTTTCAATCTGAACAAACCATGGATAATAAACACGATAAATTATAATTTTTTCTGAATATAGAATGTTTATATTTATGATACATTATTTAAAAGATTATATAAGTAAAATATTATTTAAATTTTTAAACAAGTAACTTATGGTATATTATTTTATTGAAACAAAATTTTTAAAGTTTTTCACTGATTACATATAATTTATATACTATAAAATATATAACAAAAATTAGTCATTTCTTACTTTATGCATTTGTTCCTTTTATAATAAATCCTTTATTAAATATTAAAATAAGAACTAACCTTATTAACCAACAATAATTTGTACCAAAGAAATTATTGGATTTTGAGGTAATTGTCAAATTATTTTTGACGAATTACTTTTTATTATGCAATTTAATTAGTATAAAACATATTGAAGCTTAAAAGGTAACATTTGTAATATATTTTTCAGTACTTTCTATAAAAACATATTAAGTGCTATATAAATTATTTTAAAATATGTTTATAAGGGAATTCCTAAATTAATTTCTGGCTGATTTTATGGTTGAAGTGTTACGAGTTAATAAATAGAAACTTTGAATTCTCACATGTCTAAAATAAGTCTCTAAATTTAAAATAATTTTAACATTAAAATCAGACAAGCAAAAAAAAATTCTTGACTTAACATGTCAACATGAAGTGTTTCAAAAAATATGGATAGCATATTACTACTTTAGAGGCAAAAGTTAAATTAAATCTGACCAAATAAAATAATGGTATAGCTGTAATAAATGTCCAGAAGCGAGTACAATAAACTAGCTAAAATAAACGCACAAATCTAAGAAGAAGATTCCTCGGAATTTCTGAATGTGAAAAAAAGTTTAGAGCCAGAAATGCAAATTAGGGCCTGTGTGGCTCTTAAACCTCATAGAGACAACCTGTAGATAAAAAAGAGCTCGACCCTATTCGTATTTATACGCACACTGACAATGGTATGTCCACTCTTCGTCAGGTCTGTCCATCACATTTTCGGCTCAGACATACCTACACGAAGAGCGAACCCTCGCTCGGCGACCTGATGAGTCAATTAGGATTCGCGATATCCTCGATCGCTCCCCCATCTTCGTTTTCGCACTCGCTCGCTCTGAAAGGATCTATCTAACCTTGCAAGATCCAAGTATATAATCGATCGCCTTGAAGATACTGTATACACGTACCCAGTACAAAATCCAATTGCTGCCGTCGAAGAACTTATGAGGATTTAGCGACGGTTCGAGGCATGAAAAATCTTGCGTAGATGATTCATTGCATGAGACATATAAAAGAATAAGATCGACCGAAGAGGATTTCGGAACTTGAATTACAATGCAATTTAGAATTAAATTTTGATCTCAATCTCTCTCCCCTTCTCTCTCTCTCTCTCTCGCACATGCAAAAACACACCACACACTTTGATATTCTTTTATCAAAAGAAATGTAAATTTCTAATTTAAAATACATTAGAAGCGGTATTTTGTCTTATATAAGATTATATATATCATTATTACTTAAGAATATCATATTAAAAATTAAAATTACAATTTTTAAAATAAATTATTACTTTCATGAATCTATTTATATTAAGCAGTTTAAAAGGAATTTAATGTGGTTGAAAATAATAAATACAAATTGAAAAGTAACATATAGTGCTTAAAAGTAATGTCATGTACGTATTAAAACAAGTATATATGTATAAATACTATGTTTATAAAATTAATATTTTATAGATTAGATATGTATAATAATTTTATCATTAGCACCTATTGGACTACTAATGAGAATTATTAATCTGGTTTAATTTAGAAGTAACCAACAAATGAAACGAATTATAGCTTTGTGTATTCAATTATCTAATAATTATTAGTGGACTACATTTTGAAATTTTTATATTAAAAAATGTTATACTTTTCTTGAATTTTCAATATACTGGCTTGATTTTTTCGAGTAAATTCTGAAATAAATATTTATAAGTATTTATAAGTATAATTGCCTGGAATGTTACACTAACTACTAATTTAAAATGAAAATTATATTTTTCCAAATTGTACTTATGCTGATCAAGCAATAAATATACACATATTCAATATAAAGCACTTTTCTCGGCTTATTCTATTATTTATGAATTTTTAAGACGACGATTTCTTCATATATATCACTCTTAATGTCACCATAAGCATTTCTCCATCTTGTAAGACAGTTATTGAAAATCCAGTCTATCGTTATCGTGATAACATTAATAATTAAGAGAAACAAATTAACGCGCTGAAAATGTGTACCGAAAAAAGGATAGTTTTTAATATATCCATGTGACCCTTTATATATCAAGTGTTATGAATCACCAAAGGGCGCAACTTCCTCCTTTCATCTCGACCCGGTCTTCTCAGAAGAGCCAAGGGCCTGATGTAATCTTAAGAAGTGCGAACGTCTGCTTGTCCGCAGATGATATTGAGTTAACGTGCTGCCACGAAATACGAGCCGTCGTCCGACAAATTTGACCACTTCGATTCCGCGCACAATGTTACACGTACACGCTCATCTCCTAGAGGATGACAGTGGTGATTTTCGTCACTTAGGACCTGCGTGTAATCGCGAGGGCATAAGGGACACAGAGAAGGATACACGATGATGCAAAGGAACCGCAGCTCTTCGTCCGAAGAGAGAGAGAGGGTAACACAAGACGCTTGAAGCATCATACAATGGGCCAATCAATAGGGTAATGAGAGGACGCTTTATCGAATTATCGATGCGGTCGGACCAGACGCTTTACGTGCCATCGCTTCTCGATGCGCCAAAGCACGTAGCGGATACGTAAATGAGAGGGAAAGCTTTGGCACGTTGAATGAAAAGAGCTGTTCCTTTGCCGACGACTCGACCCCGCGGTAGACGCGCTTTTCCTCGCGGTTGTCCCCTTAGCTGTATGTATTAGTGTTGCACACAGTGAGACTGATGGATAGTTTATATATAGTCGTGTAGCCAAAGGAAACCACCCGTATTGTTACCAGTCCGGCATGATACTAGGACAGTCGCCCCTGACACTTTCGCTCGATCACTGCTTGGCCTTCCTCACTGAACGCGGATCAAGACATTTCAACAATTTCTAGCTTATCTCATTTTTCGTTTCACGTTTAAAACTTCGTATACTTCTGCTAATCTTATATTTTATTGGCTTGTGCATTAGTCAATGGAACAGCGAACCGCGCTTTTCCCAACTGTAGTTTAACTCTTACTCATACGTTATCTCGGCCTACTTAAATCCATGTTCTGTATTTGTAAAAATGTTATAAAAGGAAAAAAGAAATCTTTTATACAGCTATCATTGTGTACACTCAAATTATATGAGTAAAACATATAGTGCATCATTCGATGAAATATCAAATGGTACTCAACATAATTGAAAGAAGCTTACACTTGATGAACCATAATGAAAAGTATAACTTCAAACTTAATCATGTACGTATAATATTCAAATACTCTAACTCTAAGTATAATTTTTTATTTTTACCAGTATTGTAAAGTATTGACAGTGTTGGGCGTATTGCCATCTGTATAAGCTATAATCGCTCTAAAGGGAATAACTTTGCTCTGAATAAAAACAAACCTGATTTCAAAAGAATGTGACACATACACTAGAAAATAAAAAATTATTGTAATAAAAAAGTTTTAAATTCCTTAATTAATCCAGTGTAGTGCTTGAATTAAGAGTAAAAGAATTTAAAAATTTAATGTATTACATAATTCGCTAAGAATTAACACTTTCTAAAACGCGAAATTTCTTAAAAAATTCTTTATGATTAGTAAATCAGTAAAAATATTCTGAATGTGTCCCGTGTAGAATATTCAGTATGTTATTGTAAATTAAAAAATTTACTTTGCAGTGGGACAATTTTACTGAATTAATTAATAAACAATTTAGCAAAAATGTATACATAAAAATTTTATTATAACGCAATTCACTTGAATACTTTAGATTATTTAAAATGAATACTTTAAATTTATTTAAAAAATTTTCAATCAATATTTTATTGTTTTTTATTTTATTTTTAGCATAATGAAAATATAATAAGAATTTTTCAAAGAATAGCATGTACTTTTCAAGCATATTTTACGTTCTTTTTAATATTCATGTAAAAGGAATATAAAGAAAATCTAATATCATTATTTTGAAAAATAATTAATAGAAACCATTTTATAAACTAATTTTCGTACGATTTACATATTCTAAGATTCAAAAATCTAACTAAAACTTGACATGCATATTTAGAAAAATAATATCTTATAATTGAGTTATGCAAATTCAATATTTTGGTACAATTTCATATATAACATTTTTTTATATTACAATTACTCTAATTTTTAATGCCTAAAAAATATTCTTAATTGAAGCCTTAAGTAGATGCCGTTTACATGCAATAAATACATTTTTTACATCTATATAAATACGTACAATTTCTAATATTGGCAGATAATATGTTAATTTAAATTTTAACAAGGTATAAAATATAAGTTATTTTACCACTTATATATTTTATTGCAAGTATTTAATTTTACACTGAACATTTTCTTGTAAGCAATTTAAAGAGTAAATATATTTTTCTTTTTTACAAAAGTACTCGTAGTATACAGAGTAAATATATTTTTTCTTTTTTACAAAAGTACTCGTAGTATACAAAGGTACGTAAAAGAAACTTAAAATTTAATGTATTAATTTTTATTCATATTGATTAATATGAAATCACAAAGTATATTTTATTAAAGTATAACATTTTAATATTATATATTTACATAAACATTAGATAGAATAAGCTTTCGAAGAACAATTAAACGGTTACTTTTAGGCATTTATAAGCCTTGACTTTGATTAATTTAAGATTATTTGGAATAATAAAAAATCTCTGAATCACTTTAATCTATACCGTGTATTATAAATTAATCAAACACTGAAGGGATTTTTAAATTCCAACAATGAAGATCGGAATTTCATAATACGTAGTCATATATCAGGGGAGAATAAACAATAAGTTTCATTCATGATTAAGTACTGTCGAATTTGAATTATTCATTGGTAGGAGAGGAAATAAAAACAAAGCAAAAATACGACCTTGAAATAAAACACTATCAATATTTTTCACATTACAAGTGTGTGAGCTAGCATCATTATAATAGATAGAGCTCGCGCATATGGAAAAACCGGAGTATAATGAGTGGGTTTGACAGTACATAGATTAAACCTGGCACAATGATCGAAACTATTAGGGACACGGTAGTGGGCAGATAAATTGCAGATCTCAGCTGCCACTGACGTTGCTTTGCGCAAAATAAGAAAAAATACATATTTCACTTGCGACCAATAACTTATGACTGACTTCACACTTGGTGTTTTCGCTATAGACTCACGCGAAGGTATTGCATATTACCTAGCATTGTTATTTACAATTGTAACTAATCTTCTCTCTCCATCTCATTCTTGTTTTTTATCTTTCTTATATCTCACCCTCTCCTTTCTTTTTCACGCGCTACTGCGAATGTCGCATCATTGTATAACTTTTGATTTCAAATATTTTGTAACGTTTTTTGAAGCATTTCAATACAATTCAAGTAAAGTACTTGATAATGAAAGTTAGAGAGACCATCTGATAATGGGGTTTGGCTTAAGGTGAGTTGAGGAAACTCGTTTGAATTAGCAACGAGCTTCGTTACCTTCGTTACCGCAAGCTCTCCAAAAACAACGTCTCCGAATATGATTCTATTAATAAATATATTAACAGTTTTTCTCTATTACTGTATTAATATACTCGACTGCTTTAACAGTTCAATGTATACAATGAAGCTATTAATTATTTCTATTTTCCATTAAACCCGTCCTTGAATATCACTATTTATGATAGCTTTCACAGATGGAAATAAAAATGAATATGAAGACTACTTGTATTAGACATTCGAAAAATCAATTAATTGCAAATGCTTTTATTTATTTACAAATCAAAGTACATATTTATTTTGAAGATTTAATTTTAATTCACACGTGAAGAAATGGAACATATTTCAAATTAGCGCTAACAAATACAATATTAATTTTTGTAGATATGCAACAAAAGTATAAGCTAATAGAAGTAAAAGATCCAGATATTCTTTCTCCTTTCGAAATTTTTTAACATTCTTGAATATGACATTATTTTCGTGAAATATAAATTGATTAAATTTTTATTTTTAAGATTTATGCATTAGAAACATCAAATTTGAAATAAGTTTTTCTAATTAAACAAACTACGTACTTTAAACATTTAAACTGAATCAATTAGTGTAAATTACAGATCACATATTTTCAGTATATTATCAGCATTACTGCATAATTTCAGTTAGAGTAATTATTTCATAAACTAGACCTTTTTTGGTATTAAAATTGCAATAGCATCTGATACAATTTGTTTACAATCGTTTTGTTTATTTTTCCTTTGAATAAATTTCTAATTACGTCTGCTAAAGAAAAATTATTTTAATTTCATAAAAATTACATTAAATATTTTGAAATATATATACGTTTCCTTACTTTCACAAGCTTATAATAATATGTAAAAATTACTTTTAAAAAGTTGAATAAATTTTAATACAAAGTTGTATAGAAAATATTGAACAGAATTAGTTCATAAATTAATCTTGCTAAAGATAGAGTTTTTAAAACATAAAAAATACTATTTTACATTAGTTACAAGGTAGTTTAAGTACCTAAATAACTTTAATGTTTGTTTCGTTTTATGTAGTATTATTGAATCCTACACAAATATAAAATAATTCTTGATGTGAAACGATTAGACATTTTGGTCCTACAGGTAATTTATAAAAATATTTGGAAAGAAGTTTAATTAAAATCACTTAAATACTATGCATCAGATGAATTATATGAATGTATAAACTAAATACTTAAAGAAAAGTACTTCTCATATTTATCAATAGAGCTGACTAGATAAGTTTAATGTATTGAATAAGTACAATTCATATTGTGAAATTCTCCGTTATTTAAGAAAAGTTCATGCATTATTATTTTAGTAAATAAGTTTATTTTTTAATAAAAAAGAGTATACATAGTTTATATGTAGACATACATGTATGAATGTATGTATATACAGAAAAGTATATGTTCAAAAATTATATGTATACAGAAGTGAAACAGGACGATGATACTAAATTAACAGAAAACTAAATAGTTGTTCATTTTATAAATAAAATTTATATTAATATTATTAGTTTTATTTATAATAAATATTTTTAAATGAAATGTGTAATAAAATATTTATTTTGAAATTTAGTCATGTTGCAATAAAAAATTGACCTTAAAGGACTACAGGATAAAAATTAATATAACCTTTTCCAATTATTTGGATGTCGTTTTATTTTAATAAAGTTCTTGAAATATCTCTAAATATTGCAGTCAGTAGTTTATACCTAAATATAACAAAAATTTTAATCAAAATGTGTAACTGTCATTTAATATATGCAGCTTCAAATAGCACTACATTAAACATATTGTCTTTATAATGACAAATATTTTATTGTAATACTAGTATCTTTACTAATTAGTATCTAATAATTAAATTTATTTAGTTTAAAATTTTTATTCTTAAAAACTTATATTATAAATAATAATATATTAAAAATAAAATAATTTATAACACACTATATCATAAAAATTTGTATATTTTACGGAATAAGGTATACTTTGATAAATTCATAAACTCAAATTTATAAAATTTTCCTTATTTTACTTTTAAATAAAATTTGCGACTAGTTTGGTAACAAATAGCAAATGTAGCTTAATACTCTGTATGTGCAAATACAGAACCATATACTAAAAGAATAAGAAACTAACATTTTCATAAACAATGAAACTTTAGCTATTAGTACTTTTTATAGTACATGAACAATAGTTAAATAAAATTTACAACAAAATTAAGAGTTTCAATAATTCTAAATACCTTTTCATAAAAAAATTCATTAAAAAATTAATTCTTTTATGAATAAGTGAATTATATTACTTTTAATTATATTTTTATAAATATAAATTTTTTAAAATGTTTTCCTTCTACAAAGAAGATAATATTCTTGATAATGATGAAGAAATTAAATAAGATTTTGTAATTAATTATATATCTTTGAATTTACTTTTATTAAACAGAAATCTTGATATACATACGATGTACATTTAAAAAATAAAAAAATATTTCCAAAAATTGTAGAATTTTATAAATAATTTCATAATATACCTAAATGAATACAAAAACTAATATAACATTTGTAGGTAACCATACCTAAGTAATATGATTATTAATCTATTATGTATAATTTTTATGAATCTTTTATCTTAAATTTTTATTTTATTAATTTATTGTCTTAACAATATCATATTTTAAATATGAGTATTTAAATATTATAATTAATTTAAAGTAATCAAATACAATATTTTTAATGTAAATTCACATACACTAGTTTCAAATAAAAATATGAATATAATTTTTTTTCTTATCAAGACTTGGACATTAATGAGATATCTTAAAAAAAATAATTTACACTTCACAATGCGTTAAGGGAAAGAAGCCACGAATAGAAATAAAAAGAGTTATAGGAAGGAAATAATCTAAAAAAAGGAAAAAAGGAGAGCCAAGAATAAATGGTGAGGTAATGGAAGACGAACATAAGAATAAAAAAAGAATTTCTTTGAAGGGAAAGAGAGTGGATAATGAAAAAGAAGGAGAAAAAGACGAATGGATTGGCTAAGATAAGAAGGAGATGACACGTGGACCAATCGGTCGTTGCTGTTGAACCGTCTGGAATCCAAGCCATGGCGCAGATAAAGTGATCTGAACAGGGCGACCATTTAAAATTGACAACCCCAAGCGCTGTTCCGTCTGAGTGTCATAACAATTTGGTAACAGCAATTGTGGCTTTCTTCCCAATCTATCTCATGCAAGAATCATGCACTGGCCAATTATTCTTATAACATTTAAAACTTCAACCCAATATCAATTATTTCTCATCTACTTTATTATATTTTTACATAAATAAAGTGCCTTTGTAATTTAAAATATGGATGTATGTATGTTTTTATATGTATGTAAAATTCATAAAAGTCTTATAGATTACCAGACAAATTGAAAATTAGATTTAAAGTATGATCTTCAGAATTCATATTAACTATTTACTATCATTATAATTAAATCACATTCAATTATTCAATTGATATTAATTTTTCTGCAAGCTAAATACTGCTTATAATTTGGCGGACCTTTCTATGTGCGATAAAACTTAAATTAATAACATTAAAAATGAATTATTTTAATTGACCGCGAGTATAAATCTTTTTATCACAAATTATTTGAAAAATATTATACAATTGTAATTTATAATAATAAATTATTTTCTATGCTTATTTTTATCTTTTCTTAAAGAAACAAATATTCTTCTTTAAAATATATTATTATTGTTTTTATTTAAAACTGTTATATGCTAGTACATATATTTTAATAAAAATAACTTAGAATATTTTATTAAAACGAACATATTATGTTAACATATTATTATAACACTAACAACTTAATATTAATAACTATTAATCTTATTTTTAAGTGTATGCACGTCTGGTAAATAATCCAAAGTATTCCAAAGTAATCCAAAGCGCTGATTCTTAAATACTTGTAAATTAAAAAGGATTGTTTTTCATTGACTAAGAAATAAATAAAAAAATAGATTATTCCTAACATAGCACGCGTACACGTATTTGTACGTGTAAGATAATAGTTACAAAAAGCAATTGAAACTTTTTTCATTATCATAATTTGGCCAACATTAACAATTGAATAATCAATTCTAACTTTTTGCTTACAGACCAAATTGGAAAAGAAACCCAAAATACAGATCTTAAGAAGTAACGTATACGCCTAGCGCAATAATCTTCTCATAATTATCTCTCGTTTCATGATTATATTAAAAATTTTCCCTGACTCTAATTTTAAATCTTTCCCTTGTTCACTATGACAAAAAGATGGCAAGAGGGGCAGGTAGTTGGCAGTTGAGATAGTCAGCGTTGGAATCAGACGCTTAATATCACACATGGTACTTGGTAGCTCTCGTCTTAAATCATACAACCTAGTGTCTATTCGTCTTTTACTCTCTCTCTCTCTCTCTCTCTCTCTCTCTCGCTCTCTTGCTCTTATCTTGTAAGAAGAGTCGAAAAAGCAACAGAAAAAATACAACACACAGGTTGTACAGAGGTAGCTCAATATCGGCAGCAGCAACGGACACTTCACCACTATTTAGCGTTCTTGCTCGCTCTCACCTCCAGCGGCCGTGCTCCTCTGTCTTTTTCTCTCTTTCTGTCTTCTCTTCCTCCTGTCCCTCAGCCATAAGGCCCCTCTTCCTCGCTCATTCTCCCCTCTTCAGCTGACAAGTATCTCTCTCATGCGCTGCACTCTTCTCCCTCATTTTCGCTCTTTCCCACAACCTGTCCCGCAAAGAACTACCTGCCCTGCGTAATCGAGTCGAGCGAAAGAAAGATAGAACTATACATGCACGGATGAGTAAAGAAATGAACGCAATACATTGCAGAGAAAGAGAGAGAGAGAAAAAGAGAGAGAGAGAGAGAGAGAGAGAAATGGAGGAGTGTAAGGAAATTGCATACGCCTTGCTGTGTTGCAGTATTTCTTTCGTGGTTGCAGTCAAAGTTTTATAGATCAATGTGTTTCAAGTCAATTTACACTATACACAATTTACATTATACACAGCATGCGTTCAGTCACTCAAATTCGCGTTTATTTGTCTTGTGTCCGAGTCCTTCAGAAGCCAGTGAATATTTTCACGTTGTGCACTCTTAAAGGGGTTTATAAAAAATCATTTCCAAATGTATATCCTCTCAAAATCTACGAATAAAATATCGCCAAGTGTCTTCCTTTACCTTGTTTTTACCTTCATTTACCATTTTCTACCTCGAACTTCTTCTACGGTATTGGTTTATGAATTTATTTTACATTTATCTTTAAAATTCATTATTAATAATGATTGATGTAAACAATCAGTTTTCACTCGCACCTTCTTTCACTTTTAATCTTTTAAATGTTCTCATCATTAATAGCAATAACCTTTTTTTGAAAGCTCAATTTATAATATCACCACAAGTTGGCAATGTATTTACGAAATGAAGCATTTATAACATGATAGCCACGAAAACGTACCTGGTTTCATAGTTACATTTTTCTTTTGGTCGATAAATATTTTTCCTTAAATCGCCTATCGTTTGCTTAACGACAATGTGCATAATATTACTTATGCAGAAGAGACATGACAAGAAAGCTTGGACCGATTCATCTTTTCTCTCACTCACCAACAAATACAAACGAAGTCCGTGTATACTCGTACGCTCTCTCAAATGTGCTGATGTGTATATAAATGAGTTCTCGGTGTGTACACTTGTACACGAGCGAGAGAACACGTGTGTGCACTGCCTCTCCCTCTCTCGCTTCTTCTTCATCTAGCCACGAACCCTCTCGATGGATCCAAGTTAAGCCAAGAAAGAGACACTTACCGTGGGCATGTCTGCGTACGCACTCCCCCACCGCTTTCCTCTCACCGCACTCTACTCCTCCTTCTCATCCTTCTCCACCATCGCCGCCACCGCCACCGCCACCGCCACCACCACCACCACCACCACTGCCACCACCACCACCACCACCACCACCACCATCACCACCTCCTCCTCCTTCTCCACCTCCTCCTCCTCCTCCTCCACCTTCTCCACCACGTCCTCCTCCTTCTCCTCCTCCATCCATACCTCTTTCTTCGCGTTCTACCTCTTTCTCTCTCGCACGCGCTCAGCGGCATACCTGTTGGCCTGAGCTGCCTGCCGCTGCCGCAACGACCCGGCTCTAGAGCTCTCGAGCCGAGAGCCACACATGTGTATGTGTACCTTGGTCTTCAGTGTAAGATCTGAACCAGCGGAGAACGCACGGCCTATTGTTATATCATTATTATTGTCATCCTCTTACGAGCTCTCGCTCTTTCTCCTGCTGGTCCACGCGTGTTACGTCGTCGATCGTCTCTCGGAATACTCGGACGGTACTTGGACGATAACGGCACATCTCGTTAACGCAGCAGCCTTTTCTCACTTCGCGAGCTCAGACTCGCAACTCGGCCTACTCCAGAGAGCACTCGGTCGCGAGGATGGCGAGGACGAAATGCATACACGGCGCTCGCTTTGGCGCCCTCTGACGGCTCGATAACGACGACAGCGCGACGTCGACGTCGCGACGCCACCACGAGCACGTGGGAACAGGCGTGTGCGCGAAAGCGTTTCGAGTGCCGATTTAATCCGTACAACGTGTCAGTGCAAGAGAGCGAGTTTTTCCCCTACGGCATAAGTCATTCATATTTACTCAATGCTACACGTGGATTGAAGTTTCTGATACATCGTCATTATCGCGAGTGTGTTCGTTTCTTTAAGAGTGTGAACTCTCGTCGGTGATTTTCGATGCAATAACTCGAGATTTATCGTCCAGTGACATCGCATTTTTTACCAAAGCTCTTCACCGATAAATTGTCCGATTCGTATCCAGGCGATCGTTCATCAGAAAAAGAAAGAAAAAGATCGCTCCCCCTTATTGTATCACTATTCTCTCCCACAGATTCATTTGAGTGAAAAAGAACGAGATGATACGGCAGATCGGATAGAAATAATCGATCAACAGGAGGCAGCAGAGCTGTCGTCTAATTAAATCAATTAGACTTTGGGGTTAATTGTTCTGGAAGGCCAAGATCGATTACTTTCTCTCGACAGGACGGACGCACAGAACCACGAGAGGCGTATTGGCAGCGCGTTGCTCTCAATGTACAAGCCTCCGGATAAGCAACCCGTTTTCCTGTTTTTAGAACCCAGAATAAAATCACGTCTGACTTCCTGCGATCCCTAAGGAATGTCGAAGTCTTCCGTCCTCTTCATTAAGGTGTTGGTTGGCTTCGGAGCTACAACGGTCTCTTCTCATAGAGACGCTCAAGACCCACTGCCCTCGGATTTATTTCAGTCTCAATGTGTTTGGTTGATCGGGCAAAAGTAAGAAATGATGAAGGCGCGTGAAGTGATGATGGCTTAGGGAGGTGCGAGTCGTAATGCTGGACGAGTTTCTGATATATCCTGCATATTGAAGGAATTCAGGACCGCAGACAAATCTGGGCCAATCATTTCAAGAACATCTATAGGCAAACACCAGTTGCTTCTCTTTCGCTCGCGCTCTCTCTCTCTTTCTCTGCCTCCCTCTCTCACTTCGCATCCAAAAAGCGAATAAAAGACACAGCGACAAAGGTGACGACGAGAGAACGAAAAAGTGAGGATCAAATGCAGAGGAGCAAAAAGTACCGATATCGCGAGTGTTCCTGATCATTGTACAAAAGTGCGGAAGATACATTCTACGATCATCTCTTTGCATTCTGCATCGCCGGCGCTGCTAGGATGCCCTGAAAGGCCTCAACGGAGGCAAAGTAATTGTGATGAGAAGTGATTTGTGCGGCGAACATCGGCCCACTTGCGTGGTAGCCGCTACTTGATCTCCCTCAAGACGGTGAGTCTTATTTCTCTCGCATCCACCGCGGGCTATACCAGTAAAATCATCGGGCTGCCGTTTATACGCCGATGAGCGCGTACTTGCGCGACCATCGACACGAATTTCATACCGCTACAAGCGTGAGAAAGTACTTTTCGTCAAGTGCGCGAAACGTCTTTTCTTCTCCATCCTTTCATCTCATTTTTCGCTGCTATTCAATCATACTGTGAATATTACGTTGATAGCACCAATGTTTTCTTAAAGCATGAATATAACAATGGTTAATGGCAAGCTTTTCATGGAAACCAGTGGTGCATTATAAATGCTTTTGTGTTCTTCTGTTAAGCATGTTCATCCGTACATAAATATGATATATGTGTTACTTTGATATATAACCTAGTTTTATAGATTGAATAAAAATGTCCGTTAAACAGATATTCTAAAAAAATGATTTGATTTCACGTTGAAAATGGATTTTTAATGGTTAATTTCTGATATATACACTTGCATTTGCTATTAACATTTTTCTTTTATGAAAAAATGACATTTATTTTGTCTCTTACAACTTAAAAGTATTAAATATATAAAATATTGACAACTACTTAAAATGGAGTGATAACCAGTATTTTCTATGAAAACACAAATAATTGGCAAAACATAAAAATTTGTTCTTCTCTTTATGTAAAATACTTGAAAATTATTTCATTCTTCTACCGATACTACATTGTGTTCTATTTATTGTTTCATGAAACTTCAGTATAAAAAAAATTTAATACTCAATAAATTTATTGATACAATAAATCCGTTGGTTAATAAAAAAAGACTATTACCGCTGCTTAAAATAAACAATATTAAAGACTTTAAAAAGAAATTTTTAATAATACAAAAATTAATTTAACCAATAATATTTATTTTACTTTATAATTTAAACATACTAATATACTTTTTCAAAATAAATTGTTCATACAAATTTAAAGTTTATTAAGTTATTGATTTACATTGGTGAATAAATTGTGAATATCTAAATGAATTACTAAAATGTCTATAAAAATTAAAAAAACGAGTATTGTAGGTTTTCTTAAATGATATAATTGATCATCCGCTGATTTAATAGAATATTAATAATCAAGATTGTATCAATTGAAACATTATTGAACTCTCTACTTTATATTTGTATAAAGTATGAGAACTAAAACTTTAAAATTAATAATTTAGTCGAGATTTTAATTATTAAGTATTTCATTATTGGTCTATTAAAGAAAGCAAACTTATTATTATATTTTGTAATTATCACGAAAGAAATAAAATAGAATCATTAACAACAAAAATAAGAAACGTTTATTTTTACCATTCGTATAAAAATTTTGATATTGTCTAATAAATATAGAGAAGAAGAATGTTTATAATTTACACAATTGTATTAATTTGGTCATTAAGAAAATATTTCTTGCACCATTCGTATATAACAATGTTTTCGATCATAAACGAATTTATAGTAACGAATATTCATGAAAAAATTTACAATAAATAATAATAATTTATTAAAATAAATTATTAATTTATTATGTCTAAACTCTTACAATATAAAATATTCTTGCAAATCTTTAAGATAAACACTTTAAAATTTTCAAACTACTTATTCAATTTTAGAGCGATGGCTTTGAATAAATTATGTTTTTTTATTAATGTTCACTAACACTTATATTTAAACATTTATATAAAAATAAATATTATTTAATTTAATAAACGATAATTTTCTATTATATATATAGTAGTTTAGCAAATATCTATAAAATCGTAAAAAAATTAAAAACGTGAAAAATCAATACTAATGTCAAAGAAGAAATTAAAAACGCAAATTTATTTAGATGGAGAACAGATGTACATTAATATGTAAGAAAATCATTGTTAAGAATACGACGCACCTACTTTATGTAAAGATAAAATTGTATGGATCGTATCAAAGGAAATTGATAACTCTCGAACATTTTTCTCTGTCTCATTAGTAAATATTAATTTTTATCAATATAGCAATCAGAAAATTTATACATAAATAAATCTAAGTCAAAACAGACTTCTTCAGCCTTTAAAAGAACTATGTAGAAAGAACCGTATGATCAGAAATAGAAGTTCAAGTCAAATAAACTTGAATTATGACACATATACTTCAAATATTCAATTTGGAATTAAGTAACGTACTTGTTTTGAAAATTAATTAAAAAATCAAAGTAATTTGCTGAAATAAATCGCATATGTTAAAATGAATAAATCTCTTCTCTTGTAAATATACACATTTACGTAGAATTCGTTACTCATTAAACCTATTTCCAACCAGTGAGATATCACAGACTCTTTGTTTCAGAAATTTAAGAAAATATTTATGCCTACATATACGTGAATTTGAATCACGTATTGCAAAATATAAGTGAGAAAATAATTTATTAGGAAACATAAATATTTCAAACTTCCGATGATAATATCTGGCTGACAGGAATTACTAACAATGCGGGTCTTCTTGCTTTTTCTACATAAATGCCCACACAAGCTACATAACTTGATATTTTGAGATCCTGTACTCATTCATACGAAAAATGTGAAAAAATAATTACTATAATTATCTTATGTGCTTTAAATTGTTTAGAATATAGATTTCATGAGAAGCACTTAATAAATAGAAATATCATTTATCAAAAATATTGAAGTAATTGTAAAATATGTCGATATAATCGATTATCTCTTTCTGTCTACTTTTAACCTTCTTTTATACAATTAAAAAAACTTGTTGGAAAACTTAGAAAGTTTAAATTTCCGCAATTGCTATATATATCTAGATTCATGAACGGTAAATCATAATGCATAATAAGCGTTATACCACACAAATTGACTTCAGAGAAAATCCACACGAAAGTTAATACCTTCTTAACTTTATACGTCTCTGAATTATTTACAATAGATTTTTCAACTGTGAAAAGTTCAATTATTCACTAATTCTTTGATATGTGCAAAAAAGCGAATTATTGACAAAATTCAAATTCTTGTTAATTACATGCTATAATATAAATCAAAATAGTTAATAATTTAATGATCATTCTATATAAATATTAATTGCGATATATTTTCAATAGTAAATTTACTATATTTTTCAATTATTGTAAAATAATTCGTAAATAAGGATAAAGTCTAATTTTTATCAAAGCTTCTTTGTAATAAATTCTACTTTTATAAAATTCTTGTCAATTTATTAAAAGAAAATAAACTGATATATAAAATGCCCAATTCCAATTAAATTGTTATAAAATAATTTTCAAAACTACATGCTAAATTTTATTGCTATATAATAAAATTATGCAACCTATAACGATGATAGAATAATAACACTGAACAAGCATTTAACAGTGTATATTTCAGACATTTATAATTCGGATTTGCAACATATAATGGTAATTAAAACTAAGAGTAGTAGATAAATAAATAAATATTATGTAATAGTAATGCATTGGCTCTATTTTTTAAATAAAGATGATCCTTTCAATTTTAGTGTTTCTACTCAATTCGCTTTAAAACTTCTAAATTATTATTTAAGTGATGAAATTTGGTATTCAAACTTTTCTGTGTAACGTCAAACATAAAATTCAATTATCTAACAAATACAGCTTGAAAAATGCATTTTTATAAAATATGTTTTAAAAGTGTTAATTTTTTTATTTCCGTAATATATAGAAGAATAAAGAAAACGTAACATTCAAATATCTTCGGTCGTTATTATGTGAATCCAAAATGAAAAGTTGAAGTTTCTTTTCTGACAGAATATTCGACGAATACAAATTGAAGTTAATTCTGAGAAACAATTCAAATAAAAATGAAAACAAAGATTCTATAACGAATACAGGATCCAAGTACTATTTAAAAAGTATACTCTTCATAATTTTTCAACTTTCTCGATTTCCTGAAAGACGTTACTTTTAAATAAATGCGCTTACAAATGGAATAAAAATTTGCTCACAATTTACATTTAAAAATAATGAAATCAACGTTTACTTCAATTAGTTACTTTAATATGTTTATTCACTCTTCTGTTTCAAATAATGAAATAATTTCTATTTTTTATTATCTCGTTCAAATTACTACGAATAATAATTTTGTTCCTGTCTTATTTAGATGCCTTTCTATCGGTTAATTGATACGCGATAGCTTAAGAACCACTAAAGACTTCCTTGATAAGCGTACGCATGAATTTGTGAGATTACCGGAAATTTTGCGACTGATGTGGAAAAACGTACGATGAATCAAGGGACAGAGCGAAAGTAAGAAAAAAGAGAAAGAGAAGTACAGTCCAATTAAGGGCGTATTTGTACTGTATAAGTACAGCAGATATCGGTACATAAATCGGACGGAGTATAGCAATTTATGACCCTACCGAATGTCGTAAAACCAAACCCAAGCCAGAGGCACACAAGGAAAAGAGAGTTAACTCTTACCAAGCCTGCATTAACTCTCCTAGTGAGCTTAGATTCATTAGCATATCCTTTGCCTATATTTTTAGTAGTGAAAAAAGCATAGACATATTTTACGTTAATATTTTTGTTTCCATTTTACACTAAATATTTTCTTTAATTGAATGAGAATGTAAATGTGTACAAAAATTTAATTATAAATATTAATATTGTTATAATCTAATTAAGCGTGTAGTAGCATTTACACTTTTTTTAAGCTAATTTCAATTATGAAGAAACCGTTTTTTATGAGTACGCACTAACGTCAGTTTGTAGAAAGTAGGCTAGTTTTATGTACGAATGATATACATCTAATGACATTCAAGACATTAGAAAATTCTGTTTTCTTTTTAATAAAGTGATAAATACTGATATAAAGAAAGGAAGAACTATCTATAAATCCCAGGTAACTTTACTTTTCTGTTAAAAACGAAAACATAAGACAATTTTAAAATGAGATTTTAAATTAAAAATTTTTAAGTAACAAATACAAATTATAAATATATATATGAAAATTATTTATTGATTCAATAATTTCTGATTTAATCTCTGAAATAGCTAATTTGTGTTTTAAATAATAACTTACATTCAAAATAATTGTATTTACATAATTGAATGTGATTTAATTGATTTTTTAATTTGAATCTAGAAATACTTATGAAAATTAAAATCAAATAATTCTTTTGAACATTATTTAAATATGAAAATTTTTTTAAATATTTAGGTATTGAAAATATTTCATACCGAAGTGAAATGGCAAATGAAAATTAAAAAATAGAGTAAAGTATTAATTATTGAAACGGTATACTGCTATGATATTGAATATCTTTTGAATTCGAATGTATAATTACACAAAGAGAATATCGAAAGAACGTTACATATATTAAGATTTTAATTCTGAAGGTTTTATAAGGGAGGTATAACTAAGTAAATGTTAAAATTAAATATATTTGAAGAAGCTTCTAAAATGAAGGTTCAATTGTGCAAGTTCAATGGTAAAGTCCGCACTGGTTAAATAAGCAGAAGTGGATTTGTGTATTTTTAAAATCACGTAAGGCACAAAGGCAGGTTTCTTAAGACTTCCTGATAAAGTACCCTGATCTATTCGAATTTCACCTTGACGGGACACCCGAAACCGAAGTCTTAAACCCTTTTCGCGCGACGTCACAAAGCGAAACAAGCTTAGGGATCCTTGCTGAACAGAAGGCAAACCTTTCTCGACATTCTTTGAAGATGCGTTATACCCGTTGACGGCTTTCCGCGTCGGAATAGCCATTTTTTACTTCTCTTAATATCTTCACGACGTTTTACGACCTCCTTATATGATTTATACCTGCCACTGTTCTGTAAAATAAAATATATCTCTTGTCGATATATAAAGATTTCAAGACATTTCAAATGTATTCAGGCTGTTAGTATAAAAATGAAATATATATTTATTTCGTTAGCCATGATTTAACGAAACAACGCTTATTCAATTATTCCGCCATCACTGTTATTAAACAGAGAAATGGTAAATTTATATAATTTATATAAATACTCAAATATTCAAATAACAATTACTAAAATAACTACTAAAATAATACTAAATAACTACTTCGAATGCATTAAATAAAAATGTCACCGCTTACGCGAGTACCGACTGAACACCAAAACTTGATGTATTATTCCAAGAACTTAACTTCTTCTTTATGACTGATATCATAATCTGCCGCAATGCTATATACTATACTCCAACTGCATATTCTCACTTACACAGCTACGTATCGTTCGATCCATAAGAAGATGACTCAAAATAAGCATTTTGAACTTGACGAAAGAGTAACAATAAAATGAAAACTTTTGAAAATGATATTCCATTCACCGCGCTTTGTAAGACAGGTTGCTTGCTAATCCCAAAGCAATCGTCGCACACAATGAGACATGTCCGATTATGGACCATAATCTGACTTTCCGTACAACAAACGCTGGTGTGGGCCCAGTTCACCTTGGCACGAAAAATATGCGCGTGTGCGTCAAACGCGCAATGCGCGGAAAAGAACTTTTGCTTAACAGCTGAACAACGTTTCTCGATTGATGTAGAACTCCCAGCCAAAAGCCCTTTTACTTTTCTTATTTCCATTTAATGTTGAACTGTACTATCATCTATTGCACATGCTTATTGAAAGAATTTTGAGTTCTCGAAAATTTCCCCTATTAGCTCAACACTTACTCAACGCAATTGTTTGTGATATGTAGTTTCAAAAGAATAAAAGTGTAAGCTTAGCCGTAGAAAACTTAACTGTTAACACCTTACTTTTGTACAAATGAATACTATGATTACGTTTTACAAATTCAATTTCAATATTTCATCAATATTAGTTTGAAAAGATTAAAAGCAACTTAAATGTTTATTCGCTATCTTTAATTACGATGGCTTATTTACTATAATTATGGAAAGTAGATTGCTGAATGCACTTAATTTTTCGCATCGACTATAACAAATAAATTTAAAAATTAACAACTTTTGAAGTTTTTAGTACTTTTAAACTAATTTATAATTCTTTGAATGTTATACATTCTTCTCTATTTCGTAAAAGCATGGTAGAATTTAAATTTTCTAAAAATTTTAATACTACTCCTAATTTATAAATAAAAACATCCATTATCTCACGTCTGTATTATTATCATTACATTATCGTACGTTTGATGCAATCTGCATAATCTCTAAAACTCTTATTATGTATATATACTCACACATATAAGAAGAAAATATTAAAAAATTAGTCCACACCTTAAGTCTCATAAATATTACAATAACGATTAACGCGGATTTTTTATGTTCTTATATTCTCGTTTCTTTATTCGTGTTCTTTATTTTTTATATTCTCATTATAAACATCGGTGGAGTATTCATCGCATGTAAATATTTAAGATTTTATTATCATTTAGTAAAGGTGGTTCGTACAGTATTTTCCCTCACAAAATCTCTATGATTCTTCCTTGTCAAGTCCTTCTATGAGTTAAGGAGTAAACCAGTTAAATGCACAGAAGTCCAACGTCTGTTATCTACATATTACAATCGACTACTTTTTCTGTGAACTCATTATAAATTAAATATCCTATACGTATCATTCAATAGGACAGCCTTGCGGTTAATATATCTAGATACCTCGAAGTAATAAATTCTTAAAACAGACAATTCATAAGTGTGGCGCATGTGTATTATATATGCAGACTGTCGAACAGAGATGATTTTATAGAGTAATAGGGTACACATATAGTGACGCTAGTAGTACAGGTAAAGAATTTTTGAGAAATATCCGACTCATTTAAACCTAAATCTGGACCCGTACGCTAAGGCACTTGTACAAGTATACAGCTATATAAGCGCACAGCCCAAAGCAGCGACAGTAAATTAGATTTAATATAAATATCCATAGTGCAAAGGCATTGACTTGTGTATTAGTTGATTAGACGTTCTGGGCATACACGTATTTATTTTATAAGATATTAATATCTATGAAATCTCATCTGCCCGAGTAGGCACTGCGATTTGCTGCTACAATCTCTGCACTTCTGCTCCGCTGCATACTGTAAAATTGTACACGTGAACAGAACTGGATACAGTCGTCGTTGCCCGCGAAGTCTTGCTTGATTAATAAAATTAATTTCAAGATTTAAATTATTGCTTTTATCCACTATTTCATGAGTTACTTATCGACTGGGTATCATGCTAGCAGAGTTTGTATTTTTTAACTATTCGTGCTTGTGAAAAAGTGTGTGATCCTCATCGCTAACAGCTGTTCGCAAACTCTGGTCTTCTTTGCAAGATTCTCATTCTTATGGATAGTGAATATAGTTTTTAAATTATTAATCGTTAATAGAACCAATGTTATGTGTATTAGAGCACATCTCGACATCGTAGATCTTATTCTCTGAAAAATGAAAAAATATAAATTAATTATGAAATTAGATTCAACTAAAAATATGACAGAGATTTGTTAGTACAAGATATAGTAGTTTCTTTTACGAATAAGTACATTTGTGACAAATAAACGTCAAAGTTCCACTATAATATATGTTATTTTCTTTAAATATCGTACATTTATATGCAAATAAATAATACTAGCTTTACATAAAAGTTCTTATATTTATAAAAGTAAACGTTATATTACACTCAATAGAACAATATAGTAGCTTGATTACTGTATTGTAAATTTTTCATATCCGAATATAAATTTTTATGAATTTTATTTAATTTCTAAATTTATACTAGTTTATAAATTAAAAATAAACACATTCTGTTTGGTAAATAAAAGATTTTTTTATATATTATATATACTTTATGTCGTCACATTTCTTAGAATATCGCAACTTAATACTATCCAAATCATCAATTATTGAATTATGATGATCGATACTTAACGATTAACATTTTACCGTAAATCATAATAACGCTGTTAATATTTCACTAACTTTTAAAAAAAAACTTTATAATTTTGTGTGTAGAAAAAGGATTTTATCGTCATATTTTGATTTAAAAACCATACCACAGAATTGATTCATCGAAGAAAAATATCATATAAGAGAATTAATTTTCTCCTTTGTTTTAAAAAATATCTTTCAACAAATTATACCACACAAAATATTAAGGGATGAAATGAAAAACATTTCATACATTGCCAATACTACGTAATACCATACAAGCCACAACAATAAAAAAAATTAAAAAAGGAAAATTCAGCAAGAGAATTTTCGTCAAATGATGGTAATTCAAACAACAAAGAATCGAAGAATAAGAAATAAAGGTTCGTTGTAGGACGGACGGATAGATCCAACTCTACCCACTTATTACGTTTAGTTCCAAGTGCGAATTCCGCTTCTGGAATGAACATAACAAAGCACACTAAGGCGCGTTATAAGTGCCGCGTAGAGTTTAACAATTGCGCGAAAGGATCCTTAATCGAAAACGTCAGGTGTGAAACAAACGAATGGAGAAACGAACGTTTGTCCTGCGACGAAGACGTATGACAGTCGCCAAAAACTAAATAACTTATAGACCATAGCTTAAACTTATATGTGGCTAAATGAAGTATATTTTGAGCTATATTATTGATAACGTAGATAAGAAGTAAAAAATTAAAAAAAAACTTCTACTTACAATATATTTCTTTATCGAAAAGGAAACATTTTGTTAGTAATTAAATGGACTCTGAATCAAATATTTCAGCTCTTGTTAAGCTCTGCATATGTGTTAAAATTCAAATTTATTAAAAAAAACGTTAAAATCAGATTCACTTATTAATTACCAGTATTATTTGATTTAAATAATTCTAATATTATGTGCTTTTAGATAAAGTGCTTACTATTATAAAATAAGCCTTTCTGTTTGTCTCATTTAGTGATTATATAAATTAGAAAACGTTTTTATGCAATAAATAAAAAATTATATTAAAATATTGTAGTTAGTTTATATTAAATTTAATTTAATCCAACCTTGTGATCTCTTATCTTGAAAAATAATATTTCTCGCCTAAAATATAATTCTTTATTTTCATTGAGGTAACGCTTTATTAAATTATTTTCTGTTTTATTCAATTTTTTTTGTATTGAAAATACAATTACAGCTGAAGTAGAAAAATATACCTGCTTAATGTTATTTGAAAACAATTAGTTTGCGTGCACAATCGTAATCTCAAGTAAGTGAGAGACATCGGTTGCGGCAATAATCCCCAAAATTCTCCATCTCACGCGCGATATAGATCGCATTCCTAATAAGCCGTAAATCACAGTTCTTGACCATTGCATCTACACTCCCGTCCTCCATCTTTCTATATTCATTATAAATCGATGATCAAAAGAGAGAAAGAAAGAGCATGAGAGGGAGGAGGGAAAATATAAGAGAGCGCACGGCGGGGGCGCGAGGTCTGTCGTATCGATAATTCAGAAGAGTGAACGCGTTTCTGTTCTGCTCTTCTTCTTCTTCTTCTTTTTCTTCATGCGTCTCATGACTGCGAATGAAGAGAAAACTTACGCACGCACGTGAAGGAAAGAGAGGCATAAAATTTAGGGCCGCCAGAGCATTAATTTAAATTGATCGATCGTCCTTGCCGAAGAACCCGCTGATCAGCTATGACGATGTTACGGCCGCCACAAATATAACGCACGCGCTTCGAAGTAATTTCATGAGAAGAAAAGAAAGGAGACGGAAGAGAGTGAGAAAGAGAAGAAGTTTTTTTAGAATACTTCTTTTTCTTCTTTCAAGCTGCGTGGACATGAATGATTACCTCTGATAACGCGCAAAGATGAAAAACAATACTGCCTGGTGTATCTCAAGGAATTTGCATACGAAATTTTCAGCTGAAATTATGAATGCCTGAGTGGGCACCTGCGGTTTTCTCGGATAATTATTTATACGGGAGTTTGATATTATAAGTAGAAGCTCTACTTATACGAGTAGACTCTTTACTATCTTTAATCAATAGATTGAAAATTGATGAAAATCTTGAGACCGTTGTTATTCGAATTATTCAACTTTAAACATTATAAAAATTGCTTTATCAAATAACTGAACAAAAATAATTAGCATCTGAGGAAGTTTTGAATTTTATTATTATTACATGTTTTAAATATTTAAAGATTTTTAGCTTTCTTTTATCGAATTTTTATAACTAAAATTAGTCAAACTTAATTAATATAAAAGTCTTTGAATCGTTTTACTACTGATTGCATCTTCTTTTTTAGTCTCCGTTCAAAATGATATAAAGACTAATCAATTTATTTTAATATAATATTTTTAATCAATTTTCTTTAAGGTAGATCTACTTATAAAGTAATTGAAAATTTTTCATCCGTTCATTAATTTGACTACAAATATTAATACAAGTTAAACATTCATCTTCAGATACTTGAATTTTATTTTATATTGTAACCATAAAATGTTTTTCCAGCAACCTTAAAATCTTAACGCATGAGCATTCAATAACGAGTACGACATAATTTACGTAAAAGAAAGAAAGTATCTCTGATCCCAAGAATGACATTAACGAACGCCACGCGATATATTCCAAGAGCTCAGTCCAGTTGTAGAAATCACTTGGAATTGATGTCATTGTCCGATTTTCCCTAACCCAGGCATAACCTGAGCATTAAAGCGCGGCCCTCCGAGATCTAGCTTAAATACAACCTTTCTTTCTCCTCCATCACTATCGTTCACACACATTTACATATAAATACCCAGCTACACACTTTCTCTCTCGCTCATTCTTGAATCTTCTCCCAATAGCTGGAATTCCAAGGCAACGTTTATTTTATCGTAAAGTTCGACATGGACGCACGTCGTTGTCGTAACCCCAAAACAGATTCTCTTCTTCTTTTCTTCACATGTGTTTATATGCACATGAGTTTGTATATGTGTCTCATTAGATGCCGAAGCAAACGAGGTGGTAGAAGGGAAGAATGGAAGAAGGACATGTAAGTCGCTGGGTGGCGAAACGCTAAAGGCATACAAAAGAACATAGACATAGAATAAGAAGTAAGAAAAGGACTGAGTAAAAAAATATGGAAGAATGAATTGAACGAGCGAATACACAAGATTCTGAAAAGATACGCTAGCATGATGAAGTCAATGAGGGTGTGTGTTATGTATATAAAAGAAAAATAAAGTGAGACGGACGTGAACACCACAATAGTCATAGCTAAAAACTATGGATTAAGTGGATTGATCGATACGATACCCTTGTATCTACTTATTTATACAAGTATTTGAAATTAAAATTAATATTAATTGGTGAATTATACTCCAATAATATTAAAATTGTACTCATTTTTCATTACTGATAGGAAAAATCACACTAAAGGTGTGATCACAAGGTACTAAAGTTAGGATTATTTCAGAATTTAAAGTAATTAGAATGACATCAAATAGAAAATGAAAAGTTAAGAAAAGAAGGAATTCTAAAGGAAAAAAATACAAATGAATGTTTATAATCTATTTAAAAAATAGAATGTTAAACAAAAGTCCCTAATTTTTCTTAATTTAAATAATAAAGTAAAAGTAGTTTACTTGTTGAATAAATGCTTCCTTAGACGTTGTATTAACTGACATCTTCAATTATTCGTTAATATTTATAAAAATAGTATGAAAATAATTTCTTAGTTATATTAGAAATTAATTTAGATTACGAAAAATATTTTGGAAAGAGTCGATACTATCGAAACATTAAAATTTCGAAAAAGATCCAAATTGATAATAATAAAAGTAATAGAAGAGATTCGATTGTAGAAAATAAGGAAAATGTAAACATAATTTAAAAAGAGGAAGAAAATGAAGAAATCACAAGCGGTTAAGCAATATGAAATGTAAATGAGAGCTCTGATTGAAAAATATAAGGAAGAATATCAAAAGCATGAAGAGTGAGGGGAAGAGAAAGAGGGAAAAAGAAGGAATAAACGAACGGTAGAGTGGTTCACAGGTCTAATTAGTCAGGGATATATCTGGAATCTCATGAGGCAAGTTTTGAAGGCCTCCACGCGTTTGTTCAGTTTTATGCAGATACGTGCGATGAAGCGGATTTCACTGGTCGCTGCCGGGGGATTAGCATACAAATCGATTTAAACTGGAGATAAATAGCCACTCTTGGGTGGATCCTCACACATGCCGACGAGAAAAGGAGGGATAAAAAGAGAAAGAGGAAGAGGGGTGGCATCATCTTGTCCACTAGAGCCTCCAAGATTAACGCTTTTACGTGTTTTATACTTTACAGTCGCGCATGTACAATAAAGGAGTAACTGCTTTTTATCGATATACGATTTGATGATCGCGAAGCTATTTCGTTTGTTAACCGAAAATTAAGACGCGCCGCTTTTTTCGTAGTCGAGTCAACGCGGGTATTTTTATTGCCACGGCATTTTAAACACCTGGCCTCATAAACTGTACGGCAATTAAGGAAATGGAATGTACTAGAAATAATGGATGATTTAAGATGTTGAAATCCTTTATTTTCTTTTAATACACTTTTCTTTGGAAATAAAACAAATTTTTATTAAATTTTGTAGAAGAGTACTTAAATGAATAAGCTCTTATCAAATTATTTTACTGGCATATCTATTCTCATTTCTTCAATTAGTTAATGATAGATGAACCAAATATTTTTCGAACTCAGACATATAATCTTCAGAATTACGTATTATTTTCAAATGATAACCAGAACAGAAACTAATTGAAGCAGTTCTTTTTAAGATACACATTTAAAATTTTCCTTTACAGAAAAAGAATTATCCATTAAATATGTGATAAAATATTTTTTTCAACCCTGCTATTATATAATACATTGATAGCCATTGTGGCTGCTTATTAAATTTTTTAACGAAAAAATCTGCTGACGCTTGCATGGAATTTGAAAAAAAAGCAAGAAAATTCAGATCTATACAAATTACCTTTGTAAAATGTCAAGAAAATTATTTAGTATGAATCAATGCGTGACATCTTGAATACGAATCAATCAGATCAAATTTCTAATTAATTACTTAAACTGAATGCTCTTATTCTACGAATAGAATATTAATTTAAATATTTTATTGCTACATAATAGTACTACATAAACATAATAGTAAAATATTATGTTTTTGTTTGTACTCAAATTATGAGTATGAACACCTACATCAATTGTGATACAATGTCGTTTGTAAGAAAATTAATTTTTTACAAAATAAAATTTCTGGCGTGAACCTGATATTTTAGTACACGTTCTATTAAATTTTATCAAATTTTCAAAAATTGAAAAATATACAGTTGCAACATTGAACATATAAGAATATATAAGTGCAATTGAAAAATATAAATTCAGTTATAACAATGTATGCGAAGCTTTTCAAATCATATTTAACATTGTGTTATATGATTTTCTCTGATTTTCTGACAATCAAATCTTACGAAATTCCAAAGTAAATTTAAAACATCGCTAAAAACTCGATTATATATTATAGGATGATTATAGGAGCAAGTAACAGTATAAACATGAAGAGCGAAACATGCCTTGACTCTGGCTGTTACATTAAATAGAACGAAGTTTCGCGAATGTTTCTCGAATTGACCCTTGGTTCACAACAGCGTTTCACTTTTTTCTCCCTTTCCGATCTCACTAAAATGTGCATCGATTATTTATCGACTTTAACGAGGTGGGATTAAACTCGCACTTCTTTCTCTGGATAAATTTTCGTCCGATCGTTCACGCATAAACGGAAACCCCGGTGAGCGAGAGTCTGTTGGGCCCTGACTCATTTATCTTCCCTATTATATTGAAAATTTGTCCCGTTAGAAGCAGAGAGAGAGAGAGAGAGAAAAGCACAGCTTGTTTCAGTCGAAACGCATCACTTTTTCTAAAACCCGTCCTTTCTTCCGCTTATATATGCTTCTTCTACAAACGGATTAGAAATATTAGAGCCATCACCTTCGTATTTTTCTCTTCTCCTTTTCTCTCGTTTTATTCCACTCAATCTCTAGGCATATATCCCTGTTCCTCCATTGTTTACGTCTCGATGCCCTTGTCGGAGGAGATTTATAACCTCGAATTAGACTTTTTCAACGTCAACGGCGTTGTTTATTACTCGGAGACAGCTCGATCCGATGCGTCGGTTCGATGAACTTCTTAAAGAAGAAAAAAGGCTTTCGATTTATCGAAGTCAAATCGGGAGAATAATCAGAAGTTTTTTCAAAAAAAGAAATGAGAGAATTGCCCAGGAATCTTGGAATATTCACTCACTTTCTAAATTGAAAGATAGAGAAAAGAAATACTTTGATTCTTATAAAAACTCATTTTTAAGCACTTTTATGGAGGATAATCTCAGCAAAATCATAAAAAATACAGTTTCACAATTGTGAGTCGCTTTTTTTCCTAAAAAAGTCTTTTCAAATTACCATTGTTACGTTTAACATATTATCAACACTGCAATATATGATTCGATAACGTGAGTATGTTACTTTTTTATGTTTTTTCTTAGGTTATTAAAAATCAAGTTTTATGTAGTAAGAAATCTATATAAATGAATGATACTATTATGATATTTTTCAATGACATTGAGAAGCATTTCCTCGCTAAACATTTTCTATTAAAATATATATATATAATTATATAAATTTAGTTGCAAAATTTATTTTTGAGTAGTAAAACATATTTTTTTTCAGCGTTCTTTCAAATACTTGACGTATAATATAATTAAAGTTTATAGCCTTTCGATTTTCTTATTGAAACAGTATTACGTCATTAGTTGATTAATGTAGAGATATAATCTTTATATTATCCGTATTTTAAAATGTTAAGCATTATTTAAGAACTTCTGTTGTACGATGTATGCATAAAATTTAAAAACGATTTTCAAAAATTAATATTATTAAGAACTGCATAGAAACAACAAACTCTCTGCAATTATGGAAGAATAATTATATTTGCATCATTTGTAAATTTATTATTATTAACTTTATACATAAAGGAATGTTATCAAATGAAATCAACGATTTCAGTAAAAATCGTTTGACCTTTTAGTCAGAACAATAAAATCAAGGGTTTCTAGAGTCAATCGACTGATTACATATTGAACCCTAATCAGTATGATTACAGTATATCGACATTTGACGTAGCTGTCCTCTGTTACATTTGCGGAAGTGGTTCGTAGCACCTCCCACGCCTGCAATTGAGTCGGTCTTCTCGGATTCGTATGAGTCTTTGATTACATCACGCTATTGATGAGAGAAAGGAGAGAAGACCTTTCATGCGCGGGTCCGGAAGGCTACGCGCGCGTGCAAGTGGGCCATTCTTAAAACGGATGAGCAGGTGAGCCGTCGCCGACATAAATCAGGTGAAGTCGTGCTGGCAAGTGGGGGACATGGCGATGGGGGGGGGGACTAAAGCACGGAGCGTCTTGGACCAAAACCAGCTGCTGTCACCGATCTGCCCTGTCTTGAACACTCATTACTAAAAAGAACCACGGGCACTCACATACGTGCACGTTCTTAAACATAATTGTAGTTTTTACTTAATTTTTAGAATGTTTTTCATGTTTAATGCAACCTTTGACATTATATTTCAAAGAAAGAAAATATTGAGAATCGGAAATATAACTCCTATTAATTTTAGAATTGAACTAAATAGTCTTTTTATTGAATTTCAATAATAATAATGATCTACACGTTTATTTAATTGCCGCATCCAATGAACTCGTTCCCTTAAATAGAACCTTCTAAATAGATAAGCAAAAGAAATATTTACAAAAAACATTCAAAATTATATTTTAAGAATACAGTAAATATTAAAAAAACACCTTTTACTTTCAAATATCATCAAAATTAAAAAAAAGTTTAAAATTCATTACTACTAACAAGTAACTTTCTAAAATTAAATTTGTAAGCCTATTATTAATCATGAAATTAAAAAATACTCCTTAAAGTTACGTATAAAGCAGTTTATTCATGTAATGTTGGTGCATTTTAAAGAATACAATTTAAAATTCTAGCATAGAAAAATCATTAAAATATAAAAAAAGAGAGAAACTACTTTTATACAACACTCTAAAACTTACGTAATATAATTCCACTTTCGAATACAACGTACATAGTAATACAATGACGATGCAGAGCGCTTTTACGGGATTGAAAAGTACTTCACGACGACTCGTTAACAGTGTATTTTCTTGCTCCTCTTCTCCCTCTTCTCGCTCACATACTCTCTCTCCCTCTCTATCTATCTATCTATCTATCTATCTATCTCTTTATTTCTAATCCGCCTATATGATACTTTTAATGAGGTACTGGTATTTATAAATTGATTATAAAAACACAAACGCACTATAGAGTGAAATTAAAGCTTTTAATTCATTTGATTAAACGAGAGACGCACAAATAACTTTTATTTTCTTAATATTTCTATACAATTATTAATTACAGAATTTATAATTAAATTATTCAGCAAGTATTATGTAAACACATTTTTATTGTGTCTTAAGTACCTCGCATCTATAAAATACACTTCAATATCTCAGCACAGCAAGTAATTTTTAAACGTTATTTATGAAACGTAATAATGTTAAAATATATATAAAAAGTATATATCTATCGAATGAAAGTTGTTAAACACCTAATACCTTTGTAAAAGATCTTAAGAGACTGTCTAATGTGATAAAGACTATAAAATAAACTAAAGCATTTTGTTAGCAACGTGATTCTTGTAATATAAAAATAAAAATCTTTTATAAACAAACTAACTTGTGTCATTGACTTTATAATAAAAATCTACGAAAGTAATACTTTTTTCAGAAAAGTTAAGAAATTTATATTGCATTGCATGAATTGACACAAATTCGTCAAGTAAATGCTCTTCCAAATTCGAATAGCCCCTTATCAACCAACATAACCGTATATACGGAGGCCGGTGCAACAGCTGCTGTGTTAAGCGGGTGTGCTCTTGCTTATTCTAGGCTCTTAAATTTAGAACATCGCATGCTGAACATGTAACACTCTCTTATCCGTTCCTTGTGCACCAGCTAACAGCGATGGCTAGGTGTTGAAATGAAGGGGTCGTATTTTGGTCCGCGCATCATCGTCGTCGATGTAGTCGACGTCGCCGTTAGCAACTTGGGGGCAGAAATAAGTCACTTTTGCAACGCCCGTGATAAATTCATATCTTTATACGAAAAAGACGATATTACATATCGGAACCTGACCCAAACGAAAATCGTAAAAACTGGAACTTCTGAAACTTTATCAATTTATATATAAATGTCTGAAACTTTTGAAATTTCAATGGGTAAGCATGAATGTCCTTTTTTTTATTTTCTTCTTTAATCGAAGAAGATATAATAGAATCTTTTACTCCTATTTTGTAAGGGATCTCGTGGTGGACAGTCATTTTATTCAAACAATTAAATGAATTCTTTTCTTTTAATCTTTTGATTGTGTACGGACGAAATCATTCGACTGAGCGCTTCATTCTTCATTATAAAATTTACAGAATTAATTATAAAAATATTCCTTGTATATTATTAACAATTAGACGAAAGAAAAATACAAGAATGTGATTTTTATTTGCTATTCTGTAAAAAGGACTTTTTGGATTATTTCAGCACTATATTCTTCAAAGTCTTACAATTTTCTTTCCATTGTCAAATGTGTATATATATGTATAATATCCATAATATAAATAACAAATAATTAATAAATATAAACAACAGAAGAAATTTATTTCTCTCATGATTCATGTAAGTACTCATGGACAATATTTATACATATTTCGCACGCACCTATCAATTTTATTTTTACTTTTACCGATTATTAAAATTTCGTTTAATCAACAAGATTGATATGAAGAAATAACATCTTAAAGAATCATTCATGAGATAAATGTATATAAAACTCTTTATTCGAATGAACGAAACTAAAATCTAAAGAATATTAGTTTACTAAAATTCCATTAGTAAAGTTCAGAAACAGGTGTATGACGAAGTCAACAAGTGATACTCTGAAATATTATAAGCTTGGGATAATTCTTAAAAGTACACCGAACCATGAATATTTGGGTATTCTTTTCGTCGTAATTTCATTCATGCATTAGTAATAGAGAATAAAAAATAATTATCGTTACCGTTTGCTGTTGAGAAAGATTATCTAAAATCGTTATAGAAATGGATTTCGATATTCAAAGCAATTAATTATAAATTCTTTTGGGAAAAGAAGACTTTGCCTTTCTTATAATACATACATTTATAAAATGCGCGACTGCGCGCTCACGCTTTATAGAAAAGATCAAAGAAGATGTGAGAAGAGGAACCCTTTCAAACAGTATCTCAGCATTTACTGTTTATCAACAGAACCTTTAGTTTCGTTAAAACGATTATGTTGCTTTTCAACATTCTTCCTTTTCCATTATCTCTCTCTCTCTTTTTCCATCTTTCTATCTGCTTCTAGCTCATCCAGTCTTATCTTAAACGAGCATACGAGGTACTATGCATAAATTGTTAAATGAGAAAAAGAAGGAGAGGACATAGAAAAAATAAAATAAAGTAAGATAGAGCCAAAAAAGAAAGGATAAAAAAGTCAAATTTCATAGTAATTGCTTTGATGGCGAGTCAGCTTTTCATCCTTCTCATTTCCATTAGAAAGTACACCGTTACTGTTTTCTAACAAGACATATATAAATTACATTAAAAAATATATCAATTTTTACTATAAAAAATGATAAAGAAGAGAGAAATATTTAGAAAATTAAATAATTGGATAATATTTTAGATAATTTTACTTATTTTATTTCAAAATATTTAATAGCTTTATTACTACTAATTATGTTCAGAATATAAGTAAAAGAATATTTTAGAAGATAGAAGCTGAGTAATGAATCAACTAATTGTGAAATAATCCAAAATTGTAACATAATAAATAGTTTCATTTTTTCTGATACTAAAACAAGACAGTAGTTTTTCATATTTTTTATACTAATAAAAGTATTTTTCATGTGAAGTAAAATATTTCCTTTTTCCTATTATAAAATAATATGCACAAAATTATAATTATTATAAAACTGTTATAGCACAAATCATCAATTTCATTCGAATACTATTATAGAATATTTACCTTAAAAGATTTTTTTCACATACAGGCGGAAATGTAGAAAGAAGACATCAGATTCTCTAAACAAGACATAAAACTAATTGTTAAAACTAATGATCAGCAATTATTAATTTTTACATACTATCAAACTTCCGCTATTTTTTTAAAGGAAAACAGCATATGAAAGTAAAAGCAGAAAGAACTTATTAAGTTATTATAACCATACAAAAAATGCGATGTTAATAAAACAAATATACCACTTTATTCTATATATATATATATATATATATAACTACGGGAAAAAATGGGAATATTTTTATATTGAAGTATTCAGTTATAAAATGAAATATTAACATTCCACTTTCGTACTCTAACTAGAAAATATTTTATGAATTAAACTTCAGTCTTAATTCTTAAAAATTGGTTAAAATTATGAGTTTGCAAAAATCTTTAGTTATTTATTCTAACAATTAAAAATTTTATTAGAAATCTTAAAAAATTGAAAATATTACATTGAAATAAATAGCTCTATAGTATGTTATTATGCTGTAAAAGCATACATAAAAATATATTTTGAAATATATATATTTTTATATAATTATTATTAAACCTTTATGAGTAAACATTGAAAGTCTACTTTATATTACTTATTTTAGTTATTGTTGTTAGTATTATTATACTATTTATAAAATTGTTATACAAACTATATAAGCTTTCATAATACTAAAAAACTACTATCAATATGTTTTATATATTGTTGAATGATAAAACTGTGAATGTTTAGTACTTTTAAATTAAACTAGACTGTACTTAAAAGTAAATCTTCAAACATGAAATTATCAGAAAACTGGACTAGACTATTTGGAGTTGACACGATCTGTAAAAACTATAAGATACTCTATTGAAAAGAAGAAGTTGAAACTTTAATTAAAATGAATTTATTAGACATATGTCATTTAAAAAAAAATTTATAAAAGGCAAAAATTATATCGTATAATGAAACATAATATAAAAAGATGTTCTAAAAGAAGTTAAAAAATTACCAGTTCTTAGTTTTCAAATATTCATTATTTATTTGTCAATATTGTCATGTAACGTTATCAATATTTTGCTTAGATAAATTAAGAAAAATAATTTAACAGCTTTTTTCATAATTATCCAGATTTTTAAGTTCTACTCTATTTTAATACTAACAATTATATAGAAACAATTATTAATAAAAAAAATTTTTTATTTTAGATTATTATCTTAAGTTTAATAAAAACAATTGTAAAATAAATCGAAATGAATGTAATTTTTCTTATATAAAATGATTTCATAATCACTAACATTATTTTTTAATAATAAAAATGTGCGTTACAATTTATGTTTAATTGGAAAACAATTTATCTAATGTAATACTATTAAAAATTATTGTAAGTTTACAGTATAAGTAAAGTACAAGGCGAATCCTGAACCATCCCTAATCCAATTATTATATTTTAAATCTTTATATATTGAAAATTACTGCTCATCTACTTAAAGCATTTTAAAAAAATTAGTCCATTGAAAAATCTTATAATATTTCTTGTTAATATTTTTATTTCAGCTTCAAAAATGGACACAGTAACTTGCTTTGAATTGCATAACCGGATAAAGGATTGATATTTATAACTCTCAAATGAATAAATGCAATACTGTATTATTTAAACTTACTTTCAAATAGATTTTAAGAGTAGGTAATAATTCGTTAAGTACGTGTCCAATGAGTTGTATCAGGTTTAAGCATATTATAGCGTTAAAGACACTGTACACGATATAAAACAATAATATAATAGTAGGCGTCGATGTATGTGTCGGTGTCGGGGACACAATCGAGATAAAAATGAGTCAAAAATACAAAGGGGCGAGCGTGTGAGTACGTTAGCCCTTAAAAAATGATCTACGGAACTGAACAAATAAACGATCTTGTTTCCTCGCGCGTAGTACCTCTGCACTATGGGTTCTCGCCCAATACGCGCGATGCGCGACACCGTACTCCACGAGCCGTCGTTGATTCTGGTCGCGTCGTCGTCGACCATAGAAGGCCACGCACCCCGGCGTTGTACCTGTCCCCGACCGCGACTCGCTCCGCTAAATCGCTACTACGAAATTAACCGAGAAATTCATTATTGAGCGCATACGGAGAGCGCGTAAAATAGGCAATTATCCCACCATATTGTGCTCGAGAGTGAGACTGCCAACGCACTGCCCATCCCTCGATCATCACCCAGGATTGAAAGAAGAAGAATTCGTACAAGCGGAAAGGAGAGTAAAAGAGCGGCAACAAGAGAAAAGGATACAAGTTGAGGAGAGAAGTATAGATGAGGCTGGATACCGTTAGCGAAACCTCTAATAAAGTAAATAAAGAGCCTGTTGGACAAGTTGGACTCCCCCGTCTCTTCTCTCTTCTTGGAAGCGACTCTCGCTCTCTCTCTCTTACTCTTTCTTCCCTGCCCCTGCTTCATTCGAACGATTCCCCTCAGCTTCGTTCTTCATCTTTTTTGCCTCGTCGTCTTGTTTGGTCAGTGCAGACGTGAAGCAAGAAGTAGCATACAGATATTAGGAAGTCGTTGAGAACGCTACTAAGAAAATTCGTCAATCGAAAGAAGGCAGGCGTGACTTTCGATTCAAACCAGTGCGCTTTATTTTTTCAATATCTATGGTAGTTGCAATAAAAGAAAATAACAATGTCAAAAAACAATTTGCTATTTTTTCTAGTCTATTCCAATATAGGAAAATATTAAACGTAGAATTAAAAATATTGTAATAAGTATCTTGTAAGAAACTATAAGCAAATATAATGAAAGCATGATATATAATTCTTATATTATTGTCAGTAGGAAAGACAAATCACACATATTCTTATATTTTAGTCAAGTTAACATTAATTTAATGGTATATATATATATATATATATATATATATATAGTAATTGTTAAATGTAAACTACAACGTAAAATATTACGCTGTATATAACGACATGTAGATTGTAAAAATGATTTTGAAACGGGAGATTGAATAAGTTAGTTTACAAAACTGGTTTCATTTCTCAAATTTATATGATGAACTTAAACAAAATTTTATATAGAAGTTGATGAAACATTAGAATAATCGAACAGTAGATCGATCATAGTAAAGATTATCACAGAATAGGGATAGGCAATTGAAGTACAGAGCAAGCAATAAAATGTCAATAATACGTCGGTCACTTCCAGCTTCGGGATCAACTTTAATCGCCTATTAAAAGATGAGTTTCGCACTGATTGATTTGCCCTACAAAGACACGAAAAGCTTGTTCTACACGTTTGATACTTTTTGCTCAATGTTCCTGATAAATTCAACAGCACTATCGATCCCTCATATCGCCGTCATAATCAGCGTGAACTCTTAAATTATATGCGCATTATCATAATGCACAGAGACGCGACGCCTTACTCTCTCTCTCTCTCTCTCTCTATTACTATCTCTCTCTCTCTGTTTATCTTTCTATCTAGCTCTAGCTTTCTTTCCTTTACACCTGCAGCATATGCCGCAAATATGCTCACTGTGCAACTAGTTTTCAAGTTGCACTTTACGCGTTCTTCAACAAGTATAGCTTAACATATTTCTGCACTTATTAATGTACATTTTTCTTATTTCCTTTATTTTACTGTATGCTTACTATAAATATATATTTATTTTTCTTCAAAAATTAATCTTTTATAATTTTCTCACTTGGGATTCTAAGATTTAGCAGTTAGTTTTTTACTAATAAAAATATAATCTGAAGAAAGAACATCATATCTTTAATTTATAATTAACAAAAATGTGAAAATTTTTTTAATTTTCAGTTTAATTTTTAACAAAAAACATCTATCATAGATATATCTCTCATGGATTTATCAATTTAAAATTATGAAGAATGTTTAATACTCCAATTAGTAATAGTTCTTCAATTATTTTCTTATGTATATAGTCATTTAATGTAAACGAATAAATTTACATGGAACTTAATTTATAATTAAAAAAGACAGTAAAGTATACGAAAGTTGAATTTAAGTCAATAGCGAAAGTTAGAATAATTAGCTTTAATACTGTTGATGATTAAATTTTAAAAAGTATTCCAAATTATGAAATCTTAAAGGTATAGAATAATGATGAAGGTGATAAATGTATTATGGCATAACAAGACATTCAGTAAAAGCACTTGATGAATGAACTCAATATTGGTACAAATCTATATATTTCAGAGTAAGAAAAACTATTCACTTTGCATTGAACGACGCAGGAACTCCATCGAATGTGTTGTATTAATGGTGCATACATTACTCATTATGAGCTGATCATTTATTTTCTTTAACCATAAAAAATTCTCTCATTGCTTTTACAGAAAGCATAGATATTCGACGGCTTTAGACGAATGCAAATGTTATTCTATTTTCCTGCATCTTTTTTCATCTGTCTTTTTATTTACAGCAATCTTTATTATTGAAATTTTAAATATATACTAGTATTTCTGGGTGGCTGAGCAATCAGATTTCAACGTAGGCTACGTTGAAATTTGGACGAGTTATATGTACGTTAATAATTGTATGAAAAAATAAACATATAAATATTCAGAAAAAATACTTATTTTTAAAGCATATATCTCTTATTGTACTAACTGTTCATTTCATTTTATAAATTATATTTACCTACATTATTTTAAATGACTTATGTAACAAACGATTTATATAATAAATTTTGAAAAAATAATAATAAACTGTAATAACTTCGTAATAAAATAGTTAGAAATATATTTAAAACAAATGTCTTAACATTACTTAAAATAACGTCTTGGATCCAAATTAAGCAAGTTTACTATATTTTAATTTTTATTTATTACTTTACTTTGTAATTGAACAGAATAACAATAAAATATATTTAGAAATTCTCATATTATATATTTTTATAAATCTAATCAAAATTTTTATAAATCTATTTTTAAAATCTATTAAATATATTGAATTACCCAATTAACTTATAAGAATAATTTCATATGTTTGCATAAAACATTCACATACATCTTGAATAAATATCTCTACTATTTGAGTTGAGGATAAATGTATGTCAACAAATTGAATATTAATTTTTCTGTTATCCGAATTTGAAGATAAATTAATCATTTACTATTTATTGGGATAATATGAAAAAACGAATCGCAATTTATAATACATCATGATGATATTAATTGTCAAAGTCTATACCCATAATATAGTTCATGATATTATAAGATATTCATATAAGTTCATGATATTATAAGATATTTATATAAGTTCATGATATTATAAGATATTCATATAAGTTCATGATATTATAAGATATTCATATAAGTTCATGATATTATAAGATATTCATATAAGTTCATGATATTATAAGATATTCATATAAGTTCATGATATTATAAGATATTCATATAAGTTCATGATATTATAAGATATTCATATAAGTTCATGATATTATAAGGTATGTGTGAGAATATATTCAAATAATCCGTAAAATATAAGAAATCCCACTATAATAATATAAATTAAGCAGTCGACATGAATGAAGTTCTGAATTACGGGATGAGGTGGAGAAATCAGCATAAATCTTAGGTTGCAGTTGCATAAAAATACATATAGAAAAAAAGAGGAAAATAAGCATACACTCCATTTAATAAAACATGCTTGGGTCAAGATTTTCTCTAAGTTGTATACGTACACATGCGCACAAACCGATTTCATTGCGGCGATAAGGCTCGTACTTGGCTTTATAACTTGAAAAATTAATATCTGTGGACGAGAGACTTGGACTTCGACATTAATTGAGCCGTGTACTCGCTTACATAATATGCCTAGTGGACTCAAGTCGAGCGTTTGTGAAGCAAATAATTATGCATATCCATCCGTACATGCGCATAGGCGCGCGTGCCCCAAGCGTGTAAGAAAGAATGTAATGAGACTATTGTCTGTCGAACATTATCGGCTTCTGCTATATCTACATTCATATAAAAAGTTGTTACTAACCAGGGAGATTTATCACCCAATTATCATTGACAAGCGTGCGCGATCGAGAAAAAGCGTTATAATACGTGAACGAGTGTGCAGGTGTAAAGGTGCGCTCTTTGCAGTAAACGTTGTTTTCATTGAACGCAAAGGCTAAATAAATATAAACCTTTTTTTGCTTATTCCTAACTTATTCTCGTTTTTCTTTTATACTAAGTGATCAGAGAACATCTGTATACAAGCATCGCAATAGTCTAGTGAGACATATGTATGCTTGAGTACGTACGCTAACACTTCTTCATAATTTACTGCGCACAATAGACCGCAAATTCTTGCTACTTTTGGGAAGCTTTCACATACCGCATTGTTCCTAGACACGTTTATATGGTATTGCGGTTGCATCTTTAAATTATTATCTATAGTGACTAAAGAAGAGATACCAAGTATTACTTTAAAATTCATTTACTCATTGCATAGCATTCAATTTAAATTTCAATGATTCATAATTTAAACACGGTTTTTTGATATCTAATAGCAGTACCGTTTGTCGTAGAAATTTAATTAATTAAAAGTTAAATTTATCGGCACTCAAACTACACACATTATAATAAAAATCCATGTATATATATATATATATATATATATATATATCACCATAAATATTTATTATAATTTTGTTCATATTGTACCAATGTATTATTATTTAGTGTTTTCTAATAAAGTTCACTATTTTTTCTATAAGATTAAGACTGACATTCTTTGAATTATTATTAATGAAATAGAACCTGTTATTATAATATCTTGATTGATATTCGTAATATCAGTAATAGTATAAAAATTTCAATTGTAGTATTTTCATCAACAGGCAGCTCGATCTCACTCAACTCATTTCTGTGATTTAGTTCTTGCAAGCAACCTTGCGAAAATCTATTAAAAAAGATAATGCCGATTCCAGTTAGGCCACTGAATAAAAAACACAGAGTGAAATAAAAAGAGAATAGCTTGCCTGTAAGAGCGTTCGTGTCTCGTACGTACAGAGGCGAAATCTAGAAGCGAGCGCCGTGTATACTTTGAAATATTCTTAATTGCTTTCATTCAATGTATTCACACGCAAGAAAGCAAAAAAGAGTGGAGTAGTCTTCATCGAAAAAATAAAAGCCTACCACCCGTACGCGATTGGCACGTGGTAGCAATCCACGAAACGCTTATTTTTCAGTGCGCCAGAAGCGAGACGCAAAAAGACAACGCAGAGCTATGAGAAGCGTTTGACCTATTCGAATTATTTAAAGCAGCCAAGCACCTAAGCGAGTAATGCCTGCATTCGAGAGCACAACAACGTAATTTATTCGGGAGTAGAGGATGAAACCTTTGTGTATTGCCTCGTGTCTCGCGCGTTCTGGTAAATCACCTAATAATGCAGGTCAATTTGTCTCGAGAAGTTATTAATTAAGGTATTTTTTAAGGAGGTGGACGCGTGTTCCTATATCCGACCGTTTATTCTCCTACATACGCATTAACGATCTGTACTAATATAGTGTTTCCATGTACGCACGTGTGATAACGCACGAAAGCTTTACGGAAGCTGAGCGAAGGATATACATTTAATATGAGATTAGCGCTTTTTGCGTCTTCTTTACCTTTTGCTATCTTTTCTATTCTTTACACAATTATAAATTAATTTTCTAGCTGGAAATAGTGATAATAACGCATGAGCATACAAGGAATCGTAAATTTTTGACAGAGATACTTTTTTTTAAAATTAAACTAACAATATTTTTCATTAAAATGAATATGGTATCTTAGTATGATAAGGAATTACGTAATACGAGAAATAATTACAGTCTTTGTAAATAAAACAACCAAATAGGAGAATTCATAATACATCGGGCGAGCTTTTCACTCGATTTTATATACCTTTCTATTTGCATGCGTATGTAATACATATGTAATAAATATATAGTAGGTATATAGTAGAATCTATTTCATAGAGTTGCACCGATGGCACTTATAAGTATGTATTTAAATAAATGATGAATCCCGACTGGGCGTTCGAGCAGTACGTACGAATGTAAGAACTTATGTGTGTATACGATGCACTTGGAATCGTAAGACTAGGAGTCTATTCTCTCTCACCCTCACTCTTTTTCTGTTCGCCCTTCTTGCTATCTTTACTCTAAAGCTTAGGCTAATAACACACGCGAAATAAACAAGTCGATCAATCAATTCTTGGATATTCTGTATTCATCATGTACATGTGCCTATATATATTTCTGAAATTGTTAAACACAGGTTTTAATAACTCTGCTATTTTTCAGTTTTATTCATTTTCAATTTTATTCATATTCAGTATTTGCATTTTCAAACTAACAATTATTCTCTAATTAATTGCACTGTGAAGCATTTGTATTTCGACAATTGGCTTGTTCTGTAATAAGTGACCAGTTAATGTTGTCCATCCATAAAAAATGAAGAATTAGTTCTTTTGTACGGCAATCTTATAATCGTAAATTCGAAGATAAATTCTTAGGAAACATTCATTTTTTATTATTTTAATTACTCTTGCTTCGCTTCTATTATAAAAAGAAATAATTAATTCTTGTTAAATAGAATTGAAGAGAGTCAGATGTTTCTTGAATTACCTTTAGATTCATAGCAGAAATAGAGCTGTAGAAATTTATTATTAATTTAATTTCCCGAGTCTTATAATGTTAATTGAAGGAGAGCGACATTTAATATGAATAAGAAAGAACGCGCAGCGATTCTCGGTGTTCATTGAAATTTAGAGTAGCGTGACGCGGTTGTGGCTACCTACGTGTACTACTTTGTGCACAAAGTGTGTAGAGCTACAGGCGAGTGCACACCAAGTGACTTGCACGATAAGAACGACGCAATGGTGAGAAGAGATGAAAAAAAGAGGGAGATGAATATGCGCTTGTATATCTGAAAGCTATGTCGTGTGGCGAGAAAATGTAGTCCGAGAGAGAGTAAGGATATCGGCTTTTTATGTATCTACGGTATTAGATTTTTTGTACAACATCTAAAGTTTCTCTTTTCTCATCTGTACATCCAAGAAATATTTTTTCCCTGTATCGATAAATAACGTTAGTACATTATGTTACTTTAAGTTTTCCGCGTTATGATGCAATTATTTAAGCTCTACTTTATGGCTACTTTATACTCAAGTTACTTTCTGCTGTGGAATAAACGTACGATATTTTTTATGAAAAGTATTTATATTGTAAATTTATTTATTTAAAATATTTTAATTTTATTACTATTATATAAGCTAAAAAATTTTGTAGTTAATAAACAGAAAATATGTGTTGGTGAAAATGGTACAAAATTTTGTTTTTGTAAGAACTGTAAACTTATTTCAGCATTTATGTTTCTCATTCGGATAATTTTCACGCTTGTAAAAGCATTGATGTAAGAAAGTATGATCATCTTTCAGTAAGGAAATTGGATAAAGTATAATTGAACTATAAATATATATAACTTTAAAAATATTAAAAAATCCAAGTTAAAATACTTGCAGATTATTTTTACGTCACTTATAAATATTCTGTCATTATATTTGCACACAGGCACACAATTAGTTTAATTTAAAAAAATAGATAAATAATCACCGTTTATTTAACGTAAAATTTAAGATTTTTTCCTCGAAGAAGCTAACAATATAAACACATACATGGAATACACACACATATTTATATATATGTCGAAATTTATATTAAATATGTGTTTATACCTGCGAATGCGTGCACGCGTGCGTGTGTGTATTTATAATGTGAAATTTATTTAATGACTTATACGTTATCCTTTTAATTTGCTATAAAAAATACCTTTGACTTTTAATTTATTTATTTATATTGTAAGTTCTTTTTGAGCAAAAATTCTTATATACTAAGCATGCAGAAATTATTTGTATAATCGTTATTTTTTTGGTCGTAAACTAATTTTGATTAATTAATACATTAAATCAAATTTTAAATAGTCATACAGTGCTAGGGATTTGTATATATTTTTTTCTGAGTTGAGTGAAAAAACAATTAATTCACTAAATACTGACAGTAGAAAATTAATTAAAGTAATTAATTATTACATAAATTTATAATACCAAATTTATAATATTATTTTTATATTTAATTATAATAATTGTTTATTATAGAAACTTAGATAAAAAAAGGATACTATGCATCAGAGATATGAGATTTTGCTATAAAAATGAATGTTACATTTTTAAAAGATATTTAGGAATAAGATTATTTTTAATTCTTTAAAATATCAAGAAGTAAAAAAATGAACCCAATATCTTCAGGACATATTAGTAGCGTTACTTATGAATTTTCTCACAATTTATTAAATACGAAAATAATTACTTGTATACATATGTACGTCAGGAACGTTACATCAGGAATGTTACTTTGTTGTTCGATGCATTATATTGTAATAAATTAATGATGAATATATAGCTTATGATAGAATACTTGCTATTGTAAATAAATAACTCAAATAAATATCTACATCTTAGGTTATAAAAATATTTGCATTTCTACCACAGATACACTCGATATATTAACTATACCAATTAGTGAAATTCAACATAAATATTTAAAGACTGTAGATGTATTCAAAATAAAAATGATTATTTATCTTATTACTTATATTATTTATCTTTGCTTGCATCCTTTTGTAAGAAATATACGGTTTCCCAAAAATTGAAAATCTCCGTATTTTTTTAAGAATATTTTACCTTTTCATATAATAACTATATATGTGAATCACAGACTTAGATGTGAAATTGAAAAAGAAAAAAACAAAAGACTTGTAACCATTCCGTAAGAGCTTTCTCTTGTTTCTTTTTCTCTTTCTACCTCTCTTCTTCTTCACAACGTCTTTGTCGCTCGCTCCTTGGTTGTCATCCCGTCATCGTTGTGTATAAATCAAGTCTTGCCTAATTGCCGACATAAATTATTGTGATTCGCCTCTCGTTCTCCATTGCGGACAGACATCACAAGAGGCATTTTCGCCTGCAACTGGCCTTCCGCATATATACACCTCTTTTCGTCTCTTTCTTGCTTCCATTCTCTCCGTGTTATCTGCAATCCTTTTACGATGACTCTCCTTTAATGACACTCAAGATTCATGAATGCTTTCGCGAAAAAATAGAAGTAGCCGCTCCTCCTTTAGCTAATCAATGGCGTTGACTTCGGCGTCGGCGAATTCTCTTCGATATTTCGCAGGCAGACTTGAACTTTTCGCATAATACATGTCTCGTTTTCAACCATTTCGTTATCGACAAACCTCTGCAGAAAAAGCGTTACCAAAACGCAATATTATATTGTACGACTGCTCGTTTCACTTTTACGCCTAGTATGCGTAGCTTGGACTTTGTTTTAATTAACGCGCTCCAGGCTTTTTACAAATAAAACTGAATAATAACCGCGCCGTCGATTACTGCTTTCAGGGAGAAAGAAAAGACTTTCTGCTAAGCCTTTGATAGTGTTATACACATTTATTTCTTTTGCATAAAAATAGATTAAAAGAATTATTTCTTAGAGATTAAACAATCACTAATTGTAAATCATTAAATTTCGTGATATAAGAAAGGTATTAGCTAATTGAAGTAGTTGTTTATAACAAGATGACAGGTATCCATTTTTTGAAATGGGATTAAGAACGAAGTTAGTAAGAGAAAAATATCGGCTGCCAATATGTTTAGGTAATAACAGCACTTCACTGATAAACTTGTTGGCTCTTGCTTCAAAGGAACTAATAGTATAAGTGAAACAGGAGCGAATGCCAAAATTATCCGCGAATAGCATATATACGTGCATATATACGCATATACAACTCAAGATGTTTATATACGTATATCTATGCTATATCTCGGTCTCTTTATTTCTGCACTGACAAACTTACGACAGTTGAATGAACAAACTCCGGAGTTAAACAGTCACTTCCCACTCGATAACCCTTGTAATTACTACAAACTCAAAAGGCCTGTTTGGTGCCTCTCGCCTTCCATTGCTGGACCTTTTTTCTCTGCATCCGCGACGACGTCGTCGTGTCTGTCCCTTTTGATCGTAAAAATAATTGAAAACGCGAAGTAAGCGAGTACTACTCCGACTACTGCAGAGAGAAAAACGTCGTGCCGGATGTAAGCCGGAAAATGACAATCACGTGGGATGGATGGGAGCGGAACTGTCTCTGTCTGACGTCGCGACGTCCATATGAGAATCAAGAGTCATGTGAATGAAAGGCCTACGGCGAATCGCCGAGCCGCTTCTATCTCAATTCTCACTCTCATACGATCTATGTTTACGTACGTTATTTCCCAGAATCCAGTAATTTTTCTTCGTCAACCCTATAAAGAAAACTTGCTTTTCTTTTTTCGGACACAAAGTACTAAATATTTTAAGCCTCGAAGGGTGGCATATTGCTCACTAATTTATAAGTTCTTAATAACAAAATTTTTATAAATTTTTTTCGTTATTTAAGTGAAAACAGAAAATGGAAATAAATATATAATGAATATCTGTACGATTTGTTAAATAACTAGCATTTCAGAATTCTGTAACTTTTTAATTTTGTCTAAGCATTTTTTAATCATGTATCTGAAGTTAAATTTTTCTTGAAGTTTTGAAATCATAATGTCGCTGACATAAATATATCTAGTTAGAAGATACAAAGAAATGCAATTTGCATACAATATAAAACTATGCTACTCAGTTTAAAAAAATAATTCTATTAATATAGTTCTTGATGACTTAATTTTCAATATTAAAAATATTATAAATATAAATAAATATTTTTGAAAGTAATTCTTCTTTCTTATTACATAATACCATATTATATTAAGACTGAATCTTAATAATAAAAATTATTCAATACTATATATAAATTCATTAAAATACTTATACAAGGTTTCACTCGTGTACCTTAAAGAAAAAAAATGCCAACATTTATCAAACAGCTCAAGATTTCAGAAATTATACAAATCGACAATTATTTTAAGTTCTCTTAAGATAAATTCTTATGTAAGTAATATATTTCTTATATAATATTTATTTTCTCCGGACAAATGTTCAGTATCTATCGTTCCATAAACATAACTTATTAAAAAAAATTGTTCAATTATTTATATAAAAATAAAATTTTGTTATACTATCTTAGCGTAACAATAAGTAATATGTTTATTAAAATTAAAATAAGTTTTTATATAATCATTTATTATACTCAACTTGAAAATATAAATAAACTAATTAAATTTGATGGTTAATATTGATTTTAATATCCGCCAATGAAAAAAATTAGAGTTTCGTTATAGAAACTGAAAATTAAATTCTTTAATATTGTAATACGTGATACAATTGTATGTAAATTCATGTTTTAAACTTTCACACTAGATAACTAAACACGCATATTTATTTTTTAAATTATTATTATAAACACATTCTACAGGAGAAATGAGATCAATGCTAATAACTATACAAATTAATAACGTGTGATGAAAATTTATAAAATTTAATGCTTAAAATTGCTACGAATGGCTTTAAACAGTTTTATTCAGATAGAATAACACAATGTAAAACGTACTATGTAAGTCTTAATTGTTACCAAATGACTTATTCCAAAGTTTATATTAATGTAATACATAATGTAATCATTGACAATAACTTATCGCTGGTTTGTATTCAATTTGTCCTGACCGATAGTTTATACATCTAGTTCAGCCATACATCAAAATGCATAATCATTCTAGTTACAAGTATTAGAATAATATAATTATAATTAATTTATATTATTATAATTATATAAATTATTACAATTTTATAAATTATTATAATTTTATAAATACAAAACAATATTTTTTTTAATTTCATAAATCATATACAAAGAATATACAGGTATCTTCCCAAGGATATCGATTATGCCACATTTGCACTTGTATAATAACGAAGTTTATAGATTTCCATAGCTTCTTATGATCTATCATGTACACTATAAGTTTTCTTTTTTCCACTCATTACACAATTTGTAAAATACACATACTAAAAAGTAAAATGTAAGTACGGTTTATAAAATATATAAACGAAATTAGAAGTCTCTAAAACCTAAAATTTTCTATGATCGAAATATTATACACATAAATATTTTAAGAAATATTATAAAAAATGATAATATATATATATATATAATATATATTAAAATATATACATATTAAAATCGATCAAACTTATTTAATATCAATGCTGTACTTAATTTTCAATAAATGATTATATTCTCAACCTCTTATGATTTTTTATTATTTTTTTTATTATATATATATATATATATATATAATATGTTTGATTATGTAACAAATAATTCAATGAAATTAATAGATAAATTTAATTATTTATACCTGTTTATATTTCAATTGCTTCAATTATGTAAACAAATTATTTCTTTCACAATTGATGCAATTAAATAAGGTTATTTCCGTTACAAATATTTTACTAATCGATGATTCTTGAATTTAGAAAGGTGTTAGGATAAGAAGCGTTACTACCCTATCGATCATAAGAAGTGTAACGCTTGTTTGTTGCGATCGATTAGTAGGCCAAAATAATAAAAAAGCCAGGAGTATCCTTAAGTAGGTCACAGAAATCCCGTCTTTGGTACAAGTAAACAGGCTTATGCATCATAAATCCACAGTCGAAAAAGAAAATTCAATGGAAAGTGAAAACTGTTCTTTGATCGATCCTAGTAAAAGATGCTTTCCCGATATAATCAGTGAGTATACATAGAAAGATAAAAAGGAACCAGCAAACCGCTTTTGCTGATCTCTTTTATTATGTTGTGTTCGACACAAAAAATGCACCGATGATTCACATGTATATGAATAAATACTTTTATCCTGAAACATTAATTAGACAATTATTTTTGCACTCATTTTTATAAAACTTTAAATTTTTAAAAATTCACATTACATATCTAAAAAAAATTTGTATTATAAACATGTTTTACGTGCTCAACTTTGTAAATAAATTGAATATTACATTATTCTTTACTACAATTCTTAAATGCCTTTAAAATCGCATATAATTTATCAGGAGTATTTGATAAGTATAAATAATTATTAACATTAATTTAACGTTTTAAAAAATAATGTAAATAAATTCTCAAAATTCATTTCACATGACAATTATTTTAACCACGCTTAAATATTTTTATTAAAAATGTACACTGTACTGTATTATCAATTCAATTATATGTTTTAATTAGCCATCAAATTTTATGTTAATAACCATTACGATTATACAACTGATAAAAAGATATAATCATATAATATTTCACAACTTAAAGTTATTAATTATAGAAGAAATACAAGATGATTTCTTAATCAGTGTTCATGAAATTCAAAATTAATGATTTTTTAACTCAAAGTTTGGTTTGTTCAAACTGATAGAACCAAAAAAAGTATTTATAGGTCGTACCACATCGAGGAGAAAAAATTTATTTACTAATATAGAACCAAAATGAATTTTATATCTTATCTTGGAGAAAACTCTATTTATTAATAAATGTAGTAATAGAAAAAATTTTACCGACGTTCTTCAAATTATATAGTAAATATACACTATATATTCTAAACTAATACGGTTTGAACAGTTTGTCAACACTTCACTAACATGCAATGTAAAATTTTCAAGAAATCATTCAAAAGTTGTCTTCAAACGTGATGTTTGATTGTGTTTATGCATGTATATGTGTGTATATATATGTACACGAAGCGTAAAAAACACGCGAGTTAACTGTGCTGACGCGTAAAAATGAAAAATACTTTCTCCTTGCACCATTGAAGCGGTTGCGAATTTTTCGTATGTCTGGAGGTCACAGGAAATTTCGCGAGTCTCCGCTAATTAGATTAGAAAACGAAAAGCCGCTCTCGTGTTTGGCTCTCCCCTCAGCGATATCACCCGGACGCCAGCAGATACCTCTCTACACAGATAGCCATTTAACCGTTGCCATTGCCTTTCTATTATCGTTGATGAGACGATGCGGCCATTTTCACCTGGTCAAATAAAAAACCCAGCCTAACCAGTCTTTCTTTTCTTCTTTCATACTCTTCGCGTTGTCATTGTGTTTGAATTGTTATGTTAATCAGTCAAGAAAGCAGTTACAACGCGTCAACCTCAATTTAGGAAACAACTTCAAGAAATATACATACGGTCGAGCAAATATTAACTAAGCAAATCATTAGTTCCTCTTTACACTCTCCTCTAACTTCCTTTTATTCTCGCTACCCTATGACGATGTACTGAATGTTATTGCATCTACCTAAGTCATTTGCAGTGTTCCTCTAGCCTACTCCCAAAATTTTCGTATATATATGAATATCCATGTAAGCATAAATGTAAATATATGACATTGTACCTTGTCAATGATGCCTTCATACGATATGTATTTGGAAAGTGCGTTCGTGAAAATTTATTCCAAAAATATTTTCAATATTCTTTACTGTTATATAAAATCTGAATACGTTATTTTGTGATTTTTCAATTAATAATTAAATTTTAAATAAATTTTAGAGAATAATATGAAATTTTATATTTCACAGAAAATACATGATAATTATTAGTAACTACAGATTTAAATATATTATATAACACGTAAATTTACTAAAAACTTTTTTAAAAGTCTCGGTAAAATTTATTTTATACATTTTCTTTTATACAATAAATAAAAAAACAATCTTATTACGTAAGAATAGAGTAATGTTCTTAATTGTATTTATCTTAAAGTTACAATAAACTTAAAAAATAAACAATTTATACCAATTGATATTAGATTCAGATAAGTGAATCAAATATTATAAATAGATATAAATATAAAATTGACATCTACTTAATATAAAATATTAAATAGATGTAATGTAAAACTGACATATCAAAAGCACGACTATATTATTGTTAAGTAATAATACATTTCTCAAAGTTTGAAGTTGCAGATAAAATGAATTCAAATTTACTCTTTCACTCTCTCGTACTCTCTCTCTCACTCTCTCTCTCTCTCTCTATATATATATATATTCATCTGTCCATTGTATATTTGATTCAATAACATAAAACTAATATGTATGAAAGTCAAGAAAAGCGTACGCATATTAAATTATACTTTATAAAAAGCATGCAATGGCAGACTAGAATTAATTATCACCGAAAAACTTATAAGCAAAATATAATAATTTTCTGTAAAAGGATAAAATTCTTTCTCTGTCTGATTCTCTCTTTTACTGTGCAAGTGCAATCGCTCTAAGTTCACTGCAGTCACACATTGTGCACTCAGGGTTTCAATTAAAATCTCACAATGCGCGTTCTTTCCTATTGTAATTTTTATTACTTGTACGTGTATCACCGGGAATTACAACTACCACAAGGCGACAAAACAATAAAGTGCAGAGAGGGCAGTTGACATGGCGAACTGCTGCTGGCTTAACGAATCAGCCGCTAATAACGTTACTCGCAGCGTACCGCTGCTCAAGTGGCGGCAGCCGACCAAAAGTCAAGGAAGGTAGAGTAAGCTCTCGAAAAAACTCTGGATACGCATTTGAACGATGTGGGTGTATAAAAAAGAGAAAGAAAAAGAGAGAAACTCATCCCCACGATAATTTTAGCTCCCATGTGATTTCAAGTATCTCAACTCAGTTTGCGTATTCTACGGTGTGGTCCTATGAAAATCTCTTGACATTTAACATTTGCTTTTACTACTTTTACGATAGATATTCTACAATGAACAAAATTTTTTTTTCTCCTTGCATTAATGATCTATTTAAACTGAATATATGAAAAACTACTAAGACTAAAAGGAATTTCACTTATCAAAAATCTTTAGAAAATTATTAGTTTAGTTTCCGTAATCGTCATTTAAATTATAAGCAGCACCTCAAATTCAAAAAGTTACTTTTTTAGACATATATAATTTAAAATTAAAAACTTTATTATAGTATTAACTTGAATATTGTTTATTTAAATTTGATTATATATTTATTATTAAACGTACTGGTCTGAGTGAAAATATGAAGTTTCTCTAATTAATAAAATATTATTATTTTAGTGCAATTTGCATCGTTCAAATTTTTATGTTTATTATATAAAAAAAATATGTAGAAACAAAATTAAATATATATGACTTTAAAATTATTTTATTAACTGAAAAGAAATACTTAGATTTGGAAAATATCTTTATTGTCCCTTATTAAAACTGATGATAAGTGCTGATGTATAAATGCTTGAAATTAAAAGATACCCCTTTTCAAAATGGCCATTACTATCAACCGAAAAACGAATCATCCTATGAAAGATATATTGAATTTCGTCTTGATCTTCTCTGGCTTATGCATTCTTTTAACTTGACTATGTACTCTCTCTCTTTTCTACTCTTTTTTCTCTATTTTGCCGTTATCTTTGTTTCTTCCTTTCCCGCGCTCTTTAGTCCTTCAACGCCCTCCTGGTGCGCGGTATGTAACGCAATTACGATTGTTGTTTGAATGAACAATCAAGCGCCCTCGAAACGCACCCCAATCATTCAATTTCTGTTCAATCGACTTCTGCACGAGGCAAGAAAGCGTGCACGAAAAAAGCTAGCCCTTCTTGTATTACCGCCCTTTTCGTCTCTCTCTCTCTCTCTTTCTCTTTCTCTCTCTCTCTTCCCACTCACCCTCGTTCTCTTTTTCTTTTCCTTCATCAATTACTCTGTCATTTATGCATTTTATGATCATATATTTGCTGCATTAATTTATTGGTAATAACCATATTTTTATTGGTCACTTAAATATTTTCTACATAAAATATATGTGTATATATAATATTAATATTATATTATATTAACAGTAATAAACTGAATGTTAACTCTAGCTTTTTATCAGTTTAATTTAAAATATTTAAATCATTTAAAATATTTAAAATATTATATAGTTACATAACATATTCTGAATAATGTTCAAATTTATTTTTAATAAATTTATTTTTGTAAATAATAAAATTCTTCCCTCAAACTACAGTAATATATTAATAAATTAGATAACGCGAAATAAATTTTATGTTTACGATTGCATTTTATAAAAAAATTTAATTAAATATTATTTTTTAATAATAATTTTTAATAAATTGTGTTAGCATTTTCATTACATGAAAAATCAGCATATGATTTTGTAAAATTTAATTAAGTAAATAATATATTATACAAATCCATATTTGCTCACTACTATTTATATAAATACATAGTTACAATTTAACATTGTTTTATTAAAGTATAAAATAATGTTAATACCTTACTCGTGTAATATTACTGTAACTACTTTTTTACAGAATTACTGCAATCTATAAACATATATTTCAATACTCTTTAATTTTAGAAATACGTTTAGTACTAAATCATAATTAAATTGCTATTGAAATAAAATGTTTTTAAAAACAAATTTGAAATCATCAGTTCAACGCAGTATTATATTTTTCTAATATTATTAAAATGGTACTTAATTTAATTAAGATAATATTTTTATGGATGGAAATGGAATTTAATCCCAAATAAAGTTTAGTTTCTTATCTTGTAATACATCAATTTCTCCTATTTTTCTCACGACGCCTTCGCTCTCCATCACTTCATCTCCTGCTGTCACCTCTCTGTTTCTCTTCCTCTCTCTCTCTCTCTCTCTCCTTCTTTCTCTCTTTTTCAAAAGTTTTCATCTTTCACTAACAGTTGCCCTATTCTCTATTTTTGCTTATCTTACTCTCTTACTCTAACGCTCATGGGTCTTAACTCTCTTCTATTATCGCCAAACAGCTTTGACACAAGTATTAGATTCATCGACACAGCCAGTCTCGAAAGTAATGTTTTCGAGAAAGAGAAAGAAAGAACGAAGCTAACAAAGTGACTCTTTCGAACTTCTTATTTGCTGGCGGTGACAGGGCGCGTATTACCCCGGAAAGAAAGCTAATAACAGTCTGGATACTTATATGCGAGCTAGAGATGTTGGGGCAAGGTACCTGTTTCTCTCTCGCTTCGCCTCTCTTTCTCCCCTATCTCTCATTTTTCCCCATTCCCCTGCAAGTCTCCGCCATTCGATACACGAGTACGTGTGTAGCAGAGCATTGACGTACGATGAAGACGACGATGTCTGTCGTTTTTTTACTGTGCTCTCGTGTGAGTGCATGCGTGCATAAGCAAAGCTGCATGTGTGCACGTCCAATTGAATAGAATGTTACTAATAACGTCCAGTTATTAGTTCTCACTGCAGCGAAAAGTTTGCATTCTGACTTTTTCCTTGCAGGCTCTTATTCTGCTTATAATACATATTCGATGTGCATAATAAATGTATACAACATTTTTCAAATAATTTTCTTTTCTTCATGTAATAAAACCTTCGTAGCTATCAAAAGATCTCATTTCATTATTATAATTATGAAATAAAAAAATGTTTATATTGTAGTTATTCAAAATTAAATAAATTTTTTCAATCAAACCACGCCTTATTAATCAAATTCGCTATAATCAAATTTTATACTTACATATTTCTTTCATCTTTCACTTCATATAGTCTTAAGAAGTTTTTAAAATAATATAATTTTTCCTTTCAGAACTGAACAAATAAATATGATACAGAATGTTAAAAACCCATGAGTCATTTCTAGATTTGCATTATAGTTTGATAGTTTATATGTACTCTTATTTAGAAAACTATTTCATTAAGTATTAGCATAGTACATAGTAAATACAGTAGCTATAGAATGAATAAATATTTTTCGAAATTCCACAAAATAAATAATTCATTACTTTATCTAGCTCTTCTTTGATTATAATTAATTGCACAACTTCGACTTTAGAACAAACTAAGTTCTTTACAATGTTAATACATATAAAACTGTTTAAAACACAACCAAAATCTTTATCCACTTTTTCTTTTAAGAAATTCCTCAAAATATATTTTTTTTTATATGCGCAAACGATATCCACAAAAAAATTATGAATATTAAAAAAATTTAATGTAGTTGTCGATTCCTATAAAAATATTCAACAATGAATTAAGGCTTTCAATGTTGCGTGAAATCACGTTTAACATTCTAGATACTAAATGACAAGCATCAAACCAGTAAAAACAAAAATGTCACTTTGTTAATATTGTTAATGAAAGCAGTGAGTATTAATTTTATTAATTCGGATATTACACTACAAATTTTCGTATTAAGTTATATAACTCAGTCTCCTTACAAATTAATAAGAATTGGGAAAAATACTGAAATTAGATAACATAAATATAATTAAAATTTTAAATTTTTAAATTTCAAATGTAAAATTTATCGTAACTATCTCTTTTTCGCTGTTTGTTTAAAATTCTGAAAATCAATTAAAAATAGATGCAAATTATGAATCTTTGAATATCTACTGATACAGATAACTCAAATAATTTTATACAACATAGTTTTCTAAATTAGTATTTTTAATATTATTATCACAATTTTCCAAAAGAAAATATTACGTTAAATTAGACCTATAATTTAATTACTCATGCAATTAATAAATGAAAATATTAAATTTGCATTCTCTATTGCTTCTGTAATAATTATTCTATTAAATATAAAAAGAATTTTCGTTTTATGAATTTTAATTCAAATATGGTAGATATGAAGATAATATTTCTAATATATTTTATAATTCTCTTCTTTTAATCAAAGTGTTTATATTACATAAAAATGTGTTAATGACGTATTCCATATTCTAATTTTTAATAGTTTCACTATTAATAAAACATGAATTTGAAGCTTTATTGTTTATCATACAAAATTCTTAGAACTATATAATCGAAGTTTCTTCCTAGTATCGTAGTAGTTTAAATTACCAGTTTATAAAAACTTGTAATTTAGAAATCAAGAAACTAATTGAAATAAATTAGATAAAACTAATAAGTTAACAGAAGGGCTGGTGTTATTAATAGATTAAAGAAATTCTTAAAAATAATAAAAATGTAATTATATTTTTAACAACTACGTTGATTAAGCCAATTATGATTCTTCTTGTATTTTTATAATAATTTTTTTTGGTTTTATTTAATAATTAAGTAATATCGTACATTTTTCGATGCATAATAATATCCATACATTTTCTTTAGTTTATACAATAAATCGAGACTAAAAGTTTTTCATATATTTATTAAATGGACTCACAGTAATATAAGAAAAAATATATTTTAACCTACAAATGCCTGATTAAAACAAATATTAAATCAATCAAAGTCCTCGTGTGAAAAGTTTAATCGTCTTTGTAAATTCTCGTGTGAGTTTTTAAATCAATTAAAAAGTCATTCAATAACGTTCAATTTTTAGCAGCGAGTAAGTTTTTCGATTTTTTAACAATCTCATGCAGCAAGATATTTGAACACGAAATATCTTTCGTTAACAGCTAAAAATCGCGGTGCTTTGACTCTTTTAGTAAAACGTCGTCTCTCCTGCGTCGGAAATCAAATCTCCAAGAGCGAGAGGAAGACTTGCAGAGTCACACAAACGCGCGTGCTCGCACACCTGTATCGCATGTTTGTCAGTATACGTCTCCATATATGTCGGGAGCGAGAAGCAAGGTATACAAGATACTTACTGCAAAAGGAGGGAGAGAGAAAGAGCTAGAAAATGTGAGGGAAAGGGAGTAAGAGAGAGGGAAGGATAGAAGCACAGGAAAGTTCGCGGCGACGGCGCGCGAAGCGAACTGGGAGAGCGGGTGAACGGCCTGCCGCGTCCTTGCGAACCACCTGACCACACCGGTTGTGTCGCCACCATGCGGACTCTCCAGCATCCTCGCAGTATTTCTATCTCAATCTCTCCTTCCACACCCCCTCTTAGATACACATATCACATCCTACCTTCTTTTCTTCCAGCGCGCTATTCCAGCCCGTTAAACGGGCAACTACTATGTACTCAAATTTCTCCGATTGTATCTTCCGTTAACACGATTTTTCGAGGATTCTGGATGAGTTTCGCATCATCTATGTTGAAGGGTTATAAACATTTTTTAGAATGAAAAATGAGTTTGAAAAGTATATTACAATGTTATAATGCAGATCTACTAGTTCATTTAATTTATTAATATTCCTGTAGAAACGAGTATCAAATTATCGAACTACTTCTATATACGACATGCGTAAGAGATATCCTTGTATCTCCTGTAATAATGGAAATCTTATCAGTGGAAAAGCTCGATAATTAAAGTAACTTTATCATCTTTATATTATTTAATAAAATTCTGCAGATATTGTAATAATAATTAAAATTAATAAATTTATCAAGATGTATGTCCCACCATTGCATTATAAACTTCTGTACGATATATCTCACTTACTTAAATATTATTTACTTTTATTGATTTTATCTTATCTTCAAACTCAAAATAATCGACCAGTCTTTTTTTAATGAAAGCTGGTTTCTTCATAACATTGATATAACTTTTTTATGGGGAAATTCATGCTACTCGTGTACGAAGATTTTCCCGAGAATGTATTCTCTCTTTTGCTCCATACTTGCACCGTAATTGATATGCTTTAAATTGATGCGTAATGTATGCTAAAGAACCAGATACCTATCTGCAGTGGTGCAAAAAGCCCTGTTAATTATGGTAGAAAAATAATGACATTTTAAAACGAGCTATATCAAAATTAACGTGTATGTGGAAACACGCTTTTAAATTATATTTGCGATTTAAATTCTAGGTCTTAAATATACATAGATAGAAAAAAATAGATGCTAATTTCATTTCGTTTAATTAATCTAATAAATAACGATATATTGAATGGTTTGAAACTAATTTAAAATTCAAATAATGTAAATAAGAAGAAATCAAACTATAATTTTTTATCTACAATTTCACAATATTTTCAGAAAAACTGAATAAATCACGACTTTAAACGATTTAATTATAATTGTGTGCGACTAAATTAAAAAAAAAATAAAACCTCTGTATAATAAATAAATATAATTTTGTATATACAATGTTGTCAAAATTTATTAATAAGTATGTATTTTTAATTAATGTGCATTGAAAATTACATATCGTTACTTTAAAAAAAGATTTCGAAACGTTTCAGCTAAACAATGATATAATATTACTAATATATTTGTTCAAAATAAAAGTTAAATCATAAAATATTTTTGTAAGGTTAAATAAAAATAATTTATTTTTCCGATCTTGAAATTTTAAACTACTTTTGTTACTCAACGAGAAAATTTTTCTAAGTCTCGAGCATACATAAACTCAAGTCCTCTGAAGAGGTCCCCTCAAATGACAAATGTTAAGAGGCAGTCTGGAAAACATTAAAGCGTTGCACAGGATAAGTGTTCTTTATTTACAATCGTAGGAAAAAAAAATGATGGCCAAAAAGAAGTGCTGTGTCCCACCAATTTTTTTAATACAATGCCACATCCTTGACTTTCTTTTGTCATTTAAACTTTAAAATAATATCTGAAATTTTATTTGATGGTTTATTGAAGTCATTGTATTCATTCCTATTATTTAAATGTTCCTTATATATTTAAAACAAAAATTATAAATAATTTATTTATTGGATACTTAGTAGATCGATGATTTAGTAACTGTTTTTATCCATTGTAATGTGTTAAACAAATGGTTTATATAGTAACAATAAATTATAATTCTACCTTAAAAATGTGTAAAGCTGCATTAGCGTTGCTAAATATTTCATTGTGTTATTTTTTATTAACTATTAAAAATTTTTTTAATTAAATTTATAATATTTTTATGGTAATAAAGAATTGTTGCACTGATACATAACATTACATAAGTCAAACTTAAAAAAAAATGAGTTTAATTCACTATACAAAAGTACCACGTTTAAATGCTATATGTATTTTAAATAACTGCCTAGTTGCATCTATAAATTTACTAGTTTCTAATAAAAAATCTCTTCTTTTAAAATTAACATAACGAAAAATGACTAATCAATTATTAATAAAACAGTTATAGGAAGATTTATTTCATTAAGCTCATTTATTTTTAAATATTGCATTTATATAATCATATAAATCATTTATTGTATTTTATGTTTATTTATATCTTACAGAAAAAACGTAAAAATACTTAATCGGAGGTAATATAAACATGTCACTTTTCAAACTGATCTGTTCTACCTAAATCACAGCCAAAGAAAAAAGTAAGTTGACAATGTTAAAGCAGAAAATAACGTGGCGATCCGTTTGCTCTTCTGATTGCAGGACACTGCTGTTGTGCTTCATTCTGATGTTTGGCGTAATCGTCCGACGGTTAATGGGGTCGTCCCACCCGTAGAAGCAATCTACTGGAAGGAGACTCGAGCCCGGTAAGAGAGCGACTCTCCCTCACCCTCCTACAAGCTATGTAACGACGCACAGTCTCTCCTCGATCCTCTTCGATCCCGTACGAAAAAGAACAACTGTACACGTACAGCATCTACCCGACAGACCTTTAGTACCATTTACATTTATTGCATTCATCTACTCTGTCTTTGCATCAAGACTCAGTTTCACGCTTGGGAGGCTTTATTATAACTTAGCAAATTGACATTAACAATTAAAGCAGAGGTGAGCCGCTGTCTTATTGAGAGACTCGAGATCGAGTAGAATCTTTAAAGCTGCTATTGTAACTGAACTGTAACACTTGGATCAACATTTTTAATGGTAATTTTATCGCGACTATTTTACTCATATAAATGACATTTTCGGTTCCTTATTTTTCTGACTAAGCATCGGAAATGATTGATTTGAACAAAGATTGAATAAAATAACACAAATAATAAAAAAATGACATTAATGTAATGGATCAAAAAGCTAAATAAAATTGTAATTAGTTATCTTACTTTAATGAATTACAGTAATATATATTTTTGAATTTTCGTAGGACGAAGATTCGAGTGCCATTGAAATAATAAATAACATTGACTTCTATCTCGAATATAAAAATACTTGTAATTATGACAGCGTCAAAACTACGAAAAATCAAATATATCGAATATATCGAATATGTTAATTATATTTATATGTGCTTGACATATTCGCAGTGTTTGACCGAGTCTTTATCTAATCGTGTGCTTCGTATCTATAAGCAAATATAACAATGTATATATATATATATATATATATATATATATATTCTTACCCAGACGAGCTAAAAGATAAACTAAAGGACACTATATTGAGCACACGCTACTTCTCTCAGGCTCATTGACTTCTATTGTCATATTTTGCACATATTTCGGAGCACGTGAGTGCACACACGCACGCAAGCCTCGCACGGGCAGTAACACTCTTTTTATATACACCTTTCTCCAATAATATAAGGTGTGTAAAGGTACATCCACCTACACTGTATATTATGAAGCGAAACAAAGTAAGAAAAGAAAAAAAAGAAAAAAGTATTTCGAAAAGAGAATAGAAGTGAGTAAAAATATCTGGAGATGGATAGAAAGAAAGATACGTTAGAATAAGATAAGAGTACAGTAATATCCTCTTCACGTACACTGAGCAACTTCGTACATATCATGGCTGAGAATAGAAATATGCGCGTACTTCCTTTGCTAGAGAAAAGATATTGTATAATGCAGCAATTGATAGCCGTCTGTCACTCTCACTCTCTCTTCGGAACGTATGATACACCCGATCTGCTGCACTTCGACCAGAAGGCAATCGCACTGCACAACCCCTGTCTAGTGACAGCTTCTCCAGTCCTCACTTGCCTGACTTCCCCTCTTCCCTTTCTTCGTAGTCCGAGTGCATGAGAATGCATGAGTCTTTCTAAGATTTATTTTTTTTATTTATAAGTAAAAAATTCGTTATCGTCTTACTTGTCTCATCGACGTTTTGTTTTACATTCCCTTCGAGAAAAGAAAAGAAATGGAAACCCGAATTCGAGCTCGATGTAATTTATGCCCTTTTTAACGATTTTCTGGAGTCTCTAAAGCACCAAGGTGCTTGAGAAAAACTCAGAAAGTGATATCCTTCTGTTTCTAAAAAAAGAAGAGAGATAAGAAAATTTTACTTCAACAGTTTTTAAAATAATCTATAATAAATAGCTTATCTAATGTAGCCTTCTGACTTACTACGTAAAGGCAAACCTTGCCGTTCAAATTTCTATTTCTATATAATTAAACAATTATTAGACTTATACAATTAAAACAACTTTAGGAAATATATAATTAATATAAAATTATATAATTTATATAAAGAATTTTAAAACAAATAATAGCATATTTTTGTAACATTACAATTTTAAAGCAAATTTAAAATTGGTTTTAATTTTATTGTAGATATTACTTATTAAAAATTAGGATTAAATAAATTAACAACCATTTTCATTATTTTAACATATATTTAAATCTTTATAAATCAATGAAATAAATAAATAAATATCTCCAAATTTTCAATTATTATCATAGAATAAAATCAATAATTTATTTATGCATTTAGTAGCACGTAAATTAAAATACAATATTGGAGTTGCCATAATAAAAAATTTAATGTGACAAGGTGTGATTCGTTAATGTAATACTGTCGCTTCTTCGGGTCCAGAGCAAAAACTTTTGCATATCTACTTCATCACTACATACGATGTCAAGGTTGAACAAACTTACGTAAAAACGAATTAGGTAACTAGCTTGACTAAGAATGAAAAAAAAAATAAATGTCTAATCGAATGGTTCGTAGGCTTCTAAATTCACGAGGAATTATCGTCGAATTCTTTCGATTTATAACTTATAGTTTCGATTCATCATTTTTTATTTATTAATTTAGAATTAATTAATTCTTAATGTTACTATAATTATAATAATTAAACTATATCATTCTTGCTAAATTCATTCGGAATAAATTTACTCTTCCATATATACAAAGCAATTAAAGTGAGATAATTATATATACATAATTCCATGTACGTCGGTCCAATCGTCGATAATTCCATGTTCTAACGGTTATTAGGCCGTGTACTATAATAGTTGTACATTATTTCAATGTAAAAATATCAAACGTAAAAACATATTATGCAGTCAAAATGTAATATTATCTACAGAAGCGAAAAGTAAATAAATCGATTTTCAATCGAATATTTGTGTTTATTCAACTCTCGCATCAAGCTCATATCACCGAACTGAAGTAGATAAAACATTTTCGTTACTAGTGTACACTTTTCGATCATATTTACTTCATATGATCGACACCATAGTACATATAATATTCAGGTACAGTATCAAGTAAAATATTAACAAATCTCTTCGAAAGCTTTATGCATTTTTGTGGGCATAGAAATAACTTAAAAACATAAACTACGAAAGCAACATTAACAACAAAAAACTCAATCAATTTAGAGGAAGAAAGCAGCTTTTCTATCTTTATACAAATATTTTCCTTAATTTTCTGGGAAATACATACGTTGTGTTTCATAAAACCTACTTAAGGAAACAGAGCCGCAGAATCTAGTGACGTCGTTTAACACATAGATTCATATTTCATATTTGGTCTCTATTTGGTCCATTAATTTGGTCTATTTGGTTATGATTTAATTTTTTATTTAATTATTTCTTTAATTAACTATTTTTTGGTTTTTATTTAATTATTTAATTATCTATTCTATTTGTTTCTTAACTTTTCCAAATGCACGATGTATTTCATGTATTCGATCTTCTAAATAGTTGTAAAGAAAACAAGTTTCAAAAACCTTATTTACAGGCTTAGAAAAATGCTTCAAATAATTAATAATTAAGGGAAGCATTTTATTAAAATATACTACGTTTTGTTCTATGGTAACAATATTTACGATAAAGAAGTAGTTTAATAGTTCAATTCTTCATACTTGAATGTGATGTTTTCTTGGGAGTCTTGATACAATGATAAATTTATTATGTTGAAATAAAAATGATATAATATTAACTTGATTGTAAATTCGTAAAAATTGAATCATAATTGCTTATTAAGTGAAACAAAAAAAATGAAAGAGGAAAAATTTTGGATCAATAATAACAGTACTTATACAAGAAATAATAGCTTGAAGAAAATAAAAATACTCTACAGCTCTTTATAAAGGACAAGCAAATATTAAAATCTTAACATAAAATTATGGAAAAAATTCATTTACGAATTGAAAACAATTCTTTATAATCTGAAAATACAATTAAAAAGAAAGAACTTGAAGCTCTATGCTACTCACTGTATATACTTGTTACAATGTGATGACAAAGAGCACATGACACAGGTTCCATTCTTTTCAAACTCGCAGTGGTCGTGTGTCGGTCAGTGAGTTTTGTCTTTTAAAGGGAACTCATTTATATACGGCCCTAGTAGAAGCAACGTGCACATAAGTAGTTTAGGGATTTAAGCTCAAGGGAGAATAGATTGTGATTTCACCACCTAGTGATTAAAGGGAGGAACATCTCCGATTTGACTGCTCTCACGATCCGTGGTTAGCTCGTGTACATATTTATACGTGCATGCGTACACGCGTAATTTAGTATCCATTAACTTGGCGACAATGTCGATTCGCAAATCTGGGCCATAAATTTTTATAGGGTGATAATTTATTAAAGATAAATAATAACAAAACGAATACTTTTTGCCTTACTATATTCCGAATTAAAGCTTCAACTTTATCAGGATTTATATGTGATAAAGTATAGAGCGCCTTAATAATATGACAACAAAATCGTCGATCAACGTTGAATATATAACCTTTCAGATTCTGCATACGACTAAAGCTTAATTTATATGATTAGTCTCATCTACAGCTCTTTCTTCCTTGAAGAAATTCATGGAGCATTAAAGTTCATCGAGGCAGTTTCGGCGCATAAACCTCTTGGAAGGAGTAGAGCATCGGTGGTGCTCGAATTTTCCTCTCTACCTTCCGTACATAATACAAACGACAGCCCTCTGTCTGTCCAAGTCGGCGTGCAAACGTCACTACGAGGGGTTAAAGATTACTCTTCGCGACAAAATAGCTCCGCGGATTCCATTGAGCACGTCAATTGCGAATGATCAGCAAGCAGAGGAGTGTCTAGTTAAGCTGAAGGGGATGGAAGGGTCGAGGAAGGGAAAGAAAAATTTGTCGGCGTTCGCGACGGCCTTATACATTTTCATTCTGGCTTTAAAACACACGGGAGTACGGACCAGCAATTCAAAGAGAAATAATGTCTCTCTGATTACTTGCCTCAGTTGAATTTCACTGTTGGAAAGAGCGACAGTACTATCCCTCCACCCGGTGCTTTCCTTCCACACGCTTTCTCTCTCTCTGACTCTCTCTCTATATATATATGTGTGTGTGTGTGTGTGTGTGTGTGTGTGTGTGCGCGCGCGCGCGCCCCTTATTTCTATCCTTTGCGCGCCTTCCTCGTCCACCTTAAGCGAGCGAGAAGTATTCGGTCTTCTGCGCGAAGAACGAAGGAACGAACGACGGAGATTAAAATTATGTTTGCGCGAAAGCCAAATGCATTACCAACTTTATCTTTCTAAAGAGATAGCATGCTGTATTAAACTCCCTTTTATCTTTCTACATCTTTTGCCCACGTCTTCTCTCCCACTATCCTTCTCTTCTTTATATACTCCACTGTTTGTTTTCGCAATTTCAAGGAGAGCACTGAAGCTTCTGCTTTCGGCTCTTATAGAAACATCATTATCTTTGCACATATATAAATTTCACTGAAGAAAAAGTCGCGAGAATAGAAATTTAAAATGTAGTCTTACAATAATGATTCTCCTAATAAATAACCATTTAATACATACACATTAATGAACTTTAGATTATGCTTACAAACCAATTTGTATCGGCTAGTAAAGAAGGGATAAGGGATGATTACATTTCTGACAAAATCTCTTGCTTTTTGAAACATATTCAAATTTTAAGTAATCATCAGTCATATCAGAGTGAAAAACAATACAGAATACAATATTATTTTCCTATTAAAAATTCATAATTAATAATTTTCTATGAAATTATTTTAATAGTAATATTAGCTGATATAAAAGAATAAATAGCATACCCATTTATATAATAATATAGACACTAAAATATTTTATTAAGAAATTACAATTTAAAAAATAGAATATCTTGTAAAAGATATAATTCAAGAATTTATTTATTAAATTTGGATTTGTCATTTTTATTTTACAAACTTAAAGTATCTATTCATTTAAATGTTATATTTAATTTTTATTACATCTTGAGTTACTAATACTATTACTACAGTTTTTATCATTAAATTGATAACTGAATACTTCTAATACTTCTTTAATGAGATTATTCTGTATATTTAAATATTTAGATTTAGAAAAAACAATAACATAACTTCATTAGTAATGTATGTTATTTAAGAAATTAAATTTTTATTTTCTTCATATCGTAACTTCTCTAAAAAACAGATATATTATTATGGATAATTGTATCGTTATATTATAAATGAGAGGAGACAAATTTAATTTGTTCGATTAATAGAAAATATTTTTGAGATTTTAACAGATCTACATTGAACAATGTTTAAGTATAATCAGATCCTTAACTAAAATCAATTTGGTCAGTTTTAAAAGAAGTACACAATTACAATAATTTTATCATTAAATACTTAGATTACACAATTCCTTATGTAAAGAATTAAAAGAATACTAATGAATGTACATTGTTTGAATTTTACTGATGAAATGAATTTCTAACAAAACAATCAACGTATGTCCATATTCAGAGCTAATATCTAAAAAGAAAACAGATGCAACCAATAGATATCAATCGGATAAGCACATGGGGTACAACTCACAACACTGTCGACTTTATCTCCCACAATCTCAAATTTCGGTAACTATACAATTTTCCTTCCACGATGACCCCTGATTTTTACGAGATGTATAGATGCCCTATCTCGAACCTAACACGTGTATCATTTTCCAAACTTTTTCGACGTTATATAACTGTGCGAAAGTATGACAGACTCTTTTTTCCTTCTCTATCTATCTATCTATTTGTCTATCTAATTCTATTTATCACTTGTTTGATAAAAAAGAAAAGTCTTTTAATATTCTTACGTACAAGTGTAAAAACACAAACAATGTATGATCTTCCAAATATGAAAAGATTAAATGAGGAAAAAAGAAGAAAACGTCTATGTTTCACTCACCAATGGTTGCACTTTGGAAAACAAGCGTTGTTTTGATGGTCATGAATAAGCAAAAAACTCACGAGTGACATGCGGGTGCATGAAATAGAGACAGAGAGAAAGAGAAACAAGAGTTGAAGATTCTCCCCTAGTAACAGCAATTTATAAATAATTGAGCAGAGTCCGGTAAAAAATGAATTACGCGTCCCCGTACAATATGAGAAGTTACTTTACAGTAAAACGAGGAGAGGACCCGCGAGACCTACGAGTGATTGAACCGCGGCTGCACTCGTAACACAAGCTGCGCATCAATTTTGCAATTGGAGAATTTTTATGTTGTACAGTCTAACTATATATTATGAACGACTAATACTACACAAGCCCATATTATCTTCCCTTCGTACTACGGCTCACCTCTCCGATCTTTCTTTTTTCGTACTTTCTTTCTTTCGCTTCATTGCCTTGAATCTCGTATTTTAGGATTTTCCATTTTCCTTAATTGGGTGACACCACCAAGAACATACCCACCATATCTAATTTACGAACTTCTTTCGAATGTCATTTTTTATTTTTCGACACTTTACATTTTTTATTATTTGACTCGGAATATCAAGATAATATCATGTCGTAACTTACGGTAATGTTTTACAAGCAGGATGCTGAATTGAAAGATCGTCTTATTTTAACGTACATGTCAGGTTTTTAATTTATGGCATCTTTAGGTAGTTGTACACTGTAAGCTTAAAGGTGCAGCACTCGCGCTCAACGTAAGTGACACGCAATAACAAAATGCAATTTTTCCGCATATACTTTCATGCGAAGACAGAAAAAGAAGAAAAAGTCTCCACAGTTATAGACTTAGTGGCCAGTGGTCAACGATTTACATTAATGCTCACCTGCGCTCCATCTCGTCCTGACTTATCCGTCTACTACGAGTCTCTTTATTCTCACGCCCTTTTACTCCTCGCATAATCCGTGATCTTAATAATGTCCACTCTACATAAATTTACATAAAATTGCAGGCTTTTCTTTAGAACGTATAATTTTACAGGCTTCTGTATATTAATATGTAGATGCGCGTACGCATACCCACTCATCGAGTTTTCTTTTTCATTGGTTATAAAATTTAAAAAAATGACAAAAAAGAACTATTTCACTACATCAAATATTTTAATTTATTTCCTACTATACAATCCACAGTTCTTCACATCAAACAACTTTTCATTATCACTTTTAATTACTTTAACAAGCAACTATTCTGTAAATTTCATCATATTCAGTATTTTTAATGCTTCTGGAATAATAATTGAGTTTAATTCTCTCTCGTTTAATACGAGATATTTATACATTCCACAAATTTTCTTCAAAATTCGTTTGCATTAGCAGTCTTTTAATTCTCTCAATCGATTATCATTATACTTACTATAGGTCTTTTCAATCAAATTATAGAACTACATTAAATTAAATTAACTTATTTCTAATATATGCTACCAATTGCAATTATTATAACTGCGATAAAAATTATATTTGCTTTCAACGTTACTTAATTTTTAGATTATTAAAAGCTACTGATTTATATCACTTTAAAGATATATTTTCCAAAAATAACATTTCTTTTTTAATTAAATAATGAATTTATTTAAATAATAATGTGCTGTTAATTTTAATCGTTTAATTTATTAACAAAGGAATTTAGTAATTTTCTAATATATCACGAAAGTTAAAGTAAGAAAATATAAATTACATAAATACATTACATAAATACTATATAGGTGTGTATGTAGTATTCAATTTGCTTGAATTAACAAACTTACTGTATCATTTTTCTAAATTATATTTGAAAATGAATTTATTGTGCATATAACTACTACAAAATCTCGGTCTTACAATAGGAAAAAGTATATTAAACTAAAGCAAATATTGTATAACCGATTTTTTTATTTTTAAAAACATGCAATTATAAGTAAAAGATAAGTTTACGTTTAGACACAGAAAATATTTCAGTAATTTTTTAATTTCAATACAGCGATACAAACACTAATTTCAATTTTTCAATAATTTAACTTGAACGTCATTTCAATAAATTCAAAAATAATCGGCAAAATAGTAGCGTTTTACTAATTTTGAATTTCCATAAGTAATATAACATATATGAAGCTTAAAATAAAGATTTTCAAGATTAAAACAATTGACAGACTTTTCTCAACTGAGTTTCAATTGAAACATACAGCACAATTGCAATTACACAATAACTTCCCTTTCACCACGCCTTTACAGTTTCGAAAGTACACAATCCAAACTTCACGTATTATTAGATTTTCTATGCGTTTTTCTGGCAGTATGTTTCTTTCGAGTGAGGGGATGGGGTAGGAAAGATGGTGAGAATCGAGAGAAATCACGACGATACGTATGTAGTTACAATCGGTAAGCTCACAGGGAGGCGCGATTACTTTAAGAAGTCGCGCCTGCGCGCAAGTAGGATAAGGCGTTTTCACGATGGCCGTGGAAAGGGTGATGCCAATTTGATGTCTCCGGAATCCACGACATGTAAGAAAATAGACGTGTGACCGCGTTTTTCTTTTTATTAACTGTTTGCTTCTCTTATTCTTTCTTTCTCTCTTGCTCGTATACATGTAACAAAATTATGTACAATGAAGCAATAATAATAAAATTCCATTAGAGTAACTACTACGCTTACTTAATAAACATTGCATATATTATATGCTTGTAATATTTATTAAAAAAACGGTTTTCAAAATCAGTTTTAAACAACACAAACTCATTTTATTCTATGTACAACTACCAGCTTTAGATTTTTACTAAACATATACAATCGATATTTAAGAGTACGCAACTTCAAAACTTTCATTATAAATCAAAACAAAATTGCTCAAATTTCTTTTTAACATATGAATTGTGTTATTTGCTATGTGTATAAAAATGAACTCTATTATTGGTTTATTAAAACTCAGTTTTTTTGTGTACGGGCATCCAAAATGTTATTCTTCTATATATATTTAATGTAAACTACTGTAAAATAAATTAAACTATGTAGGAATTTGAATTAGTCTTATAGACTACATATGTAATATAATTTATCTAAAGAGACTATTGTAAATAATTTTTAAAATATATTTATTGATAAATGATATGACATATATGACTATATATAACAATGAACACTTTTATGAAATAATACAAATTAATCCAATAATTTTGAACTTAAATTATTTAAAACATATATGATCAACTATATAACGAAGAAAGCATTATAACTAAATAGATTTTCTATTATTATAGAAATGCAAATATTGTAATATTTTTCTTTATTTTCAAGACTCATGGTCTTAAAAAGCAAACAAATTTATATTGTCGATAAAATGTAAACAATAACCATTCTTTAATACAAGGTATTGGATAACTACTGTTTAAATCAACCGTTCCTTAGAATCCTATATTATTTTTCAAAAAATAAATAACACCATTAATTTTTACAATAAATCAATTGGGTATAATATTTTAAATTAGTGAATACTAAATATTAATACTAGAATTTATAATTATGTATATTATGATATAAAGTAAGTTATTCATACAATTGCATTTAGAAAAATATTATTATTATTTCTATTATATTTCTAATGCAATGGCTTGCGTTCTACCTTAAAAAGATAAAAAATAAGAAATAGTATGTATCGTATACAACATTCGTATAGCAGAGATATCGGTACCCTCCCAATGTATGAGTGTTTTTCTCTGTGCCCTACATTAATTGAATATTTACATAACTTTTGTAATCATTTAGTTTCTATTATTTAATGCAAAATGCAAATTATAATAAATATAATATAAACACATGTTTCAATTGAGGAAGAGATTTAATTGTACTCGATCGAACGGTTTATTTTTTTCAATTATCTTTGCAGCCCTCCTCACGTACATATTTAACACACATTGAAATTTAATACACAATTACTCAATCATCATGGCTGCACAAGGCGTAATAAATCTAATGAATAACATTATTCAATCATTTCTCTCTCTCTCTCTCTGTCTTTTTCTGTGATTGCTTAGCATCTCTTACCGATAATTTTCTCACTCCTCTGCTAGTCATTAGGCGATATAATTATACATTAAATCAATACGATCTATTAGCGGGGCCTATGCTCTCTCTCTCTCTCTTTCTCATGTATATCTATACTCATATGTTTCATGAAGTAGGAGTAAGGATATACAGTGCACTAGTGCTCATAGGAGCAAAAACTCGCAGAGCCTTCAGTGAGCGTACATAGCAGTTGGCCGCAAAGGAGTTTACGTTTGATGATGTAGATCGTCGTAGAGCGATGATGGCATAAGGGCCACGTGCGCTACGCTTCTTTGACTGCTCCCTAGAGAATAAAATCTCTCTGTTCTTCCTACATTCTCTCTCCCTCTATTTTATCTCTCTCGAACACGCCTTTACTTCTGCCCTCTGTTTCCTTCTTTTAAATAACATTCTATTTTTTTTATGTACTCTTACTACGCACAAACTATATATGCTGTTTTCTCATTTTCTCTTTTGAATTTCTTTTTAGCCGACGCCCTCTTTCCCTCTAGATTTGTGGGCTCGTTTATTCACTGTTGGTTTTATTCTGCCGAGCGGCAGCATCTACTCTCCTTTTCTCAATTTTTCAACGCTGGATGTTCATTCGTTGGTTTGCAATATTCTTTCTCTCTCGTTTTCACCCGTGAATCTTCGTCCATTTCAATGATGTGGGACGTTACAGCGAAGGCGATAGCACTGGTACCGGCAGCCGCCTGAATTGACCAAAGAATCACAATTTTTTTGTGTTACCGCCACACATATGTTTTTTAATTAAAAATCTGTCTTTCAATTTTCAGCTTCTCTCCAATCGCGAAATTTTTTCTTTCTTTTTCTCAAGGTCAAATTCGACGAATATTTCCTCATGCACGTCTCTGGCTGTGCATCACCGACAAGAACAAGATAACTCAAATCCACGCTTATTTTTATCGAGGTGCAATACTATGCTAGTTTATTTCTTTCACTTTTTTATGTTAGGTAAATGACGATTATTTTACGCTGTCTATCAAAAGTAAATTTATGAAATCTTGCTTCTAATATGCACCTCTATATGGGAGACACGTTCTACAAAATTAAAAGGTACTCTTTTTTTGTGTATTTTAAATACTTCGTTTATCTTCTCGATACAAATACAGCTTATTCAAAGCCACTGGATTTTCATTTCACTATAACAATATATGTTTCAGTTATGTACTTACTTAACGTCTTAGCTTAGCAAAACTAGGAAAGTCAAGGATGGAATTTAAAATTTTTCTGAGAATAAGAGCTTGTAAAAATAAGAATACAAAAATAAATTATAAAAATTTTAGTTTATGTTAAAACTAATAGTTTCACTATTTTTATTTTTCATTATTAAAGTTGATTAAGATATTATATTACATTATATACAACACACATGAAACGAAATATAAGAACTATAGGAGAACCATATTTTCGAACTGAAGATATTACTTAAAATAGCACGTATTTTTAATTATATTAAGAAAGGATGAGATATTTGGCAACTTAAATATTTTAATTATCGATATACTTGTTCATGAATTTGAATTCAAAAATAAATTAATCTAATAATGATTACATATTTTTCATATATTCTTTCTATTGATTAAAATATTATTTCAAATATTATTTTCTATAATTATTTAAAAACAATATAATTGTTATCTAGTTATTTAATTTATTTAACTTATAACTTACACATGGAAATGTTAAATGCATACATTGATTTGGAGATAAATGATTTTGGGAAACTTAGATGTTTAAAAATAATTTATTATCAAGAACAAGAATTCTATAAAGCAAAAAATCATCGACAAAAATGAAATTCTCTCTTTTATAAAAATTCTTTTATAAATTTACATATTTTTGGTAAAATAAAATTTAAATAGATGTACTTGAAAATTAAAGTTTTAACTCGGAAACAACATATGTGCAAAGTTCCTCGTGAATTTGTGCAAGAAGAATCAAAAGAAGCTGAAGAAACCAAAGAAGAAAAAAGAAAGAGGTGAGAGAAACAAGTTTGAGAAATATCTTACCGCAAACATGATACATATTACAGAGTTGATCCAAACACGTGCTAAAATAAAATAAAATACAACACTGGTCTGCAATCACACATATACCCATCTCACCATTCTACCTGCAAGAACTCACACTTGAATGCTTTTCACCTGTTGAGCAGAAATGCACGTAAAATAAAAGGAAAAGAAAAACGGAGGACAAAAATACATCCCAGACCATTGATATTGTATGCTAGTATAGTGCGAAACACAAATGAGATGGAAATAATGTCACAAGTCCACATCGTGGCTTTGCAAGAAGTTATACACTACAAGCAACCTTGATACGTATACTTAACTAGTGCAGAGAGAGAGAGTGAGAAAATGAGGGGAACTCCCATTGTCAGCTAGTACTATGGACACATTGTACTCTTTTTGAGCCATCACAAAAGCTCGGGGCTCTCTAGCTATTGCGTAAGCGTTTTATATTCATCGAGAGAACGAGAGTCGCTCGTATAAAGACGAAAAGAAAGACGCTCGACGTCTTGAATCTCACATATACAAAGCGCCACAACGCGGGAGAATAATCGGAAACATTTAGAAGATCGTTCTTTTTCAGTGCTAACGCGCCAACAATCTCATCTGTTACGCAGTGACTTCTATTTTGTCGTCAACCTTAAACTTTCATCGTGCATCTTAGATGCTGAACTATTTGGTATCGCGTTCTATGCAGAAACCTTAACAAGAAAGTTATTAAAATGCGGCTCAAGTACGTTGTCAATCTAGCTAATGTTTAGTTTTAAAGAAAATTAATAAATATTGTCGAAAATTCTAAACAATTGCTTAACAATAAGAATAAATAAAATTAAAATATAAGTTGAGTAACATTTTCTTTTAAGCTAGAATTAAACCAAATAGTCGCCGATGCAATAGTGACCGCATCCGACATAATAATCACAAACTTTTCATCGATCTGCATTCGTAGAGGCAATCGTATTCCGAGCACTCGAGTCATCCTGGGATCGTCAGTCACAATCAGAATAGAAGTGATATTACATCTTACAAGATCAAAAACGTCTTACTCGTCTCGCGCTTCGAGAAACGCGAGCACGCATGTATCGCAAGGACTAATGTGCAGCACCGTCGATGGATAACCGAGTCGGTGGCAGCACGTTCAATGGCTGCCGAATGAATGTGAGTATTAAGAGGCGATTATGCGCATCGCTTGCTCAATGCGCCCGATTAGAATACCTTGGCATTGCTGCTGCTGCCGAATCTCAACGGAACACTCAAGGAGGCAATGGATCGGAGATAATTGACGCGTAACAACTCGTCCTTTCAATTTCACAATCCGCTACTTCCTCCCGAACGACTCGGTTAATTCGAGCAAGACATCCCTCCAGTACTGCGACACCTCTCTCGACTATCCTTGAGTTCAGTACTTCCGGTTGAAGACGATTTTCGGTAGCACGTCGACCGACGTAACTTTGACTCTCTTTTTTTCGTTTACGCTTGTGAGATGTTTTAGTTATGTCAGAGCTTCGTGACTTAGAATTAAGGTTCGGCCTATGCCTTTTCCTATCCATTTTCTTAATTTCTTTTATTATTTACCTTCGAAATTCCCTTCAAAACATCCTCTGAGCTCACATTGTTATTATTAGTTTAACAACAATTCCTTTAAATAAGGTCTATTGCAACCATAATTACATTAGTTATTGATGAACATCTTTAATTTATAAATAAATTTAAAAATTTTATTTCTTATTCGTATAATATATTTATAAATTTTAATCTACTTGCTAAAATCAACGAAAAATTAAAAAATATTCATTTTATATTATTACTTTTATTTATAAAAATATTATATTTATTCCAAATATATCACACTTTATATTATTATAATGTTGCTAATAACAACTTGTTGTAATATTAATAAAAGGTAATATATATTAATAAATCATATGTGTAATGTTATTTATACAGAATTAAATATTATTGAGAGCAACACTGTGAAAGTTATAAAATAAAATAATATTAATTATAATATTATAAACAATATTTCAAATGAGAAATTTCGTATGAATACTTCCAGGCATTACAGAAAATAAGCGCTAAACGAATCAGAATTATTTCCAAAAAATGCATTTTACATGAAATATTTGGACAACGATAATCTTTCATCGCTAACGTGAACATATTCACGCGTACTATTATATTTTCAACACGAAATACGACCATAGGTATGTACATGTATGAAAGTTAGAAAGTGGAATAAAAAAGAATGCACAAGGCAAACAAAATAACCTCGAAAAATTTCTGTCGTACTTCAGGGCGCACAAATAATCGAAACTTCACTCGATAATGACTACACTGGTTTTTTCTTCTCTCTACTTGTCTCTTTCGACCCGCTCTCTTGAACGAAAGAACATGAAAAAGGAACGCATACTCATATGCTATTCTGAAAGGATAAAATCACGTAAAATCTGACAAGAAGCAAAGAAGGACAGAAATAGGGATGGTCATCTATCTCGCTGTTCCAAATTCCAATTTTGCTGTTAGTCTGACGTTAGATCGCCTCGTGAACACGATAGAATACAGCTTTGCTGGAAGTCGAGTTTATATACATAAAAACGATTAATATTCAAAAGTATCTAATATCTGTTTCTAGTGAAAGAATACACGAAAGTATATATGTAAAGAAGAAAAACTTACAAACTTGACAAATGAAGAGTCGATCCATGCAAGCCATACTTTCAATTACTCTTCTACTTTTACCATTTTGTCATTCAATGTGGATTTAGCGAAATATTTGTCCTTAATGAAGCTTGCAGTTCAAGTAATTTTAGAAATCAGGAAATGGTAATTTCTGTATCGAGTATGAATAAGAATGGATCTTGAAAAATTTCACTTATTGTGTATTGTTATATTAGCCACAAATTAAATTTATGAAGTTGCTTTGTCCATTATTTATTCATCAAAAAAATTAAACATGGTATTTCAAATAAAAATCTGTCAGAACTATTAGATTAGATGAACTAAATAATATTTATTATCAAAACCAATATTTATGCAGAAGAATTTGTAACAACAAAAGACATTTTATAAGTAAACTGTTTACCATTATCTCTCTTCATGATCTCCTTTTCACATTTATTCCATTCTATGCTCTATTCGCATCCCTTAGCGTCTAACTTCCTTGCACTCTTAGGTTACTTGTCAATATTTCTCAAAGACTCTCATTGCTAAGAATAACGAAAAACATGGAGACGGCCAAAATTCACAGCGTCCCAAGCAGGATACAATGCCTTCATCTCCATTTTGGGACGTGAGAATTTATTTCTATTCAGCATTACTCAAGGCAATAATGCATCTTGTTGAGGCATTAGTCAGAAATATATTTGGGCACAATACTATGTTATCCTGAATCATTTCTCCAAATCAGAGTAAAAAACAGGAAAGGAGATCGAGAGTGTCTAAGAAATAATAAACATACTATCCGACACTTTTTTAATATTTAGAAGAGCCAAGGAGAGATGCTAATTTTACTTGTCTCTGTATCATAGGTACGTTTTATAATTGTACATTTCAATATATTTTTTGAAGATGTTAAGGACAAAAATAAAAGAATCGAAGAGAATAGTGAGATAAGAAAAACACTTAAATAAGATTCAATAATTCTCGCAATTATAGTTTTTCATATAAGGTAATATTCCAAAGACTTGACTCTTCTATTGACAGAAGAAACAATTTTCTACTAAAAATTTGAAACTCTCGTACTTTTAGCATCTTATTTAAGATGAAAAGTAACGACAGACTTCTGTCGTAATGATTTAGACATCTTCGAAAGCATCGCTCATTCACTATAGATACCATTTTGTTTGAGTTTCCTTAAAAAATAAAAATTATGCAGAACTATAAAAACAATTCAAACACATAAATAATAATTTATCCTTATTACTATTAGTAGTATGACAAAGTATTTTAGATAAAAACATTAATCTAACTTTATATAACAACCTGCAAAATAGTTGACGGAATAGAAGCCATTATAAATATGGATTTATTAATAATGGCATGAAAAAGAAAATCATTTAATTTTGATAAAGCAGAAAACTACTTTGAAAAATATTATCAACTTTGGAATAATTAATTAATTGAAAATAATATAGTCGTGTAAAATATTTTGATCTTCAGTGCGTTATAATGGTTGCAAATAATGTTCCGATACGAATTACGGACTGTATCGCACTTATGTCGCTCTTACATTTTTTGAAGTTTTCCAGCTTTTTCATTCTAAATAAGGCAAGAAAGATAGAAATACATTTATTTATCCTCTAATACTTGTTACGAATTTTTCCAATATTTCGCCTGTCGTATTAATATTCAGAATTTAACAATTATACTTAATTCGTTCTTCTAATGATTTTACAACGCTATTTATTGTATAAATCGTATATATCGTATGTCGGGTATACAATTATAATTATCATTAGAAAGTATACTTCTTGTATCGGGATGACAACTAGTTTACGAAAGAATATTCAAGAAAGACGCGAGATTGAAGATTCGACATGATTACGATTGGGGCATTAGTCAAACATTTATATTTTTCGACACTTTTGTATGAATTATGGCATTGAGACTTTCGCACAATCACGGATCTAGATCACCGGACGTTCTATCGAATTCCATCCTGATTTTGAAGTCATCAGTGTTTTCTCTTAGCATAAATACATCCTGCTTTTCTAAAACTGTATTTTTACTTTTGTGAGAAAATAATCTGATTTTCCGTCAGAGCACCATGATTTATTATTTGTTATTGTTTATTATTTAACGAGCGTCTGTATGTCTTCATATTCGTATATCCGCAAACGCAAATTTTTATTTGATCTTTAACGAATTCTCTTTTCATTAATTTTCTTTTAAATTAATGCTTTTGAAACATATTATACGCTACATGTCTCCTTATTAAATTCCTTGTCACAATACATAAAATTTCTTCCTATTTTTCATATTACGTTCACAAATCATTTACGTTGATCTAAAAATATTTTACTACAGTCTAAATGATATTTTGAAGGTAAATAATATTAGAAGATAATTTTTAAAAAGTCTTTAATTTCGACGTTTTGTCTTTGATTATATACAGAAATATCAGAAGCCAAAAATTTACTATTCTTTAAATTTTCCATCTTAGTTTGTTTTGAGTGAACTTAGTTTTTAATAAATTTAAATTTAAATATTGTATTTAAAATACATATGGATGTTTCATCTTTTGTAAATATATTAGTTTCTCTATGAATTATTGTATAAAATATTTTTAAATGATCGTGAACAAGAATAAGTAAAAATAAAAAAGCTTATATAAAATCTGACATTTATCGAACCATTTGATTTTCAAAAATGTATTAGTAGTACATTAAGAACTATCAATTCAGTAATCGAGGCCTCTGAAATGAGAATCATGTCAGCATCGATCCGTGACTTTCCTTGATTTTAAATATAGGTAAATATCAGAAAGATAGGGAAAATTTACGTGAATGAAGATTTAACTGTAGAAAGAAATCCATAAAATCACATCTATGAATACGAAAATCTAAGAAACACCTTCAAGTTTTACCGTAATTAAAATGTATGATCAGACATATTTCATAAGAGACTAAAATATTAGGTTTAATATATATTTTTTACAATTTGAAAAACATAACATAATAGCAGAAAAAAATTAAAAAACTTTGTATTAAATTATTAAAAAAATAAATTAAGTTTTGTTGGCGCTCTATAGTTTAATAGTTACAAAAGTAAACTGTTCACATTTGTCAAATCATAAAATTACATGCAAATCAAAATAATAATGTATTACCGATGAAGTTTTAGTATTTTTATTATTAAAAGACAATAGAAGAATAATTCTAGAAATGTTTAGTATTAGCTAGTATAGTAATATCTATTTTGTTTCTGATAACCAAGAATAACAGAGTTTTTAAACAATCAAACTATTCTAATGAAAATCAAGATTAAAGAAACATATCTTGAAATAATGATTTTCTAACCTGATTTAAAGATAGCGATTAATGAAATGGTAAACAACAATGGAAAAATTTAACAGATTTGATGAATATATTAGAAATCAGTCATCTTTAAAAAATAGTCTAAAAAGTACATCTCATATTGCTCATTTTATAATAGTAATATAATTTCGTTAATATTTAGTAACAGAAAATGTGTAATTTAAGAAAGTATACACTCGATCTAAAACTCAACTTTCTCAAGTTCCTTTATTCGATGCACCTATTTGATAAATTTAGAAGTAATACGAATATATGTAACTGTACAGAAAATAAGGTAATGTGAAAAAGAAATGGAAGAATTCAGCAAGCTTTGAATTATATTCGATTATTGACACTCCGTTAAATGCTGGTTGATAAACAGGAAATGAGACTATCTAAGATATAGCTCTAGTGTGAAAAAACAAGTGTCTTAATTTCCCGAGATTTACAATTCTTTATCCAATGTAAAGAAACAAAGTGAGAATATCTCCAAGTCGCAGAGCACCAAGGATTTGATCTAACCACGGAGAACGGAATAATTTACAAATGACCATTTCTTGGAAGGCCGAAGAGTAGTAAGGAGAGCGCGTGCGCATTTGGTTCCATGAGAAAGAGAACTAATACAAGGGCGGGGAGTGAAACAACAAGGCAGAGAGGAGAGATGTCTTTGATGTCTAGGAGAGATACGATGATAATCACGATGGTGCGCTAGCTTTTTCTTACCAATGAAACAGCAAAAATTTATGAAACATTCACCCGAGAAGAATTCCGTAATTTTAGCATATTATTTCTGTTACTAGCTCTTTCCCTCTTTCTTTGTGATTTTAGAAAACGATAAAGTCAAATATTTGCCATTATCGAATAATATTTTGAACGGTCTTATTAATCCTTTCATATAAGGTTAAGAGCTTGTGCGCGAACTTTCGTAATTTAGTACACCATGTAGATTGAAGTAATGAGAATCACACCAATGTAAAATTTCTTAGTAATCTAAAGCTTTTCCTTTAGTTGAAACACTTTTCAAAAAACTTACAATAAATATCTTTATAATTGATGAGATTTTGTACTATTATTATTATAATTACTATACATAACATAATTACTAAGAAATATAAGATACGATCACATTACATAATTGTTCAAGTAATTATGAATCATAAAATCTTATTGAAAAAAATGTACTAAAACGCAAAGTAAAGTGTAAATCGAATTAGATTTGCATGGACAATAACCTAGTAATTTGATTAAAAATCCTGAGTTTTTATTTTATGATTTATGCAACAACTCAAGTACATAAAACTAAAAAAGCTTGCAAAAACAGCTTATTCCGCGAATGTAACTGTAAAGAACAAGAATAATACGATCGTGGTAGTATATATGGAAGAAGATACGGGAGTTGCTATCGCTGCAATGAATTCCTTTTTTCCGTCTCTCTCTCTCTCTCTCTCTCTCTCTCTCTCTCTCTCTCTCTCTGTTTCCCCTCCTCTTACTGCTCCACTCATCGCTCTGTCGCTCTCTCTTTCTCGCGCGCCCTCGCCATTCCCAAGCACTTCCAACCAGCGATACTACTTTTTGCACCCGTTCGGTTGATTGTCTTTTGTGCGTATGTACAGTCCTGTAGACCTCACGACTGGCTACCGCTACAGTTGCAATATCGATACTCGAATCGTATATATAAACTAACACGCATTGATGCCAACACCACCTCTGCAAACGAGTGCAATGCGCCTGCAGGGTTGCTGCACTTAATATAGATCACTGAGAGAAAAAACTTTGCGACGCGAATATCGGGCCCATTCTATTGAATTGCTCCGCAATTACTTCGTTGCATTATAATCATTCCATCTATCTTGGACCGCATTCATTCACATGAAAATCAACAAAATTTTTTTCTTTTTACGAATCTAAGGTTATAATACTTTTTAACGTACTTATACATGTTTCAATTTAATTGCGGATGTAGACTTCTCTTTTGTTTGCCTTTTTTCAAAGAATTTAGAACATATAGTTACTCGAATACTTTATTAATAAATAAGTCTAGAAATTTTCCGTTAGCAGAATCGAAAAATAAATATTAAAATACTAATAATTATCATATATATACCATTTATATAAATGTCTGACTTTTCAGTTGGAATAATTGACCGAAAAACAGGTGCTCGAATACCGGTTTTCCTCTCGGAATTTTTATCTAATCATTTATATTATAAATTAAATTTACGACCTTAATAAAAAATAATACTACACATTGTTAGAGACGTGTCTAGAGAAAATATACAAATAAAATATTTAAATATTATCGTCAGAGACAATCTGAATTTAGCTGTGAATATGAACCTCCTTGATGATCTACATTTGCTAAGAATGTTAACCTACATCGAAAGCAATGACATCTGAACATTATTATTTGGAAAAGGAATAATAATAAGTATTCTGTAATTTTGCTTAAAATAATAATAATATTAAAGTTTATCGAATAACATGAAGAAAGAAGTGTATGCGAAACAAAAACCATTATCAGCAAATTCCTTAAAATTTTTTTATTTTCTTAAAATATTCGTTTTAAAAAAATATCTGATGCATTACTATAAAGACGTATTTATTTGTACTAGAATCATAAGTGGAAAGAAAAACCGAATTAAAGTAAACGACACCCCTCAATTTTCGATAAAAATAACAATCGGTAGTAGATAAGTAGCATAAGTATAGTGCAAAAGACAAAAAATTCGTCTAGCATTAATTAATTATGTAAATGATAAATAAGCGGTAAACTTTGAGTTTTATTGAAACACGCGTAGCATCTTATCTTATGGGGCATTGACTATCAATCTCGAAGAAATTGATTAATTCTCGCACACTATATCTTGGAAAAAACAAAGAAAAATAATAAAAAAAGCTGAAAGTGCTAGAAGATGAAAAAGCTTCTGACAGAGTTTGGAAGATAGAAATAACGCTATCCCTGATCATCTTCTTTGTATTTCGATGGCTTTGCATGAGCTCTCGCAAGATGGCGTTCGCGGACTGCGTGTCCACTTACGCACGGAAGGTGACGTCCTGCTTTCACGCAATCAAATGTGGGCTTCTCTTCGTGAAAGCATTCGTGCAACGCACCGCGCCGGTCCGTCCACCTCTATACATACCAATGGAATAGAAAGCCGCGAGATAAAGTTTATAGGCAATCGAAATCGTATACCGCGCGAGTGGAGGAGAGCCGTATAATATACTGTATAATATCCAGTACACTATCCAAGTATACTGGAATAGAAGATCCGCATTGGATTTAACGAGCTAGGGTATATATAACACAGTTATAGCGAGCTTGCGTACCTGTACATAAGTATGTGGTCATGCGTGCTTGTATGCGGATGGTATTCAAGTTGGAAATGAGGCTTCTTGGCATACCTCCTTCTCTCTATTTGTCCTTTTTTTTCCTGAGATGAGAAAAGGAAAATTCAAATGAATGCTAGTGCATCGTTAAAATAAAATACAAAGATAAAGCAAGCATGTTCATTTTATTTTGGCGAATAAGAGGAGGGGAAAAAGTTACTTTTATAAGTTGACGTTTTACTCGAAAGATTGGAAATACCGTTAATTTTATCAGTGGGAGTATAGGCTCAATCGGTATACCCTACTTATTTATTGGGCCTTCACTCTTTACTCATAAATGTGATTATTTGCGGACGCGAGAACGCGAAAAATGAGAATATAGTAAGAGAATTTACCGATTAACATTTATAGTAGAATATATTCATTGGACGAACTTTTATTGCACCAACTGAATAAATGTAAAAGCCAGCATTTCGAAATTCTCACAAGAAGATAATTAACCTAATAAAAATAATGCGTTCAAAACAACTTCATTATATTTTATTGAAAAAAGATAAGCAATCACATACAAAAGTTACAGATTATATTGAATACACTATTTAGAAAATTTTCATTCATTTTAACTTTATTGTTAAATTATTACATTTAATTTTAATGTCATATTTTAATTCCTATTATATTATTAATTCAATGTAATGAGTCTATGAATTATCTTTCTCTATGAGAGCAGAATTTCTAATAACTATAATATATCTAAATATAAATAAATGATCAAATTTCACCTTAAAGTAATTATTTCCTATTCAATTTATTTTACTGTATAAATCATTAGAGTGTTAAAAAGTGTTACCGAATAATTATAAATGTTTCTTGCCAGATATAATATAGGATCTTCTTTAACACTCAACATCGATCATTAATTTTCTGTAATAATTTCATAATTACTGGCATGCATGCAATTTTTATTCTTGTTGATATCAAAGAAAAATAATTTTCAATTTTAGCTCAAAGAATAAAATTATTTATTGCTATATTGATTAATACAATTAGAGTTTTTCCTTTTTTTAATGGCAAAGTAATAACGTATTACTTAATTAAAATTATTATAATGTCAATCAAGTTCAAAAAATGCACACTTCTTCAGTAACGCAAATGTAATGGAAGGTGTGATGGCAATTAGTTGAATACATAAAATTATACGGCAACTTAATTAAGAAACAAAAAATTCAGAGGAAAAAGTTCCATGAATAAAAACTCGTGCCCACGCTTCAGATTTATGTGATCTATCTCCATTCATTCCTAATTTCTTCTCTCTCTCTCTCTCTCTCTCTCTCTCTCTCTCTGTGTCTCACTCTATATATATATATCACGAACATGCATCCACTGCAAGTAGCAGTATCACTTTTCAGTGTTTATCCTCTCTACTCTCCGTGTACATCACGATACAACTGCTGTCCCCAGATATAGGCGCTTTAAGCTTCTACTATTTTAAGGAAATTTCTTTCTTTTAATGAATATTATCCATGAAAATAAAAAGAAGATACCTTGATTGGCTCGATGGTCGTCTTTACATACTTGTATAATACACAAACAACTTGCAGCCAAAGACGTACAGTCAATTGTTATGTACTCGCGAAGATACAAAAAGAGCGATACAGCTTTTATGAGAGGATTACGCTAAAAGATCTATTATCTAAGTAGATCTAACAAACGTGAGCGAGACAGATAGGTATATAGATAAATAGATTGATTGATTGATAGAAAAACAGGTTTGGTGAGACATAAAAAGACAGACAGAGATCAATGAAAGAATACTGTATGAGGACTTTTAATGAGAAAGCAAACGCTGATAAATTTTTATTAAGAGAAGAAGAATAAAAGAAAGTCAAGAAAAAAGTTTAAACAGATTAATATAATAACCAAGAAAGAAGTTTAAAAAAGTGATATAATAATAATAACCAAGAAAGAAGTTTTAAAAAGTGATATAATAATAATAAGAATTCATTTCAGTTTTATTTTTACTAAAAGATTCTGTGATACTCATAGAGTAAAATGTAAGTACATAAGTAGTAAAAAAAAACATAAAAATACACGGAATAAATTAAAGAATTAACAAATATACTTACAGAAGATAAAAAATTAAACAAAGATTAATCAATTAATTATTTCACTTCCTAAATTTCAATTACATAAGTAAAAACTCATAAAATAGACTTTAATTTTATTCAAAATTACAAACATTAGAAAAAAGAATTAAATACTTGATATTCTTTCAACAATAAATATTTATTCTCTATATTTTATTAGTTTTTTTTAATATTGCTCTTAACCTTTTGTTCCATTTATATCAAAGTAAGAACAACTAACATAAGAGAGTTTTCATTTAATTTTTATATATTATAATTATGTACAATTTCGAGTAATGAAAAATAAAATGTATTACATTTAATGGTGATAAAGCATGATTTTTTAAGTATGAGATCTGGAAATTTATAACGAAAAAATTTTTTATGTCTATTCCAAAATAATTAAATTTAAGTACAAAGCTGTAAAATATAAATAGAAGAGAAATCCTATAAAAATAGTATCTCCTTAATATTAAAAATAAAAATTACTACACTATAGAGAAAAAGGTTACTTAAGTGTAATTTCCGTTTTTGAGTTAATTTCTAATTTCTTCATATAGATATTTCTATTTATTTCGGAAATAATAAAACACTTCATATATTGGAATACATTGATTTTACATAATGTCACGATATATTCATATTAAAAGTAAAAATTTCTATGAAATAAAATTTTTTATATTTTATAAACAATTCATATTCACAAGTAATGTATTAATTTACTAAAAAATAACGATGATTTTTCTTCTTCTTTCCGTAAATTTGAAATATAAAATCGACTTTGCGTAATATTTAATTTTACAGTGCATCTTTTGAACAAGCCATCGAAGATTTATGCGTAACAAAGATCGAACGGTAGTGATCACGAAGAAAGGACCACATTTATTAGATTGACTAAACGATTGACTCTTCCTAGAGTTTGAACGACGATTTCTTCTTTCGTACAACTCGCTCGTATAAGAATAACTGCGTTCGCGATTTATATGTACTTCATCGATCTCTCTCAGGTCCATTCACGAGCGCAACTTCCTTCCAATTAAAATAGCTCCCAGCCTATTGTCCGATCAGACGTCAATTAATATCAGCGATGTAATTACAATAATCATCAGCGAGTCACCCGTTTTCGCAACTACTCACCGACAATACAATGCCAAGCGTCGCTTGAATATAAGTGGACCAGATAATACGTGAAAAGAAATGCTGCTGTCGTAAGAATCTGTGGAATTTCACAGGCTGCTTGATCTCTATCAGCTTGACATCTCTTGCTAGTCTTTTTCCTGGACTAGTGAGTCGTCAACTAAAATACGAACAAAACTTATAAAGTTCTAGCACACATGTTTGCCGTTTCTTTTCAACTGAATGTTTCAGGATACAAAAGTGCCGCCTGTGTGCTTCTCCGTTGACACTGTTTGCCTCCAGAACTCTGATCGTAATCCGTGCGTAATTGCCTTTTATTATCTAATCCTTAAGAACATAATCGATAACTACGACTGGTTGGTACAGAATTGGTTTTCTAACTTATGTAAATCTTACTTTCATGATACTTTATTCAGTATCTAGTTAATATCATTATTCTATATACTTTATTCTAGATACTTTATACCAGTTTCTATAACAATTTAGGAATCTTAATCCATTAACATATAAGCATAGTTTTAAGTAAGTTTATTCGTACATAAAAGTCTATCTCGAAAAAATGCAACTGCAAAGAAGAAGATTATTCGTCATTTGTGTTAGACTTTAATTATAAAAATCATTTATAAATAGTCAAAAAATACTATTTGCGTTTAGCAAATATAACTGACTTTATTATAAATAGCTAATAAAAATCTGATGCATGCAGTGTAAATAATATTTAAATTATCATTTCTTTCAATAATAAATAGATAATTACGATACAGGATACAGTTGACTTTCTCGTGATTTTTACGTAGCTAATATAAAAGTACCTTCTACAAACTCCAAACGTTCAGTGCATTGCTACTTTTCGTTAGTGTGCTCTAATCGATTGCGGATACAGGCAGTTTCCAAAATCGGATTCAGAAAAATAGGAAGAAGTCTAATATGCAAAGGCTAATTCTTCTCTCCTATACAATAGTATCGTAGAACTGGAACATACGAAAGTAATGAGTAAATGCAAAGATAAAATTGATAAGCCATTCGGTTAGTTGATTTAATGATATAAATGATGCAATGAATTCAGCGGCAGCCACTCGACTTGCGTCCGATATCTGCCTAAATAGTACGCGTGTAAAACAATCGGTCTTCTCTTTTCTCGTGCTCTAATACGCACAACTATCACTATGAGCCAACTTGCATAGCACGCAGCTATTTCACTAGCACGTGAATGAGCTTTATTCGCCACATCTCATCCAGGTCGAGGCCATATGACCGGCACTTTTATTTTTGCCGATGAAGCACAGAGTATAACCTTCAATTAACGCACTTCGGAGAGCTTTTTCCCTTTTCACAAGCGACAGCCAAACAGAAAATACCCGCGCTTCTTATTATTATGTGTGGCAAAACAAATTTATGAACAATCTTGTCGTGTATCAATATCAATATTCTACTAGAAAATTCAATTGCTCTAACATTTACAAAAAAAATAAATTTCCTTTTTTTTGTCGATAGACGATCTACCGTAAAATTAGTTCAGTTAAGCGTGCAATTAATGAAGAATGTAACAATGTCTTTGCATTATTACGAAATTATTAAATAGCATTGAATAAGAATTATCTCCATTACCTATATTGTAGTTTGGAATTTCTACAGCATGAATCAACCAGACTTTATTTTTCGAGATATCATCTGACAAACCTTTTTTCTGAAGATTCAATTATATAGTAAATATCTTGTATAAATTAACAGACACATCCTAATACTTAATTTTGGTTCAACTTAATATTTTTATTTCAGAAGTAATCTACTTAAATCTTCATCGAGTCGATGTATTTCTTTTATAAATACAAACAGACAAAAATGTATTAAAGTAGCAATAAGAAAATGCACGCCAATAAATCGTTACAAAAGTGTAGTTTTTTTCTAACATTTATTATATTAAAATATAATGAAAAGCGAAAAAAATATATAGAAAAATAGATCGAGTCCGTAGTCTGTAGATCTCGCCCCTACAGCTTCCCGAGGCTATATAAACGATCATGACCCTTCTTTTTCCATGAACTCTCTTTCTCTCCATCTCTCTTTCTTTCTCCTTATATCGTTCTTCCTCTTTCTCTCTCTCTTTCTCTCTCTTGAACCTTTAGTGGCATAAAACTACGGAAACTACGCTCTATACTCTACGGGCCAATAAATATACCGATCCGTCCTTAGGGCTAAACGCGAGCAAACCGCGACTCCGCGCGAATTATAGGCGTTTTAAAAATATTGTCCCATCATTTATTCAAAGGCTTCTACTGGTCTAAGGAATTGCTTTTCGATACTGTCTTTCGATCACAGTTTTTCAAACAACCCTACCTCAACTTGAATTTGTATTATTGAAGGCGTGCAGTACATACTGGAAGAAGATAGAGCCAAACAGCGAGAGAGTGGATACTACTGCAGAGTTTTACAGACTCATGAAAAAGAAGAAGTTCAATATCCCTCGATATAGAGTCTTGAATTCACTTATTTTTTTAAGATAACGTCTGTTGAATGTTATGTACGATGTATTTACACATAAATTGTCACTGTTCACGTAATCAATACTTTGTGAATTATAAATTCTAGTAATTATTCCATTTATTTAAAAGATAGGATAGTTAATCTCAAATTACTTCAAGCACAATTTCAGTTTTCCAACTAAATACTGAATTATCAGATTATAAAATTATAAAACAATACAAATTTTTTAATGAATCATTCGATGAGTGACTGTATCTGTATACGAGAAATTTTGTCTTCTAATGTATTCATAATTTATATTATTTTCAAAAAATTCCTATTGTACATAAATACTAAAGATACAAAAAGGATAGATAAGAAAAATAGATGTATGAATATAATTTTATGAATATAAATCTTTCTAAGTACAATTACAAATAATTTATGAATAAACAATCATATTTTATATATTATAAATGATAATATTATGTACTTTTTCATCTTATTAATTTTCATAATAATTCTTATTGCTCAATAAATAATGAATTTTTTTTATCAAATCTCAAACATTTTTCAATTCATAAATTTAACATTAACAATTAATAAAGCATTACTTTAGCATTTAACAAACGTTTGAATATATATATATTATAATAAAACTTTTAAGTTGCATAATAACTTACTGTTGAAAGTAATTTATAACAAAATTATATTCTTTATTTAATATACAAAAACAGAAAAATGTACTTTATCTAGAAAGAATGATACAGACATTTGCTAAGCAATATCCTAAATAGCAACATTATAATAGAAATCCATTACGTATATATCCATATAATACAACTAGTAGCTGAGCCATGAAATATAATTACACATAATTTTGAAATAAATATATATTATAATTATAATTATATTATATATATAAACATTATAACAATAAAAAGAAAATGCTTAATGCCGAAAATATTTTAATACCTAACATAGGCAGAGGCTTGAAATTCAATAATAATAAGACTTAAAATTACTTGTTTTGAGACAACTTCAAAAATTAAAAATAAAACTTTTGTAAAATTTTTGACAAGGATGGAATAAGAATTTGGAACAATTAAAAATTGATTGATTTAATTTTCAATCCATTGGTCATTTTTAGTTATTCAATCACTATTTTATTTCCATTTCATCTATTAAAAAAAGATAATTAATAATTTAATCTAATATATTAAATAAGCTTGTGTGACTTATCTCTTGTAATACGTCAAATATGCGCACTATAAAATATCGAAGTACTCTTAAAAGATTTCGAACATTCGGAAAAAAGAAAGATCCGTAAACGCTCGCCAACACAAAAAAAACAAATAAAAAATAATTAAATGTCAAAACATAATGCCTACATCGGTAGTAAGTACGTGAACCTCGATTTAGTAACCGATGCCTTTCTTCCTTTCATCTCTTTTTTATTCTTTGTCGTATAAAAACACTTTTTTATAACGTTTATTTATAAACAATTATTTATAACGTTTTGTTTATAACGTTTTTTAATACGTATTTCTACCTACCTATATTAAACAGATATCGAACTGAGACAAACATACCCTTACGCAAATGTAAATATTGCTATTAAGAAGTAAAATATGATGCAACAAACACATAAGTTCTTAATTCTATAATTATTAATTATCATATTACTTTACTTTACAAAAAATAACTTAAAACTAAAACGTATGCTAACTAAATATTCTAAAACATTTCTAATATTGTTTCTAACATTGATGCAATTCTAAGATCTTAATTTGTTTCATGTTTTGTCAAAAATGACTCAGATTAGTTGAATCAGGATTCAGGCGTTAATGTGGAGTAGTAGTTGACTGCATGATTATACATCTATTAACACCTAGTGATCACCTTCGTACTTCTTTCCCCTTTCTCTCACACACATACAACTCCCATACTCTCTCTCTCTCTCTCTCTGTGTACTCTCTCAATGACAAGTATGTGTATAAAAGAAGCTCTTCTCAAGGAGTGTCTTGAATTATTTTCCTGCAAGTTCTTTCCTTCAGCAATTATATCTGCAAATATTTTTTTCCAAAAGAGGAACCCATGATAGAGAAAGATAGATAAACATGAAACCCTTCTTCATTTTATCTTTGACATTGTTTATTCCTATTGCCATTGAAGTTATCAAGTCAATCGATCACACTTGTAGAGAAATTGAAGTGACACCTAGTGAAGAACAATTTTTTATTCGAGTGTATCAATTACTTGTATCTACAGATTATGGTAATGTACTGTTAATCGAATATATCCTTTAGAAAATGGCTTTGAACAACTGCGAATCTCTCAAAGAAGCATCAAGACTCTACTTTGTCTTAGAAAACCAAAAGTTAAAAAGGACGTATAATTTGCTTAAATTTAAAACATTTCCTTAATTATTGAATGAGAAGTATTCAACGCAATTAATATTTTTATTTGATATGTAAATTATAATTTTCAATACATTCTAGTATTTCAATTACAATCAACCTTTTATCTCAGTTTTCATAATAATATAATTATGGAATTGTGATTTAGAAATAGTAAAATAATTTAAATAATGGCTTGAAAAAATTATGGGTAAATAAGTTCTACAACATTTTATCGAATAAAATATTTAGCATTATATGTATGTAAAAATAATTTTATATTAGTACTGAATGATTTGTTTAAATAGCTTCTGAAAAAATTGCTTAATTTATGTATGAACCCTCTTATTAAATAATATATAAAATACTTATGCTTAAGCTACTGTACTAGTTACTATCAACTATTACATTGTTTGAAACCAATTTAACCGATTTAAAAGAAATTATTTCAGCTTCAACTACTGATATAACTGGAGAAAGTATAAAGATTTTCAATTCTACATGTCATAAATAGAAAATACAATTACAATAGGCATAAATATGTTTAAAATTATTAGTATGTAACGAATTTAAATAACGAGCTGTTCTTTACGACTGTAGCCATTGATCATCTTTTTAAGCAATTAACACATTGAGATTGAAAAAATATTAGAAATATGAATCCCATCATCTGTATATAGAACCCGTTTTAACTTTACAATTTACGAAATTATTAAAATTATTAAACGTATATATATGCTTATTTAGACGACTTTCATTAAATTTTATTAGCCACTCAAAATTAATAGAATAAAAATATATCAGAATATTAACATTTCAATCTTAGCCGTTTCTTTTTATTTTATCTTAAAATACACAGTTTATACATAATTTAATTTTATTATGATGAACTTTTAAGCCAACATTTTTAATTTAATTCGCCTGAAAATGTAAAATTTATACTTACTACTTAAGAATTCGAAAGTTGTAAAATTAATAAAATTAATCATTTAAATACACTGTATCAATAAAAATTTTATATTTTTATATTTCAGGTAAGATATGTTCCATTGAAGGATTAATGATTCTTATTTTCGAAATTACTTAAACTTATAACGTAAGTTAAATAGTCTATTTAATTTTAGTAAAAATATTGTATATAAATGGTAATTTAGTGATTGAAAAAATACGGGATTTGATATTCATAATAGATAAAAATCGAGAGTAAAGATGGTATTTACGTAATTTTCTCGAGTAAAGAAAAATGACTGAAATAAAAGAAATACTTCTAGAAGTTAAAAAGTCCACTTTCTAAATAAGCGGCATAAACAACTTCTTGAAATATTTATTTATTTATAAATTTGAAATATAAGAACGTTATCATTCTATCAGAAGCCTAAAAAATCTAAGACACTTCTGCTTGCGTAGAACGTTAATTTTAGTTGCAGTCAATATACAATCATCATCACTATATAACCACAAACATAATCACATAACTCTCGCTTGAGCTCAGAGTCGCAAGGAGCCTGTTTATAAATTATGCAAACGACACGCGCTCGCTCGTTCGCTTTGCTCGACGTTGCAATAAAAGTGCAATAAAAAGAGTTGCGCACACGAATAAATCGAAACACACAGACGCCTAAGCTTAAGCACATAATGTGTTAAAAAAATTTTGCATTTAAAATCCACCTTTCCTTAAGGTACAAATTGGTATTTGATGAATTGAAAGAGCGCCATACAAAAATCAAAATTGGAAAGTGCGTGCATACACATGAAGAGTCTTAGCCAGGATCGCTTTAAGTGTAGGATCCCGTGTTTTCACGGCTAACGAACTCCGAACGCTCAGCCAATCAATAGCCGCGGCGTAATGATAGTTTTAGAGAGGCGTTTTATAACTCGCGTATATCGGCATTCGCTGCTGCGCCCGTCGCTTTATTGACATCAGTAATTAAGAGCAGCATTTCACACGAACTGCTTCGCAGAACCATACCTATAGAACTGCGTGATCCATATTTAAATGACTTTTTGCACGAAAACGGATATTGGTATTTCACCTTCATTCGTGTTTTATCTTTAAAAATTAAGACATATACGCCAGCATTTTTTCATTGAAATACAGTGTCTTGCGTGAGAAATACTTATTAGATTCATGCAGTTTCCCAGCAAATATTTTTATGAGCAAAAATTATTTCTCGAGTACAAGAAAACTTTCTTAAGGATGTGAAAGATATTAATTATCGATCAAATAATTAATACTATTTAATAGAGTGTTAAATCTTTAAATTTTTTGAATTTTATTCTTTGCGTAAATGCTACTAGCGCGAATAGAAAGTATCGTTTGAGATTTTTGTAAATACCTTATCTATTCTATCATATAATAACGATCAAGAAAATAAACAAAATTTATAAAACGGAATATTTGAATAACTTTTGCTAATCACAAATATTTTCTACTATTTTACTAAATAAAGTTGTTGCCCATCTTATATTTCAAATAATAATAGAATTTAATAGCAGGATCAAAATTATCTTCTTATGAAAAAATATTCTGTCAAAAAATTTTAAAATACATAGATATTACATTCTATACCATTCTTAAATATTTATATAATTATATACATAATTTTCTATTTCTTAATATTTGGAAGTAAAACTAAATTCGACAATCATTTTCCTTTATCAATTTTAAGACTCATTTTTTTACTTCACAATGGGATACTTAGAAATAAAATCGTTTTTGTAAAAACAAAAGATACAAAAGAAGTCATTATGTGATTTCATGTGAAGAGCGGAACCAACGTGGATTATTTCCCATCAGCCAGATGTGGCAGAGCGTGGACAGAGACTCAAAAAGATTGTCGGCGCGCTAAATGTAAAACCGTGGGTCGAATTCTCTTGAAACATATATATATAAGCATCAATGACTACACCATGCTTCAAAAGATAAACCTATACGTGTGGTGCTGTATGGAGGTGTAATTATGTATGTCTGTGTGTAAAAAAGAAAGATAGAGAAACAGACGAACGAAGAGAAACAGAAAAAGTGATCTGCTCCTGTTGTATCTATACGTCCCTATCTTGGCTCTGTTCTTAGAGCACGTATGGGCTACACATGTCCAAATTATTATTGTCTGAAATACAACTCCAGACGTCTTTTCCTCTTTCTTTGTCTTTTTTTCTGTTCCTTTTTTTCTTCCCTTTAATGAAATTATAATTTTTCTCGTTCAAAAATATTTCCAAATATAAGTACTAGAATTCATATATACAGCAAACACGATAATATCCTTTCATTAAACTGTAATGTGATTTACTTGTTAAAATAAAATACATTGTAATTAATTTATAAAAAACTTGATAACTTAGTAAAATAGAAAGAAAAAACTGGATACACATATTAATTGATAAAAAATATAAATTTAACTTATACGAATCTTTTAATCTTTATTATTAATTAAAAATCTTGCACAAAAGAATTTGGTCGTTGAATTATTAAACTTTTAATAAGTTACGAAGGCTGCAAAATTTTCTTCTAAATTGATGAGACTAGTACTTATCAATAATAATGAATTTTTACATAATAAAATTTACATAAACAGAACAGCGAAAATACTATTAAACTCTTTCCAATTCAGTAATACTTCAGAAATAAAACTGCGAAATAGAGTTTATTCTCGAATAAATAAGAAATTTGATTAACGTCACGAAAACTGTGGGAAAGAGTATAAATGTTAAGGAGAAAAGTAAAAGGGTAAAACAAAAAACTCACAAGTAAGCCAACAACTGTTTAATGGTCACTGCATACTAAACTTCGAACTTCTACTGTGAAATGTAACCCTTGCAAAGTATATCCGACGAGATATAAATTGTCACGAAAGAGAACGTACACACAGCAGGCGCACGCGCATACATAGAGGGACCGAGAGATGCATGCGTAGACTATGGAATAACGAAGAACAAGTGCGGCGTCAAATTGCCGAGCCACGGTGATACAACCGCAAAGGGCAAAAGGGGGCGAGGGTATTTAGTTTTGGCACGTGCTCTCTCTGATCACCGGATGTCGCCCGTTCACGAAGCGAGCTTCAGCCTTCCGTTAAAAGCTTGCCGCGGTATTACTATATCGCGCTAGTACCGATGTCATGCTGACGACATCTACTACAACGAACTAGTGTATGTATTTTATACTAATTCTTTCTAGCCGCTCTTCCAACAAGCCCTGCTTACGATAAACTAAAATACTTTTTTTTTACTTTTTAAAGACAGAACTTACACAGACATTATACTTTTTTTCATTTAAATATATGTTTTTGTTATTTTATATAGATTTTTATACTAAAAGCTCTTGAAGTGTAGGATTTATATATGTATAATAGAAAAAAATTGTTTGATAGGATGCGTATAAATAATACGTTGGCGTTTAAACAGTGAATTATTACGCCTGTAACTTGTAATTTGTAAGATTCGTTCGGTAGATATGCTTCTGTAAATGTTCAGTTTACGATTCCTTTACCTTACGTTTATTCACCAACACTCGTATTTTGAGTAGAACAGTATATCAATTATCATGTCAAGTTTCGTTTCTGACACTTTGTCTTTTATTTCTGAGTTTTATTCCGATGAATCTAAATTTATTATTCATAATCAATGTTTTTATCTTCCATAAAATTGACAGTTAAATTTGTTTTAAATTATAAACAGATAAGCTCTATTAATTCTTATATAAATAATAACTATATTATATAAATAATAAAAACTATAAATAAACTAATTATTTATAGTTTTTATTTCCATTGGTAGAAGAATGCTTAGAGTTAAAAGAAACTATTTAAATATATTCTTATGCTATACACCAAATTATATTTAAAAAAATTAGAAAATTTTTCTGAGACTTTTTTCTCGTGTAGATAATAAAATTTAAATCATAGCCATTTAATTGTTCTACAAGGCGATAAAATTTAAATGTTTGTCTATAAAAATAGCCATCACATTTTTATTAAAATGCATTTTACGAAATAAATAAAATTATTTAATATGATGATTTATAATTAAGAAGCTCTACTTTATTTTCATAAAGTAGTAAGCATTTGTAAAAAAATAATTATAAGATTGGTGCAAATTTTTTAGGATGTTCCTTTTAGTATTGTAATTAAAGAGATTCTTCCATTACAACTAAAACAGCCTTCGTTGTATAACTATAACTATGTATACAGTACCTTCTTTGTATTGAAAACATCAACGCGGATTATAAGTTTTATAATTACCACCATCTCAAATAATTATATTCTATTTATTGCTCCATGACTGAAAGTAAAATGTCAATAAGAGAATTTTCCTGTAATATAAAGATTTAAGGTAAATGAAAAATAATTTGACGTTTAAAAGAGATAATTTTGTTTACACACAAATTATTAGAAACCAATGCTATTCAATGCTACAATTTGTGACGCCGATTTTCTTCATTCCAGGAATGTAGTTGAAAGTACAAAATCTTCGATGATTGCTGTGGTTGTAATGTCCGCCTTAAATACTAGTGCCGATCAATTGTTGCTTCTAGAGTTATAATTGTAGTTGCTGTAATTTCATATTTTTGCCACATACTCTTATAACGAAGTAATTAAATAATAATCGCAAAGGAATTTCGAAGTATCTTTGCACAAGGAAAATAGAAAGGTCCCGTATATCGAATATTTCAAAAAAATACTTTAAAAGTTTCATGCATTACTTTTATTTTTCAATATGCGTATAAGAAGTATTAAGATCGTTCTCCTTGTCATAAAGGCGAATAAAATAAGCCAATCGTTAAACTTCAGCGTTATTACGTATACGCTTGCATTACCCCACATGTCACCCTTCTGCTGTGCTCAGATATATTTTATACAAGAAATTTACCATCGTTGTTGTTGCATAGATTTTCCAATTATCTGCATATACGTCAATTAAGCAGCAAGACGATTTCTTGCCGTTTCAGTGGACAACGCATACACGTACATGCAAGCGCTGCATTTAGAAATTTCGCTCTTCTTCTGTCCATTCGCTTCCTGAGTTCTTTCATCTTATCGGATAAAACGGGATTCCGTGGCAATGAGGAAACATCCCTGTATATGCAACCAAGGGAAAAAATCTAAAAAGAGGAGGGAGGTAACTTTCTTGAAATAAATGGAAGTCTACGAACGAGCAAACGCTACGACTTCCTTTAAGCTATGTACACTTATGCAGTATAATAACACTGTAACATTCTTATCAATAACTGCCTGTTTATAATTATATTTTATACTATCCCGTTTCTTTTGCCATAATAATTAGTATTCTTAGAAGACTTACTCATCATCGATCAATTCCTGAATAATATTCAGTACTTGTATTATAATGTGCACGTACCAGGGATTTTAATTTATTGATTTTTTTATTATAGATGATTTTATTATATTTTTATTATAATTTTTATTATAAGATTATAGATATTTATTACTATTTATTTATTGTAGATAATGGTTATGAGGCATTGTTCGACAAAAAAGTTTTCGTTCGAATAAAATATCATTCGATGAGCGTTCGTAATTTCTGTAAATACAGAAACTAACTATTTGAGAAATTAACCTACTGCTTTACGATTATTTACCATTTATGCTAATAATTCTTACAACACATTGTAAAGAAAAGAACTAATAAAATTTTTACAATCACCAAACAATTGCAAATTTACAATTTTTCGTTATTTATGTTACTAAAATTATTAAATAAAGTTATTTTAAAAACAATACATTATTATTTACGTTATATTATTGGAATTGATTTGTTGAAACCCAATTTTAAAAATTTATATTTTTTTAAAGAGAACTCAATCATTTCAATTATAATTCAACTTTAATTTTAATATTAAATTCATGATTAATATATGATGTTAATACATCATGTATTAACATTGTATTTTTTCAGAATCTTAATTTGAAAAGACTTATAATTATACAGTTAGAATGATAAAATAATTGAGTATAGTCGTCACATTAAATGTGAACAAAGTTGCTAGCGAAAATCATAAACATTTGTATGCCTAGTGAAATAAAATATCAAAATCATGCAAATGAATAACAAATGAGACATAAAATCTACTACCAGTATCTAGAATTCTAATCTATTTCAAGTTATATAAGTCTATATTTCATTATCAAATACGTCAACGTAATATTAATTAAATCTCTGATAACAATTTTTTCCAACATAGCAGGTAACTACCAGAAGGTAACTACCTTCTATTGAAGTTTAGAATACTTTAGTTATCTATAAAGAGAAAATCATCTACTTAGCTTAGAAATATGTATAAATTAATACTACCGTAAGTTGAAAAACGATTTGAATATAATTAATAAGAGAAATTGTATAATAGAAAATTATACTTAAGTAATTCGTTGAATTACAAAAAAATAAAAGTTCTTTCTCACAAAAGAATATATATTCACAGAATAATTTGCAATAAAATAATGGGTGTGCATTGCAATAATAATGCAATGCACACCCATGTAAGCAGTTATGAAATAAAAAAATATCATAAGCATCTAATGTTCCAATAATAAAAGAAGAGTAGTATTGCTCTTTATAGTAGATTCCTAAATTAAAGAATCAAAGAAAGATGATTCAGTAATTATTCGGAAGTGTCAAAACTGCTAGATTTAATGCTGGTACGTAAAGGAAACAAAAAGAAAGATAGACACTGCAGAGTCGTATGTTTAACGAGCAATCATCAAATTAAATTAAACGACATGCGAAACGTTAAAAGCTGCATTTGCGAGTAGCGAGTGCACGCGCGGTTACACAGCGTTAACTCGTATTGCGAGCACCAGTAAGTGCATCGTTGACCAACCAATGCTATCGTGCTGCCGCTTACAGTCTATGTCCTCTCTCTCTCTCTCTCTCTCTCTCTCTCTCTGACTCTCTCATCGTCGTCAACACCGTCGTTATGCCATAGATCTGTCTTCCTTATTAGTGCGGATATCTGTAGTGTATACACTTCAAAGAATTTTCTAAACGTGTACGTAGGTTAGTATGTTATATAATCTAGTAAATCGTTTATTTGCATCTCTTTCTCTTCAGTTCTTACGTTACTTTTTTTGGTTTTTAATTTTTTAATCTTTTTACGAATTCCACATTTTAATGTTCGTTAACGAGTGCATAATGTCAGTATTTTTTCGAATTATAAAAGGGTTTTAAGCCTTGCAGAAATAACGACAATTTAATTGGAGATCTAATCTTTTATTACATACCTCTGCAACGTATACGTTACTGTTAATATTAATTTTACTTTTATCTATGAAAAAGATTAGAAAATCCAATCAATGATTAACCACCGATATAAATTAATTCAGTTTTTATATTAAAAAAAAAAAATTTTTAAGCCGAAAATGACAAACATTTGAAAATCGAAATAATGAATTATTTTTATGAATCAATTTTACCAATAAGTTTTTATGTATTTAAAGCATTTTAGTTTATTTATTATCTAAAAATACCTTCTTTCATAATGAAATTCAAATTGAAATACAAAATAAAAATTCAAACGTTTACTGTAATATACAAATTATTCTTTATGAAGAAAAAAATAATAATAAAATACTTCAGTGTTTCATTATGGTTATTATGCCAAAAGTATATTTGTACTCGAATTGATAATCCAAGCATACAATGCTTGAAATTTTATTTTAGTATCATTCAATTAGTGACATTCAAATGATTATTTTAAAAAATTCATTTTAAAATAATAAAGTATTTAAAACAATGACACCGGTAAAATTATTAAGGCAGGTATAACCTCGTTGTCATCGCCGTTGTTAAGTAAAGCGCGCTATGAATATTTTACAAACACAAAGTAGAATAGAAACTGAATTTCTCGAACACTGGGCTAATTCATAACGATTGAAGATTAACATCATAAATATTTCAAAGTGCCTCAGTAACCGATGATCAGACAGGACTAGTCTTTGTGGCGGCAATTAATAGAGGATTATATCAGACGCCTCGAAAAATCCAACAACGGAGACAAAGAAACAGGTAGCATTGAAAGAGCAAAAAAAGAAGGAGATCGTGAAAGCAAGCGCTATTCATGTGTGCATGCGTGCATAGATACGTATGAGTACACGCACTAGAGATCTTTAGAAGTCAGGGGAAGGGTAGAAGGACGAAGAACGGATATAAAGGCTGTTGAAGGATGTACGCAGGGGTTAGAGATTATGCGCACCGCCCGAGGGATTAGCGCTCTGTGCGATTCTGCGATAAGAATATCAAAATAAACATGACAGCCTCTAATCTATCTCTCTAGAGCTTTTTACGTTCATTGTGCTAGTTGAGTAATTACAATGTAAGTGCCTCGTGTATACGTGTGCAAACCGAAGCTTCATCGGGAAAAAAGCGTGACGTTTCACACTAGTCCTTGGAACATGAAGTCTAGCGCCATTGAGATCGAAGGCATACATTACTGCTAATGGACTACGCGTAAACAATAGACATTCCTACAGCGACTAGCAAGAGAAAAGAAAGGTGATAGCGACTCGTGTTCAAAATTCACGATAAACGTTTATGGATATAAGAATGAGTCAGAACTAAGAGGAAGTTAGGCAGGTAAAAAAGAAAAATCATCTCTCATCAAGGAAAAGAAATGGTCTTTATGGTTAAAATGTGACATGGAGACCATTTAGGAATCCTTGGCCTTTATAAAATTGCAGGGACATGAAATACTTGATACTCGACGTACCTTACACGCGTAGCCCAATTATTGTAATTTGCATAAGGAGGCTCCGCGTACTCAGAGTATTGTAAGTAATAAATTCACGTGCTTTATCACGCGAAGATATTATTTAATCACTGCGTGCACATGCACTTACTTTGCTATAAACTATGTTGCTGCAATTTTATTGAGTATGAAAATTAATCGGTTACGAAAGTTTATGTTTTTAATAATTTAATCAGTTAAGTGAAAGCCACGATTATTAAATAAATATTTGACTATGCGCTTTTTGTGGGGTACAAGAAAAATCATTTGCACTCGTATGTCTTACATTTACATATATTAAGTAATATCCATTATATATTACAGACAAAGAATATAAAAGTACTTATTCATTCTTAGAGCTTGAGTATTTTATCCATTCAATTTTATAGTATGCTCTTAAAAGTTACTACTTGCATTGAGTAAGAATCTTAATGACATATTTGTTATCTTTACAAAACGCAAAATTTTTTAAAATTAATTTCATTAATAAAATTCAAAGAAGAATAAAAAATAATATGATGAAATATCTTCTTTCTTGAATAAAGAAATAAAAAAATAATTAAATTAAGAACAGATTATATGTATTAAATACTAAATTTTTTACTAATATTATTAATATGTTTTACTATTTTTTTACATCATATTAATACAAACTATATATTAATACTATATATAATTACTATATTATTACTATTAATATATTATTACTATTATTACTATTAATATTACTATTAATGAAAAATGAAAGAAGGAAATAGACAAAAATGAAGAATTTTTCTCCAAAAAGCAAACTAACAGAATGAATCCAAAGAAATAGAAATCTAAATTAAGTACATTTCCATCGATATAAAAAATAACTTAAATAAGCTAAGTATTTTATTTTCATATTTCATATTTCTGCGATTAGCTTCTGATACCTAGTTATATTTGAAAATTTTTAAAATGTACTCAACACATTAAATATTACAGTATTTACAAAGTGTTGTAAATACAATTTCAAATTTTGAAAATGTATTCTAAAAGAAAAATATGCAAATTTTTAATATCCAAATAATAATGAATATATGAACTAAATATCAGAACTATATAAATACATTTCATAAATACTTGAAAATATTTTAGAAACATTCAGAATAATTGATACAATGGTAATAAAATTTTTGTAAAATGTAACTTCAAAATAAATTCTTCAATGAGTCTTTGTGAAACTGTAAAATTGCCTCCTAATAAAAAAGCATATATTAACAGTCATTAAAATGTAGAAAAATATTTTTCAATATTCGATAAAACTTTAAAATCGAATAATTCAGTTTATTAAACGATTTTTCCATTAGAAATACGACCACTCTTTAAGTATAAGTACAATCACACAAATCAAAATTAAATTATTTAAATTTAAAAAGAAATTAAAATTAATGCTATAAGCATTTATAGGAACACAATGTTGATTCCTTTCCTTATAAGTGTTTGCAAGCTATAATGAAGAAGAAAACTAAAATGTACTTAGTTTAGTTATAATCTAAAAGATATATCACACTGAAAATTACATTGTTTTTAATTTCAAATTATTCAATACGTATTAAAATATATATATCAATTATTTTCGAAGAATAAATATTATATTTATGAATTATTTGAAATGAACAAAAATATCTTATAAGAATACTTTCAATAATTATTACTGTCACAGAAAATACAGGATTTTATAAAAAATAATTTAATATTAACCGAATAAAAATAAATTATAATAATTTTACAGTTCTTTTAAGATTGACTCTCAAAATATCTCTTTTAAGTGTATAATCATTTGTCGTTACGGCAAGTACAGACAATTTTTCAATTAATGATTTCCACTATGTTTTTATGTTTTACATTATGTACTTAAATTATATTTAATGTTGTAAATGTTACATAAAGTTTAAAGAATTGTTGAATATTGTTAATTATAAAACTAAATATTGTTAATCATAAGAAAGTGATTTTAATGTTGATTCATATGTTTTAAAATAGGCGAAATAAAGAAATATAAGTTCACGATGTTCAAATAATAATAAATGTCATTAAGTAACATAATCAGTAACTAACCAATAAGTATACTTTAGGTCACACAACAATTTTTTATAATAACACATTAAATATAGATCTTTTATTTATTTGCAACTCTTGAAATTACTTCATAAAACTTAGATATAATACTACTTTTATTTACATAAATATTTAAAAATAGTTGTCAGGAAATCAGGAAATATTATATGAATAAAATATGAAATTCAGTTAATTTGAGATCAGGTATAAATTTTGAAATAATTTTATGATGTCATTTGAATAAAAAATTCTAGAAATTTATATTCTACAATTTATTAAAGAATATTGATATTTTAAAAACAATATGAAAATAAATGCATAAAAAACATCTATTCATAAAATAATCAGTTAAATTAAAAAATAAATTCTTTTTATTTACTTACATGTATTATGAAATACAAAGTAAGCTATTATTTAAAAAAACCAAGTCATACCGATACTAGTTAAAATACAGGCTTACATTGGTTAACATGCGCTTATTATGCATTAAAATGTACAATTAAATTTAAAAACGTTTTAAAAGTGTAAAAAATTATGCAAATTAATATAATCTTTGATTTTGCCTTAAACACAATTTCACTCAATTAGTATTCAAAGTGCATTATGTTATAAACTTTATAAAATCCAACAGTGAAAAACAACGCAATATTCAATCCGTATATAGTTACTAGAAACTACAAATATTATGTATTTCAATATAGTATTAATATCTAGATTTAATTACTTTACTCATAGATGGTTCCACAGTAATGAATATTAATTTTCTAACAAAATATCATAACAATGAATAAAATAATAATGTGCTCGTGTAAAATATTATGAAATAAAATAGTTGTTTCTTAATACTAAAGGCTTTCTCATTACTTACATAAATGTTGAATTTGAAAATGATTTCATATATATCAGTCTAAATGATAAAAATATATTTAATTTAAGAATATAAGTGCGAAAAATATATTCACAAATTATGTAACAAATACTAAAATAAAAATGTAAAATGTATTTTTCCAATTGTTTTCTAAAAATTGTCGACAAAATTACTTTTCAAAATTATTTAAATATAATAGACTTCTATAAAGCTATCTTAGAAATTTAAGTTTTGTTATGAAAAATATTTAGAAATTATTGAAATATCCATTTGTCGATTAAATATGTATAAAAATGTACTACGTAAATGAATAAACATATTTTTTGCATGAAAGTTTAAAATCATATTAAGACGGCAATAAAATTTCATAACATTATAAATCGAAGAAAATAGGAAAATAGAAAAAAATTGTAACTCTGTTACTGATATAAGCAATAGTTTTATTATTAATTAAAAAATATATAGATCGAGTATATGGACGCTCTGTACAATAAACTTCATTGGTATCAAATATTTCTTGCTTACGAACTTCCTTAATGTGTACCAATCTTTTAGTAATAAATAATAAGTATTAACCATAGCAATTACCAAAACTATACGAATGAAGAGAAAATTCAACACATGTCGACATCGCATGTGTAAGCAATTGTCTGTTACAACATAATTGTCACCTATACGTCTCTCATTAAAGTACGACAATAGAGACTTGTTCAAGAAGGAGAGAGAGAGAGACAAACAGACAGAAGTATGAGCACACAAGCACATTAATATGCTGGCGCACGTTCGATAAACCGCCGATGGGACTTTGGACACACGGGGAAGCGATACAATAGCGATTATTCGACATTGGGGTGGATTACATACGATTCGTTTGGACATGCGCATATACCTATATAGCGCATACACATAACGTGGGGTCAGCCGCAGGTTGTGTCACAAGGCTGACTATCCCCATCGTCCATATGGACCTATGTAGTCAATATATACGTAAAATTCTCACAAGGACAAATCTTATGTTACTGACGTTTCACCAAAAAGACGATATTTACCAAAAAAAATTGTGTATCTCGAAAATGCCTTCTTCGTATATTCATGTATTCCAAGTTACATGATGAAACATTAATATTTGCATCACTTCTATAAGTAAAAATAAGTAAAATTATCGAAAATTACCTTTTTGAGTACACGAGAGCTGACTACTTTTTGTCTGTTTTGCGCATGAATTCACACAAAATACTCGGTACATACATGTTTACCTACACAAATAGGACGCACAAACGTTTTGATGCTTAAAGAAGGTTGCAGAAGCGACGAGAGTCTGCAGGGGCGTTGTGGACATTAGTAAAAATCCGCTGACGGATTAAAGCTTTGCATGGATGTAGGAGATGGAGTCGAGTACAATGAATGAAGAGAAATGAAAACGAGGCCAGACCCAGTCGCTCAGATCCATTGTATCTGGGCGATATGACGCGTAGACTTTGCGCGAGCTTTTTGGGGGCTACTCAGTAAGTCGGAGTAATAACTATCACGCTTTGGACCAACCAAATTCTGGAGAGAGACAAGATAGTCGCATCAAGTACACGAACACAATCGCCTTTTATCTTGGCAAATGATTTTTCTTTCTTTTTTCCATTGGTAAACGTTGAATCTTCTATGACACAAATATTGGCTCCGTCTACTCTGCACGTTAACTCTGTCAGAAGGTTGATTGACGCTTGTAATATCGGTTTGTATTTTTGAATTAGTACTTTTCCAATAATTAGCCATGTTGTCTTATTGACAGATTATTTAAGAGTTTGATATTGAAAAATGTAGATCTTTACTATCGACTTTTTTGGTTCCCCATTTTATTTTTATTTATTTTTAAACTCTGTTCTTAATTGAAACTAATAGTTATTGGATATAAAAGATATTACTGAATCAATCAACTTTTAATGTCTATATAAATTCTCTGTTTTAAATAAAAATTATAAAGAATTGATATTACTTATGTAAACTTTGCTAAAACATTTCGTTAATAAAGTTTTTATTGCATTATATCAATTTTAATATTCAAAAACTTCTAAATTCAAAGGTTATGAAAATATCAAAGCCCATCCCTTATTAAGTAAGAAATATGATGATTTATTTTAAATAAGCTCATATATTTTTAATAGATAATACGAGTACATTTAATTTTTATAGTGTAGTCCAATTAATTATATATCTGCCTAAAACTCAGTACACGAAATTATTTAAATTTTAGCGAATATTTTCTCGAATTATGTTTTTTAATCACATATAGCAGATTGTAGATTATATATATCATAACTTTTATTATTTACATGATTATGATATTTATGTACACAAAGTGACCTACAGTAAACGACTCATAGTTACCGTAGATTTCGTTATCTTAACTAACCAATGTAATAAAGATTTACATCTAAATATTGATAAGCTGTCATTTATAAAGATTAAATTAAGAGTAAGCTTATATGAAGATTTTAAAAACTATACTTATTATCAAATACATATTACAATCAAAGTTACAAAATAAATAAGTCTTTCTACTTAACTAATTAATAATAAATAACTAATAATAATATAAATTTTAATATAATCGGAATTAGTAAATGTTTTATCGCTAAATTTACTAGCTTCGAACAATTTTTTATTTTAGCAAAAACTATTAATGTACATTATTTTTATGAGAAATCTAATTACATTAATAAGTAATAAATTAACTAAAATTAAAAGTTGCAATATTTAATTTCTAAATATCTTTTAGTGGCAATTTAATTTATCTGATTACATAAATTATTTATCTATTAACGATAATTGAATTCATTTGTTACATTGGCAAATGTATCTTTCATATGCTACATATGAAGTTTTAGTAATTTTTAAGATTATGTTCCGTAAACTATATGACAAAAGTCATTGTAGACAGTATTTTACATAATATAAATAGCTTTAGAACCTCATTTTTTATCACAATATATTATTTTACTAAGCACATCAAATTATTAAGTTAATTAATAAAATAATAGTATATATATAATGTAATTTCATATAAAAGAGAAAATTGTATTTATCTATCTGTATAAATTAGAACATTTCGATATATTGATAGAATACATATTCTATTAGAATGCAATTGAATGAAATGAAAATGATTATAAAATAAAATATCAATCTAAAAAATGTAATCTATTGGCCTCTGCTTTACTAATATAACTTGGTTACTAATAATAAAATGTTTTTTTCTATTCTTACGTACAGGATTATTAAGAAAAAATTAAATATAAATACGCAATAAAATAAACATTTTAATATTAACGTGAAAAATAAGAGATTCTTAATAAAAATTAATACTTTATGTGATTTATGTAAATCACAGTATCTAAGATAAATAGATATATATTTGTAAATTCAAATAGGCCAGTTGTGAAAGGCTTAGTACGGATCTCTAACTCTAACAATACTTCTGATAATACTTGACACTAAAAAGTTTCTTTCGCCTTTCCATATACGCATGAATTTCACAAGAAAATATAAGACTCGGAAAGTATAAAAAAGCCATCGCGGAATAAAGTATGCGTACATAAAAAGTAACAGGACGACTGGACCAGGCTACATCGTCTTTACGATGTATTAAATGAGTACTGAACATAGAAGCATCTTTGACATGAATGAGTTTCTTTACATGCCACTTCAAGAGCTTATCCTAAGGCCGGCGTTAAAGCTGATATACTTATATCTCATAATACCATAAAGCACAGTACTAGAAGAAGAAGAGATACAGAGACAGAGAGCCTTTCTCAAAGACACAAGCGCATTTCTATATACAAACTGACCACAAGGCCAAAATTCAGTTCCAAAATTTGCTTTCTCCTTTCTTCTACTTATGTTCTCAATTCTTAATGCACCCATTTCGAAAAATGAAGTCGCAAAAATTGAGGCGCGAAGCTACAGTTGGCCATGATCACTAGACTTATTATTTCGGTAATCTTTCTTTCGCTCCTCTTTATGATGAGACTTCTACGGTTACAATAACAACTACAACTACTACCACTAGCATCACTACAAGTCGGTAAGCAGCGCCTCTCAAGGATATTGGTAATCTTCAGAGCTGGCTGTAATATCGGTGGCGCACTGATCTCTCGCCCTGCCGAGCTCACCCCATCCCTGTCTCCTTCAACTCCTCCTGTTACTCACTCCACCTACGTTCACTTCCTTCTTCTACTGCTTCTACACCTCCTTCGCTAAATTCTCTCTCTCTCTCTTTCTCTTATTAATATCAGGATAGCTGCTTTCATCCGGGACGAGCGTATGACGCGACTTTGTAGCACAGCCAACTCCACATTCCAGGCAAGAACATTGTACGAAGAATGGTGCTATGAAGAACAAACAGTGCTTCGAAGTTCGCTCGATATAATGTCTTTTGCGAGCTTACTCTCCCACCCCCGCCCCTCTCTCTCTCTCGCGACATCTCTTACTTTCCACTTGATCGACAGCAGAAAAGATGATTTTCTTTACGATTTCACGTATATGTTCTTAAAGTTTGCTTAGAAATCGGTAATTTAAAAGACTGAGTATTTTAGAAGAGAAAATAATTGCGACTGAGTTTGAAATTGAATATTTGTGAATACTAAAAATTATCTTTAAATTCAAAACGTAGATTATACAATACTTACAAATCAAATCGATATAAAATTTTAACGGAAAAGTCATCAGTTATAGTAAATTATTACTTTTAGCTTCCATTTTATTAAATTATTAGTTTTCATTAAAATATTATTAAAATATTAGTTTTGTAGTTAATAAAGAAAAATAATTCATTCATGATATTATGTATCGGTACATTTTCTATTAAAATTATTCAAAAAGAAAATTTGTTAGACAATAGATTAGAAAAATTTAAAAACGTTCTTTAAACTATGATTTTATAAATATACTTTCAGTCAATTAAATGTATGAACATAATTAAACAGAATTTTAAATTACTATTTGAATCAAATCTCTTAATAAATTGAATATACTACCTTTTATGAAACTATTTAAACATGTTTAATAAAAAGTGATTATATAAAAAGTACTATAGAAGTAGAAATTTCTAGAAGTACTATCGTCATTTTAGACCTACGTATGTAGATATTATGTGTATCAAACAACAAACGTGGCGAATGCCTATACAGCAAAAGGAAAAACTAGAACAGTATCAAGATAACACGATTCAAGAAGTAATTTACTTGAATAGGCAACGGAATGTCGAAGAACATGCAAAGATACGCGCATTCTCCCCCCTCCTTACTCATTCTCTTTCACTTTCACTATCGTTCACTCTCTATGCCACGACGACACAGCAACGACGAAACAACTTTCAACCCTCCATTTCTCGTACATATAATATAATGTAAGAATTACTCTCTGTGCCTATACGTGCCATAAGATACCTCTATCGTACATGCATAACATTCAGTGTATTCATTTTCATGAGAATATCAAGCAACTAGAATCGTTATTTTGATTCAAACTTGCGGTGTACATGATACAACCTGATTATTTATATTCAATTATTTTAGTACCATATTTTAATGGTACTAAAAGAACGAAGAACATTTTTGTATTGAATTAGTAAAATTAATTGTGAACGAAAACAATCTCTAAAAAATTTATTGGCAGTGTGTTAAATTATTGTATTTTTGTATAAATTATAATTAAAATTATTATTTCTTCCGAAATTAATTTACATTTAAAATTTAAAATTAAAATTTAAATTTACAATTACAATGCAAATTAAACTACAATTGAATAAAACTAGAGTAAATAATATTATGTAAAAGCATAGCGAAAAACTGGTTTATCATATTTTACTCTTTCCTATAACTATCCGATTTATTATTAAAACTTTGATAATTTTCAGAATTATTAAAACATGTATTTAATTACCTTTTTACAAATAACAATAATGTTAAATAAACTTAATATAATCATTATTATAATATAAAATTTTGAATGAAATAAAATATATCTAAGAATATATAGTTATACTTCTTTTATAAATGTTTTCTTTAAAATGTAAAAACGTAATTACACTGTTAATTACTGCAAGAAATACAGTTACTAAATTTCCGTACTTGACTATGAAATTTACCACCTCTGTTAATTAATGTTAAAAGAAAAGCGTGAAATCCGCGTGAATAAGATACGTCCTAAAAGGGCGTCTGTACAATTCATCGTCAAAAATTCAAAGCTACCATCCTCATTTTGTTGTGTCCTTCTGCCACTCTTTTCCCCTCACCTTATCACTATCTATCTATCTATCTACCTATCTCTTTTCTCTTTATTTCTCTTCGAATATAATTGATGCAGTGTAAAAAATTTTAACGAGCAGGGCAGAATGATTAATCATTAAGTCCTCCGGTAGAGCGCGCGTACCTAAAGTAGTTACGTTCTTTGATGAACATGTAACAATAATCCGCTATTCGTACAAAGTTAGCATTTGCAGAATGAAAAAAATAAAAGCTACTGCGTGTTTCTTCTGACTGTACATTCTTTTACGACGCATCTGCCTACTCCTCGAAACCTGCGGCTTACGTAAAAGATAAAGAAATATACACGTAAACGCTTAACTGCAAAAATTAATGCTTTTGTAGTTATATTCTTTATTCTGTCTTCTTAATGACCAAAACTAATTAATAGTTCGAGAATGGTATTATGCGTAAGAGTAATAAATAAAATACACCTGGAATGGAAAAGGATAGTGGATGATATATTGTGCACTCGCCCGAAGATCTGTCCCAACTTGACGCAGAATTCGAAAAAAATTAAATCACGAGAGTGTAAGATTATGTATAATAAGAAAGGTAAAGAAAAAATAACGATGAATAAAAGGTAGCGGCTGTTCTCATCAGTTTACAAGATATAACGAAAAAAGAAGAAAGGTAAACGAGAGAGAAAGGAAAAGAGATATGTAGTCGTTCGTGTATGCGTGCTTACAAAGAAGACTGGCATGAGTCAAGGAATAAGAGTATGGAGTTTTTTGCTGCAGAAGAAAGCGTGTAATAAGAAAAGGAGGAAGAACAAGTATATGAGTTAACGCGAGGGGTATAAAATAAAGGCTATTGAATCGCGGCAGCGTTCTGTAGCCCAAACGTCACGGTTCGAACAAAAATAGCCTTCAATGAGAAAAGGAAGCTTGCACAGTTCTCCCCTTTCAGTGCTTTCATGAAAAATTTCTGAAAACTAATTTTCCCTTCTAGAGGATGTATGTGAGTATACGCACACATGGTCGTGTGTGTGTACGTATTTATGTATGTATGTATGTACATAGCTAAATAAGAAAAAGGAACAAGTAGTATAAAAAGAGAGAAAAAACAAGCTTCCCATAAAGCTTATACCTTACTTTTTCTACCTTTTTTCTCCTCTGCACTCTTTCGTCATCTTTATCCTTCGAGACTTTCTTGTACAGTACGTGCAAGTTTCATCACGTCTTTGCGGCTGCTGTTTTAATCCCCTCACTTAGCCATTTATCGCTTGTGCACTTCTCTGTGTCTGTCTATCTCTCTCTCTCTCTCTCCCCCACTTTCTCTTTCTCCCTCAATATCTATCTTTCTCCCTCTCTTATTTTCACTACCACTGTGGAACTTTTATTCGAGGTGCTAAGACAAACTTCCCTCTTTTTCTCTTCTTTACTCACTCTCTCTCTATTACCTTAGGTGTTATTTAATGTATACTTTCCTTTATTTATTACATTTATCGTATAATTTTTCTTGATTAGATGGATTGAGAAATTACTCTTAGATTTTTATAAACATGTAACAGTAAAAAAATGTAACCTATTTGTAATAATATTATGCACTATTTTTCACTTTATCTATTTCTACAAATTATTATTATGTATATTTTACAGTTTGTTTTTATTTCACAGAATTTAATCCAGTATCAGAAAATTTATAATATGTAATAAATAAATAAGACATAATTGTCTTTTCTGGTAATTTAAAATTATTTAAATTACCAATTATTTAAAATTCATGATTTTTTATGCCAAATTTTTTAGTACAAAATTGCTGATTTATAAGCAAATTTTAGTTATGAAATTACATAGGAAACATCTCTTAAGTAATATATACAGAGTATATCTACATTTCCTTTTTCTTTTCTTTAAATCTCACCATTTTTCTCATATATCTACTCTTTCATTTTTTTTACACCCGAATACCGCTAGCAATATAATAAGACGGTAAAGCTCTATGCACTGTGGGATTATAATATAATATCGCGCTCGGTTAAAGGAATGGATGACAGAAAGAGTGAAACGAGGAAGCGAGTATCAGTACCCGTGGAAAATCATATATACATATAGTGGAGTCGATGAGCTGCGGATGCAGCACCAACAGCAGCCACTACATAATCCTCGAGCCGGTGACGCTTATATGTTCGCGCGTCAGTCATATCATACTAGGCAATACGAGTTCTCTTGTGAGACTTTGCCCAAGTATAGGAAGACGAAAGGTCATAAATTGAGAATCTGTCAACTGAACGATCGCATGGTACTGAGTAAAAACGAAGTTACGTTCCATAGTGAATACACCAGAATAAGACTCGAATGATTAACTCTTAGAATATTTTATAATTAAGCCTTCATCAAAACAATAAGTTTATCTAGAAATATCTACTTTTATTTTCTGTTATTACACATTTACGTTTGTAAAATTATATTATTAATTCTAATACTAAAATAATAAAACGAAGAATATCATATATTATATAGTGTGTTTGTTTTCTTGATGGTGACTGAATAATTATTTCTCGTATATTTATGTATAATAATTATTAAAAAATCCTTAGAATATAAATAAAATTGTAATATTTTTTATTACTTTAATTATATAAACATTATATATGTAAAACACTTATTTTTTAATTATTTGATATTATATTTAGATGTAATAGTAATAATAAATTTTAGATTAATTAATTTTTAAGATAATAAAATAAAATTATACTCTAAGTTCTATCTTACTTTTTTTCAAATATTTAAACTATTTGAAAAAGTTTACATTTACCTTTTTTCTATCAAAATATTCGACTAAACCAATTTATAAAAACCAATTAATTTAAAATGATACTTTAAAAGCAATTTAGATCTTATAACTTCATGATTTTCTTATAGTAACTTAAGAAAAATGAAAAATGCAAATAAATCCTATTAAATGTGTACGTATTTAAGTGAACCAACAAGCTTGATTTGTGAAGTTTCTCTATACTAATATCTTTGAAGACTACTCTGTTCTGGATATACATTTTTTATTTCTTATTTTTCTTGCATATAATTTAGGATAATTGTAGCTAGCGAAGCAGCAAAAATTTAGGTACCAACGCATAAACAGAAATGGAGAGAGCATCGAGAATGTGACGCTGTCGATTTATAACACATCACAAAAAACAGTGCAAATTGCTTGCATCACTACTCCCTACTTCTACGCCAGAATTCGCTCCGTAGTTCTCGTATTATCTCGTTAAAGCCTGGTTTGTCGTGTCACCGTCCCCTATCGTTGGGTTCACACAACACCACTCAGTTCGTGTACGTCCCGCCAGGGACGACCAGGTACTCATACATATGGTCTCCCCGCGTAACTTGTTCCGGGCTGATAGGAGGTGGGGGAGCGTAATACAATGCCGCCGCCTCGTGAATTATTCCCTTTGATTGCTCACTTTCGTTGCGCTTCGCTTCGTCTCGATTCAAGCCCGCCTTTATGTCAGGGATGTGTCAGAATATGTATGTACAATGCGAAAAGTGAACGAAATAGAAAGAACTGTTGTAAGTACACGACATCCTAAAGTGGTTAAGCATTTCATTAATTTTTCACATCTTGCTCTGTCCATATATACACCAGACATTTTATAACAACATACTTGGTAACAAAGACAAATGAGATTAATTCTTAATGCTGATAAATGCGCTAGAATATTTTATTGAATAATTCACCGTATAAATTTTACTTATTATCAATTTTTTTAGTTTACTATTAATTTTTATAAATCTTAATGCTAAAATGTATAAAACGTAGTTTGAATAATAATTTAATATTAAATAAACTAATTAATTTTTCATTTTTAATAAATAAAAATAAAAAAATAAAATAAATAAATAAAAATCCGAATATAATTCAGATCTTTAAAATCTTCGAAAAATATGAAAATATGTGGATAAAAAAAATTACCTTTCTGATAGGTGGATGAATCACTAAACAATCAGTCTCACGTTAACGTGGCTAATGGAAACAAACCTTTCGTCGTTTCACGTGCATGAGACAGCTCAAAGCTTTTATAACTGTAGAATTATTCTCCTAAATTCTGAAATTCTGTACACGGTTTCCTATTCGAATGCTTCTACCCATTTTTTTGTAAAATTATTGTTCAATTAATCTCGCCATCATTCTCATTCTTCTTTTATGACAACTTTTTTCCCATACAATAGATCCAGACATCAAATATTGATGATTCGTTCCTTTTAACTGTAAATAATATACTGTTAACAAGATTATCGATTTTTTTAAGAAACAATTTTAAAAAATTATTTTAAATATTTTCACAAACGTTGTGTATGAAATAAATAGCTAATAATTGATAAAAATGCCTTGAGTTAATTTTATTGCACAATGCAAAAGGAATTCGGCGTTTGAAAGATTTTGTTTATATGGCTATTGTGAGAATATAAATAAATGATACCAGAAATCATATACAGTATCTAAAGAAATTGGTTTTTTTAGGAGAAGTTAATTTCAAATATGCTATTTATATTTACAAAATATATTTATTGAAACTATAACAATTAAATTAAAGATATTCGACGTGATATTATATTTACATTTACACGAATTAATAATGCACTTTAGAATTATCTAATATAGATATTATATCCAATATATCCAATATAAGTATGGAGTCAAATAAATTTCACATCTTGTAATTAAAACTAGGCATTGCAGTGATACTCGTGGAAAAATGTAATATTTTCTGAAAAAAATTTTCTTCAAGCCTACATATTTACAAAATTAATTTCTCTTATTTGAAAATTTTGTAATAGCTTTTAGACTTACGCTAATATGTAACTTAAATTATTTATTTGAATGGATCACTTCAATAACTAGTTAAAGAACTTTTACGATATTAGTATATCTTACAATTTACACGATAATTCTGAAAATCTTTGCTAGCTTTATATAATAAATAATATATTCGTAAGGTTTGTTCATGTTATAAAATAATTCGTTTTTCTCCTTGCACACATCTTTTATAATCAGGCTAGTTTAATTCAAGTTTCTAATATTTTTAATTTTTATTATTTTGGTAGTAATACATATGTCAACGCCAAATATACAAATTCAATAAATTAACGGTTTATTTATTCATAAAATTTAAGGGACTTTATTATACATAGGTACATAAAATTAATTGATATTATACAGACTTTGAAATATTATATTTGCTTTATTCTTGAAATGAAATGTATTTAAAAGATAATATTCAAAGCCTTTGCATTTATACATAAAGATCTCTTTATCTACTATTATCTAAATGGCAATTAATTTTGTTTAAAAATTATGACGAATACTTCATACATTTTCATTTACTTGAAGATTTAATAACATTTTATAATTACATTTTCTAATAATTTTAATTTTAAATAAATATAAATTATGATGCTACATAAGTTTGCCATAATTTCTCTCCTTATCAAAACTTGTTATTCATAATTACTATATCGAAGAACCCAAAATGTTATTAAAAAATTTCCCAGAATAAAAATATTTCATCATATTGTACCATGTCGATTATAATCAACATGTTGATCACAATCAATATGCCGAGAAAAAGAAAAAAAGGAAAAAGAAGAAAGAGAACAAGGAGAAAACTTCTGAGCGACGAAAGGTTAAACGTTAGAAGAGACGCTTTAAGAAGAGTTTAAGACTACGTAAACAATAGAGAGAGAGAGAGAGAGAGAGAGAGAGCATTCTATACTGCATGGGCAACTCCGTCATGGGGTGCGCACAAAAAGGCCTTTATTGGCCGACATTGGCCGTATTATACTATGAAATACGTGATCCATCTCTGGAGGCCGACAGCTCAACAATGACCTGATAACGCCTTTTACGTGCAAACGTGCGCTCTGCTGTGGTAAACGAAAAAAAAAGAAAAGGAAAGGATAGATAACGAGAAAGAGAGGAACTTATACATGTTCATGCCTCGCGCAAAAATCCGCCTTGAAGCTGCCGGTTATATGAGGGTTGGTTTGTCATATATAAAAGAGTCGATATTTGTATCTATAGATTAGAGCTTTAGAACCGTGTCTTTGTACATGTCTATGTCTCTTTCTGTAGCACAAGAGAGAGCTTTCTTAAAGGAAAATTCATATAGGTAAATTTAAGAAACATATACTTTTAAAGCAAATACGTATCGTTTTGAACAATACATCAAAAACAAATTTACTATAAGAAATACTTTTAAATAATGTTTACATAAGCAACAAACTTGAATTTCAACTTTTTAAAAATGAGTTCATATTTATTGTTTTGTGGTTGTTTTGTAAAACAATATGATATATATACATATGATGCTCTGTATAAACATCCAAATATATTTTTAAAAAAGAACCATATTGTAAGAAAAGTATTTAATTTTTTCAAGTTTTTTTTTAAATAATGTTATGTATTGTATCACATAGAAACATGCTTTTATGGCTAGATGAATTATATAAAAGGAACTTTAGATACACTTATAATCCATAATCTTATTAAAAATGTGGAACAACCTGAAAACACAAAAAGATGATGAGAAAAGAGACATTGAAAAACAACTACAGTGAAGACGGTACCACATCTCTGCTCACAAGAGATTATAAACTAAGATGATTATCTTTCCCTTCTTTCTTTTATTGTCTTGTAAGTATTTGCTACATTACAACAAATAAACATACAATAAAAAAACCACATGAGTAAGCTGAAAATACAAAGTAACGAACGTCCTTTTTATAAGTGTTATGCAGTCTGTCTTGTGCAGTCTGCCATTTTGTAGAATTAACACGGTAGAAGATCAATCCACCATCTTTCATAACATTCTTTTCAGGATGCTTTCATAGATACTAAACTAGTTAGTTTAAACAAATTTTTAACAAACAATGAATTTCTTGTTACGTATCGTTTCTTCGAAAATTTAAGTGTATTAAGAAATTAACGAAACTTATTATGTATTAATTAAAATACATATTAAGGTAGTGTTTTAAATTATAAATACGAAAAGGAAAAAAGAAATTAATTTATATAAATTAAAATTAGGTGAAGTTCTATGATAAGAACTCTATGAAAAATTATTGCAATTTCTGTTAATATACAATTTTTTATTCTTACCAATAAACTAAACTTTTACGCATAATTAATTATTTATTTTTTTACCTTTAGATTTATTAAAAAAAATGAACACATTTTTTCTAAGTTTAATTTATTCCAACAATTATACGTAAACATTGATAAGACTAGTAAGTACGGAAAAATACATTTAGGAACTTTTATTCAAACAATAATAATATTCATACTTTCAATCAGTGTTTTAAAATATTTTGTATAATTTCAGAAATTTGATTTCTTATGATAAGGATACTTGAAAAGGAAGATATTCTGATTGATAAATTTTATATTTAGTTTTATAAAATAAAAAATATCTGGTATCACAATGATAAATTATAGCCACACAAAAAAGATTTTTTATTTCCTTTGATATTATACTATTATTTTTTAAGAGAAGTTTAATCTCTATAAATCAATTATACAATTTTATACCAAAAATATTTATATATATTATGATTTTTAATACCAATACTAATATCATGATAACAGTTATTTTGAAAAATTATTTAGTATTACATGAAGATTACAAAATTTTGTTGCTACATTTTTTAATACGAGGCACTGTCTACATCCTAATCATATATACACTTACGTTGCAATCAATTTCTCTTAAAGATAATCTATCAAAATTATTTTTCAAATTAAATGGAATTTTTAATATCTTATAGAAATATAAAATATTATATTTAAACGAGATCAATGGTATGGTGTTTTCTAATTTGTAATCCATCTTCTTTAGAATATTTTATAAAGGATTGTATAAACTACAAATTTTCTTTAGAACATTTCTTTCAGGTGATACAAAAATCTTATTTACATGAAACTCATATATAAGTTTATTTATTTATTTTATATATACTGTTAATATATAATGTTATAATATATAATATATAATGTTAATAAATAAATTAATGTTAATGCAAATAAATCACTCAATTTCTATTCATTTATAGAAAATATTTTCTTTAAACTGAAATTCGTTATCAAAGTTCTATACATTTCATAACTATAAACTATTAATACAATTTAATAAATATTTAACTTACATATACTCTTTAAAACTTAGATTTCATATATTTGACTACGAATTTTCTTTTCTTATAATAATAAAAATGAATTTTAAATTGACAATCTCAAGAATCTGATTCACTTCTAAATATAAAGTATTGATCAAATTATTTCTTAACATTTTGTTCATTGTATTTAACTTGCTATTTTCTTTTTATAATTGTGGAATTTCATTCTATCTCTGAATATATATTTCTTCTATATACTTCGTTTGATAAAAGTTTGAAATCATATATTTATATTACTACTAACAACACAATACCTACTTGTCCATAGATAGTGAATATCATATAATTATAGATATTAGTTTTACTCTGATAGTACTATTATTTTTAGAAACTTGAAAAATTAGTTTTATAAAAGTAAAGAAAAAAATAAAAAGTTATCGATTACTTTCTGTTATAATAATTAGAAACTATAACAAGCTTCTTAGGAGTCGCTTGTGTGAAAACGTCAATCATATTATATAAAAGATATTCTATTGAATAAAAGCATATGGTTAATAATCAGAATATTATTTTAAGCAAAAAATTATGATGTGAATATGTTTATTTATCTTTAGCAGTTTGGTCTTTTACATGGATTCATTAATATTAAAATTAAATGCCATTCCTTGACGTAATTCATACTAATTTGATGTACGTGACATACCAAATAATAGTAGAAAGACGGAAGCACAATCCTACTATTCTAGGGAAAAGTAAAACAAGAAAAATTCTCGCTTATACATCAAAGAATATCATTGCGTAAGCAGTATAGAGAAAGTACCAGTCAAATAGTTATCGAATGTTATAAGGTCACGGGCGACATGGCAAATAAATAGGAAATGAATCGTGAAGCGATAAATAAAGACGTTTGCCTATGCATTAGAGTATGAGTGTCCAAATGAGCGAACCATTACAAACAAATAAAGTAACCAAGAAGTTAGATGGAAAAGCAAATTCTTGGCTGAAATAACCTATAACGTGAACCAAAGAATGGTGGGAGAAAAAAGAATGAAAGAAGGCACCAGGGAGAGAGAAGAAAAGTGAGTGAAAGTTGGACTCTCTGTGCAAGCCAAGCTAGATCCAAACAATGCATAGGCGAATCAATCATCCCGCGACTCATTAGCCACGTACAGAATACATTCTCTTTCCCTTTCTATACTTTCGGAGTCGATCCTTCAAACATCCTTGTGAACATCACTATACGAGGCTATACGAGAAGGCGAGTGAGCGGACGAGCGAAAGCAATGTGTCTAGTTGCAAAAGGATGCTGCTGTTGGCTGTTCATTCGGGCTACCTATACAATGGCACTCATACTTTCAGAAGGCAGTAAAAATATAATAAGGTTTGTAAATGAAGAGAGACGAATGAGAGGAACGAGATCTTTCATCACGGGTGAGAAGTGGCAAAAAAGCGTACTGAAAGAGCCAAACCAAACGAGTACAAGGAACTTACCTACGACTACGCAATATTCTTCCTTCATTCCTCTTCCTCGACTTTGTGCGATCATGTTGTCAATAACTTTTATTCATTTTCCGTAAATAAAAAGTGAAGGACGGACATTAATTTAGAAAGCGCTGTTATACTCATTCTCTTTATAACTTCTGTTATACTGTGTGCACTTTATGTATATGTGGATGCATATGTAAATTGCTTGTAGGAGCTTGTCAAACGAGAATGATGAATGTCATTATAAAATGTCATTTGACAGGTGATTACGTTTAACTTACGCAAAGGTTTAAGCTACAAATGCAAGTGCGTACAATTTCTATATTTTCTTTTTTCGCACACTTGAAGAGATGTTGACTTCCTAGTATATGCTTACATGAAACCTGCGTAAATGTAACTGAGTTTGATACGATACAAAAATAACAACGAAAACGAATTCGGATCTTTTCTAGTTAAAAATACGTTACTGGTTCTGTCTATTTTTTCTCATCATTTCCATTTCATCAATGACAGAAAAGATAACGCTATGCTTTTTTTATGGCTGACATAACGAATGTGTCTACTGACGCCATCTGCTTTATTTGTCTTTATTTGATAATTAATGTTAATTTTCTTATTTGTAATTAACTGATCCATTTCTTCGAAACAAATTAAGAAATTCTACACTAACGGTTAATAATAGAAAACCTGTATTAGAAGTTCATAATTGTCGACTTATAAATTTCAATAGTGACTCAAGTGCAACGTTATAATTACATAATTCATCGTGCTATATATATTTAATATGTCATTCTTTTAATAAATTATTTATAAATTGATTCAATAAAAATTAGTAACGTATTAAATTATTTATGAATTGTAGAAATATTTTCAATAACTACCCCACAATGCAAAAATGATATCATAAATGATATAATCAAAAAGTTTTTGAAACATTAGCGATTATGTATTGCATTAATTAAGTTGTATTATAATCAAACGATCTCATTATCGATACATAGAAATATTCTATCGTTCTTTCCTCGATTCGATAAAAGATATTAAGCAACTGTATTCGTACGAAATTTGTCCGGGCTCAAGCCCAATAACAAATTCCTCTAACAAAGATATAGCTTATTTTACTATAAATAAATCCTATCGTAATATCTATATAAATAAACTAGAAATTGAACAAATTATTATTCACAAATTGAACGAATGAATCGCATTATCAAGGTAATTACGTATAATAGGAAAATGCAATGACAGAGACGGTAAAGCAAGTCTAGGCTACCATTAGCAGGATATATCAACTCTCGAAGGATTAACCCTGAAGCAGGCCATCCTACGTTCTCTCCAATGGCGACTCAAAGGACAAACATAAACTACTTTAGCCCCAGCCGCAAACTTAAGGGTTAAGCGTGGGCTCTATGCGGAGTGTTTGCTCTCCCTCTTCCTCTCTCGGGCGCGCGAGTGAAATCTGCAATTGCGTTGTCGAACCCTCGCGAGTTACTCTCCTGTGCCCCTCGATACCGCTTGCTCCTGTCCAAAGGACAGGATTGATTTCGCTTGAATATTTCATAGATGCCGTGACCAAATTTATTACCCTCCCGGGCAAAGGGAAAACCAGGGTTCATTGAAGTCATTATTACGTAAAGTCTATCACTGTACGATCTCAAAGACGAAGAAAGACAGAGGTCAACAATCTTTACAGAAAGAGAGAAATGAAATAACTAATAAAATCTAACACGAATCTGCAGATGTATGTATGTGAAGTATACGAAGAATGAATTGAAGGTGAATGGAGAGATCCAAGTACACCGATTGAGTGACTTTCGCGAATTTCATTCTTTGAAATTAACGTATTAAGGAAGACTTAAGTACTCATGTATATCGAATGAAAATTGCAAAGTTTATCCTTGATTGTTTACTGCCAAAAATAATTGAAATACTTATATATTTGCTCATCGTGCAAATGGTGAACGTATCGGAAAATATATTTTCTCATTAACCTTTTTCACAATTATATTACTTTAATCAAAATAACACTTAGAAAAAACATTATTATAATTTTGATAATTAAACAAAATAAATTGAACTCTATAAATTTCAGTGATTTTTAATATTTTATAATGCCTTTATAAAATGCTTCTAAAGAATTCTTTTGAGCACTTCTAACAATGATAGTATTCAATATCGCTACATTTCATAAAATAAAAAATAAATTTTTTTAATAATTCTTAGAATTTATAAATTAATTATACTATAAGAATCGAATAAAAACTTGTTGAATTATTCAAGATCAAAGAAAAATGGAGCCTAGTCTGGAATACGAACAAAGTCCTTGAACATTGATAATATTGTTTGAAAAACTACTACATAATTGAAACTCGTTACGTGCTTAAAGTTAGGATATATTCTACCAAATCGCTAATTAAACTAGTTTTTAATTGAAATTCTAATCAATATAGTATATAGGAATAGATACATTGAATCACGAGGATCCTACCCAAATATACACAAATGTGTATATGTTTTAATACCCAAGCCTATAAAGCATCCAAGGCTCTGCGATAATTATGATGGTGAAATAAACATAAATTACATAGACTCCTGTAAATTAACAGAGAGAAAGAGGGAGTGAGAAAGAGAGATGTATAGCTAAATATCGCAATATTACTATAGGTATACATTATCAATGCTAGCCTCCCATTAGCACATAAGCACAACATGTAGTCGAACAGCTTCATCTGTCACCTGTTCTAATCCATAGAGGACTAGTAATACATATAAAAGTTCTAGAAAATAGAATAAAAGCACTGCTACTATAATTTAATTAATATTCTATTTGCAATGATGATCGATTAATTGATAACCTTCGTTTTGAAACGAGTCAACGTAAAATTTTATCAACAAGTAAACGCTGCTTAAGAATTGGAAAAGATAACTTTTTCTACTCTATAAACATTGAATTTTTAATGAAAACCTTCTTATTTTCATTTATTATTTAAACTATAAGTATATTTGTACACCAACAGTGCATAGAGTTAAAACACTTCAAAGAAATGTATAACGCTTTATGTTAAAAATTATTTCTCACCCAGTAAAGCTTTTATTTCGACCTCTAATGTATATTCAAAAATAACAAGTATACAATGACATTTTTGTTGTAAATTAGAATATTGAAGATTTATATAAATCCACTACTCTAATAAATAATACAAACAGAAACAATAATACTGCATGATTGCACATATGAAACCAAAAACTAACGCGCGCGCGCGCGTATGTGTGTATTAATCATAGTATATGTATATATACTCTGTAAAATAAAACAATAGTGATTACTTCATATATTATTATTATTTTTTATAATATTTTGTATTCTTATAAATATATTCTATAATATTTCAGATATATTAGATTTTGTAAGCGTAAGATTGAAATACTAAAAAAAGTGCGCATGTGTTTTAAACATCTTTCACTAGCAAACGTAAATAAAACTTTCATAAATACGGAGTGAAATTTTTGATTCAGTGCTCGACAGTTGCTTGTGATTTCCCTTAAATGGTATAGCGAGTATCGAACCTCCAAAAAAATACAAGACGAAAACAAAATTCAAAAGCGTTTTGGTTCTGTTTCACGACACTTCAAATTTATTTTTCCTGGAATTACTTATTTTCTTTTCTTATTCGGTCTATATCTCTATATGTATTTGTAGAATTAGATTAATAAATATCTAACTCCTAAGATCAGCATATCAATCCATGGCTATATATATCTAATGAATAATATATAACTTATCAAAGTATAGAAAAGCTTTATACGTTATACAAAAATATATATACCAAGATTGACTGACTAACAAAAACATATTTTAAATTTTTAAATTTTTAAAAACGAATAATTTTGGTCTTATTTTCATTTTATAATATTAAGTTTTTTTATCAAAAGCAATAAAATTTTTATATAAAAGTAACTTTTAAAGAAATAATGTGAAATGAAAAAATAATTAATTTATATTTAAAAATGTATAATTATAAGATGCACATAATAGTACATTTTAAATCAAACTAAATAAGAACTTCCACTAAAGATAGAATCTGATGAGTCGCAAAAGTCAGAAAAGTCAGAAGAATATCTTTGCATTGTCTGTTAATAATTAACTTCAAGAGTATCTCACATTTTAATTTTATGTCATGCCATTTTTATACTTGTGTTTAAATTCAATATATACTGAAAAGAGATTGCTCAGATAAAATTTCATATTTTTCTTTAGTAAACTGTAACAAAAGTTCCTAGAGAAAGAAAAATAACAAATGTAAGAAAAACAAAGTTAAATTCATTGCTTGTAACGTTCCAAAAATGATCATTTTATGAAATATAAAATATGTAGTGGTGAGAATAAATTTTTATAATAACTTATACAGAGATAATAAAGAAGAGAGAATATAATCAGATACATTATACATATATACCCTTCATTTAATTTGTATATGTTAAATAATAATTAATTTGATGGACTGTTAGCATCGTACGGGTGTTTTCCTATTATAATTAGAGTATTTTATAAGTATTTAAAGTAAATATTTTTTTTGAAAAAGAAGTAAATTACGCATTTATATATACTATTAATTTTAACTTGACTGAAATAGAATCTATATATTAACTATCGTATATTAAGTATTTTTACAAAAGAATGAAATAAATTCTACGCTCTATTTACGTTTTTTACATCAAGCCCATTTATTTGAATGGCAGCTTATAAAGTAGTAGCAATAGCAGCAGCAAAAGTAGTCAGAGGTTAAATCAATTAACATCATATCTTTTCTCGTTAATTTTATATTTTTAAAAGATATCTAGAAACGACTTCTACTCTTCAGATGTAAATATATGGAAAAAAGGTAACATGTTTCTTTGTAGAAATGTATGTGTATATATATATATATATATATATATATATATATATATGCAGTGTATGCAATTAGACTCTTTCCTACTTATATTATAGCTTGACGCGACTTACACATCCTTATCGGATACACTTTTTTAAATATGACGTAATGTCTTTAAGAAAAAACTCAAGAGGGAAAAAAACAAAGAAGAAAATTAGAGTTATCATTGCCATTTTTCTCGCTATCGTGAAAAATAAGAAGGAATCAAATGACCGAGCTCATAAAAGATCAAATTAGTACGTGATAACTCATTGATCGGGAAGTTGATTATTTTTATGACATGATAGCAAAGAAACAAAGATAAGCATAAAAAAAGAGAGTGAGTGCGAGTAAATAAGGGCGGGGGTAGAGATGACACGGTAATGACGTCTTTGCCAATGCGCCCCGGCAGTCTTTGCTTCTTCCTTTTCTCTTTAGCCTTCGAAATCCTAACGCTATGTAACCACCCCGTGATCAGAATATCTGATTGCTCTTTTCTCCCTCTTCCTTTCTGTTTTCAGATAAGAAGCGCTGCTTTCTTTTCACTCTTTCCATATCCTAGGCTAACATCAAGAACGACAACGATATCGGTGTGTTATTATGTAAGACTTGACAGCTACTTGATGAATTAAGGGAACTTCAGAAGCCAGACTTTTTCTGGTTCATCTTGAACTTTCAAATGAGAAGGAATAATAACAAGCAATTGAAATTATATACCTCTTTAATCTTTCGTTGGCAGTTCAGAATTTTATGTAATATACAATGTATAAGAGAATAAAACTTGAAGTGAAAGAAAGTGGTATATTGTAAATTATAGACATTTCTAATATTTGATATTTCTAATATAGATATTTCTAATATTGCACATCTATGCGCTTCTTATACTTATATGACATAGATGATAATAAATTACAGAATTGTTATCATTGTTATCGAAACTTTGAATTAACTAAAAAATACTCTTTTAAATTATAAGATATAAAGCACAGAATTTAAAAAAATAATATATATATATTATAATATTTACTTTTATATTATAAAAACAAAACTCAATATTAATGTTCTAATATTAGTATTCTAATTATTTATTTGTATGTCTACATTGTAAAATAAAAGATATATTTTACTGAATTTTGAAAAGACCAAAGTGTTTTTGTTAGACTCATCAAAGTAAATATTAAATCAATCCATTTGAAGAAACAGCAATAACCTAAAAGTATCAGCTAATTTGATTTTGGAAAGAGCAGAAAATGAAGAGACTAATTTTTTGCTAAATATAAATTTGTTTATTTAGCAAACATCTTGTCTTTTAACGATCTCAAAAGCTTGGCGCTTCACTCTCAGAATTATAAGTTTGCGTCCTCCCTTGCTTGTGATATCGTATAAAATTTCCATTAATATGAAGATACATAACTCGGGTGATTCGCAGGTTTACGTTATTCATTCAGAAATTCTTTTATTATCTTTATATTCCTTTATAATACACCTTATATTCCATTACATAAACGTATCATTAAAAGTCGAACAAAATATCATTGCATAATGTTCAAAAGACTTATTATTATTAGTCTCGAATTGGATTAATAAAGTTATTCTTAAATAAATGAAAAGCAAGAACGAATAAGAAAAAAGTTTAAAAAGAAAAAAATCGTGGAGAAAGACTTATAGATAAAAATAGAGAGAGAGAGAGGGGTATATAAAGCACAAAGAATAGAAAATTAAAAGATAATTGTAAAGAAATTCCAGTTTTTAATAAAGCAAAACGACCAACTTCCTCTTGGTTGCTCCCTTGGTATTGATTTACGAATATCCTGATCGAAATCGATAATTATCTTAAACAATCTACAAGAACCTCTCATTTAATCATTGGATATTAAACAGGTTATTTCAATATATTTTTGCTCGATATAACTTTTGACTATAACTAATTCATTGTAACAAATATTTTTTATATTAAGTTAAAAATATGAATTTTCAAATCAATTAAAACTAATAGATTAGCATCTATTAAAAATTTATCTTCAGAAAGTATAAACAAATATTTACTACAGCTTACAGATATTCAAAAAATTAAATCGGAGAAAAGTTGATAACTAAGATATAATATTATAATTATTGCAATTTATAACTTATATATCATCAAATGGTCAATAACAATACTAAGTATTTAAAAATCTCGAATAAGGACTTATATTTTTGAACAATGAACCAACATTATAAACAATCTTTTTTTATAAATATCACATTCCTTATAATCAAAGTAAAGTAATATGATTACTTTAATAATTGTGTATATTTCTAAAAATATTTACATTAATTTACAATACTTAAAACTCAATATTTCTATACGTAATATATTCGGCCAACTAGATAATTTTTATTCAGCCCACTTTTAATTTTTTAATCTGTAAAATTTCAATATAATCGTACTTTAATAAAATATTCATTTTATTACTAAATTAATAATATAAAGCTTATATTAAGAATGTATTTAACAAAATTAATGAAAATTAAAAGCATCCAGATACAAATTTAGGTATTTCATACAGCAAAATTCGGCAAGTTAAACTTAATGAATTACTTGCAATATATTTATGTACAATGAATTTGTTTCTATAGGTTATATTTATATTTTATAAAAGTTTAAGAATAGTTATTATTTTCAATTAGAAAAGTATAAGAATAATACGATAGAATAGTAGATTAAAATGTAACCGAAGAATGTAGCTAAACTACACATATAAATATCTACTTAACAATTAATTTCTATATGTAATCTGATCCTATTATCATACATATGCAAAGTTTCTATTCATCGTATACAGTCATCTATCATTTTATGTACACGAAAATAATATAATGATATTTATAGGAAATTTTTATATAAAAAGCTTAAGTGGTGGTCGTAAAATTACGTCAGTGCTCGCTAGAGCACCAGTTATATTTCAAATAACAACGTTGTACATTAACCTCGTGCTCTCGGCTTTCCATGAAATGCGCTGAAGCATTTCACGCATTATAAGCACGTGCAATCCTGCGCGTGGACGTATTTATGCTCGCGTGAATATATGAACCTTTTTCTCGATCACAAGTGCTCTTGCAATATGCGACGATTTCTTATTATTCCGACTGTTATTTGAAACAATAACATGGATAATAATAGCAAAGTTATACTTCATCGGTCTCCCGATATCGAATACGTAAATTTATTCGTTTTATTCTGTACACATATTTTATTATTATAAAAATATTCAGTGTAAAAACTACTTTAATTATGTATAAAACAATTCATCAGGTTTTTACACAATTTTAATTTTAATGGAAAATACTTATTATTTTAAAATAATAAGTAAAATAACAAATAAAATAATAAGTCAGACAATATCTGACAAACATTTCTTTCTATTAAGTATTCCACAAATTCTAATACAAACATGAACATTTAGAAAAACATGCTAAAAATATTAGATTAAATATAGAACTTTTTATTATTTTAAAGAAAAATTTATCCTCTTTTTTATTAAAGTATGTGTAATTAATGCAGAATAAGAAACATTATACTTATAAATAATATTTTATACTTTGTTTTCACACAAGATTGTTAAAAATGAATAAATTTATTAATATTGAATAAAAATATATATTCAAATAGTATGTTACAACTATGTAAAGAAGAATTATTTAAAATTTTTTGCTTTTTAAATTAAAAGCATTAATACATCATAGTATATTCAGACTCATTTTTTTCATAATTTATTTACAAGCTATACTTTTACTGATTATACAAGATGATTTTGTTGAAATTTTTTTCATCTGATCTAAATATATCATAATCTGTAAATGATAGAATTATTTGAAAAAAGAAAATTATTGTATAAAATTATCGATATGTGAACTGGATGTGAATAATTTCAATCGGAACAATAAAGCACAGTTTTCTCAAGAAAATAAATTTATGCATCATTCAGTTCTCTCCGTTCATCATCTGACTAGAATGATAAATAAAGCATTTGGGAATTTTTAATATGAATCTATTCAAAGAGTCAATTCTTTCATATAATATGAAAAACTTAAAACAGCCCGTTCTTTATCAAATCTAAAAACATCTTACTCATACTGTTCTCAAAATAATAGTATTAAAAATGTAATTGCAGATAATTAAATACTAAACGATTTTATTTGTGTACAATTTCGTTTTTCGAATTGTAACTTTTTGAAAATTTGATCATTTTGTTTTTAATATTTTATTTCCATACGTTATCTAACCTTCTTTCAACGATAAACAGATTGTTTTTAAAGTAATAGAAAAATTAAAAAATCTTTAAATAAATAATATACTTTCTAAATCAGTTAACAAAACTTGTTATCAAATAAGATTAGTAATAGAGGAAATATATAATTTTGTAATTAGATATTATATTATTATGTATTATTAAATCTATTGTTTCAGATTACCTTAATTAAAACTATGAATAATTTCAATTCAGATATTTTCGATATTTATTGATATGATTGATTTTAATTTTTGATAAATTATTATAAAAAAAGGACAAAGTATATGTATTCTTAAATTATTTAAATTTATGAGAAATAACCAAAGAAACGCCTTACTGTAGGACGTTGCTGCATTGTTACGTGACAAACACAAATTTTAGTGACCTTTGATTATTTGTATAAAATACTAAACTTAAACAATATGTGTTTTAAACAGTTGAATATAATTCAAATGCAAAATAAATATTCTAAACGTCTGAAAATCTAAAAATCATAAAAATTAGAAAATCATTTACAAAATGAATTACCTGTTTTTATAAAAAAAATATATTTAATTTTTATATTCAACGTACATATCTTTACATATCTTTGTTCGTACTTTCCTCTTTTTCTTTTTCAACGTATCCCTTATTTTCTGTGCAGTATGCTTGTACCTTTATATCTTAGTCGAGGCGCGAGATAAAAAAGGCTCGTGCTTCCTCTCTTCCTTACTAGTGTCGAACATGCACTCATAGCTTCTGCTGATGTTTCTGCTCTTTGCGTGCGCACTTGCCTGTGCCAATAATAACAAGAGCTTATGCGGTTAGCGAGGCAGGGTAAACGAGCAAAGCTGTGCGTTTTTTAAGACAATTGGGGAAAACGACGACGACAACGATGACGACGCTGTGGTGCATCTATAAGGGTCGACGTCAGTTGACGTAGTGCCGGCGTATCCTTTTTTCTATGCTCTTTCGCTCCTTTGTTTTATTTCTTGTACAATAAGAGTACACGTGCGGCTATTGATGCTCCAATGCTTGTGCTTTTCTTTGCTTTCCTAAATAATCATAGTTACTTTTAAATTAAGAATATCTTTTTAATGACTGCTATACTTTAACGAAAAATGTAGATATGTGCAACGCTATTGTTTCGTGGAATTTAAAAATCTAGTACGAAGTGAGCATAATGAAATTATAGAATTTAATAAGAACTTGATAAATTATCTGCAATATCATTATTTCTGGTGTTTCTTAATGAAGCATACGACAAAATATTATAAAGTAAGTTATGTAGTTATAAGACAAGATATAAATTATAGTAATAATATGAGGAGCTCAATTTATAAAATAATAAATAGTATAGATATGTGCAAAATAATGTGCAGGTATGAAATTAAATTTTTAGGATTTGGAAATCTATCTGTGAGTGACATATATAACAATGTAATAATTTATTTAGAGATAAAAATGAGTAGATTTCATTTTTTGACAGTATTATTATACTAATTTTATAATTAGTCATAAAAATTGAATTATAAATTAAATATAGTTTTATGTTTTACATTCATAAAAATGGAAATATTGAATTTTCGATCTTACTACCTTAACCTTGAAAGTCACCCGACTGTTAATGTCGTATAATAGATCTTACTTACCTCTTTCATTTTACAAAGTTACATAGTAGCCCATAATGAAGTCGATGTTGGAATATTGCTTGAATTACTGTCGAGTAACCGAATATCTACTACACTGTTGAAAATCAAGAAATTAAATTTTTATTCTAGCATTACATTTTCTAATTTCTTTAAAATTTTACCGGATACAGTTACATAATTAATAATTTGAAAAAAAATTTGACGCAATATTATATGTTTATAATATAAAAGTTTCACGTATAGAAAAAATAAAAATTTTATATAAAAATTTATTAATTACTAGCTTTCTCATTGCTTAAAGAATTAAATATTTGAAACTTTTATTGCTCAGTCTTTCAACTTTTTATAATACTTTATCGAAGGTTCAAAATAAATGTAAATTCATGTTTTGCTTATATGAATTTCCAAAAATATCTTTATTAATTTATTTATCTTAAAAAACTTTTGCAATTAACCAAATACTTAGTATAAAATTTAGTCTAAAATATCTCAAATAATGAACTATAATTATATTAAAGCCAAAATGAGATAAAGTGTTTTCATCCTGTAAAAATGTTCGAAAATCATCAAAACAAAGCAATTTACTTGAAAGTAAGTATTTCATCTCTTTGATTCTCATATAAAACATGATATCTGATAAGAAAGCAAGAGCACATAACGATCAAAAGGGACATCATGTGCTCGAATAGAGCTTGCATTTTACCAAGCCACCAAAAGTCAGAGAAGACAGACTCTGGACGGTACTTGCACTACGAACGAAGGAAAATGGAAAATCATTCCTATAGAAAGGTTAATAATAATAATCATAATAATTCCCTACTCCTTTCAATGTCTATTCGACGAAGCTGCCTTTTCATCGAAAACGTGAATGGTCCAAACGAGTTGAGCCAAAACCGTCTCCCTCACTCTCTCTCTCTCTCTTTCTCTCTCCTTCGTTTCTTCTATGTTCTTCTCTATCTATCTATCTATCCTCCATAATTCTTTCTTTATCACATTTCATTCTCTCTACATTTTTCTCTCGCTTGAATTTTTCCCTTTTTCTCTCATTTTGTCTTTTATGCGGTGGCCGTAAATTTCATCTCTTCAAACGAAACATGAGAAAGAAAATAAATTGTAGATAGATAAGTAAAGAAAATAATATAGGGAGAGAAAAAAACTTTCGACGTCGTATATAACACCATTAACATGAAACAGCCAACCATTAAAAAAGCTTTTGCGATCAATTGTGTCTGCAATATTCAATCTACAACCTAAAAAAACCTACATATTTGTAAAGAATAATATGGCTCTTTTTAAAAACAAAAATTTAAAACAATTTTTAAAATTATATTCAACATTAAACATTTAAAAAACATTTAAAAAAGACATGTGTGCGTGCGCGCACGTGTGTACATTTTAAAACTAAGGTATTTCAATTATTAAAAAGTTTTGTTTGAAGTAAATACGTAAATTAATACAACTGCATAATTATGAATCAGAAAATTGCAATGTAAAATAATTAATTTTTTTAATCTTTAAATATTTTTTCTAAAAATTTACATTTTGGTCTAATTTCATAATATAGTATTATCTTTAGTGATTTAAAAATGCTAGAAACTATTGTCATTTATTTTCATTCAGTTATAATGGCTTTATTATATCATTAAAACTAATCAGTCTATTAAATTTTATGTATTTTTCATTACAATTTGAAAAATTGTATCACTTGAAAAAAATAAAAGTAATGTATAGATGTAGTTTAGATATGATAAAAAAATCTACTCGCTCTACTAAAGAAATGGACCATAAAAGTTATAATTTGTACTTTTCAAAGAATAAAAATAAATAATTTTAACTTGTGTAAATACTAATATCTAAATATCAGTAATCAATCTAATTGTAAATCTAATTGAAAGAGAAAATACAGCGATTGGTTCATTTCAATGTCAGTAGTAACGGGCGACTTTTGTCGGACGTAACTTTGATTTTATTTTTTATTTTTATTAAAATTAATATTGAATTTTAAATATTTTTTTCCCTTAAAAGAACTGTCTATTAATGTAAGAGCTATTTTAATCGGTAATTGTAACTACACATTATATTTTCAATCTATGAATAATTCAAATTGCTTTACTTATATTTAAATGAATTATTTAAAAAGGTTTTCTTAATCTTTAAAAATTCTGTTTAGATTTTATTTTCTAAATTAAAAATTAACTAAAATTTTCAATTATTATAAAAAATGTAATAACAAATTTTGTTTTAATAATTTTTCTATACAATTAAAAAACATACATACATATATACATACGCAAATAACTTAAATGCATATTTTTATAATTATCATTGTAATAAAAATCCTTTTACTTATACATAAAATGAGTATACAATTTGTATGAATGAGTATACAAATATAGTAGAAGAATTTTGTTATAACATTTTTTTATATTTGTAGCATTACATATGTAGCATATATTAATGAATGCATTTATTTACAATTATTGTATAAAGCTCTCAATAAAAAATATTTTTCCAAATTACATGTAACTTACTATGAATTCAGCACAAGTTTTGTAAAGTATGCATCAATGATATAATCAATGATATCTTCAGAAAACTGATTGAATATTTCATGTACATTCTCAACACATAGGATAATCAACTTTTTATGCATGAAACTTACCAATGATTATCATGAACGCAATATTTGAAAAACAAATACGCAAATGAAAGTAAAAATGATTCTTTCAGCGAGTTAAGCATGTTAATATAATCGTCACAGTTGTGATATATCAATAAAAATGGTGTAACAGCACTCACAATTAAAACTGACGATTGCATCATATATTGCAAGGGACGAATTGACTTATGCTCTCTAGTAGATGCCTATGAACACTGATACTAAATCATACATCCACTATGGCTTTAGATTGGCTTAGCTCATGTATGGAGTACTAGTACCGAAAAGATAGAGCAGAAATAGAGCTATTTGGCGCGTTATACGCTATTTACATTATCAGTACATATTAAATGTATGCTACACGTGCAAGTACATTTCCAATGGATATTTCGATACTTACGAACGCATCTCTCTCTTCTTCGTTATCGACAACAACATTGCAACACATCTTTCCTTTTATGAAACACGATTTCCTTTTATGAATCCAGATAGAGGAAGAAGCGAGCAATTTTACTTTGTTATTATTATTTTACATTATCGGATTTATCACCATATTTCAGTTGTAATTTTTTATTGATATTTGGATTGATTAATTGCTTGAAAAATAATCCCAATGTTGGACAAGTTAAAAAGGAGCCAACTATTGGTTATTACATAAAAACACAATTAATTTATATACATTGAATATTGAAGTCCCTGAAACATAAAATAAATATTAAGCATATAAATCATCTGCATAAGAAAAAATATTTTTTCTAATAAATAAGTATAATAAAATATTTTTTATTAAATTTATTTCATCGGCGTAATGAACGTTTTCAAAATAATGACAAGTGTTGAAAAAAAATGTATTTTATACACATATGTATAACATGTATCTTTAAAAAATTTACCAATTAGTATTAACAAACTTATTAAAACTCAGATTTATAGATATGTACAATTTGTAAGATATTATTATTCTATTTTTAAATACTATTACGGGCTATATCACTTACAAGAATTTTTCAAAAAAGAATTTTAATATAGATTAATAACAAGTATTTGTTACATTGATGAATTTTCAAAAATATTAAAACTGCTCATATTTTTTGCATGTAACATTTTGTATTGAAGATAAATTAAAAAAATTTAATTTCAACATGAAAATGATACATTAGAAGTATTAAAATTTAAATAAATTTTGTGCAAGAAAATATTGACTAATAAATCATTTATTACATAGCTTCGATGGTATAAGAATTGTACTCTTACGTAGTTTACATATATTTCTGTCTTATGTCACTTCTCTGTACGTTACAATTTTTTGCAAAAATTCTGAATTAAGATCTGCACAGCCAAAGGCAGCATTCCTATACAGATTTTTGACAGTTTGATTAAGATAATTCGAGAATATATTCGAGATAATTCTACAGAATGTTCACCACTTCCTCCATCTACGTCAGTTGTCTGATGGTTATATGTATGGAGCAGAAGCAGCTTCTCCATAACAAAATAGTTAGAAGAACAAGTAAAAAAGAAAGGAACAGCAGTCGCTCGCAAACCTCGAAACTTAGAAGAGTCGATGCCGAGCGCCACTACGGAACGGCCGCCGATGGGAAACGTGTTTGTCAATAGCCCGTTAATGCTCTAAGCCATTAATCATTACGAGCGCCCGCTCCTGTCACCGCGTTACTAGTGCTAGCGGTGGCGCAACCCTCGAAACGAGCGCGTATGGATTGACAGCGGGCAATAGATTTACCAACTCGACAAAATAACCCCCTCTTTCTCTACATCGTTCTTTCTGAGGATCGTCAATCTAGAATTCACTTTGTTTGAAATATTTTTTAAGAGAAGGGAAAAACACCTGCCATCAGGAAGGAGAGAAGAAGTCTCAGCGTTATTTGATTATGATTGGAATTTGAAACTTCTTTTCGGTTGAATCGGTTTGTGCATTCAAGTTTACATGAAATTCTGGGATATGTCTGCTAAGGATTAGACGTAAAAACAGTTGTTTGAGAAAACGAGCAACTAAAACTTTTTGAAGAAAAACAATTGCTCTAAATATGAAAATCGATAAATTGTGAGAAATTGAAATTGAAAGACAAAAAATATTTACAATACACAACTTTATATTTTAAGTATTAGAAAACTAAATTTTAAGATATATGTTATATATAGAAAATTATTTTTAAAAAATTAATTATTTATAAAACATTAATTTAGTTCAATTTCTTCAATCTTTTAAATTTAAATTTCAATTAATTTTTTAAATTGGCTCTTAATTGTATACAATTGTTGTTAAAATCGAGGTAGCATTATTACTTTAATTCTATTAAATTCCTATTTATAAAGGCTGCAACACTTAAAACTTTAACAGTTATACATATTTAAATATTTATGATAATTTAGTTTTATAATCAATAAAAATATTTAGATGTTTCAAAAAATTGTAAACTAAATTCAAAACTATAAAAAAAATAAAATAAAGCCAATGTACTTTACTGTCTAAGTGATATATTACTTGTATTTAATATTACTTATATTTATACATATATAATACTATTTTATAAGTATTTTGTGAAATTTTTGTTTTGAATATCTTATACATACTGAATCCAATTAACTACTTACTTTGTATTATCGTATAATTTTACCTATTTCATAATTTATTTCAATAATTTATCTTTTTCAAGGAATACCTTTAAGGAATACCTAAAAACTATGTAGTCAAATAGAAATTCATAAATGCAACATTTCACAATGTATTTTTTATAAATTATAAAATATACTATATATTTCAATTAAAATGAAACTCTAATTAGTAAAAATTCATTAGTAATCGAAATTGAAAATATTAATTACTTTTTGAAAGTTTTTCTATAAATTTTATAATTTTTTAATATAATTACAATGTATTTTTTACCAAGATAGATAAAATAATACATATTATTCGCCATATTTATTTTGACATTCAAAATAAAGATATACACAACAGTGCTACAAAGTGGACGTACGGAGTATCACGAGGTGTCAGCGATACTACGTCTCTCGTTGCAATGTTGCATTTAACGCTACGCAAAGTTCAAAAGTGAACAACAGGCTCAAAATGAAACTACAGGGCGATAGCCCCAAATGCTATCTGGCAACTTCCGGCCTAGTTGACTCGAACATAAATACACTGGTATATTTAGATGCATCCACCGAGTTCAAGGTCAGCGTTCGCAAGAATCTCTCAACTTACCACTTGAAAATTCTACACGTTGATAATAAAGTGAAAATATTATGTCATTGTAAAAGAAATTAATCCAGCATCTATGAAAATTTTTTAAAAAATTTCAAGGTAAATCCTTGGGAAATATATACTCTGATGCTAACCACTTAAACTTAAAAAAAGGTCGAAACTTAAAAAATATTATAAATTAGACAAGACTAATAATACGGATAACTTATATAATATAAATTTAAATATATATTATATAATGCGAAAAATATAAAGAAATTTATTATTCGTATTTAAAGATATTATTAATAAGAAAAATTTTATAATACGATTTATAATTTTTATACAATAATAATGAAATAATTTTTTGTTCTTCAAATTATGAAAGATAAAGAATTGGTCTCCGCAATAAATAAAGTAAGATGAGAAGTAAGTAAAATAAGCAGAAGTTGACTTTTTAAAATAACTGCCACAAAGTTGCGGGTGTTCTTACATTACATTCGCAAAGATGACGATCAGGGACGCCTCTATGTGCCAGAAAGAAAAGAAAGAGAGAGAAGAAAGAGAATGAAAGGATACAAGATAGAAAAAGACAACGAATAAGGGGACGCAGAAAACAGGAGATAGAAAATCGCAAGCATACATTCATACGAGAGAAAAAGATAGAGTGTGATGGCGAGCAGACGGCGCAGGAGGAAAGAAGGGAATCTTCTATTTATAACGTTCTATATATTCGGTTAGCTTTGGGCGCTCCTGAGATCTGCACCAGGCTGGAGGGTATTATTATGGTAAACGAACGAACGGCTCTCCGTTTATTATCTCGTAGTTTATTGTACTCTTCGGAAGATTAACTCGTCTAGTCGTGGGATTTAAACGATTTTCTTTTAAGTTTGAAAAGCGACCTTTTTCATATTTAACTTGGTTCACACTTCTTTCTTTTTTTCTTATCCGTTTTTCATCTGTTAATTATTGGCAAAATTATATAACGATGTCACATAAGATATATAAAAGCAACCCAACACTAATAATGTTTTTTAATTTGATCTTCTCATTTGTGAATCTTTCTAAATATAAGTAAATTTCTTATAAAAAATAATGTATAACAATATTAATACCTTTTTTAAAGAAAATGTATAAATTCAACTTTTTGAAGACAATTATAAATTAATACCAAGATTTTTCAAACAAGTATTTTCTCGTTCAACATTTTTCCAATAAAACAAGCTGTAGATGAAAAAATTGTATTCATTAATTAGTTGCATAATGTAGTACAATATTTCAAAATATATTTTAAAAATAGAAAAGTAATCCGAATACACGCGTGAGAAAATTATGAATGAACGGTTTAAGTGAAATAACAAATTCATTCACGTAAAATAACATAATCTATAATTTGGTTATTTTAATATTATTCTATATTAAAACAGAACTTTTGACTATATTTAAATAAATATATAACAATTGTTGTGCTTCTAATAAATTATTACTTATTCTTTGTTACAATTTTTAATAGACAAAATAGTATATTAAGTATCATTTACATTTACATTTCTTGTAAATATGAAAATTAAATATTGATTGTTGAACCTATATCTACAAGGAATATTTTCATTCATGTAATTTATAAAAATGCATGAATTCATATAAGACTAAATTTTATCTAAATTCAACAATACACAAGAATTGTATAAAATAATAAATTAAAGCAACTACATGATTCAAATATCTCTTAAAACCTCATTTACTAAAATTATATTTACTAAAGAACAAAATAGAAAAGTTAACTATTGCTTCACTGAGATAAGACAACTGTACTTTCTACTTTTGCAGTACATTGAAGCGTCGTAAAATAAAGTATCAAAAGCGTCAAAATAAAAGTTCTCCCATATCCCACACCGGAAGCGCGCGATTCACGCGACGAGCCTCTACGAGACCAACAAATCCAACAAACGCGCTCGTGCGCAAGAATATATTCTAGTTCTTACACAAATTCTAACAAAGAGATTTTCGTGCGTGATGTACACATTCGCTCTTGGTCGAGTGCAGAAGGAGAAAGAGACAAGCACAGTACTTGTCTGTGTGAGCTATTATGCACCTTCGAATACAAACTGTTTATTGTCCTTGTGTACGAAACATGAACTTGCGCATATGCGGACGTGCGCGTATGTTGTATGAGCGAAGATGTATGCATACACGCGCGCATGTGTGTGTATAGACGCAAGCGTACGGGCGCACACGCATGTCCGTTCGCACCGCAGCGCAGGAGATAATAATAGACGATGGTTTGCTCTCGCCGCTCGCAAGCCTTTCGCGTTTAATTTCACGAAACATCCTCCTCTGCGCCTTCTTCGGCAACCCAGAACATCGGTAGCTCTCCTGTGACTCACTTGGCGCGCCCGTAGCTGATGCCGTCACGAGCTGTCCATTCATGAATACGAGCGCTTCTTGAACAGAGATTTTACTGTGAACAGAAGAACGCGAACTACACACGACGCTTTAATTACGCTTGAACTCACCGCATGGATGCTCGACCCTTTTCACTAGGCCGGAGTCGAAGAGGCGAAAGAATCCTAATACAAGTGGTCTTACAAATAATTGAAAAATAACTTTATTTTTCACTTTATGAACATGTACGTACGTACAGACGCAACACCCACATAAAGACATAATTACAGACTCATGTGCTTGACACACTGAGCCATGCATGCCATTATTCCTTACAATTCACCTATGAATTTATAAGTAATTATTTTCATTTATATATTAAGTTAAATCACTTAGTCACTTATATAATAAATTATGGTCGCTAATTTTCTCTTATTGCAAATGCCAATAAAAAAGAAACAATGAATAAATTAAAAGACAATTATTGATGCTGAGGCATAAATATGTATTTTCTTTATATTACATTATGTCACATACTTAAAGAAATCTAGCATATATTAGTAAAGAATTTTGCATAAAATGTGTATAAAATAACAATAAATAGCTAATATAGATTGTAATTTTATTGAATTATTGTAACGCTCGAATTATATAACTTTAAACAGATTTTTTATTATAATATAATTCTATAAATACTAACATGTATACACTCAATAATAATTAATATATAAATAAGTTTATTTGAAAGAAATTATTATCATTTAATATTGATAAAGAAAGACCGTTACATACAAAATATTTTTCAAAATAAATAAAAATTTGGGTGTAAAAAAATTTATTGCAATTAACTTCTACATATGAAATGCGACTTTTGTTTTATAGTAAAACATTATCACTATGTTTAATATAAAATTAACGTGCACTTGTTAATTACGAATAAATAACAGCTGAATAACATGAAAAACTTAAACGTCAGACATTGACAGAGAAATTTGATTAATGATTAACAACATTTTCTATTTATCGTCAAATTTCTATTAAAAAACTATTGAATTATCTAACTAACTCGAGCAATTATTAAAAATCTATTAAAGCCAAAAACAGTTTATACATTTAAAAATGTCACGAATTAAAAAACTGTGAATTTCAATAGAACTTAAAAGTTATACTGCACAATTTTATCAACGAATAAAAGAAGCTAACTTTGCATGAATAAACGTATTATTGAGAAATGTATACGGATAGCATAAATTGAACAATGCACTAATCTCGTAATATGGTGAATAAAATCACAAAACTGCTAGATAAGTAACACAACATGTATACATGCATAATCATCTGTGCTTATCGATGTTCTACCGAACATAAAAGTACTAAGGAAAATCAAGTAAAACTGGCCAATCAAAAAAACGATTAGCAATCAATCACTCAAACAACTGTTTTTCATGCACTGTCAGAGCAAAGTAGCACAACAATAATAAAAGTACTCATCGTATAATAGAGCGATAGCAGAAAATGACAAATGCAGCTTCATTTTTTTATTCACAAACAAGTCAGTGGTTAACATGTACCGTAATTCACGTTTATTCGCGAAACATGTTATCTCTCTCTCTCTCTCTCTCACTCTCTCTCTCTTTGTAAGAAAGACAAGAGCAAATCTCGAATTATCGCATACAAACATTACGTACGCCGCAGGCGGCCATTATTACGGCCGTAAATGTATGCATTCGCAAGGAATAGATTTCAATTATTTTAATTGTTTTCTAATATACTGTTTGATATAGACACCTGTCACAAATATAACGTGCAGAAATCTTTATTTTTCATCCGAGCACACGATAGTATAAGGGCACTAATCCATTTTGCACAATCTATATGAGTATTTCCCCCTTCTCACCAAAACTAATGATAATTGTTGCAAAAGTTCGCGTGTATACAATGATAAATCAAATAAGAAATTCATATTGCTTTTTCCATTTTATAAGCACTGCGCATTTTGAAATATAGATGTATAAAACATTTACAATATTTTGGATCACTAATGATGTCTTATAATATCCGCAATTACAACATTACGTTTGACATTTATATATTTATATAAATGTTTTGCATAAGACATATCTTACGAAATATATATCTTAATTGAAACATAGAATATTATGAAAGATCTTTTCCTGAAGTATTTGTTTGTAAAATTCTCTTACATAAATCAGCGCTGTAAGTAAAGTACTTTATTTCTTATAAAATATACGAATACAAAACGTAATAGTATTTCTAGTTAAATTTCTAAACAAGCCGCAAATGTATATCTATAAGATCTTTATAAAGATTTTATGAGTTTCATCCAAACATATAAGTATTTTTATTTAAACAGGAATGCAATAAATGAATGCAGTACCCGAACAATCACAGCATTGAAAATTAATCAATTCTGATAATACGAATATTTATAATTAAATTTAAAAAATGTTAATTCAATAAGAGATAAAAATATTTTATTAATGAGCTTACATAATTTTTATCTATACATTTAAAATTAAAAACATAATTTATGGAACTATATTTGCTTCAATTTAAATATGATATTAAATATTTTAGAATTAACAAACACAAGTTAATGAAAATGCAGCATAATTTTTAAAACACAATAACAAAATCTTTATTGATTACAAACTTTCTACTTTCAAGAATATAATTTTAATACATGATTATAGTTATATTATGTGTATAGTAATAGTTTATTGTTTTCTTTAGTAAATAAAATCTTAATAAATTGAGTTTATTAACATCTATTTTATACAATTCTTATGTATTGTTGAATTTAGAGAGAATTTACTCTTATATGAATATTCAATTGGAGGATGTTTAATTGCTTCTAGAATTTAATATCATGTGAGATGATTAATTGATTAAATATATTTGGTCAAAGTAGAAACTAATTTAACTAAATTAAAGGTTAAAATTATCAGACTTGACAATATGTATAATTAAATTTACAAATTACTTAAATCTGTTTTAAAAATTAGAAAGCTACTCTAGTTTTAAATTATCCTACCTGACTGCGAATGAAATATTTTTTGGAAAGACTCTTATACTCTATCCTAATACATAGTTAAGAATACATATAAACGTTTACAGAATTTCTTTGTAAATAAATCAGTAGAAAAATGATATGATCTTGCATTTAAATATATGGACATTATAATTCTTTCACTTAAACTTATTTATAGTAATTGTGACAGTTACATATGATAAATTTAAATGCATATGTGATTACCGATTTTATATTTTGTATTTTACCCAACAATAATTGGGTAAACATTATAACTATTTTTTCCTTTTTTATACACTAGTGAAATATTTATATTATAGAATCTGTAAAACTTATTTCAACATGTATGGTATTTTAATTTTAATATTGATTTTGCCGATTGAAATTATCTTATAATAGTTTATATAAAGGATTTTTTGCCTTATTACAATTCTGTGAATCGATAACAATTGCTGAATAAATTTATTATAAATTATTTATTAGAGTTTAATTTAGTGAATTTAGTAACGATAATATTTTATGTGAAATGAAAGCATTCTTCTACACAGTTAATGCATAATTCAACAAGAAAATTTAACAATTTAACGAGAACTAGTCTCTGAAAAGGAGAAGATACTTATTTTACGTATACATCTCATCCTCTACGTCAGATCCATTCGCAAAACACAGTATTATTAGCAAAGAATAGGAAGCGATTCCCTTGCATTCTCTGAAAAGCTTATATCGCTCACATAAAATGCGTTGCACAAAATCGCTAAATGATCACAAATGTGAATGTACTTTTTAATGAACCGCCGTATGTTCGTAAAGTTCATGGAGTGGAGACGAGCTAAAATGCATCCACGGTGAACTGGCATAAATTAAGTCTGCTAATTTATTGTACGCGCCTCGCGATGGTCGATTAATAATTTAGCTTGCACAATCGCGTGTATGCTTCGATGAAATTGTAAACACAAACACAATTCTTAAAATACTTTTCCAAGAATTTTTACCCATCGCTTAAGCCTTAACGAGTGCCTGAACTACTTTGTCTATGTCTCAATATAGGCGTTGCTTTTTTCGCAGGATGGATTACCCAAAAATACTAAGGGAACTGCCGACATTAGTCATGAGACATTCAATGGAAAGCAGCTAGAGTAATCTATTCAGCGAGTTAAAACATAATCTGAATTACCTTCTGTATAATAGTCTTCGTCATAAACATAATTTTATATTACATTTAAGGTATTTTAATTAATAATAGTATTTTAATAAAGCTGCCCTCGATAGTAATTAAAAGATAACATAAGTTATTGAAAGATTCAAAAAGTGTCCGAGCATCACTTTATTAGCTGATTAATTAATTAAGATAGATATTTGTATAAATCACATTACTTCCAGTGTCTTGAAACAATTGCGGAATGTTTCAGATAATCTAAAATTGAAGTGATTTGACAAATTTCAAAATAACATGTCGAAAGGAAGGAATGCCAAATAAAGTGATTATACATACACATGGAGCGAATAAAAAGAATTTGCTAAAGGCAACTATTTATAATCAATCAAGATTTTGACTCGGAGAACGTATTATTCTCATAAGTTACCCAACGTGGTTGGTTTGTGAGAACAATTAAATCGTTTCCGATGTAATTTCATGATGGTGACCTTCTTTATGATATACATTTTTTATTATTTATCTTCAAATTATACTTCTGAAATAAAATTAATTATTCTCTATAGATAAATAAATTTTAGTTGTATTTATATAATACCTAGGCAAATGCGTAACTTACAGTTATATGTATATCGCTTATATAACGTAGTAGCTGTAATTTTAAATAACACTATATACCTAAATATCATTTAAAATACTTTTATTATTGGTTTTTACGGAACACGGCTATTATTGGCTACAAAACTGAAAAGAATGCATTGGTAAATAATTAATTTAATTAATTTTAAAGTTCAACCTAACGTAAGTAAAACGATCTTAAAGATCATTTATAAAATAAAGATAAATGTTGGTCCATATCTTCATACCTATCCAAGGGCGAAAAAGTGGGAAGGCTGTGTAAAAGAACAGGATAGAGAATATTTAAATGAATACGCGTATCTAAATTCGCCTCCGTAAATCGAAGAAGTCCGTCTTTATATACTATAACTGTCTCTGTCGATCTGAACGGCAAAAGGACTATTACTCTCGCATGCCAGCATTTTCTGGCGCTTCATTCATGAAGAGAAGAGAAGAGAAGAAAAAAAAAGAAGAAAGAGAAGAGAAGAAAAGAAAGAGAGTAGAAGTGAAAGACGGAAAAGGCAAGCATTCTGTGAGTCCAACTACGTCTTCAGAAAGGAAGGAAAAAAAGAAAGAGAAACAAAGAAAGCAAAGGCATCGCCGGAAATGCTCTCGCAAGCAAATGTTCATTCACAACTACAGTACGCTACATTCATCTCTCTCTCTCTTTAACTATCTATCTGTCAATCCATCTTTCTCTCTCATTCTTTTTAGTCCCTCATACGGACTCTCCTTGTCTTGATTCTATTGGTCCACTTCACTCTCTTCTTCCTAACACTCATCTCTCTAAACACGTCGATATCATTGCCTCTCTCTCTCTCTCTCTCTGCCTGTATATTTATCTGTCTATCTATCTATATATCTATCTATCTTTCTCTGTCTCGCTCTATCATATCTTTGTTATTCAAAAACGAGAACGAAAAATTCCGACACCCAGAGCAGTTCGAACCCGACAACCGCGCATAAATTTCCTGCTCTCTCGCCCTCTCCTCCCACTCTCCAACCCGATCTTGGTTCTTACAGCCAGTAAATGCTTACTACACACATGCTAGATGCTCTGAAGTGGTAAGAGAGACGAAAAGAGGCTCATTGTTCTTTTCTGATGCCTGCCTCCACACTGGACGAGAATAGAATGACGTTTTCGTGTGTAAGTACACTGGCAGACAAGTTGTGCCTGCTACGTACAGTGCCTGCGACGATATTCGCGGTATTGCGGATGTTGACAACGATGAAAATGCTTCTCGTTACAGAGCTCTGCATCAATATTCTTACTCTCTTCCACTTCATCTTCCTCTTTCTCTTCCTCTATACTCCGTGAATTTTCTTTTTTGGCTCCTTTTGACTTCTATACATAAGTACTTTGAATTCTACAACGATATAAAAGACTTAACCATGTTTTTCATGGAAAATTAAACCAATAAGATACAAAAGAAAGTACAGATATAATATTAATCTACAGAAGTTAATAATTAAAACTTTTTCAAATTTATACAATATTCCCTTATTCTTCAGTTCATATTTACATGAACTTATTGTTAAAAATTACTTTTTCAAATACTCTTGTGCACTCTAAGAATTTACATAAGAAACTACAGCAAAACGTTTACTACTTAATTAATATTATTACGATTTTTAAAATCTTCATAATGAAATTGATGAATATCTTAACAAAATAAAATATATTTAAGCGCATAAATTGAATTTTCATTTCCTTAAAATTTCAAATAATTCAAATATTAATTTTTTCCTATTCCCCGTACAAATGTATTCACCTCATATCTTTACTTATAATCAAATAATAAATATATGTATACTAATAATTATCTGTTTTATAAATATACAACGTAAATTTTGTCATTTCTTCTTGTTCTCTCATTATTGTTTCTCTTCCAGTATTCGTTTACAAATCCAGTTTAGTCTACAGTATATAGTGCGCTATAGAGCATTATTGGAGGGTTAAAAAGAGCGGTGTGAAAAATAACTATGTATCTTATATATATATATATATATATATATATATATATATATATAATGTATATAGAAGGAAAAAGAATTATTTTATAGACCGATCAGAGGCAGGAGTCAAGAGAGCGTTGGGCGTCTTTTAAAGTTTTTGGTTTGTGCGCTCGTAAAGCTTACTTTATGCCTTCCTACTTCAATGGGATTGACGAAAATATGAAAGAAGACGTGACACTTTGAGAGAAACGAAATATGGATATACATATTGTACGATGATTAATAGGTACCGGACATTCAAGGGTTTATTTTTTATTTATATTGCATGAACACATTCGAGAAAAAGAAGTTGAAGGGAATAGGCAAAATCAGGGATTAACTTTTTTATTTTCATTAGTTATTTATTAAAACATTTAATATCATTACGGCTTTATATATTTTTCTCGATCATTTTTTTCACCGGGAATCAAAATGTTACTATTGAAAATAAAATTTATTTCATTAGACCCATCAGCTTTTTAAATTTATACAGTACATAACAAAAACAAGAACTAATTATATACGAAAAATAAGGCTTTATGTAACCTACTATTAAATATAAGACAATAAATTGAAATAAAAATGAAAAATTGAATTTTGAATACTCTTGGCAAAAATTATACCAAACAATTTAATTATATGAATAGCTTACTATTAATTATTTGATAAAATTAAACATTAAAAGACTAATATTGGACGCGACTAAAGGACAAAGTAAGGTGGAAATAACGTAAAACGATTTTGAACTCCTACCCATCACAGTTATTTATTAATTTTTCATTCTTATTTATTAAACATCATTAGCCTACCTATCTGGCGCACCCTGATCCTTTACCCTCACTTGTACTAAGCTTTTTTATAAGTAAAGCATATCACAAGCCCACGATACTTTGCATGCCTTACGTCTTTTCTTGTATGCGTTCTTCTTACCCCTCCTGCTACTTTTCCACACGATCCATACATAGTGACAGGAAACACGAATATTCTTAGAAGTGTGGCGCTCCACATTTTGTTCCCAGCGTCGGTTTATCTCGCAATGCGTCTCTATAGTGTCATCTTCCGGTGAAATTCGCTGAAGTTTACTTACTAATAATTCATTTAAAATAAGGATAATCCTTTTGTCATTAGAAGAATATCACATGTCAAGAAAAATTTTCGATCTTCGATAATTCACACTACGAACATTATTTCAAAGTTGCGTTAAGATAAATACAAATCTTTCAATTATAATAGTAAAATACTTTATTATAGCATATTATTTTTATCTCTAAAATCACTTTTAAATACCCTGTAAAAATGAAGAGTTACTTTTTTTCATTTTTTGTAGGTTTTTCCTTTATTTACAATATGATATTTGTTCTGAAAAAAATTGGTATTGTTAAAACATTAGATTCTATACAATTTTGAAGCTAAATATTGCAAACAATATTTTTTGACAATGTTTTTTTTTAATTTTGAAAAATTTATGAATATCTAAATATATTTTAGCAAATTAACAATTATATAAATATCAATTATTTCAAATTTTTTTAATTCAATAGAAAAAATATAGAAAAGATTTTTTCTTTAATTATCCGAAACCATTGTTGAACTTATCTTAAGAAAATTTTTTTACAATAGCAATTTTTATTCGTAAGAATAAATTAAATAAATTGATTATTTGAATGTTGAATTAATTTTTTATACCCACAAATAACATGAACATTATGAATTTTTAACTTTTGGAACTCATTAACTAAACATCAATTTAATATTTAGCTAATGGCCAATATAAAATCAGTACCTTTTATAATAATAGTATGATTTTACTTAACTATGTACGAACATTTAAATATTATTGAACAATTTTACTACATTTTGTAATCTTGCAGAAACTTCAATAATTGTTTTAAATCGTTTAGAAGTTTTATGTATATGTCTCAATAAATTCTTTTAAGAAAAGTATTGTTGTGGTGCCTTGATTAAATATCTAAATTATAATTCAAATTTATGTAACGAAAAGTGACTTTTGAATTATTAATAAATAGTAAGTACATGCTATTATTAAAGCTTAATTCCACCTCCAACAATTTATAATTAATATAATAATTGTGTTTAATAAAATATCATTTTTAATTTAATTATATCTTAAATAAACACTTCTAAAAATAACAAATTTAATAAAACAATATTTTGAGATTTCATGAGTTATGTTTAATAACAGCAATTAAAATATTTAGACTATATTTGAAACAAACATTCTGTCTGTTAAAAATTCTTCATCATATAATATTTCTAATGTTAATTTTTCTCTATTTAAAAAATCCGAGAAATATAACTTTATGAATATAATTATTCATGACAGATTCAGATTAGGTTTAATTTTAAGTATAAAAGAATATGAATTAATTTACAAATTAAATGTAAATAATGTGCAAACATACAAAAAACCGCTAACTTTTAGAACCATTTTATAACTCTCGAACGTGAAATCGATAGAAAACGATCAATTAGTATTGGTTTTCTTCATTTGTGAGAATGTTAGTAGGATCTTAATTTATCAAGAATTGATATGGCCTTTGGGCATCAAAGTTGCACGACTGAAAAGAAAAGCCGAAAACATAAGGTCTATGAGAGATATAATGAAACACAAGATAGTTAAGTGGTAGAGCAAAACGAAAACAATCAATAAGATAGAGTGAGAGACGGCGGGAAGTAGTGGGGGTTAGAAAAAGAGCGGGAACTGATAATACCATTGAAGACTCATAGTATGCTGATTAGTTTCCGCAACATGCTATTAGTCGAATAAGTGGTAGGTAGCAGGGAGTCAACACTGAGTTACGAGAGCACCAACAACTAGCATTTTGCGCCAAACTCTCCAAATAACGTACAGTAATAATTCACGCCACAACTTCTTATTATCTTTTTTCAACTCTCTGCTATCTTCTAGTCTTTTTCATAATTCTGCACGCAGCAACAGACTTCCATCTTTACAAACGAGAAAATTTTATCATCGATTCAATTCTTTCTGAGAGCTCGAATTTATACTGAGTCTTCTACAGATTACACGCACACGTATAAGTAACGAGAGTAAAATTAATTCAACGAAGTTTCCAAGACAAGCCTTAATTGTATAAAACCATAGTTTTCTATCGAAATATAAATACGCATTAGATTAATGTATATGTACGAATATTGAAAAATGATAGAAAATCAGAGGCAATTTTAAGGTTTCTCTAGTTTTTTGACTGATAAATATATATTCTTATAACAAATCTTAAATAAATTATGAGAAACCTTGTAATGAGAAATTTTTGCTACAGTGGTTTATTAAAAATATAGTACTATCTAATAAAACCATTATAGAGATCAATTGAAGAATAATTTTTTTATTATTATTATTATTCTTTTTTATTTATTCTATAAACAAATGTATTCATTACATATACATTTATTTATATAGTGCTTATATAAATGACATTTATATATGTAAAATAGCTACAGAAATTTAACTGAAAATAGACATTTTTTTAAAAGCAATTTTAGAATAAAAAATAAATTCAAACATATAATTTATATGTATTTTCGTACATATAATATCCTATTTTTATGAAACTGAAAAAATATCATTTAAAATGTGATAATATATCAACTCTAAGAAATGAATTTTCTAATAAAGTAGTAACTATTGATATATATTATTAATGAATATTTCAAAAATTATACAGCCACATCTAGGGAATCTAAATATATAACAACTTTAATCTAAAACTAAAATTTGATTTAATACCAGATTCTTATCAAATAATTTCTATATGAAACTTCTTAAGATAAATTTTTAAAAAATTATTGTCTAACTAATTAAATTTTTTCTTTGTTTTTGCTTTAATATATTACAGCATGTTGACTAAAGAAATAATAACATTTTATAAATAATTATCCATATAAAATTAAACGTAAGCACAATATTAATACATTATAAATACTAAATATGTATTGTCACAATTGGATTAGTAAATTGAAAATGTTTTCGTTGATTACTAAATTAATTATAATTTTATTAGAAATTCCTTTTAATATTTTTTCAAATTTTATAAGAAAATATAATTAGATTCAAAATATAGTCACACTTTAAATCAAAGAATACAACTTCCGATATTATATTTCTTTACAAATTGAACGAGAAAATATATACATGAAAGATAAAGAAATATATTGAATATGCAAAATTTGACAGCATTTCTTTACCATATACGTGGTATAATATAAAGCAAATAACGTGAAATCTGGTACATAAAGGTATAAGTGTGTGTTTCGTCTCAACGGAGTTATTTTGATATTGATCGTAATACAATATAAAATCAACTACCTACTCTCTATAACAGAATAATTTTTGTATATTTGCTTCACCAAGAGAACGACCTCCTCCAAGTCTTAAAAAAAAGACTGTGTTACTTCCTCCCTAGTCTCTCTTTTTCTGCTAGTCTGTTGCAAAATTACAAGTAAAACGAATCACATGGTGAAGCAAAAGATTCTAATTGTGACATTATCTTTCATAATTTAGAAGTTTGTTTCTGTCGTCTTTGACTTTATTGATACGCTTAACCATAACTCATTCATTTACTTACTTAGTCGCAGCGTTATTTATCATTTTTGTTTTTCTAATGTTGTTTTCTCTTGATGCAAGAATAAAATTGATATTTCTTTCACTTATCTTTCGAAGAAAAAATTTAAAAATAAATATTAATAGATTTTAGAATCCGTAAGTACTTATAAGAAATATTGTAAAAATAATACACTATTAATTTTATAAACACATAAAATCCTACATTCAATTGTATTATAATCACAAAAACAATTCGTTAATAGATTTATTTATAGTAAATAAAATAATAATAATTAATGATATATTTTTAATTAATATCTCAGCATGAATGATCTTTGTTAATGCAATATTAGTTTTACGTAAACAAAAGTAAAGTCGTTTGAATAACTACAAGTAAAGTAAATAAGTGTTTATAATAAAACTAAAGTTAGATTTAATGATAATAATTATGATAGCATATTACTAAAGAAATTTTTTTTTACTATATAATAAAATGTTTCTCTGGTAAATTACGGTTATTATTAAAAAGCAACCCTTGGCTTTCAAATGTACGTTTAAAATAATCCTGTAAGGCAACTGGTATCCCAAGTAGCGTGTTGAATAGTGCAGATTCGTCGGTCAGATTGCAGGTAACGCACTAAATATAGAAACAAAAATTTTTATTACAGAACCCTCAAATCCCTTCTACCTCTACCTCAAATAATAATTCACTGCTCGTTCCATCGCATTGACCCACAGCTCTGCAATGAGCGAGCACGCTTGCAATAGCACGAGCCTCCACAAGGGCGCATGCGCGAGGCTACGCATTTGACAAAAGTATCCACGGCTCATTAGTGGCAGCGGAGGCGAAGAACGCCGCGGAAGATCGAAACGGCCGTTGGAAATTGAGCAAAAAGAAGAATCGAGAAAGGATAACGAAGCCGTAGACAAAACGCGTGTGTGCGCACTTTCGCCAAAAGGAGGATGTGACGAGTCAAGTGAGAGAGAGTTAGTTACTTAACGCGGAAAGGCCCTTCCCTCCTGAGGGATCATCGAGGACATGAAAAGGATGTGCACCATCGATGCCCTTCTCACACCACTATATCTAAAGTTACTCTAAACTCCTTTTTTCTCCTTATTTACGAAATAACGCTTTTCCTTATCGTAGGTGAGAGTTTGACTAAATATCGTGTTTGGATAACGATAGCTAATAATGTTAGACTCGAAAGAACTTCACTTAGATGTTCACAATGTATATGCATACTGGAGAAGACATTAGACAGTACAGCATTTGCATCATCGTTCTCCGAATTTACGTAGACCTAAATTATTTATGCAAGGGCCAGTGCAAGCATACCTTGTAAAATCGTGAACGTTTTCGATATTAATGCTGTTTGGGTGGCAATGAATAAGATTTTCAGAGCCTTCAAGTTGACGGATTATTCAATACCATTAATATTTTTCATTTTACTCGTCAAGATTACTAAAATTACTATATTGCTGGTACAAAATATGTGTAAATGGAAGTACTGCTAGATATCATACTCCCGCACTTATTTCAGATTCTGAAGGTATTATTTTGCTTTTCTTATTCATACTTAAATTTGCACCTTAAATTGTACTTAAATAAGAATGAAAATAATCGTATTTTTTATTAAATTATCTATCTCTATTAAATGAACGTTTTATCACTGCAGTATTTAGTAAAAATTAATAAATCATAAGTTAACAAATAATTAAATAATTAATATTTCCATTGCTATAAAAATATTTAGTTGTTCAAATTTTAATAAAAGGTTGAATAAAAATAGTTGAAAATTCTATTAAATTTACATAACTCTTTGTTTAACTATATTATTTATAATACTAGCCAATGAAATTTTAGAAAAGTTGGAGAAACTACTTGTCTCAGAATATCACGTTATTAAATAACGCGTATAAAGATAGAAGTTTTTATATATGTACGTCTAAATGTTTAATATATATAAAATATATTTTCAACTTTATGTAATTTCATTAAACAGAATAACGATAATATGAATAATAGCACTTACAAAATACCTTGTAATTGTGCAGAGTGCTACTACAACAAATTGTCGGAATTCATAGTTGTATGTTCACGTCATTATTAACAAGATCAATGCTTCCATTTTAAACACTTATCAAATGTGTACCATCAAAGATGTTAAAAATTTATATTTTTTTAAAAGCGTTAATACAATTATTAAATGTATAAAATTAAATAAACACTGTTTAGTTTATTTTCTTAAGATTTTTTAAAATATTATTACCTAATGAACATACATCAATTTTAACTACTAAATTTTTACAGAAATTTTGCGATAAGCAACATAATATTAGTATTAGATAGTCAATCACAAGATTAAGTATTGAAGTTCAAATTCATTCAAATTCATAAATTCAAACAATTTATGGAATTCATTATCGGACCTTAAAATGTGTACAAACTTTAAACCTTAATTGTTTCTTGGAACACAATTACACTGTTTTATTAGTACAATACTATGTATAAAATAAATGTCTATTTTACCTGTAATGAAATTTTTACATTTTTACTCAGAAATTTTTATTCAAAATTTTTAACATATGTACAAGAAAGTTGAAAACGAATCATCTGAAAAATATTAAACTGAGTGATAATGAGAAACTATAAATCTTATATACGTTGTACAAAAATCTAATTAGTAGGATTCTATTTGAATTTTTTTTTAATATAACAATTGAATATATTGAATATAACAATATAACAATTCTATTTGAATATAACAAATTAAATCTCTGTGCTTGTATACAAGGACTTTTTATTAAATGATTATTTTAACATTGTAGAAAATCCAATTTTTTAATAAATAAAAAATGTACTTATAATAAAAGTGGCCCTTTAAATATAAAAATCGAATAAATTAGAGTTATTAATTGAATAAAAAAATTTATCTTTGAAAACATGTGTAAGGAGCAGTTCTCACGTATTTTTATTCAAAAGATTAAAAGAGAAATGTATTATATTTTAATACAGTTACTTATACAGTTAATTATATGTGCATATAGATAATCCAGTTATATTCTTATTTCTGTACAAAAATCTTCAACCTGCTTAATTATATTTGCACTATACTCTGTACGGATTCTTATAACTAATTATATCTTATGATCAATAACGAAAAAACGTTGATATAAGGTATCAATATGTATCGCATACGAAGATGCATGTAGCTGTCTTAAGGTCACGCTTCAATATTTATACACTTGGGTATGCCTTGAAACTCGAATGCTTGAATTATTTAAGAAAGGCTGTTAATAGCTTCTTACACGTTATCGCAAAAAATTATAAACGTACATTTGACATTGGCGGCTTTAACGAGTAGCTCGTGATCATTAACATTATATCTCGAGCGCAAGCTACATATGCTTACTCAGAAGAGCCGTTCGTCATGCTGTCAAGAACTTACACTTTTTCATTTATATGCATTTCCTCATATCTAAAACTTGTACGCTATATATACTACTTATTAATTCCAGATAATTGATGAACTTTTTGTTTTAAACGGACAGTAGTATTCAATAATTAATGCGACTTTGCTGAAATGGTTATAAAAGAACGAACAACTACAAAAATTTAGTAGAAAACTAAACTTTTGTTATTTTCAAGTTATATATTTCTCCTATTTGCAATTCTATCCCCGAATCTACCAATAGCTTTTATAAGTTTCATTAATTATTCAAAAGAATATTCATATTTATAAAACTGCCAATTCTAAAGGTAGGCCTTGAAAGTACACGAAAATTATTTAACAGGATATTCAAATATAATTTTACATTTTCAACATTTATACATATTAGTTTAAAATTTAACGCAATAATGCTAAATCTTAAATTTATTGGATTTCCAAAAAATGTTGAAAATTTTATTATTTAATTTACATATTTGTTTAAATATTATCTTTTTTATTAACTTTTGAGTTTAAACTGATTTCCTATGTTGCAGGTAAGTTCCAGAAATTATTGTGCATATAAAACTTCTAAGTCAAGTATGTAAGTTTAGAAAAAAGATATGATGTAGGATGTTCTTATTTTAAAAATGAAATAGAACGCGAAAGTACACTAAATTTTCTGCCAATATATTGTCGTACAGTATACTTTCTAATTATTACTCTACGCCACTTCACTTCTGTACATTCTATTTATAAATTTTACTTTTTATTTGTATCAAGTAACAACTGTTCACGTGATCCTAAAAGTGTATAACTACGAATTTACAATGTGACAATAGCCTCGATTATTAGTGATTTACGTTAATAATAACGTTAATAATATAGCGAATTTACTAAAAGTATGCATGATAGTTATAGAATTCGATAAATTTTCTTCTAGCATTAAATTACAGTATACGTTAAATAAACATATTTTTCAAATAGTGACGTCTGGAAATTATTTTTATTTATTTAATCCATTGTCTATTTGAACATTGATTAAAATAAAATGAAGTATAAAAGTCATTTACATTTCAGTATAAATTATTCAAGAGGCAGGTTAATAACATCATTGTAAGTATATAAATTTGTATTTGTAATGAAAGACTTATAACATAAAATTTAATCTGAATGTTTAAATACGCATCAAATAACAAAGTTAAACTATTGTTTTTGGTTTAATTTTTTATTTAATACTCAATTCCTTTTTATTTTTTATAATTTATAACGCTTGAAATGTAACATTACTTTTTTATGCAGACATCTGCGTTACATTATATTCAAAAATATAATTTACAGTTGAATATTTCATACAATTTTTCATACAAATATAAACAATTTATTCTTGTATTAAATTGAAGCTTAATGAATTTTGAAGAATCGTATAATATCTTAATTTATCTCATTAACTCACGTACTATACAATATTATATTGAAAAAAAATTATGGTTGATAAATCTGATACGTAAGTATTTAAAAAATCATAATTAATACTGTAGTTTTTGTTGAATATAACAATAATAGTATTAATAGTATTAATAGAAAATAATAAGAATTGTACTTTAAAGTGACTTTAAAATTGAAGGATCATTGTAAAACAAGCTATAAAAATTGATACATAATTACAAAATATTTTTATTAAATTAAAAGTTCTTTTTAAAAAATGTGAAATAAATTATTATTAATTTTTGAATACGATATATTTCATTATAATACTGTTACAATAACGCTACAAATGAGAAATGAAAATTTTTATCGTGTATTAAAAACATTTAAATTCAAAGTAGTATTGGTTTTACTACATTAATATAAATATTGCAAATATGAGATTATAACTAAAATATCATCTTTTAAGTGAAAATAATTATAAAATATTAGCGTAGATATTTTTCATTTTTATTTGTCTAACATTATTTCCGTTTGGTCTAGCTTGCGAAATAGAACAATTTAATTTTTACAAGATATGACAAAATTATAATCTTTTTTCATTATTCTCACTGATTACAGATAATACAATGTAGAATACTATTTTTATGCAGGCGTCGATATAATCTAAAATTTTTTAAATGTCATTAAGCGTATAAATTATAAAAGAAAGTGTTGATCACCAATAGCAAATTAAAGGACTGTAGCTGTTAATGACTAACTTTAATGAATAATTATTAATTATTATTTATTATTATATTTTCTTCCTGGGGTTATAAAAAAGCTGATCATTCGAAGATTTATATAGTTTAAATAACTAAATAATGAAAAGTTATTTTACATATGTTTTTTTCAAGTAACATCATGTTTTGTAATATTTGAAATAAATTGCTATCGAACATCTATTTTGTATAGTAATATTTTTGCATAAAAAATAGATTTTGCATGAAAAATGAGCAATCGGATTCGCGCATTCAAAATTGCAGGTGGTAAATAACTATGTAGTTTAAATAGTTGCTCATAGAATGATAAAAATATCAGTTGATTTATAGAAGAATGAAAGATTTAAAAATAAACAAAAAAAGAAGCGTCAAGGTGTCAGTTGTGTGAAACTACTACCCGTGTGTCTTCTTCATTGCACGTGCGCACGTTACTGGCTACTCTTTTTCTTTTTCTTCTCTCTCGCCCGCGTTCAAATCGTTGTTAAAGGGGTGTGGGCGGCATCAAGTCCTCGCGCCAACAAAGCGAACAACAATGAGCATTGTGATTTGCGCTCGGGTGTAGCCTCGCCAGGCTTCCGATTGGCTAGCGCTTCAACACCCATTCCCCCCTGCCGACGCCCCTACCAATGGTTCACCAACGGGGGTGGTTGCGCGGTCGCCGCCTACACGCCAGCGCGGTCCGGAGACAATAAACAATGTGTAAGTGCCCGTGGGCTTCTACTACCTGTATAGACGTTACGTGCACCAGTGTCTGCGCAGTGTCAGCTACTACAGGAGGGGATCGCTCTTTTTCTGTATATTTGAGGATCAACGGCCGCGCCCAAATCAAACGAGCAAGCAGTTTCTACCTGTGTATTGATCCGTTTTCTGATGAATCGCGCTCCTTTTATAATCATATTTGCTCAGCAATTTTTCACATAACAGGACAATAGCAACTTTATGAATTATATTCCATACTTTCTGACCCACTAATAAATGTAAGATTTTCATGGATAATGATACTTCTATAAGATTGTTAAAACGTATAAAAAAAACATTTTTAAACTATTATACAGCGGCTACCATCATGATTGAATTTAACTTAAGGTAAAGATTCATTAAATGCAGATAAATACTTAAAAATATATAAATATTTATCTCCTATTATAAGTAAATTTTCTATATATATAATTAATTTGTAATTTTTATATACGTTAAATTTTTTCTTAAACGATTATATACTCATTTTAGCTGTTAAAAGGCTAATTAGATTTTTAATGTGAAGTATAATTTGATATCTGAGTTTTTAAAATAAGAAGAAACCAAGAAATATAATATTTCAAGGTAGGTAAAGGTAAATTTATTTTTAAAGATTTAGAATATTAAAATAATATGTATAAAGAAAAAAATTGTTATTAAATTTATTAATACTTAGAAATATGTTTTACTTACATGCTAATGGTAAACTTAAGTTTTTTACGTTAAATTATGATTTGGTTTGCCAAAGTTCAATATAAATTTTTATTTTATATTTAATATAGTTCAATTGGTATTATGTAATGGATTAGTTATAAAATTGGAATAAAGCCCACTTTAGTATAATGAGTAGCAATTTAGAATACTATTATTTATCTGCATTGTATACGTAAAAATTATAAACTATTATTATTTAAATTATACTTCCTGTCACTGAAATTTTAACATAAATTTTTACTTAAATAACGGTAATATCCATTAAAATGAAGGTTTGGTTTTTAATACAGTAAATATCCGTGCAATGTCTAAGAATTTACATTTAACCATTTTTAATATCGAATAATTACAATTTAACAATGTTACAAAAAGGACCAACTTTTTAAAGTATAAACATTTATTGTGTATTATTCTACGAATACTATAAGGATTCGAACCATTTTTGAAAAATGAAACTTTACGTAATGTCGAAAATGTTACAACAAGTTTTAAAAATAAGTGCATAGAATGTTCTATTATTAAGAAATTTTGGCAAATAAATCCCAATAAAATTATATTTCCTTAGCAGCTTAATAAAAAAAAATGTAAATACGTTTTTCAGAACTGACAGGTTTTATTTCACTGTTTCTAATGTGATTTAATATAAATAATATATGTAATTTGTTTTATATCCATTCACAAAATAGTCAATAACACGGTTTTTATCACGAAAATATAATAATGTCTGTAATAAGAAAGCTTACGCGAATATTAGCAAAACTTTTAATAAACATTATTAATGTTTATATCGTACAATTATGAATTAAAAAAAGAATGTTTTACTGTTACTCTAGAATAATGTATTAAACAAAAGTTGTATATTTTTAATGATAATTATTTGATAATACACGTTTATTCTACAATGTATTCATTCTTGTATTCGTAATTTTTGACGATGTAGTCAATAAAGGTAGATAGTATTCATTTTAATGCTAATTAGATTGATTGCTCATTAGTTTTAAAATGTAAAATTTTCATTCATTAATAATTCGTAGTATCATAAGAATAAAACGTAAAAAATGTAAAATAGTCCTGAACAATTGAAAAAATCGGAACACTATTGAGCAGGGTACAAAATAAAGTATCCGCATAAAACTTTACACCGACCTGCTCTTATATTTGGTAGAGATGATATCCGCGTAATGCTAAGACAGTAGTATAAACAAAACGCAACCCATCGATAAAAAGAAGAAAATATGTAGAAGCCGTGGCTGTGAAAAAATAGGTGTCCTGGAATCTTGGTAAGAAGAAGATAGAGAAGTCAAAAACGAAGAGCCATAGTTGCGATATGCATCAGTGGCACATAAGAAAAGAGAGAAAATCACGCGAGTGCATCTCTCCTACCTCCTGAGTGAGCTTAGTGTACAGGCTGTGGGAGGGAGAGAAAGAAACAAAGATGCAGGACAGAGCTCGTGAAGCGGCGTGGCAACTTATGTAGTAAAGAGGAAGAGGAAGAACGGGTCGCCTGGCTCATCCCGTGCAGGCCAAGAAGCGCGCACAAGCCGTTGGGCGGAGTCTCGCCACGGTAAAGGGGGCGTAGATAATGCTACGGCGGGTAGCCCCGAGAACCTCGGGAGAGGCCGTCGCCGTCGGTACCGCCGCCGCTGCTGCTACCTCCTAGCTCTCGGTGGGGAAGGAATGCCGCGCTCGCGCACAAGAGGTGGGAGTAGCTCCGTCGGCTGCGCGTGAGCGGTCGCGTGGCGGGGGCCGAGGAGGCTCCGGGCTCCCGTGAGTGCGAGCGCCTCTCTCTCTGTTTCGCGGTCCGCGGCGGCGCGGCGCGCGGCGCCGAATCTACGCGCAGCAGCCGCCTTTCGCAGTCAGTCGCCGCCGTCGTTTTCACTCCGACGCGGCTTCGTACAGCAGTGTACGACGCACTCGTTATTCCTGTGTTCGTGCGTCGCGTGCGATTCGCCTCTTTCTGGGCCGCGCCGCGCGCACACGCACGTGCGCCTCGACTTCCGTGCGTACGCTTGGTGTTCGGTCCGTGGTCGGGGACTGTTTCTGACAGCGTGCAGTGACTAACCGTTCGACTCAACACCGAGGACAAGGGCGCCCGCGATTAAGGGAAGCGCGAGTAAGAACCTTGTTGTGACCAACGACGGCAGTGCGCGACCGATGCGGAAGTGACCATCGCTCGTCACTCGTTGCGAGAGTGGAAACTGCCGTCCGCAGCGCAGACAAGGATCGCAATCCGAGGAGGCGCCGGTGAGCAGAAACCGAAAGTCAGCGGTATGAGCACGATCGGCAGGTGAGTCGCGGCTTTGATGACTGGCTCGATACCGGGGATTCTTGAATACCGACTGCAATGCCCAGTCGTAAGATCACCACCGAAGTCTGCAAATTCTATGTCTTCTCCAGCGAATGTGTAATCGAATCTTTAACCACGGTTACCTCTGCCTCTCCAATGTCGAACGCAATAGTATTTGATAATTAAGCAAAGAAACATTCAGCAACTGTTGGAAAAGGACACACACCTATATATATTAATAATTCGACAACCACTCAAGGAGTATTTTAGTACTTTTGCTTTCTTCTCATAATCAAGCTGATGAAAATTGCCAAATGAAAACTGTGCTCTTTTAAACGAACAATGACGGTCTACAGTCTGCAACATTATTAGCGAAACTCAAGCGTAAAGAGAATCGATTTCTTTAACAGAATCAGGATATTACATTTGTATCGAAGAGAACCTTGCTCATTTAGTACCTTCTATTATGATAATTTATGAGTATTTTGAGAACGTCCAGCGTAAGATTCATAGTCTGCTCAGCACAGCTGACACACATGGCGGCCCAATTTTAAAATCGACTTTGACGTACAGAATCCACAACATCTTAAATACTCTAAATTTAATTGAACTTTTTGGCACTGTACCAAACGAATTATATTTTTTATATTTAATGCATATTTCCTTGTTTCGAATTTGATTACGTACAAGCGCACTATCCAGTTTGCTTAACTATACGTAGATCAGCTTAGAGAATTCCCTTAGAGAATTTTCCTAATAATATTATGAAACATGAGTAATTTTTATTTAGCTGGGAAAACATCACTTATTTCTCTACATATTTTTCTAAGAAATACCATTGACTTGCAGTAAATCAATATAATCTTTTTCTAATAATATAAGATAATAATAATTTAAAAAGCACCATTATTTTAATAAATCAATATTTTAAGTTTTATAAAAAATTCTTCACATTTAATAATCGTATATTTGAACATTAATTTCATTATTAACATTTTTACTACAGTGTGACAGAAAAAAATACAATTAATCATTTGCGTACACAAGTAAACATATAAATATTTTGGAAGTAAATAATCTTAAAAATAAAAATTATCTATCGAAATATGTTTTATTTTCAATTTATTACAATTATTGTTATACGAACAACAAATATTTTATCGTCCTTGCGTGAAATAAATTTTCCTTAAATAAATATTCTCACAAAAACTAATATTAATTTAATTGATATTTAAGTTTTTTTGTATTTTTTGAATTTCAGATTAATTTTACTTTTATCTTTAAATCTTTGCCATTGGATTTCTAATAATTGTCAGGACGTGATGTATTAAAAGTATTTTAACAGTTTCAAAAAATCTTGCAAATAGTTTAAAGTTTATAATTTGACATTATAAAGTGCATTAGGCAGTGAAATTATTACCTTCATTAATGTGAAGAAGCTATTTGAAAGAATACTGAATAATCACTAAAATTTGAATTATTCGAATACTTGACATACCACAAAATCATTTCTATTCACGCACTAAGGCTTAACGCTTCTTGGTTTTTGCTTCCTATTTCCTAATCTGATTACGGTACAAATGAAATGAATTAATCAGCTATCAAAACCAAATCTCGAATTACACCTACTAATATCTTTATACAATGCCTACCTAAATACTCCGTTTATATAAATATGGTTTTCGAGATTTAAAAAATATTTGAAACAATATTGATCTAAGTAACTCTAGGAGAAACCATTTCACAGAATGAATCAACTCTGATTGACTATTTTGAATCTCCTTTGCCGCGAACGAAACAAAAAAGAAGGAAGCAAAATCGAACAAGTCCCCCTAGCTTCCTCCATATGCTTGGCTTAGGTACGCACGTGGGGCCATGTGTTCACTCAAAGAATGAATGCAAATGTCGACGAGGTAGCAAGAGAAGAAGGGGATGCGTGAGAGTGGGAAGTAACGACTATGAGAGTCAAGCAGGAATACGAGTCATACGTTATGAACGAGAAGAAGTGAAAAAGGAGTACGCGATTCATTTGACCCAGTGAACGACTCTCTCTCTCTCTCTCTATTTCTCTCTTTCTCGCCCCCTATTTTATTAGCATTTTTGCTCTTATCTTGAAACGACACAATTCTTAAGTTTAAATTTAAATGTTACCAAGTCACAAATTTAAAAAATTTGCTCAATAACGAATAAATTCCTTACCTTATAAAGCAAGTAAAAGATACTTTAAAATTTACTATTTTCTACAATTACTACGAAAATTATTTGTCTAATAAATAATAGAACATAAAATTTATAGTCAATGGCAATGTGATACTTTATAAGCATAGAAATTTGCAATTTGTTGTTTTATACAATTTTATACACGGTGCAACTGATTGCAACTTGTTGCAACCAGTTTGTTTTATTTGTTAATTCTAGTAAAAGGTTAATAAATATCCAAAATGATAATTTTATTAGTTTTAAGCAAACTTAAAACAAATATTGCAAATTACATTATGTATGTGATACTTCTAAAAACTAAATTAACCGGTTGTGTTTGGGTTAATTGAATGCATAATTAAAACTGTTGTATTCCTCTAATCTATTATCTGTATGTAATACCTCATTTCTTATCAGAAAATGGTTCAGTTTTATGAAAAGAACCTCTTTCGTGATTTTTGCTATAACCAATTCTATCTAAAAAATCATCGTCTATATGTAAATTCCTTGTCTCTCTTCTTTCTCACACACACACACGCGCGCGCGCGCGCGCTTACACTTCACTTACACCTACACGTACACTCTTCACTCACTCTCCGTTGGTTTCTTTTTTATATTCTTGTACTCTTATACTCTTATACTCTTCAAAATAAACTGATCATATGATGGGCATTTAGCAAAGTGGAGGTTCTTTTCATCAGAATCCCGCTACCTCTCTTCTTTATAGACATGATTCTACATAAACTGTCAGTATGCAACTTCACCGTTCTGAATTTATTACCCATGATCAATACAATTAATGATGTAGCAATATGTAAGTGCACTGTACCACTGGATCAATGCCGAATTTCGTTACTTTTTATAAAAACCCGATAACAATCAGTGAAGTTGTGAACAATAATATTTGAAGATATTATCTTATATATATTTCATATATATAAAATATCTTATATTTATAGATACTTTCAGTATATAATGTCTTTGTAGTACTGAGAGAACTAAGATAATGTAAACTAGTCCCTTAACAACTTGTTTAGGCGCCAAATATAGCTAATAAATTTGTTATATAATGACTTCATTATTGAATGAAAACATTTCAATTTGTTTGTCTATGATAAACGACCATTTTAATTTTAACATTTATAAAAATTTATTATTAAAAATGAAAATTTTCTTTTCACTTTTTCTAGTGAATAGACGTATATTATTAAGTTCGCATGGATTTTCAAAAAATAATATTTATATATTATATTTTGAATATATATTATTTTTTAAACTTTATTTATATAAATATTTATATAAATTTTAGAAAAACGCGTTGTTCGAATATATATTGAGTCAAAATTCTTCGATATAATCTGTTAACATTTAATATTCTGTGATACATTTTATCGTAGATCAATAATTTTTAACGAAAAAAGCATTAATCTATTTATAATATAGTTTATTATAAAAAACTATATTTTTTACAATATTCAAAAGAACACACTAATTTATCGTACGTATATCAAGAGAAATATACATAAAAAATAGTAAATAATGAATATTGGTAAATTTAAACATTAATAAATGACGGTATGAAACGTACCACAACCTTAAAATTATATTCGTTTTATCCCATATGTTTACATACGTTTAAAAGTAATGTCAAGTGTTATCTATTTTTTTTAAATTTTTTACGATTGCAAAGTTCTCTATTCTAATTTTTTATCAAGAATTTGCTTGACTAGCCATAATTTAAGAAAATATTTTCTTTCTAATCAAGATAATAAACTTCAATTTAAACTAAAATACAAAATAAAGTTGAGAAAATATCATTAGTTTCAAAAATAAAAAAAAAACAGAAAAAACTTAATATCACGTAATAGAACATAATATTTTTATGAAATGAATTTATTAAAAGATACATGAATGTTTTTTTTACTGACATGTCTATAATTCTAAATGAAGTTCATTTTAAAAATATTATAAATTAATTTATATTTAGTTTATTAGGTTTAAACTTTACTGATATTTTACTAATATACTTTAAGATTTAAGAGATCCTATAATCGCCTGCAATATTATTTGTCTCGAGCGCAAAGGAATAAAAATATTAAAGTAGATAGTGACATTATTTACAAAATTGTAATTTATCATCTGCATAACAAACTTTATTAATTTTTAAAACATTAAAATATTCATTGAATACATTTTTATTAAAAAATTACTAAAAATATAGTAAATGACATGGACATGAGAAGTTTTTTTAAAAATTAAGTGTAATATTTTAATTTATAAGACATCAATAGAATAAAGAACATGAATTATTTTCATAGAAACGATTTTTACAAATTAAGGATGTTTAATTTGTTTTAAATAATTATTTATAATATTTCAATTAATTAAATTCTTGAACAAAAATCAAATCTTAAAAGTATTAATTTTTTTAACAACAATTATTGAAAATTAGTTAGGCTTTGGTGTCATGTAATACTCTATTTTTCTAATTTTCATGAATATCGAATAATTGCGATATTTCACGAAACTAACTCGTAAAATTTTAACTTCTGAGTTGAACAATTTCTTTATAACGTGTATTATTATCCTATGAGCTATCTAGGCATTATAAGGAAAATGTAGATGAAAGTGTCAACTAATTGATATATGATTTTATTACAAATTTATTATGAAATATGTAAATTGTAAAAATTAAAAATTTTCTAAACAATAAAGAAAGAATATTATTTATATTCAAAATAAAATATCAATCAAAACATAAAAGAACAACATATTGAAAAATCCATTTTTGTGCAATGTTTCTTATTATAAGGTAACTTATTCATTCTTATAATGGATTTTAAATTTTAATAACTCTTTAGTTGGATTTACTGCTATGAAAATATCATGTACATTATTAATTTGGTACGGATCAAATCGAATATGGATGTAAAAACATCATAATCAAAAGAGCAAAACCCAAATTTTATACGGAAATACGAGTATAACATTTGTCCAGCGAATATCTCGTGTTTTCACTTTTCTTAAAAACAGTCACTCTCTCTATCTCTCGCTCTCTCTCTCTCTCTCTCTCTATATATATATATATATATTTCTGGATCTTCTTTCACATTTGGCTTCTTACGCGCCTGATGCCAACATGAAAACACACACGGACGTTATTCTGTTATTTTAAAATAGTATTCGCGGTCGTAAAAAAGAATGATGAGTTCGCTAGCTCTTTTGCTGCCTCTCATGTATTGCCTGAAAGAAGAAGGAAAGAGAGCTTGCGCATTACTCAGGGTCACCGATCTTCTCCAAATTTTGCAACTATCGCTCGTCTAAAAAGTCAAAAAGAGAGAATCAGAGAAAAGCAGCAATTCCTTCGAGTGATGACATAATTCTCTGCGGGTTTCTATTGTTGAAACGCCCCGTAAATGAGAAGGAGACACAACTAACGAGAGCCGGAAAACAGCGTCGAATAAATAAAAAAAAAAGGAATTTATGGAATCCTATGAAGAAAGGAATGTATAATGTCTGTAAAACCTTGTTTTTATTAACTATCTAACATTACTGTGATTACACAGAAAAATGGCAAAATTATTATACGTTTTTAAGTCATAAAATTGCATGATATTGATATTTAAATCATTATTATTCATTTCTTTAAATTCTTATAATACACGATTGATAATTTCGTATAGCTTTATGAACATTACTCTCAAAAATTTCATTAAAGGTTTTATAATCACATGTTTAAGAATACATATTAAAATAAAACAATAGTAGATATTTTATGAACCATCTATCAATTAAGTTTCGTTATAAAAAACTCTTTTAATATTATCTTATTTAATAAAAAATCAGTATACTTTTATCTTTCAAAGTACTTTAGAAGTCTTTACAGCATTCTATTTAATAATTAAAAATTCAGTGTGTTAATATTTTTTTCACATTACATCTTAAATATTTACGAATGAAAATATGTTTTAGGATAATATGAAAATATATTCTTTTTTATAAAGAAATGGCAACTTTATTTTTCATCTAATATTACATTCAATATTATTAGAATTATTGACACTTCATAATTCGAAATTTAATAAAAAATATCATCTTGTATTTAAATTACGATTTATGTGCTAATATAATGTGATCTATCTATAACTACAAAGAGTAAGGTTTCACGAAAAAACTAATATCACAAAGTTTTCTAAATGACTTGTATACTGAATATATCGTATAAAAATTTTGATTACGATATTGTTAAATCAGCATTTTCAGCTTACGTATCTCTTTGACAACTGATCAACGTACCGACATTTTGACCGTGTTGTTTTAATTTGCGTTGAATGACGTAAACAGTCCGGAGAAATAAATCTCAAAAACCAGCGCATTATAGTCCATGCTTTAGTCCAAACGGAACTATTGCAAATTCTCCGTTGTGAAATTGATAAGTAATGATAAATAAAGTAGATTCACGATATCTTATTTTTGCTTCTAAGTACAAATTTTTTTATACATTTTAATACTAACACTTATTTCTTTTATAGATTTAGAAATTTTTATAAATAGCTAGTAGTTTACGTAAATTAAATTATTTAATAAATGTATTATATATACTCATAAAAAATAACTAAAAGACTTTATGGTAATTCAGCAAAAAATAGCAGATGGAAACCAATAGATACTTGAACCATTTAAATTCATTTTCTTAAATTTAAATGATCGTTTCTTACAACTGCAGTATTAAAATCATGAATAAAGATCTAAAATTAAGTAAGAAATGATAGAAATAGAATCTTCCGATATATTTTGGTAGACGCATTAGTTTCGTAGTATAGAATAGAAATTCCTGTACTTTACATACATACATACTTACATACATACATACGTACATACAAACATACTTACATACATACATACTTACATACATACATATTTACATACATACATACATACTTACATACATACATATTTACATACATACATACATACTTACATACACACATATTTACATACATACATACATACTTACATACACACATACTTACATACATACATACATACATACTTACATCAATACACACATACATGCATGCGTACATACGTACATACATATAAAATAAATGAATGTTCTATTTTCCAATAATAATTATAAGAGTTTTCAAATGATGAACATTCCAACAAATATCATTTTAAAAATTATTCTAAAATATAGAAAAATGTAATATATGATACTGATCGTAATGCTGAACTAAGTTATAACTTAAAATCATTCACTACAAAACATATTAAAATATAAAATTGTTTGAATCTAAGAATGTTTATGGAAAATTGGTTTTCTTGTATATTGAATAAAATAACCTATAATATTTGCTTGTGTTTTATTATCTTTTATTAAATAAATTAAATAAATAGAGAAATATCTTTCAAAATAAAACAAAAGATAACTTAAAAAATTTCTAATAAAAAATGATAAAAAACAACAGAGGTAAAGTCATCGAATTCATGCGCAGTTCAAAACGTAAAGCATAACAAAGTTGAAACACAATCATTATTACCGATAATCAAAGAGGTGTGATGTTATTATTTTGAGATGAGTAAAACTAGTGCGATTGTATTTTAAGCTCTTTATTTTCATTATATTCAAGTCAAGATGTCTTTATTGTAACGTTTATCTGTTTTATACAAAGAAATAAAGAAATAAAATTAATTTGCCCACAATTTTTTTTTCATATACGTTTAAATAAATATACGTCAATAAAACTAACAATGGCTGTTACCAAAACGTATTGCATATCTGTGATATGTAATAACTATAAAAAATATAGAGTCATAAACGTTTATTTGTATACATAGTTTTCTTTTGACTTGGTTTAAAAAAAATTACATTCGTGAAAATTACTCCCTTTTTATGAATTAATTAATTTTTTTATGTTAATTATTTTTATGTTAATCATTTTTATGTTAGTCATTCTTAATAATGTTTATTCAAATATATACATATATGTGTGTATAAATTCTTTATCTTTTAATAAATAGGAAAATTTGTTCGAATATTTTTACACAATTTTCTTTTTATTTTGCAGTAAGTAAAAAACACGAGTTGAAATAAAATAATTTATTAAATGAAACCACATTTTATATAATTAATTAAAGTAATCAAGTTAAAATATTCATAAGACTCTAAATATCGTGGAGTCAGTACTAATATTATTCAACAAAAAAATTCAGCATAATTGATACTGTCAGTCATGCTTAAATAGAAATTATTTAGAATATTCATGTTTGCGACTTAGATATTATGCACTATGTGATATTATCCTTATCGTTACTTTAATTAATTGTATGAAAACATTATAATAATTATGCACTGGATTTACTGAGGATTTGAAGACAAAGAATTTATGTCATCTAATTTTCAGTTGCTGCACAATACGTAGTTTATAATTCAATGTTGAATATCTAGCATATGATTTAAAACAAATTTATAAATTATGCAAATTTATGCCAAGCGTACAATTTCATGCATATACATATAAGTTTCAATGTAATGGCTCTAAATATCAATTAACTTTTCAAATCATTCCTTTACTTCAATATACTTTGATACATAATTACTATAATAGGTCAGCTTATTTCAAATGACACTATTTATTACTCTTAAAAGAATTATAGTCTGTTTAAAAAAATAGAATATTCAATTCGTAAACCAATAAATTGAATAAAAAACATTCTCTTTGAATATTTCGAATTGAAGTTGCAGAAATAAGGTAAATTATTTTTGTATTAATATTTAAAAAAAATACCTAGTATACAGATCTTTTTTTGACAATTTAAGTTTCTAGGGTTGTATTTCTTTTCTTAACATAAAAATTGGAATTTACAATATTTCTATTATTGATATCTTTTTAATCAATAATATTTCTACATTACATTCCAAGAATAATATAACCTTAATAAAACTCAATTATCTATTTTTCCGATTTAGCATTATTTACATAAGTAAATATAATTTGAATTTGCGCCCATACGATTATTATGTTATTCTAAAGTTATCAATGTACTTATAATATAAAGTGTATTTTCTCAATTAATTACAATTTAATATTAATATTTTAAGAACTTTTAAAATAATTATTAACTTCTTTTTATCAATAAAATGAAATATATAATTTTCGTTACTAACTCGAATTTCAAGCTGTCAATATCATGGTACTGAAACTTTAAAATAAACATTTTATTACTTTCACTTTTCTATTTAAAAATTTTAAACCCCTTGTTGATATTTACAGATTATAATACAAATTAATTAATAAAATTTTAGCTTAAAAAAATAGTAACAATACTAAAAATCTCCTGACTATCACTATCATCTAATTATCAGACTAATATTTAATATTTTAACATTTTATTTAATATTGAATGAAAAAGTACGCTTTAAAGTGCATCAGAGAATTGCGTACATTATTTTGTCATATATTGCGTCATCTAATGCGCCAACGTCCTTTTAAAACAAAGCGCAGTTTAGAAATGTCAAAACAGAAACTTCTCTCTGGATGAATGGATCGAGAAAAAAGCACATGATAACAAATTGAGCACATGTATGTAGAGCTCCGCATATATACCAATAATATAGAGATAATGGAAGAAGCGAATAATCGTCTTTGAATTTTGCAATCAAAGAGAAAAAATTAGATATAAATAATAGTATCAATATAGTACCAATACGTTCACTACAATTAATTTTTTAATATTGTAGTAATATTGTAATCAATAAAAATTCATTGAACAATCTAATATTTATATTAATAAATAATCGATATTAACAAAAAACAAATAGTTATATAGTGTTTCATGCTTTTGCTACTGAAAATAATTAAATAAAAATTAACGTAACTTTCGCTTCATAATCAAATGTAGTCATATTTACGTGATATTAAAACTTTCGTTTATCTCTGATTTTATGTTCTTAGGTCAAGGTCGATGTTTTCTAGTAAATCATCAGATAAATAAATTGCAACAATCCAAGCCTTTTCTCTGATTGATTTGCTCGTGTGGAACTATTAGTTTATTATCCATTCACACGTTTCCGATATACGAGATGTTCCCAGTAGAAATTAAATTAATTTCTCATTTTATTTTGTAATTACCTTATATTGCATGAAACAAAAAAATTACTTCAATTATCTTACATAAATTTTATTAGAAATATTAAAGCATGTTTCTTTTTAAACTGTGATAATGCTTAAAATATAATGAAGATGTTGTAATATTTACAATAAAGTATAATACGATTGTCATTTTAAATATAATTATGTTATTATGAAATTTAAAGTAAACTATTTTTGAACTATAATTAATTATAAAATTAATAATTTACAAGTGTTTTCACGAAATTATATATGAAAAGACTAAAAAATGTATAATATTCTCTTTGAAATTTTATTTTGAATTTTGTTTATTAGTGAAATCCGTAGTAAAAATAGAGAACCTTAAATTAAATTTTATTTTTATAAACGAGATAAATATCAACTTTCTCAAAAATCAAATAAACCTTCAAGGAATATTATAGCAGACAGATATTCTTAATAATTATATGTTAATTACTATGATAGTAACATTAAACAAGGGCACTAATTATCAGATTTAATATACATTCCATTAATTTTTTAATAGACTAAGCGATAAGGAAGGATATACATTCGACCTCGATACTTTTGTGTTTGTTACGTTACCATGCAATGTCATTTGTACAATCATCAATTCATAATTTTTTTATATAAGAAGTTGCTAGGCAATAGTGTATAAGCGACCTATATGAAAATAAAAAAAACAATCAAAATAAAAATTTAAGGCACAAAGTGGTAGCTATTTCACTTCAAGTAAAAGCTAAATTTATTTACAAATGACTTTGAATGCGCTATAATAATTTCATAGTCGTAAATGACATATGCATTATTAGTTGAATTATATTCACGATAGGCCTTCTTATTTAGAAGATTAAGAAAACTTGTTTGCAGAATATGTGTTATATCTTGATTGAATACATTATTTGAAGAAAAATATTTATTTACTTATTTTCCAATTTAAAATAAATGAATCAATATATTCGGTGAAATATATTTTCATTTAAAAATATACATATAAGTAAAAATTTGTCAAACTTTATTTAATGCAGGACAAAAACTAACGATATTACTAGACAAATTTTTAGTTGTACATTTTCTAATACTCAATACATTTAAGTAAAATTTTATATAATTACTAATATTTATTGATGCTTATTACAATAATTTTATTACTTTAGCGTCTTCCAAATATTAGCAGTATCGTACATAGATTATTAAAATTTAGAATTAATTTCTATATTTAATAGAATAATAATAATAATAATAAAATCAATAGCTATAGATTTTATAAACTATTTTCTTAATATATACTTAAAGAAAAATGAATGATAAAGAATTTTTTGTAGTCAATATGTGAATTGTGTGTAGTTTCTTCATTTTACCTATAATAAATAAATAACAAAATAGACATTATTAATATAGAACCATGTGCAATAGGAGGAGCAATAACAACTAAACTGCTTCTAAACAGCAATTCAACAGGTATTCAAAACTACAACTAGTTCCATGCAATTAGAGAATACATATAAATATAATAGTAGTAGCATATATTTGTAGCTTTATTCCACCTGTTCGTTTTAAGGGAAACAAAAGATATCTCTGAACAAGACTATCGCTAACTATTAATAATGAATTAATAATGAATGGGGCAGATAGTAAAAGTACCGTCTATCTAAGTTCCATGAGTATTAGACGTTGACAGAGATTTTGTTCGTTCACCATTGTATTTGTAACAGTAATACACTAGGTTCAGGTGGACAGAACTACGAAAAGATAGCAAAGGGAAGAAATAGGAGCAAAATTATATACAGCGACACACACATAGGTGTTGTACATGCGGCATGTATTAAGAGGATGTCTAAAAAGGAGTTACTGCATAAAAAGACTCACGTGCGTTTTATGTGAAAGCTATATATATAAAGAGAGAGAGTGAGAGATAGAGTGAGACTGAGTGCGGGAGGGAGGGAGGGAGAGAGAACGAGAGAGAGAGACTAACACCCAGATAAGTCGGTACCAACAGATCACAGTGGTCCAGAATCGCTACACTTTCAGAGAACTCTATGACGCGTTCCAGATGCTGCACGCTTTGTTTCTATAGCAATATGTGTACATATATGGATGCGTATGTAAGGATGGTTCTTTCTGTCCGCTTTACTTTACAATTTGACTAATTTACTTCTCCAAATCAAATGTGTGCCTTTATTTTTCATTTTCTCTGCATTTATTCTTTCCTTTTTCTTCCCTCTCCTTTTCTCTTTCCCCCTCTCTCACTCCTTTCTCTTACTATCAATCTTTCTTTAACTGCTTTTATGCTTATTTGATAGTACATTAATTTTCAAAAATCAATCAATTGACTTAGTAATAATCTAATAACCATAACAGATTGTTACCAGACTTATCGCAGTTATCATTTTTCTATTTCAAGGTTTTTTATTCATTTTTTAAGGATAATTTCTATCTAACACCCTTTAAAGGTTCAAAATCAAAGCTGTAAATATAAGCCCTAAAAAATTTTTTTTTTTTAAATCTAGCCCCCGGATTTTTTTAAGAGGAGAATTAGACACTTTAATAGTCTTTTCCTCATTTGCCTATTTACTTCGGTTGAGTTCTCCATCTGATCCTTTCAAGTTTCATTCGACGGCTGCTACTGTTGTCTAATTCACAGTATCTATGACAAATTAATGTTTATCCGACACGGCACTTCCAAGTACGTACGTATTTGAGTGTGTGTACAGTATGCAGCCTCAAAGGTAAAGAGAGAAAGGTGTAATTGTTATGCATCTGCACTATTCTTCCGCAAAATAAGGACCTACGAATTTTTGCAGGTCTAGGAACAAAAAATAGTTCTACAATAAAATTAAGGATAAAGCATATCAAGAAAACTCTGACTTTTCAATCGTATAAGCAGAAACGATCCCTCTTATCATATTTGACGCTCGCTTATTCTTTATACTTACATTCAATCCTCTTCCAATATAATTTTGATGAACAAATATGCAGTTTAAGGCAATAACCAAACATAGATATTAGAAGTTAAATAAATCCTACTTAGAGGAATACTCATATTGTTTCTGATCAATATACTAAAATATAAATTAGAATGTATAGAAAAAGTAGTTTTTAAAATCGATGTAGTGATTGATATAGAAATGTTGTACTACTTGATGGTACACCACTTGGTGTACCAAAATATATGTCAATATATATCAATACTATATCAAAGAAATTTTTTACAAAAAATTTTACATCAAGAAATGGGCTCAAGAACATTTGCCTAAGCTAATGAGTAGCGATTTAAATGATACCAACAATAACAATGCTAACAATAACCACTCTGTTCGAACATAAATTCTTTCTGAAAACATTCTTTCAAAAAAATTTACCTAGTAAAAAATGTGTACAGACTTTCATGATTAACGAATGAACGGGAGTTTAAAGAATCACTAGTCAAATCGAAAACATAAAGCCACTAATTGTTTTTCTATCTCTATCTCGTGTGCATGTTAATTCATAAAAAGACTGTACGAAAGCGGGGTTATGGAAATAAAGAAAAGAAGGAGAAAAAAGAAAAGGAAGATGAAATCTTGTACAGGCAAATGCGCGCGGGTGTGTGTATCTAACCGAGAAAGCGATACGAAGCGATTTTGAACTTTCCTACAACATGACACTGAACACATGGCTCCACTTCTCTAAGCCTAACTTCGACCAGAAGGCTCTCTGTTTCTTCTTCCTATCTTGACTCGTCGCTTTGCTGATGTGTTTTCACGCTATCCTTGCGCTTTATGAAATGCGAATATGGACCGCCAAAAACTCGCGGTACATTGCAGTATGGCATTAGTTGCATAGGTTGCGAGTCAAGAAATAATTTATAAAATACCGATCTTTCATCAGTTCTTATATAAACACCGGACAACGTTGCTTATTCCGTTTGCACACTTCTGAATATTAATTATTATATTTAGAAACAAATGTGCATCAACTTAAATATATGGTGTAAATTATTATACGATAATTATATGTGTCTGTACTTTAAAGTTAATTATTCATAAAATTTGAAAAAATCTAAATTATAATTTTCAAAAGAAATTTTAAAATTATAGAATTTAATTTATAAGTGAATAATTACTTAAAAATAATTAATATATATAGTTGATTCATATACTGACTAAAGTAATCGAATATTCTTATAATTAGTTTTTCTTAACAATTTTTCACAACACAATTAATCACTTAATTTTTTATTTTAAACAATAGTTATCATATCGTCTGCTTTATAAATGATTCATCCGCAAAGCATTTTGAATATAGTAAATTAAATTTACAGAAGATATCTGTATATATACTGAATTTATCGTAATGAATTTCTCTTAGGTAATATAATTGTAAATATTCATCTATATATATAATCACAAAATTTAATTATAACTAACAATATTAAGACTATTAGTAAGTAATGATATTTAACTATCTGTAGTCTTAAACTTAATATTTTTTAGTTAAGACACATAAGTTTATGCTGTGTAATATCTGATGACTATTTTCAAATTGATTTTTTAAACTTTTTTTCCTGAATTTTTCAAATAAGAAAAAGTATCTCAAAGTATTTGTAAAACAACCTTATGTTATTTTGTACCAATGTGCATACATAATTATGTATAAATATGGCTTATATTTGATTTTTAATTTATTACTGTTTTAAAAACATTTATTAAATGATTAATGCTATGATATAAACATTTGATCAATGGGAATTTTATTGTTGTAATTGATGTACTTAATGCACCTAATATATCACTTAATTTCTTAGTTCACTTTTCGATAACAAAGTTTTATTCGTAAAGACGAACTACTTAGATTGACAAGGTAAAAATATTGTATCAAGGCATTGTAATCTGTAAATAGTATTTTCCGTCGATGAATTAAATATTACGCATTGACATCGAATCTAGAAGCTAAGAGAATTTAAGTAAGCCTATATGCCTAAGAATAAGCTTATAATATTAAAACTCTACTACAAGTACAAAGCTATAACAAGCAATAATATCATTAAAAAGAAAATCTGTGAAAGAGAGATTGAGTGAAAATGATGAAGTGAGATGAGAAATCAAAGAAAAAAAAACAAGAGCAAAAGAAGCTAAAAAAGAAGTGGGCCTTCTAAAGTCATTTAATAATAAAACCAACTTATAAAAGAGAGAAAGAGTAGAGAATATAGAAGCGAATTCTGGCGCACGCGCTATATGGGAAGAGCTGATAACTTATTCTTCGTAGAAAGAAGACTGACAGAAGATTGCTTTTACATTCCAGCAGCGCTTACTCATGTTCGTTGCAGAGTTTTAAATATATATTTTCTGCGTTTTCTTTACCCTCTTCCCTTTTTTCTCAGTAGAAAACTCTCTTCTATAGTTTCCATAGTTTCTCATGGGATAACTGCCGACATACTAGAAACACATTTTGACGCACTGCAACTTCGCGTTGAAAGAGAGAGAGAGAGAGAGAGAGCTGGAGAGGGAGAGTGAGAGACGTAGAGAAACGGAAGCCTCTGAATGCCGTGCATGGCATCGAGTAAATGTGCCACGCATATAGTGGGTTGCAGTAGTGTATGTCAGAGAGTATATGTAGGTGAGGTCCGCGCTGCCGCTTCATACATAAACAAGAGAACAGCAGCCGCCAACGCGCGCGGCTTCAAAAGAAAAGAGACACGCTCTAGCTGGGACTCCATTATGTAGAGCATATCCCGAGCGCCGTGCTTCTATAAAGAATACTAACGATATGGCTTTCTCTTCTCTTGCTCTCCTCACAACCCCGCGCAACCTCTGTCTCTGTACTACCCTCGCTATACTTCTTTCACTGCTACTTCACAAACTTCGTCATTTTCTTGAGTTATCTACTTTGTCCGTCGCCTTTTTTCCGCTCTCTTTTTGTCTATCGAATAGATGAAAAAAATACAAGACGCAGACATGAAGCTAGGATGGTCAAAATTGTTAAGGATTACGTAAAATTTATAAAATACTTGGAAAAATAGAAATAAAATTTTTGCATCCTACAGGATTATTACGCAGTCCTTGTGAGAGAATAATGAATATTACAGTTTTCTAAATATAATTTTTACAATACGACTTGGTCTAGATATCAGAATACGATAATCTTGCATAAGGTAAATATAAACAATATATTCATATTTTATTCGCAAATGCAATATGGATTTTTGATTATCATAAATAATCTTATTATATTCATACAGGTTTTATTTTTATTTTAAGATATAAATATTATAAAATTAATTCAAACTTTTAATTTTGAGGAAGAATGATCATAAGAAGAGATTACTGAACTAAAATCACTACCATGAAATAAAAAATGCGACAATTTAAGATGTAAATACAATCAATTTATTTAAATATAATAATTTCACTTTCTACAAAAATGAAAATGATTTACTTTATTGTTCAAGCATCATTTAATTATAAAAATATATAATAATCATAATAATATTTAAATAATTTATAAAAACTGTAAAGAAACTTACCGTAAAGAATGATAAAGATAATTAAAATTTAATAAAATGCTTATTGCTTCTATTCATTTCTATCATTTTTATTAGATTATTAGATTATAATTTAAACTATTTGAGAAAAGTCGGTTATCTGCCTTGGAATTTCATGTATCTTTTCTAAGGAATTTTACCGCTTGTAGGTCCACGTGATGTGTTATTTGAATCCGAACAGATGTGGTAGCACCCCCATCCATCTAAAAAAAACACATTTTCATTGTGAGGATAATAGAAAGTCGAGCACTACGGTCAATTTGAATAGTTCTCAATTCTAGAAGTAGTTGTATGGTTTTGTTTTACTATTCTTGGAAAACATTTATGAAAGACAATCTCTTCAACCGAATATTTGAAGGAAATGTCTTTTCGATTATGATGGAAAAAACTTTACATTTAATTAAATATTTATTTACTTTATTGTTAAAGCAATTGAACCAAAAGTATATATTCAATATATAATAATACTTATTTAATAATATTATAATTTCAATAGCAATAAATATTAAATAATTTAATTATAAAAACATTAAATGATTTTCAATTACCAATAACTTACTTGAAAAAATAAATTTATAGTCATTTATTTCACCAATCTTTGCACATAATGAAGATGTATATAATTTCATATTTTTTATAAAAAAAGATAATATTTAATTTATTTAAGATAATATCTAATATCCTGTTTTTTGCTTTTAGAATTAAAATATAATTTTAAATATTGGCATAAATATAGGAATAACATTGTTTCAATGATAATTTATCAGTGGAATAAGTATGCTTGAAATGTTCGACCTTCTTTGATAAACCGTTGTGGATAGCCAGATGAGCATTAATATACGGAAAGAGAGAGACAGAGAGGTACGAATACAGATTAGTGCCGTATATCTACCATTCGAATTGCTAAATATCTATAATACTATAATTTCATAATATTTAAATCAAGATTATTGTAACACGTGCGAGCGAACTTACAAAGAAAGTAAGTTTTCCAATATACAAAAATTGTCATTATACAGATCCATCGCCGTGATTTAGTAAGTCTTCATTTGAAAGTAGTTTATTTGTTAATAATCTAACACATAATACAGTAGCAACACAATTGCAGAAATGGTTTTTTAATGAAAAATTATTACAGAAAAATTTTCAATTTAGTCTTCATATGAATCGATATTTATGGTTACATTTTCTGAAAATACATATGGAAGCGATCTAAAATAGGTAAAATCTTATTTGTTCTTTTCTCCGTGCAACAACAGTAGCAGCAGTATGTCAACGTATCACGCGTTTTTCTATTATGCAACCAGATTATCAGAAACAATGAAGATTAACAAATCTTTCAAAACATTTTACTGCTTTGATTATCAAAGAACGAGAGAGGCAAAAAAATAAAAACGAATTTATTTAAAAACATCAAACGATGTAGGTACATACATCAGAAAAGAAAATACGATACAGTGCTCTTTACAACGCGTTCGCGACGTGGCACAAATATGAAGAAGAAAACATATTTTTTATGTGTGAGACAAACTTAAAGATTCCAACTGACGACATCTGGGAGCTGTTAAAAATATTTCATTCGTTGCCTTCTGTTTTTATTCCGACTTTTAGACTCCTATGTTGAGAGTAAACGACCTATCCTGCTTGCGAAGCGATTGCGTCCGGTTACAAGGTATAATCTTTTCTCTTTATGAAAATACTTCTATCGAATAAAGCCTCTTTCAATATCGCTCTTTTCTAAAAATTTCGAATTATTGCAAAATCTTCTGCTATAATACGTACTTAATAAAAAGCAAGCCTTCTTTAATTTAAGTATCCCTAAATAATTATCTTATAGAGATTTATTAGTACGTTTAGATGTTTCTTAAATTTAATATTTCAATCGAAAACCTCCGTGTATCATACTTAAGAGTACATTATTTAAATATATTTTAACAAAAAACTTATGTTGTAGTTAATTTTTATAATATATCTTGAATCACTGACAGCCATATTATTTATAATTTTCCCCAATAATTTTCCAACTAATTACTTCAAGAATTTGAAAAATGAAGTTTGTGGACAACTAATTATTATTGTTAAAATATTTCTAAATTCTTATATTGGATAAATTTTCTAAAATTATATCATTTCTTTTTATAAAATTTAAAAAATACATCCTTTAATATTATTATATATATTTAACCTTTAAATTATATATACTAAAAATCAACTTATCAATTTATAATCGATCGAAATCTAGGGAAACAATTTTTTTATTCATTTTATATTCACAATAATAATATAAATAATGTGTTTAAGAAATATAGCTTACTTAATTTATTATGATTTCAGTTTATCTTACTAGTTCAATTTTACTTAAAATTATTTTCAATTAATATAATAATATAAATATCACTTAGACTATAATTAAATTAAAGCTTTAATCTTTAAGGAATTAAAGCGAAATTTTACCTTGATTTTATAAAATTAATATGTACAAACAAAGGTTTGTCAAAAACATAATTTTACATTACATAAAATAGTAATCGCATAAAATAATTACTCTTAAAGATTTTTGCTAATTCATGTGATAATTAGGTCGTGATTACAATATATTATATATTTATAATATACATATTACAATATATATTTATAATATAATATAATACAATATAAATATACAATAAATATTTTTATATTATAATTAGTGCATAAAAGGTAATCGAATATTACTTCAGTTTATTTAAGATATTCCTTTTAAATTAAAGTCCTTTCAAGAATTATAAATATTACAAAATGGTTAAATATTTCTTAGACTCTATCTAGTTCTATAATTCTTTTCTGAGTGAAAGCATTCGTATAATTTTGAAATACAGTGTTTAATAAAGAGTTGAGACGAATTAAGTGTAATATTACTGAAGGTTCTTAACGTACACATCATAGATCAATTTGCAGCATAATGCAAACAATGAATTTTTAAAATTAATTATTTAATATGTTTTTGTAGAAAGATATTATCACTACGCAGCGAAATTGATATTTTTATCATTCGTGAGCATCAATTTTCTCTCTTTACAAATTAATTTTTGTAATTTTGGCAAGTAGCAGTACTGCGAAGAAATCATCATTTTAAAGGAAAAATCAAGTTTTTTTAATTTGTATTTCTATTTTTGATCTATTTTGAAGGCTCATAAAATTAATCTTAGAATATAATTTTCAATCAATGAACCTATTGTGGGATTATATTTTTTAGATAAAATCAAGTCGCACATTCCTACAAATTATATTTACAAAAAATCGAGTGAATATTTTATATAATATACTTTTACAAAAAGAAGTTAGAAACATTTTAATTTCTGCTACGAGTTTTCGTAGTTGTGTGTCTGGTACAAGTAATGGAGATTTGATTTATGCAATGATTTACTTAATCGACAAATGAGTCATTTTAATCGTATCGATACATTGTACAACTAATGAACTACGCTATTGATTTCATTAAGTCTAGATACGTACATAGCAATACGGGAATATATGCACATACGTAAGCATTCATCCTACGAGAATGTATACACGTGCGATCGTTGCCGAGATCACGAGTCGAGCGACGCTCATATTCCATACAACTGAACTCGAATGCATATCTCACCTACACCGATATTAATAAACAATGTGGCACTGACTGTTGCGCATCAACATTAGTAGTTGATTTTCAAACGATTATGTTCGCCTCCGCCAATCCCTTACTTCTAACTTTACGCTAGGTGTGTGCTCATGTAACAATAAATGCATGGCAAGCTGAACTCTCACTTTTTCAACTTCGCGTATAATATGTATGAATTTTTTACTGAGGTAAAATTTATTGTTTGGATCTTTTGATCTCACGTTATTTTTCTTCAAGTCAATATGATTGAGAGCACCGAAGAGCTACAGGCATTTTTTATGTTTTGTCTATGCAAGCGAAATTGCTGTATAATTAAAAAATATTTTTGTAATGAATTAAATAACACTTCTGAATTATTAATTCACGTATACTTTTAATTAATGCACTAGATTTTAAGCTTTGCTAACTTGCTCATTCTTTCCGATCTAAAAACATATAATTTATAGTTGTAATATTTAATTACTGATATTATTTAGAATACTTAAACTTGTTAATAGTTTATTACAGAAGAAAACAATTAATATTAAAAACCGTAAGTAGATGTAGGATGAGAAAATCTTATACTCATATTTTTTAAACTGAATGTACGACGATACCTAATTATTACTCTATTCCTATTGAAACTGTCCTTTCGCTATTATTTGAAAAAGAGAAAAGAATCTAATTAGACATTTCTAGACAATGTTCAATATATATCACTTAATAAATTAAAAGTACTCAACACTACCCATATGAAAAAATGATAAAATATCTTCTGAGGTACCAATAATTGAATATTTTACCTTGTACAATATTATTATAAATAAAACTAATTTTATAAAATAATAATATGGAATCGAGAAGGTTAAATATTTACTTACATTAAGCAATATATTAAATACGACAATTCATTAATTGAAAATTTAATTTGGATCCTTAACTAAACAGCTTATTAATAATAGAAAAATTTAACTTGTGAATGAACAGAGGGTACTTTATAACAAGCAATAGTTCTTGACTAATCGTTATTTTTACTTTTCAATGTACGCAATAAGTAAATGTAAGCATTCGAAATTACGATAGTCACTGATAAAATATGACGAACAAGATTTTTTTATGCTTTTCAAAGTTGATATGATCGTATGTATATATATATACTCCATAATAATAATCATTGGACAATTATCTTCACAGTTCACTCACTACGATTCCTGACTTTCTACAATGAAACATATTACTTTTTCAATAATCAAATAAAGTTCCTATTAAATTATATATCTTTAAACGCAATTTAATATTTTTTAATGAGGAAATGTTAGTAATATAATAATTATTATGTATATATTATTCAAATATAGTAATTATTAAAAATTATTTTTTTTAATATAATTCACATGAGACCTTTTAATTTTAAAATTCGTGTAATTAATTTTGATGCACTAAATGCGTTATCTTTGAAACTTTCCTAAAATCAGAGACCATAACTTAATATTTGAGTATGAACATCCTGCTGCAAGTTAATTCCAAGATTTAGATTTAGTAATTTGTAAACGGAAATTAATAGATAACTAAAAGGCTAGTCTGACCGGTAAATTATTGAAACAGCTATCGATGTGTCGTAAGTGTTTCAGGCTGTAGCCTGTTCGTTAGCGACTTATAGTTTACGTGTATGTACACATAGAGAAGTAAGAAAACGAGCCACTCTGTTCTCTAAATCTCGTTTTCGACATCTATACTTTCTTTCACATGCCTTCTTCAACCTATATTTTGAATACCAACATTATGTCAAACTTTGCTCGATTTATAACGACTATAGATAATTGCCGCTAAATTAACTATTCAAATATGTCACTATGTTTTCTTGAAAGGTTTATTTTCTGAATTAATTTTTAAAAATTATATTTCACAAAGACCAATTATTATTGTGTTGTATTAGAAGAATTTTAATAAACAAAAATATATAGTTACGTACATACATAACTGTTAATTAATCTTCTATCGTAGGGATAGAAGATTTGCATCCTGGCAATTGTGCTATAAAATTTTATAAACACTCCCATTTAAAAATAATCCGTAACAATTTTTTAAAAGTAAATTCTACATAATATTTATAAACTTCTTGTATAAGTACTATTTTTTGTGGTGTATTCCATGAAGTTATTTAATTAAATAATTGCTCAAAACTAGTATTATAATTTTATCATATTAAAAAATTATTAAAATTAATTATTAAAATGCTACAATTTGTGATTTAAAGATTGAAATATTATAATGGGAAAAATTGAAAAATTTTTAAGGAAAGAAATAAAAACTTTCCGAAAAATACGAGATTTGGATAAACAATAAAATGTAATGTAAAGAAATTATTATCATATATGGGAATAATAAAATTTCCAAGTCTTTTGAACTCAAATGTATTTCAATATAATGTAATATAAAAAAATTTATAACGAGAATGTAATTTATGTTGCTTGAAATACAGAACTTTTATTAATTTGTATTTTTCATACGTTTAGATTACAGAATAAATAACTGACTTGAAAATAACGATGATAATCATCATCGTGATCATGATCATGTTAAATATTTATTTGAGGAACTATATAAATAAATGAACTCAGTTGAAAGTAATATTTCATTTATTGGTAAATACAGATATATATTTTGTAAAAGTATATTCGCTATTCGACAGAATAACTTAACAGACTAACTTATGGATAGGAAAAACAAGATACTATAAAGAACAAATCCCTTACACAGAATGGCTATAGATTATTCAAATATAACTATAATGTTTCCGCTAAAAATTCAACAAATAATAATAAAAAGTTAATAAGATACAATAAATCCTGCATTATGTACTTGATGTATATTAAGAAAATTATGAGATATGTATATCATAAAAATAATTTATCTCTGTAAAGATTCATCATATTGAAAAATTGAAGTTAAGTTTTTATTCTTAATTAAAATAAAGATAAAATTATTGACGAAATTAAAATGAGAAATACTTTCTCATAATGTCTACATATTGAAGGAAGAGAATTTATAATAATTTATATACAATCAATACTTTGTAAACTAAATAGTTACGTTTATGACTATGTTGAATTTATTGTAGTTCATACCAACAATGTATACATCCTGATAAATTTCAACAAATATAAATAGTTGACTGTATTTTTAATTAAAAATGAAACTACATTTCTAAATACTTAAAGTACTTACGAATTGTAGGCTCAGGATGTCCTCGAAGAGGAAGTCACCACCAACAAAGTTATCGGAGGGTGGGGGTGGTCAGCAAGGAACAATAGCGGGTACCGATGAGGAAGAGGATACGAGCTCATCCTTGGCTGACCCGGGTGGTGAGTTACCCACTAGTGCCAGTAACTGCAACGCCACCATGGATGAACCCGACATCGATGAAGAGCAGCAGCAGCAGCAACAACAACAACAACGGCAACAGCTCGGCTCTTATCCCTTACCCGGTGAGTCGTCCGGTTGCTCGTCACCCACTATGAGCGAACCCGAAATCTGCTCATCACCTTCGCCATACGGACCCACGGACACCAAGCAGCCCAAACTTCAGCTGCTACTGGGAGCGGTGGCGGCTGTCGCCGCAGCAGTTGGGCCCGACAACAATAACCTCATGGCAGGTTACCACCACTCCCATCACCACCACCACCATCTCCATCACCACCACCACCGGACGAACTCCTCACCGGCCTCGAGTCAACTCCATGAACCCGCAAGCTCATCCGAGTGTGGGTCGCCGCCTGCCTTGCCGTCCGATCACCCCTATTATCCGCACCATCAGCATCATCCACACCATAACAACAATAACACGGTTACACAAAACAACAACAATGGTACTGGACCGACGACAGCGGGTGGAAAAAGATCTATGGATGATGTTCTTAAGAGGCTGACTTGTAAGAAGAGCAGAGTATCTTTGTCGCTTGAAGATGCGAACAGCAGACGGACGCCGCCACCCTCGTCCACGCCAACGAGTCATAATACACACAGGTTTGTTTCTACGTATATGTATGCTCTTTCAACGTTAATGATTGTTCGCGTACTTATTAAAATATCTTGCAAATTTGCGCATAATAGGCCTCTTTGTAGCAATATTCTTGTTCTCCTATAACATCTACTTAATTGACTATTGCAAATGATTGTTCCAAAAACATTTCAAATAAATGACAGGGTGAAAATTAACGCTTCCAATATTCGAATATTTTCTTTTAAATTAGCATGTCTTTTATGATACCTCAAATCTTCAAATAATTCAATGAACTTTGAAAATTTCAAATTATAATAAAAATGTTTTTATTTAAATACAAATATAATTTACTATTCTTCTTTAAATACTTAATAAACTTTTATAGCTTTATTGGTGTATAGCTATTGTTAATATAACTTTCAGTGCCATTATAAATAAATCGTAAATATTGCACAAATAATAATAATAAATGAATTACTATCTAGACATGATTTGAATTATATTGAACCGTAGAAACACTAGTAGTTCTACTGATATTAATTCTTGTCATACGTAATTATTTTTTGAGCTAATAGTTATATTAAATTAATTATTTAAAATATCAATGTTAATCAAATATATAAATACATTCAATCTAATCATTTAACTTTTAGGTAACAAATTTCTTTGGACTTTTATACGTAAATATTAAATTTTATTATTATTAATAAATAAATTATTATTCATAAATAAAAATTATAAATACAACTGTATTACCTATCTTGTTTTAAATATTAAAAACGTTTTCAAAAATTGAAAAAACTTATTCAATTTCATTTTATCCAGTTATTCTGTTTTAATTATTACATATTTATTTTTATGCAATTTTATTTCTTTCTATACTTAATCTGCTATTTAATCTTACTAAAAATCTTAAATAAAGGTTTTATATAATAATAACTTCATAATTTTTAATAACTCAAAATTATGATATGTTCGATATATTTTTTAAGCATTTTATAATTAAAAACCGTAAATAAAATAGGTATAATTGTAAAATAAATAACATTTCTTTAATATTTATAGAGCTTATATCTTTTCAATTCAACTTTATAATAATAAAGTATCTACCGCCACAAATAAATAATCCTTAGTTGATTACAATTAAGACTTTATTTGAAATAATGTGAAATACTTTTTATAATAAATTGATACAATTATTAAAATTATTTACGCAATTCTAATTTAAACATTATATTTCATAAAAGTCTTTTACATTCGTTAATCCGAGTATTTAATATGAAAGTTTTACATGATATTTTCTGAACTAAATTGTAGAATAATTCTTCAGGATTTGTGCCTGAGATTGAATACTTAACAATATGTATGTAGAGGCGGGTGCAGATGTATGTATGTGTGTGTACAATATAAATAAAACAATTTTAAAGACTAAAATTGAAGAGTAATTAATTTATCAATGATAAATATAATATTTTTTTAGAGTTCAGTAATTATATTTTATTCTATATCAATTTATTTATGGATCAGTTAAATTAGTAATATAGCATAATTCTTGAGAAAGCATATGGAATACTGTATTATTAATTTATCAATTAGTATAAATAAGAACTCTGTTTGATGTTCAAGTCTGATGTCCTCATTTTTTAATACCCGATGAATAGATGAAAAAATCTAAGTATAGATATATGTGACTTACATCTGAAATTTTGAATGTATATTAATGTAAAACTGTTATTTTCTGGACATAAAAAAGACGAAAATACACAATAAGTTTTTTCTGATTTGATTTTGATTTATCGAATTACTACTAAATTGTAATAATAGCAATTATAATAAATGAAGGAAAAAGGAACAATACAAACGATAAATCAAATACAAGAGTAATACTAAAATTATATATTTTAGACGTTATATTGCTTATCGTAAAAAAGAAAATAACGGAAGATAAAGGTAGTGAAAAGAAAAGAGGGAGATAGAATAATACTATGGAAAGACGATAAGATATTAGAAAAACCTACTCAAACTTACATCGTATCTTTTCTTCTGCCAATAATCGATGTTGTTATCCGTGAAGTATGCCATCGAATATTATGAATATTGAAGTATAAACAAATAAACAACTTTATAACGATTTTATTTCAGGACGAAATTTAATGTAAAATAAATTGGTGAACGTATTTTTTGTCTAAGCAGATTAAAAGAATTATCATTAGAAGAATCATTCATTTGCTAACATATTTTATATTTTTAGATATTCCTATAAAATTTTTAGTAAGAATAAAAGATACATTTCTACGAATTTTATTTTTATTTCGGTTGTTTTCAAAGTTTATATAACACTACATAAATACAATAACAAATACTTATAGGATTCTCTTAAATTAAATTTAAATACATTTTATCAATCAATTGTGTGAGGACTAGTTGGAGATTGAAATAATTATATTTTGAACAAATTAAAAATTCTTGTTGCATTTAACAAAGTAACATTTAACATTGGCAAACTAACAAAGTAAAAACAAAAACTCAATGTTCGATAAATGGAATATACTTCTAATTACTGCAAAATATAAAAATTATCTTTATTTCTGCTAAAATGTACTAATTAACTGTTTTTAGCTTATTTTTGAGCATTTCAACAATCCTTGTAGCACAGGACATTTTCATTTATTTATTCGTTTCATGAAAATATAATTGTTTCGATACTCCGATCTATCTAGACATCGCAATTTACAGCTGTTTATGAGTATAAATCAACTTTCAGTATAAATCTAACATTGATTTTACTTGGATTTTACGAAAATCTAATGTGTACGAGTTACAAGAAATTTACCAACAATAACAGCTAACACTTTCAAAACTCACTTTACTCGTTTCAACTAAAATCTTTTTCATAAATCGAAAAATATTTTCAATCTTAGGCTCTTTCATTACAATAGTTTAATATTTATTCTAATAAATAAAGGAATGCTAAGTATTTTAATTAAATAATCATTTTATTTATATTTATTAGTTTGTTTTTACATTAATTGAAATTATTCACTTTATAATTAACTTAACAAATTACGGCTTACAAATAATATGTGTAACTCTCTTTAGTGAAAGATGAACATTTAAATATTAAGCTCTATTTCGATTTACATCTACAACATATTGCCAGCAATAATAAGAAGTTATAATAGAATGACTATGCTTGTCTGTAGACTTAATATCAAGTCAAAAATAAAATTCTTGATACAATCAAACTTAATTCTGCGTTTCGAATATACTAATTAAAAATTTTAAAAACTCATATAATTGTTCCTTATAACAAATAACATTAAGGGACATTTTATTTTCTGTATATTTCTTAGCATAACAATAATTAGAAGAATAAAACTCTAATGAAACCGGAACTCAATATTATTTTTTGTCAAGCCAAGGTATCCTGCAAGGCTCACTTCCTCTTATTTCTTTTATTTCTCTTTGATGCTTTATAGCATGTTCTTCATTTATCATGCTTGGCGTCCGCTTGAAATTATACGCGGTATATATAAGAAGCTGACTTCAGGCAAGCATATGAAATCGCATCACCTTAGCCAAGTAAAAAAAGACGGGTATATGTCAGAAGAAGGGAGTGAAGGAGGTGACGAGAGAGCGTCTACAGCAACAGCAATGGCAATTTGTTTCGCTCATCTTCTATTCACGCCATTCCTTCAGGACAACAGAGCTTGCGACAATAATAATAACAAACGAGGCATCTGACATCCATGTACCGACAAAGACCGAGAAATTAAAAAGAGAAGGGATATTGATACGAATTAATGGAACTGAATTCCATATCTTCAGAAACCATTTACAAATCTCGAAGAAGCGGAAAGAGTTGGCTTTGATAAGAAAAACTTTCTTTAAGATAGTGATGCCTACGGATAAAAGCTTGTATTGCTAGAGATGCTGGGAATTCACCATTAAAATTTAATTAGTACGTTTAATAACAAATTTAAAAGCATTATCATTAAAAGATAATAATCATAAATTTTCTGAACAGTTAATGAATCGTGTAACAAGCTTGTTTAAAATTATTCGCTTGGCTTTGTATTGTATAGCGTTTTGCAGAGAATTAAATAAATAATATAATAGAAGAAAAATAATTTCTTTGATATTATCCATCACCGAGGACAAATGCCTTTCTATATAAAGAAATCAATTCTTTATTTCATTAAGACAATTTCTCGAAATGTCTAATAAGTGTTACGTTGTTAGAATAGCATTTTGATAATTTTTATTTCCAATAAGAAAGCAAAATTATAATTGGTAATGTCAAATCTGCAAAGCAACGAGATTCCATTATAATTATACTTCTATTAGGTTTCTAAGTCATGTATTTTCATATTTTATCTACTATACTCCGTTTTCTTTTAAAATAAGCATATTTTCTATTCTATATTCTTTCTTTTATTATATTTCATTATAGTTTATGTGTTTATCATTGGAAAAATAGCGTGAAATTTTATACCTGTTCTCCATAAGAAAATCATCTTTGTAATAAGATATATTTCGCAATCGGTTGTAATATGATTTAGCACAACATCAGTTGTCAGAATTATAATAGGCAGAAGTAATCCCTTAAACCAATAACCTTACGAAAGAGAAGAAATCTTTTAACAAGACAGAGACATTAAAATGACACAGGTGCAATACTATGATTTCGTAAGCGTAAAGTTTATGTTGCTACAAATATCACGCGTTGTCGTACTGCGACACTAACACAGAAGAATCTAAATGTCAGGTAGATTATACAGTATTGTTCTAGATACGGATATCGGGAGCTTAGCAGAGCTGATTGAAGGACTTAGGCTTGCGGCCGAGGAAGCACCACGTATGTAGTGGTGCACTCTCGCTGCCAATTATACAGTGACACAGAGTGAGAGAGGAGAAGAGAAGAAAAAGAGTCGTCTCCGAAGGCAGAGATAGTTCAGGAGTATTGCGAGACCCGGTGGAGGGCACAATGCCTGCTTTGTATCACTTATTCGTGGTCTGTTTTACCGCGGTACAAAATAGACGGCCCATACAGCGGTGCAAACACTTCTCTCGGTGAGATTGTGCGACCACGAACATATTTATTATTCAAGGAGCTCTAAAAAGCCCGCGGCAAGTCACGGTACTATACTTCGGGTGTGTGCCCAATCTAGAAAGCACGGATATATAGTACTTCTTTTTTCTTTTGTGAGTGGGCATCCACACGTTTAACGTGTAACTGAGCATTCATATGCGTCCTTCCTTTAACATTTTATACTAAAGCTAAAAATAAATTATTTGCTTCCATTTTATTATTTCTCTTCTCTCGATAAAGAATAATTTGGTCGAAAAATTGCAATTATTTCTTACTGACTTTGACTCAGAATTCTCAAGTACAATATTAATATTCTTATTTGAAATCCAATTTGTAATATTATTATAATAAATTTTAAAGGGATCGTGTTTACTTAAGTCTTTTGACAAAAGTAGCAGATATTTTTACAAAATATTAAAAAAATCGTGAAAATAATTTCAGGATTCGATGAACTGAATGGATAGAATTTAAATAAAGCACTAATTAAAAAATTAGAATATAATTTTTAATTTAATTTTCTGTTGAAAATATGATGATTATTTTTTAACAAAATGAAAATTATCAAGCAATTAATTGATGAAGTAGATCAATAATATGAATACAAATTTTTAAAGAAAATAATATTATATATCAAGTCTTGATTCAAAAACTTTCAAAGTTACTCTTTCAACTCGTTCAACTAAGAAATATAATCAAAGCACTATATTTAAAGCAAATAAGACCTCAAAAATCAACTTATTTCTCAAAAATTACGATTAAATATACCTCTTCGGATCACTTATTGCTAAGTTTCTCCAATTCGAAAACATTTATTAAAAATTCTTTTACAAATAAAACATGTCCAATGAACTGTAAAAGAAATTGAACTCTGTAGAAATTTCTTCTGTAAAACAAATAAAAAAATTCAATAAATTGCAAATGGAAGATATAGATGAAGCCCAAACTGAGAAATTTCAATTAGTTAGCACCACTGGTTCGATCATGAGAACCAGTTCTGCACTCATGCATTGGTAGTACGAATCGCTGCAGACATTAAATAGAAGAGCACTATCCATTTTTGATTCGTTGAAACTTCTCTTCCATTTACTTTTGCAGTAGCAGCAGTAGCTTAGCAAACAGCGTTGCACCCTCACCGACCGGTACGGGCCGAATACAGAATGCGGATACAGGTCAGCAGGAGCCCGATGGGACCGCGGCGGCCCTCCACAGAGCCTTATGTGCTGAAAGTTTTGCAGAGAAGGAGCGCAGGCTCTCTGAAATGATCCTGCAATTGCAAATGCTTAGGGAGCAATTGCTGCAACAGCAAGATCCGTCGAAGGTGAGTTCACATATCTTGTACGTTGCATGCATCGGGGAATCTTTCATGTGTGGGATTACCTTTGCATTACTTTTTTCTTAAGCTATTATTAGTCGAAGCAAGTGCAAATATTTTTAATTAGAAGATAGAGAAAGTACATTTATTTAGGCTATTTTTTATTTATTATATTAAATTAAATTATATTATTAATATATATATTATTAATATATATTATTAATATATATTATATATATTTATATATATATATTATATATATTTATATATATATAATATATATATATATATATATATTATATATATTTATATATATATATATATTATACATATATAATAAATAAATTAAATTATATTAAAAATCTAAGACAGTTTTAAAAAGTCCCAAGTTTGAATATCTTGAGAAAAGTAAGAAAAAAATTTAATTAATTTTAAGTATTATAATTCTCATAACTTCATCGATTCTAAATTCGTGCTTGCTATCAAAATTTTTTTCATTTCTATTACGCAATCAGCATCCATTTAATTTAATTTTCTGAATGATGAAATTCACCATCTTTTACATATAAAAATGTTCTTATCTAAGTACAAATGTAAAATATGAAGAGACTGTACAAGTATTATATAATTAGAATAGGGTGAGTAGCTTGCTTCAATGTTCCTAAAGAAACGTAAATGAAGCAATATATCAAGACCATAAAAAGACAACACAGAAAGTGCGTATCCCATCAAAAGTTGTAAGAGTGATTGCATTTTGAGCTCGTACAGATTAGCAAAAAATTCATCTAGATGATCGAATGCATATTAAGAAAAAAGGCCGTTCATGTATTAAAAATTGCTTCAACTGAAATATAACCGATCATATAGTACCAGTGAGCTAACACATAACAAGAAAATGAGTACGCTCATGAGATCCAAGATAACTAAATATACGTTCGTAGATTTATTGATTTGTGAGCGTTCCAACTTTGTTCTGAAATGCTACCCAGTGTTAGAAGCTTTCTAATCTCTGATAGCATTTAGAATAATATAAATCCATTTTGTACCAAGCGTCATCGTTATTGTATAGATATGCATGCTTAAGGGGTCTGTGTATATGCGTATGATTGTATGCAATGGTACTGCAAAAATAAATATTAATTCTTTCTGGTTTTACGTGTTTATTCTCGGAAAATCTTTTTTAGAACAGTATAATTTCATAACTAGATTGAAATTCCTGTTGCATTGAGAAAGCTTTTAGGCTTCTTATCCTCAAAAAGAGAATAAAATAAACTTCTATTATACTATCATTACTCATGGGCCTTATTGTTTTGTAATTATTAAAATTCTGAAGAAACAAAATTAATTTTATATTCCAAATATGTTTTCTCATAGGGCAATCATAAATCAGTATTATCATAAGGCCAAAAAAATATTGTTTACCGATTTAGTCATAATTGGTTTGCTCGCAAATAACAACATAATATTATGTTGATTTAAATATTCATTCATTAAATTTTATATAAAAATTTAATTGACTATCAGTTTAATAATAAAATATTTCTAAATTGAGTATGATACCTTCATTTTAATTTTTCATTTGCTCGTAAAAAATAATTTTGTTTTGAAAAAAAACATGTTCTCAATATAAATTACTTTTATTTAATAAACAAAATTCGAAAACATAAATACTAAAAATAATACGTTTACATGAAACTCTTATTCACATTACTTAAGCAATCAACTTATTATTTTTGCAAGCAACAACTAGTATATTGTATAGTTAATTTTAAAGCACGTTATGAATAAATTTCTTATAGTAAATGTTTAAAATAAATTAAGTCACTTAATATCACCGGACAATTGAGTGTTTATTTGATAAGTAATAAAATATTCCTCTTAATTATTTAATGTACATTATTAAATGAACTTGAAATACTAACACGTAAATACTAACACTATATATTTGTGTAGTGTTTTTTTGAAGAGATAATAGAAATAATAATTTTAAACTGAAATTATTCTTCGCAGATGTAATAAAAGAATTTTAAAGAATTAGACCAAATTTATAATTCCATTTATATTTCAGAAAAATGTCCGCTCCAGAGATAAATAAATTTTATTTATTTAATTATTCGAATGAAATTTTATATAAACAATAAAATTACTTCTAAATCTTTGGAATAAATGAATGAACGAAAAACATAATATTTAATACTGAAAGTTATTAATAATTTATAAATTTTAATAAATTATGAAATTTCCCAGCTAAACTTGCATTATTTCTCCAATTTTCTCAATCAAGAGGATATTAACAATGGATTCATTCGAAATAATTCACACCCAATATACTTAGAAATGTTTATAGCTCTCAATCAGCGGTTACTTCTCACGGGCGACTGTTTCCAAAGAAAATCAAGAGCAACCGATACATTCGGAGAAACGCTACTATCTTGTTAAATCGAATGCAACATATACGTACACACACAAATGCTCTTGAAAGATGTAAGAATACGTCAAATGTAAGAACTACTTAAAAATAAAGTAAGAGAGAACATAAAGAAAAAAGTTGCATTCTCAATTTTTTCTATCAATCACGAGGGCACGTAAACGGACGAATGTAATAGCATTCATGAACGTGTGGAGTCATGCGAGTCCATGCATTATCTGCACGCGTTTGTACTTTCAGACGTAGTCAAATCAGGCGGGAGAACCTTCGCTTTTCCTCTGTACTCCCGTTTGGATGTTATATAAGCCAAGGCAGAGCAAACAGAGAGACATTAATGTTCTCTTTGTTTTATAAAATTACAATTATTTCCTTCTAAGTTATGTGTTCTTCTTTCTTGCACAAAGATAATTTTTTTAAACATTACGTATTAAGACATTATTTTTCAACGTGAAGGCGATTTACGTTGTTTCCAATGAAAATGTTAATAATTTGTAAAAATTACTAACAATCAACTTTCTTAGTTCTTCTACATACTGCAATATTTTGATACATGAATTGCAAAACTCACACATTCTTTCACAATTTAAACTACAAATAAATAGTAAGAATCTTACATGTTGCCCTACCATTACACATAATTGAATTTCACAAAATTAGCATAAATATATAGATAAATTCTGAAGTAGCAATATATATGCAAGAAATATATTCTTCAACTCAATCATTTTAAATGTTTAATTACTTGTAAAAATTATACTATAAATTTGACCATGCCTAAGTAAATATATAAATTACTCTCTTGCTTATTCATTTTTTCAAAAGCTAAATGTCACATTCTGTCAATAATAAATATTTATTTTCATTACCACATTTTTATAATGTTATGTCAATTTTGAAAATGTACGACTTCAATTTATTTTTCTCTTAAATCTTTAAAAAGGTTTTCCTGTATTGTTCTTTTTACTTATATATAACGGATATCAATAAAGAATTAATAATATAAAGAAATAATTTAAATAAATAATTATTCTTTTTTATAAACTCTTATATTATTAATTTTACTTCTAATTGATGCGTTATAATATTTTCCACTATTGATTTTTCTTAAAAATCATTTATTTTGTTTTTGCAATACCCTGAAAGACTAAAGTAATAAAATTAAAATAAATGGAAAATCTTTAATAAAATAATTAATGTTCTTACAGCATATGTACTGCAACATACAAGAGATAGAGCTAATATCTAAAATATACTGTAGACGTAAAAAAAGGGTATAAATATATAATATGTAATATGCGTACGTTACTAAATAAGTATTAAATCGAATTTTCATTTAATAAAAAGAATTAAAAATCTGTAAATTCGAATATTATAAAGATTGGAATTTGAGCATAATATCGTTAAATAAATAATTATTTAGAGTTTTATATTAGAAATGGAGGTAATTTTATTCAAATTATTAATTACTTGATTCATAAAATTCAATGATCAGCATTTTTGACTATTTATTTTGAGAAAGTTCGATAATCTAATACTGAATTTAATTTAAAAAATGAGTTTCTATATAAAATAACAAATGACATATTGTTTCTATCATATCTTATCATATTTAAAATTTTCGTTTTTAGTGTCATGCCAAGTAACATTTGGAAATCATAATTCCATATAGATTTTATATCTAAACAACTTATAGTTTAATATCAATTAACTCATAATACATTTTATATTTCTTGAATTTAATTTTTATTTACGTAATGAATATTACTTGCTCGGAGTAATGTAACACGCAGTAAATAAAATACAGAAATAACAGCAACAAATTTGAAATAAGAAATCACCACTAGTACATACGGTAAAGTAAGCATCTCAACCAAATACGGTCCATGCACTTTAAAGTAAGTGCAAAGAATACAGAAAAATATATCGATTTATATTGAGTACATCCACAGCGAATTTCTGCAATCACCATATTACCAGCACTGAAAGGAGGAAATGGAGGCAATTTGTTCATTCTTTTTTCTCTTTTTCTTTTCTTCGAATATTCAAATCTAGGATTATAAAACTTTCCATATTTGTCTAAATTTCTTCATTAGTACAAAGTGCTACTTGTTAAAAAAAAGTAGGTTGATTTTGAATTTCAGAAAATTCTCTGATAAAATATAATCGGGACAAGAGAAGTACGAAAAAATGAGCCTAAACTAACAAAATAAAAATAAAATACATGAAAAGAAATGATGGAAAGAAATAACAATCGAAAAAAGAACACAGGTACGGAATAGCACAAGAAAACAAGAGAGGGACCGAGCGGTAGGAGTAAGGCGGTCTTGTTTTTCTCCTCCTCTTGGCTCATGCTGAGGGCGTATAGTAACGTACCGTCGCAGCATAAGTTAGCGGAGTTGTTCGAGTGGGGATTTCTCTCTCTCACTCTCGCTTCTCCGCACCTTTTCACCTGTTATATAATATACCCAACACTTGCATTGCTGTACAAGTGAGGCGCCACCGAGGAGACGTGTAGTCGCAAATATAACGAGGACATTGCGATGCGAGATGCAACTTGCATTTTTTTCCAACTACTGTATTTTCAACTGTTTAGCGACATCAACTCGTTGAATAAAACATTGACTCTGTTCCCACTGCAATTTTTAGAGTTGAATGAATCGCAAAGATGGTACAGATTCACAACCTAAAGCATTGCTAACATCGGCTAAAATCGGCCTTGTAATAAATCATAACATCTTTTCTCTGGGAAATTCTAACTTGCTATGCATGACAAAAGTGTCTTCAGATTTCCACTTGAAAAAATCTGAGAAAGCTAATCTACTACTATTAATATTCTGCTGCTTAACGTGGAATAACCCTTTCTTCACACAGTGTTATTAAGATAAATGAGTAGTGAGTTTTAGTTTATAGTGAAACGGGTTTGTACTCTTTAGTTTTAAACTGAAACGGGTTAGTACTCTTACAGATCTATAAAGTAATTTTCTAATTTTTTTATTTACATTTCATAAATATTATATATTATTGAGAAATATCGCTTTTTCATGTATATGTTTTCATGAAAAAATGAATTTAATTTCAATTTTATAAATTCAAAATAAAACAGATATGTAAATGAGGTTTCTAAATCTATTTTATTAAATAAATGTTTTCTAATTAATAAAAAGAAAAAATGTATAAATATAATTTTACAAGTAGCCAAATTAATCATCTCATAATAAAGAGCAAGTATATTATGTATTATTTAAAATAACACGTATAATGCAGCAGCGAAATTCGAAGATTCAATGAACGATGAATTCATTATGAGACTGATCGAAATCCACACGAAGAGCGCAAGCCTTATCAACGCTAAAGGTTGTCAGAACTTGGCTTATTTTTGTCTATAGATATACCTACGTAAACAAACAAACATGTAATAAAGGAGGGCGTATATGAAATTCCATATTAACAAAGACTCCAGTGAACAAAACACGCTTATATAATGAACTCGAAATCTACTTCGAGTGCGGATCAGCGAATACGCATTTCGGATTGACCGAACTGTTGTTATTATACAAATTCGTGCGCACGATAACAAATCTTGATGTTATATTCAATGTGCAAAATAGACAGAAAGGGCGGTGTGCAGAAAATAGAATAGAAGGGTAGTGAAGAATCCACCAAATCCAGCACGCGATCACAAAACGGGAAATCTGTGCGTTTGTCCATTTGCCTATGAATTGAGTCGTGGCGTATATCGTGTATATCGCCTGTTTCCTTTATAGGAATTGGCGGTGCATTATATGTAAATATTGGAGTAGACTGTCTCTTTTACCCTCTATTACATCCATGTATCAGTGCAATTACAATTGTGTGTGCACGTACCTATGTAAACAAACGCCCATCAAATACGCAGTCGTATAAAGCCAAAGAACGGATACTCTGCCGAAAGGGTGAGAGAGAGAGAAAAGAAAAAAAGAGGGAGAGAAATGGTAACCCGCGAATGATGACTCACATTTGTCAATATGGCGAAAGAGGCAGGAGATCGGTAATCAGTAAGTCTAATTATTAACGTAACCGCCACCTCTCTCTCCCTCTCTCTGCCTATTATATGCATACGGGACATGAGTACAAGCTACTGACGCATATGTTTGTCAATTCTATGCAGTTGCTCTCGGGATATTCGCGTAACTATATGATACTAAACATTGTATTCAAAGGTTTCGAAGCAAAATTTTGCTTCAAAGGCAAAATGGCTGATGTTCGATATTGCACATACACTGCAAACGTATTTCAATTGATATGATTATCGTGTGTGTATTATGCTGGTGTAAAAAAGATAAAGTTAATGCAACCTTCGTCGATATTACTTTTTGTATATAGATATGTAGATATCTAGATACTAGTAAAATGGAACTTATATTAATTTTACGCGAAAATACGTGCCCACGTTAAGATTGAAATAGTATTTGTATACATAAATTTGCTCGACTACTTTCTATGTATTTATATTTACTTAGTACTTTTTGTAATATTTAATAATCAATTACCATAATTATTGTGCAAATTAATTACGTGATATTTTGGATTATAATAATTTATTAAAAGACCTTGTTATTAAAGTTTTCAGCATCTGAAAGCTGTCTTAAATACTAAATATTTAGGCTCGGTAAAATCTACTGCATGATTATAGTAATATTAATACGTAAAAGCTTATATATTAACACGGGAAATACGTAGTAAGAGATTAGTAAGTATATTTGTACATTTTTATTGCATTTATGAATTGAATAGATAATTACTTAGCATATTAAATTATTATATATATAATATTCTAAGCTTTTCTATCGTATGTTCTTAAACAAGTTCTAAGACTTTATAATCATTTATTTGAATCATAATATTAGTAGTTTTTGTAAAAAGAAAAAATGGATTATTCAATACTTTTAAGTTTACGTGGCAGAAGTTGTAAACCGAATCACGTATCGACTTCAATAGAAAAACTACATTCAAAAAGTTTATATAAAATAATTTGATAATTTTTTGAAGAATCGCATGATTTAATAATTACATAATCATTTCGAAAGAAGGGAGGAATTTGAAACACTTGAGAGGAATAATTGAGCAACTGAGTATAATGAAAAACAGATAGCATAGAAGGCGATTCTAAATCTTACCCAAGAATGGCAACAATTTTTCTACTCGGCTAAGTCGTCGCGTCTCGTTTGTGTTCATCAGTCTCGCAACAGCACCTCGATTTCCACTATTAACGGGCTAAATAAACATCGTCCCCTTTATCACCATCGTGCTCTGTTTCAAAAAAATCTTTTTCACGAAACGAATAGCATCAGCTCTGTAAAGCGAAAGAGTAATCACTAATAGGTATCACAGGAATAGAGACAGAGAGAGAAAGAGAGAGAGAGAGAGAGAGAGAAAGCGGTGGTACATCTCTTGAAGTAACCAAAGAATTATCTCGCCATGAAATTACTCGGCACCAAAATTTATGCTCATAAGTGTGCATACATGCGCATTTACACCTGCGCGAAGTTTTAACGACTGCAGGAATATTATTTGTGTTTTTGGCGTGGTAATAACCCACATATATAAATATGTACAAGCGGACGAATTTAACAATATTTAACGAATTAATACACGTTTCATTTGATGGAGCATAAAATGTACATCAAATGTAACGTTGATGCGGTTGTGTCGCGGTACAAATATTCCTTTCGACACAGAATCACTCACCTGTGCGTTTCATCTATGAAATTTCTTTTCGTGTTTCCCATCTGTATTACTCCTACATCTTCTCTCTCTCTCTCTCTGTCTCTCCACCCCCCTCACCTTTTCAATTGAATTCCAAAATTTTTACGTAATATTGCACCAGAAAGTCAAGCGATTTTAGAAGTAATTATTTGATTTATCTTCAAGTGAAATAAAACATCAATTCTGTTACATATAATCAATAATCAATATTTAATCCAAGATTTACTTTATCAAGAAGAAGTCGCTTTTTTGATAATATTTGTAATAAAAATTTAATTATTAATTTTGTTTTATTTAAAGGCAATTTTTATAACCATGTTATACAATTACACGTAATGAAATTTTTACGTTAATTTACTTTTTAATTTAAAAATAAGTTAACATTAAATTAATATTAATTACAATATATATTCAGCACAGTATAAAGTTGTTCTTGAAAATGAATATTTTCATATTATGCAAAATTGTCGTTTTATAAAAGAATATCATTTGTTTGATTTTTCTTTCTATTCATGATTATTGAAATATACTAAGCCTTGTTAATAATAAACATCAATTATGTAATATGAGTTTTAATTTTATATTAAAACATTTCAATTGCATCGATAATTCATCCTTTAAAATATATTTTTCAAACCAATGAATAAGTCATTAGTACTTCAAAAACAAAATAATTCAATCGATTCATCGTTTTTCTAGTACCTTGGTTCTTTCTTTTACATTTGTTTTATCTGTGCCTCCCTGCCGCTGTTAATTCTTCTTTTTTATACATTCTAAAATCATTTTCATGCAATATTAATGAATTCGAAATCCTTTTACTTTTCCCTTTACATTCTGTCACCAATCTTTTGGAAAAATATACAGAAGTACTCTTTCGAGTTCCACATATACGGTTAAGGTTCATCGTATCGTGATAACGTATGTAATTACAACTAACTTCATTAAATCCGTCAACTTATACTTCTCACTCTAATTTCAATTTTCTTTATTCCTATCTTCTTTCTCTCTCCTTCTCTTCCTTCTCTGAGACACTTTTATTATTATTCTTTCTCGCTCTCTCTCTCTCTCTCTCTGTATTATTTATCTATTATTTATCTATATAATCAATATTTATCTGTAATTCCACTCTATTTTCAATCAGATTGTCATTTATATATTTGTCAATTTCTTTTTCCCTTTTTCTTTCACTTGACCTCAAGCCTATCTGAAACTACTATATTTTGTTCACATTTACTATAAATGTTCACCTGATAGTCTTATTTATAAGTATTTATTCCCTCCATTTTTGTACTTTAATACAAATAATTTTATGAACAACACACTGTTTAAGGAAAATAAATAATAAACTAAATATTCAAGATTATAAATAATTATTAATTATTTTAGAAATATTATGTGTTATCTATTAAAAATGGCTAAATTTAAATAGAATATTTCTATTCTATACACCTTTTTATTCTGAAAATTTCTTTTTCAATTATTGCATTCAATAGATAGAATATTATTTCAGATAACTATAGACTTGATAAAAAAATATTTTTTCTTTAATAAATATGTATTATATTTATTTTGTTTCTTTCTTATTTATTGTTTTACTTATTAATCCCACCATTTTTACATTTTAATGGGCAAAATATTTATGAATATCAATTATTAGCTACTTTATTAATTATTTTAGACATTTTATTCTTTATTTTACATTTTTATTTTTTTACCAATAAATTCTTAGCTTTCTTCAAAAATAATCTATATAATAATACACTTGATTAAGATTAAAAATAATTTATTACAATTCGACTTATATTAATTACTGCATCTGTAGCTATAAACAAATATTCAAAATAAGTTGAAAAAAAATTTTTTTTCAAAAATATTTAATTTCCCGCCTATTTTATTAAAATATATAACAAAATCAAAGGAAATATAAAAGCAGTTTAGGCAACTTATACTTTAGCGGTTCGATAAATAAATAAAGGGAATAAATATCTCAGTAACGCAAAATCACTTTCATACCGTTCTCATCGTCCCTTAAGTATTAGTCAACTTTCGGTTCACCTTACATAACACGCTTTTATACACCAAAATAGCCTTATTTTAAGCAATATTATAGTTAAAATATTTTCTTGTCCCAAGAATATAATTATTTAAGACTTATAATTAAATATGCATTATTCGAAGATATTCAAGAATAATTTGATAGGTAACTTTAATAACCAGTAATAATTAAATAAATTACCTGTAAAAGATATTTGAACAAATATATCTGTATCTTGTAACTTATAGTAAAATTTTAATCGTAGCAATTAATCATATACTGCTCTTTAAGTAATTGTACTGACTTTTATTACATAACTGAAAAAAAAAGTTGGCTTAGTAAGCAGTTAAAAATTCTAAACAGAAACTTTACCTTGTTTACATCTTATACAGGTAAATAAATGAAAAATAATAATGTTAATTATAATTAGCAAACAGTTGTAATTAAAATAAGAAAAGCTATTCGCCTATTTTATTTTCAATTCTAAGCGTATATATGCATGCACGAAGAAAAATGCCTTGAGAAATGTTAATCCTTATGGTTAGCGATGTGAATAAGTTTTCAGTATGAAAAGACATTTCCTCCTTGTTCACACAAACGAATGACTTTATTCATAATTACGCATAACTCGTAAGCGAAAAGAAAGAGAGAGAGAGAGACATGTAAATAATGATAGAAAAGGAGAAAAATATTACAACATTAAACGAACTTCTTAATGCGTCACAATCCCTAGAAATCGCCGTCATTGACATTGACTCAAGTGTGACGAGAAAAGGTGTGAGAAAATACCTGTTAGCATCTACAAGGTGCCTTATATATTCGCTAAACTACAGAATGCAAAGCTTTCGTTACTCCTTGACATTTTTAAGTACTTTTTGCCATGGTGCACAATTACACCAACAGTTGATTTTCTTTATAATTTGAAAATATAAGAAATAAGTTGCACAATTTGAATAATACAGATTTTTATTCATAAAATATACTAAATTAATAATTGATCCATCTATATAACATTTTAATAATCTCATTTAGAATTTATTCTTTATATAATATAGACTTTATTGAAAAATTAAAAAATTAGAAGCTTCATATAGATTTTTATAACCAAACAAAATTTATTCAGTACGAACAAATTATGCACAAAATTATTTTATATTTATATTTATATTTTAAAACTAACAAATAAGTTTAAAAATCGTAATTAATGAAAATTCTATTGAAATTTTATAATACCTAAATTAACTACTATGTAAATGAATATTTTTTACTTTATATTTTTAATAAATGTATAAAAAAATTATGCATTGTATATAAAATGCTTCTTGTCAATACTTTATGTTATAGACGCAGTCTGACTGTTAACTAATATAAGATAATTGACAATGCAATAACTCGTATTTTAAATCGATTGTCCGAAAAAGAGAAATTGTTTCTCTTTACAGAGAAACAACGCATGTAAAATAACCTTTCTATTTTATTTGATAATTTTTTGCGAAAAAAATTATTATATATTTTTAATTTTATTCTTTTTAATAGAAATTATAATTGCTTATTATATTAAAAGTGGAGTCTTCGTTAAATATTACATGATAAAAGTCAAAATTGCAGAAAACTTTCATTTTTACATAAAAAGTGTAAAGAATTTCATAGGTAGGATTTGCAATTGAAACCGATGACATCTACCAATAATATATCTTAAATTGTAATAATGTTGATAATTGAATATATATAGTCCTTGCCGATTTTTATTTACATCAATAGTTTTTCTGATTCACAAATCTTATTCTTAAATCACATAAGGCGAGCGAAGAATAATGCGACAGATATATATCATAGTAAGAAAGAATGAAAATAGCTAAAACTACCGCTAAAATCATCCGCGTGTGTCTATACTGTCTTTTTCTTTCGCTCTCATCCTCATACATAAATTTCGACGAACCTAAGAATAAAAAAAGGCTATCGTGGGATACACCATACTGTTTTATGATCTTGAAATTGAAAATATTGCGCAGGCATTGAAAATATACAGTACGCCATAAAGCTAAACGTAAAAAAAAATAATAAAAGAAAAAAGTAACAATGCACAAAGTCATTTACATACTTAGAAATAGATCTTCTCTAATTTTATTGAACGTAAAATGAAAAGACAGGTATATTAATTGGTTTAGATTTGTTAAGAATATTTAAATACGTATTTTGTTAAAGAAACTTGAGTATTTTAATGATTACTAATGACTATGCTCATGACAAACTTATACAATTATGATCTTTAAAAAATTAGTACAGTGGAATATATATAAATCTAATATATATTTATTATGATATTCCAGGTCAAAAATGTTATATAAATATTTTACACATAGAGTAATTTAATTTAATGTAAGAATTATATCAATTAAATACTTTATGGTTTTATATATTAAAATTTTTGTGCTATAAGTGCGACATTATACGTATTTTATCGTTCATCTTTTACTTGTGTAATAAGTCAATAATGCATTAGACAGTGCTTCTTGACTTTATCCATTACTTACATCCTCTTTATTTCAAAGAAATTAAAAGAAATGATCTTTTTGTTTAAAAAAAGGTTATTTTTTATATGTATTTTCAGTGTTTATAGTATATTCGTCAGTTATTAATTAGCTGTCTTAGGAATTTAAATTTAGTTACATTGAATGATGTTATCAATACTGTAATAAAAAAAAATGTTTTAATTATGGTATCTTTTTCTAATACATTTATATAAAATAAGTGAGAACAATGTTCACATTAAGCAATAATGTTATTAGAGTTTTCAGTATATATAGTAATATTTTGCATGCCTTTAAATACTTTAAATATTTTTAAGAAAAATTTTAAACAATACAATTTAGTAATTCGGCACATTTACATAGCTTTCAATGATAGTACGAATATCGTCAAATGTCTGTCTATGTTATCTAAATACTTACTCACAAATAATACTATAATAAGAGTTTATTGATTCATTTTATTATAAATTTTTTCATTTACTAAGGATAAAATGTATTACCAGGATCAGAACATCTAATTTTTGCTAAATTTATATTTATATGCGATTTTTATTAGTTTCATATTATATTATTATTCAAAACAAGAATACAAAAATTATTTTAAGCGGTTTCATTCAAATATTAAAACTGATATAGATAATCTAGTTGTAGGTCAGAAATAGTGAAGATTTCTTGATTTCAAATGAAAAACTTTTATTAAGAGCATGTATAGAACGATATCATTATGAATTAAATAAAAGAAAATTATCTATAATCGTTAAGAAATCAAAATTAAAATATAAGTACGTAGACCTTAGAATAGTTTTGAATACCTAATTCAGAAAAATAGATAAATGAATGCAAAATAACGATAAATTATTGATATAAATAAATGTATATAAAAGAGAAAAATTAAATAAAATTGAATATTTAAAAGAAATTGACGTATTTTAAAAGTTAGAGTTTGTAAAACGATAATATTAATCGTAATCCTGTATATTTAGCATATGTAACATAAGTAATCCAATGCTGTTGAATAACATGAAAAAACAATACATTTTAAACTTTCAGATATTTAAAAAATTTTTAAATATATGACATTAAATAATTTACAAATTATTAATTTCCAAATAATTTAATATAACAAATAGTTTACATTATTTATAATATAATTAACCAAAATAGGAGGAAAAGAATTAGTTTTATCAAGAATAAAATTAAAAAATTCGGTTATTTTTAAAACTTCGTTAGAATACATGTTATACTTTTACTATTTAAATATTAATTCCAGAAGATGTTATATCAATATCATGTATTATGTTTCGAATATTTATTCGATACATGTGCAAAGTATTGAAGGAGAAAGATGAAAATATGTTAGTTTTTGTTTCGTAATCGGTAGTCTAATTCTTAATACAGTCACTAACAATTGTTTATTATATTTTTAGATCTGTATATCTTTACATAAGAGATAATTAACTATTACCTTATTAACTAAAATAAATAATGTAAATAAATTTGACATTGGCTAGGCTAATAATTTCGACATTGGTACAAACATATTATTTTAACTTATAATTAATCATTCCTTGGAAAGCTGTCATTGCATCTCTTTTTAAATGTTCATTACATTTCTAATAAATAATCTTTAAAATACGTTGTCTACATGAGTACATGGATAATCTTTATTAACAGAATTCATTTCTCTGACGTTAATCATTTCTACTTACTTTGTATAGTTAATTATTTTCTTACAATTGTAATAAGTAGCAAGTATAAATATATTTAAATACTATGATAATCAAATTGGTATTTAAATAAAAATTATTATTATTATATGTTATTATTGAAATAAACTTTTATAAGAAAGAGTTAATAATTATATCGAATAAAAAACATTATGATGTAAGATTTTCATTAATTTTTAAAATGTTTATCTATAAAGAGTATTAATCGACAGTAGTAACTGTAAAAACAAAAGTATCTTGAATAAATTTATATCCAACTTATTTTAAGAAGGTTTTATAATTGTTTAAAAAATAACATTAATTATCTGTGAATAAAAAAATAAAATTTAATAAAATTATATATAATGATTTTCATTTTCAATAGCAAGATTAAACTTCACAGAAAGAAATTTTACTTTTTTAAAGGAAGTCAAAGAATATTATGCATTAGAGAGAGAGAGAGAGAGAGAGAGAGAAATAGAAAAAACAGTAGAATATTCGCACTATGAATTCTATCAAATGCACAGATTTGAATAAGTCTCAGCAGCTGCTTTTGTGCTACGCAATCCCATGTGTTATTACACTATTCTAATATACTATTCTAATACACTATTCTAATACACTACACTCCCTCTTTTTCATCTTTATTCATTTGCCACTTTTGAACGATTAGTTATATATCCCTATTTTTTCTTTTCTGAATATGTACATTTTGTCGCTTTTATCAACAAACCAGTACTAAAATATATAAATGAATTTGCAAAGAATTTGCAAATATTTTATATGTTGTTTGTTTCCTTCACAAACAATTTAAAATGTTAAAAAACATAGAGTTGTAATATAATACTACTTTTAATTATATATAAACAAGGTTTTCATGTCATGTTATAGTGTTTTTAGCTGTCGTCTATATTGAAAGATAAATAATTATATTAAGTTAAATATTCATAAACTAAAATTTCATTGATATTTCAACTATTAAACATATATATTTATTTAAAATTTCAAATATGTATATATATATATCAATTATATAAATTAAAATTAAATTGAAAAATGAAATACATATTTTTATTACTAAATATTGTAACCGATTTCGAAAATTTTATTTATTCATGCGCATAGCTTATAATAATCAACAACGTATATTTTTAATTATTCTCCATATTTTACGTTTCATTCATTAACGTTTTTAATGTTACATTACAATATGTTTAGTCAGTTTTATATTTGTTAAAATTCTCTACTAATTCATGTAAGATAACAATATTACTTATCTAAATTTCAATACTTTAAAATGATTAAAATATTCTACATATATACATTTTTTCAAATTTATCGAAAGCACAATTACATTTCAATAAACTGAGATTCGTTCATGAAGCACTTGTCTCATAAGCTTTTAATGATAATAAAAGAATAAAGAAACAATCTTCCATATTGTGCAAAGTTCATAAAAATTCATGACAGGCATAAGCGAAAAAGAACAAAAAGAGAGAAACAAAGCCTACATACATAAGGATTGGTGGTCTGGTCTCTCCGTACTAGTGAAAGTTGTTATTACATGCAGAGAGAAAGGGGTAAAAAAGAGAAAAGTAGAGAAAGAGAGAGATAGAGTGTTGGTGTTGGAGTTAGAGAGAGCAAGTGGAAAGATGGGCAGAAGAGAGCTTGACACGTGCATCATTCGTATTATTTTGAAACTTCAAGTGGACTCCCGACGACCAGAAAACTTCCTCTATTCGACGCGTGAACACGAGTCTCCGCAAGGGTACGAGCACCTGGTCCTCCTCTCTCAGTCTCATTTATTATTTTCCACCTTCCATTCCTATACTCGCCTGGCGACTGTGACTATTCGCTCTCACTACACACATCGCACACACATATAAAATTAATTAAAGTTGCTCAAAGAGGGTGGAAAAGAGAGAGAGAAAGCTAGAATAGGGATATTTTTATTATATCACCTCGCTCTAGATCCTTCAAACAATCTCTACGGTAGAAAGGCTTGAAAAACAGCCGCTCAAACATTGCATTTCTCTCTCTCTCTATATATATATATATATATATATATATATGTGTGTGTCTTTCTCTCTCTACTTCTTCTGCTTATTCTTTTTTCACTACTGTCTACTTCTATATGCACACGCATACACAGCTCGATCTCATTTCGGTACTTATATCCTCTCGTCGTAATCTTTTTATCTCCGTTACTGTGGGTATCTTCTTCCATCCTTTCTTTTCCTTATCCTTTGGTCATATTCTTTTATCTTTCTACCATTACTCTCAAGATACTTCCCCCATTTATTATTTTGTTGTTTTCTCTTAAACTTTTTATTTTTTCTCTTATTATTTCAATTTCAATCTATGTTTCCACATTGTCCATGTAGCTATTTCTTTCTGTTTAAACAAGTGAGAGAGAAAGAGAGAGGGAGAGAGTATCCATAAAACTCTTTACATTAAAAATTAATTGCTTGATAACCTCCTAAAATGGATAAGAATATTTCATTCCGGTACCTTCCCTCACAACTTTGTTCGTAAGCAAATTACTGAGCCAAGGCAAAAAAATGCATGAAAGATACATAACGTCGCATTAAAGCGAGTGAGTGATTGTTGGGATACATGCGATTCCCTGTTAACGACGCCAGCCATATACGATACGAAAAAGTGCGGAAAATGTTATTGATAGATCAAAGCAATCGCTCCGAAAGAACGAAAAATGAAGTGGACGCGGTCGAATGTAAGAGTGATATTTGTGAGCTCGGGAAGGTACTAAGAGGCTTGTAGTCGACGACCGTTTCATTTCAAGTCGCTGCTTTCATGAGAAATATTCCTTTTCAGAGAACGCACTGGTCCTTTTTCGTTTTGCTCTCCGTTTCTGAAAAAATTTAACCCGCTTAAATGCTGTAATTGCATTTGGATTTTCTTTGATAATTCTTTTGTAAATGAATGAAGAATTATTACGAACTCATTTGATATTAAAACTTAAAAATATATTGTCTTTGAAACAATTTAAAATATAACACACATATTTTATAAAAAGTCCTTCAGAAGTTGTTATTATGAATATTAAAATTCAAATGTAAATTTGGATTATACTAATTTTTAATATTATCAATAAATTTTTCAAATAATCTTGCAGCAATAACGACAGCGTCAGTTCCTATTTAATGGGAATAAGGACTCTTCACAAATCTGCAAGAGTTGGATACTCTTTAGGGTACAGAAAAATATACTGTTGTATTAAAAATAAAAAAAAAATGGTTTTAAATTATACTTTTATATCCTACAATACTGAAAGAAAAATTTACAAACAATTACAATTTACTACGTAATCAATGAGCATTTAAATTAGAAATGTCTGTTCCATTATTCTTTGCTGTCAATTTTTTTCACGTATTCCATCATCTTTGAAATTTTATTTAGTCTTATTTTTATCGAAAATTTTCTCAAATATAAAAAATTTCTCACTCAATTCAAAATATAATGTTGAAAAAAATATTAATACAATTTTATCTGCGGTAAATAAATTTTAAAAGCTTAAAAGAAGCATACACAGAAAGACATGACGTTCGAATTAACTCGAGGCCTATAAAATAAACTTCTACACCATTTTTCTTTAGTAAAGAAAAAAGAAGAAAAATAAAAAAAGGATCATATAAGAAGAAAAATCGAGGATGACTCCAATGTCATTGACTGTTACTGTCTCAAGGTGACGGGATGGTACACGGACACGTTGTCGTCGTCGTCACTGTGAACTATGTTTCCCCTTCGTCTCTAGGGAATAGATTTTCTACTATCCAGTCTCGCTTTTACTTTTTCACACGTCTGTCTCTCTCTCTCTCTCTCTCTCGCCCTCTTCCTCTCTTGGTTCAGGGTGAAGATAAGAAGTTGCAGATAAAACAGCTGACAGCAAATCTCGCTGTCGTGGTTCATTTTCTTTTTCTCAAGTTAGTCGACTGACTCTTACTCCTCGACTTCAAACTAACTGTCTCTTGACAAGACTCCTTTTTTCTTATCGGTTTTTCGTTTTCTTCTTTATATTTACATCCACTTTAATGTCACCTTTTTTACTTTTCATTCTTCATACACAGAATTTCGCTCAGAATTCTCTTTTGAATATTTTATTGACTAATCTTTATCACTTTCTTCAGAGAATATCTTTTGAATGTTTAATGGATAAAAAATAATCTGTCATAATAAATGAGTAATAGTCACTGTTTTATATAGGTTTTCAAAAAAAGCAATAAAACAAAAATAAAAAATAAAAAATAAGAATGTTTTTTCAAAATTATTAAACCAGATTTATAAAAATCTATATGCTTTTCTTATCAGAAATTGATATTATGTTGTCGAACTTAATTATTTTCATTCAAAAAAACGTAACTGCAATTAGTATAGAATAATGCGTTTAAAGCAAATATTTAAAATTTAAAGCAAGCTTACATAATAAATTACATTATTATGTGGGTATAAAATATTTATATTAAACATTAAACACTTTAGAAAATTTGCATATAAAGAAATGTATGGAAGTGTCAAAATTATGAAAGGTCTTTGACATTAAAATATTTATATATTGATCTGTGTTCCTGTCGAATTATATATTTATTGTATTATTTTGGTTTAATAATTAGATATTCTTATTAATATTATTAATACGTATGATTAAAGAATTTTTTTGAGATAATGTAACTCCAATTTACTCTATAAATGAAAAAGCATTAAATACATTTCCAATTCTTATGGTCTAAGTATTAATCTTTCTTTCATAACCAATTCAACATTATACAATGTTTTCAACAATTTATTGCAGTCTAAATTTTATGAACTATGTAAAGATGAACCTTATCTTAAGAGATGAGATTATTAAATATTTCAAGATGAAATTCTTTGTATAAATTGTTTAAAAGATAATTAAAAATAACTTGTGTTCTATTTAATATTTTAATCGATTAAGTTAAAAAACTTTTTTTAATACAAATGTGTATTTATGTATTACACTTTTGCAATGATATTCTACAGCACAATACAGCATTAGAAATGCAACTATATTTTTCTAATTTCGATATATATTAAATTTTTAAATTTAAAAAATTGAAATACGATGAAAAATAATGTATTTTTTTAAATATTCCTAGTTTTTAAGAGATTCAAATCTTAATATGTTTGTAATGAAAATAGGCCTGAGATTTTTCTTGAAGTGTTAAGTAAAATATATACTACGATTTGATAATAACGATAAAGTATAATTACTAATAGAGACCTTCCTTAAAAACTTCTAGATTATAATAATTATCAAATATCCAGTATTACTGTTTTAAATATTTTAAGGATGCGTGAGGAGTACAAGGCAAGACAAAATAAGTCGCCTTTATTTGAATGGAGAAATGTATCTTTATTTATTATATAACAATGACGTAGTATCTTATAAAAATGTTTGTCATTTGATGTGGGTCGTGCTGTGAGTTAGAAGCACGTAGGCAGAGGAGAGCGTAACGCGCTGCAATGCAGTTCTCGGACAATATACTCTATATGTATCGTCATCGGTTTCGCGTCCTCCCGAGGCATAATCTGGCGACCCTGAAAACGAAGTGGTAGTTCTATCTACTAAAGCTGGAAGATCCGCAACCCTGACGTATATGCGCAACGATTCCATACCATCATTTGGAACAAACGACAACGTGGGTATCGTCGCCGAATCGTCTTGCAGCAGACTAATGGATCGAGAACTTTTATGATTTCTCGACCATTTGTAAGAATTTTCCCTACCTTATAATGTTTGCTACGGTATAACTAAAATTTAACGCATAAAAAATATTCTTGAAGAATACAAAATAATAATATAAAGAAATGACTTATATTCTGAAATAAACCATAAAATTTAAACAAAACTTTCAAATGATCCAATGTTTTTTTAATTTTATAAAGAGAAAATTGATTTCCTTGTTTAATTTTTTTAAAATATACTTATTTAAAACATAAAACTATTTGTATGTTCACGAAAGTTTTAAGTTTTTTAAACATTTGAAATAATATGGCTTTTCTCCAGAACATAAACATTTATTCTCTTATAGAAATAGAACTAAGAATAAAAATAGGAATTTCTTTACTAACAACTTGTTAAATAAAAACTTATCATAAAAAGACATGAAAAGGACATGGGTAATTGAAAAATTATTACTCTTATTAATAGTGTTCACACATACAGTATATTAAAGATTCAATCATTTCATCGTATGTTACTCATTTATAAGATTTAAAAACTTAAGATTTAGTTTTTAACTTTCGAAAATGAGATTAGTTAAAATCTAAGAATTTACAAAGTTTTTTAAAATTCTTATTAATCTTTTTAATTACTGATTCGCGGGAATTCTATCCATTTGGATTGATTTAAAAAAAAATGTGTGCATATATCAATCTAAATAAAAGCGCACATATTAGCAGAATAATGTGGAAAAATAAACAATACTAGGATTGTATTAATTTTCAAGTGAGGGATACTTTGTACAGTTACTATTGGAACTCTTCGTAAGCGTCTTCTAATTTAGCAGCCTAATAAATTCTGATACTTACACAGCATGGCCAGGACTCATACCGAATAAGGAGAAAGAGTGTGGAATATCACGAGAGTAAGAGGGACAAAAAAATTCAAAGCCTTCGGAACGTTTGTTCTCAAGATTTATATTATCTCGATCAAACAACAGAGAGCAGCATCAGACATGAGAAACGATGATGCAAGTTTAAAACAAGACAAAGTTGTCTTTATGGTCTCTCTCTCTCTCTCTTTCTCTCTCTCTCTCTCTCTCTCTCTCTCTTTCTGTACATGATGGACTTTACTTGCTATGCTTGAGAAAGATATAGTCGATGTGATATCTTTTCTTATAATACCTCTTTACCTTATGCATCTGTTTTATATTCTCTAATATTTCTCTCATTTTTTTCTCCTTGTTTCTATCTTATTCCCTCTTAATATACTTCTGCCTTTTATTATTCTGAAATATTTAAGATATACAAATATATCATCATATCTTAAAAATTTTATATCCATTTTTATTTTTCTTTATTTTCATTATTTTCAATATCCAAGTTGTGTTCAAACTTCTTTAAATGAAGTTCATTATTTGAAATTAATTTTATAATGTACAGATGCATTTTGTACAAATATAAATGAATCTATCTCAAATTTAATTTAAACATGGTATAAGAGATCTATTATTTATAAATTTTCTTTCTCTTAGTTATTGAGTTTTTAAGATCTTCCTCTATAGGGTTATTAATATTTAAAACTTATAAATTTTAGTTCACTTTCATTTTGATAAGAATTTAAAATTTTAGTAATATTTTTGTATTTGTTTATATAACTACTTTATTTTAGAGGAAATATAAATTATTTCTTTTTAATAATTCATCAACTAAGAGATTGTTTTGATTTTAGTGATATTCTTTCAAATAAATTCTAGGTTATCTTGCGAAATTAAAACAAGACTTAAAGTACTGTTTTTTGCTGCTGATGCTCTTCTTCGTAAATATTATTCCAGTATGGCAATATTATCATTTTATACTTACTACCACAATCCTCGGCGTTGATTTAAAGATGAATTCATTCATCTATATATCGACTACAGCAATAAAGAAAATCTGCTTCTAGTATTACAAATCATTTTTGACATCTTCTTATTTGGACCGGCTATTTCTTTTCATAATTTATTTGCTTGTATATATTGTTAAAAACTAAAATATCGAAAAGATGAAAAGACCCGGAAGGAAATTATAATAAACAGCAATTAAATTATTAATGTATCTAGCTTAAAACTTGAAGTTAATAAATGGTACTCTGGAAAAATTTTTAAATCAAAATTTTTTAAATAAAAATTAATGTTATTATAAATTTTCTTAGCATTTTTAATTATGTGCGATATTCTTTCATAAATCAAAAGAATGTAATAATATAATCTAATAATATAAACTTATTATTTTTTAAGCTCTGTAAATACGTACACTTTATAAAACGAGTTACAAGATAAAAATTAAAATATCGTAAATTGAAGTCGTCAATTTAGCATCATATCAAGAATAATATAAACTTTGTGTTCATTTTTCTGTTTTTCATTTTTTACCGAAATAACGATTTATAATCAAAGAAGAATAGTGATCCATTTCCTTTTTTACTATAAGTTTTTGATATCGCGTTTGACCTCGCTCGGTTGGTCGACTTATATTGCAACAGATGAAATTGACAATTAGACTCTATATTATCCGATCATGATAATTGCTTATGCTATTACTTTGTTGTATGATTTTGATACAATTTCAAGCATCAAAAATTTGTAGTTGAATCATGACTGATAATAACTAATATAATTTTGTTGATGAAAACATTACACTTTTTAATGTTTTTAATGTAACATTTACTTTTTAATTTAAATAAAAATACAAATATAATATTATATCATTCATTACCGTTTAAATAAAATTGATACGTTAAAAAAGGAAACTAACGATCTTATATCATAGATATTCGAATACTGGATATATTAATAAAAATAATGTTTATAATGTATACTTTAGTTTGTAAATAATTCAAACATCAGTTTAAGTAAAAATGTTTTTAATTTTTGCCATCGTATTTTTCATAACTTACATTAAAATATATTTACAACTGCACTTTTATTCTTTAACTAATTAAAATATAGCTTGTCCTCAACATTACAGCATAATTAGACATCACATGATATAGGTTCAAGCACACCTATGCGTAAAACGACAAAACAACTGACCCGTAATTTCGCTGCGACTAATAACCTTAGTTGAACGAGTTGAAAGTAGCAACCAAGTATTCGTAACGTTAATTGTGTAAACGTAATAGTGTTTGTAAATGTGTTAAGTTTAAGAGATGCAGTTGGCGTTAGTGCGCAGATGCGAATTCAGAACGACTTCCTCCTTCACTCTTCATTCTTCTGTACTCTCTTTCTCTCTCCACACACACGCGCGCGCGCGTAACTCAGAAACTCAACTTGCACAAAACTTTTATTGGCCAACTCAGAACGAATGTCCCATTCGTATATAGGATTAGTATTCAATACGAATGAAATAATGTGAATGTGAGCGGATCTGGCAGCACGCCTGTGTTTATATTTAGCCACGGTGGGCGGTATAGCTGTCATAGATACGTATCATCGGCATAACTGAGACTCGCTCGAATGAATAATCGAGTTTCATTGGCCCTCGTAAGAACGAATTTGAGCACTCATGTGCACATACATGGTTTTTCACTCTAACGTTGCAACTGACCTTTCTTCTTTTATACTTAATCCATCACCGCTGACTATGAACTATCTACTTGTTTCTACTATGTATAGAAATATAAAAATTGCCGTTTTGGAAATTCGATGATGCTCTGGTTTTTCCTCTTAATATATCTACAAATGTTTTGATAGCTTATTTCTAGTTCAATAAAATACTACCACGATGACTATTGAAATCGCCATTTTTTAAAGCTTTTATTATCTTACGTTCCATTTTATTCTTTCTTTTCTTTTGTATTGTTGTAGTTTTATTCCAGGCGTATAATGAGCATATTTAATTATACAGTGAAATTATAAAAAATTATGTCAAATTTCGAATGCGATCATATAGTTTTTGTTAACAAGAAAAAAATTTTACTTAAGGAATAAAAAATATAAATTCTAGTAGAATCAATCAAAAAAGTTTATAATTATCTTCTTCTGTTTTAGTAGCGATTCTTCTTTGATTCACAGATAAATTAATATTAATAGATAATATTATCATTTACTCCTAATATCAATCGAATTATTTCAAACAATTACGATAAATTGCCAACTTCACATTTTAAATTTAAATTTTAGATTTTTAATAAAGAAAGCGATTCATTCTATAAGCTATTTTATTTTCTCTTTTACTAATAATTGTATTCTTATAAAAATCTTATCTTTTTATTATGAAATCTTTAATGTATTACTAAAATTTAATAAGAATCCAAGTTTTTGATTTTATTTCTTTTAATTAGCTTCATGATTAACTTAGTCCAGTATTATAGAAAGCTGTCTAGAAAGAATCCTTTAAGAATATTTTGATTAATAATTCAATGCAAACTAAATGTTGTTATTTTAAAATTAATACTCAATCATCATTAAATTACATAAGCCTCATAAGTTTTTTCTGTAGACACAAAGTTTTTAATGCACTCTCTCAATTTTACAGTCGTTTTTGACAAATTCATTTTTATGTACTCGTTTTTCCTTAAATAAGAGACGTAAACACGTGCCGTGTTTTGTGCATGTCGTTGGCTCCAAATCATTTGTACCATACCTATTGAACACTTGCATGCAATCTCTCAAAAGTAGCTCTCATCACGTATGATATGTACTCAGTTACCTTTCACCAATCTCTTGTTTGACTACTTACGAAATACCCAAAGATAAATATTATAATATGCAATGAACACTGCAAAGTGAATTGTGTTTAGAGTGAGGACATTTTGAGCTTTACCGGATACGATGCACAAAGTGAAATAAGCATTAACTATTTGCCGTAACTGCTAGATGTATAAACGTCTTCCTTGTCGTTTAAAATAGCCTTTAAACGTCAAATGCACAACTGGATCATAGCCAGATTGCATATGACGCTAACATTCACATTAAATTATTGCATTACTGTATAAGGTGCATTCATAATCTGTTGATTTCTTAAAACTCTTTTCTTAATATCATTTTTTATACTCAAAATATACTGATTTTACATAAAAAAATGTATTTCTTTACTAAATAATATATTTATTATTTTATTTAAAATCACACTTATTTATTAGGTAATATTCTTAAAATATTATTCATATTTTATTATTAAAAAATTTTATATTATTTCACACTAAATTTTTGTATTTCTCACTAAGAAATTTTATTTTTATTTTTAAAATAAATAAAAATCATATTATATGTACAAAATATCACAGAAACTAAAGAAAAAGTTGTTTTGATAATTTTAATGCTGCAATATTTAAAATATCATAGTGTCCTGATATGTAATAGTTTCAATGATTATCTATATATTACATTAGACTAAATTATAATAAACACAATAATATCTATATTTGGTTTTAATTAAAAATACAATGTATTTTCTAATATTTTTAATCCAATTTATTATGGTTATAAAAATATATTAATTTATATACTTGAGTATGCGTAGACATGTGTGAATATTTTTATGAACCTGCGTGTTGTCTTTTTAATAAGAATAAAATTAAAATAACTATGAAATTAATATATTTTTTATGGAAAGTAATCTACTTCAATAATTTTAAATCTGTATGGGCTGCTCGAATAGCTTAAATTGAAAATTATTCCTTGAAGATTTTAGTTTCATAACTATAGTCGAATTTAAGTAATTACAGCAAAATTATAATAATTATAAATAATTATACATTGCAATCTAAATCTCGTATCATAAGATAAAATGCGCGTCTGTTTATCAGTTTTTATTAAGAGACTGAAGATTATTAATTTGGTTATAATATATAATAATATATAATATATAATAATAATGTTTAATAATTACAGTTGTATATGCTATTTTTAGCTTTAAAGTAAATTAAATCCATAAAAATTAGAAAAAGCTAATCTCAATTATTCGTTATTTAGTATTTACTTGATCCTTCGAAAATTAAAAAATGAAGTAATAAAATTCAAAACTGTATTACAACATTCAGTTATTTTTTAAACGTCTCTCAACTCCGTTCTTTCATGTTTTTATCACAGACCTATCCCACTCACATAGACGTCGATTCTCAAAAGCAGATCGATATGCAACGATTACAAACCGAACATCTAAAGCGCCTGCAGGAGCATATAATGCAGCACAACATTCAAGAACTACAAACACAGCTGACAAAGGGTCAGCTGAGTATGGCTGGATCGCAGTCCCTTATGTTTCTGCCTTTTCTTGAACAGTTAAGAGGTCTGCCTATCCCAACACCCATGCCACCGCCTACGTCTACCGCCACTACCAGTAACAAGCACATCAATTCTATCGTGAACGTATGCATTCATATTAGCTTTTACCTTTTAGAGTTTAATGAAATATTAGATGAGTTCTATGATACAGTATTTTCTGTTAAAGTAATGCTTTTCATATCAAACAATAACTAAAGTACACCAAATGAATTTTCAAAAGCTTGCTATATTATAATTTCATATTACGATTTTTAATATTGTTTAAACTCATCTTGCTCAGTAAAAGGATTTTGAGCTTATAGTTTAATAGTAATTTGTTCAATAATTTTTTATTAAGGATTTTACGATCAGTCCGAAAACATTTCATAAATATAAATCAGAACTATGAATGTGTAAAAATCTTGTTTACATTTATGAAATACTAGGGCGATGGTTTTGCTTTTGCTTTTATTCAACAAATTTTAATTTATTAAAAAAAATTAAAATGCATTTTAATATATAAATTTCTTTCTTAAGGTTTTGAAATTTATACTTCTAAAAATGATGATAGTTCATAAAAATATGATTCATTCTTTGTACCTAAGTAAATCACAGTTCTAATAAGTAAGCTATTACTTATACTCTGATATTGTAGATATTGTAAGAATAATAAAAATTTATTCTATTCATCAAAATATAACTTTTTCTTCAATACATGGAGATGGGTGCTATTACAACGACACTTCGATATTCGATTTTTATTTCTCCAACGAGTGCATGTGGTTTCTGTACTTAAACTCATTTCTATATTTAACACACTCTTAGCTCGCCTAATTAAGTTTTCTGAAAAGCCTTATTTTAATTACTAGCATTTATAATATATCTAAATCTATAATAGATAAACTTCTACAGTATAAACCGATACAGAATCTATTAATGATAATTTACTGTGAATTAAATTCTCAAAACTATTTCAAGAATAAAATATACTGTCATCTCTAAAGATCGAATGGGCGGAGCTTAGTTTTATGGTTGAATTTACACAGATGATAAGCAATCATAGGGAAGGTCCAAGTTGGGCGACGGCTCACCTTGCTCAGATGTCGACGCAATTGGATAAGGAACGATCACCGACGCCCGTACCGACGGCAATAACGCCGACTGCGCCACCTCTGAATATGCCCCCGGACCCGGATGCACCTCTCAACCTTACCAAGCCCAAGTATTCAGGCGCGATATCGAGTTCATCTCCAGGTAGCGATTCCACAGTACCCACAGGCAGCGGTCAGCACCAAGAACAACCACTTGCAGCGACTGCACCGAAACTCTTCCCATCTGGAATGCCAATGCCTAGAAATTACCTCCCAAGCCTACCCTACGCCGGATTGCCACCGCACCTCAGTTCCCTCTCCACGCCTTGTATGTATATTCTTATTCTCGTTATTTAGTACTTTAGCTATTTAATCGATTTTTCAGTGACTATCCGAGTGCACTGTTCATGAACTTGCAGCTTAACATTTACTTTTCAAGAACTGCCGATTTTGTTTGAAGATACTTTGATTTAATCCTAATTGTCTCAAGTTTTTAATTTTAACAAAAAATTGAGTAGAAATGTTTATCCTTGAAATATATTATATGAAATATATGAAATATATTTGTTATTATATACTTTAGCGAGCTGTTTTTACGCTGAGGAACAATTACTTGCGATGATTTTTTAAGGTTACTAAGTATTCTATATCAAAATTACATACATTACCATTAAATTGCAACAATGCATACGTTAATTATTTCAGCAATTAGAAACTTCTAGAAAAGCTTAAGCAAAATTAAACAAGGTAAAAGATGCTGCTAAGTTTATATGTTTTGCGTAAAAAGTATCTTAATTAATTAAAAATTGCCTTCTTAATCCAGAATAGGATTATTATTATGTAATCCTAAATGATACATTACCTTGATAACATCTATTTGCAATTAACGAAACGGAGAAGAGTAGTCTTTTATAAATAAAGTAATATGAATCATAAAATTGCAGTAAACAAGATGACGAAAGAGGAGAACACCAGCTCTGGCAGGGACGGCGGTGGAGGCGGTACGCCGACGAGTTCCGTCGCCGCGGCAGCCGTCGCTGCTGTCGAGAAGCACTTCGTGATGCATGGAATTTACGGGCTGCCGCCACCGAACACCGGCGCAATGCCGCCTTCACCCCAACAGCAAAGGCAAATGAAACAGTCGTCGGCGCGGGACGAACCCGTCCCAGACGAACAGGATTTTCTCTCCTCTTCGCACAGTAAGTTCAAATTTTGCCTTTTTCATCTACTTCTTATGTTTCTTTCTTACATAATTTAATAAGCATTAAACGAGAATAATCGAATTATAATTTTTATTATGATTGTTATCCTCATCCTCCTGTTCATATTCAGCCACATCATTATTATCCCTATAAAATAACTTTAAATAATAAATTGTTCCTTAGATATTTTCCAAATTAAAATTAAACGAACTTTGAGTACTACTTTTTAAAGGATATATATTTAAAATTAAAGTGTAGGTCACTTTCTAACGAATATTTTATTAATTTTGTAGTGTGGCGTGATTCAGGGTATAAAGTTCCAGAAGACATTGCAGAAAAAGGTTAATTGATAATATTAAAATTTCCATTGAATTATTATTCTAAATGAATTAAGTGTATAATGCTAAAATATTTTATTTGTTATTATTTTAGCGAAAATGGTGAGGCAGCAGAAAAGAGAAGGCGAGAACAAACCACATATCAAAAGACCGATGAACGCTTTCATGGTATGGGCCAAGGATGAACGTAGAAAAATTTTAAAGGCCTGTCCAGACATGCACAATTCAAATATATCGAAAATACTTGGTAAGCATTTCAATTCTACAATTGATAAACTTTTCAATTATTTCAGAATAGTAAAATAATAAAATAATAAAATAATAAAATCTTCAGTTTTTTAAATCAACTGTAATTAATTCACAGAAATTTGGCGAATATGGCAACTGCATTGTTAAATATTATTCAGCAGTCATCATAAATTAATGTTTTAAGTGAGCTTGAAATATAATAGTACAAAGTATATTCGTTGAACTCTGCTGGAAGAAATAAGAAGGGTTCATTGAATTGTTTGAGTTAAAAAGGTGAAAGAAGTATATGTATCACTAACAAACATATAATTATCCAAATAGGTGCCCGATGGAAGGCAATGTCGAACTCAGAGAAACAGCCATACTATGAAGAGCAATCCCGACTCTCCAAGCTTCACATGGAAAAGCACCCGGACTACAGGTATCGTCCACGTCCGAAGCGTACCTGCATCGTCGATGGAAAAAAAATGCGCATCTCTGAATACAAGTCACTGATGCGTCAACGGCGCCAAGAAATGCGACAGCTCTGGTGTCGAGACGGCGGTCCCGAGATGGGTTTCCTCTCACCGGTTCAGTCAGACATAAGCAGTCAACAGCAGCAACAGCATCCTAGCGGAGCAGGCCCGTCAGCTCGACCGTCGATGTCGCCACCCACGACCATGCTCAACGGTGCTGCCGGCCCAAGCTCTGATCATCCTTCATTTTACTACCCGCAAGATAGTCTCTCGCCGACAGACGTGCTCAACTTTTCGCCGGACAACTCAGGCTCGATGGGTGGCTACGACATCGGTAGTCCCCGGCATCATGTCGACGAGGATTGAACTGTGGCTCCGGGTCAGCCGGCGAACATTTGGCAACCCGGAGCAGCTAGACTCGGAAGTCACGATCTCTTCTGGTAAAGCGAACCAAAGCGTGGATTTTCTTTACCACTTTACAACACAAAAAGCTTTATTGTCTCTATCCTTGTTTCCGTAATTTTTTTTTACTTTTTTCTTATACACAATTTACATTTCCTTGAAGGAAATGAAGCTGCGGATCATCGCCTGGTTGTCATACACAAGTTTGTTACCGGCGCGCTGAAGAGATTTGGTCAGTTTTTCGTTTGGTTGTGATGTTATAACGTAAATAAAAACGATAAAGCGAAAGAGGTTTACTGTAATCTCTATGTGCCGTCGAGGCGGATACACTCATTCTCTTGTATATGCTCAAGTACGGGTACTTCTAACGAAGAAGAATATGTACATGCTTGAGTGCGGAACGCAAGAAATGGGAAATCGTTACAACTCGAGTAGGAGTACTTGTTCAGTTGTAGTACTGCTAAAGGTATAGCAACAAAAAGCGAACATTTTCGGTATCTCGCAGAATAACAGAAGGTAAGAGAAAGAGAGTTGTGGAGCAAAACCTACAAAATACCCGAAAGAAATCAAAAAGGATATCTCAGGAGTCTCGTAGAGAAATGAAGAACGGTACGAGAAATCGGTCGCCTATTTAAATGATAATCAAAAGTGCAACCAAGAAGAAATATACATGTGATAAGAGGTTTACTGCCGTCACAAGCATATTATTCAACTCAAGGATATGCGGAAAACCTTGAGATTTAGAAAAGCTGAGGGTGATTAAGACTGCATTTTATCAACGTTTCGGAACGGAAAAATAATTTTGTTCGTTATAAGATGATCATAGGTTGAATTATGTATTTTAAGGATAAAAAGAATAACAAATAATTATAAAAATCGAAATAAAGGTATGTATCTTACTTATCAAAGATAAAACTGCAAACCGACAGTCAAATGACGCGCATGATTGCTTAGATTTTTGTATAATAAATAGCTTGCGAAATTTGGATTACGATGTGAGACATCTTATTTCTCTGAAAAAAATTACTATAGAAAGTTTTATACAAGCAAAAGAACTTTAGACTGTTCGATCGAACGAATTAAATACAATAAAACAATTTTAATATACTATGAATAGTCGTATGAAACTTTTTCCATCGAGAAACAAATTTTGTTCCTATACTTACCTAGTGCGTCTGAAAAGATGTCATGAGGCCAAAAAGTCAGCATTTGTGTGTACGTACGCCAGTGAACTTTACGAAAGTAGGAACTTCTCACATCTTGTCTCGCAGCATCGCAAACATTATACACGTAATATATTATAAAAATGTATGCATACGTATGCAAATTTGTATCATCACTACGCAGCACTTGAATAGTTTGTCTCTGCGCTCAATCCGCCCTGGTCGCTCTCACTATTGATGGTAAAATCCTTATTGACTTACACAAGTTCTTGGAAATCTTTTACAATACTTATATTAATCTTGACATTACAATTTATCTGGAAAATCTTATTAATCAAAATTTATTAACGACTTATCGTGTACTTTATATTTTAATAATGTACGTCGTTGAAATCTTATTAAAAATGATAATATTTGTATTATTGCAGATTAATGAAACCCGTAAATAACTTAAATTACTTTTAAAAAGTAACTATATGGAAATATTAAAAACTATTTAATCAAAAATAAATGTCATTCTTTAATTGCATAAATTATAATTTTATTATTTTTAAGCAGTGTTACAGTACCGAGATTTAAAAAATATGATACTTTCATGCATAAAATCGTAAAAAGTTAAATATATTATCATGTATATATTTTCGATGATCACGAAAAATAAAGGTTGATACGGAAGAAATTAAATAATAAGAACGTTTTTATTTTTATATGTTGAGTTATTAATAATTTCAAATCTATAAGAAAAGTATGGTATTCGGAACAAAGAACAACCACGACTTTTTCGTTGCGTATTTACAAACTTTGTAGTACTTAGAAAAAATAAATTTTCCATATAAGATTATGAAGCTTTTCGATATTAAAAAAATAAATATAATGAGAACTCGAAAAAAAGAGTCGAAAATAGTAGAGAAAAAGAATAATAGAATCAAACAAGTAATTAAAACTCACTATCCACTGAAAAATACAATTAATTTAATACTTTTTAAAATCTCATTTCTTAAATATCAGTGTCACTGGATTAATAAGTAGTTAAATTAATATTATTTGCGATCTTTCACAATATTCTTTTGAATTTTTTTTCTACATTAATGTTTACGATAAATAATCTCTGACATTATATTTCACATTCACTCTTTTATCTATTCGTAATATTACCGATGAAAATAGATTTTTTTAAATATTATACAATATTAGCGGATGAAGTTGATATATAATTTCTTTTTTGTTACTTAGAATTTTTTTACGTAATGAAAGTTTCAAAATTGTTATAAAATTTTTAGCATACATTTTACTGTATATAAATTAGTTTTAAATAGAAGCTGATTTAATAGAAATATTTTAGATAAAGTAATATAAAAATTAAAGATTATTTGGTTTGGTGTCTTAGAATTTCTCATGTTCAATAAACAGGGCTTATTATTTTGGAAGAGTGGTAATGATGTTGATAATGACGTAATATAATGGCGTAAGGGAACGTCAGGAAGCTCGATGTGATATATAATACTTATGTGCCAAATAGCGTTTTTCCCTGCATCCACACAAGGCGAAGCCACTTCGTCTGCTTTCGTATCGCCTTATTTCCAGTTGACTCCTCTTACTTTACTTCTATTCTTTTGTTTTGAATGAAAAAAAGAAACAACGATAATAAAATAAAATGAAAAACACAATAAAGAAAATTATTATCGTAATGTCTTTTTCTCTCTCTCATCCCTCTTTTACTCTTTCTCTCTATTTCTTATACATGCATTACCTTTCTCTTACATAATTTTTGTTTCTCATTCTCACTTTCTCTCTCTCTCTCCCTCTTTCTCTTTCTCTTTGAAGCTTAATGCCTATGTTGGTTCACTTTCCATTGTCCTTAATTTATATATAATCAGTGCAATTGTAGAATAAACAAGGTACCTTATTTAATTTTTACAAAGAGAGCCAGTATCTTTACCCAGAAAAGCTTGTATCGGCGTGGCCCATGTATAGCGGTAATTGTAGCGATAAAAGAAATGATAAAAAAGCAAAAGAGGATAGAACAAGAGGATAGAAAAAAACGAATATTGCCACCATCGTTGAGTGGCAGACGAATAGCTTAGATGTTGATACTAATTTATTTTATGTATATAATGGATTTGTATAATGGGCTACGGCTGATGCCCAGCGCGACTCGACTTTATAATTTATGATTATAAAAATGAGGAAACGAGATAAAACCGACATGGCAAGTGTGTCGATATCACTATGATATAATTAATGTACAGTGTAACTATATTACTTGTGATGTACCTATTCGTAGTTGTATGTGTAAAATTATTTGAGAAATAAACCTTATTAACTACACACGCGCCCGAGCGTGCACGCACACACTATATGTCATTATTCATTATATGACAAGGAATATTATTGCTTATATTGTAATTATTATTGGCTCTCATAAATTATTATTATTATTATTATTATTATTATTATTATTACGTCAATTATCGTCATTATCGATACCATTTTATTATCATATTAAGTTATATAGAAATTAACGTTTAATTGTCCCTATCAAAAACAATCCGTTGTATGTACGCGTCAGTCTTGTTGTGAACGACGGAATCGAATAATTTACAGCTTGAATTTTCGATGCTCGATTACTTCTACATTACTTTTTTAATTTAATGAATCTATTGGGTCTCATGAAATTTATGTACTGGATATTTTTAAGTACATTATAGTATATTCTAATATTGGAATCGACCTGCGTTAAAAAAACACATCTGTGCAAATATTGGCGTTCAATTTAACTTTGAAAAGATACTTTTATTATATTCATAACTCTTTTAATGTAGTTTATTGTATGAAAAATTTTCTAGCTTTTTAAATATTTCTAGTTTCATTGAAACAAATTATGTTACTTACATAAGAATTTTTTAATTTTTTTAGTACGTAAAGATTTTATTATAAAAATAGTAATTTCATCCGGTATCTTACATTTTCGGCTTATCATAAATTTATAAATGATATTATAAGTCTTATAAAGTATATTACAGTTCCCAAATTTAAAATTTTGTACGGATTCTCTATCGCCAGTCGTAACTTCCAAAGACCCCAGGCCTGACGCGAAGGTATTATTGTAATAATTTTTTATGGGATATTTATTTTACATTAATTATTAAGGCAACAAAGGTAAACATATGTAAAAGTACAGTTCTGTTCCATAATTATAATCAGAACTGTCTTTCTATATATTTTCTTTATATCTTTTGTGTAAAAATGAGATACTTTTAATTTAGATTATATACTTTAAATAAGAAAACTATTTTCTACTTTAAATAATTGATTTAATTATTTTAATATTAAAATCTTTATTTCTTTCACAATTTTAATACTATAAAATAGATTTCATTATCTTTTATTTTTTTATTATAAAAAATAAATTAATATTGTAAACTAATTAATTATTGCACGCATAACAGATTACTATTATATATTTTGAATAATTATAAAATAAAAAAAATCTTGACATTAAATATGAATTGTGTTAAATTGTGTTAAACAGTTTTTTAATAACTTGCACTTTTACATAATTTATCTTCGTTGGCTATTATATAAATGAAAGAAGGTGATCAAAGAGCGAAGAATTTGCCAATTTTGCATTTCATTACTGTTTTCTCTTGTTCTTTTATCATTTTTATCCCTAATGTGCCATATAATTCAATCCTTATGTATTTTATAAATATTGACTTTATTATCGAGTTTTAGAAATAAAAAGAAAAAAACAAAATAGACTTGAAGGTATTTCTGGTGTTGATGGTATAACAAAAAATGCGTTGATCATCTATCATACATAGACCATCATCTATCAAGAAAAAGTTGTGTTCACATTTTATGGCACGTTCATTCTTTTATTTATTTTCATTATTTTTGTTCCAATAGTGTGAATAAAAGGAATTTTGTAATTATACACCGTAGTTATTGAGCATTCAATAGTTATACTATTGACGAAACGTCTACTGTCTCTGAACTCATTCTGTATAAAAAGTAAATGATAGTAAAGAAGAAAATATTTACATTTTTAAATCAAGATCATGCTATTAATATTTCCACAATGATACATCTAATACATTAATTAACGAATTAAGAAAAAAAAGAGAAAAAGAAATGAGAATATATACAAATACGAACTAATATGCAGTTCTCTCAAATATTCCATGCATTTCACTATTTCATTTACATGTATGTGTTGTTAATGAATATAAAGAATTAAGAAAAAATATAATAAAGTAAACTACTTTATCGAAAACATTCAAACATAATTTCTAAGTAATACACATGACGTTACTCCTAGGGACATGTACGTATGAATAAAGTATAAAAAATGTGTACATAATTATGAGGAATGGCAAATGTAAACGAATGTATGAGTGATTTAACTTTTAAAGCGGCAAAACCATTGATATTTTCATGGACACCTTAACATTTATTTCACATTTTAATTTTACTTTTTAATAACTTAAGGTAGTATTGGATTTTATATAAAGTATTCGAAAATATTCAAAAATATAATCAAAAGAAACTAAGGAAACCATGTTTTCTTATTGCAATGGTGCTTCATTCATGACTTTATAAGCTCGACACGAGTATGAGATTATATTTAGTTTATTAAGGTGGAATATCAAAGGTATTAAAGGTTTTCATTTTCTCTAATGTATGAACGAGAAGTGTTAAGGTGAACCGCAAAAAGTAAAATGAAAACAGATATAGTATGTATGGGAAAAGTCATGACTAGGAATCGTTCGACCACTTTTCAATTCCTCGTGTTGAATTATATTATGACACTGAAAATTCAGTGCCATATTTATATGTATATACATGCTCACATTGATTCAAAAACCGTTTGTATCGATTATGTAGTCGCATCAACACGTGCATATCAAATCCAGACAGACCACGTACGCAAGTTGGCTGTGAAGAAAAGATTATATTGATTTTATATTTATAATTTTAATCTCAGAAATATTAAAATGAAAAAGATAAGAAAACATAATAAATAAATAACTATCATCAACGAAAAAACACGTCAAGCGAATGAAACGCAACTTTACCCACCATTAAATTTATTTTTTCCTAGAATTTATGAAAGAAAAATAGAAAAAGAAAAAGAAAATTATGATTCTGGATGTGACTTTTCCTTGAGAATAGTGACATCAACAAAATGTACTGTATCACATAGAGAACATCACTATTATAAACACATTGATATTATATTTATTATAATAATTTAAAAGTTAGGTACTCTTTGTTGTTTATACTTTACAAGCATATTCATTATTATCTATAAATAAAAATCTATATAAATAATCTACATTGTTTTTTTAACAACTATCAAAAATAATTTATAAAAAAATGATTTTACGAAAAATTTATCTATGGTAACATATATACATTTGTAATAAAAATAAAGTCTCATCAATACAAAATTCATTAGCTCCTAATTTTTTAATTTTCTCTTGTACTTTCTCTAATTGAAGCTTTTCTGATGGAGTCATCATTTCTGCAATCTATAAAAATGAAAATATTTTTGAATAATTTTGTTATTAAATTGATTTATATCTTATTAAAATGAGTTCCCAAATTGAAGTATACTTCTGCTAATTGTTCTTCAGTTGCTCCGTGCTCCCTTAAATTACTAGTCAATGTTTGCATTCGTAATTGTTTATCAATCATTCTCTTATTACAATTTATTTCATATTCTCTCCTTTGAATAATATTATAAAGTGCATGATAACAATGTTCTACTGTCATTCTTGCTACTTGATTAAGATCAATGTGAAATAAGAAAAAAATTTTTGTTGGTGCAGTAGATAACCCTGGTTTTTTTAATTCTTGAATTTGCAAATAATTCTCTTCTAAAAGTGTGTACGTTAAGTGTTTTGCTTCTTTTGCTGGAATCATGGCTATTTGTTGAATTTTTTCTTGTTCTATGTATTTATGTCTGCGAACCAATCTAATAGAATAATAAAATTAAATATTTTCATTAAATTATATTATTTTATAATAGATAGTTAAAAATTAATTTAAATTACCTAAAAATTCTCGCTGCTTTTAAGCCAAATCTTTCCATTACTACATTTTCTAAAGCTGCCCATGTTAATTGATGAAATGCTTCTTTCATATTAACACTATATTGTCCTCCACCAGAATCACCAACTCGTTGAATAAATTGACTTGAATCTTCTTCTGAAATTATATAGATAAATAAACATATTTATGTTTTTGATTAAAAGAAAATTTACATGCACCTATAATTCGAAGATATTGATCAAGATATGGCAAAATTGATGGAAAATTCTTCTTCATAGCTTCTTTCATCTCAGTTACCGGTATAGGAATAGAAGTATCAGCCCATGATGCAGTCCGCAAATACATCAAATATAATAGTTGTCTTATCAATTCTCCAGCATTGTCATCTATTCTTCTAGTCATTGACTTTACAAGAATTTGATCCCTATGATTTAATTTTTATCATTAATTTTTCATTCTTTCTTTGGTAATCAATTAAAATATAATGAATATTCTAGAATAGGTTACCTTAGATCTTGCGTAAACCTATCATTATTTACTTTCCAATATATTTTACTATCTTCTGCAACAGTTTCATTGCCTTGAATTAGTCTTGTAATGGTTTTAACATTGAGAGTTGGTATACTAAAATCTGGTTTATCAGTCAGAACATCACTTAAAGTATTGGAACAAAGACTACGCATTAAAAATTGATTTTCAACTAATAATTCAAATTTTTCTTTTAAAACAGGAACTGTTGACCGCCTTTCAGCTAAATTCATAAGTAATAATTAATTTAATTAACTATACAATTAATTATAAATTTTCTTATAAATAAAAAAGTTTTATGTACGTGGAAACTGCTCTAATCTTTGGTATGTTTTAACTATTATTTGTGATGCTGTTTCATATCCATTTTTAAGAACTTCTTCTAACATCATTTCTGCTTCATCCCCACAAAAAGTTTTCACAAAATACATATATCTAATAAATAAAACAAAATTTTTTTGTTATTGTAAAATAAATGTATTTCAAAAGCAAAAGAAACTTACCTTGGATACCTTAATATTGTTATAACTTTTTCAACATCCAAAGTATAAATTAAACCTCGATCCGATTGTTCATATATAACATAGCCAAACTTAACAAGTATACATAATGATTCTTTTATCTGTAATATAATAATTGGCGAAAGAATAAATTTAAATGTATACTTAATAACATAAAATTTTTTTTGTAATATATATATTGTATACCTTTGATATGGGAAGTTTTGTTGTCACTTTTATTTGACCTAATGTTCTTGGTCCATATTTACACATGTCACTACCGACTGTTTGAACAATCAATCCAAAATGTTCTAGTAATAAATTTTTACAAAGCTTTTCAAAAATTAACGACATTGTATGCAATTTTAGAATTGATACATGCTTAGTCGATAATATATTACAACATTGTTTGTCTCTTTTCCTCGTTGTCTTTGTGTCGCCAGATGGAATGTTTCCAAGTCACCTGTATGATGAGTGGAGCAGTAGGTGCTCAAAAAGTAAGAAGGAGATATATATATAGTGAGAGGAAGAAAGAAATAAAACGAGTGTAAGAAAGTGAGAGAAACAAATTCATTGTGCAAGGGACACAAAAAAATAAGAAACTTTGTGTTTCTATAATAAAAATAAATGGTAAGATAAATTATAAACATTTGTTTACTTCTATATATTTATCTGTATCTTTATTAACAACCTATTTATAACATTAATTTAATAAAAACTACATATAGTCATAAAGTATTATGTATAACAAAATTAATGAATCAACAAATTATTTATTTATATAATAAAATTTGAACAAATTTTACTGAGATAAACTGTATAACTTATAGTTTTATTTGTACACGTATTTAATTTTAATAATAATTAATTTTAATAGCTAAACATGAAAACAAGTAGCAAACATTTATACTAAAGAATAATTTCTTTGAATTGAAATTATAATTTAAATAAAATATGCTAATAAAATATATATATATATATATTATTTATTTAAATAAATAAAATATAATTTATGTAGTAATAAATAAAAGATATACTTTAAAAGTTGATCGATATATTTATAGTAAAAAATGAATTATCGCGCGTTTGAAGACAACGCGACGCTAGCCATTTCCGGCGGAACAATATTACTATCCGTGAGAATAATCACGTGATCTAAGATCAACTTCTTCGTTTGTGGCCACGAGGTTTTGTGTGGTGAAAATTGAGTTTACCGGGTGGAAAAGAACCTCTATTTTTGTATTTATACAAAGATGCCCTCCAGCAATCCTCTTCCACCCAAAGAAAATGCGTTATTTAAGCGAATTTTGGTGAGTAAGTGCTTGGTAAATTTTTTGTTTTGAAACCCCACTCTTGGGCCTCCCGGCTTAGGATTACATAGATTCTAATGAAGCATTCCCCACAGAAAAATCGAAAAACCTCAATGGCAATCATTTTTAATGTCAGTTAACCTTAATTTTTTTTAATGTTATTTTTATAGAGATTTTGAAAAATAAAGTATTTTTTTATTTAGTTTCAAAATGTAAATACTTCGCTATTATAAAAAAAAAAACATTGTGTACTATCTTATATAGGATAGCTTTAACTTATCTTTGACTTTTTCAGAGATGTTATGAACACAAACAATATAAAAATGGATTAAAATTTGCAAAGCAAATTTTGTCAAATCCTAAGTTCAGTGAACATGGGGAGACCTTGGCGATGAAAGGTCTCACACTAAATTGCTTAGGTCGTAAGGAAGAAGCTTATGATCATGTTCGTCGTGGACTCAGAAATGACTTACAGTCTCATGTCTGCTGGCATGTTTATGGACTCTTGCAGAGATCTGATAAAAAGTATGATGAAGCCATTAAGTGTTACAGAAATGCTCTCAAATGGGATAAGGATAACATTCAGATTCTTAGAGATCTATCATTATTACAAATACAAATGCGTGATCTAGAGGGTTATAAGGTGGGTTCTATGATTTATAGAGTATTTATTATTTAAAGTGCAATGCATATTGAAAAATAATCAAATTAAGTACAGTATAAAAGCTCTCAGTATTTGATTGAAATTAAAAATTTATATTCTTGTTAATACAAACAATAAATGATTATACTTACAGGTTATGTCATATTGCAATGTGTATTACAAGGTTGCTATAGTTATATAAATGTGCGCTTCAAATTTTATATTATATGTATAATGTCTTCAAATATAACATTAAAAAAAATTTGTTTATATATTTTGATGTTATAATTGCAACAAATATTTTATTCATACGTAAATAGAATTTTTTTTTGTACAGTTCTTATATTATTAGAATTAAAATTTTTTTTTAATTTAATTACTTCATTAAAATTTACTAAAAAGTAATTTTTCACCCAAAAACAAAAAAATTTAATTTATGAATTACTTTTATGAACACAACATGATTTTCTGTATGTATGTATCAGTAATCATCTGATAAAAAGAAATTATAGATGTTTTGAAAAAAATTAATTTTCTTACTGATACAAATATTAATAAAAGTTGTAATAATAAGTAATACTGTATTAAAAAATTTCAATTAATTCTTAGCTTTTTAATAAGTTATTATAATTGTAAAAATTAATATTTTTAATGGCAATATTCAATATGTAATTCATTTCTAAGTATTATGATAAAATTGTAAAAAACTGAAAATACTTTATTCAACAGAACTCTATCAAATTTATATTCTTTGAAAAGAAATATTTTTAAAAAAGTATTATCAATATTTAAAATGATTCTGGATATATTATGTTAATATTTCTACGTAAGATATTATAATAGACTTATTTTCATTTATATATAATTTATTAGTTAGGAAATGTCTGTTAATGTATAATTTATTTTCATATATTAGCATACTTTTAAAAGAAATAAATTTATATAGTATGTATGAATCCAATAGAATAATATGTCTTGTGATATCAGAATTTTCTACATTGGTTTAATGGATTATTACTATATTTCAAATGAGTGAGAAAATTATAAAAACTATTTATCCATTTTTTAATATAAACTTATCAATAATCGAAATAAACTTTTACATTTCATGTAGTTTTATTAAAGAAATAATATTAAATTGCAAATATTAATATAACAAATAAATATAGTTATTAATATAGTAATTGTTATTTAATGTAAAGATTTTTTAAATAAAATTTGATATAGTAATGTATAAAACAAATAAGGTAGTAACAGATAATAATCCATTGTAAATGAATGAGTTGAGTCTTCATAAAAATTTGAAAACGATTATATTCAGAACCTTTACTTTTTATTTAAATAGTTATGAATATAAAGATTTATTTTGTTATATATTTAAAGAATTTTCTGTTGTTATCATTGTATTTAGAAATAGAAGTTTAAGTTTTTATAGTAAGCGTGCATGCGCGCGCGCGCGCGTTTATGCTCGTAAAAGATTAATCAAATCTAATTACAGTTTAACTACGACATATACTTAAATAATTTAAGCTACATAGTATTAAAATTCGTATATATTGTGTTGATAATCTGGGGGTACATTTTTATAATTGTAGGTTACATTTGTATAAAACATAAATATGTCAACATTCCAAAATTTAAATTACTATTAGGTTTATACACATACATAAAAGTAGATATCGTTCATTATTTATAATAACAAGAAAAATCATATGTAAAACAAACACTAATAACAATTTATTTTACTCATAATTAGTTTAGGTTTTTAAAATACCCATACTGCATCAGCTATTTATTAGTTGATTATTCAAAATAATTTTTTTTTAGGATACCAGATACCAGTTATTTATGTTACGACCAACACAAAGAGCATCTTGGATTGGGTTTGCTATATCATATCATCTTTTAAAAGATTATGAAATGGCCCTTAAGATCTTAGATACATTTAGAAATTCCCCAATGGTAAGTAATAGTCACGTTATGTATATTAAATATATTTGCATTGATTGATAGTTTTAAAAGTTTTATTATTAAGCAGCTTTTTATTACAAAATAGTTTTGTAAAGTAAGAAGTTCGTAGAATAAATATTAAATATGCCTAGATTTGCTACGATTATGAACACAGTGAATTGCTACTTTATCAAAATCTGGTTATTCAAGAATCAGGGGACAATGAACAAGCTTTAAAACATCTTGACAAACACTGCGAGCAAATATGTGACAAGATTACTGTAAAAGAAACATATGGTATTTATTTTTATCATTTACCTAATATATAAGTGAAGTTTATTATTATATTAAATATATTACATGTGTTGAATTAATTGAATAAGTATTTTAAGTTTTTCAATCTATAGAAGTGTTATTAATATTCAATTGAAACTGATTGTAATAATTTATATTTAAAATATTTATATATATGTATAAAGAGTAAAATTAAATATTAGTGTAACACATACTTTTTAAACTATAAGGTAATATTTTTTATTTAAAATCGAGCTTTGTATTTGTCTTTTTCATATCAATATTTAATTATATTCTAATATTATTCTGAAATAAGTATTTGAATTCTTAAATTATTATAAGTACTAAAATTGCTTAATTTTATATAGAATAATAAAAATCATACTGTAATAAAATTGCTTAGTTTTATATAGATTAATAAAAATCATACTGTAATAAAATTTATTCATAAATATAAAAAGTTATAAAACTAAACATTAATACTTATATATTCTAATAAATTTTGTTATATAATAAATTTTAAGGAGACATACAATATCAATAGCATGCGATGCACTCCAGCATTAGTAATAGTATCAATATCTTAATTGAAAATAATTTGATTTAGATTAGTGCCAAATTTACTGTGAATATAATTTAATTTTAATTTAATTTTAAATGAATGTTTTATTATAATAATGTTTAAAGTTGATATTTTTTATTGAGACATCATCCAGAAATATATAATTACACTCTATAAAATAAGTGAATTTCATTTTTGTATAAAGCATTTTTTTAATATATTTAATATAATTTAATATAAATTATTCATTGAATTATAATCAGTAATTTAAAAAATTTGGTGTGGGTTGGTATTGTACATTTCCTTAATAATAACTCTAAATTTCATTATATAATATTTAATTCTTTATTTCTTCAGGTAAATTAAGACTTGAATTAGGACAATATACAGAAGCAGTACAAGTGTATCAAGATCTTTTACGAATTAATCCTGAAAATACATTGTATTATATTAGATTATCAGAAGCTCAGAGACATACCAAGGCAGAGAAGACATTAAAAATGTTAGAAGACTGTGAAGCTGTTTTTCCTCAAGCTTTAGCTCCGCAGCGTTTACAACTAAATTATGCTTCTGGAGAGAAATTCAAAGAATTAGTTGATCGCTATTTACGAAAAGGTAAGTAATTATCAATCTGTTTTCTTATTTTCATAAATATATCTTAATAAATAATAAATCCTAAATTTTTTAATGTTTTATTAGTATTGTTTAGGATTTATTTAAAGTAGATTCATATTTAAAATTCATTAATATATACGAATAAATATTTTTTTCCTAAAATAGCTATATTTGTATTTGCTCTTTAAATAAAATTAATTTTATTTTTAAAAGTTAGTAATTTAATTGGAAACTGAATATGTTACACCTTAATTTGATTATGATATAAAATATGAAATTTAAGAGATTATTTATTAAGAGACATTGCTTTATTATTTAATGCGTATTAAAAAAGTAAAAATTAATATTAGTGAATATATTAAGATTGGTAATATATATTTTTTAGTTAATTATAATTGATGTTTCAGGTCTTCATAAAGGTGTGCCACCATTGTTTGTCGACCTACGTTCTTTGTATACAAACCAAAATAAAGTTGAAATTATAGAATCCTTAGTTCTACAGTATAAAGATGCATTGAAAGTACATGGTCATTTTAGTGACGAAGATAAAGATAAGCCTCAAGAGCCGGCATCGGCTCTTTTGTGGAATTATTATTACATTGCTCAACACTATGATTTTCTAGGTTTTACACAGAAAGCTCTTGATGAAATTGATGCTGCTATATACCATACTCCTACGCTTATTGAACTTTTTGTTACCAAAGGGCGAATTTATAAGGTAAATTAAACAAAAAATGTATAATTGTATGTTATTAGTAGTGTATCAATTATCAACTTTTTAAATTATTTTATTGTTATATATATTCTTGTATATATATTCTTAAATATAAAATATGAATTGACAAAATGAATTAAATTTTTCATTTAATATTTAGTAAGTGAGAAAACTTTTCATTTATGAAATATTTTTTATTTATTAGTACGAGAATTCATAATTTCTAATATCTTCACTTATCATTATATAGCTAATTAAATGAGTAACTTTTGTAGCATGCTGGTGATGTTCAAGAAGCATATAAATGGCTTGATGAAGCACAAGGCTTAGATACTGCTGACCGTTACATTAATTCTAAATGCGCTAAGTATATGCTTCGTGCAAATCTGATAAAAGAAGCAGAAGAAACTTGTGGGAAGTTCACTAGAGAAGGAGTTTTAGCAATGGAAAATCTTAATGAAATGCAGTGCATGTGGATTCAAACAGAAGCTGCAAATGCATACAAACGATTAGGGAAGTATGGTGAAGCATTAAAAAAGTGTCACGAAGTCGATAGGGTAAGTTAAAATAATTAGTTTAAAATATCATACAGTAATATTTTAATATTTGTATTTTATTTGTAATGTTATAATTCAAATTTCGTAATATAAGTAAATCAAAATAGCTTGTATCTGTAACTTTGTATAAATTATGATTTATTTTAAAAAATAAATTTATTATTTCTATATATGATTTTAATGTGTAATAATGTATGGTGATATACGTGTGAGTAAATAAAATTAAATATCATAGGTAATGATAATTTTTAGTTGAAAAAGATTTTACTAAATATGTAAAAATAACGAGATTCGTTCGAAATATATGGTTAACTTAAATTTTTTTGTTTTTCAGCACTTTTCCGAAATAATTGAAGATCAATTCGATTTTCATACTTATTGCATGCGTAAAATGACATTACGTTCCTACGTCGGTCTTTTAAGGTTAGAAGATGTGCTACGTTCGCACCCATTTTACTTCAAAGCAGCAAAATGTGCAATAGAAGTTTATCTTCGGTTACATGATTACCCATTACCAGATCCGATGAAAACACAAGAGATCGACACTGGTGAGTTCTTAAAATATTTTTTATTTATCTATAAACAATATTCTACTTTTTATTTTGCCAAAATTGAGGCATCAAGATCATTTAATATATTTCTACATTCAATTATTCGTAGAATAGGAATGCGGGTAATAGGATACTTTGTTTTTTGTTTATTATATGATCAATCATTCTATATTTTGTATAACTTAATCACTTGAATCTACATTTTTCGAATAATTTCGAAGACTTTATTTACTATTATTAATTTCATATTAATAAAGTATTTCAAAATGTGAACAAAAACACCATGAAGTATATTTAGTCTTCAAAGAAGACTTCAAATTTCTAAATGTGATTCAGTATTAATACTTAAATACAATTTAATCATTAATCACAGACAAGGCGAAAGTAAACAAGTCAGTAAACAGTCAAAGTATGAGTCATTAAATTTTACACGTATACATATAATCATTAATAGTAATTAACTTAATACACTGTATATACAAGTAATAAATAGTAAACCGATGTCCTTCTTATGTGCAAGGCGGATAATTGTACAACTCTCATTTCTTTGAAATTTAAATTCTTTTCTATGGCATCTGACTTCTGTCTCATTAGTTGATAATATTTATTTTTTCATTTTCTTTTTTGTTTATTTATGCAACACACAAGGATCTATATTTTAAACCTGTTTTGTTGGTAATTAATATACTTTTAATAATCTGTTTTTCTCTATAAATAATAAAATTATAATTATGATTATTTAAAAAATAAAGATACTTTTAAATTTAAATAATATTCACTAAGTTACGTTGTTTAAATTAAATTAATTGCATTATTAATAACACAATTAAAAATATATTTTAAAAAAATGACTTAAATGTTATTCCAAAGATTTTAGATTGTATTATACTACAAATTTAATTTAATGTGACGCTTTTACCATTTATTTAAAGATTGTAATAATTTAATGATTTTATAAATTTGAAAATTTTAAATAAATCTAGTTTATTTAAATAAATTTTAAATAAACTTTAATGAACTAACTTAAGGGTGAAGAAAAAAAATTATTACTGATTCAATCACTAGCTTAACCACGCCTTCTTCTGAGAAGTTTGGAAGATCTTGGTCATGAATATAGGTAGCCTCTATTAGAACCTTCTCGTCTGATCGCTTGAGGTGTGAGGAAGTAAAAATGTCCACCATCCCCGGGCAATCTGTAGGCGAAGTATGAATTGGATTTGTCGGTGTTACTATCCATAGGACTCAGATTTTCTTCACTAATGAATTCAGAATCCGGATTAATTGGTGGTCGAAGATTTTTATAATTAACCGAGATGTCGCTTTCCAATGAAAGAGATCTTGGAAAATACTCGGTTTCTCTAATCGTTCCGTTTGAATCATTGATACGTATAAAGGAATTAGATATGACCCCTTGCTGAGTTTGCTGTTGATATTGCTCTAATTTACCGTTTCCATAGTTTTGTGTCAATTCAAAGTGCTGATGAGCATCTGGCATTGAAGACAGTGCATATTCTTGAACTTGATTTCCCGATTGAAGTACAGCAGGTCGTGGGCTCACATTTATTAGTGAAATAATATTGCTGTTAGAATCAAGAGTCGATAGTGGCAGAGAATACTTGTATCTAACAAAAATATCGTCTTTGAGTGCAAATGGATCAGAAGTTTGGTCGCCATAACGTACTTTAATGTTCGTAGCTTTGAACGCTTTAGGCTTTTTTCCATTGTATTGTCTTGACTCGTAATCGTTAACATTTTTAAATTGTGGTCTATCGGTCACACTTGATTTACCGTATATGGGTGTCGTAGTTGGAAGCTTATTTCCAGACAGCTTTTTACCAAATACTGTAAAGTACTCTTTTGTTACATCATCGAGTAACTGCTCATCCTGTTTAGTAAAATACTGCTGATGCGAGGCGAGAGTCGTAATGCGAGCTGGTGATGCAGTCGTTGTACGATGATAATAAGGCCGACGCTCATTTTTCTTACCTTTAAGGTACAATATCTGTTGAGTTCGTACCTGTTGATCGACTACCACTTCACTGCTTTCGAAATCATATTGATCTTTTGTTCTTTGAATATCTTGAAATTCACTGTAGAAAGGTAATTCTTTTTGACGCTGTGATTCATTAATCTTTTGATGATAAATTAGTTGCCTGTGCTTCTGTTTATGAATTTGTGGCTTCTGTATCAACACTTGTCCTCTTTGCTTTGCATAATTAGTAGCTTCAAAACTATATTGATATATCGGTTTAGATTTGCTTGAACTCGGCTGATACTCATTCTCAATTATTTCTGGCTTTCGATAGTAGGTTTTTGGCTTTTGAGTAGTGAAATAGCTCAATTTAGGTACTGAACGATTAGGAAAATGCTGATAGTATAGTGATTCCGAATGTAAGACCCTAGGACTTTGCTCCTTGGCAGATGGAACTTCAAATTTCTCTTGACTACTTGTTGCACCGAAGTCTAAATATCGATATATCTGTGGATTCTTGACGATTGAGTCGATCAGTTTAACGTTATAATCTTTGGCTGTTTGTTGTGAGGGAATCATTTCGACATCATAGTATTCCTTATTTTGCTTTTTTGATTGTTGTTGGTACTGCTGCGATAGTTCAAGTTTGTAGTATGAAGGTATCTTAGCCGAAGTATTGAAAAAGATGAGCGGATCGGATGTTGAAGTTTGAGTCTTTTCGCTATTACTTTCTTCGTAAAAATAGTAAGATGCCTGACTGGGGTAACGTATTGGATTCCGAGTTGTCCATATGCTCTCAATAGGTGAAGGCGTCGTTTCAATTGATTGCTCAATTGAGATGGCTGTAGTTGTAGCAACAAATGTTATAAGTGGTACTGTTTTGCTAGTGATCATCGTCTTCCAAGGAATTTTTCTCGAACTGCTCTCAATTACTTGATTTCCAAGCATTTGTTGGATATGATATTTTTCTGAATTCTCCAACGTTGTAGATTTAAGCGATATGGGCGTTGTCATTTCAACAAGTGATAAAGTTTGATAATCTTGAGTTGTCGGCTTTTCTGATTGGTATTGATAAGAAGTTGAATTCTTCAACTTTGATCTCACAAAGGGCTTATGATGATATGAAACAGTTTTATCCCCAATAGGCGAAACTGTGGACAACGGTGTCTTATAAAACTTTATACCAGACTTTCGCAGTGGTAAATAAGAAGCTCTTGGAGCTGATATAGGCATAGTGTTTGGACGCTTCGCGTGTTTATCTTTGGTTATTGACTTTTTCTCATCCAAGGATGAGAAGAAATCAGGTGGTGGAGGTAAAATAATGCCTGGAACTAATGGTCCAGGTGGGATAGCTGTAGAATTATTTTGTAAATAAACGAAACTATATGGTGGAGGATAGTAGATGGATTGGTCTTCATCGTCGTGGTCACTCTGATTACTCGGTGGTGGAACGATTACTGCACCAAGTGGTAATGTCGGATAGAATGGAGTTGTTATGCGACCAGCCTTGGCCTTAATTTTGGCCAATCCCAAGAGGTCTGGAGTTACATCATTGCTGCTATTATTGGTGTGCAAAAGTGAAAAGTAGGGTCCTTCACCAGGTAAGAAACCTCGAAAACCACCAGAAAGGGTTTCGAATTCGATAGTCTCATTTTCAGCTAGACTAGTACCATTAGTACTAATAAGTTGAATGGGGCCCCCTTCGACAAGTTGAACCGGAAAAGGCGGTGGTACTTTAGGTCTTACAGGAATTTTGACTTGCCGATGTGGTGCCTTGTAATTGTCTATTGGTGGCCACTCAGTGTTAGATTTTTCCGAATTTAATTCAGAAAAGCTACCGCCTTTAAGTACCAGTACATGATTTTCGGCGAGCCAAATTTCCTCTTCACCTAGACCACCGAAGTTTTTAATCGTATCGTGTGGTACTTCGGAATTTGACAAATAGCTGATGATGCCCGGTCGTTTGGACTTTAGTGAATAAATCTCATTCTGGATAAGGCCATACTTACCCTCTTTCACCTGTTGCGAAAGTGTCTTTTTGTTATCATAGTCGCTACTCGTAATATCAGAGGGTTGTGTCAAGTCTTTCTTTTCTTTTCCATTGCTAGCTGACGACAACAATAAATCATTGTCGAAACTGGAATCCACTTTATTTTTTTTGGTACCTTGGTTCACCGATGCACTTGTTGCATTATTTTCTATTAATAAAGGACTATCAATCAAAATTTTTGAAGCTGTTTTAATAGATACTGTGGATGCGAACTCATTATGTTTATTTGATTGGTTTGATAATTGCCGAGGTAAATGAAACTTCTTGTGCTGTTGAGTTTGCTGACTAGATGCCTGTTGTCTTTGCTCAATACTGTTGTAAAACGCACGCCTTTCATTTACATTGAGTGCTAGAATTGACACGCAAATAATGGTCAATATCAATGTAAAAAACCAGCTTTTTAAAACTTGTTGCCCCATCTGTAACAATGAAGATAATTGGGATTATAAAATTTTCCTCCATATCTGTGAGTATATCGTGAATATTGGTCAAATATAATAAACTTTAATCGTTGAAATATTTTTTATTATTTTCTAGTGAAATTATAAAGTAATTTAATGATATAAAATGGTTATTATAATTATAATAATATTAATTATTAATTCAATATTAATTATTTTTTAAAGATAGACATTATATGAAAACAGCTTCGATATTAGTTGTATAAGATTATTTTAAAAACTTACAATCGTGTAGTAATAGTTTAAATTTAATAGTAAGAAAACTCATATAAATAGGGTTTTTTATTATTAACATTTTTGTCGTTATTGTAACTATTATTATTATTATTATTATTATTATTATTATTAAAATTAAGTGATTAGTTAATTCCATAAATGTTATCTGTTCATAATGTTATCTTTTGGTACACGATTTTCTCTAAATATCTTAGTAAATATATAACGATTAATTCTTTAAATTTATAAGTATTTGTACGCTACTTAGCGATTTAAAATATATTACATGTCCTGTATATGTACCATGCATATTCATATACATCTGAAAGGATGCCAGCCCTTTCCAGCGTCATATGGACAGAAACTATTAGTGAATATTAAATATACACATTACTGAACTGGAAAAAGAAGTGAAAAAATGTTTAATTAAATTAAAAATAATTATAATATTACATAATTATATGTATTACATTATAATATTAATTGTTATTAAAAAGGTTTCAATAAGTATTGAATAGTTACGGATGTACTGCTATCTTCTAGTGACACGGGTAAAAACTTTTCTTTAAGATCGCACGTTAACAGTTCAAAAAGCAACTGATATACTATAAATATACTTCATTCATTAAACGCAAGAAGCCTATTTTAAATAATAAATATAATTATTAATTTATTTAAATACATTTTTAAATGTCAAATTTGATACAATTAAAAAAATAATTTAAAGAATTCTTTTTAGAAATTAAACTTTATTCGTGCTGGATTACAACTTTTAAAAGAATTTGTCACATTACCTATTACTATTGACAATAATGATATATATTAATAATTGTATATTTCTGAATTTGAAAACTGAAAAATATATGTATGAATTTCATATAATTCGGGCAAGTATTTATCTGCGCAAACTAATTCATTAGTCGTAGTTCGATCAAAAAATAAAAAATATGTTTATTTTTTAATAAAGAAATTACTTATCCCTGTATTGAATGAAATATTCGTTTTTTATATCGTCAGTTATGAGATTTTTTTATCATTGGCATATATTTTCGATATTTAAACAAGGGTTATTGATACTTCAGAGAGCTCCTTGTTAAAAGATTTTTTGGGTTGATTAACGCCATATGCGACCAAATTATTTCTAATTCAAAAACTAAAATGATTCTATCGTTAAGACAGAATATTCAAATTACAACATCAAACACAAATATGAGATTTTCATTCGTAAAATATAATATTTAAAAATATTCAATTAAAATTTCAGAATCATCGATCTGATAATTTTTAAGAAATGTTTAAATTGTTATTCCACTAAACTAAAGCTGAAACTTTACTCGTAGACTGTATAATTACGATTAATAATTGAAAAAATAATTCATCAATGATTCTTATGTACCGGCTTCCTAAAAACAACACATACTAGCTATAATATACATTTTTAAACCGGAGGTAGGACTTGTGTTCATGAATCGAGAAATTCGCCACTAACCTTTTTGCATATACGTGTATAACAACCTAAGCGAATCATCGGCTTTATCGTCTGTGGGAATTTAGATGCTCAACACTTTTCTGCTTCTTATCTATGACAACATAGTATAATCACGACGAAACTTTTTATACAACATAGTCGAATTTTGCTTTTTAAAACTACAGAATTCGTAAATTATTGAGTATTTCAAGTTTCTGTATGTGAGAATCAATAGAGAATCTAGGCGTTATAACGAATCATACTTCTTATGTTTTTCCTTGATATTACTATATTTTGCATTATATTATGTTTTGATAAAAAGATAAAAACTCAATATTTTTTTCAAATAGATATCCCGTACATAATTTCATTTTTTGTATAATGCAAGTTGTCATTTTATCTTTTGAGAAAAACGCAATATATATTTAGAATTTACAAGAAAACATAATTTTAATTTGAAATTCGTTCAGTTAAAATAATTAGTTAATTAAAAATATTATACGTAATGTCATAATTTAATCTTCAAACGAATAGAAATGAATTTTTTTAACCAAAAATAGTGAAATTTAAACAAGATCATATACGTAATAAAAATTTGTCATCTAATTTGTTGCACACTTATCACATTTTTATCATTTAAATAAAGTACAAAATTTTATGAAACTATTGCACAGAGTTCTTAATAGAAGGAGCACATGTATATACACTAAAGAAAACCAAATACAACAAAATTAAAAGCTCTTAAATTTTGAGTTAGTTGTAAAAAAAAGAATCGATTCATTATATTTTTTACGAATGCCTAATTACTAGAAACAGACCTAATTACAGTAAAACTAGTACGTTTTACGGAAGCCTAATTACTAGTAATGTGACAATTGTACTCTTCTGCTCGATAATTTATAAAACAAGGTCCTTAGTTTACAGCCATCGCTATCAACGTCAATAAAGACTTATCTTTTTTATTTTTGCTTTCAATGTGATTTCGTAACCACGTTTCTTATGAGAGTTGAAAGGCTTTTTTCATATGCCTTAAAGATACTAATGTTAGATATAAAGAATCGTTTTCTGTATAATGTAGATATTTATAGCTGTAGTTATGTATTTATGTATATAAATATTAACACTATTTTTCTGACTGGTATGTATAAAATAAGTGACCAAGAAAAATAGCGATAAATTTAGCTCATACTTTTAACTGTATTGTATCATTTTTTAATTTATTATAACTATGGTCTTTATTTTTATTTGATATACAATAAAGGGTGTACAATTATTCATCCTAATAATATGTTTGTACAATTTAATAATCTCCATATTAATCGGACGATTTTTATCGTAGCCTTCAAAATTTTTTAAAATACAACATTTTTACCATGAAATTTTTAATAATAAAGTTATATTCTCAAATAATAATATGAGATTCATAAATTTTTAAAGACTGAAATATTATGCTTTTAATACCATTATAAAGTTGTTTAGTATAATAAAATAGGTATTACACGTAGATAACCAAATATTATGTTGTTAATATAAAAATTCAGAGTTGTTCTGAATATTTGAATTAGAACTCTAACAGAACTTTTCTAGTGTAAAAAATAAATATATTTTTTTCTTTTATATTATAATAGTTTCTGTAACTAGCGGACGCTTTTATTATATAAAAATAGTGTATGTAAACTTAAAATACATACCACTTTATTAAATTAACTTTAATATTTTTATATCGATACATGATTGAATTTTACTTTAGAGATCTTTTTGGATGTCTGAGGAAAGTCGTAGAAATCTCTAAAGGTTTCCCCTGGTTTCTCAAATTTAATGTTCTCATCCCGCCGTCTATATTCTGGCTGGATGAGTTGCTATCCTGAGACGGGCGGACGATAGTTAAAGCTGTTAATTAATTGGTTACCCTAAAAAAAGCGGATCAATTTGTTGGTATCTTCTCGGCTGCCGAGAGAGAATGTTGTCGAAGTTCTGGTTATTATTGCTCCATCCAGTTCCGTGCCTGCATCTCTTATTCCTTATAAGATGCAAAGCACTCCTCTTTAAACAGTTTGAGGAACTTACATCGCTCCAATCGCGATGGTGTTCTCCCTTCTCTACATTTACATGAAGAAGCACCGCAGCTCCAAACCTGTTAAACTAATTTGCATCAGTGTTCTTCCTCTCTTCAAACTTATGTTTGGAGAAATACTTACCACCCTCTCTTCTTGTTACACTGCCGTTGTAGACGGGCCGAAAACATCCGACGAAAAACGGAAAAAAATATGTGTCGGGGTGAATATTCCCGGCGTACGTGAAACTTATCTATAAATAATCTCTGTTACTTTTTTATCGTAAAAATCGGAAATAAAAGGCACTGGGTACAATATTTATAGAATAAATATTTTTAAATTTCTTTCGTATTATATTATATCAAAATAATTTTAGTTTATACATAACAATATTAAAACTTATCCATAAGTAATACAATACTAAAAAATATATTATTACGGTTAGTGTTTCTTCGAAAATCAGCTCAAAAAATATTCATACACTTATACAATACAAGATAAAACCGATGAAGTATAAAATCAATATACCTTTTCAAACACTAGCGGGCAAATTATACTAATTTGTTTCTAATTTGGTTCTAATCTAAATGAGAATAAACCGAAAATAGAAAAATATTCCAAACCTATTCTGGCTTTCAGATGTCTTTTCAAATCAAACAAATGTACCCAATAATAGTTAAACTTATAATAATCACAATTATACTTCGATTATAACTATGATTTTGGTATGAGATGGACATTATTTAAATTCTATTTGGTATATTTATAGGAATACGTTATTTGTAGTAGTTTTTAATTTTACGAAGCGGTTATAACAATTTTTACATTACATTCTTGATGCAATATATATTTGAGTTAAGATTGATACAAATGTAATATATTTTATATAATCTTTGTTTATTAAAAACCAAGATGTTTAAATATTAGCATAGTAAATTTCTTTTTAAAATTTAATAATTTTAAAAAATGTGTTTTACATAAAACTATATAATACAAGTAATTTAATATATAATGATACAATGTACCTTTTAGTTGTAAATTAATTTTACAAGCTGTTTTCGAAATAAATACTTTTTTTTACAATTGACATAAGGTATATAAGTTTTTAAAATGTAAATTTGAAACGTAAGTTTTTAATATAAATATAGAAAAATCTTGTAAATCGGTTAATACGATAAAATTTAAAGTAATGAGCAAAATATAATTTAGTTAATCATTATCTTTTCTTATGGAGTGATACTGTAGAAAATGTTTATATTTTTATTAACTAATAAGTAAAATTTTAATTTTATAGCTTGCAAATAAATTACAATGTGAAATTTATTAGATAAGAGAAAATTTTAATTTTCGATAAAATTAAAAATGCTTATAAAATCTAAAAGAACAATATAAAGTAAAGAATGTATACAAAGTTTTTATTATATTTTAAAAACATTTCTTCTTTTATTATAATTATACAAAACTAAACTTATAAAAATAAAGTTATCACAATCTAATGATTTACTTTTAAGTTATATGTATATATATTTATATTTTACTTTACGAATAAAGTAAAGTAAATCATATCAAGAGTTCTATTTCTATAAAACTTTCTGTAAAACGTAAAAAGTTCAGTGTTATTCATAGATTTAATTATTTATTGCTTATTTCATATTATAAAATAGTAAATAGCCGAACATTTCTACATTACGTAATGAGAAAGTTTAGAAAATGGGTATCGTAATTTTAGATGTTCATGTATTTAATAACAAGTTCTATCATTGTTATTTATGCATATAACAATTCAATGATGACAAAGAGAAGACATTGATCTTACATTAAATACATTTTGAATCGATCGTATGTAAATCAATATCTATACACTATAAACTACAATAAGACTTCTACTATACATAGAAGAAAGAAATTTCAATTAATTCAAGTAACATGAATTTGTAAATATTCTGTTGTGATATAAAAGTAATACAAAATAGTATTTAATTCTATTTTTTATAAATTAACGATAAAAAATGTTTATTTTACGATAAAAAATTATTTTTATGTTCTAATTCGCATAAAACATGGCAGTCTGAAAGCACATTAAATGTCTTTAATAAATGTTATGAAATTTTTAAATTTCTTAATCTTCTATATAATTATATTACGAAATAAAAAATTAATTTATTAAAAACAAAATTATGCAGCATATAGTCTGCACATTTGTACAGTACAACATGAAATCAACGCTTCATATAATCTTCAAATCATTATGTCCACGGGTGGCTCATTAATTGTCCTAAGAACCAACACGGCCTCTTCGTGTCTGTTGTACACTGCGCTTTGCGCCACGATAAATATATCTCACGCTTGGCTGTGTCATATGCCGTATGAAAGTTCGTACAGGCGTTCAGATTTTATGAAAGAGGTGAAAGGCACGCCCAGAGATCGAGAGTAGAGACCTCAGTGTAGAGGCATTTGTAACAGTGACTCCCGCGCTCAGGAGAGCATTTTCACCGATACATATTGTGCAAAAATGTCCGTAGTATATATACATGGACCTGCGCAGTTGTATGGAAACATTACACTTGTGCAATGGGCGTACGATTATTTGATTCAACCTATTTTTCATCGTTCACATCCACGATGAAAATGTATATTTTCGAAAATATTGATAAATTTAACATTGAATTAAGGTTGTTTGAGAATTTATCAAGGAGCTTGTCTTGCATTATAATTCAGATTGTGCGGCTTGCAAAATTCGTTTATCAAAACGTTCGGAATAAAATGATTACTATGTGTTTTGACAACAAGATAAAACTATTGCCGAATTAATACTAAATTACAGTTCTTTAATTTTCCTTAATCTATTTACTAGTAATAAATAACTACGTATGTTATTAATTTTTTAATTTAACCGATTTTATTTTCTGGTAATTTAACAAATAAATAAAAATTAGTATATAAATTATTCTTATAATACATCTAAGTTCAATTGTTTTTCTATAGAAACATACTATTACAATTAAATTGTTGTAATTAATCGATCATTTCTTTTAGTTGACTTGAAATTAGGACTAACTGAAAATTACATTTCTAATTTTTAGAAACAAAAATATCGACATGATTTTCAGAATATTAATTCAATAAAATAACTTTAAATGCAAGCATAAAGAATAAATTCATGTTTTTTAATTCATGCCACTGTACCTAGTACAACAAATATTTTACGTAAAATTTATTTATAAAAATTTTAAACAACTTTATATACACATATTATGGTGTAACATTGTTGTTTTCTTTTATTATTAGTAAAAGATATACATCGTTGGTGTTACTGTTATTCCTATTCCGCAAATTATTTATTTACAGTTTTTATTACATGAAATTCGTAAATAAATTTTTTAATACGTAAATCATATCGCAACGAACTTCTTCGATGCTCTCGATAAACTCGTACAGCTTTTTTTAATATTCCAACACTAAAAGTAACAGTAGTAGAAAAATCTAGCGCTATCGACTTTATTTTGCTTAATTAAAATGCTTTAATTTTAATGTTTAACTGTCATGCGTATTCAGACAAAATTATACCGATTTAAAAAATTAATGAAATAACCATGAGCGTTTCTGATTGTTTCACTTTTCAAAATTCTCTTGTATGCACATACAATAAAAAGAGATGATATCCTTTACTTTTTAAGTCATAACATTATACCGTTATTATCCAATTTGAAATTACGCTTTCAGTTACTTTCCCTCTCGCTTCACGCTGCGCTAGCTGAGCGGCATTAATTTCTGAGCTATGAGGGCCAACCACGCTGTATGCGCTTATAAACCTATGTACATGAATATTATATGTAACAGTTTCTCGCGGCGTTTCTCTCACCATGATTCAAAGATATTGTAGTCCTGTAATATAGAAATTATCGAATATGACTATATTTATGACCGAAGATTGTTTTAATTTTTCTAGCGAATATTCTAAGAAAAATATAAGAATATATTTTTAAAGCCTTAAAAATTGTAATAATTATTTTAATTAGTATATAATCTATTTTCAATGATTAAGTACTAAGTGACATTTTTATACTATACTTTAATAAATGACACATTAAAATAAAATTAGTTAAAATTTCAATTTAACACATTTTGCCAATGAATAAATAACTTTTGAACATTTATAAAGTTGTAATTATTCTCCTTAACTTTATCAAATAATTTGTTCTTAAAGTTCTGTTATCAAAGGCTAGCTTGATTTTCGAACATTATTTATTTAATAAAACCGAAGATTATTATAAGTGTCGGACAAGTTTACGATGCTATTCATTTTCTTTTTTAAAAGTGTTTTATTCTTATATGATGAATTTATATAAACTATTCATTATTATTTTTAATTTGAACTTGTCTTAAATTTTTTTAATAAATATAATAAATAGTATTACATATTGTTCATTAAAATAAATGCTATAATTATACGTTTATTTGATAATGTATTAATACATTTTTTGTTTATTATTTTCTTTTATTTATTTTAGTACAAAATTATAACTAATAATTAATTTTTATATGGCCATAATATTTTTCTCGCGATAATCTTAATACATCGAAAATATAGCAATAATTACTTCAGTTCTATAACCAAAATTATTTTTTTATTTTTTTAACTATAATAATCAGTATCAATAATTTAAAAATATTTATTTTATCTTTGTATTTTTTTATAATTAGCGTTTCCCTTATTTAAAAGACAACATATTTATTATTCACGTTATTCACAATTAAGTTATAATCTACACCAGCGTTTTCCACTTTTATAAATAAATTTTCCTTTATGATGATCAAAATATTTCTCCATGCGCACATTCACGAAAAAATACTTATTCTCATAATATATTTATAAAATCAATTATAAAATAAATATATTTATATCAGTTTGAACTAGTTACCAAAATTTCTAATAAATATTTTAGATGCTACATATATTAAAACTTACTTTTACTTTAATATCTTTGTAAAAGAATTATTATAGCAAAAGCTTTATTTATTTTTAATTCTTTTAATCTCCTTAAATTTATAACGCTTATTAAAAGAAAAATATTTTTGTGAAATTATATTACCACTCAACTTTTACTATTACATTTGATTACAAGGTTTATGGCATTCATTATACATTATATTAAGCTTGGTAGTTTTAGGAATAACGACTTAAATTTATGTTTTTTTTTTAAACGTTTAAAATGAAATTGTTTTTTATTTAAGCACTTCTATCAAATCTACAGAAACACTCTTTTTAATCATTATCATTAGTCTTATACTTGCGAGCGTAACTGGATACGTAAATAACTTCATCAGAACTAAAAAAGTAGACAAAGAAAATAATAAGTAATTAGTCAACCGAATAAACAGAGATTATATAATTCAGAAATAGTATTGTATAAGCAAAACATCCTTAGATGAAAGTTTCATCAGTGAGTATAAGTTTAATAGACGAAGCAGTCACTTCGAAAGAGAAAGGGCACCTTGGCATTGACCGGCTTGTTTTTTCTTACTCTGCATTTACCTCATGGCCTATGCTTGTATAAACTACTCGTCTCATTCATCTTGATTCTCAACTCGTGTCATTTCTGTTGTACATGTTCACACTGTTACTGAACACCTGATACTAATCCATCATATTCAAGTAGTGGAACTTATATACCGAAGGACAATGGTGTCTCGTTTTATGAGCTCGAGGGACTCTCCTTTTTAACTGAATAGACTAATTGCACTCTCGAAGTCATAAATAACACATTGCCCGTTTAACATATTTTTGCAGAACTCGCATTACTTTTTATTTAAAGTACTACGAATTACACTCACAAGAAGAACATTAATTCTATTGAATATGGATCTTAATAATATTAAAATATATTTTGTTAGATTTGTGGTATATAATTTATTTTGAAAATCTCAAAAAATTTACATTATTTTATTGAATGAAGTTTAGAAGAAGTTTAAATAAAGTAATTCTTAACTATCTTAGTAATAGTCTTTACATAAGTGTAAGTTCATTATATAAATAAAATTTAATTGAATAATTAAAGGAGCTCTTTCAAACAAATAGATTATTTTATTTATCTATAACCATACTTTGGTACTTCTTAAAGAATTATTCCTTTACTACTTGTTTAAGTTATTATCTATAGATTTCAATGATTTTTATTGAAAACTAAAATAGAAATAAATTTAGTAAATATGAGTATCAATAACTTTAGATATAAATATGAACTTTTCTTAATTTCACACTACTTCTTTTTATAACAGTAGTTGTTAAATTCATTTTTCATGAATTTTAACCGTTAAATTTATTCAATATATAATATTTCAAAGAGTGTCGTTCACTATTCTGAAAATTTTTTGAATAATTTGATATTAAAAAACGTTATATATAACTAAATTCACATACATTTTTTTATGATTCAGTTGAAAAGTTGAAGGACTATTAGAGAAGTAAATGGCGAATCAAATATGATATAAACATTTTAAACATTTTTAAATTACTGGACCTCCAATAGTAAATTGTTATTTAAAATAATGTTTTATTTTCAATGCAAGCTTACAAATTAAATTAATAAGCTGTATTAATAATTATATATAATAACTATTTTTAATGTAAATACGTAATTGATATTCTATAACGCATAATACTAACTTTCATTTGATTTTTATGGATTAAATTATTTGAGGTGTTCTATTTAATTCATTGATAAATTATTGTTTAAGTCTAAATTATAACTTTTAATAGAAAGATTAATCCTTAACTTGATAAAAAACAATGCTACTGAACTCGAATAAACAAAGTATGCCAAGTTATATTATAATTAAGATGAAAAATACTATTTTTTAAATTATTTCTAGGAAAAATGGAGTCTAAATCGTATTAAAAGCATGTATCCTGTTTTATGTAAAATTTTCCTATTACCGTCTTACTCATTTATTTTAAAATGTAAATCTGATGATAAAATAATTCACTTTATATGAATAGTTCATCAAAAACTTACTTTTTATGTTTATCTGATCTTTATAATCATGTATAATACGCGTTTATATGATATTTTTATGCTCGTATCTATGAAAATAATTATCTGTCAACAATCATTCAAATGCTCTATACATATATTTATATACGCAATCAATATACAAACTTCTGAGTAATAGAATTTTTTAAATTTTATTTTACATTAATGTTTCACGATCGAAAACATTTAGAAACAAAGATTATTATTATGCCGTTATTATGCTTTTGTATGTTCGTTTCCGTGTGTTTTAAATTTTTACTATAATCGACGTTGATTATTATTAATTTATTTTGTTTTTTCTCTACTTTTCTTTAATTTTAATTATACAGTATTTTTTAATTTTAATAGTATGCATTGTATAGCTTGGACAGTTGAAATTAAATAGATAAATATCTACACTGAGCACGTGATAAAAATTATCTTTGTATTATATAAATCATAAAATAAAGTAAATATTGTTGTTTATGAATTTAAACAAAACTATTAAGTAAATTCATAATTAGATATGACAATACGTAATTAATACACATATTAAATATTTATCAGTATCATTTTTATTATTTTAGCCTAAGAAATCTCCATTATAGTCTATATAATTCTTTAATATCTAATTTAAAATTGTGCCAAATATAAGAAGAAATTTACTTTAAGTATGATAGAATTAAACATTATGTTTATTGTTATTATTCCTAGATGACAATTTCATTACAAATAAGAGATTATAAGAATTTAATTTTATTCATATTTAATACGTAGATTTTTAAAAAATTAATACTTTATGAAAATGTATTGGTAGAGTTATATAGATTATGGAGATTTTTTTCGTAGTAGAAAGTTACTATATTTAATATAATTCTGTTTTAGAAACACTTTTAGAGTGTTTTTATTAGTAATAGCTAATAAACAAACTAAAAATAGGTAGTTAATAGCTAATAGCTAATCAATATTAATAGGCTAATAGTTTCTACCAATGCCTCACTGTTATTAGATACATTTAAATTAAACGTATACTAATGATATTTTGTTATAAGTATAAATTATATATGCAAAATAATTAATGCAGTTATTATATATACCAGTAATAAGTTGAGTAGTATGTTGGTCAACTCTGTAGATGATTAGTTTTACAAACTCTTTAGTAACTTTCTTCTAAAGAAACATCGGATCTTCAAGATTCAGTCAAATATGAGCTATCGAGAGCTGTTTTGCTTGATAAATGTTGAATAACTTATAACTATGTTGTGCTTAAAGTGGATTAATTTGTACTTCACAGTATCTATATAAGTGACATGGTTAATAGTCCTTTTAACAGTAATTATTTCTTGAAATATTGTGAAGAAGTACAGTAAAAAAGGGTTTTCTCTAATTTAAATAACCTTTTGTCTTTTATTAAGCTAGTGCAAGACTTTTGTAGTTCGGTTGATTCGATTCAACATAGGTGAAAACTTGCAAATCGTTATTTTTGAGTCGTATGAATTTAATAATAATAATCGAACGATTATTTTATTATCGTTTCTTTGTATCGTTATATATGCATATTCATGTAAATAAATTCACGTGTTTCAATGATATTTTCCTTTAAATTCAATTCTGTATTTGCCAATAGTAAATTACAGTTTAAACATTATATACAAGCTTTTATTATCAAAACGAATTCGTTTTTACACACAGATTTTATTGTTATTGAATATTTAATACCCAATTACCAGAATAATATTTATTATATTATATTATATTATATTATAATAATAATATTTATTATGATATTTGGAATAATACGTGATTAAAAAAATAAAAGTTTAAAGAGCAGAATTAAAAAACTCATTGACAATATTAAGTGTTAGTTAAAATTAATATTATACTACGTCAAATAATTTAAATAATTAATTTCTTTATATAATAAAATAATATATATATATAACCTATTTCAAATATGCAAATTAACTCAAATACCTAATGTTATAATTTCTATGATTAGATTGTAATCGTTTCATCAGGGTGATCAAGTATTATTTTGAAAAGGATGGTCAATGTTTTATCTTTATTTATTAAAATGTATCATTAAATTATCAAGATTTTTAATTCTTATTACTATGATACTTTCAATATTCAATATTTTATTAAATATTTGAAGCTTACCTTTTTAGAATTATCATGGTAATGAAGACCATCTATTTTATTCTATTTTGTAAGTCTTAATTTCAATATTTAAAATTCAAGATATAAAATTTATTATAATATCCAATATCTCTTTCTAAAAAGTATTATATATGAAATTATATTAGTTGTATAAAACTTTCATGGTTGTATTTTTAAAACATTTAAAAAATTTTAAAAATAGTAAATTTTGTGTTTTTAATAAATCACTATCCCACTCAATTAAGAACTGAAGTTATTATGCTTAAAATTTTATAAATAAATGTATTATTTCATTTTTATCGTTATATTATAATAAATTTGGTGATAATACACTTTTTAATAATTTCCTTAAATAAAGTAACAAAATCTTATTTAGATGTATGTAATATATTTAGCTAGAAGAAATGTACAGTAACGTAATTAATTCACATGTAAGGTAAAGATAAGCAATATATTGTATAAAAGTACCTCAAATTACAATGACTTTTCGCCGTAAGTCAGACTCACTAAGTGTCTTAATATATTTTAAACCTACAATTAATAAAACTAATTCAATAGTTTTATTACTAAATCCAGAAACAGTCAATCACTCAATTCGAATTTTCTTAAATTACACAATACTTTATTCCTACAAATAACATCTTAAAGAAGTAAATATAGCAGCCGTTAATTCGCGGGCGTCGTGCCCACACTCCTATACATACGCCTTTTTACCTATAGGCGTTACCTCGAGTCTCACGTAAACATAAAGGAGTAGTACTCGAGAGCATAAATGCAGTAAAAATTGCTTAAACTTTAGTCGATTTCGTATTTTACGAAAGTAATCGGCTAATTATTTTTACATCCAGATTCTGCGCTAACATTCCCACGAGTTCCCCAGATCTATATTATTAAATAACTTCTCGCAATTCATCGCGGCCTGTCGCGCACGCGTCAATTTACGTCAAAACATTAGGCCTTTTTGTGCTCATGGCATTGTACATACGACCATGCGTGCATTAAGTGTAATTCATGCCTACTTAACTCAATCTTGCTACAATATCTTTTTGTATAAAAGAAAACAATATCTTATATCTGAAGAAGAAGAAGAAAAAGAAGAAGAAGATTTTAATGGTACGTGCTTAATATCGACTATAGCTTAATATTAAAATTATATAAACTATTCGAAATTCCAGGAATTTCAATTACTTCATCATACATGTATATATTTAAATACCATTATTATTCAATACTTGTTTTTAATACGATATCTTACTGCAAAAACATCAATTATAAATTTTGAGTCATTATTATTATTATATTGTAAATCTTAGACAAAACGAAATACAATTCTCTTGATTTTAATCGATCGATAAACAGTCAACAATAATAATCCGACGTTCGCGTATTTCAATATAAAAATGTCATATACATTCAATAGCCTTTTTTAAACAGTATTAAAATCCATTTGTATGCAAGAACACATGTGTATAGCTTTCTTTAGATATGCTGTGCGTATTTCTCCTGTGTACGTCGACAGAATTTTTTCTATTTTTCTTTTTCTTTTTTGAGGATAAAGATTGACTTACTGCTGTATCGAAGATCATTTAGAAATGTATATTCTGTTTTATTTAATATACTTAATACCAGAAAAAAATAATAATATATTCTATTCCAAAGTTAATTATTTTGAAATAATTTGTATCGATTAGAACATTTTTAAATATTAATTTAAACATTTTTACGTTAAATTATTAAAATTTATTTTTCCACGTAATTTCATTTCCTTTTCTGAACTTGTTATTTTATCACATATTTATTTTATTGCATAATAAAGGACCACATTCAAGTCGTTATTTTTTGCAATTTTATTTGATACAAGTTTTCACATAATTACAAAATGATTATATAAAATATATTAGCGACAATGTAATGTAATTAAGAAATTTATAATTTTATATTATAGAAGCTTTTGTTGAAAATATATATTATATAAATTTTATGATTTTTAAACATTTTTAATTTCGATTTTGTCTTATAATTGAAATAAAAGTTAAAAAATACTTAAAATAAAGGTAAAATTAAGTTGAAGCATGGTTATTTTCATATACACCTTAAATTTTACATTTTCAAAAGTATGAAATATGCTTTGTAAATTCTTAAAAGCAATGGAAGTTCTTTTTTACATTTCCCTTAAAGTCCACTAGTTGACAGGGAAATTATATATTATTATACATTTAGATCCAATATTGTAAAACATGAAACGTACCCGTAAGAGTAATAAAAAAGAAATGATAGATACAAAGTCATCTAATATCGTTCGTGCTCGAAGAAAAGCCTTTTTGTACGTTGTTTATTAGAACTTAAGTGCTGTGGCTTTTTGCATACTACAAGTATATACAAGTGAGATCGCTTGATACATTTCAATAACTACAAACTATTTATGTTTTTATACAGAAAAACAAATATGAAACTTATATGTTAAGATCATTTCCTTACTTTCATGTAAATACACTGTTACTGCTCTGTAAGAAAGAAATATAAGTAGTAAGGATTGATTATCCTTATTAGGCAAAGATTCCCTAAGATTTATTGATGTGAGTCTTGAACTCGAAGTACGTATCCAGTATTACACCCATAGATTTTACTCGAGTAATTGCCGATTAGCTTGCGTATGCAATTGCTCCGTTTTCCATTTCATGGTACACATAGTCATGGCACTTTACAAATTTCATGCTGTGTACATGTTCACTAATGCCCAATATTAAGAATTGAGGAAATCAAGGATGATGAGAGTCGGAATAATAATATAAATGCTTATCAATCTCGGGATTTGTACATACATACATATATATATATATATATATATATATATATATATATATATATATATAATAAATTAATGCAATCGTATATTAAATTATTAAATCAGAAGAAAAAGCAAACTAATATATCAAAAAAGCCAAAAGTACAGTACTAATATATTATGGTTGTTTAATTCGATATGTTGTACTATATGTTATATTATACAAAAAATTAAGATGATAATTACAAAATATCAACTTTTAGGCGTATACATTTTAATTTAATTATTGTCATCTAAGTTAGTCTTATTGTTTTACGATTAAATATAGCATCTATAAAATATTAGTTATCATTACGAGAAAAATTTCTTAATGCAATAATTCTTATTACTATATTACTATTGAGTGAGCAAATGTATTTATTTATAGCTTTATCATAAGAAATGTAATTTTTGATTGATTTGATTCTTATAAAATTTCTTTTATCTTATTTATTACTACAATTTATTTATAGTTGCTTTATGTTTCGTACAAAAATTTAATAATTTCAATAGAAATTGAAATGTTGGATTACAAATAAGATGTGATGGTTGCAACTTTTCAATTTATTATATTTTTGTCACATTTTTATAAAGAATATATAATATTTCTTAATTCTATTCCATTAAATAAAATATATATATTAATTATATTATTGTAAACTACATAATTTTTAAGTAAAATGAATTTTCATTCTTTTGATTATAAGCTTAATTATATCATTTTTTCAATAAATTGTTTCTTTAAATAACAGGTTTATTATTTTTAAAATCGTTAAAATCAAATCTCAGTATCAATATTGTAGATATTTCATTATTTTTTGCAATATAATTTGTAAATATTTTTTGAGTTTTGTAAGTTATGAAAATAAATTCTAAGGTTTTCTTCGTTTATAAATAATGTATTTATAAGTAGCATTTGCTATCTGAAAAAAACATTTATTTTATAATTATTCTTTATTAATCAAAGCCATATTCCATTAACGTTATTAAATAATTTGCATTAATTGACATTTCATTAAGAAACTAAATATTAATATTTATCTCTAATAAGTTAGAATCATACCGAAAATTTGCATAATAAATTACTCAAAATTTTTGTAGAAAGTAAGGTTTATTGAATTATGAGATAGAGTTTATTATATCCAATAGTTTGATATCTAAAATTGTCATGTTTATAAATAAGTTCGACCTCTTATACAAAAGATTTTTAACATTAGAATTTAAACGAATTTTTAATATTTAAAATAACTGAATACTTATTAACAATGAATTATTTATTAATAATATTGTTATGTCATCAAGAAACTGTATTCAAGTTTATTGTTATTATTTTATTACAACAAAAATAATCTATAATTGCATAAAGTGCAATGAAATCGTGTTCGGCTGCATAAACTAAAGTTTCGTAAAGTAAAAGAAAAAATATTACCTTTAACACTTAAGCCAATAAAAGAAAATATATGTATATATATTTATATATAAAGTAATTTAATTATGTATGAAGATAAAAATTTAGTAACAAAAAAGTAATACATAGGCCCGCTTCTAGGATCAGAGAAAGAGAAAGAGACAAGGAAAAATTTAAGCCTCTGTAATACCAATTTTAGTTTAGTGTTCCAATTACGTAATGTTATTAATACATTTATGGTGGATCCATGATACATATATAAAAATACATATAACGTAATAAAATCAGACATTTTAAAAGGTACTCAGATGTGATATAGTGAAAGTATTATTGGAATATCAGTTGGTTCATGCCGCACTGTTAGATAGGATGTAAGTGAATGGCGTTATACATTGCCATAATAAATGGCAAATATACAAGAAAGAGATTTAATTTTAACCGCACCCCAAAATTTCTCAATAATCAAAATATTTTATATATACATGAATGTACGTGTGTTATAATTAGGTAAATTTTTTCGCTACAATATTTGGTTTTAATTAAGAAATTTTTTACTATTACGTTTTCCTCATGATTTAGCTTTTTAACATTGTTTTTGCGAAGCAGTAAAAATCTACATCTAATAGAAATGTCTAATATAAAATATTCTATTAAATTAAAAATGCTAAAACTTACATTCTAAATAAAAATTTATAATTACAAAAATAAAAAATTATTATCCGTACATATATCGTTGACTATATTGATCGTATTACAGATAAGTAAACAGATAAGTAATCATAAGTAATTATGATTATATTTTTGACCACGTTATCTCTTGTAGTTTTGTTATATATATATAGTTCTGAAAAAACTACAGCTACTTTTTAGTTGTTTTAATTTCTTCCTTTGTTATATCAAAATAATTAACACTGTTTTCAGAAGATTTAAAACATTCTTTAAAAAATAGTGAAAATAGAAACTGAAAAATAGTTTATTCACAAGTTTTTTATTTCTAAAATTACATTCTAAATTATTATTGTTATTAGATTTAGTAGAAAATCATTTAAATCAATAGTTTACTAATGTGTCATATTTTTGTAGATACTTTCAAAATGTAAAATAATATAATTACAAAAATGAATTTATTATTAGATTTGAACTTCTTTCATACTTAGAAGATATTTAAAGAATACAAAAATATTGCAATTAACTATAATTATTATTAATAATTTTTAATTCTAAGATAAACTGCCACAATTGCACTAAAATTGAATTTATTGAATAATTTTATGTACCTAATTTATATTTAAATTTATTTTATGTACCTAATTTATTCAAGTCAAGAGATTAAAAAGAAGTAATTAAGAAAAGTTAATTAGATACGCATTGCATTGTAACGTAGGTAATAAAAGTATTTTTATTAAAAACTTTAAACAGAATATTTTCTTTTATTATAAATGATGTAATAGCATATTTTTGCCTTTTTTATTTTGCAGAAACTTTGGCTAAACTATTAATTTCAATATAAATTTTAATCAGGTTATTTGAAAATAATTTTTACTTTAGAATTTCAGAAAAATTTTTATTTCAATTAAGTAAAACTTAATTTAATTTGGAAATTCGATTAGAAATATGTTCACTGTAAGTTTAAATGTAAAGAATATTCCGTTTTTCGCGAGATAAATTCTTTTTAATAATATTTTGAGAAAAAATTTCACTTGTTACAAAAAGATAACTTTCAGTGACTACAAAAAGTTTTTTGTTTACATAAAAGAATCTATTAATTAAGTTAAATTTAAACCTAACTTTCATTTCCTATCGAATTCATATTACGTAAAAAGGCAAATCGTTGAATAAAAAAAACGTCGCTTACCAAAATGACAGTTATTCAAGCGTTTGAGATTTCGTTTCATTTTTTTATTATTATTATTACGGTGCCTTCGAGCGATGAGCGAAACGAAAGGGCCTCGAAATCGGGATCACGAAACAACAAAGGATATCGGAAGCCGATAAGGTGACTGACTGCCGACTTTCACTGCTAGGAGCCCATTACACGATCAGTCGCTACTGACCGTACCACCCATATTCCGCCTAACTGTAACTGCGCCAGTGTTGACTGTGACACGATGCCGACAAGTATATTCGAGGCTATAAGTAAATAAGTACATACAAATATACTCGAAAACCTCATATCCGTATATTTTGATTCGTAGCTAGAAGAGTTCATTGAAAAATTAACCTTTAGTGCAATAATAGCCTATTTTCTACGTTGAACGTTTATCCATAATTCTTTCGATTTTCATTTATGCTGCTTGAATACAGTAAAATATTTCACATACTTTTTCACTAAATAGATATTTCACTATTTTTTCGTGTTTTTAATGTATTTTCTTTAACAATTGTAAATATTATATAGAATAAGCCAATATTTTGACATCTAATTATGTAAGTAGCTAAGTAAACAATAAGTAGCTTTTATAGAGTTATTTGCCCATACAAAATTATATTTTTTACTAATTAATTATCAAACATAATAAAATTCCACAATAGAACTATGTTATTCTATGAATTTTAAATTCAGAATAACAGCGCTTTTTATTAAACTACATAGTTATTTGTGATTTATTACTATTTTACGCTATTATAGCTTATTAAATATTAAATATATAGTCATATTTTCAATAAGCTGAAAATTATTTCATTCTCGATTAATACAGTATATTGAAATTTTTTTTCGATATTGTGTTTTGATCACTGCGTGCTAATGCATTTACATTTTTCTTTTACGTTAGTTGTTTTAATTTGTATCTAAAATTTTACGATAATTATTCCGGCTTAATAAACAATCGACTCCTCTTTTTTCCTTTTTTGGTTATTATAAATGTTTATTTTGTTACTTTTAGTGAAATTGACTTGAGCACATTGTACTATATTGAGTAAATTTTGACTTAATTAAAACTGAAAACTAAACCTTTTATACATAACTATGCATTATTTTAACATACGAGTATAAGTAATTAAAATTAATTTTTTAATTTTATATTTCAATGTTTTATTGATTATGTCATTTTTAAAGAAGAATTTTTGATTCTGTAGTTTAAAAAAAAAACAAAATTTGAACATTTTAATGTTTACATTTGTCTCAATTTCAAAAACTTTGAAATAAAATAAAGGTACTAGTAAAAATCAAAGTATACCCATTCACCGTGTACTGGTATATGTGTGCGTTTTATTTTCTTTTAAATATCGTAGACTCACATTGTGTTAACAGTATGTCCGAGGTACACGTGCGTGTGAACAAGCCTCCGTTGGCCCTTGTCTCAGTGTGCGCGATTTTTATTATCTGGCTTCTCGACGGACCGAGTGGCCTTGCCAGTTCGTACTCGACGGCGACAGAAGCGGCAACCTCCTCTCTCGACTTCGTCGGCTATTGTCAAGTACATGAATCTGGTCTCTCTTGATCAGGCTCATGCGCAAAAACCAAAGAACGAACAATCAAGGCTTTGTAATATCTATGCTCCGCTCACTGATAGAGGTGAACAAATGATAGGACAGACCATTCCCAAACTGAAGAATACTCTTCACTCCCAGTGGTGTACTGATATACACACGTAAGCTCGTTTCTTAGAGCTTTCGCAGCTGGGTGAATTTGCGCATGTGCCCGTGCACGTGTATCGCTGTAGAGCCGTGATTGCGTCGAGTGACAAGATCGAATGCGAAATCCTTAACGCCAAACTTCACTTGGAACTGCGTGTCCATATATGCTTTTATCTTGTCACTATTATGATTAAGTTTGCGTGCTTGCACTAAAGGTCATCGGAGGCCAGTGTACCAACAGGAGAATCCTTAAAAAGCTCCGATGTCCTCCTCGGGGAGAACACGCCCCAATCTTCGTGTGCACTCGTTTTTCTTTCTTCGTCTATTTCGAGCGTTAACTACCAAGAAAAGTATAGAGAGAGCGTTAACGATAAAACTACGGCACGTTGCGTTTCGCGTTTGCGATCTGCGCTCGGACTGACTGAGCGCCGTGAGCCGCTAGAGTACCCTCTTGTTCATACGCACCCAAGCGCCGCGCCGTGCCGAGCCAAGTCGAGCCGGTCCTCTCACTCTTCGCCCTGTTCTCGACTACACGCTAACGGTTCTTCCAACAAAACGACACAGATAGATACAGGCATTGAGTCGCTTTCTTTTTATTTTTCTAATGTTTACAATTCATCCATTATCCGTCACATTTTTTCAGACTTTTATAAATTTACAGATTTGGCTGCAATGATTTGTCACTGATAATACAACCCACTGTCTCGATATCACAATAATCGAAAAGATAAATATCTTAGTTGCCTAGTTTAGAAATTTAAAAGAATTTTATTTGAAAATCGAACTTGTAATATTTACAACATGACCGCTTGGCGTAGTTTTAATAATAAAAAAGGAATCCTGTCAATTGTAAAGGATTTCAATTTGACTAATTGTTTTATAAATTTGTAAATGAAAAGAAAGCAATTTAGGTTATAAAAAATACACTATTACTCTGGGTTTTTTTAGAAAAATAAAAAATTCAGTCTTTTAAAAATGTTGACAATGATTTGTTTATCATTTTAGATAATAAATAGACTTTTGAAAAGATACAAATTCATTGTAAATTGGTATAAAATTGAGAAAATTCTTCAGCTGGTAATACATATTAAAAAAAAAAATAGTAATAACATTTTACATATAATAGAAGTGAATTTGTTAATATACTAATCAAACGCTTAAAATTTGAAATTCACAATTTTCGAGTATTTTAAACACAAAAAGATAATTTTATACACTATTCTTTGACAGAGCAGCTGGTAGAAATTGTGTAAATAAACTTTCTATTTTAATAAATGGTAAGTATGTTTTAAAGAGTTTTAAAGAAAAATTTAATTTCTTACAAATAGGAAAAATCATTACGATGAGATCAATAATTCTTATACTATCATTTACACCAATTTTGTAAATATTTTCAAAAAAATCTCGTTAAGTTTTACTAGCTATTCCCAACTATTGGCACCCTACAGGAAATTTTCATAACACAGACTCTTTGTTTTCGAAATTACTCTTTAAAATTATGTCAAATTTAAAAATCTGCAGATTTATTTTATAAGTATATTATTATCAATATTATCAATTATCAACATCAAGAAACAAAACTCTTCATTTTTTAATACATCCAGTAATTCACGCACACCGAAATCAATATTATGGAATTTTTTTTACTATTTTATCAAAAAACAACTGAAATTGAGTTTGAGTTGTTTTATATATAATAGTTATGTATAATAGTTAATTGACATTTTCAATACAAAAAAATCTAGAATAATTTAAAAAAAAAATAAATTTCAAAGTGAGTTTAAGAACTTTTCATTTCCAATGCTAATTATAAAAAGGGTTAAAATAACCAGAAATATCAATATTTAAGATTGTAAAATTAATAAAATAATAGGTCAATAATTTAAACCTATTTATAAATTTTATATTAGAGTCACTTTATTTAATAATTATATAAGTTATAATTTTTATTAAGAAGTAAACAAAATTTCTATCATTGTAATATGTTTCATAGAAGAATGTTAAGATCTTTATGTTTTCCAATTGAATTTTCTAATTCTCACTGACAACATTTATTAGCTTAAATATAATATAATTGCAATATTATGTATTTCATAAAGACTTATTATTTCCATTAACTTAAGATTAAAAAAATAATTTCAATATTTTATTTTTATTAAATCTATTACTTTAATTGAACAAATTGCAATTTGAGTATATGCATGAATAGAAAAAATTACGATTTCATTATAATTTTTCAAATATGATCGTTCATTGATTACACGTTTAATTGCATTCATTTAATATTAAAACGAGATATTAAAATTTATTTAATAATCAAAAATTCGTAGAAACTTTTTAATTATTTTCCTCATAATCCAATAATAGCTATCATGGATATTTGTTTATTGCATTCTTTTCTTAATAGTTCCTACATATTTCTTGCCTGTTATATATATATATATATTATTGCTATTTCTTTACTATTTCTGATTAAACACATATCACTTATATGAGTAAAATATTATTATAATTAGGCTACTTTAAGAATTCTTTTGGTATTCTCTTGTATAAGTTTTACGTACAAGGAAGATTAAAATAGCGTTTTAATAGTGATATCTGAACTAAAATACATAAAGTTTAATTATTTTAATTTGAAACAGGCCAGAGGTTAATAAGGGTTTCTCCCGTTTCTATAGTTTAACAGTCTTCGTCCCGCCGTCTTCATTCCGACTGGACGAGTTTAGACTATCGCCTGAGAAGGATGGATGATAGCTGAAACTATTGTAGGGTTCGTTTAAAGCTACGTTGCAATTAGTTGGTCACCCTGAAAAGGGCGGATCGGTTTGTTGGTTTCTTCTCGGCTGCCAAGAGGGAATATTGTCGAAATCCTCGTTATTACTGCTCTACCCAGTTCTGTGTCCGAATCTTTTCTTCTTCTTGAGTTGCAAAGCTTATCAAGCGAATTTGCGGCGGGATGTTTTCGTCTACTTGTTGATGCGTCAACTATATCATCTTCTCTTCGTGTTAAATCGACGTTGCTTGGTTGGCTGGTAAGTACGGAACAAAAGGAAAATAAAACGTCCGTCGGTGTAAATATCTCATTGATTATTATAATCTATGTTTGTCAATTGAAACTATCCAACTCAAAATCACTTGTTAATTTAATGCTTAAATGATAATACCTAATTTTTTATTTTGTGAATCTTGAGAAGGATTATCTTTAAGCATTAAATACTTTGTAATGCAAAATAGAAAATATTTTTATAATTGTAATTATTTTCTTTCTTTTCTACATATATCATAATTACAAGAACAACGTGGTATAGCTGTCAGGATGTTTCAATACTTAAATAAAAAAGTTACATCCATTAGTCGAAACATTTTTTATTTCTATTATTATTTTTATTATTCTTTTATATATATCTGTAAATCTGTATATTATTTTAACCTTTATTGTTTTATATTATTACTAATTCTATAATATAATCTGCTAAAGTTTAATTTTTATTATTTACTTTCATTAATATTGATTAAGAAAGTATTCTCTGGTTCTCAATTGTTCGATACCTCGAGGCATGAAGGTACTTTTACATACCTAGATATTATAATTAAATTCTTAAAGATATAAGTTTTATGAATTTTTCTTTTCGTTATAACTAACTTCAAACAAATTCTTCATTCCAAATGACTTATCTTCTAAGTGAAGTGTATTCGTATTGTTTAAAAAAAATAAAGACCGATTTAATCGACATAATCCGACTTTTATTTCTATTTATTTATTTTTCACGTGATAATGAGCACTTTTTAATACATTTTAAACCACTGATTCTACAATAACAAGCAGCAGCTTAAATAGTATTTCACCTATTTTTATCAATACTTTTACAATCAATAATTTGTTAAAAAAGTACCTTCAATTTTTTCTTCATCTACAGTTGTAAAAAATGTTTAAATAAATAATTAAAATGCAGAAAATATTAATTTGAGTAATTTGAATCAAAGATGTAATATATATTAATATTTGCTTATTCTGGGAATAAACTGCTGTGTAGACTTCTTAAGCTTTTGTTATATTTTTCGTGACACATTAATGAAATAATGTATCGAACATCCATCTAAGTTTAGAAGAGCTTCTTAGTTTTCCACACATTCAACAGTGGTATTTATCAACCATTCATTTTCAAATAAAAAATACAATATTCTAATGCTAAAGATTTATAAAGCCGCACATTCTTTGTATCGAAATATTTCAGATTTAAAGTAGAAATATTGTAGAGAAGGATTTTAGTATTCTTAAAGATCCCTTTTAACCTATAATGTTACTAGTATAACGTATTAAACAATATTAAGTTTTTTTATAATTTAATTTATATTATTTATAAAAGACACGCTTAAATATTTTTCAAGGCTTCTACATTTGTTTTACATCGGTTTTTTATTAGAAATATTTTTAGAAACATTTTATTAGAAAATACTTTTGCTTTCATACTATTTATAATATAATTGAAAAAAATAAATAAAATTGAATAAAACCAATTTATATTTCCAAGAAAGTACAAAATCTGTGTAGGTGTAATTAAATGATGGTGCGTATAATTCTTCATTTATTCATTGTTAAAATTAGCCTTTTTAAAAAACAAGTATTAATCAATTTCTATAGAAATTTAACTATTTTGTTGAAAGAAAATTAGAGCAGTAGAATGAAAGGAAATATATACAATTATGTACTAAATTTGAATAAACTTTAATAAAATATTAAGTATTTTTTTCTTCTAATTAGTGTTGTGCTTTTATAAATCAAATTTTAAATCAAATTTTAGATAAAAATTTAAAAAATATACAAAGTATAAAGTAAATTACTACCAAAAATTTATAATATTAAAATTTTTTCAAAAAGAGTCAAATTGGAAACGATGAAACAAAATTCTATCCTTTAAATACAATTATTTTTCTTATTCTTAAGATTTCAATTCTAGGTCAAAACAAGTATTTAAAATTTAAAAACTGAAAAAACTATTTTGATAACAATTAGTTATCCAACAAAACTTAATTTAATAATGATAGTATTTCATCGTTAAATATTAGCAATTAAAAAGTATTAACGTAAATTAATAAAGGTAAACAATTATGCTTATTAATATGTATAACGATGCGAGAATAGAAAGAGCATGAGTAAAAGAGTGAAAGAAAACTAATAAAAACCATGTCCTTATTATGAATTTTTATATATATAAATCCGTATTTCTATAAATTTAAATAAAAATATTACAGTGAATTAATCATCCTCAGATTGTAATTAAAAAATATTATATGCTAAAATATGTATTTCTAATTCTAATACTTTTATCTTTTACTTTTATACAAGATTATTTGTAAGGGAGAATGGATAAAGTACTTGTAGAAATTACAAATTCTTGTAGACTACTAAGTAATAAAAATAAAATGAATTTTTTGAAATTTTTTTTATCATGAGCAATATTTAATGACGACGTTTCGTATAATTTACACACTAATGATATAAAATTGATACACATTTAATGTGAATCGCTAATAAGTGCAATTTTAATAAAATTTTCTAATTGTTAAAATATTAAATAGTAAATAGTAAAATATTATATGAAAATAATGAATCATATATTACTTTATAATTTTTATTAATATAAGGAAAAAATGCAATAAATGATAAGTCTTCTAATTCATAAATAATAATGATGATAATTATAATGAACACGATTTTCAATTTTTGTATCGTCTTCAAAAATTTATTTATAATATATTTTAACCATTACATTTTTATTGTCTATTTTGAACTGGAATTTATAACTGAATAACATTTTGTTGTTTTGATTACACTTGTGAAAATATTTTTAAATCATCCATACATTCTCCTACACATGTAGGGTTCGTCAAATGCTTCCATTTTATCTTTGACAAAATCACATGTTTATGAATATATAATTCATACACCGAAAGTTTATCAATAATACAAATTATTTTATCACTCATAAAAAATTTTTGATTCAATTGCTCTGAATACTATCTAAAAAAACATTATAATATAATTTGATATTATCGTAATTTACTACTATCCGGAAATTTTCCTAAAAGCTAGAATAAATTATAAACAAATCTAATCAACACTGCATGATAGAAAAGTTTTACAATCTTGTGATTAATTTATTAATTTCTGATAAAAATAATACAGTAACAATATTGTATTTAAAATTTTAATAATTTTTATACTATAATATGTTTACATAATTTTTGTTCAGTTATAAATTTTATAAAAAATTATTCTGATTTTTATAATATTTTATTTTTTATACTGGAAATTGCATTATTGTAAGTTTCTACATACTCACACTGTAGTTATCATCCATTTATTAATTGTAATGTTTGAAATTTTTTACAGAAATTTTCATGAAACTGAAAAAGAAGTCATTTAAATTTCTATTTTAAAGAAATTTTTAAAAAATAATTTACTTTAGTAATAGTTTCTTCAAATATAAAATTATAATCATAAGAATTTTATTTTATTTTTAAAGTAATTGTCTTGACGAAATGAAATTATTTCGATTAGTCATAAACAAATTTTTTCGAAACTTTCAAAGGATGTTTCTTACAAATGTACAAATGCAAGATTGTATTAAAAAAGTTCACTTTTCTATCGGAAAGATCTTACAACCATCCGTTTAATGCATAAAATAAAATGAGAATTCTAGTGTAAGAACACAAAATTGAACAAAAGCAATATCCTTTTCTTTAACGCTACAACAAGACGTCTATTCAAATTTCTACGTACTCTATAGCAGTTACTCTGACTGATCCTTAAATTATCCAAAGCACCTTCGGTATTCTTACTTGCTATCTTATAAGCTAAAGATTTATATGTGAATATGCAATATCTTACCATAAAGTACCAATAATTAAATATTGTAAAAATTAATAGTTACTAAGTTACTACAAAATTTTATGCTCATATTCACGACTACCTATATACATGAGCATAATTTTCACAAAAGCGAAAGTAATTTTCATCACGAAACAATTATAAAGCACGAGGAGGAGGGAGATGTATTAGTGATAATTATATAGTGTGTAAGTTCCATTTCATTCTCAAGGATTTTCCGTAATCACGAAATCGTGAGAATTAGGCCTACTACTGATACTGTTGTTGATGTGAGCGTTGGATTCAAGATCATGGCAAAGAATCGCGCGGTATTGTTGTACGGCTTTGCGACGTCGATGCACCTGAAACCTACTCTTTTTTCCTATCACTTTCGCCTTTTTTTCAAGTTGAAGAAAGACGTGATTGACTACACCAAATTATTGGCACCAAGAACAGATTCGAGAGAATGAAAAGAATTTTTTACGTAAAAAAATATTATTTGTATAATCCTTTTTCGATAAAAATTTTATAAATTTATTAAATAAAATAAACCATAACATTACTAGTTTGTATTATCTTTTAGTTTTCAAGACTTTAAACGAAATTTTTTTTTTTTAACTACATTTTTAAGTTAGTTAATAAGACATTAGAAGAGAACAAAAGGTTGTTTGATTTAATCTCCTTAAAAAATCTTTTTTATTATATTATTTGTAGTTTCTTTTTAGCTAATTTTAAATTGATTATTTTTCCATACACAGTATTTTTGTAATATATGAATAATATATACATATACGTAAATTATTTATAATAGTATAATAAATGCTCGTATTGTTTCTGCAATAGATCTTTTTTCTCTTTTCATAATTTTTCCAAATAACCATTCACTATTTCCGAACAGTCTGCATATTAGAATATCATCGATCAATTTAGATTCGCTTAGAATAGCTTTAATTAATCGTTTTACAAAATATCACAGAATTCGTATCACCTTTTGTTTACAACCAGAAACTAAATAAATCCTAACGAGAATCACATACGCACATATACACAATCTACGTTCTTTCTTAATCCGAAGTTTGCACGATCGTCTAAAGAGCATTTATATTCATTCTTAATTCTAGGCCGAGGAAAAAACTAATCGCTCCGGTGTCCAGGGCAGGCACGTGTCGCAAAGCTCCTTACATCCTATTGTCTTTCTTGTATTTATTGATATTTTTTTCATTTTTTCATTTTATTCCCGGATTCACAGTTAAAACGTACCTAAATGCGTAGACGATCGATCAAAATCTTTTGTTACGCATAGAGTGCTATCTTCCAGATTATGCATAATAACATTGATTAATGCGAAACGAAATTAATGTCCGTCAATGAATGTCAGGTCGCAAGCGAATCAGATTTATAATCATTTCACAAACTCATCTTTGCATCGTCGATGTATGCCAATTATATCGTTTGTTACATCATTAAAAAAATAGTCGGTCGACACGAATTGTTTTATCGTTATCACCAAATGTTTCTTGGAATGTACTCAGTTTACATTTGCCTTTTTATATGCAATAAAATTCTCTGCACTAAGCTTTAAGTAAAACGGTACACATAAAATACTCTCTCCCTCTCTCTATTTTGCGTTTTTGATACTTGAGAAAATTTATTATATGGTTTTTTAAATTCTGCGATGCGTGAAAATGGCAGAAAGTAAGAAGCATTTCCGAATATTGTGAATTATTTCTGAAAAAGGCAAAATACTATAGAGTCAAAAAAGAATATATTTTCTGTGTATGGTAAAGATATTGTGAAAGAAAAAAATTTTTTTTAAAAAGTAACGATTTTAGAATTGTAATTAATTATAATATATGGTATTATTGACCATGTATTTTGATATTACGATTTATATTTCGATACATTCATGTAGATCTTTGCTGTATGCAGTTTTGATCGTACTTTTAGTAAAACTTCAAAACATTTGATAAGAATATCCTTTGATTTTCTAATCTTTATCAATTTTATTTGATTCGTATAATAAATTTTGATTTTTTTATTATTTAAATGCATTTTGGTATTCAATAAAGTAAAATATACAACAATATTAATTTTTTTTTAAAACGAGTAGTAAATTTAGAAAAACATTTTTTTTAACTTTAGCATAGTTATGCATTTAAAAATATCAGATATTTAAAAATATAATACTGCCTGTTTTAATTCTGCTTGATTTATTCGATTATGATTATATTAAATTTTATTTGAAAATTAATCTTGATCCTTTAGGCTATCATTTAAAATAAATATCCTTGCTACACTATTCGTTGATTCTTTCTGTTTACTTATAATGCTCTTTAGAAAATATGTAGAATTTGGTTATCTTATAAAAAGATTTCTTAGATAAAAAAATTTTTTTGCATTTTATCTTCGATTAGTTTTTATATTCAAACTTCAACATTAAATTAAATTAAATTAAATTTATTTATTTATTTTTTAACATTAAATTCAATCTATAATTTTCTTCCTAAAATGTATTTCGTTGCGATATATCTAATAAAGCTAATAGTTACTTAAGGAATATTTGTCATACATGAAAATAATCACCCTCAAAAATGGAAATTATTTAGAGACGATGTCCTGATAATCTACTTATAACAAATATACGTTCGCTAAGCATTAATTAAAGAAAGGTATATTAATAATGAAATAATGTACTAGTACTGTACGTCACATAGCGTCTCACAGCCATAATTGGCTACTGACGCTGCATCAACCTTGCCTTCTTGCTAGATAATTGAAAGCGCAATGGAGGGGATGGAGAGAAATGCACGCATACGCGCACTATAGTGAAAGCTTGTCCCTATTCTCTCCTATTTCCTTCCTAATATCTCATCTATTCGGATTGTTCGCGCATGATTTCACGCGGCATGCGCTTCCAGGCTCAATTATTATTTGCCTTTCCTTCCTCGTTCCATGATCTTAATCTCATGTGAAGTGCACTGTACTACTTTGCCTTTCTTTTCTATCAGCTACGATAATTATCTTTCGACGTATCGACAAAATAAAACGTGAGAATGCTTGTAAACTTGTTTTGATTGATCATTAGGTATTGTAAGAACTCTTAGTTAAGAATAGTACGCTACCTTCTTTAATTCTTTAATCCATCTGATTTATATATAGTTGATAATTTTCAGGAGTGTAAGAAATATTTAAATTAATCGATGATTACAATGATGGACAAACAGAGGGTTTTACAATTCTCGTGCAATATGAATTGATTGGATGAAAAAGCATAAAACAAGAAATTTTTCACAAATAATAAATTTTACAGGTATAATTTAACGGTTAAATCAATTTATTATACTAAATTAATCTGATCATATTAGATAAGTAGGAAAAAGTATAAAAAGTACTTTTCATAAAAAAATATAATGCTCACAGTTATTATTTATAGTTATGTAAATTATACTAAAATACATAAATTTGTTATTTTTATTAGTTATTTGGCTTGAGAAAAGATTAATAATAAAGTTTAAATTTAAAAGTTCTAAATATATCAGTCATTAAACAATAATCAATTTAATTATAAAATTAAATTATGAAATACACATAAAAATATGCATAAAATTTCATATTTCATACTGTTATACTATGTCAGATTTATTTTCTGTTTATAAACCTTTTTTTCACTTGTTAAAAAATCATTTCATATTCAATATAAATTTTGTGAGAATTATAATTTTACATCTTGTTCTAAATGTATCATTTTAGCAGAATTCATTAACTGTTTTCATTGGTTAATTTATTACTTGTCTAGTAAAATTATAATTAAATTATGATACATATATTAGATTTAAATTTAAAAATAGGCTCTGTTGTATGGTATGATAGAGCTAATAATGCTTATCGGGGTTTTTATCTGAAGGTTTTTAGCTTGCTGGTAACAGACAAATTAATGAATTCAACTATTTCTTTTGAGTTTATGAAGTACTTTATTTATAATGAAGTAAAATTCAGTTTACTAACATGAAGACGTAGAAGGTACTTCATGCTCCCTTTTTATTTTTCTCCTTAATGCGAGACCTAAGATAAAAACATGCACGTGTGCAGGTGATCGTTACTTGTTTTTTTTTACTCTCGCGTCAGTTCCGTTGCGGATTCTGCACTGTTCACGGACGCCGCCCTTCCATATCTCTACTCACCATCGTACGTCAAGATTTTAATCCATACGTTTTATCATAATATTAGAATTTATTTTTTTTTACATATTTTTTCCATTAAAGCCGATTAATACAAACAATAAAAAATTAAATATTTAATATAATATATGATTTATTAATACAAATTAATTTAAAAGTAATTAAGACAATTTTCTTGGAAAAGAAAGAATTACTTTAGACCGTAATTATTTATATGAATAAATTTTCTTAGTTGGATTAATTATTTTATATAACTTATTATTAATAACTTATAATAATGTTATAACTTATTTTCAATACCTAAAATTACTTGTATTTGAACACTTTCTAATATATATTTTAATACCACTACAAAAAATTTTTTCTTACCTCTTAATTAGATAATCGTTAGATAAATATGACACTGCTTATTAAATGTATACAATTCTATAAAAAATTTTATAAAATCAATTAGGCTTTTTAAAAGCTTCATTATATTATAAAATTATAATATTGAAAATAAAACAAATTATATTTTAATAATATGCTTGAAAAATGTACTTGAAACTTGAAAACTAAATAATAATGGTTGTTTTTAAATATACTATATTAAATATATTAAACATATTTAGAAATTTAACAAAAATAATTGTTTTATAAGCCAAGCGTATGTTAAATGTATTAGGTTAATATTTATATTCTATACATCGATTAGAAAAAAATTAATTATCTATAATTGTAAAATACAAATTTTATTGTTATGATTAATTAACAGAATCAAAAGTTTGCAATGTTGAAACTCCAACGAAAAATGAAATTTTTAAACCTGAAATTTCTGTTAAGAAAGTACTTAAACCATTCAATTACTATATAAAATTAATAAAAACATAGTTTTTCTGCAAAACTGTCCCCAAATGCCACCGCGTTTAGAAAATGAAAATAATAATAAAAATTACTAATAAAAAAATCTATAAATAAGCAAAATTTCAACAGAAATTAGATTCTGGTTATAGTTAACGTTTATTTAAACAAGCTTGCATTTATACACGAATACTTATAAACGTATTTAAATGTAAAGTACTGTATCATTATAATTAATTTTTGTCAAATTAATATTATGTATGTATATAATGTGAGAAAGAGAGAGTGGGTGAGAGATTAAAAGCAATAAGTTATAATCCTTAGAATTGTATATTATTTTTTATTATAAACAATTCGCTATTTATTAAATTTCAATTAATCTTCAAATATTCAAGCGTATAGAGAATTGTCTAAAAGCGTGCATTGGTGATTCTAATGTTACACTTTTTTTACATATTAGTGAACTCCAAGTAAATTTGAGATATTTGTTTAGAAAATATAAAGAGACGTTTCTCCGCTGCAAAGTCATAGAGTTACACTGACAACTTGGCAAAATTCAATATTCAATGAAATCTTTCTATATATTCATAATGTATGTGAATGATATCTGCCAAACACTTGAAGAAGTGTCCGATTGAAATCTTGGAGACAGGCCAGCGTATGTAAAATTTTTAAATGTTGAATTTATCTAATATGCAAATCAATATTTATATTTTTATTTATTATTAATGTTTGTGATTAATATCTTTCATAAACGTAAATGAAAATTGTTAACATCTAACTGCTTTTCGATATTTTCAATCATAAATAGAATTTTGAACTTTTCGATAAGCGAAAAATTCTTAACGAAATCCGATCGTGAACTGTCAAAATTTGCTGAAATCATCAACTAAATCCATGAGGTGAAAGGATAGAGAAGAAGTCGCCTCTACATCCACGACTATGATATTCTTGAATACGGTGTTGATCGTCAATGATATAAAAAAATGCAGTTGCAATCTGCATGGAACTGTGAATCTCGTCAACACCTAAGAAACCGATCACGAATCTGCAGCAACAGTTATAACCAGAAACAGCCACATTTTTTTGGATTGATATGAACAGAAAAATTCGCTATTACGAAAATGCTGACATGGTGTTTTCCCAAAATTACGTATGCCTGAGTTAATGGAAGAGCACAATTACGTTTTATATGTAGCTAATGGCTCGCAATCTCGAGGTAGCCTAGTTATAAATTAAAATTTTCCTATACAGCATTTTTCGTATGTGCTTTATCAAACACAGTTCTCAACATTTCATCGGAACAACTCCAAAACTACTTGTGTTCAGCCGGATCCGTATCTTACACTCGAAAATAGCAAGAGATGAAATCGACCTATTGTTCTAACAAAGTATTATCCACTTATCACAAAGTCAATGATCGTCACCAATCCATCTGACACCCAAAAAGAACGATAAGATACGACTACGTGGTGATTACCGAATGCTAAATGCTCGTGCAAAGTCCTTTACCTCAAAGATCTTACTTAAAGTCTCAGCGATAAACAAATTTTTCAAAAATCGATTTAATAGACATGTACCTGTAAAAAAAAATATTAATCATAGCACTTGAACTATTTGAATACGTATTTACGTGTGGTGTCCGTAACGCTAGCCAAACTTTTCAACACTTTGTTGACAATATTACTCGAAACTAGATTCATTTATATTTTCACAAATACTTCTCTGTTTTCTCAGAAAATGAAGATAAATACATGAAACATGTATAAAAATTATTCGAATGTTTAAGTAAATATAGTTTTATCAATGCATCTAAATGTACCTTCGGTATCAAAGAAATGAAGTTTCTAGAGTTTTCTGTGAATTGCATAGACATTTAACCGATGACAACACGTAAAATAATCGCTAATTTCCGAAACCTCTAACGATACGCTAATTAAAACGATTTTTCGATATGACTAAATGACTTATTTTATAATCGTTTTATACAATCGGCTGCGAGACAAATAATAGCCTTAAATAACTTGTTAAAAAAGCCAAAAGCGGTTGTTAGTAAAGCTTTCTTTTCTCTTCAACGTAAGTACAAATGCCTAATAATACACCAAGCAAGTAAACATTTTAAATACAGGGTCGTAAATAGCGACTTCGCAATATGCACTAACTACAAATCTTTAATCTTTGCTTTTTGTCAGAAACCCTCTAATTTTCACCGCGACAATTTCGCTATCTTAACTTTATTAAATAGTTTGTCACGAACGTAAAATACATTTAAAAAATAGTACAACAATACAGCTGACTGTCTGTCGCACATAGAATCATTAGCCTTTGTATTCGATCATAAAACCTTAATGGAGGAATAAAAAAACAAAGACATCGAACTAAATAACACATTAAAATCACCGAAATTAACCTTCTTGAAACTCAAGTTGATTAACCTTTCTGAATACAAGGCCGGTTTATATATACGATAATTTTATGTACAACGCGATACGATCATTCGTACGAAAATTATGCCTTCCATCGTTTTTTCCATCCGAAAATCCTTGCTCTTCAGACAGAAGCACCAACCACCGTAGATTTTGAGGCAAAAACTATTATAAAACCTCTCGCACCAACGCAGATTTATCAAACTTTGTACCTGAATAAATAACCGTAGAAATAGTAAATAGGCGCTTATTTTAAATGATACAACAAATTTTTATAAATGCAGATAAAATTTAGGATCTTGTATTAATACTTTATAGATACAATAAGTGCATAAATATAATTATAAGTATAAAAATGACTGTAAGTAATCAAAAAATGCATCGATGAACCTTTAATTATTTATACATTTATTTTAAAATTTCTTATAAAATGAATACGCGAGTGAATTCAATTTAATAATTAAATTACCTTAACCTATTTAACCTAATTAACTAATAAAAGTTATAAGTAATAAAAACCTAATTAAAACCTAAATCTATTGATTATATTTGAACCAAATGAAAATTGTTTTGTGTAAATATTTTTTAACCATTTTATACAATTTTTATACTGCTTTAAACGATTTTTTGATAACAAGTCGAATAAAAAAATTTGATAACGTTATTATTAATAGTATTAATAGTGACTTATTTCTTTTTATAGTAGATCACAATAATAAAATGTATTGTACATTTCATTATTTATAATATAAAAATATTTTTTAATTCATTTTTATTAAAATAATTTCTAAGTTTATTAATTAAAATTAAAATATAAAACTCAACAAAAAATATGTAAATTTATACTTTATTATAAAAAAATTATAAATACATATCTTCATTTGAAAAAAAAAACCGATTAGAACTAAATACAGATACTTACCTAATCTTCCAATTTTGTTACACACTCAAATTATCAAAGATAATTTGTTCAATGCAGTTATTCTAAAGACAATATTTTACATCATATATAAAAAAGTTAAATAATACAGCTCTATGATTTATGATATAATTAAATAAACGAATTATGGTTTATCCATTTAAATTAATTGAGGAGCCTGATATGACATTTATATATTTTTTAAAATAACATTCATTTATGAAGAAATTATTTAAATATCTGTTTTGAAGAAACTTAAAATTTGCAATGTCTAAATACTGAACATATTATAATATACATCTATAGTTTTTATGTACATTCATACTCTAAAAAATTTATATTAAGCAGCTATATACTGAAACGAAATAAATTTTTAGAGCAGAAAAATTTCCTTTATCACATCCGATACCAATATATGCAGTGATAACAGTCGGTATAATAATAACAGTGTTGGTTGAATCTCTACATTGTACCTGTATTGGGACGGGTGAAAGGTGCGAGGCTGATGTGAAAAGTTAATTCGAGGCAAATTTTCTTTTGCTCTTAATCAGAATTCCATAAGGCAACACAATCGTCAAACTACTGTGAACGAAATTACAGAATGTTGATAGTTGATATCTGCGGATGTGTACGTAAAAACAAATTTTTTCTACGAAATACGCAAAATTATGATGTCAATAGCCAGAATTATTTCGAGGAAGGGAAAACGTATTGATTGATTGTTTGATTAGGTTGTTTCTTTATACCTTAGAAATTATACATCTCATTTATGAACAATAATATCCCTAATAAACAAAGAATTTAATTTTTACAAAGTTTCTTAAGACTAGTGACTAATATAAATTCAGCTCGCAAGGTCATACCATAATTTGTGTAACATTATAAAGTAAAAAATATTTTCAGTTTATTTATTTTTATTTGATACAGAAAAATGGGTTTTAATAAGAAAAAAAGCTACTGCAGAACGTATTTATACGCCGCCATGGAGTATTATGAATTTACGAACAATTTGAATGAATTGTTAACATTTTTCCACCTTATAAGTATAAAATAAAGTTGCTGTATAAAATTAATTACTTGCGGTATTGTTTTAGACTATATAATTCGTTTATCTTGTTGTTTAACGTTCTCTCATTAGTAGATTTTATTTTTCAAATTAAAAAATTAAATTAATTTTTTATTTATTAATTTTATTGATAGTGGTAGGATTCATTAATTTTGTACTATCAATTTCTTTAATCATTGCTTTAAATAATTAACACGAAAGAAAACATTTCAAATATTTTTTATCAGAAATATCCAATGTAACGAAACAAGTTTTAATAAAAGACGCTTTGTAGTATTATATGTTGGTGTTAAATACTAAATAAAATAAAGTAATATAGGAAGAACTAAATTGAAAGAAGCAATCATGATGTAGATAAAATTGTATTATTGAAAAGAGTCAGTAACTGCGTGACCTACACGTCGACAGTTTGAGAAAATCTAAAAATTTCAAATGAAAATTTCTTTTAAGGAGTTTATTATATAATAATAGAGAAAAAACTATTCTTTAATATTCATCAGAATTATTGTTATTATCGGTATTAATCACTGTTCTTGAAATTCACTATTTCAAATTTATATAATTATAATTATTGCATAGGATTACACTTTATCTACTACTTACACCAAGTGTATTTATTAAAAAAATGTTCCAAAATTATTTTTTTCTTTCATACTATAACGAGAATGATACTATGTTACTCTATACCATTGAGTTTCGAAAAAGAGTAAAAATTAATAAGTTACGAAATTTTGTTTTAAATTTTCCTTCGAATCTGAATTTATTAATTATATTCTTACTCTCTCGAAAATAATTTAAAAAATGTTATATTACATGATTTCTAAATTTTTAACGCGCTTTACGTAATGAGTTATTTTTTAAATAGTTTTTTAATCTAATACTTTCCATAATAATATTTTCTTAAATTACAAACAATTTTATTTATTAGAGCATACCTAATCATAATTTAACATCTGACATCAAATACCTATATTTATATAAATAGCTAGTAAATATAAGTGTCACATCTTGAAAGGTGCCACATATTCAGTTTTAAATCTATGCTGTTACGCGGATTAGCTTAAGATAGAGCAATAGTCCTAGCTTGACTTTTTTTATATGATATTTGAAATTGTACTTTATTCCTCACGGGAATAAAAAAAGATTCGAAACAGTAAGGTTACTCCGGTGAAACCGAAGCGTACGAATATACAGAAGTAATAAGAAAAAGAATTTCTTTCAATGAAATAAAATGAACAACATTGTTAATGTGAATGAATATTTTATTATTTCGCTATAATTTTGTATGGGTTATTAAACTTATTTATTGTTAAAAAAATATTCTTTTAAAAGTAAGAAATGCGCATTTTAAAACGAGTGTGCATGTGCTTACTAAAAAGCGTATACGAAGGCATTAATACAAATTAGTACAATTTCTTAAAACCCATCTTTCTCTAATATTAATTGTTTTATTTTTAATTTACTTTAACGCTAATCAACTATTAAAACAAGTATCTCATTAAGTATCTCTTACAATTTTAAAACATAAAGCTGCAAAGGAAAAGACATGTTGAAGCAATTTATGTTTTTTTACTATTCTTTGTCATCTTCATAGACACGTATCACAAATGATAATATTGTTATACAGAAAGCTGCAAGAGCCAGGTAAACATTAATTCTTATTAAAATATTTAAAAATGAAATGATAGTTAATTTAAAAAATTTAATCAATATTGCTGTCTACAAATTGTTGTTAAAAATATAAAGCATTTCCGCTGTCACAAGTCAACGACCAAGTTTTTCGTTACGTATTATATCATAGAATAGACAAAGCGCGCTTGGCGGCTTTTCGAAATTGAACCATGGGAAGTTGGCAAATTCCAGTGGCTTCGCCTGGGCGCATAATGCAATACGGGTACTTGAATCACAAGGCGTGCTCTTGTGCACAGAAGTCCATAGCTTTGGTACCTTTCTTATTTAAGCGAACTGTAGAAAAAGAGAGCAACAGTCTGGCCACGCCCTGGCTACGTAGCCGAGCTCCGAAGTAGCTCACCCTTCACCGCTCCGATCTTGAGCGTCGTACGCGACTGAGACTGACAAAACTACCTTCGGATAAACTGATCTTGACTGTATATATTCAACAATAGATGGGCCTTCAACGCAAGAATCAGCGAAAAAGTTGATCCTTAACTGAAGAGAGATTTTCAAAGTCCTTATCTAATGCTTTATTCTTTAGCGAAATGTATTTTGGTTTAACAAAAGACTATCTGATAGTTCAGGTTCTTTTTGGCATTTCGGAACAATATTGGTAATCGTGCACCGATCATTTAAAGTTTCTATTATTTTTAGTTTCTATTTTTAGTTTTATTTTTACAACGAACAATTTATTAGACTAGCTGAGTAATAAAATGGTTTAATTTGAGATAGAATAATACCATAATTCTTTAAAGCACAAGTATCATCTGTATCTATTTCAATAATTACATAATTTTTCTTTGTTGAGTTGAGCTTACAATAAAAAAAATCCATTTAGAAATCACAATTATTTCCCTCTCTTGTTCCCTATCACTTGTTGTTTTGTATGTCCTTTAAACTGCCAAATTTATTTCTTCTATTTAATCAAATGAATTCTATTGAAAATTTGAACCATGTAGAAGGAAAATATTAAAAAAACTGTGTGTTTAAAGAAGAAAAATAAAAATAAAAAAAGGGTTTATGATATTATTTGTTACTGAGAATAACAATATTTTTGCTAATTTTAAATTAAATTGACGATTAAAAGCATTTCTCAATTACAAAAAATATTTATCTAACTATAATTATAGTTTAAATGAGTGTAATCTGTTAATGATAACTTATGTTAGATTTAAGTAATATATTACTCTCTCAGTTATTCATATTTATAACTAAGCAATTGTTAAATCATTTATAAATATGATTTTTTCTATAAATACAAACTTTCAATTTGAAAGTCTGATTTTTTTTAAAGCAGAATATCGATTTTTTAAACACTTTTACTTATTAGTGACCAAATATTATGACGACATTTTGCGTATGTATGGTTTTTAAAAATCTTGTTAAAAATATAAGATTCATATTTTATCAGTAGAGCAACGTATAATGGGCTTTCAACGTATGTATTTAACTTTTTTGTAACGAAAATGTTCATATTTTATCTTCTAAGTTTTTCGTCGATATCGTCTCATTTTTATTTTGTCCATTACTTATTAAGTTTTATTGAATGCATTCGTTTTTACGCTTCTGTCTCGAAATTAGAACTTGTGACAATCGATAATGTCTAGAATTACACATTTTAACTGAATGAATATTGACTTCTAAATTTACCGAATAAAAATGCTACTCTTAAATATTCATCTCTCACTCAGGTATAATTTTTTAAATTATAATTGATGCTATTTAATGTAATATCACGAGTAGAACCCCTTTAATTTCAAAGTACGCAAAATTACATTTTTTAAATAAGATAATAAACTGAAATGAAAAAATGAAAATATTAAATTTATTTACATTTACCTTTATAAATATACCTCATAAAAATATTCAAACTAAAAAGAAAAATGTTTTCTAATATCAGTGCTTACGTATCTTAAAACATTACCGTTTATAGAAAAAATATAAACAATTTCAAATTGCCATTTTGAATAAAAAAAATTGGCTTTTCTCGTTTTATAGTATAGTTTAAAAAGTTATAACAAATCTAATAGAAATTATTTTTTAAGTATAGTAATTAACTTCATGAAAGTATTAATTATTTCAATTTTTTGTATTTTTACAATATTTTTCTTACCGTCATTATCAGAATCAAATCTTTATTATAATAAAAAATTATTAATCAACTCTACCAGATACGAGTTTATTAATATATCGTTATTAATAAAGGATCCTATACTTAGATATTGCTTCGATATTATAATAAAATTTATTGTAACTTAAAAATTATAATTTTCTAATTAGCATTATATATACAAGATACAAATAAGAAATACTTTGTGTTAAATAAATATACAGAAAAATTTGTGTTTAATTTCGTTTAATAGCTTACATATAAATTGCCTTTACAGTTTTTTGATTAGCAACTGTCTATATGAAAGAGACACAAAGTCAAATGCTTCTATAAATTCCACACTAGTGCAACGCCAGCACTGTCGCTGTTCCGCCCCGTTACTTTTAATCTTCGGTACCTTAATCAACCTTTTTTAAGAAATGGTTTCGAATATGATTAATATTATAAATACAAATACAAACACTAAAAAATTAAATTTACACTAAACAACAATAAACAATATATAAATAAGAAATGCAATGTAAATACAATATATTAAAAGAACAAAATGGAAGAAAATAAGCGATAGTAGCATTGGAGTAAAGTCAACCTATTCATCTGCATTTCTAATATTCCTAAATATTTAATAAAATTAACGTAATAGTAAAGTAGACAATTAGAAAATAGATAATACAAGCTAGTCTATTTTATGGTAATAAAAAAAATGATTTTTCTTTAATAAAGTATCAAATTGACTTTAATCGATTAAGATTACGTTATAAATTATTATATTATTCTGGTTTTTCTAAAGAAATTAAATCAGTTTATTATGCTCTATTAAAAATAGGTATTATGTGCATTCTCCTGTAAAATAATTTATTTTTGTTTTTAATTATTTTAAAAAGTTTTTAAAGATAATTATATAAAAATTCTTTAATAGTGTATTCAACATTCTTATTATATGATTCAAAAATTCACTTTCAAGTTTTATTTTGTTCATAATTTATTATACTTTCGTACTACAAAATTTTTTTTAATATTGCTAAGTCTTATTGGTATTCAGTGACCAATACATCTCAATTATTATAAATAAAATACAAACAAAATAATCTTGTTGCATAAAATTAAAAAATATAATATAAACCTTGTTTAATTTAAATCATTTCTTTTTCAATTTTATATACCTCATAAATATAAAAAATATACATCAATATGAAATATAAAAAAAATTATATATTTATAAAATATCGCTTAATAAAATCATGAAAATATTGAAAAGCATTTGACACAGTTGTACTATTTTTATCCTAAATTTATAAAAGATTAAAAAAAATACTTTTAAAATAGAAGGTAAAGTATAAATATGGTTTATAAAGTATTATGAGAAATATATTTTTCTGATAAATATAAATAATATATTTTAACGCTTTCCAAAAATAATCATATTTATTAAGTTATAAACAGAATTTCTAATAAATAATAACAACAATAATAACTTAGTTCATTGTGCATATGTAAGAATCATATCGATTTTAAACATCTAGTTGAAATTAATAATTATAAACTATTAAAACAAATCGAAAAGATAAAAATTAGAACCATCTTGTAAGATGCGAAGCTAAAAAAAATAAGCCAATAAAACTATCATTAAAATTGAAAACTGTTTTCTTTTTTCAAAAAAATAACAAAAAAGAAAAATTCGCAAATATGATAGATAATTCATTTGTATCCTATATAGTGAATTTATGAAAATACCCCACAATAGTTCTCTTCCGTTATGCAATTACAATTACTACGAATTAGAAAATCGGAAAATTTAATATCTGTTAAATGATTCTTGAAAATTCGTCTACAATATATTTATATATGGTGTTCACATAAGTATAAAACATTCTTAGAGGCTCTTGTACATCTCTTATAAATTGTGTAATGTTTGTAAAATATAAAAAAATTCATAGATACACATTTGTAAGTTTTCATTCGTATTGTAAGAATTATTGTGCAGCAACAATTATTTAGATAGTGGATTTACATAACAAGAAATTGTAACTAAGTTAAATATAGTTATTTGTAAGATTATGGAACTACTTTACATACAAATTTACTTATAATTTACGTATGAATAAATAACAAATTCACTAATGAATGAATAAAATAACTTTCCTAAATTTTTGCTATATACTGTAGAGTGCAGTACTAGTGTCGTAAAGAAAGTCAGTTACTTTCATTTTAACTTTTTTATCGATAGTATATATAAGCTTATATAGGCTGCTTTTATAATATAATATATATACAAAAAATGAGGAAGCAGTGTTACGCATATACGTGCTAAAGGAAATCGATATTCTTTATGCGCAGCAAATTTTTTCTCCTTTTTTGCGCACAAATGCTTTGCTTTTCGGAACAAAGTAGTTTAAAAAGTTCTTACATACGTTTAATCTACGATCCTGATGCAATTCATACTGTGATATCTCGGATTTTTCGTTATTAATGCGCTCTACATAAATTAAATATTCAAATCATCTTTCTTAGACGATAAATTCCATGCGTTATGGCATATAAGGCATAATTGGTGTATATAAGTTGGTGCGTATAAAATTCTTTTGTCTGCTACAATTTATCAGATTTCTATAAATATTTATTAGGGAAAATTATAATTTATTTCATACTTAAATTTCTTTACCCCTTCTTTATTTATAGAAAAAAATGGTTTACTTATATTTTATATAAATTCAATAACCAATTTCAATTCATTTAGTTTTATACATTTCTTTTTATAAATACTAGATCCAATTTCGTATAATAAAGAAATTTGCAATATATGTAGTAAAAATATCTTGTCTTTTTATTAACCTAAAATTTAAATGAGCATTTTTAAAAGTATTGGTTTTGAATACATTACTTATTAAAATTCGAAATTTTTAATAAAAACGTAACTCTAATAACATAAGTAAGATTATAGATAAATATGAGTTATAATATTTGGGGTAATCTATAGATAATAAACTGTTTACAAATAGCGATCAAATTGGAATCTAAAGAAAACTATTTTTATTATTACTCAATAAAATAAATAAAGTACTCATTATTTATTATAGTGATAAAACAAAAAAATTATACAATATTATACTACGAAAATAGTTTATTGCAATAAACTGTATTAGATAATATATCTTACAAAAATGTGTACATTTTATTTACATAAAGTAAACGTTTTTTTATTTAATTTAAAAATTTTCTACATTCAGGGCCTTACAACTTCTTATTAGAATTAAATCTGTATTAAAAATGAATATAAATATTATAAAAGTTCAAAAATATATATACAAATATTTAAACAGTAGGATTTGCTAAATATAGGCTATCTATTTAAACATATAAGTATTTATTTTATATTAAAATATAAATTATATAAGATCAATTAGTTTCTATTAGTTAAAAGTAAAAAATTGATTACATTTTAATAATAAATTGTCAGAAAATAAAATTAAAACTGATAATATTGTGGTTAAATTGGACTATTTAATGTATAAAACATAATCACAACACTAATAATTAATTAAGTTATTTAAAATTAAATAAAAGTCTAACTATTAATTCTTGTAAACATCTCCATAAGATAATCGAAATAAATTTTTGTAATATTTATCAAAACTAGAATAACTTTATTTTAAAAAAATAATATTTCTGTATATATGACTCACTATAATTTAATAAAATTAAAGTATAAGATTTCACTTAAAATTTTGCAAAGTATTTCTACGTTCTCCTTCGATTTTTATTAATTATAATTATATAAGTGTAATTAAACTACGAATTACTTTTAGAAATATTATGTTACGATAATATTATTAAAAATCTTATACAAAACATATTTAAAGCAAATATAGTATTGAGACCAAATCAGAAGTAGGATTTAATGAAAAACAAAGAAATGAACCACATTTTAATTCTGATTTTCAATTAAATTACACGTGAGTTATTCGATATGAGAGCGATATACAATATTTCATATTTAACATAGAAAAGTAGGAGTACGTGTTGATAATGACTATATTTATACTACATTAAACCAGTTTCAAGCTAACAAAAAGGTCAGATCACAACGCCTGCTTTTATAAGAGGCTATTCCTTGTTATATGATGTTAAATCGGTACGCAGTTGTTTATCTCAAATACGTTATATTCAAAAAGGCATACCTTTTCTGCACCTATTTACAAGGTTATTTCGTACATTTATGATAGCCTCATTAGATTCATCGTCGTTATACTGTGATTAGCAAACTCGGTACGTGACTAATAATAAAAAGATGTATAAAAATGGAAAAATGGATCAATAGATACATAAAAAATTGAAAGAACGTAAAGAAGATGCACAAATCGTGCCTTTGTACTATCTGATTATTAATCTCCGAAGCTATAGGCATGTAATGGAAATTTGCGTGCGAAACATCGGAACTTTCTACAAAGCCGCAACTAGGCTGCCACTCTGCTGTGTATCATGAATCTTTACACAAATATTACTGAGATAACTTCTATCAGAAGTGTAACTGACCTACAAATAATTTTTTTCGTGTAATAGCAATACGTACTGTACCTTTTTAAAGAATTTGATGAGCTGCTTGATTAACCTCTAAGTTTATGAAATTTTCTAGTTGGATTGATTTCTTACGAGATTCATTTTTTCCAAAATATTGCAATCATTTTGATTATTGTAATTTCTTAGATATTTCTTTTTAAAAATAACAATTATAATAATTTCTTCAAACATTTTATAAAGTATTTTTTAAAAAAATCAACTACTTTTAATAATTTTGTAGTTTTATAATATATATGCATTCTAAACTTTTTTCATACTAATTAAAAAATAATCATACATTAGATAAATATTACTTAAGTAAAGTATAATATGTATAATTACTTAAGTATAATAAGCTGTCTAATATGTCGTAAACTTCAAATGTTAGACTAAATTTACATCGTTTTTAAAATGAGAAAGCACTGAAATGATTTTGTTATATATATCAAAACTATTTAGGAAATTTCTTTAAAAATTGAACCAGTTTTTCATAAATTTCATAGTAAAGATTTATGACTACATTGGATGTTAAATGATTTAAGAAGGTAAAAGTTTCTTACTGTAAAAATATCAATATGTAAAAGTGAATATTTTTTACGTATATATTGCTAATTGTAAAAATTTCAATAGTAAATTCAATAGTAAGAATCACTTATTTTTTAGTTAAGTATATTTTTATATTCAATACGGTATAAAATTAAAAAAAAAACTTTTTTTTAATCGCGAAATTCAGTTGATATTTCTTAATGATTGCATTAAAAGAAATTAAATTTAAATAATGGTATAATAATTCAATTTATAAATTGAATGTTATTAAAAACCATGAATAATTAATACCGTGTCTAATGATTCGTAAAATAATTATTGATTTAAACGATATATAACTTAAGTACAATGTCGTAACGATAATAGACGATAAAGAGTCTAAATGCACGTGTCTGAACGTTAGATCTTTACTTTAATGCACTATAAAATCACTAGTATGAAACGAAGTAAATAATAGTATGACTAAGGCATTTTTGTCTTAAGTATAGAAACTCAATTGAGGAATGTTCTGATAATATCTTCTATTATTAAATCACACATAAGATATCTCGAATTTAAAGGAAAAAAGTACATATCTTCGTGGAATAAATTTTCGTATTTCAGTTTGAAAGCATTACAAATCCGCGAATCATTACAGAAATAAGAATTTTAATAACTTGTAATATTTTTCACGTGGATACAGGGCAAGGCATTGACCCAAGCTTTTAATTTTTTTTTACGTATTCCCAAAATGCTAGTCCTTCAAAAATATTCTTACTCTTGCATGTTAATATTTAACAGCTTGTAATCAACTGGTAAACTTAAAGTATAAAGCACGCTTTACGTGCAAATCTTCGTACAAGTAATTTAGCTCAATGAGCACGAGAAAATTATCTAGGTAAGTGAAGTAAATTTTAATTGTTGACATTGTTCTCATTTCTTTCACTTTTCTTTACTCTCTTCAATATTATGCGTCTTACTTTAAATATGTACAAGCTTTTCTTATTACAAGGAAAGTCTCTTTGTTTAAAATTATCCGACATTTCATTGAAATCGGAGGTATTATGAAATTTTGAAATTACTATGTCCTTTATTATTTATTATATTTCTAAACTTTCATTATTGAGGTCAACATAATCATATAGTATTATATAGAATATTTGAAGAGCGGGTAAATTTTTAAATGAAACTTCAGTATTAATTATAAAATATTTCATACATAAATTATACATTAAAAAGTGGTAAAATAAATATAACAACATAGTTATTTTTTAATTCGTACAACAAATTATTTTGATCTTTTTAGATAAAACAGGGCATTATATATTCAGTTTGAAGTAAAATATTCCATTTATTTGATTTAATTTAATTATTGATTTGTTACGTCTGTTATATACAAATATGTGATATCCACCTTTCTACTTCTAAATTGTAATATTTTATGAAATATTGATATTGGTTTAAATAAGTAAGACTTATTTAAATAAGTCTTAATAAATAAAACGTTTAAATAACTATCATTTTATTTGAATCCTTGACTTTTTGTATACAATCATGGAGTCAATATCAATAAAAATTATTTATACAAGTCAATTTAATTTACAAACTTTTGTCAGGTATCTTTTTCTTTACGTAATTAGCATTTAGCAATTGATAATAATTCAATAAATACTTTATTATTGTAATATCATTACAATAATTTATAATTAGTACAACAAATTAATGTATTAATGTATTCATTTGTTGGCGTTTATTTAATTAAAGAACATTTTAATATATTAATTAAACTATTTTTAAATTATAATTTTTTTCAATTTAATCTAAATAAACAATTTATTTTACTATTAATATATTAACTAAGTTTATACACATTTGATATTTGTATGAAACTAGAAGTTTTTTCATTGTTTTTTTATACAATTTGATTTAACATTTTACGTAATATCGAAAATAAAAATTATAAATTTTTATAAATGAAATAAAATACGTACAATATTTTATATTAGTATTTAGTTTCATTCTTATGACGAAGCCTGTAGTTTGATTTATTTATTTACCTGCTATGCAAATATTATATGTAATGTTTATGATTATGTTGACTATAATAATAAAATTTTAGAATGGAGTCAAAGTAACTACATGAGTAAAAGTACATGGCCAGTAGTCTTACATATGAGGATAATTGATTTCGAGCTATATCAGCAGTTTTTTTTTTCTAAAGTACATCACGTTCAAGATTCTTATGTCATAAATAAATAAGTGCATTAAATTATTGAAAGAAATTAAATATCCTAAAAATAAATCAAATTTAACTTCATTATTAATGTCAATATTTGTACTTTTCAAAGTAGTAATTAGCGCAAACATTTCGTGAATGACTTTTGTATTCGGTTAGTTTCTGTAAAGTACCATCTTTAGAAGTATTCGTATATAATTGTTGATTATTCATACCATTAAATGATCGCTTTCTAAGTCAAAACAATGCTTACATCATACGTTTAATTTACGTACATAATGGTCAAACGAGGTTTTCACAAGAAATAATTTAATTTAAAACAGATTTTCGACTCATATGATACAATAATAATACACTATTTTAATGATTATGAAAAACTGGTTTCATTTACGGTTTCCTCTTTGGTAAAGAAAATGTAGTAAAACTTAAATCGTATTTATAACGTATATAATATCTTATGCTGTTAACAAATATACATGAGTTTTCTTTGATTTTCATTCTGAATTTTACGTGTTCAAAGATTACAAACAGAGGACAAATTGATTTTTAAGACCAAGCACTGTGAAAATCGCATTAATTTTGCTATTATCAAAGAAACATAAGTACAACTAATAAAGATATATGAACTAGTACATTTATAAGTTTTAAGATGTTCTAAAAGAATACAAAATTAAGCAAATTAATAAATTATTTTTGCACATATACTTTCATTCTAAATAGAATTTAAACATTCACTTTGTAGTAATGTTTGAAGAGTATCAAGATTGAAATTGTATGTAACCTATGGTCTTTGTACATTGTTAGTGAATTCAAGTACTGAAACGCTTAACGCGTCCTAATTGTAATATTTTAAGGATGTAACAACTATACTTTTTCATCTCCTATCAACTTCTCATACACGTTCACGCAACAGCTTAGTACACCCAAGAAACGATTTAATTTTGCATTAACCGACGGTGCAACATAATATGGCAACCACGTGTGTAGAAATACATACGTAACAACGTAGGAACGACAACTACCTTTATGCTTTGCACTTTCTAACTTGCGCACGTAGGCATTACATTCCTCTGTGTGCCTACGCGAGCGTATATCGTTTTGTAGACTTAGATAAAGAAATTGATAAAACCTATTGAAAAGCAATAATAATTATGATCTAAATCCTATTTACGGATCGAACAATATATAAAATGATTCAAGAGCAAGTTTATTGGCGCTAGCATTTATATTATCCCGTAGTAATTTAAGATAGACAGGTTATGATACTAATGGGTATTATTTAATAAAATATATTTGTTTATGTGAAATTTATATCACGAATCATCTGTTATGCAATTTAGTTGCATATCTTCACATAAAGTATAATAATAATACGTTGAAATGTTAAATAATTAATAAAATTTTTCCATTTTATAAGGCATTTTATACAAATAATTTGTCGTTATTATTTTAATCGTATAATAATATATGAGTTGTAAAAATAATATTTTAAAACGTAATTTCTTCAAATTGATATAATTTTTTATATACTATTCCAAAAAAGAAACATAATATTATATACTTAAAATATGAGTCGTTTTGCAATATTAGATTATTTGTGTTATTAATGTATTAAAGAAATTAGTCGATATTAAAACTAGTTAATAATTATATTTAAAATTATGTTATAACTTGCTTTGAATAATCACGTACAAAATTTTTAAATAATAGTACTAGAATTCAAGAATAAATGAATAACTAAACATTTTTTCATAGATTATTAAATTAATTAAATTAACAAGTTTTTAAACTACATTTGCGTGTTAAAAAACTAAATTATCATTTTACGGTTATTAGAAAAAGAATTATCTGTTTCTTCAAAAATACATCTCATGTATTTCAAAAATTAATATTTAAAGAACAGCATCTATAAGAATGGCATGGAAAAAATACATTGAGAACAAGATAGAACCTAAATATTGTTCTGAAGATATACTTACTAATTAATTTTCAGTTATATGAAAAGCAAATTGTCGAGGAAAATATGATAAATATGCATATAATTAAATTACTACATGACAAAAACTAACACCTCACAAATGTATTTTGATCAATAACGCATTTAATAACAAATCACATTTTTACTATCTCGAGGATAAAATAAATAAAACACTAAGGATTCTTAATTGCTTAATTAGCTTGATTATTTTTGACAAAAACCTGAAGATTTTCTAATTGTTTATCTACTCCTTTGTTTCAATTTATTACGAACAACATAACAGTCACCTTATATTTTATTTTCACACATTAAAACATTAGAGCACAGATTATTATATTTATTTAAACTTTGTATTATTATATTTTATATATTAAATTCTATATATTATTTAGAAAATTATGTAAAAAAAAAACCAAATTTATAATCAACTTCTATTATGATGATTAAAAATATAAAAAACATTTAATACATAATTTTAGCTTTGGTAAATTCTTATTTGATAATGTTTCGTAAACTAAATGTAATTATATTTATTAACTTAATGTATTTTTGTTATTTTTGTAATGAATTAAATAATTATTTTAATTTTACTTTTCATTTTCAAAATGATTACTGAAAACAGAAATATTCTACGCTTAAGTAAGCACACGTGTGTAGCTTTTTTGCATGTATTTACCCATACTATATATATTTTGAAAAATCCCTTGATTTCTTATTCGCACTTAATAAAAGTTTTTTCATTTCTATTGATATCGTGGTTATAAAATTTTGCTGATATTCTGGAAACAATTAATTTAATCGAGATCAATGATAAAAAGCTTCATTCTTAAACAGATATTGAAGAAGTTGCTTCAACGAAAAAAAGCACTTTGATTCTAATTTGATAAGGAATTTTATATAAAAATCTAATTTTGTATTTTATAAAGTCATATAAATTATTATTTATCTTATCTTATTTAATTCAATAAAAAAATATCATATTTTAAAAACTTAATTATTTTATTATTGAGCCACATTTAAAAGAATACAATTTATGTATTAAAATTAAATCTTATGAATTATCTTAATTATCAAATGTCGATAAAATTTGACGAAAAATATTTATTACCGAACATAACGTTATTATTATATTTTTATAGCTGTATTATTTATTTTGTCCTAAATGTAATTAATTATTTGAACTTAAACAATTTTAGATCGTTATAGAGCCATTATGTAAATTAGCATTTTGATAATAGACCTTAAGAAATATTGTAAGTCATGAACCATGAAACATGAAAAAAAGTCATTTTTTTCGACCATTCATATTTTTAAGAAAATAATTTTATATAATTTAAAATTTTTATATATTTTGTTATACAGTTATAATTTCATATAAAGAAAAAGCAAAATAAAATTACAACAAAAATAAATAAACTAAAAAATATACAATAATTAAAGTTAAATTATATAAATATAAACACATTGAGTTTAATTACTTTATTTTTTAGATGTGTAACTCTACATTGAAAATTAGCAAATACAAATTATTGCAACCAAGTCATTCAAAAAATATACTTCTTTAAATTAAGATAATATAAATAAAATAGTATAATTTAGCTTAAGAAATGTTACCATTTTATTGTGAAGAACAATACAATTCAAGAATGGACTTAGTAGCATTTCTGTGATTTCATCTTTTCAATTTTTAGAAAATACATTTATAAGAATACGAGGCTTAAATAAAACAACGAATTATGATTGTGGATAGAATTAATTTTTAATTAAATTTAATTAATGAAAAAGTATAATTATTTCTGTTTCTTAATAATTAATATTTTTATTAACATTAAAAAGTAAATGAGCAAAAATAATATAGCTAATTTTTAAAATATTTAAGGGGAAACGAAGTTCATTTTCTAACATTGAAAAATTATATATTAGCTTAAACTTCACAGTTATAAAATTCCAGCAATTAATGGCATATTAAATAGTTGTTGTCAGGGACAGGATTAGTGAAAGAACATGCATTTTTATGAAGTAATTATTTGATACAGCAACGAACGCATATCGCAAATCAATTTGCGTGAACTTATATAACTAGTCCCTTCATAACAATTTTCTTATTATAATACCATTGAAGTAAGGCTCCGTCTTTAATTAAAAACTTAATGCATAATGCGCTAATACTTATTTACATATTATGATTATATATTGATATAATAGTTGAACTCTTTGTTATATATTAACTCTTTGATTATATATTGATATAATAGTTGAACTCTTTGTTGGGTGAGTAAACAGACCTTTTATATTTTTGCATAAGATGAATAAAATTACGAAGAAATCCAATTTATGAAGTAATTATCAAGATAACAAATAGAAAAGAAAATTAGAAGAAGTTATTTAGAAAAGAAAACAATTATTAATCGAATTATTAAATTTACAACTCGCATAAGTTCTAATTGTTTATTTGGACTTTTTCATAATCTACGGGTTTGATAAATCAAACATAACGATATTTTTAATACTATTTTATAGTATTTAGTTAACAAATTCTTTTATTTTTATTTTAAGTAAAACTTTTATCTTTAAATCTAATCTATTTAACGTACTTTGCATACAATTTCTGACAAATAGACCTCTTTATTCCATATAAAGGTCGTTTTTTCACTGATTGCGGGAGCAATTTTTAAAAACGTCTTTATATTTGTGATCTATATTCTACAAAGTAAATTAGTTAATCCAGTGTTCTTGTAAAAACAACCCCGAATACATTTTAAACTCAACTTTGAATCATTATTTGCTTACAAAAAATGAATGATGTACGCGTCTGCTAGAAATATGTACATAAAATTTCCTTGAAATTACTGTAGTTATTACAATTTTATAAAGTTACAAAATAATTTTTGTATCTTAAAAACAATGTTAGTACTAAATAGAAAATTTATAATTAAGCGTAATACAATGTATTTTTATTTGTATTAAGTTTTTAAAAAAGTTTTACGTGTAATTTTAAACTAAAAATAATATAAAGTGTTTTAGATGAAATAGAATAATTCTTTTTAAAAATAAGTTAAATTATTTTGTTAGTCATTATAAAAGTTTATGTTTTTACAATAACTTATATCCAATAGCTTATATGTAAAAGTCAAAGGAAAATAAAAAGAAAGAAGTAAAAATCCAATACACAAATAAAAACAGGACAATCAAATGTAATAATGAATTAGATAGTATGTTATATAGTTTCAATTAAATAATGTCGCAACACAATAAGTTTACATGCAGTGCTATTTTTTGATCACGGATCCAACTTAATTTGTTTAATTTAATAACGTTCTACGATTACGTATTTCATAGTGATAAAATTGTTGTTCATCTTTGAAATAAAATAACATCACATAATAAATATTTTTATAACATTTTATTTAAAATTTAAAAACTACGTAACATTACTTGTACTTAATAATTGTATAGATAAAGAAAGAAAAAATTACATAGATTTTTGAAAATCAGTTACTAGTGTCATATAAATAACACCTTATCAACTCAAGTTTTGCGTTTTTCATTCAGATTTGAAGCTCTATATTGATCTTTCAAATGAAATATTTATGGAATATTTACCTTGCGACGAAAATCCCTTTCTACGTTAAATTCAAAGAACTGGAAAATTACTTCGCAGTTCTGCAAAAAAAAAATTTGGCCGACTCGACACTGGAAAGCAAGAAAAGCAACCTCCACAGCGCATGAGACCAGCGAGCGCAGATGAACGTTTAAGAGACCGTCTGAACACCAAGCATATGAGTCAAGTAGAGTGCCGAGCGAATGCATGCAAGCGAAAGAGCGTGAGTGCTGTAAGTGTGAGCGAGAAAGCACGACGCGCACATAGATCTCGGGACCGCTGACCGAATCAGCGCGCGTCGCGCCACTGGTAGCTGCAATGCGTACCATGGATGCACGATCAGACCCCGAAATGATCGAGCACGACGATCAAATCAACTGGCACATATAGATTCTTGCTTTCAGGGTCGAGTAAAACCAGCAACGACTAAAACCATCCGAACACCCTCCAGGATCTGAATCCTGCAGCACCACTCGTGATTTGCATTGCTGTTCCCGTCTTGCCTGAGAGTAACGCGGTTCACGTATACTCTTCCTGGGGCGTTAGTAGTTTGCTACTCCCATCCAAAGGTAACAGCGATTCGCTTCGCTTATTTGCGACACCTGGGGAGTGACACGGTTCGCGACTCACTTCCTGAGGAACAACAGTTTGCTGTACCCATCCCGATCTGCGGAGAGTCGTAATTCACGTGCTCTTCTCCTATGTATCGTGGGTCGCGCATTCATCGACCTCAAACACACGCGTAAGACCGCGGAGGATTTGAACAATTAACAGAAAGTTTGTGTGCCTGCGTAAAAATTATATTTAATGCATGATATTTATATAGTATATGTTATTTGTATGCGAGTTGCATACATTAATTGCATAGAATACAATTAATACTACTTTAAATTTTAATTCAGTTTTGTTCGCGCCGATAAACTAATTTGAAGTTAATGGTTTAATTTAATACTTTTTTATCTAATTCTTTTAGATATTTTTCTTTATTGTAGCGCCGTACGGTCAAGCCTCGAGAGAAATATAAAAGATAATTAGTTTTAAAATTTAATAATACGCGTTTTTTTGTCAACTCGTTTTAAACGTTGAAACACCTACTCCTCTTTCACTCCAATGAACCTTGTCCGACGAATCATTTTGGCAATAATAGCACGCGCTGAGAGCAAATATCAAACTTCAAACCCTGAACATTAGCTGAAGAAGACGAAACCGTCCACCGCAAAAAGACAAAAGGAAATCGTCAGAACCTTGAAATTCATTACTTTTTAAATTTTTTTATATAAGTATATTTATAGGGTACAAGAATAAATTTTACGTAAAAATATAAAGAATTCGTATCAGTACTGTATACGATATTATAATTGCACAAAAATAGAAGGAGAAAAAGAACAATTGAAAACACCGATTTACTATTTAGTTACTATTAATGTATATTTTGTTCCACGTAGATTAGAACATCTATTTATACTTACTCGTTATATGAAATCGAAAAAAACATTTTTTTCCCTAAAAATAGTATAAATATACATTTTGAAGTAATAATAAAAATAAGTAATGATTCAAATATATTTTTTTGAACAGATTATTAATGAATGGTAAAAAACTATATTATACTTATATATTATACTTCTGTTCATTTAAAGTGAGATTTAAATATTATATTGTTTTCCACAATGTGTCATTGATTTTGTTTTTTAGACTAATAAACTTATGCAAAAAAATCTGAAATATCAATAGAATATATTGGTTGCATCTTGCAACCAATTCTGTCTCTCAGTGTTCTTCTCTCGTACGCTTGCAGACGAACGTATGGACTTTCACATGAGTCGTGTGATTTCTACGTTTGGCGCGTGTAAACATGTACATATCATTTACCCCTTTTACCTCCTTCCCAATATCCTAGAAAAATTAACGGGCTTAAAAAAAGAGAAAAACTTGGTTTTTGTGAAATAGGAACTCAGAGCCCTTTCTAGATAACTAATCTTGTAAACGAAAGTACGATGACTATATTTGATTCTGCGGTTTGAAGCATTTTCAACGTAATCCAAATGACTGCATCGATTTATAGCACGCATGAAACGTGGATCAATCACTATTCATATAAGTATAACAGACAGTTTACAAAGTAAGTAAAATCTGGTGAAAACAAAAGCGACTGAGAATAAAATAATTGAACCTGAGGAATCATAGCCAAAATGTTTTAGTATTACGTACCGTAATATTCATCGACTATCTTCAGAAAAGAAAAATAATCACAAAATAGTATTATGTATATTATTACGGTAAAAACAGGCAGCATATGGCTAAGATGAAAACAGTCTTCTTGTCCATTATTTAGACTCACGTTCAAGAAAGCCATGGTAAAAATGGAATGAATTGAAGTATGAATTACGATACTACCACTCCTATTTCACAGATCTGAACTTTAGTAACTATTATTTATTTTCTAACTAGTCGAAATGACTCAATGGAAATATATTTGTATTAATAGAAGATATTGAATGCAAAATCGATATACATTACTAAGTCCTTGACAAATCGTAAAACATGAAAAATATTAAATATTAATCCACTATTGGAAGAAGCGGTTCATCTGTTGTGGATGAAAACAATTGAAGATTAAAATGGATTTTAGAAAATTTTCATATAATTGAATAATTTGAAAAATTATGAAAAAAATTTTTTATATCATTGGTTAAATACATTATATAGTACTTTACTTCGCTTTGCGATTTATTATATTAAATATATAGTAATGCGTAGTTTTCATTAAAAACGTATATTCTCTTTACTAAATCAAAGGCCATCATCTATATATACTTTATCAAATTTTTAAATAAATAAATAAATAATATCCTCAAAAATTAATATATTATATATGACTACTATTATTATTATTGTCATACCGTCATGCATTTCAAGACTTGCAGTTATTTATTTATATTTAATTGTGTTATAAAAAAATAATTAATATTAACTTCATTTCTTTGTAGAAAATTTGGCACCATCCGAGTTAAAGAAATTAAGAAATAAGCAAAGAAAACAGCAGAGAAAAGCCGAACTAGAGAGGCAGCAGGCCGCTCAAGCACAGGAAAAAAGGGAACAGCATAATAAATCCCGACAACAAACAGACCCTGATTTGGAACAGCCAACATTAGATGAACTTATTCCAGAAAAATTAGAAAGGGTACGATTATTTATAATAATAATAACAATATATATTATTATGTATGATTCAAGTCGCGTTCGTTTATCGCACCATTTAAGGGACTGAGTCGCCTTGGATCATATGCGAAGACCAAATTAAATGATTATACGCAGTTTTAGAATTATAACGATTTTTTTATTAAATACGCGCGAGAGAAAGAAAGAGAGAGATGCGCTATATTTCTACTTATCGAATGGTGCAATGCTTCGGTGTTTCACCGACAACTTGCTCTCTTCGATCGTCGCCGAAGTTGAGATGTGTTGCGTGCTTCTCTCTCTGAGTTGACGATCTTCGCCCCACATCTTACTGACCGGTCAATTATTTAATGCTGCATTAATATTCACACCTTGATTTATATGTCTTGAATTATTTTTTGGAAAGTGCTACATATAAATATCGTAGTATCCTTCTTGTAGTTTACTGTACAAGTGATCGAATTTGCTGATCCTGGTTTGTCGGTTGGTCGGCTTTTGTGGTACGACCTACTTCTTGGATCGATGACTTGCTTTTAGGTTTAATATTGTTTGCGTGATTGTGAATACTTATGTGTAACTGTACGTTGCAGATAATATGTTTTGGTATGTGGATTAGATTATCACATCATCAAGTACATTCATTTGCATCATAAGATACTATTATAAGAAACACGATACTATTACGTATTATTCATTGTTGAAGGTGGAAATTAGAGCAAATATGATATTTTATCATTTTTTAATATAATTAATAACTGTTCATCGTTTTTTAAAAAAAAATCGACTTTATAAATGTTCGAATTTCGTTGCGACGCCAACGAAAGTGTAAAACGCCAACTTAGGTGTACAAAATGAATTAATTTTTTTAAAAATTACAAGAAACTTTACGCTGAGAAAAGAAATTATATTATTAAATAAAATAAAATAATTTTAAAATTCAAACTTTATTAACTTCAAAACTAACTTAAATAATAATAATTTGTCTAAATTGTTGTAAAAAATTTGTGATAATGCATTTCCACCTTATATATAATTAATTTTTATTTCAAATTAGGCAAATATTTATTTTTGTTAATGTTATAAAAATAACAGCTATTCGTCTGAAATAAACAAAATTATATTATTTAACACATACACAATTATTTTTTTTACGTCATACAAAGGTGACAACGTTACACTTAGATCCAGGACTGTATTAATTTGTAACTTATTTGATTATTTTATTTGTTTTACAGATCGAGGATCCATTGGAACAAGCTATCAAATTCCTTCTTCCCTTACAAGAGTTAGCTGCAAATAAAATAGAAACTCACCTTATGGCTTTCGAAATATATATTCGAAAAGGTAAATAAATAACTACCACTATGAATTTTCAATTACTTTCTTCTTTTCTCTACAAATAATTTGTTGTAAGTATTAAATATTTATTTGTAGATTGTTTCATATCAGGTGTATTCATTCAACAAAATAATATCAGAAGATTTTTTTTCCGATTTCATACTGTAGCAAAACACATTTCGATTTGAAAAAAAATAATAGATATTGATAAATCTTCAAACGTCAACTTATTAATTATATTGCTAATATTTCAAAAATAGTTGTAATAATTAATTGTACTTGGTTATAAATGATTTATTCAATAGATTTTGAAATGGATTTTTGAAATGGAAATTTTCAAGTAAATTACTGAAAGTATTTATGAGTGAAGAAATTTTACAGCGTCTACATACAATCCAAAAACATTATCGTATTTAAAGCTTCATTTCTGAATAAAAAATAACGTACAGGAATAATTTTTTAAAAATATATTAAATTATTTCATTTATTATATAGATCATAAAATATTTCTTTGCGTAATCATTCAAAGGTTAGTTATTCTGATTAGTTTACTTAAAAGATAAAATGATATAAAAAAATATTTAAAAAATATTTAAAAAATATACTCTGTACATTATTTTCTTATTCATATATAAAGCATTGAATACTGTAGTAAGAAGACCTCTAGATTGCATGACTTATATAGCATGCAGAAGACTGCAGTAAAAATGTTTACTTAAAAACTTATAATATGGATAGTCTTAATTTTAATGCATAAAAGAAACTAGAATACTATGAAAGTTTTTAATTTTCCAATAATAATAAAGAGTACATTGTGTAATAAATTAAAACGAATTTCTTTCCATCTGCAGGTCGAACCCTACTAATGTTACGATCGATTAATCGTGCACATCGCTTGGATCCTAATAATCCTGATCTACACAGCTGTCTCGTTCGTTTCCTTCGTCACACAGGCAGCTCAAATCATGAGAGTATCGTCAAGGAGGTTGTTAGACGTCAATCGAGCGGAATCTTCTCAAATTCAAACGCTGTTCAATTAAATTCCGATTATCTGAGCAGGAACTCAAAATCTCTACCACATGTACTTCAGAGTGCACGAATGCTTTACTTATTGGATCCGACATCTCAGCAAAAAGCTATTACACTTGCGACAAATTTAGATTCTAGTCTCAAGGATGTAAATCTTGAAAATTGCACAAAAGTACTAGAGGCGCTACGTAACGGAGACTTTGGACTTTGCGAACAGGCAATAACCCAATATATAGATAAGTGTCATGAGCGTTTTCCCTACGCAACTGCCTTTCATCCGCCTGAATCCAAGCAACAACAGCCACATCAACAACTCCTTTTTAATCACCAAGAGGCTAAAGAACAACAACAGCTAACTTCTGAGAATAAATATTGATCCTGGTAGAGCAAAACCTGATCCTGCTACTGCCTCATCAGCAGTATGCAATGTAGCTAGGCAAAACTGACAGAAAAAAATAGAAAGGAAGTTGCTTGCGCGCATGCTTGTGTGCGAGTCAGTCAAAGAAAAGGAAAATAAAGCAGATAAAGAGAAATAGAGGAAGAAAAACTGCTCTTTGTTGGCAGATTCTTAATAAATAAAAGAAAATAAAAAAAACAATAAACTACTAATAATTCATAATTTTTCAGGTGGACTAATTTAAAGAAAATAGAGAAATTTAAACATATTATTAAATAGAGAATCCAGTCTGGGCGTAAATGGAGTGCTATGGAGTGAAAACAATAGTAGCGATTTAAATGAAAGTAAATATAATTAAACGCCGTTAAACGACATTACGGACAAGTATGCGTCGCGCTTATGTACTGCCACATTTATTATTAAATGAGTTCGCTTAATAGATATTTCATTAATATGAAAAGAAGAAAAAAAAACATGTAATATAATACAGCATCTTCTCTAGTATTGTCGAAAAAGTATGGTAGGTTCAAAAAGAATATTGCCAAGGAGAAAAAAGCATGCAATTATTCTGACTCCGCTGATTTTTGGCGAAGCTTAGAAGAATTTTAATGGATATGAAAGGTGGATTGAGAAAAGAAATTATGCTGAAAATGAGCTTAGCATTTAATTAAAGTTTTCATATGGTAACGATAATGTGTCTCAGAGATGAAATCATAAACACGTATGCAGTTATTGTATACTTTCTTTTATGCACATAGGAAAAGCAATCACATGAAAATGACTATATGAAAAAAAAGAAAGAAAGAGAAAATATAACCGAGGTGAGATTTAAATGTACAGAACGTGTAGTATACAAAAAAAAAATGCGTAGATAGTTGACGTTAGCATCGATACAAACGAAGCATGACTTGTATACAATTCGCAATATGCGCACTGCGATAATTAAAAAACATTTCTACTTCATGCTAAAGATGTGGGTACAGTTATTATACATCATGTTCTATTGAAATAAGCTCCACTGTCGATATCGAATATTTAAACATTTTTTATCAATTTCACCTTTGTTATAACTTAAAATTTCACTTTTCTGTAAATTCTTTAATTTTAACGACTTATGATACTTGATATTTATTCGACTTTGCTCACATAATATCATAATATTTAGAACAGTATGATTTCTCTATGACAGGTATTATTTCAATCGAAATTATTGTCTTATTTATTATCTCATTTCATAACTATTTTAATGATTTTTGAAAATATTAATAATTAAAACTAAACCATAAAAACAAAGCTGTATGTGACACAACTATGAAAATGTCTCCAAATTTATTTGAATAGTTCCAGTTCTATCTTTATTGTAAAAATTAAATGTTTATTAAAGATTAAAATAATAATGAATTTTTATTTCATTACTAATTTGATGTGAATATTATTTTACAAAATATAGCGAAAACTAGTGCTAAAAACATCATTAAGAAAGTCTGATATGTAGAATAAGGTACTGATTACTCTTTTGTCTTATGATACTTATAATATCAAGTTGAATTAAGATTTTCCGTAAATATTGTATATTGTCTGCGTACAGTAATACGCAAAGAAATAAACACATTCTTAAAAATGAAAATTTCAGAAAAATACTGAATCGAATAATGACAATTTGAAAAAAATTGTAAGAATATCAACATCCCTGTTTGAATATAATATTATCACAACCTTAAAATAATAGTGATTGTTATTTGAAAATTGTAAATTTTAAATTTTCACACTCTACAATAAAATTGTTGCTTTGTGACTTATGAGTTTAATGCAGAATATTAAATCTTGGGTTACAAGAATTGTAATTCGTACAAATATGATATGCTATATAAACCTGACATATAACCTAGAATCATCTTATATTTCATGACTCTGGACTCAGTATCATCTTTCTAGTAATTGTACAGCATATATAATCCTGAGTCTGGATAACTTCATAATTAATATTTCATAAAAGTCAATTTTTTTAACAAATTTTGTACAGTAAGGAATAAAATTTTTATAACTGTCTTGTTTAAATAAAAAATTGTTTATCAATATTACTACAATCTTTTTCAAATAATTATAATTTTATCCTAAAATATAAATTTAATTATCAACAAGAATGATAAGATTATAGAAAGATAAATAATATTTGTAAAAGATTTGTACTAATCTCTATATCTTGTATTAAATTTTTAAGATCATTTAAAGGTATAATTAAATTTTTGTTTAAATCTAGTAAGCTACTCAACTTACATATATATATATATAAAATTTCCCTAAATGATTTGAATAATGTAAAGTATCGTATTCAAAGAGTGATACTTGCATTCAAAGAAATCAATAACGCTTTATAAATTATGAATATTTTATAAAATACATTATTCTACAATCTGAATAATAATATACGAGAATTTATTGCATTAAACTGAAAACCGAATTTCAATATTCCTAATTATTTGATTTCTTGTACAGATGTGTTCAATAAAATATATCAAGACTTAGTCAACTATTAAATTTTTTATATTAATCGCAAATTTACAATCCTACTTTTCTGACTTGATACTAATTTTAAACAGTTCCATATTTTTATAAAATTTTGTACAGAAATGTATTAAAAGTAATACTTTGAGACACCTTTTATGATGTATATATAATATGATTATTATATTTTATTTTATGCATATTTTAATTTCTTTAAATACAAAATATGTTATAATTAATATATTTAACAATTTAATATACAAAACCTTATTCTTTAAAATCGTCTTATAAATAAACTAGTATTTATCTAGTAAAAGGAGTTGAAAATTTTAATATTATTGTATGCTAATCTTAATTTAACAGTCTTTTTTAAATATGTAAAAAATATTAAACTTAGCTATTTTTCCTAAACAAATTTGTATTTCATTTGAAAGATAAAAGTATTCTAATATTAACTAAAATTAATTACTATAGATAAAATATTAAAAATCTAAAGTAAAATACATATCTATGCATTAAATATCTATGAATTATTTATATTTTTAAAAAGTAGTCATTTTTATAAATATTAAAGCTTCTAAAAATGTTCAAAATGCTAGTAATCATCTATGTTTCTATTTCTGTCTCTATATTTAATTTCTTTAATATTCACAAAGCAATTTTAACTAATCATTAATTAAAGTTTAAAGAAATATTTATAAAAAATTTTAAATTATTAACAGAAATTTTCATTATCAACATTATTTAGATATGTACACTGTTCTAGCATATTTATAAATATTCTTTTGTTGAAGTGTTTGAACAATTAGATTCAATAACATACCAATTATTTATCAATTTACTTAAAAAAAAGAAAATGGTGATTTCATCTGAACAATTATACAGAATGATAACAAATGATTTGATTACTCGATCAACAACATAATAAAAAATAAATTGTTAGATGATTTCAAGATTGGAATGATTTAAATAAATATATCAAATATACCTATTATTCAAACGCTGTATACAATGTACAAATAATTTTAAAGAAATTTTCATAATTAACATTCACTTAATTATTTCTTTGAATAAAGCAATTATAATTTAAAAACTATGTCATATATAAATTTGTAAACATATATTTTTAATTAACATCTTATATTTTTTATAGGTGTTGGAGGTAATTGAGTCATTTCATTCCAATCTATTTCACTAAAATCTATTACAATCTTTTTATTTATAGGTTTGTATTGCCTAAAAGAATAAAAGTATAAAAATTTAACTTAATTTAAAATATGTTTCATAAGATATAATTAATACCTGTATTCTATTTTTGCAGCATCAAACATTCTCTTTGCAGCTAAGGTTGTATGTTTTAAAGCATGCTTATCTGATATGTAATAAATTTTTTTTATTCCAGATTGAATAATTACTTTTGCACATTCATTACATGGAAATAAACCTACGTAAAGTATACAATTTTGAATGTTTTCTGCATTTTTATTTATAATTGCATTAAGTTCAGCATGACATACTAGATAATATCAAAAGTATATTATTTTAATAGTATTATTATTAAATATTATAAAAATTTATAAAATTATACCATAAAGATATTTTGTTTCAAATTTATTCTCATTCTCTTTTGCCCATGGAAATTCATCATCACTGCAGCCAATCGGCATACCATTATAACCAATTCCAACAATCTTTTTATTTTCATTGACAATGCAAGCTCCAACTTGAGTACAAGGATCCTTACTACGCATTGCAGCAAGAAAAGCAACAGCCATAAAATATTCATCCCATTCTAAATAGTTTTTTCTTTTATTATTTATATCTCTATAATAAGGAATATATACCGTATATGTTAAGATACAATAAAATTATAAATAGTTACAACTAACCATATAAGAATTAAGTAGTCTTACAACCATTACATAACCTAAAAGTATTTTAAATCATCTTGTAAGTATAAATTCTCTTACCTTAATGGTATAATAGATTCAGTATGACTAAGTTTTATTTTATTAAAATTGAGTTCATCCGACATTGTCTTAGAGTTCGAAGAAAAGATAATAACACGAGAACAAACCTTAATATTTATGGATGCTACTAAAACCGTGCCGCAAGAAATAAGAATGTTTTGATGGTCAGAATAATAAATTCTTTGTTTATTCAATGTGCACAAAGATCACAAGCACGAATGTACGTCCGAATTGTTTTTCGCGCCGCGATGCAACGCACTGTACAAGCGTAAATCGAACACGAGCCACTTGTTCGGGATTTTGTTAGACAAAAATCACAAACACGGAACTGTACAGGTGAATGGCATTATTGAATACTAGCGGAAGTTACAAAATGTGAGCCAGTATACGACGCATGGTTCGAAAAGAACTTCTCTTTTCTGAGATAAAACGGTTAAATCGACGCAATTCTCCTGTTTTTTATTCTAGTTATGGTCAAAACTTACTGTTCCAGGGAAATTTTTCTTTTCTTTTTTGGTGAATATATTGAGGAAAAGATGGCGTGAACTACCAAAAAGCAAACAAGCGCCTTTATAATAAAAAGGCTGCGTAAAATGCTATTACTTCCTCTGACAGAGACGTTTTCACTGAGCGCGATGGTAGCTTTGGCACTACATACTTGTAGGTTTATATTGGTTTGAAATCTCTTTAACCTTGAATGACGAACAATGGCGAGTGGGGATTTAGAAAGGTAGTGGTCGCGAACAGTACAGAATATCTGCAACGGAACTGACGCAAGTGCAGAAAAAAATAAGCATCGATTATCTGCACACATGCATGTTTTTATCAAGTACTTTCTACGCCTTCATGATAAAAAACTGAATTTCAGTTATAAATAAAATACCTTATAAACTTAAAAGAAATAGTTGCATTCATTAATTTGTCTGTGACCAGCAAGTAAAAACCTTCAGATAAAAAATCAAGTAAGTGTTGTTGCTCCAGCACAACATTTCATATCAAACTGTACATATTAGTATATACATTTCTTCCAAATACAAAATAATTGCTTTATAAACTGAAATTTAACCCACAATTTTTCATAAGTTCAAACATAATACCTGAATTATCAGTTTATAATAATTTTTTATACAACTTATTAAGTATTGTTTAAAATAATGAAAGAGCGATAATGTAAGACTGTATTTTATTTAAAAAATAAATTTAAAAAACTTTATAGATAATTTAATAGAATTGTTTATATAGTAGATTTAATAAATGTCCATTTATTCTATAGTAAGTGATGTCGGTGTATGTCGCTCTTGAGCAAGGCTAAGTTAGACTACCCTTTCACCTTCGTTTTCGATTTGTCGTGGTTCTGTCGCAACAGAGACCTTTGTTTCTGACGGATTTTGGCCTAAATCTTGAAATACTTTGCCACTTAAAGTCAGTCACTTAAGCTAAACAAATGGCAACAAACGAATCCAAGGTCTATCCATGCCACTCATAGGCCTCATTCCTCCGTACTTCACGTTAAATACTGTTATTTATATTCTAAAGTGATATTAAATTAATGGATACTTATTAATGATAGTATTTTTTATACAAGAGATTAAAAAAATCAATATTCTTTTTAATTTGCCTTGCAACTAATGTATCTATCTATCTCCAGATCTTGTCTATTCTTCATGTGTGAACACGGCTGAAGCTAACCTGGTTAGAGGTTAGAGGTGTCTATCACTGATACCTAAAGCGAAGGAAACTTTAGCAAAACATCCGACAAACCTGCAGCTAAACTCACGTGACCACGACGCAGCTGTAACCATCAACCAGTACACGCTCAGTCACCACACCGTCACGTTTGAACCGCGAGAAAACACAGCACATACCACTGTGATTTTATGGGCATGTGCAACTAAATCGCGCAGAGGAATAAAAGGAACACACGACTATTTGAGAGCAGTCTTCGCGACTGTTCGCCTACAACAATTTAGAGCAGGCTAGCCCAGCTAGTGCCTGCATAAACTTCGTGGTCGCAAACGCGGACCACGTGTGCTCGCCGTCAACCATCCTTGTTGTTCTAATTTTTACTTTCATAGCCGTCAGGAAGATTAAACCACTTACGAGATGTCTTAAAAGCCAAGGGCCAAGGATACCACACTTAAAACACCCAGACCGCTCAAGCTTCCTTACCGCTACACCTTTAATTTGCCGCTAATAAATCAAGAAAAAGAATGAAAACAGAAACTAATTACATCCTCCAAGTCATCACTCTTCTCTAGAAGAACTTTCCCCCGGCGTCTAGCTATCCCCGCAGCGAGAAAACCCGCATGCATGGGTAAACATGCTCTCAGCGGAAGAAGACTTCGCCCGTCGAGACCGACTCGCAAGCCTGAGCGAGCGTAATCGTTATACTAGTAAGGAAATTGGATCGTTATACTAGTAAGGAAATTGGATCGTTATACTAGTAAGGAAATTGGATCGTTATACTAGTAAGGAAATTGGATCGTTATACTAGTAAGGAAATTGGATCGTTATACTAGTAAGGAAATTGGATCGTTATACTAGTAAGGAAATTGGATCGTTATACTAGTAAGGACAATAAAATTGGAAGATTGATATAATGATCGTGTTACTCTTTTTTCGATACTTTTTGCACTTCTCATGCTATCATATTTCGTTTAAGTATCTCTAAAAAAGTAAATCATCGCTCAAAATTGTTATGTAGGGATATTGAAATTTTTGTGAAAAGGTCACATTTAATTATCCTTTCCACCATTGCGCGTAGCAGACTACTCTAACTAAGCTCAAAACGAGAAAATCCTTACTAAGTAATTTTACGAATTATTAGTAGTCACGAATCAATTTTAAAAAATCTTTGAATTATAATAAAAGAACTTAAATTATTGTTTTAACTTTTCTTTTTTCTACTTTTGATAATTATATCTAACAATATAAAATTATTATACTACAACATAAAAATGAAAAATGTATAATTTCTATTTATTATTTAAAAGTGTATAAATTTAAAAAATTACTGAAATATATTTTACCCAAGAACCATGTAACCAGGTTGACAAACGTGTAGTAAGTTCTGTTTTTTAGCTGTAGTAAGCTAAATTATGATTGGAAATATAAGAGTTAACATAATAGAGGCTAAAACAAAGGTTAAAAACGATGAAAAGCATCCTAGGAAAGAAATAACTATTAAAGATCCCACCTTGGTATGTGAAACATTTTAAGAAATTCAAGTGAAAACCACATCTTATATCCTCAAGTGAAATTATCTCTTCGAGGTACATGATATTTATGCATTCTTTGAGAGAACCGAGAAACTAAGAGAAGCACAACTACTACATGAGCTACCAAAACTATTCAGAGAAAAGACTTCTCTAGCATAGTAACCTTAGCCATCCCGAAACTTGAAGGGAATTCAAGGGTCAGTTGAAGGTATTTTTCGTTTCAATTCTCAAACTTTCTAGTCAATTTGAGGAAGCGAATACAATAACGAGGAGATTTAGTAGATTTGAATGGTTTGAAAACTCGCTACGCTCATACTCCACTATAAAGGATATGATTTGAAAATTAGATTGAAAACATGTAGCAAATATGTGGGTAGAGTTGAGGTTATCTAGGATGGGAATCTGCTGTATGGCAGAATACTGGTACTCAACGAATCTGCTTTGCTTGAAATGTGGCTCGAAGGACATTCTCACAAAAAATTGTTATATAATTGTTATATAAGCATAAAAACAGTTCATAACATATCACAAACTACACTTTAAAAATCGAGCAAAATAACGACACGTATAAAAAGCAGATATAAAAAATACGTAATAATATTAAAACTTCCTACATCAATTCATATAATAATCTCTGCGATTCGTGAAAAACCCTACATAATGAATAAAATAATAAACGATATATTGCAATAGATTATAGTGAACTTAATGCAAAAACAATACACGATCCTTATCCGTTTTCTTCGTATATGAATGTGTGAAATAAATGGGACAGATACATATTTATAATTTATAATGTCACTATCATTTTAACAGAATGATAAAAATCTCACCAGCAGCGTTCCAGCGTTAGATGGATAATCTGTTTAGAGGTTTATAAGGTCATCAAATTTTTATGTTTGTCATTGATTGTATCGAATTCTCGTAAACCTTGGAAGAATGTGATGTAAATGTCCTGTGTTAATGAGAAATTGTTTTACTCATCTATTAAGACGAGAGGTTTCATTACTTATTTATCAAGAACACGATTGTTCTGATAGTGCTAAGCCAGTCAAAAATAAAACAATAGTTATTAATAATTTCCCAACATCTAGAAGTATCAATGTATCAATACAGACCTGTTGTAACAGAAACTTTCATATTATCATTGAAATAGATAAAAAAAACATCTATTAAATTTCATTTAAACCATATTACCATTAATACTTTAGTCGTATAGTAAGCCGAATTGACAATTAGATGGTGTGAGTTCAATATATATATGTAGGGTGAAAGCACTTCATTTTCTGAAGAGAAACTGCAACTGAATCATCAACGAAATTTTTTACTTTGTAAGTTACTTTTTACTTTGTATACTTCTGTACAAGTATGTAGAATAAAAGTATTTTTCCAAAATATTTTTTATTCAGTCTATAAACCAATAAATTTCTTGCATTACAATATTATGGTCTAGTAAAGGTTCGAGCAAATGCTATGACTTACACGAGTTTAATGCATTTATAACGATTTATTATATTTTCTTCAGTGCTGACTTGTATAATTTGAGGCAAGACTGAGTACGATACGTGACAGGAAGGTGAAGCGAAAACTAAGATAACAAAAGATGCTAGAGATTAATTAGAAGAAATTATTTATAATTTACATATGGGTTTCCTTTTTATAATTTTTAACTTTTAATGATAGAGTTAACTTTTAATGATAGAGTTCAGTGAGCAATGCAATTTATTAATAATACCTACTAATAAATGCAGACAAAGAGGGTGTATTCTTTAGTCTAAAAATTAACAAATGATACAATTCAATGTTAAAACTACGTCTTTATATGATAGTCTTAAGAAAAATATTTATATTTTTCGATCTAAAGATTTTGATAACGAAACAGTATGAGTTTCTAAATTCAATAGAAGTCTAAGTAGTTTAAAATCTCTCTTGTCCATAAGGTGATGCCTGTTTTCAAATTTTTAATAAAAATCATCAAAAAAAATTTTTAGCTATAGATGTAGATAATTAACTTTTGCCTGAATTACATGAATTTTGATCATTTTCTACGAATTAAAAAAAATTAAAACTAAGACAGGTAAAAATAAAATTTGTCTAAAAACAAGTTTAAAAACAAGATGTGTAATGAACTTTCTCAGATTGAAAATATGTATATTAAAAGATATTTTTATATTTATAAGTCAAAATCTACTATATTGAAAATATATTAAAGAAATTTTATTTAAATTAAGTACGTAGTATATGTTTTAAAGTACAAATTGGTTATGATTAAAAAAAAAAGTTTCCATATAGAAGGAGGTAGTGTAATATAATTTGATTTGATGCGTTTCTTATATCTAAAGAATAATCGTACTTTATTATGTAATAAAGTAATCTTAAGAGCAAACTGTATTTTTAATTTAGTATTAAATTATAATATTAGCGTAGATATACATCGATTGATTACATCACGAGAGATTATTCGTTGATGAAATGTGGCTTTTTTTGATGATTAGATCATAACGAAAAAAAAAATAGAAAAAGGGAGACTCATACTGCACCACCAAATGAAAACCATGTTCGGAGACGTCTGAACGCGATGACGCAGGGAGCCACAAAATAAATACCGTGTTATGACTGGAAATTCGAATATTTCCTTGGAAACGCTGAAATATGCTTCTGAAAAGATCAGAAAAGTTTGAACGATCCAGAACTATAGTGAGAGTTCCAGAAGAATGTCGGAAATTAAAAATAAGTTATTATCCATAAAAATATAAAAAATTTGTCTGGTTGTAGAAAATTACACTTAATTAAAGTATGTCTTACTCCTTCGCCGAATCTCTCTGAAATTGAGCGCACTCATAAAATGTAAGGCCCGACGGGTCAAGCGAGGGAGTTTCGCAGTGAAAGTAAATGGCGAGTTATAAATTATATAGTAAGGTCATGTCATCCGATGCCAATGTCATCAAAGGATTAAGATCAATAAAATGATACAGCCTAATGTTTTTTGTCGAAGTTCCAATGTTGGAAACTTCAGACTCATTTAAATTTTGGAGTCTGAAGCCTGCATCGTTGAAGTTGCAACAAAATCCGAAAATTTTCGAAATTGATTCTTTTTAAAGCTATAAAGAGTTATGAATCATGTGTTAAAATAACAAAAAAGTTAAAATACTCTAATTTTTAAACTCAAAAATCACTCTTATTAAGAAGTGAAATTTTCGAAAACTCCTGCAACTCCTAAATTTAATGCGTTTAATAAGTTCGCAACTTTGTTGTCGTAACAAAAATTGATAATTTTAAAAATCGAGTAAATTTTATTATTTTTATTATTTTTTGTTGATCAGTTGATCAAATTTTAATTTCAGTAACTAAAAATAAGAACTCTATATAAAGAAAGTATAAAATTACGTTGATAATATAATTATTCGACAAATGGGTACAGAAAATATCTTTCTTTTAACGTATGCAGTTTACATAGAACTAGTCATAATTCTATTAAAATATAAATGGTAAAGATAATAATTCTGAATAAATATATTTAAGAAAATGGAAATAATTTTAAAAGAAAAAAATTTTTATTAAAAATAAACCGTCGCGGCACATGAATACACATGTTGCGTAAGTATACGAGGTGGTTTGTGTTATTGATAACTATGACGAGAATCTCTGATTTTGTTGCTATTCGACTTATTTGTTCTTTTTGATATGAATAATAATATTACATAATAAGAAGTTACGGAATGCCTTGGCGACACATTTTTATTAACAATGAACTGCTACGCTTTGCAGTATACGCATACGTACGGATTCATTTATACAGTGTTTTAACAATGACAGGTCTCACATTTTTTCTTGAAAATTAGTTAATTTGTTGGTTATTGTATCAATAATATAATTCATCAATAGAAAGTTGTGGAGTCCTAACAGCATGATTTTTTAAATATTTATATAGCAGACGCATATATGTATATTTATTCTTAGATACTAGAATTTTATGATTTTATTTGTAAAATATTATTAACTGTATATTTATAATGATGTCGAGTGATCTACTGCATTTACTAAAGATAGAATGAAATATTTAGTAATTAAATAATGTTAATACTGTACTAAAACAAAATCATATTAATTGTATTATAAGTTTCTTATATATATTCATAAAAAGTGTATAAACATTTCTAAAAATATAAACCTAAGTTTTTTCCATGAAAAAATAGCAAAATAAGTAATTACGATCTTATATATTATGAAGTAAATTTAATAATAAACATCAATAAGCGCAATATTTTGCAATTTATTAAGTATAAACTTGAAATCTTCATGTATACATTTAAGAATAAATGATGACAGATTCAGCCGAAACATTTCCTCGTCTTTAGCGTCAACATCTAGCATAGTATTACCAGTAGCAATAATTCAAATATTTTGTACATTTTAAACTAAATCTTTTCTTAAAATTTGTTAATTTGTTAGTTATTATATTCATAATATAATTCATCAATCAAAAAGTTGTGGAGGCCTATCAGCATGATTTTTTAAAACATTTATATGGAAGATCCAAATGTGTATATTTATGATACACGATTATTATTTTATTTCTGGGTGCCTTTTGCAATATTCCTTAATATTTTTTGGAATTGTTATTAGTGTTCCTATATTTTTAAAATATTAATAAACTATCTATTTATAGTGTTATTCGAGTTGTCTACCGCAATTACTCATTTCTGCCGCAATTCTTTTTGTTTATATTAAGGTTTTATACGTAATTCAATTCTTTTAATTGTTGTTAATGATTATTTTTAATAAGTGAGTGAAAATTTTCATTTTCCTAATTTTTCAATTTTTCATCTTCTAAAAAGATTATTTTTTAAGTGTTTCTAGGATTATATCATCTTTTTGTTAAAACTATACGATAATTATGTAGTTTACGTGGTTTTTTTAATTTCAAGTTTTAAAAAAGTTGATTTTTTGTCGGAGTTCCGACGTTGGAAACTTCAAGCTCGTACTCAAATCTGTACAACTAAACATTAATTTATGAAATACGAGACTTTTTATATATAAGTCCACTAAGTATAGAAAGGAAAATCGCATCCATGTAATATTTACATTTGTAAAATAATAAAATAAACGATAATTTAAAATAAATAGAGGTATTAAGAATACTTTGAAAGTAAATGAATTGTCAACTACATGTGATAACTAATTCGTAACATTATTACTTATAAATGAAGATTTAGCATTTTAAGGTTTTTTTCGGCACTTTGATTTTTTATTTCAAGTTTTTTGAATCTCTAGACTTATTTTATTTTATTTACATTCATATAATTCCAATTATTCTATAACTAAAATAGCTTATTAAATTATTCATGTTTTATATTATGTACATTTGGGTTGAATATTTTCTGCTTAAAATGATTTCTTGTACTAACAAGTGCAGATATGTCAATGAGTTTAAAATCAACTATAATAAGAACTAATTTAAATATAAAAGTAGAGCACCCATTTACTCCCTTATTATTTTATGTTGCAATAATTTTATTCATGTTTAACTGTACTAAATTTTGATTATAATAAAATTTAACATTAGATTAAAATAAATATAAAGAAATAAAAATATAAAACTTCAAAAGTATATGTATTAATTAAGTGTATTCATTTAATTGTAATAGAGAGAATTTTTTACTAATTCAATCTAAATGATATCGTTATATTATTTATTATTATTAAAATTTAACAATAAATAAAATGTACAAATAAATATTTTATTGAAATTGATTATTTAATGTAAAAAATATTAGCTATATCTGATTATTAAAATTATTACTAAGCTTCCTATTTCTGCTTAAAGTTAAATTAATAATTTTCTCTTTTATTCTCTTCATAAAATCTAACATAAAATCTAAATAAAATCTAAATATAAAAACATATATGAAAGCTAGAATTTACAATAGATAAATATAATTTTTATTTAAATGTGGGGAAAACTTATAAATGGATTCAGTGTCATGTCTATCAAAAACCGTTTTCCACGAACATGAGTTTTAAGCATTTTTGTTACAAGCATCAAGTAAATTTATGTGATATTACGCTCGAACAGGAATCACGAACACCGTTATTCACCGCAATAATTAAATTTTAATTACACTAGGATTACAATTTAGAAGTTCTGAGTATAAGTAATACTTTGAAATTTGTATAAAACACTTTTTAATAATACTAACTTTAGCTTTGTGATTGTTAAGCTATAAAAATAGTACATTTTTTTAAAGATACGTTTGATTTGATTAAATACATATATTTGAAGATCGTAAATAGAATCGAATAATTTTATTGCATTATGCTATTTAAAAATAATTTAATTATCAATCATAATATTTAATTATTGACTTAATTTAATATATGATAAAATATCTATATTAGTGTAATTATTTAAAACATTTCTTAGATAATTAATCGAATATTATTTACACTTTATATTTATATGAATAAATAAATATATATATATTTTATATATATATACTTTATATTTATAGATAACTTTATATTTGAAAATAACGTGGTTTAAGATATATTATGATTAATCGAAACACCAAATAAAGCTTTATGATATTTACATAGTATTTCAGCCGGTGATATATTATGAAATTGTTCGAGTTTCAATCAGATTGCGATAATTGAAAATTCGTAGTTCATGAATTAGCTTATCGTATGAAGTTGATTTTTCTAAACGTTTAATATCTCTAAAAACTTTCAATAAAGCCTTATCAAGTGGTTTTCAAGAAGCTTACTCTCACATAGAATGCCAAATTTATTTGAAGTTTTTGAAACATAACTTATGTACTGAATTTTTTTGACAGAATTAAAAAAATAAACTATTACTAATATTAAACTTTAAAAGACAATATATATTTATAAATATATGTTTATATATTATGTATATTTATTTACTACGAGGATAATTAAAAGTATGAATAAATTTTGAGCGATCTTAAATGAAATGTCCTCTTATACATGAATTAAAATAAACTTGATCATGATCGTTAATACATGCATTATACTTAGAAAATATCAAGAGCTGCGTTTCTGCATAAATAATAAGGGCACACATATTAGATATTGACAAATCGATTGAAAAACAGCTTTTCATTATGTTAAGCTTAACACATCAAATATAATGTTTCTTGGATTTACGGTTTTAAAGAATATTACACCCAATCAAAATTTCAAAGCTTTTCTAGGCAATTGCACGAGTACTGCTATTATGTTCTTTATTAAATCCATACATAAACACTTTTCTAATTTACAGAATAAAAATTTACTTTTTAATCACTTTTTAAAAGGATAATGTCGTGAGAATGGAGTAGTATCAGGTTAGTCACCACGGATCACATCATAACTCTATATGATACAGCAACATGATAGGTTGCCAATATCTTGTTGCAAATTTAAGAAAATAATTGTTTTCCCTTTATATTTTAATTTTACATTATCAGAAAATTATATAATGAAGTACAGAAGATCTGAGATGTTAAAATTGGAAAAACAGACCTTAAATCGATTGTATTGATTAGATAGAGAGACGTCCTAGGCGAGGCACAGATCTTGTAGTATGATACTTTATACATATATATAAATTAGGTGGACGACGGAGATATTCGTCCTTTAAAAGACTAGGAACATTAGAAATACTAAAGCTGTGTATACGTGCGTGTAAGTGCATGCATAGATGTGCGACTTTGCGGCGATATACATAAGTACTTAACTTGTAAGAGTTCAGCGGCGGTAAGCCAGTGCGGCGAGCCACTCTAGCGTACGACTCACGCTCTCCAATCTCTTTCGCTTCAGAAGCGACCGCACATCTTCCTCCTGGTCATCCTACCGCTGTATATTTCGTGTTAAATTTTAAGTTTATATATTTTTAAGGTGGCAGACCATGACACCGCGTCGGCCTCGCTTCTTCTATGAGGACACGGGACACGAACGAAAGAATGAAGTTCACAAGATTAAAAAACCTGTTAATTTTTTTTTCTATAATCGTTTTTCTGCAGAAAAAACCTATCCTACTGAAAAACATAGGTTAAAACGTAGAATAAATAGTAGAAGTAAAAAGGAGAATAACGAGCATCGCCGTAGCAGTCAGCAAAAGGGAAGAGACGATTTCCTCTTTCTCGAAACCGCTTTTCACCACAAAATCCGTAGTTTCAGTACATTCGCGTTTGAAAAGTGATCATAATACCGATCAATACTTATATAAAATCATAATACCAACAAACACAAGTACAAGAAAGTGCTATAATTTTGTATAAGTTGTGAACAGATATTCTATGTGAAGTAATGATTCAAAGAAAATTCATACCTCTATAAGAACGAAATCTTGCACTAAATTATAGCTGTCAGATCAGCAGATTGTCTGGAATTCATCACCTAAGAACTTTCCCACCTACTATATTTGCAGTTTCATAGAAAATACTCGAAGGAGCAAGATCACTATTCAAAACACTGTTTTCTTCAATAAATCACACTTATCTTTATTGAAACTAATCAGCAAACTTTCATGTAATCATATAGAATTGTGCAAAGCGAAAAGTAAGTTGTAGGATATAACCTATTTTAATGATCTACATTCTCAAATAGCTGAATGTGACCTCGAAGCCAAAGTGGTTCATTAGATAAAAAAGAGGTTTAATGACCAGTAAAGCTTTATTATGTTCCGTCAATTTAATCTGTTCTACAATTGATATCCATCAATTTTAGGGAAATTGAAGTTTCTATACTTTTCCGGTAAACATTGTGATTAGAAAACCTTGAGAAAGAAGTTTTTATTCATAATTATGACCGATGATATTCAAGTCATAATAAAATTCTAAGACTTCATCAACTCTTTACAAAATCAAGGGATGTATCACAGGATATGCTATGCAAGTGATACGATGACAGATATGTTTATTTCATGCAAATAATAAAGATTTAACAAATCTGCCTTCTGTTTCTAAAGAAATATATCTCACCTAAACACTAGATTAACACTGTAACTAAGGCAGTTAGCACATTTAAATTGATTGAATAAATCTGTTAATTATTAGAATGTTATTTTCTTAAACAATACTATAATAAGGTTAATTTCTAATACTAGGTTGCAATGAAAAATTTGTTTGCAGTTATTACCGTTGAAGTAAGTTAACTTTATAATGTAAACAATCTTGGAATCGTTGCTCAGAAAGCGCCTATATGCTCGGAGCAAAACAAATTCAAAATCAAAACCGTCCAAGGAAGTAAAAAACCTGTGTTACTCAACCTTTGAGGGCTCAAAATTAGTTTGCTATCGAACAGCAGATTTTTCAAACGAACTTCAATTTATGTAGCTATCTCAAAGACTTCTTCGTGACTATTTCCTTTATCGCTATAAAAATATTCTTGATCATTGTAAAATACTGCTTAATTTCTACCAATCTTTGTAATAATTGCTTCAGTTTCTCTAAAGTCAAGGTCTACAGCTCCACGGGTCAGTACATAGTATTTAATCAGCAACGCAATACTAAGATATATCTCAATAATAATTCTGCAAGTGACTGAAACTTTGCTAACGTCACCAATGCCAACGTTAACATGGCGACTGGAGATATTACAAATTCTTGCTACAACAACTAAAATCTCGATCCTATTTATAACAACCTCTATAAAACTATAATCCCCAAAGGAAGCATCAAACTGGCTTAAACCCTTTTAGTGCCCTGTCAGTATAGTCGTTACCATAGTTGAAGCTCCAACGTCTCTCATCACATAAAGCCATGTGTAGGTATTGATTAAGTCACTCCTGGAAACTGACAAGCAACAACAACCTGGCATAACAACAGTTTGCTATTCTCATCCTGCTATTTCGGAAAGCACGCAATTCTCGTACTTTCTTCCCGGTATAATAGCAGTTCGCTATACCCATCCCTGTAAACGGGAAGTCTTAATTTGCACGCTCTTATTCTTATCAAAGCGATTCGCGTACCTACCGTCCTCGGTACCACACACGTACGGCCGCGAGAAATTATTAAACGAGTGCATAGCTGTAGTGCATGTAAGTGGATGTGAGAGATAATGTAGGGTGTGACTCTTGTGTTATATTATTAATTATATGTTAGTTATAATTAATTGTTTAAATAAATATTAAAATTTATTATATTTTATTTGTAATGTCAGTCAAAGAAGCCCTGGATAGCCAAAAAAGAAGTTTTTATATAATACAAAATATTCATATGTACCTTTTTATTTTGCAAACTCACTACTAAAATACCCACTCTCATTCTTTTTCAACGAATCTTGCCCGGCAAGACATCTCTGCACAACATATTGCACTCTTGAGCAACTAGGCATCATACCTATATATGTCCTTGACATAAAAATTCTTAACTGCGTGATAAAATTTTTAACAATAAATTACTATAAATTATAAAATTTTCTTTTTTCAATGTATTATTATTTTTAGTATAGTATTACATTCGTACAAAACCAGTACAAAGTATACTAAATGTATAAGTTAATATACAACTAATCATAAAATAATAATATTTGAATGAATTCAAATAGATATTCAGCAACAAAAGTGCATTACTGCTGAAAAAGTGAATGAGATTCATTTACTTTCATCAAGAAATATCATAAAAAGGTAACAATAATACTGACACAGTCTTCGGTCATAAGGCGAAGGCTATCAGAAAATGTGGAAAGTGTATCCAGTATTCGCTTGTAGATGGTACATGGCCCTGATATCTTAGAGTTGACTACAACCATTACGTAGAAGCGTAGTGCAAAAATATCGCTTCCGTGAGTACACCTTAAAAATTGATAAATGATAAAAATTACGCAAATTTCAAATTTTTTAAAATCACGCGCAGGTAAAACTCAAAAAAATATTAGAGTCATATACATCAAAAGTGGATATTGCATGCAATAGAAGGTAAAACATATGCCATGTTAGATTTCTTATTTCTAATTGACTGCCATAGTACTTTTCTTATCCATCACAGTCATCTCTATATTTCTTTCGATTCTTTTCTACCATTTTTTTCGACAGCTTAACTGAACGTGTAACGGTCCTTCCATGTCCTTCATGCAGATATGAACGAAAGTTTGAACATATTCGTATCTTGGACAATATACTAAAATTTTACATAGCTTTAGATAAATTAAAATAACTTAATCATTCAAAATTAAAAATAAAGTGTTCATACATCATCTTATATCAATATAATTATAATCAGCCGTATTTATCTATACTCTTCTGTTTTATCCTAATGGATAGAAGTTACAAATAGAATATTATAGGAAAGTTAATCTAAGTATATTGTGAGTTATATCATACCGCATTCGGTAATTTTCAATAGTAATAAAATTCAATATAAAGGAATCACAAGGGAGTCAATCAAGATAAAATCATTTAACTAGCATTTTGTACGATATATGTTTCAAAGATGCAAACAGCGATTTATCATCACCTCACAAATAAAATTAAATAAAATAAAACAATGTACTATGAAAAAAGAATTCCACGATTAGTCGAATAACTGGACTTTCCACTTTGTGCATTCGCGGACTCCCACACGCTCATACGCATATTTTTGTTATGTGGCTCTCTCTCTCTCTCTCTCTCTCTCTCTCTTTCATTCTCACTCTATAAAGAGCTTTTGTTTCGATGTCAATTTTATTTAAATTTTTAAATTACCTGATAAGATGGTCAGGTTTGCACTTTTACGTAAGGTGGATCCGATGGACAAATGTATATATATTAAAACGCATTCGTAAGAGATAACTTGCACTTCGTACCTTGTATTGTATTAAGAAGATATAATAAATTAATTTTTTTCTATTATTTTCCCATCTAACCCTATTATCTTTTGGCATCCTTCCTTTTTGTAATTACCGTAGGGATTATTTTTTTTCTTGATCGAGTGATATTTTTTTATAAATGTTCCAAATTTTTATAACGGTAATTATTAATTTCCCTATTTTTATTACTTTTACAAATTACACCTCTACATACTGAGCGACAATATATTTAGCACGTGAAGAGAAAATTTTTCTAAACTGCCGTATATACATATACACACACATACATACATACATATGCATTAGTACGTTTCGATGGCAATGGAATTTGATTGAGTAAAACAAAGAATTATAAAAGGTTCATAATCTTCATTTTGACAAGTCTATCTACAAATAAAGAAAAAGGTAAAAAATAATTAACACACTGAAAGTATATAAGCACAGAAGAGAGAAAAACTAATTAAATAATTAGGAACGGAAGAGGAAAGAGAGAAAGATAGAGAGAGAGAGAAAATAGGTCCATAGTAAACTGTCAGAGTAAAAAATGAGAATACTAGCGTTTTGTACAAATGTATTACTGAAACTCTGACTGAGAGCGTGATTATTGATGAAAAGGGATTGCATAGTACACCTAGCCATGTGAGATATGTCGCTTTGCTTATTTTCTGTGGATATCTTTTGATGATATCTCATTTGCACACAGAAGATATGAATATATTAAAATTTTTCTATAACACAAATTACAAATACTATGAATAAATTGAATCATCATACTTTTTGAAACATATTCTCATTCCCTTCATATTTTTCCATTATCAAAATTTACTCAATCATACATTATCTTTCTGTTAAGAAAAAACAGACATTTTCAAATTTTATTCTTCCGAACATTCTAAATGTTATAAAATTATGGAAAATTATAAACAATGTTTATTTCAATATGATATAAATAAAGTATTGACCTCAGCTTTTCATTCAAAGTTTAAACGGATCGATATAATATACATCGAAAAGGGCTATAATATCGAGTGCATCCCGCATTTATATATATGTCGTATACGTTCAACTATTGGAACACGCCATGTAGTAATTAATTGATTCGGACTTCTTGAATAAATAAGCTCTCGTGAAAATTTCTGCTCCTAGTTTTAATAGATGGTATTAAGGTATGCTCATTGTAAAAGACACATAACATTAACAAATTTTGTATACAAAATTTGTTAACATTATTTAAATTTTACAACAATTACAATATGCATAAAATTTCAAACAAATGATAAATTAAATAAAGTATAATTTACTTTGTTTCCAACACAGAATACATATTATGATTATACAGAAAATTGTTATAATTAATAAAATTTCCAAATTTCTGTATGTGTAAGTTTCAAAAACTGATATTTTTTAATAAATAATGAAATTAAAATATTTAATAAATACTGCTATGTAAATTCCAGCTATTTGTAAATAAAACCAAAATCAATTAGTTAAGTGGCTATAATATGCTATTACAGAATATTTTAGTATCAGTATGAAATATTAACATGTCTAATATTAAAAATTTCAGTAGCTTTGTCAATTTATAATCAATTACAACAGTATCGAATGTTACTTGTCATTTCTCAATTGTTCTTGCTGAAATGAAAAATTTTTGAATATTTCATAATTTTACAATAAAATTATTAACTACGGGTATTATCTATATATATTGCAACGACGGTTCTTCAAAATGTATTATATTGTGAAACTACGGCAATTCGTAAACATTATTATTCTAAAAATATCAAGCACAAGAAATTCATGTACTTGGAATTTGAAATTCATGGAAAATTGCCAACTACATGTATGATATAATATTCTAATGCATATATTAATTTGATTTAAATTGTACTGGTAACAATTTATCAATCTCTTAGGTACTATTTAAGTAGTTTTAGAGTTCAAATAGTAAAAACGATTTTCAATCAAATTGATAAATCATGAATATATATATATTCATGATAGATTACTCATAGTATCGCGTTAAGAAAAGGAATAACCAAGATTTTACAAGATACACCTAATATCCTCAGTCCGGCTAGAGCTGTCCACGGAAAGGGTTTTGTTTTTCATACTCCTCGCGTCACTTAAGTATTAAGTTTAGAGAAGGCGTAGAAAATTAAAATCGAAAAGGTAAGAATGAAACGGGAAAGATACGAAGACAGGGAGTATTCCCGCGTTACAGATAAAATAGTAAGGGACGACAAAGATGCACTTATACGACCTTATATCTCATTTACGATATATAATTTGACTTTTTAGAAGTCAAGTCAATATCTTAGTACAGTATATAAAAATTTAAAGAAATAATTCAAATTATAATTTTCAGTGTTTCAAAACTTTTTTTTCAGTTTTCATTTTTCATAAAGATAAAAGCAAGTAAAACAATTCACTTCTGTAAATACAATTAATATTATTAATTTTTTAGAAGTAAAGAATATATATTTTTTAAGATATATTTTTTTATTCGACATTTAATTGAATCAAAAATTTAATAATTAATAGAAATAATTATTGTGATGGTCTATAAAAGTGAAACAAGCTATAGCAAAAAAACACAAAGTAAAATGATAAGAAAGGTAATTTTGGTTCTTATATATAAAATATTTGTTAATGATGAATTAATCGGAAAATGTAAGAGTGTAGAGTTGATATATTAAATAAGAATAAAACGATCGGAGACGATTATATTTACACGTACGGAGCTTCTGAATATCTTCCTCGATAAAAAACTGAAAATACTCACAAGGGTCTAAGTGAACAGGTAAGAGAAATATTATATGGTGAGAAAATCGTAGAGCGTCAGAAGCATTTTTGGCGGAGACTAAGATAATAATGTGTGAGAAAAGTAAGATTAGGAAAATTGATGAAAACTACGCACACAATTATTTATGCACAGTATACGTATTTACAATAAATATGATTTTATTCTTAAAGAAAGATTTATAATTTCATCTTAATCTTAATAATTATTTAACAAACATATTTGTTTAATTTTGAGGTAGTTATTTGTTAATGTTTAACTTATTATTAAGCAACCTGGCTTATACCATTTTACATGTTTTTCTTTTCTTAGATTTTCTATTCCTTGCTAAACTTTATTACCTTTTTCATCCATATAATGTTTATATTTATGTAGCATTTTTATGTTTTATATCTTCGTGGGAATAAAAAATTACTTGAAGCAAGTATTAATTAAAAGAGAGAATGTTAGAATACTTTTTAGATTACAAGTTACAACCGTCGAAACATATTTATAACCCTCTAACAACATAGATCACTCCATGAGGTAATGTGGTGTAAATAAAAATTTTTTAATCGTTTCTATTTTTTTAAGATAATAAAACTCGTAAATAAATTTGTTTGTTACGCCATTGATACAAACTATAAATTTTAAGAAACGTTTTGTAATAACAAATAGTTTAATAAAAAACTAAGACCTTTTATTATTTCGAAATGAAAAGCAATAATCTCTGTAAATTTTTTCAGTATTTTGAAAATGGTTGAATAAGAATTAAATAAAATTAAAAATCATTTTACGCTTCTATGACATTTTATCTTTCACATTAATCAACTAATAATAACAATAAAAATATTTTCACCATCATCTATGATACTTTATAATATTAAAAAATTATTCTTAATTTTTTCAAATTTGTCAGAACGATGAAATGAAGATTAATTTTTCCGTCAAAAGAAATATCTTTACGTAATAAGACTCACTTTCTAAATATAAATTTATTACATTATTGTGTAATCACATTTTTACAAAATATGTTCATTGATCTATTTACAAATAGATGTACAAAAGCGGTACAGGCGACGCTAAAGTAGCACGTGGTACTTACTGACTTCGTTATTTTTCTCATCCAAGGACCCGCGTCTTGTAGGTACAGAAAGAAAGATAACGCGTACAAAACTACTCGGAATCGAAGGACCGGAGCTTAAAGTGTACCGAAGAAAGAGAGTGGAAAAAAAAGTGGCGAGTGGGAAGGTAGGCGAGGACAAAAATCGAAGGTAAACAAATGCAGAAAAACACCCGCTGTACCGTGTTAGTAGTAGCGTCACTCTTCTTTCTCCATTCTCTAGTTTTCTCAGACGAGGAGCGGCGCCAGTAACAGTTGAAACGGTCTATCCGACGCTGAATAAGCATCCGGATTTTCGGAATTCGGTTCGACGTGATTCTTCGAATATCTTTTTCAGATGTGTAAAATAATCGTGAATTAGTAAGCTACGTGGGTGCATTGACTTCTGAAGTCTATATTTAGATCTTCATAAACAAAACAGTGCGACGATCTGTGTTTTCTTGAACCTCGACCACCACTGACGCCTTTCAAGTTTACTTGAAAGGTTAGAAGAGTTTATAGAAAGAGAAAGAGAGAGTCTCTATGCAGGTCCTTCAAAAGTTCCAGCTCTGTTTATAAGTAATCAAAGTCAAATGATAGATGAGTACTGAAGCTGAAAGTGATTTATGGATGTTTTCCTTTGCAGTACTTCAAGTAAGAAATAAAAGCCCTAAAATAAACGAATGCCAATATTTGTTAACGCTTTATTGCACTGATTTCCTAAAAAGATCATAAATGCATAATCAAATTTATGAATTTTATGACCGCCTCCACAAAAAAGTTCTATGATATAGAATGAGATATTACATAGTAAACAAATTTTTATTTATTATGTGGAAAAATATTTAGACTATTTCTATAAAATTTTCTTTAAGTATGATTGATTTCTCTTTTGTCACATATTTTACTGAATTACCTACATTTTTAATACATAAAGATTTATTTCAATACGGTTAATAATTTTAATACATTTATTACAATTTTTGATAAAATTGTTTAGATTTGAAAAAAATATTTGTAAATTTTAATCTCAATTAATTATATTAATTAGTTGTTAAGTGACACTAATGTTTTACTTAAATTTATAAAAATATTAGATATTAATAAATAATTTCTTTTATTCTTATTTTTATTATTAATGTTATAATATTCAATATGTCATTTTTAAATATGAAATAGGTTTTCTCAAAAAAGACGTTACCATTTGTAGTTATGTATTAACACATCCGAATTATTAACACATCTTTATTAATTTTTTAATTAAACTTTTTTTTTTAATATTAATACGCAGCAATGTCACGTACAATTTTTATTAAATATTTTCACACATTAAAACAATACGATGCTTGATTAACATAAAGTATATTTAATAACAATAAAAGCATTTAATTTATAATAAAATGATTCGTCAACAAAAATTCGATAGACTCGTTAGAACTAAACACAGATATGCGTAATTTTCCAAATTACGAGTAGAATTACTTAAACTCTGTAAATATTAAATTGGTGACTTTATAATAAAATTAAATAATTTATTAAAGATTTTTATTTGTATTATATTTTCTTATTATTTATTTAGGTATAATTAAAATTCATATTATTCGCGACGAAAGAAATGTAAAATGATTAATTTTCTATATTTATAAATAAATATTTATATTTATTATATTATTTCTTAAAATTTATTATAATGTATTTACATTTATTTATATTATTTCCATAGTTCTCATACAACATTAAGAAGTAAACACATGTAAATCATTGATCTTTAAACTTAAAAAATATAATATTAAAATAATAATATTTCTCTAAAAATACTATAAATAAAATAATAACAGTATTTTTTTAAAATATAAATACAGGATAAAAAATAATATAAGATTTTCAATGAAAAGATAAATTAACTTCTATTATACTTAGATATGCCTAAATAAATTACCGATATAAGCATTATTTATGTATTTTTTATAAGCATTATTTATGAATTCGTTAAAAATCAAATAAAAATTTGCCTTTACGGAGATGTGAATATGAAGATACACAGACGCTTGTTAAATAATAAACAATAACAAATAATAAATCATGGTGCTTTGACGGAAAATTAGATTATTTTCTCCAAAAAGTAAAAGTACAGTTTTAGAAAAGCAGGATGTATTTATGCTAAGAGAAAACATTGATGACTTCAAAATCAGGATGGAATTCGATAGAACGTCCGGTGATCTAGATCCGTGATTGTGCGAAAGTCTCAATGCCATAATTCATACAAAAGTGTCGAAAAATATAAATGTTTGAATAATGCCCAATCGTAAGCACGTCGAATCTTCAATCTCGCGTCTTTCTTGAATATTCTTTCGTAAACCAGTTGTCACCCCCGATACAAGAAGTAACTTTCTAATGATAATTATAATTGTATATCTGAAATACGATATATACGGTTTATATAATGAATAGCGTTGTAAAATCATTAAAAGAATGAATAATCATTCTTTAATTTCTCTTCGCCTCACCTACGAGATATATTGTTAATTAAGTATAATTATTCAAATTTGTATATAGTTATATATAATGTAAGTTACTATAAATTAATTATAATTTAACGTTAAGAACTTATCGTCCTATTAGATGACAGTGATCTGATGACAGTGACCTCTTCATCATTTAGAGAGAACTTTTCTTAAAAAATATGACAAATATGTTCATCTTCATTTTATTCAAAAGTAGTAAGATTATTCATCACTTTAGGATTTTTAAACTATTTGTCGATCACGTAAAAATAAAAGGTTTTGTACGAATTAAATATTATACTAGCGATGTGTGTTACATGCGATGAGCATTATGCGTTTACGTAAAACTATCTATCTTGCGAAACACGCTGATTAACTGTGCTGCTGCGACCAGTGCCGCCGTCGCAGACAAGTAAGAGCAAGTTTTCTGCAGAAGGAAAGCACGAGGCAAAAGGCCATATTGGTTTTGACAGCTTTTGACAAAGAAACAACGTTGACAATTTTGTATTTATACATTCTTTACGACTACAAGGTTTTATACAGTTGCCGCTATTGTGTATTTATTTGTTAATAAAACATTTTGCTTGTAAAACATCGCGATGGTGTTATTACTCTCGTTATTTAAAGGCTGAAATTATTTTACATTACTATTAATTAAATATTTTCAATTACTTAAAAATCCCAACGATGATAAAAATTAAATGAAACTTTGAATAAGAATAAAAAGCATTAAATATGTTACAATATCCTAATATACATAATAAAAGAGCGTATAATTACTATACCAGGAATATTCGTGCAACTTTGATTATGTTTTTATAATTTTATGTGTGAAAATAACATTTACAACAGTAAAGACTAGATAACCAAGTTTATAAACTGACAATACCAAATTGTATTTGATTTAAGCGGTATATAAATTAATTTTATAAAACTTAATGCAATTTTTTATTACTTAGAAATAAACGTTGAATAAAAATATTGTTTTTTGATGTTTAGTTAATTATATGCAGCGACGAAAATTTATAATTTACATTACAAAAAATTTGATGTAATAAATGTAAACAATCAAAAAAGTTAATAATAAAATAAAAAATTACTAGATAAATGAAGTGTAATAATAATAGAAATTTTCTATCATAATTAAATAGTGCTCCAAAATGATTATCTTTGACGTGGGCGTAAAAAAGATTGTATAGTTTACATAATAAAGAAACTATAATTTATTTTTATAATTTATAATTTATATATAAATAATTTAATTTTTGAAAGATTATAATGACACATATTTTATAAATAATCTAATTGGTTAAAATTACTCAAAGGTGGATTTTGCAAATAATAGGCCAACATATAATTTTTTCAGTTCAGAGCAGTTGCATATTTAAGTATACTTTTAACTGTTCAAAGTGTAAGTTAGAAGTTACGCTTGCACGCGTTACGTTTCTATCCTTTTTATTTTACTACTCCTCTATTTAGCGCGGCGAGCGTCGGACACGGTCTCTCGCGCTTCTTGGTTATCCCGGCCCGAAAAGGTCGAGGTCGAACTATATTCTTGTTGGGAAGAGGGGCGTGAAGAGACAGGTTAATTGAGAAGACGGCGTATTACTAAAGGTTATTCTACTTTATTTGCACTTAATTATACATTCAGTGAGAGTATTATCTCATTTACTCGACGGATTACGGCGGCGTTTTTCTTACACTAAACTTATGGTGTGCTGCGGCGGCAGTTTTACAAAACAGTGAGTATTTTACGGCAGTGGATTATTCTTCAAAGTCTTAACGAATTACAGCGAGTTATGGTAGCGGGTTATTTTACAAAGTCTTAACGAATTACAGCGAGTTACGGTAGCGGGTTATTTTACAAAGTCTTAACGAATTACAATGATTTACGGCAGCGGATTACTTTTCGAGCGAGTTATTGTAAGGAGAGTCAAGCCATGTGGCTGTATCTCTGGGGTGCGTCGAATGACGAGACTCTACGGTTTTTCCTGGTGCGTTGAAAGACTTATACCAGGAGATCACGTGCCGACAGACTTCACTCCCTGTAGATGCGTCGAAAGGCTGCACCTCATAGTTTCTGGCGCGCCGAAAGGTTGCACTAGAAGTCACGCGCCAAAGATTGCATAATTACCGAGAACGAGTCCTCTACTTCGGGAGACCTCTGACTCCCGAACTTCCTATTTCTCCGCGAGTTCGTTCTTTTTATACGCTTTGCCCAGATTTCTTCTCACGCTCTCGGGCTCACAGGGCCTCATGGAGGGGTTGCTTTACTTAGCCTTTGCCCTTACAGTCCATGGACAAAAGGCTGACGAGTACGAAGGCGAGGTAAAGTGTTTCTCTTGCTCACGCAACCTAGCTAGCGTAAGCCAAGGTTCCCCTCCATGATCCATGCTCTATCTCACTCACTTCGCTATGGACTACGCAGTGTCCCACTATGGGGTACACATGCTTACTCTCTCCACAATCTATCTTGCGCGAACTGCGTCGTATTCTCCCACTTACTGATTCTACGTACATTGTATCGCGTTCTCTCACTCGCTCTCTCATATACATACTTACACTACTATTTCAACGCTAAGCTACATATATACTTTTCAATGTCACTAGCGGCGGCTGACGTTATGCCGCATACGCGTCACTCATGTATCCACGCTCTTACTTTATTGTCACTCATAACGCACACTTACTCTACTGTCATTCATATATGCACCCTGTTACTTTACCTTCACTCATCACGTAAGCGTCAATTATACACAGATACACTGTTATGTACTATCCCTTGTATACTTCCACATTCACTGCCGTTACACTGATCCTGCGCTTCGAATACTCAACTTGTACCCTGGGCCACGAAAAATCGCGCTCTACTTCTCCCATTGAATGTAGGGGGCGGGCTTTTACTTTTTCCTCTTCCCGACTCTCATTTCCCGGTGTCAACGTGTGCTCGTGATTTATTCATCACATACTATAGTGACGTAAAAATGAATCCAATGTAAGTTATTAATATTCACAAAAAATAATATAACTTCATTCATGAATTTCTTCTGGTTTTATTATTCTATGAAATATTAATTATTTAATATATAAATTATATAAGGTATTAAGAAATCTGAAAGATTTATTTCATAAATTCTTTCGTGTATATAGAAGAAAACTTTTTAAAATACTTCGAATAAAATTTAATAATTATAAAAATATATATATAATATTTTTCAATTATTCAGACAGCGTTTACTTAAATATGTGACATTTACAATTTGTCGCGTACCCATATAGCTCCGACCCGTGAAAACCGCGCCACGCGGGTTTGGACCTGTGAGGTGACTCATCCGGAGTCCGACGGGTGAATGAGTAAACAAAATCAAAGCGACATGCCGAGGAAAGACCCGGAGTTTCCTGCCAAAAAAGCCAACATAGTGATTGGAATGGCATAGCTTTGGCGGGAAGCGCTTCTACGGTGATTGGCGCGGCGTAACTTCGAACTGTAATAGTGAGAAGCGCTCTCGCGTCAATAGGAGCAATGTCGCTTAGGGGTCTTAGTAGCGGGAAGTGACTTCCCGTTGATTCCCGCAGAAACAAAAAAAAGAGGTCGATCGAGTTTTGGTCTTGATAAAGGGCTACGAAATCTCAAAAAAGAGAGTTTCAGCCTTTTATCAAATTCATATTACAATATCTCATCGAGTGAATGTCAAAACTTTCGGTCGCTATAGTTCAAAACTTTTTTTTTTAATAATTGTATAAAAAGTAAGTAAAAACAAGTAATTTAACAGCTTTGAAACTTTTCGAAAGTTTATTATTTTAGAATTATAGAAATGTTTTTATTACTTATTTTACTGTTATCACTATTATGATAAACTATCTATTTTTGTTAATCTTAGTATAAAAGTCGCATCAATTTTTTAATCTTTCAATGTGATAATTAAGATAATATAAAATTTGTAAACGTTAAGCAATAAATCTTATTTGTCATTGTATTGAAAACTGATAATAATATTAATATATATTTTTTTTTATTCAGATTCGTTAGCTCATGAATAACAAATTGAATAATTTATTTCAGTTTTGCAGAACCGAAACGCAACATGAATACAAAATTATGTCACATATACGTGCTTATATGAATATAATGAATGCAGTATCTATTTATTTTTTAAAACACGATTAAAACGTCAATCATTATTTATTCCGGGTCCATCAAGGTTATTGGTTCATTATATTAGCTTAATATCTATTAAAAATATGAAGATGATGTTTATTAAAAAAAAATCAAAATTAACAGAATCTTCAGAAAGAAAAAAGTATAGAAAACGAGTTCTATGCTACGTAAAACATGTGCGTTTGATTTTTGTAAGAAAAAGCGATTGACATAAACCGGATGTAGTGAAAAACAACAACAACAAAGAAGCAAATAGCTGCATTCGAAATTGACTCGCTCTCTAATATCTAATTCATACAATAAATACCATAAATTAAAAAAATTTTTTAATAACAGTTGAAAGATGAGGAATTTAGTTTAACGTAAGCTGCAAATTTTGAATAATTTTTTAATTTTAAATGTAAGCTGCACTTAAATGAGAAACACAGTAATTTGTGACTATGGTAAGTAACAAAGTACAATTGCTATAAAAATAGTGCTCGTGAAAGAAAGTTTTATAGAATTGAAAAAATTCTATTATTTGTAATATACATTCTAAATTATGATCGTATACGATGTGCAGTTTTGTTTGGAATATAATATAACACTCCATTTATTTAATCTTAAAATAGTTACGATTCTGACATCTTATTTTTATGATTTATGATTTTTTTATGATTATTTTTATGATCCAAATAGATCAATGAACATATTTTGTAAAAATGTGATTACACAATAATGTAATAAATTTATATTTAGAAAGTGAGTCTTATTACGTAAAGATATTTCTTTTGACGGAAAAATTAATCTTCATTTCATCGTTCTGACAAATTTGAAAAAATTAAGAATAATTTTTTAATATTATAAAGTATCATAGATGATGGTGAAAATATTTTTATTGTTATTATTAGTTGATTAATGTGAAAGATAAAATGTCATAGAAGCGTAAAATGATTTTTAATTTTATTTAATTCTTATTCAACCATTTTCAAAATACTGAAAAAATTTACAGAGATTATTGCTTTTCATTTCGAAATAATAAAAGGTCTTAGTTTTTTATTAAACTATTTGTTATTACAAAACGTTTCTTAAAATTTATAGTTTGTATCAATGGCGTAACAAACAAATTTATTTACGAGTTTTATTATCTTAAAAAAATAGAAACGATTAAAAAATTTTTATTTACACCACATTACCTCATGGAGTGATCTATGTTGTTAGAGGGTTATAAATATGTTTCGACGGTTGTAACTTGTAATCTAAAAAGTATTCTAACATTCTCTCTTTTAATTAATACTTGCTTCAAGTAATTTTTTATTCCCACGAAGATATAAAACATAAAAATGCTACATAAATATAAACATTATATGGATGAAAAAGGTAATAAAGTTTAGCAAGGAATAGAAAATCTAAGAAAAGAAAAACATGTAAAATGGTATAAGCCAGGTTGCTTAATAATAAGTTAAACATTAACAAATAACTACCTCAAAATTAAACAAATATGTTTGTTAAATAATTATTAAGATTAAGATGAAATTATAAATCTTTCTTTAAGAATAAAATCATATTTATTGTAAATACGTATACTGTGCATAAATAATTGTGTGCGTAGTTTTCATCAATTTTCCTAATCTTACTTTTCTCACACATTATTATCTTAGTCTCCGCCAAAAATGCTTCTGACGCTCTACGATTTTCTCACCATATAATATTTCTCTTACCTGTTCACTTAGACCCTTGTGAGTATTTTCAGTTTTTTATCGAGGAAGATATTCAGAAGCTCCGTACGTGTAAATATAATCGTCTCCGATCGTTTTATTCTTATTTAATATATCAACTCTACACTCTTACATTTTCCGATTAATTCATCATTAACAAATATTTTATATATAAGAACCAAAATTACCTTTCTTATCATTTTACTTTGTGTTTTTTTGCTATAGCTTGTTTCACTTTTATAGACCATCACAATAATTATTTCTATTAATTATTAAATTTTTGATTCAATTAAATGTCGAATAAAAAAATATATCTTAAAAAATATATATTCTTTACTTCTAAAAAATTAATAATATTAATTGTATTTACAGAAGTGAATTGTTTTACTTGCTTTTATCTTTATGAAAAATGAAAACTGAAAAAAAAGTTTTGAAACACTGAAAATTATAATTTGAATTATTTCTTTAAATTTTTATATACTGTACTAAGATATTGACTTGACTTCTAAAAAGTCAAATTATATATCGTAAATGAGATATAAGGTCGTATAAGTGCATCTTTGTCGTCCCTTACTATTTTATCTGTAACGCGGGAATACTCCCTGTCTTCGTATCTTTCCCGTTTCATTCTTACCTTTTCGATTTTAATTTTCTACGCCTTCTCTAAACTTAATACTTAAGTGACGCGAGGAGTATGAAAAACAAAACCCTTTCCGTGGACAGCTCTAGCCGGACTGAGGATATTAGGTGTATCTTGTAAAATCTTGGTTATTCCTTTTCTTAACGCGATACTATGAGTAATCTATCATGAATATATATATATTCATGATTTATCAATTTGATTGAAAATCGTTTTTACTATTTGAACTCTAAAACTACTTAAATAGTACCTAAGAGATTGATAAATTGTTACCAGTACAATTTAAATCAAATTAATATATGCATTAGAATATTATATCATACATGTAGTTGGCAATTTTCCATGAATTTCAAATTCCAAGTACATGAATTTCTTGTGCTTGATATTTTTAGAATAATAATGTTTACGAATTGCCGTAGTTTCACAATATAATACATTTTGAAGAACCGTCGTTGCAATATATATAGATAATACCCGTAGTTAATAATTTTATTGTAAAATTATGAAATATTCAAAAATTTTTCATTTCAGCAAGAACAATTGAGAAATGACAAGTAACATTCGATACTGTTGTAATTGATTATAAATTGACAAAGCTACTGAAATTTTTAATATTAGACATGTTAATATTTCATACTGATACTAAAATATTCTGTAATAGCATATTATAGCCACTTAACTAATTGATTTTGGTTTTATTTACAAATAGCTGGAATTTACATAGCAGTATTTATTAAATATTTTAATTTCATTATTTATTAAAAAATATCAGTTTTTGAAACTTACACATACAGAAATTTGGAAATTTTATTAATTATAACAATTTTCTGTATAATCATAATATGTATTCTGTGTTGGAAACAAAGTAAATTATACTTTATTTAATTTATCATTTGTTTGAAATTTTATGCATATTGTAATTGTTGTAAAATTTAAATAATGTTAACAAATTTTGTATACAAAATTTGTTAATGTTATGTGTCTTTTACAATGAGCATACCTTAATACCATCTATTAAAACTAGGAGCAGAAATTTTCACGAGAGCTTATTTATTCAAGAAGTCCGAATCAATTAATTACTACATGGCGTGTTCCAATAGTTGAACGTATACGACATATATATAAATGCGGGATGCACTCGATATTATAGCCCTTTTCGATGTATATTATATCGATCCGTTTAAACTTTGAATGAAAAGCTGAGGTCAATACTTTATTTATATCATATTGAAATAAACATTGTTTATAATTTTCCATAATTTTATAACATTTAGAATGTTCGGAAGAATAAAATTTGAAAATGTCTGTTTTTTCTTAACAGAAAGATAATGTATGATTGAGTAAATTTTGATAATGGAAAAATATGAAGGGAATGAGAATATGTTTCAAAAAGTATGATGATTCAATTTATTCATAGTATTTGTAATTTGTGTTATAGAAAAATTTTAATATATTCATATCTTCTGTGTGCAAATGAGATATCATCAAAAGATATCCACAGAAAATAAGCAAAGCGACATATCTCACATGGCTAGGTGTACTATGCAATCCCTTTTCATCAATAATCACGCTCTCAGTCAGAGTTTCAGTAATACATTTGTACAAAACGCTAGTATTCTCATTTTTTACTCTGACAGTTTACTATGGACCTATTTTCTCTCTCTCTCTATCTTTCTCTCTTTCCTCTTCCGTTCCTAATTATTTAATTAGTTTTTCTCTCTTCTGTGCTTATATACTTTCAGTGTGTTAATTATTTTTTACCTTTTTCTTTATTTGTAGATAGACTTGTCAAAATGAAGATTATGAACCTTTTATAATTCTTTGTTTTACTCAATCAAATTCCATTGCCATCGAAACGTACTAATGCATATGTATGTATGTATGTGTGTGTATATGTATATACGGCAGTTTAGAAAAATTTTCTCTTCACGTGCTAAATATATTGTCGCTCAGTATGTAGAGGTGTAATTTGTAAAAGTAATAAAAATAGGGAAATTAATAATTACCGTTATAAAAATTTGGAACATTTATAAAAAAATATCACTCGATCAAGAAAAAAAATAATCCCTACGGTAATTACAAAAAGGAAGGATGCCAAAAGATAATAGGGTTAGATGGGAAAATAATAGAAAAAAATTAATTTATTATATCTTCTTAATACAATACAAGGTACGAAGTGCAAGTTATCTCTTACGAATGCGTTTTAATATATATACATTTGTCCATCGGATCCACCTTACGTAAAAGTGCAAACCTGACCATCTTATCAGGTAATTTAAAAATTTAAATAAAATTGACATCGAAACAAAAGCTCTTTATAGAGTGAGAATGAAAGAGAGAGAGAGAGAGAGAGAGAGAGAGAGCCACATAACAAAAATATGCGTATGAGCGTGTGGGAGTCCGCGAATGCACAAAGTGGAAAGTCCAGTTATTCGACTAATCGTGGAATTCTTTTTTCATAGTACATTGTTTTATTTTATTTAATTTTATTTGTGAGGTGATGATAAAATCGCTGTTTGCATCTTTGAAACATATATCGTACAAAATGCTAGTTAAATGATTTTATCTTGATTGACTCCCTTGTGATTCCTTTATATTGAATTTTATTACTATTGAAAATTACCGAATGCGGTATGATATAACTCACAATATACTTAGATTAACTTTCCTATAATATTCTATTTGTAACTTCTATCCATTAGGATAAAACAGAAGAGTATAGATAAATACGGCTGATTATAATTATATTGATATAAGATGATGTATGAACACTTTATTTTTAATTTTGAATGATTAAGTTATTTTAATTTATCTAAAGCTATGTAAAATTTTAGTATATTGTCCAAGATACGAATATGTTCAAACTTTCGTTCATATCTGCATGAAGGACATGGAAGGACCGTTACACGTTCAGTTAAGCTGTCGAAAAAAATGGTAGAAAAGAATCGAAAGAAATATAGAGATGACTGTGATGGATAAGAAAAGTACTATGGCAGTCAATTAGAAATAAGAAATCTAACATGGCATATGTTTTACCTTCTATTGCATGCAATATCCACTTTTGATGTATATGACTCTAATATTTTTTTGAGTTTTACCTGCGCGTGATTTTAAAAAATTTGAAATTTGCGTAATTTTTATCATTTATCAATTTTTAAGGTGTACTCACGGAAGCGATATTTTTGCACTACGCTTCTACGTAATGGTTGTAGTCAACTCTAAGATATCAGGGCCATGTACCATCTACAAGCGAATACTGGATACACTTTCCACATTTTCTGATAGCCTTCGCCTTATGACCGAAGACTGTGTCAGTATTATTGTTACCTTTTTATGATATTTCTTGATGAAAGTAAATGAATCTCATTCACTTTTTCAGCAGTAATGCACTTTTGTTGCTGAATATCTATTTGAATTCATTCAAATATTATTATTTTATGATTAGTTGTATATTAACTTATACATTTAGTATACTTTGTACTGGTTTTGTACGAATGTAATACTATACTAAAAATAATAATACATTGAAAAAAGAAAATTTTATAATTTATAGTAATTTATTGTTAAAAATTTTATCACGCAGTTAAGAATTTTTATGTCAAGGACATATATAGGTATGATGCCTAGTTGCTCAAGAGTGCAATATGTTGTGCAGAGATGTCTTGCCGGGCAAGATTCGTTGAAAAAGAATGAGAGTGGGTATTTTAGTAGTGAGTTTGCAAAATAAAAAGGTACATATGAATATTTTGTATTATATAAAAACTTCTTTTTTGGCTATCCAGGGCTTCTTTGACTGACATTACAAATAAAATATAATAAATTTTAATATTTATTTAAACAATTAATTATAACTAACATATAATTAATAATATAACACAAGAGTCACACCCTACATTATCTCTCACATCCACTTACATGCACTACAGCTATGCACTCGTTTAATAATTTCTCGCGGCCGTACGTGTGTGGTACCGAGGACGGTAGGTACGCGAATCGCTTTGATAAGAATAAGAGCGTGCAAATTAAGACTTCCCGTTTACAGGGATGGGTATAGCGAACTGCTATTATACCGGGAAGAAAGTACGAGAATTGCGTGCTTTCCGAAATAGCAGGATGAGAATAGCAAACTGTTGTTATGCCAGGTTGTTGTTGCTTGTCAGTTTCCAGGAGTGACTTAATCAATACCTACACATGGCTTTATGTGATGAGAGACGTTGGAGCTTCAACTATGGTAACGACTATACTGACAGGGCACTAAAAGGGTTTAAGCCAGTTTGATGCTTCCTTTGGGGATTATAGTTTTATAGAGGTTGTTATAAATAGGATCGAGATTTTAGTTGTTGTAGCAAGAATTTGTAATATCTCCAGTCGCCATGTTAACGTTGGCATTGGTGACGTTAGCAAAGTTTCAGTCACTTGCAGAATTATTATTGAGATATATCTTAGTATTGCGTTGCTGATTAAATACTATGTACTGACCCGTGGAGCTGTAGACCTTGACTTTAGAGAAACTGAAGCAATTATTACAAAGATTGGTAGAAATTAAGCAGTATTTTACAATGATCAAGAATATTTTTATAGCGATAAAGGAAATAGTCACGAAGAAGTCTTTGAGATAGCTACATAAATTGAAGTTCGTTTGAAAAATCTGCTGTTCGATAGCAAACTAATTTTGAGCCCTCAAAGGTTGAGTAACACAGGTTTTTTACTTCCTTGGACGGTTTTGATTTTGAATTTGTTTTGCTCCGAGCATATAGGCGCTTTCTGAGCAACGATTCCAAGATTGTTTACATTATAAAGTTAACTTACTTCAACGGTAATAACTGCAAACAAATTTTTCATTGCAACCTAGTATTAGAAATTAACCTTATTATAGTATTGTTTAAGAAAATAACATTCTAATAATTAACAGATTTATTCAATCAATTTAAATGTGCTAACTGCCTTAGTTACAGTGTTAATCTAGTGTTTAGGTGAGATATATTTTCTTTAGAAACAGAAGGCAGATTTGTTAAATCTTTATTATTTGCATGAAATAAACATATCTGTCATCGTATCACTTGCATAGCATATCCTGTGATACATCCCTTGATTTTGTAAAGAGTTGATGAAGTCTTAGAATTTTATTATGACTTGAATATCATCGGTCATAATTATGAATAAAAACTTCTTTCTCAAGGTTTTCTAATCACAATGTTTACCGGAAAAGTATAGAAACTTCAATTTCCCTAAAATTGATGGATATCAATTGTAGAACAGATTAAATTGACGGAACATAATAAAGCTTTACTGGTCATTAAACCTCTTTTTTATCTAATGAACCACTTTGGCTTCGAGGTCACATTCAGCTATTTGAGAATGTAGATCATTAAAATAGGTTATATCCTACAACTTACTTTTCGCTTTGCACAATTCTATATGATTACATGAAAGTTTGCTGATTAGTTTTCAATAAAGATAAGTGTGATTTATTGAAGAAAACAGTGTTTTGAATAGTGATCTTGCTCCTTCGAGTATTTTCTATGAAACTGCAAATATAGTAGGTGGGAAAGTTCTTAGGTGATGAATTCCAGACAATCTGCTGATCTGACAGCTATAATTTAGTGCAAGATTTCGTTCTTATAGAGGTATGAATTTTCTTTGAATCATTACTTCACATAGAATATCTGTTCACAACTTATACAAAATTATAGCACTTTCTTGTACTTGTGTTTGTTGGTATTATGATTTTATATAAGTATTGATCGGTATTATGATCACTTTTCAAACGCGAATGTACTGAAACTACGGATTTTGTGGTGAAAAGCGGTTTCGAGAAAGAGGAAATCGTCTCTTCCCTTTTGCTGACTGCTACGGCGATGCTCGTTATTCTCCTTTTTACTTCTACTATTTATTCTACGTTTTAACCTATGTTTTTCAGTAGGATAGGTTTTTTCTGCAGAAAAACGATTATAGAAAAAAAAATTAACAGGTTTTTTAATCTTGTGAACTTCATTCTTTCGTTCGTGTCCCGTGTCCTCATAGAAGAAGCGAGGCCGACGCGGTGTCATGGTCTGCCACCTTAAAAATATATAAACTTAAAATTTAACACGAAATATACAGCGGTAGGATGACCAGGAGGAAGATGTGCGGTCGCTTCTGAAGCGAAAGAGATTGGAGAGCGTGAGTCGTACGCTAGAGTGGCTCGCCGCACTGGCTTACCGCCGCTGAACTCTTACAAGTTAAGTACTTATGTATATCGCCGCAAAGTCGCACATCTATGCATGCACTTACACGCACGTATACACAGCTTTAGTATTTCTAATGTTCCTAGTCTTTTAAAGGACGAATATCTCCGTCGTCCACCTAATTTATATATATGTATAAAGTATCATACTACAAGATCTGTGCCTCGCCTAGGACGTCTCTCTATCTAATCAATACAATCGATTTAAGGTCTGTTTTTCCAATTTTAACATCTCAGATCTTCTGTACTTCATTATATAATTTTCTGATAATGTAAAATTAAAATATAAAGGGAAAACAATTATTTTCTTAAATTTGCAACAAGATATTGGCAACCTATCATGTTGCTGTATCATATAGAGTTATGATGTGATCCGTGGTGACTAACCTGATACTACTCCATTCTCACGACATTATCCTTTTAAAAAGTGATTAAAAAGTAAATTTTTATTCTGTAAATTAGAAAAGTGTTTATGTATGGATTTAATAAAGAAACATAATAGCAGTACTCGTGCAATTGCCTAGAAAAGCTTTGAAATTTTGATTGGGTGTAATATTCTTTAAAACCGTAAATCCAAGAAACATTATATTTGATGTGTTAAGCTTAACATAATGAAAAGCTGTTTTTCAATCGATTTGTCAATATCTAATATGTGTGCCCTTATTATTTATGCAGAAACGCAGCTCTTGATATTTTCTAAGTATAATGCATGTATTAACGATCATGATCAAGTTTATTTTAATTCATGTATAAGAGGACATTTCATTTAAGATCGCTCAAAATTTATTCATACTTTTAATTATCCTCGTAGTAAATAAATATACATAATATATAAACATATATTTATAAATATATATTGTCTTTTAAAGTTTAATATTAGTAATAGTTTATTTTTTTAATTCTGTCAAAAAAATTCAGTACATAAGTTATGTTTCAAAAACTTCAAATAAATTTGGCATTCTATGTGAGAGTAAGCTTCTTGAAAACCACTTGATAAGGCTTTATTGAAAGTTTTTAGAGATATTAAACGTTTAGAAAAATCAACTTCATACGATAAGCTAATTCATGAACTACGAATTTTCAATTATCGCAATCTGATTGAAACTCGAACAATTTCATAATATATCACCGGCTGAAATACTATGTAAATATCATAAAGCTTTATTTGGTGTTTCGATTAATCATAATATATCTTAAACCACGTTATTTTCAAATATAAAGTTATCTATAAATATAAAGTATATATATATAAAATATATATATATTTATTTATTCATATAAATATAAAGTGTAAATAATATTCGATTAATTATCTAAGAAATGTTTTAAATAATTACACTAATATAGATATTTTATCATATATTAAATTAAGTCAATAATTAAATATTATGATTGATAATTAAATTATTTTTAAATAGCATAATGCAATAAAATTATTCGATTCTATTTACGATCTTCAAATATATGTATTTAATCAAATCAAACGTATCTTTAAAAAAATGTACTATTTTTATAGCTTAACAATCACAAAGCTAAAGTTAGTATTATTAAAAAGTGTTTTATACAAATTTCAAAGTATTACTTATACTCAGAACTTCTAAATTGTAATCCTAGTGTAATTAAAATTTAATTATTGCGGTGAATAACGGTGTTCGTGATTCCTGTTCGAGCGTAATATCACATAAATTTACTTGATGCTTGTAACAAAAATGCTTAAAACTCATGTTCGTGGAAAACGGTTTTTGATAGACATGACACTGAATCCATTTATAAGTTTTCCCCACATTTAAATAAAAATTATATTTATCTATTGTAAATTCTAGCTTTCATATATGTTTTTATATTTAGATTTTATTTAGATTTTATGTTAGATTTTATGAAGAGAATAAAAGAGAAAATTATTAATTTAACTTTAAGCAGAAATAGGAAGCTTAGTAATAATTTTAATAATCAGATATAGCTAATATTTTTTACATTAAATAATCAATTTCAATAAAATATTTATTTGTACATTTTATTTATTGTTAAATTTTAATAATAATAAATAATATAACGATATCATTTAGATTGAATTAGTAAAAAATTCTCTCTATTACAATTAAATGAATACACTTAATTAATACATATACTTTTGAAGTTTTATATTTTTTATTTCTTTATATTTATTTTAATCTAATGTTAAATTTTATTATAATCAAAATTTAGTACAGTTAAACATGAATAAAATTATTGCAACATAAAATAATAAGGGAGTAAATGGGTGCTCTACTTTTATATTTAAATTAGTTCTTATTATAGTTGATTTTAAACTCATTGACATATCTGCACTTGTTAGTACAAGAAATCATTTTAAGCAGAAAATATTCAACCCAAATGTACATAATATAAAACATGAATAATTTAATAAGCTATTTTAGTTATAGAATAATTGGAATTATATGAATGTAAATAAAATAAAATAAGTCTAGAGATTCAAAAAACTTGAAATAAAAAATCAAAGTGCCGAAAAAAACCTTAAAATGCTAAATCTTCATTTATAAGTAATAATGTTACGAATTAGTTATCACATGTAGTTGACAATTCATTTACTTTCAAAGTATTCTTAATACCTCTATTTATTTTAAATTATCGTTTATTTTATTATTTTACAAATGTAAATATTACATGGATGCGATTTTCCTTTCTATACTTAGTGGACTTATATATAAAAAGTCTCGTATTTCATAAATTAATGTTTAGTTGTACAGATTTGAGTACGAGCTTGAAGTTTCCAACGTCGGAACTCCGACAAAAAATCAACTTTTTTAAAACTTGAAATTAAAAAAACCACGTAAACTACATAATTATCGTATAGTTTTAACAAAAAGATGATATAATCCTAGAAACACTTAAAAAATAATCTTTTTAGAAGATGAAAAATTGAAAAATTAGGAAAATGAAAATTTTCACTCACTTATTAAAAATAATCATTAACAACAATTAAAAGAATTGAATTACGTATAAAACCTTAATATAAACAAAAAGAATTGCGGCAGAAATGAGTAATTGCGGTAGACAACTCGAATAACACTATAAATAGATAGTTTATTAATATTTTAAAAATATAGGAACACTAATAACAATTCCAAAAAAATATTAAGGAATATTGCAAAAGGCACCCAGAAATAAAATAATAATCGTGTATCATAAATATACACATTTGGATCTTCCATATAAATGTTTTAAAAAATCATGCTGATAGGCCTCCACAACTTTTTGATTGATGAATTATATTATGAATATAATAACTAACAAATTAACAAATTTTAAGAAAAGATTTAGTTTAAAATGTACAAAATATTTGAATTATTGCTACTGGTAATACTATGCTAGATGTTGACGCTAAAGACGAGGAAATGTTTCGGCTGAATCTGTCATCATTTATTCTTAAATGTATACATGAAGATTTCAAGTTTATACTTAATAAATTGCAAAATATTGCGCTTATTGATGTTTATTATTAAATTTACTTCATAATATATAAGATCGTAATTACTTATTTTGCTATTTTTTCATGGAAAAAACTTAGGTTTATATTTTTAGAAATGTTTATACACTTTTTATGAATATATATAAGAAACTTATAATACAATTAAATATGATCTTGTTTTAGTACAGTATTAACATTATTTAATTACTAAATATTTCATTCTATCTTTAGTAAATGCAGTAGATCACTCGACATCATTATAAATATACAGTTAATAATATTTTACAAATAAAATCATAAAATTCTAGTATCTAAGAATAAATATACATATATGCGTCTGCTATATAAATATTTAAAAAATCATGCTGTTAGGACTCCACAACTTTCTATTGATGAATTATATTATTGATACAATAACCAACAAATTAACTAATTTTCAAGAAAAAATGTGAGACCTGTCATTGTTAAAACACTGTATAAATGAATCCGTACGTATGCGTATACTGCAAAGCGTAGCAGTTCATTGTTAATAAAAATGTGTCGCCAAGGCATTCCGTAACTTCTTATTATGTAATATTATTATTCATATCAAAAAGAACAAATAAGTCGAATAGCAACAAAATCAGAGATTCTCGTCATAGTTATCAATAACACAAACCACCTCGTATACTTACGCAACATGTGTATTCATGTGCCGCGACGGTTTATTTTTAATAAAAATTTTTTTCTTTTAAAATTATTTCCATTTTCTTAAATATATTTATTCAGAATTATTATCTTTACCATTTATATTTTAATAGAATTATGACTAGTTCTATGTAAACTGCATACGTTAAAAGAAAGATATTTTCTGTACCCATTTGTCGAATAATTATATTATCAACGTAATTTTATACTTTCTTTATATAGAGTTCTTATTTTTAGTTACTGAAATTAAAATTTGATCAACTGATCAACAAAAAATAATAAAAATAATAAAATTTACTCGATTTTTAAAATTATCAATTTTTGTTACGACAACAAAGTTGCGAACTTATTAAACGCATTAAATTTAGGAGTTGCAGGAGTTTTCGAAAATTTCACTTCTTAATAAGAGTGATTTTTGAGTTTAAAAATTAGAGTATTTTAACTTTTTTGTTATTTTAACACATGATTCATAACTCTTTATAGCTTTAAAAAGAATCAATTTCGAAAATTTTCGGATTTTGTTGCAACTTCAACGATGCAGGCTTCAGACTCCAAAATTTAAATGAGTCTGAAGTTTCCAACATTGGAACTTCGACAAAAAACATTAGGCTGTATCATTTTATTGATCTTAATCCTTTGATGACATTGGCATCGGATGACATGACCTTACTATATAATTTATAACTCGCCATTTACTTTCACTGCGAAACTCCCTCGCTTGACCCGTCGGGCCTTACATTTTATGAGTGCGCTCAATTTCAGAGAGATTCGGCGAAGGAGTAAGACATACTTTAATTAAGTGTAATTTTCTACAACCAGACAAATTTTTTATATTTTTATGGATAATAACTTATTTTTAATTTCCGACATTCTTCTGGAACTCTCACTATAGTTCTGGATCGTTCAAACTTTTCTGATCTTTTCAGAAGCATATTTCAGCGTTTCCAAGGAAATATTCGAATTTCCAGTCATAACACGGTATTTATTTTGTGGCTCCCTGCGTCATCGCGTTCAGACGTCTCCGAACATGGTTTTCATTTGGTGGTGCAGTATGAGTCTCCCTTTTTTCTATTTTTTTTTTCGTTATGATCTAATCATCAAAAAAAGCCACATTTCATCAACGAATAATCTCTCGTGATGTAATCAATCGATGTATATCTACGCTAATATTATAATTTAATACTAAATTAAAAATACAGTTTGCTCTTAAGATTACTTTATTACATAATAAAGTACGATTATTCTTTAGATATAAGAAACGCATCAAATCAAATTATATTACACTACCTCCTTCTATATGGAAACTTTTTTTTTAATCATAACCAATTTGTACTTTAAAACATATACTACGTACTTAATTTAAATAAAATTTCTTTAATATATTTTCAATATAGTAGATTTTGACTTATAAATATAAAAATATCTTTTAATATACATATTTTCAATCTGAGAAAGTTCATTACACATCTTGTTTTTAAACTTGTTTTTAGACAAATTTTATTTTTACCTGTCTTAGTTTTAATTTTTTTTAATTCGTAGAAAAATGATCAAAATTCATGTAATTCAGGCAAAAGTTAATTATCTACATCTATAGCTAAAAATTTTTTTTGATGATTTTTATTAAAAATTTGAAAACAGGCATCACCTTATGGACAAGAGAGATTTTAAACTACTTAGACTTCTATTGAATTTAGAAACTCATACTGTTTCGTTATCAAAATCTTTAGATCGAAAAATATAAATATTTTTCTTAAGACTATCATATAAAGACGTAGTTTTAACATTGAATTGTATCATTTGTTAATTTTTAGACTAAAGAATACACCCTCTTTGTCTGCATTTATTAGTAGGTATTATTAATAAATTGCATTGCTCACTGAACTCTATCATTAAAAGTTAACTCTATCATTAAAAGTTAAAAATTATAAAAAGGAAACCCATATGTAAATTATAAATAATTTCTTCTAATTAATCTCTAGCATCTTTTGTTATCTTAGTTTTCGCTTCACCTTCCTGTCACGTATCGTACTCAGTCTTGCCTCAAATTATACAAGTCAGCACTGAAGAAAATATAATAAATCGTTATAAATGCATTAAACTCGTGTAAGTCATAGCATTTGCTCGAACCTTTACTAGACCATAATATTGTAATGCAAGAAATTTATTGGTTTATAGACTGAATAAAAAATATTTTGGAAAAATACTTTTATTCTACATACTTGTACAGAAGTATACAAAGTAAAAAGTAACTTACAAAGTAAAAAATTTCGTTGATGATTCAGTTGCAGTTTCTCTTCAGAAAATGAAGTGCTTTCACCCTACATATATATATTGAACTCACACCATCTAATTGTCAATTCGGCTTACTATACGACTAAAGTATTAATGGTAATATGGTTTAAATGAAATTTAATAGATGTTTTTTTTATCTATTTCAATGATAATATGAAAGTTTCTGTTACAACAGGTCTGTATTGATACATTGATACTTCTAGATGTTGGGAAATTATTAATAACTATTGTTTTATTTTTGACTGGCTTAGCACTATCAGAACAATCGTGTTCTTGATAAATAAGTAATGAAACCTCTCGTCTTAATAGATGAGTAAAACAATCTCTCATTAACACAGGACATTTACATCACATTCTTCCAAGGTTTACGAGAATTCGATACAATCAATGACAAACATAAAAATTTGATGACCTTATAAACCTCTAAACAGATTATCCATCTAACGCTGGAACGCTGCTGGTGAGATTTTTATCATTCTGTTAAAATGATAGTGACATTATAAATTATAAAATATGTATCTGTCCCATTTATTTCACACATTCATATACGAAGAAAACGGATAAGGATCGTGTATTGTTTTTGCATTAAGTTCACTATAATCTATTGCAATATATCGTTTATTATTTTATTCATTATGTAGGGTTTTTCACGAATCGCAGAGATTATTATATGAATTGATGTAGGAAGTTTTAATATTATTACGTATTTTTTATATCTGCTTTTTATACGTGTCGTTATTTTGCTCGATTTTTAAAGTGTAGTTTGTGATATGTTATGAAACTGTTTTTATGCTTATATAACAATTATATAACAATTTTTTGTGAGAATGTCCTTCGAGCCACATTTCAAGCAAAGCAGATTCGTTGAGTACCAGTATTCTGCCATACAGCAGATTCCCATCCTAGATAACCTCAACTCTACCCACATATTTGCTACATGTTTTCAATCTAATTTTCAAATCATATCCTTTATAGTGGAGTATGAGCGTAGCGAGTTTTCAAACCATTCAAATCTACTAAATCTCCTCGTTATTGTATTCGCTTCCTCAAATTGACTAGAAAGTTTGAGAATTGAAACGAAAAATACCTTCAACTGACCCTTGAATTCCCTTCAAGTTTCGGGATGGCTAAGGTTACTATGCTAGAGAAGTCTTTTCTCTGAATAGTTTTGGTAGCTCATGTAGTAGTTGTGCTTCTCTTAGTTTCTCGGTTCTCTCAAAGAATGCATAAATATCATGTACCTCGAAGAGATAATTTCACTTGAGGATATAAGATGTGGTTTTCACTTGAATTTCTTAAAATGTTTCACATACCAAGGTGGGATCTTTAATAGTTATTTCTTTCCTAGGATGCTTTTCATCGTTTTTAACCTTTGTTTTAGCCTCTATTATGTTAACTCTTATATTTCCAATCATAATTTAGCTTACTACAGCTAAAAAACAGAACTTACTACACGTTTGTCAACCTGGTTACATGGTTCTTGGGTAAAATATATTTCAGTAATTTTTTAAATTTATACACTTTTAAATAATAAATAGAAATTATACATTTTTCATTTTTATGTTGTAGTATAATAATTTTATATTGTTAGATATAATTATCAAAAGTAGAAAAAAGAAAAGTTAAAACAATAATTTAAGTTCTTTTATTATAATTCAAAGATTTTTTAAAATTGATTCGTGACTACTAATAATTCGTAAAATTACTTAGTAAGGATTTTCTCGTTTTGAGCTTAGTTAGAGTAGTCTGCTACGCGCAATGGTGGAAAGGATAATTAAATGTGACCTTTTCACAAAAATTTCAATATCCCTACATAACAATTTTGAGCGATGATTTACTTTTTTAGAGATACTTAAACGAAATATGATAGCATGAGAAGTGCAAAAAGTATCGAAAAAAGAGTAACACGATCATTATATCAATCTTCCAATTTTATTGTCCTTACTAGTATAACGATCCAATTTCCTTACTAGTATAACGATCCAATTTCCTTACTAGTATAACGATCCAATTTCCTTACTAGTATAACGATCCAATTTCCTTACTAGTATAACGATCCAATTTCCTTACTAGTATAACGATCCAATTTCCTTACTAGTATAACGATCCAATTTCCTTACTAGTATAACGATTACGCTCGCTCAGGCTTGCGAGTCGGTCTCGACGGGCGAAGTCTTCTTCCGCTGAGAGCATGTTTACCCATGCATGCGGGTTTTCTCGCTGCGGGGATAGCTAGACGCCGGGGGAAAGTTCTTCTAGAGAAGAGTGATGACTTGGAGGATGTAATTAGTTTCTGTTTTCATTCTTTTTCTTGATTTATTAGCGGCAAATTAAAGGTGTAGCGGTAAGGAAGCTTGAGCGGTCTGGGTGTTTTAAGTGTGGTATCCTTGGCCCTTGGCTTTTAAGACATCTCGTAAGTGGTTTAATCTTCCTGACGGCTATGAAAGTAAAAATTAGAACAACAAGGATGGTTGACGGCGAGCACACGTGGTCCGCGTTTGCGACCACGAAGTTTATGCAGGCACTAGCTGGGCTAGCCTGCTCTAAATTGTTGTAGGCGAACAGTCGCGAAGACTGCTCTCAAATAGTCGTGTGTTCCTTTTATTCCTCTGCGCGATTTAGTTGCACATGCCCATAAAATCACAGTGGTATGTGCTGTGTTTTCTCGCGGTTCAAACGTGACGGTGTGGTGACTGAGCGTGTACTGGTTGATGGTTACAGCTGCGTCGTGGTCACGTGAGTTTAGCTGCAGGTTTGTCGGATGTTTTGCTAAAGTTTCCTTCGCTTTAGGTATCAGTGATAGACACCTCTAACCTCTAACCAGGTTAGCTTCAGCCGTGTTCACACATGAAGAATAGACAAGATCTGGAGATAGATAGATACATTAGTTGCAAGGCAAATTAAAAAGAATATTGATTTTTTTAATCTCTTGTATAAAAAATACTATCATTAATAAGTATCCATTAATTTAATATCACTTTAGAATATAAATAACAGTATTTAACGTGAAGTACGGAGGAATGAGGCCTATGAGTGGCATGGATAGACCTTGGATTCGTTTGTTGCCATTTGTTTAGCTTAAGTGACTGACTTTAAGTGGCAAAGTATTTCAAGATTTAGGCCAAAATCCGTCAGAAACAAAGGTCTCTGTTGCGACAGAACCACGACAAATCGAAAACGAAGGTGAAAGGGTAGTCTAACTTAGCCTTGCTCAAGAGCGACATACACCGACATCACTTACTATAGAATAAATGGACATTTATTAAATCTACTATATAAACAATTCTATTAAATTATCTATAAAGTTTTTTAAATTTATTTTTTAAATAAAATACAGTCTTACATTATCGCTCTTTCATTATTTTAAACAATACTTAATAAGTTGTATAAAAAATTATTATAAACTGATAATTCAGGTATTATGTTTGAACTTATGAAAAATTGTGGGTTAAATTTCAGTTTATAAAGCAATTATTTTGTATTTGGAAGAAATGTATATACTAATATGTACAGTTTGATATGAAATGTTGTGCTGGAGCAACAACACTTACTTGATTTTTTATCTGAAGGTTTTTACTTGCTGGTCACAGACAAATTAATGAATGCAACTATTTCTTTTAAGTTTATAAGGTATTTTATTTATAACTGAAATTCAGTTTTTTATCATGAAGGCGTAGAAAGTACTTGATAAAAACATGCATGTGTGCAGATAATCGATGCTTATTTTTTTCTGCACTTGCGTCAGTTCCGTTGCAGATATTCTGTACTGTTCGCGACCACTACCTTTCTAAATCCCCACTCGCCATTGTTCGTCATTCAAGGTTAAAGAGATTTCAAACCAATATAAACCTACAAGTATGTAGTGCCAAAGCTACCATCGCGCTCAGTGAAAACGTCTCTGTCAGAGGAAGTAATAGCATTTTACGCAGCCTTTTTATTATAAAGGCGCTTGTTTGCTTTTTGGTAGTTCACGCCATCTTTTCCTCAATATATTCACCAAAAAAGAAAAGAAAAATTTCCCTGGAACAGTAAGTTTTGACCATAACTAGAATAAAAAACAGGAGAATTGCGTCGATTTAACCGTTTTATCTCAGAAAAGAGAAGTTCTTTTCGAACCATGCGTCGTATACTGGCTCACATTTTGTAACTTCCGCTAGTATTCAATAATGCCATTCACCTGTACAGTTCCGTGTTTGTGATTTTTGTCTAACAAAATCCCGAACAAGTGGCTCGTGTTCGATTTACGCTTGTACAGTGCGTTGCATCGCGGCGCGAAAAACAATTCGGACGTACATTCGTGCTTGTGATCTTTGTGCACATTGAATAAACAAAGAATTTATTATTCTGACCATCAAAACATTCTTATTTCTTGCGGCACGGTTTTAGTAGCATCCATAAATATTAAGGTTTGTTCTCGTGTTATTATCTTTTCTTCGAACTCTAAGACAATGTCGGATGAACTCAATTTTAATAAAATAAAACTTAGTCATACTGAATCTATTATACCATTAAGGTAAGAGAATTTATACTTACAAGATGATTTAAAATACTTTTAGGTTATGTAATGGTTGTAAGACTACTTAATTCTTATATGGTTAGTTGTAACTATTTATAATTTTATTGTATCTTAACATATACGGTATATATTCCTTATTATAGAGATATAAATAATAAAAGAAAAAACTATTTAGAATGGGATGAATATTTTATGGCTGTTGCTTTTCTTGCTGCAATGCGTAGTAAGGATCCTTGTACTCAAGTTGGAGCTTGCATTGTCAATGAAAATAAAAAGATTGTTGGAATTGGTTATAATGGTATGCCGATTGGCTGCAGTGATGATGAATTTCCATGGGCAAAAGAGAATGAGAATAAATTTGAAACAAAATATCTTTATGGTATAATTTTATAAATTTTTATAATATTTAATAATAATACTATTAAAATAATATACTTTTGATATTATCTAGTATGTCATGCTGAACTTAATGCAATTATAAATAAAAATGCAGAAAACATTCAAAATTGTATACTTTACGTAGGTTTATTTCCATGTAATGAATGTGCAAAAGTAATTATTCAATCTGGAATAAAAAAAATTTATTACATATCAGATAAGCATGCTTTAAAACATACAACCTTAGCTGCAAAGAGAATGTTTGATGCTGCAAAAATAGAATACAGGTATTAATTATATCTTATGAAACATATTTTAAATTAAGTTAAATTTTTATACTTTTATTCTTTTAGGCAATACAAACCTATAAATAAAAAGATTGTAATAGATTTTAGTGAAATAGATTGGAATGAAATGACTCAATTACCTCCAACACCTATAAAAAATATAAGATGTTAATTAAAAATATATGTTTACAAATTTATATATGACATAGTTTTTAAATTATAATTGCTTTATTCAAAGAAATAATTAAGTGAATGTTAATTATGAAAATTTCTTTAAAATTATTTGTACATTGTATACAGCGTTTGAATAATAGGTATATTTGATATATTTATTTAAATCATTCCAATCTTGAAATCATCTAACAATTTATTTTTTATTATGTTGTTGATCGAGTAATCAAATCATTTGTTATCATTCTGTATAATTGTTCAGATGAAATCACCATTTTCTTTTTTTTAAGTAAATTGATAAATAATTGGTATGTTATTGAATCTAATTGTTCAAACACTTCAACAAAAAAATATTTATAAATATGCTAGAACAGTGTACATATCTAAATAATGTTGATAATGAAAAAATTTCCCTGGAACAGTAAGTTTTGACCATGACTAGAGTAAAAAACAGGAGAATTGCGTCGATTTAACCGTTTTATCTCAGAAAAGAGAAGTTCTTTTCGAACCATGCGTCGTGTACTGGCTCACATTTTGTAATTAGAAATCGATTCTAAAATTAATATAGATTGGTCAGACAAAAATTCAAGCCGAACAACTATCCTTAAAAAACAACACTTATTAAAACTGCCTAGTTATTTATTGAACTCGATTCGCAACTTATCTTCTATATTTGTATAATTTTTTTTCATTAATATTGGTTAAATTAATAATAATTTCTGTTTACAATTAGTATTTTCAATTTTATTTGAAATTATTATCAGTAACATTATCGTTTTAGTTATTATAAATGTTATTATTATTATTTTTATTTTTATTCTTACCATTATCGTGCTTCTTCTTATTATTATTAGTGTTGTTGTTGTTGTCGTTATTACTATAATTACTGTTATTTTCTATTAAAATTATTACTTTAATTATTATCGTCTTCATTATTGTCACCATTATTATAATTATTATTTTCCTTTAAAATATTTTAATAATGATAATAAATAAACAATACATAAATTTTTATAAAACTAATAATCATTATGGTATTTATTTCGATAATACTACTCATATGTATTTTATAGACGCATTACAATAATTCATGAGGTATAAATTGTTTAAAAATAGGATTATATACTTATGCACATACATTTTGGCCCTTTTTCACATAGTGGAACTTCTCTGTTATTACAATTGTCTTTACTTATAGAAATGTTTTGTTTTGTGTAAAATTAATGGTTTTTTAATTTTTTTTGTTAGTTTACACAAATTGAATTATTAATTTACAAGATAGATAAAAATAAAAACACAGAAAAAAGGAATAATTTATAATTAATAACAATTCCATTGTTTAAATAAATTGTGCAGTTGAGAGTACGTGTTGTGTGTATATGTGTAGACATCTGGCTACTTAAGAATGTGCGTACAATATATGCAGTCATAAACATGTCAATTTAATATCTTGCACGAAAATTTGATCTTTCCTCCGATAATATTTCAGTCCTATGTAACGATTATACATCCTAACAATTTTCGTCTGTGAGAGCGAGAAAAAAAAAGAAAAACTTTTTCTGACATTAAAATTTTATTTTTTAATCCTCTTTTTTTTTCTTTTATGAAATATTAGTTAAATAAAGCACTGCCGTAATGGCTTCAATCAAACAAACAGAAAAAGTGATAATACTTGGATAATGCGCAAACCGCAAAGCCTGCTCCATGCCTATCCTTATTCTCCCGTTATTTTTTCTCTAGCTAACGCACGGAAGACAAAGAAGAGTCATAACAAGCTACGCCATTTATTACAACGTGAAATTTATATTACTAAGAAATCACATAAAAATTTTGTTTCTGCCGTAACACTAGTAGTAACAAGCTAACTTTATTTTTGAAAGAAAAGGGTGTTTTTAAAAGTCCAATAAGTTTATTGTAACATAAAATACGACGATTAACACCTATAAAAATTGAAAAATATTTCAATTAAAAATGTACTAATACAACACTAGAATTGAATTGATACATTAAAAAATAAATTTTTTAAATATAGCCTAAGATAAATTCGGTTAAAGTTAATATAAATTGTTATAATTTACTAAATTTTGATAATTGATTTAGATATTTAATATTAAATACTAATATAAAATTTCTAAAATTAAAATATTTTTGATATTTTGTATCAAAACATCACCTCACGCTCGTGAAAGAGATACTGTGACGCCTGCGGGAAGCGTGATTGCAACCGAATTGGGATAAGTGCCAGTTCGGACGAAGGGTATTCACGTATTTAGGCCACCGCATCACCAAGCAGGAGATTCGCATGGATCTCGCCTAGATGAACGCCGTCCTAGCTTTGACCCTACCGTGAAACATCAAGGAATTGCGCCAATTTAACGGGATAGTATCATGGTACCGAGTCTTCGTCCCCAATGTTGCCAACATCACGGCCCCACTAAATGAGCTCTTGCATAAACAAACTAAATTGGTAAGGCGGAGAACAACGTACTGTGTTCTCGCAGTACATGCGACGACAAGTCTTGGGATTGCAACTTGCAGAAACTCACCTTCGCACATAAACTGCGCAATCAGTGGCGACTGGCTACACCCCAGCGTACCTCAATATCGGCGAAAAATTCACCCCTGCCAGCGCGCTCCACCAGTAGAGAGCTCGACGTAAAGCACCGGCACTCTAGAAGAAGTTGGAACAACTACGAGATGCCTTGGAACTGGCTAGGGTGAACCTGGCAAGGAGTTTTCGAAAGCAGAGCAGAGTTACGTCCTGCACCGGAGAGCCTGGCAACCTCGTGTGGGAGACCAAGTGTTGATGAGATTCCATAAATTCTTGGTCAAGGGGGGTCAACGCTAAACTCGCTCTCAAATATGAGGGTCCCTTTACGGTCATTCGACAGATCTCAGTAATATTCGAGATTACCGACCAGGAGAGGTGGAAGAAGAGGAGATACCACATGCAAGATTTCAAGACCTACAGAGGGCTCCACGAACTTGAATATAAGCCCGTAAACTCCGAGCTGGCCAAGAGTCAGGTATCCGACCATGGAAGAGGAACATTAACTCCTGAAGACGATTCGGTCGTCATCACGGATGTACTGACCCTGCTGAACCCATGTAAATAAGAGACCTGACCTATCGGACGCGAATAGCCACTCATATTAACAATTGTGGAAAACTGGCACTGAGAGTTTCGAGAAAAACGCATGTAAGTACCACTCAACAATCTTTACGAAAGATAATTTTTAACGTTCAAACCTCAATATCTTTCTCTCAAATTTTAATGTGACCGATTATAGTAGCTCAAATTAATCTACTTTTCACACAGAATCGAACAATAACCCATACAAACAATGATGGAAAACCAGCACCAAGATTCTCGAGACAAACGCATGCAAACAACGACAATTCTATTTCACGTTTAAACCATAATACCTCTCGTTCTAATTGTAATATATTAAAATATAATGGCTTAAAGTATGTATAGGTACCAGGTGCCACACTTACAGACGAACAATTGTCAACATTTAAATTTTCCGTAATTCCTGTTATAATTGCAATATATATAATTGCAATTTAATTAGCTTAAAATCAACCGCTCTTTTTGATAAATTGAACGACTAGGTGTGAAAAACCACACCTCAAAATTAACAAATGAAATATGTACAAGCGCCACGCACCACACTTATCCAAAATTTTTGTTAACTGCAAAGCTTCTGTTCCGATTATACCATGTTAAATTGTAATAGCTTAGACTGCGTCACATGTAGTAACAAACTAGGAGATCGTTCACACAGATAATTATGGAAAACACATGCTGATATTTATTAAGAAAATGCGTACCTACGCGACTCCACGAACGTGCCGACAAACTAATTTTTATCCAAGGACGATAATATCTCAGGTTCTAGTTACGATTTTACTAATAAAAAAAAATCAATCTAATCCGCTTATTACGATAAATCAAAAATCGCCCACACAAAGAATTATGGAAAAGATACCTCCGGAAATCCGACAAAGGACGAACAGACCCAATCTCCCAAGGTAGAAAAGAAAAGGTAGAAAGTTGGAACAACGGTCATGCGTAGCCGTACCTGCTCCAAAAAGGGACGAAAGATATTTTACATAATTAGAATTTTTCTTGAAACAAAACGATAGCTGGACAAACAAATTTCAAACAACGTAACGGATTTAAGAATATACCGTTTTCGAAAGTTCTCCAGCAATTACACGAGATCAAGAGCTCGACCAAAACGTAATAAAATAACGATCGCACGGGAAAAACAATTTTTCCCCGGCATACAGATACGTACGATAATTACACGAGACTAAGAACTCGGGAAAAATATGGCCCGGGAGAGCAGACTCGAAACATGTGGGGATTTCCAACTCCATTATGACAACGAGAAATCTTATATCCTTTTTGTGCAAGGAAATTTTATAAAAGAGGGAGATTTCCGCACTTTTCAACATACTTCGTCGAAGCTATGGACGAAACTTTATCATTAACAACTCGTCGCTGTTCATTTATCTGCATTTAGAAAGCATATACTTCACACTTTACATAAAAATGTAAGAAACAGTTTTCAAGAGGTATTTAGCAAGAGTTACTTCTATAAGCACTTTGGATAGTAACCTATAAACTGACGAGAACGTCATTACCGCATAAGACAAACACAATGTACAGATGAGATACCAGACTCAAGAGAAATTTATGATTACGAGACCCTTATATCCGTCACAGGGTGAGAGAAAAGGAGAAATTACATACAAAACGCTACCTTGGTAGCAATTTAAGGTTGCTACATGAAGAGATGCTATGTTATATACAAGAACAATATACTACTGCCATTGTCTAGTATACTTTTATTGAAATAGAATACCTTTTGATAGAAGATTTTTGTCAATGGAAACCCTCATATCCTTCATCAATCGAAAATATATAAACGAAAATTAATTAGAAACTAAGAAATACGCAATCAGCCAAATTTACTATTCTAGCTGCAGAGATAGGCTTCTTATTAGCATAAACATCAGGGGCCACGATTAATAATCATACATATGACAGATATGCAAAAATGCGTTTAAGCTTTAAAAAATATTTGAATATAAAAAGAGATAATAAGCATATCATACGAAATCTAGTGATATTCTCTCTATCGGAATGGACATATTTTATAAAAATTTTTAACAAAAATTTGAAAATTCGACGATAGCTGAAATTTTTCTCAGATAGATATAACCCATGGTTGCTCTGAATTTCTTAAAACGAAATATCGGTCTAAATACTGAAACGATCGCAAATTAAATATTAAGCATTTTCGTGAAGATATAGTTTACCTGTTAGAGAAGTCACAAACTGTCAAATTCGACACATAGTACGAGGGATCTTATAAAATCAGAGGGATAGAGTATCATAGCGACGTGTAACAGCAGTTAATTAATAAAATGAAAATTACTCACATAAATAAAAGAAAAAGAGCCACGATGGTTCAAATAATGCCACTTGCAAAAGAATGAAAAAAATAGAATAATAGCTACCTATCATAATACTTATTTTATTTTAAAAAATAATTATTTGAATTATAAGCATCGACAATAATATTTTTCTGTGGCTATCAAACGCGGTTAAATAACAATTAACAAAAAAATTAAAAAAGAAAGTAGTAATAATGATATGTCATAGATTAACACTAATTCCTCTTATTAATTAATAATAAGCTAACGTATATAGAAAATACTGAAAATGCAATACTGTATGCACGAAATTATATCAGAATATATAAGAACATACGTTATACTCGATCGAAATTCCAACTCAACGGTATGACTTGGCAAGTTATTAAATTAGAAAAATCTAAAATCTTAAATTAATAATCGGACGACTTAAATATTCATTTTAACAATATTATCATTATATGAATATAGACTGAACAAAGAAAAATAAAAATTGTGACTGTTAACACTATCTTGATAATTATGTCCAGATATTCCTTTTTTAAAATACTGGAAGTATTTAATTTCAAATTTCTATGATGGATTGTCTATTTCTCCATATAATTATATGTCTCATAAAATCTCTTCCTTCTTGTAACAGGTTCAAAAGCGACGAGTGTGAAGAAAAGCAAAGGTGCTCAAGTAACAGCAGTTCGTCTAATTATATCATAAAAATGTCATACACAAATCATTTTCCCACAAAAAATAGACACTACTGTAGTAGTTGGAGTCCTTCCTCTAACTCCGACTTTCAAAGAGTTAATATACCAAGGTCGTCTTCAGAAAAGGAGGAGTATATCCAGTGCTATTACGAACGGCTTCATTCAACGCAAAGTCATCAACTAATACCTCTACAAGAAGATCTGGCTGACTGGATTAATAAAACGATAAGTGAGTTCAAATCTACTGTTACTACTAAATTACAAGTACGTTGATACTACAAAGTGATACAACAATTAATATGTTTTCAATTACCTAAAATAATATCCTATTAGAAAAATTAATATTTGTCATCAATTCTTAAAATAATATTTTGTTGAATTAAATTGATGTATAAATAATTGTATATTTATCACGTAAAATAATTAGATATATTATCTTAAAATTTTCCAGTATATTCCAAAAATATACTGAAGTTTAGAAAAAAAGATGAACTAGAGACAGATAGAAAGAGAGAGATAAGAGAGAACGAATTCGGGTATTACCAAGAGCAGTGAGCGCTGAATGATGAAATAGACTATTTGTCTATACGTATTCAATAAAATATAAAGATTTTATATAGATGATTTTAATAATAACGCAATTATAGAACATTGAAAATATTACTCCTTATTTTAAATAATTATAAACAACTTATAATTTTATTATAAGTTGTTCGACCAATCTACAAAAATGTTTTTAGCTTTATAAATAATAGAGCTTTAGTAGCATTACTTTATTTGTATGAAGAGTGATAATATAAATCATATACATTATCAATATCCAATATTTTAAAATGAAACGTCTATAAAGCAAACTTATCGGTTTATATAGACAATCATTCATAATTACGAATATAAAATGCAATTGTTATTTAGTGAATGTCCACAAGCAGTTGCTAACTACATACATCTATATCACAAAAAATGTGTAGAGAATTATATATGCGTTTTGTAATATAATATTAAATATACGAACCTGTCAACTTTCTTTAATTTTTACCCCCTTTTTTCTCGTTTTATAAGAGGCTCGCGAAAAGAAAGAGTTATAACATATCCAAAAACTGATGCCAGGACGAAATAATGAATTAATAAATAACAAAAGAAAAAGAGAGAACCATAATAATTACAGAATTTTTTTAACGACAATCAAGACTGTGTCCACACATACATATAAAAGCTTGCTAACGCAAAATACAATATAATGTACCTTCATTAGCTCGCCTTTTATGTATAATACGAAACAAACAAATCTTTCATTAAGCCATTTAACATTCACTGTTCATCATGATACATATATTTGCTCTTTCTCTTACTCCCTCACTCACTCACTCACACACACACACACACACACACACACACACACACACACACAATATATATATATATATATACATATCTACTTCGTTCTTTTTCTTCTCTTGAATATCGCGTGTTCTTTCTTCTGTGCCCCATTGTATGATCAATTGATCAATTTATTTAATAACTATGTTTTTAAATATAAATTATTATATTTCAAAAATTACATATTTCTCTAATTTAAGAATGCTACTATCTAAATTAAGTTGGCCTATGCGCAAGCCTGTTAGCACATGATCACCAAAAGTTTTCCCGATACAATTTTCTCACGATCTAAAAGATAATATCCAGCTAACTCTGATCACCTTAACAAACGAGTCCAAAATAGGCCTATTCATGACGCAAACTGTCTCCAGATGTTTTTGGATTAATAGTCTAGTATCGACTGCGACGCCAAGATAACGAATACTTTTCGAAAGCTTTAATACCCTGTCATGAATCCAATGACTGAATCTCTCGATAGTAGTGAGCCTTTCAATAGCATTATTTTTGACTAGCGTTGGAAGAGGATCAGTTTATTTTTGGCAAACTCTTTCTCAATCAATGCAGCAACCTGATATCCATAAGTCTCCAATCATAATTTGCTATTCGTCTTGAGTAGAATGAGTAAATCGTTCGCGTAGGCAATAATATCAATATCTTGCTCACGCCCAAGTCGATTCAGGCGTTGAAGCAGACAATCGAACATAAAGTTCCAAAATTTAGGACTCAGAATTGATCCTAAGTCAATCAAAAATTTAATAATTAATAGAAATAATTATTGTGATGGTCTATAAAAGTGAAACAAGCTATAGCAAAAAAACACAAAGTAAAATGATAAGAAAGGTAATTTTGGTTCTTATATATAAAATATTTGTTAATGATGAATTAATCGGAAAATGTAAGAGTGTAGAGTTGATATATTAAATAAGAATAAAACGATCGGAGACGATTATATTTACACGTACGGAGCTTCTGAATATCTTCCTCGATAAAAAACTGAAAATACTCACAAGGGTCTAAGTGAACAGGTAAGAGAAATATTATATGGTGAGAAAATCGTAGAGCGTCAGAAGCATTTTTGGCGGAGACTAAGATAATAATGTGTGAGAAAAGTAAGATTAGGAAAATTGATGAAAACTACGCACACAATTATTTATGCACAGTATACGTATTTACAATAAATATGATTTTATTCTTAAAGAAAGATTTATAATTTCATCTTAATCTTAATAATTATTTAACAAACATATTTGTTTAATTTTGAGGTAGTTATTTGTTAATGTTTAACTTATTATTAAGCAACCTGGCTTATACCATTTTACATGTTTTTCTTTTCTTAGATTTTCTATTCCTTGCTAAACTTTATTACCTTTTTCATCCATATAATGTTTATATTTATGTAGCATTTTTATGTTTTATATCTTCGTGGGAATAAAAAATTACTTGAAGCAAGTATTAATTAAAAGAGAGAATGTTAGAATACTTTTTAGATTACAAGTTACAACCGTCGAAACATATTTATAACCCTCTAACAACATAGATCACTCCATGAGGTAATGTGGTGTAAATAAAAATTTTTTAATCGTTTCTATTTTTTTAAGATAATAAAACTCGTAAATAAATTTGTTTGTTACGCCATTGATACAAACTATAAATTTTAAGAAACGTTTTGTAATAACAAATAGTTTAATAAAAAACTAAGACCTTTTATTATTTCGAAATGAAAAGCAATAATCTCTGTAAATTTTTTCAGTATTTTGAAAATGGTTGAATAAGAATTAAATAAAATTAAAAATCATTTTACGCTTCTATGACATTTTATCTTTCACATTAATCAACTAATAATAACAATAAAAATATTTTCACCATCATCTATGATACTTTATAATATTAAAAAATTATTCTTAATTTTTTCAAATTTGTCAGAACGATGAAATGAAGATTAATTTTTCCGTCAAAAGAAATATCTTTACGTAATAAGACTCACTTTCTAAATATAAATTTATTACATTATTGTGTAATCACATTTTTACAAAATATGTTCATTGATCTATTTGGATCATAAAAATAATCATAAAAAAATCATAAATCATAAAAATAAGATGTCAGAATCGTAACTATTTTAAGATTAAATAAATGGAGTGTTATATTATATTCCAAACAAAACTGCACATCGTATACGATCATAATTTAGAATGTATATTACAAATAATAGAATTTTTTCAATTCTATAAAACTTTCTTTCACGAGCACTATTTTTATAGCAATTGTACTTTGTTACTTACCATAGTCACAAATTACTGTGTTTCTCATTTAAGTGCAGCTTACATTTAAAATTAAAAAATTATTCAAAATTTGCAGCTTACGTTAAACTAAATTCCTCATCTTTCAACTGTTATTAAAAAATTTTTTTAATTTATGGTATTTATTGTATGAATTAGATATTAGAGAGCGAGTCAATTTCGAATGCAGCTATTTGCTTCTTTGTTGTTGTTGTTTTTCACTACATCCGGTTTATGTCAATCGCTTTTTCTTACAAAAATCAAACGCACATGTTTTACGTAGCATAGAACTCGTTTTCTATACTTTTTTCTTTCTGAAGATTCTGTTAATTTTGATTTTTTTTTAATAAACATCATCTTCATATTTTTAATAGATATTAAGCTAATATAATGAACCAATAACCTTGATGGACCCGGAATAAATAATGATTGACGTTTTAATCGTGTTTTAAAAAATAAATAGATACTGCATTCATTATATTCATATAAGCACGTATATGTGACATAATTTTGTATTCATGTTGCGTTTCGGTTCTGCAAAACTGAAATAAATTATTCAATTTGTTATTCATGAGCTAACGAATCTGAATAAAAAAAAATATATATTAATATTATTATCAGTTTTCAATACAATGACAAATAAGATTTATTGCTTAACGTTTACAAATTTTATATTATCTTAATTATCACATTGAAAGATTAAAAAATTGATGCGACTTTTATACTAAGATTAACAAAAATAGATAGTTTATCATAATAGTGATAACAGTAAAATAAGTAATAAAAACATTTCTATAATTCTAAAATAATAAACTTTCGAAAAGTTTCAAAGCTGTTAAATTACTTGTTTTTACTTACTTTTTATACAATTATTAAAAAAAAAAGTTTTGAACTATAGCGACCGAAAGTTTTGACATTCACTCGATGAGATATTGTAATATGAATTTGATAAAAGGCTGAAACTCTCTTTTTTGAGATTTCGTAGCCCTTTATCAAGACCAAAACTCGATCGACCTCTTTTTTTTGTTTCTGCGGGAATCAACGGGAAGTCACTTCCCGCTACTAAGACCCCTAAGCGACATTGCTCCTATTGACGCGAGAGCGCTTCTCACTATTACAGTTCGAAGTTACGCCGCGCCAATCACCGTAGAAGCGCTTCCCGCCAAAGCTATGCCATTCCAATCACTATGTTGGCTTTTTTGGCAGGAAACTCCGGGTCTTTCCTCGGCATGTCGCTTTGATTTTGTTTACTCATTCATGCCCTGCGCTCCTGGACCTGTGTCCGTGCGCGGTCTGTGTCTAATACCGCTCTGCCGGCTTCTCGTTGAATCTCCTTCCGGCATGCTCTCGCGCAGCAGGGACGACTCTCGGTGATCTGCCTCCTCCCCGGCCTCCTGATATGCCCGCTCGAGCTGTTGCCTCGTCACCTCGACTGAGTCTGTGGCGCACACCTAGCGCTGTCCTTGCCGTCTATCGCTGCGGCGGCTTAGCACCGTCGTCTACCCTTCTCAGCATGCCCCCCCCGAGACCTGCGCGTCGCTCGCCACTCGCTCGGGTGATCGCGGCGGAGCTCCGTGTTAAAAAAAATAGTTCTCCTGCACTCTCCAGTGGGAATGTTCTCGCTCACATCCTTAGTTCATCGGAGGCGTCCTGACTGCTACATCGCGTCTATAAGCACTCACCCTCTCGTCTCCTCTGCCTACGACTGACCACTATCAATGTCATTCACCTCTTCTCCTTCTGTCCGATCCATATCTCATAATTATAAATAAGTATTTTAAAGTTCTTCTATATACACGAAAGAATTATGAAATAAATCTTTCAGATTTCTTAATACCTTATATAATTTATATATTAAATAATTAATATTTCATAGAATAATAAAACCAGAAGAAATTCATGAATGAAGTTATATTATTTTTTGTGAATATTAATAACTTACATTGGATTCATTTTTACGTCACTATAGTATGTGATGAATAAATCACGAGCACACGTTGACACCGGGAAATGAGAGTCGGGAAGAGGAAAAAGTAAAAGCCCGCCCCTACATTCAATGGGAGAAGTAGAGCGCGATTTTTCGTGGCCCAGGGTACAAGTTGAGTATTCGAAGCGCAGGATCAGTGTAACGGCAGTGAATGTGGAAGTATACAAGGGATAGTACATAACAGTGTATCTGTGTATAATTGACGCTTACGTGATGAGTGAAGGTAAAGTAACAGGGTGCATATATGAATGACAGTAGAGTAAGTGTGCGTTATGAGTGACAATAAAGTAAGAGCGTGGATACATGAGTGACGCGTATGCGGCATAACGTCAGCCGCCGCTAGTGACATTGAAAAGTATATATGTAGCTTAGCGTTGAAATAGTAGTGTAAGTATGTATATGAGAGAGCGAGTGAGAGAACGCGATACAATGTACGTAGAATCAGTAAGTGGGAGAATACGACGCAGTTCGCGCAAGATAGATTGTGGAGAGAGTAAGCATGTGTACCCCATAGTGGGACACTGCGTAGTCCATAGCGAAGTGAGTGAGATAGAGCATGGATCATGGAGGGGAACCTTGGCTTACGCTAGCTAGGTTGCGTGAGCAAGAGAAACACTTTACCTCGCCTTCGTACTCGTCAGCCTTTTGTCCATGGACTGTAAGGGCAAAGGCTAAGTAAAGCAACCCCTCCATGAGGCCCTGTGAGCCCGAGAGCGTGAGAAGAAATCTGGGCAAAGCGTATAAAAAGAACGAACTCGCGGAGAAATAGGAAGTTCGGGAGTCAGAGGTCTCCCGAAGTAGAGGACTCGTTCTCGGTAATTATGCAATCTTTGGCGCGTGACTTCTAGTGCAACCTTTCGGCGCGCCAGAAACTATGAGGTGCAGCCTTTCGACGCATCTACAGGGAGTGAAGTCTGTCGGCACGTGATCTCCTGGTATAAGTCTTTCAACGCACCAGGAAAAACCGTAGAGTCTCGTCATTCGACGCACCCCAGAGATACAGCCACATGGCTTGACTCTCCTTACAATAACTCGCTCGAAAAGTAATCCGCTGCCGTAAATCATTGTAATTCGTTAAGACTTTGTAAAATAACCCGCTACCGTAACTCGCTGTAATTCGTTAAGACTTTGTAAAATAACCCGCTACCATAACTCGCTGTAATTCGTTAAGACTTTGAAGAATAATCCACTGCCGTAAAATACTCACTGTTTTGTAAAACTGCCGCCGCAGCACACCATAAGTTTAGTGTAAGAAAAACGCCGCCGTAATCCGTCGAGTAAATGAGATAATACTCTCACTGAATGTATAATTAAGTGCAAATAAAGTAGAATAACCTTTAGTAATACGCCGTCTTCTCAATTAACCTGTCTCTTCACGCCCCTCTTCCCAACAAGAATATAGTTCGACCTCGACCTTTTCGGGCCGGGATAACCAAGAAGCGCGAGAGACCGTGTCCGACGCTCGCCGCGCTAAATAGAGGAGTAGTAAAATAAAAAGGATAGAAACGTAACGCGTGCAAGCGTAACTTCTAACTTACACTTTGAACAGTTAAAAGTATACTTAAATATGCAACTGCTCTGAACTGAAAAAATTATATGTTGGCCTATTATTTGCAAAATCCACCTTTGAGTAATTTTAACCAATTAGATTATTTATAAAATATGTGTCATTATAATCTTTCAAAAATTAAATTATTTATATATAAATTATAAATTATAAAAATAAATTATAGTTTCTTTATTATGTAAACTATACAATCTTTTTTACGCCCACGTCAAAGATAATCATTTTGGAGCACTATTTAATTATGATAGAAAATTTCTATTATTATTACACTTCATTTATCTAGTAATTTTTTATTTTATTATTAACTTTTTTGATTGTTTACATTTATTACATCAAATTTTTTGTAATGTAAATTATAAATTTTCGTCGCTGCATATAATTAACTAAACATCAAAAAACAATATTTTTATTCAACGTTTATTTCTAAGTAATAAAAAATTGCATTAAGTTTTATAAAATTAATTTATATACCGCTTAAATCAAATACAATTTGGTATTGTCAGTTTATAAACTTGGTTATCTAGTCTTTACTGTTGTAAATGTTATTTTCACACATAAAATTATAAAAACATAATCAAAGTTGCACGAATATTCCTGGTATAGTAATTATACGCTCTTTTATTATGTATATTAGGATATTGTAACATATTTAATGCTTTTTATTCTTATTCAAAGTTTCATTTAATTTTTATCATCGTTGGGATTTTTAAGTAATTGAAAATATTTAATTAATAGTAATGTAAAATAATTTCAGCCTTTAAATAACGAGAGTAATAACACCATCGCGATGTTTTACAAGCAAAATGTTTTATTAACAAATAAATACACAATAGCGGCAACTGTATAAAACCTTGTAGTCGTAAAGAATGTATAAATACAAAATTGTCAACGTTGTTTCTTTGTCAAAAGCTGTCAAAACCAATATGGCCTTTTGCCTCGTGCTTTCCTTCTGCAGAAAACTTGCTCTTACTTGTCTGCGACGGCGGCACTGGTCGCAGCAGCACAGTTAATCAGCGTGTTTCGCAAGATAGATAGTTTTACGTAAACGCATAATGCTCATCGCATGTAACACACATCGCTAGTATAATATTTAATTCGTACAAAACCTTTTATTTTTACGTGATCGACAAATAGTTTAAAAATCCTAAAGTGATGAATAATCTTACTACTTTTGAATAAAATGAAGATGAACATATTTGTCATATTTTTTAAGAAAAGTTCTCTCTAAATGATGAAGAGGTCACTGTCATCAGATCACTGTCATCTAATAGGACGATAAGTTCTTAACGTTAAATTATAATTAATTTATAGTAACTTACATTATATATAACTATATACAAATTTGAATAATTATACTTAATTAACAATATATCTCGTAGGTGAGGCGAAGAGAAATTAAAGAATGATTATTCATTCTTTTAATGATTTTACAACGCTATTCATTATATAAACCGTATATATCGTATTTCAGATATACAATTATAATTATCATTAGAAAGTTACTTCTTGTATCGGGGTGACAACTGGTTTACGAAAGAATATTCAAGAAAGACGCGAGATTGAAGATTCGACGTGCTTACGATTGGGCATTATTCAAACATTTATATTTTTCGACACTTTTGTATGAATTATGGCATTGAGACTTTCGCACAATCACGGATCTAGATCACCGGACGTTCTATCGAATTCCATCCTGATTTTGAAGTCATCAATGTTTTCTCTTAGCATAAATACATCCTGCTTTTCTAAAACTGTACTTTTACTTTTTGGAGAAAATAATCTAATTTTCCGTCAAAGCACCATGATTTATTATTTGTTATTGTTTATTATTTAACAAGCGTCTGTGTATCTTCATATTCACATCTCCGTAAAGGCAAATTTTTATTTGATTTTTAACGAATTCATAAATAATGCTTATAAAAAATACATAAATAATGCTTATATCGGTAATTTATTTAGGCATATCTAAGTATAATAGAAGTTAATTTATCTTTTCATTGAAAATCTTATATTATTTTTTATCCTGTATTTATATTTTAAAAAAATACTGTTATTATTTTATTTATAGTATTTTTAGAGAAATATTATTATTTTAATATTATATTTTTTAAGTTTAAAGATCAATGATTTACATGTGTTTACTTCTTAATGTTGTATGAGAACTATGGAAATAATATAAATAAATGTAAATACATTATAATAAATTTTAAGAAATAATATAATAAATATAAATATTTATTTATAAATATAGAAAATTAATCATTTTACATTTCTTTCGTCGCGAATAATATGAATTTTAATTATACCTAAATAAATAATAAGAAAATATAATACAAATAAAAATCTTTAATAAATTATTTAATTTTATTATAAAGTCACCAATTTAATATTTACAGAGTTTAAGTAATTCTACTCGTAATTTGGAAAATTACGCATATCTGTGTTTAGTTCTAACGAGTCTATCGAATTTTTGTTGACGAATCATTTTATTATAAATTAAATGCTTTTATTGTTATTAAATATACTTTATGTTAATCAAGCATCGTATTGTTTTAATGTGTGAAAATATTTAATAAAAATTGTACGTGACATTGCTGCGTATTAATATTAAAAAAAAAAGTTTAATTAAAAAATTAATAAAGATGTGTTAATGATTCGGATGTGTTAATACATAACTACAAATGGTAACGTCTTTTTTGAGAAAACCTATTTCATATTTAAAAATGAGATATTGAATATTACATCATTGTTCAATCACCCGTCTTCTACGACGAATCCATTGTATAATGTGAAATTCATGTCAATCATGTGCTGAAAGCATCAGTTGTAACAATAATGACAATATTTACATACATATTAAAAATCAAAATGTATCTTTTCTACCATCGCACAATTTACTACACGTATAAGGTAGAATGCAATATCTGCAGAAATATCACAAACACAAAATTAGTCAGTAATGTTATCTGTTATTTGTTTGATGATATAAGAAATGATCCATCACAATGAGTTCTTCACTTAGAAGTTTGCCGTATATCCTCTACTTCCAACTATGACAAAATATGCTGAATTGTAAAAGCGTCAACACAACTGGAAAAGCTATGCTTTGATATTCTAAAATTTCGAACTTATCGAAAAAATAAAAGAAGTGCTAATACATTGCAGAATATTAGTGATCTAGAACTATTTCTTAACTTAGAATACTACGTCTGTAGGAACCTAAATATTAGCATTTCTCATAACTAATGTGTTACATTATACGATATATATGCTAACTTTTAAAGTATTTTGTACAGTGAGGATTCCGAATTAATATTAAAAGGAATGAGTATATCTAAAATATTCCACGTATTGTGGTTAATTCTTGTAAGTAAAATGTGTCATTGAATAGTACGCTTTTGATGTTCATTCGGACTTTGAAGCACGAGATCGTTTTTCCTCAGGTACATCAACTTACTGCTTGATTTTGCAAAACCCCATAATTCAGTATAACCTACTCAGAATTATACTATACTTGGATACTAGACTCGTATCCAGAGTCGCGAAAAACTGCATACTAGCCACTGATCCGATGCAAGGGGTTGGCCTCTTCCTATTTCTCTTTCCCGCCCACGACCAGCAGTATTGGTGGATGTTCGCGACGATCACATTCATCGAAACTGTAGTAGCATTAGTACTGTTACTATCTGAATAAAATTGAAAATTCTTTTTTATAGTTCCAAACTTTAATTTATAATGTCTATTTACCAGATTAATATTAATGAACCTTATTATAATAGAGTAATATGCATATCACTTATGAATATTATATTACATGATCCTTAAAAAAGTTAATTATTCATATTTGTACACGACTTCATAATATATCATTTACAATTAATTTTTATGAATATATGTATGCAATATGTATGCAATGAATATATGTATGTAATTTTTATGAATATGTATGCTTTATCATAATAAATAAGAAATTTGATTATAGGAAGTTGAATATAATATAAAGCATTTACTACGTAAATCAATTTATTAAAAATTAATGGCATTTGAAAATAAAAAATTTGAAACTATTTATTATAAAAACTAAATGTTGTAATAATTTAAATCATAAAATAAAAGAAGTCTAACGTTTGTGACGTTGGAGTTCCAATAAAATTTGAACACTTTCAAAATCTATTTTCTTTTTGTTTTTTTGAAGAAAGTATAAACAGTTATCGAACATGACAAAGACGATCAAATAAAAGGTTTAAAATTAATTCCACCCTCAAAAACCAATTCATGAGGGAATGAAAATTTCGAAATATCAAAACAGAGTCAATTTATTTATTCCATTAAATATTAGTGATCAGAATAATTGTTTATATAAAAGTCTACTCCCAAAACAAAATTGGGGCGGAACACGACTTTTCATGCGTTTTCAGTACACATAGGAGCAATGGTACAGTACTGTACAAAAATCATTATAAACGATAATAAAATTATTCGTTTATTATAAGAATTATTCGCAGAATAAATCTTTTAAAGAATATGAGGAAAAATTTAATAGGCAAATATATTCTGTAAATTTGGTTTAAAATGTTTGAGAATAAATATCATCGCCCAACATGGAATGCACATGCATTCTTTTAGGTAGACTGCATGTGCATGGCAACGCACGTAACATTAATTTCCGACGTGATTTTGATATAAAAACGTTTTTGTATGCATTAATATTTTTAAATTATACGATAATAAAATTTAGTCTACAAATAAAATTTAGTGGAGTGCCTAAAGCTAATATACTATTTATTAACTATCTAGGCGGTCCATATGCTCCCGTGTAAAAGTGCATGGGCATTTAAACATATGCAACATCAATTTCCGACATGATATTTATATCGAAAATTTTTATGTATTAATATTATTATAATATACTATATTCAAAACGAAATATAGTGAAATTTTTTAGGGAAATTTGTTAAAATAATCTTACGCGGTCCGTATACATATACGCATATGAGCGCATGTGCATTCAATGACAGGCAACAATAGTTCCTTTCAAAATTTTTAAAGAAATTTACAGAATATATTGTATATCATATTCTTTCTTATATTCTGCAAGAAGTTTTATTTTATTTGTACAAAAGTTTTCTCAGACGCGCGTTTACGTATGACTGAAAATGTATGAAAAATAATGTTCCAACGCGATTTTTTAATTTTTTTTTGGTAATAGTTTTTCATATAAACTATTATCTTCATCACTAATATTTAGTGAAATAATATAATTGACTTACGATTTTTCGAAATTTCATATTCTTATGAGAGTGGTTTTTGAGATTAATTATATATAGATAATATATATAATAAAAATATAATAAAAATATAGATTAATTTTAAATCTATTATTTTATCATCGTTATATTATTTTATCTATTATTTTTTTTATAAGAGATATATTTTTATAGTTTTTATAAACAAAAAAAATCGATTTTGAAAATTTTCAAAATTCGTTGCAACTCCAACGACGCAGACTTCAGACTTTTAAAATGAAATAAGAAATCTTCCTTGAATGGATTAATCTATTGAATACTCAATTCCTTACAGATATTGATCATCTATCGGGAGAAAACTTCTTCGGCATTCTCGACAATGGTGCAGTGCTATGCCGTTTAGCAAACGTCATCCAAGAAAAAGCTCAATTAGCTATTGACGCAGGTAGAGCAAAAGGGGTAAGTGTATTTCAAGTGGTTTCTGATAAAAGATCAACTCCAATAATCAGTACACTAATTCTAAGTTTACTTAATGCCGTTGTTTTATAAAAGGCCTTTAAAAATAAGTATTTTTAGCAATTATACTATATTATATATAATATATAATTAAGTAATTATATATTCAACAAATTATCTAATGTTCAAAATACTGAGACTTAATGCTTTTTTATTTATTTTTGTAATAAATTTGTAATAAATAAACGTGATTTTATTTTATTTATAGTACTTGTAATATATTGTTCTGTATTTATTAAATATTAATTCTAATGAACTAAAAATAATTATTATAATAAATTATTCGAAAAAAACTCGAAAAATCCAAATTTTTCAAAATGATATTTATTTCATTATATTAATTCAATTAAAGATTTTAATTAAAATATAATGTCTGTATTGTTTTATCACCAGCGATGCTTGTAGATTTTATGTAATAAAGACACATTAAAATGATGGAATTTAAGAACATCCATTAGATTCTTATTCATTTTTTAGCCAACACCTATTATAGGAGGACGTTGCTGGGATAATGCTGCACGACGAAGTTTTTTTTCAAGGGATAATATGGAAAATTTCATTCAGTTTTGTCGTCGACTCGGCGTGCATGAAAATCTTCTCTTCGAATGCGACGATCTGGGTGAACTATTTATTGTTAATATGATAGAAAAATTTTGAAGAAACATAATTCTTGTAAAATTTTAGAGGATTAAATGAAATTTAATTTTGAAAAATGATTTATTTGATGATTTGTATCGAAAATTCTTGCAATCATAAAATACTTGTATAATTTCTTAGAATCTAAAAATGAAATTTTCTTTAAATGGTACCTAAATGAATATAAATTTTAATGTGATTATTGCATTTATAACCATTTAAAAAATGAAAATTTAAAAGATACATATTATCATCATATTATAATAAAAATGTCTAAATTAAACCAAAGAGGTAAAAAATTCTAGTCTGATGCGTATTATAATCATACTAATAATAAGTTAAGTATATTACAATAAAATATAATTTAATGAAAGTTAAATTATTATAAAGTAAAAGTTGAGTTTACCTTTTATATCTCTTCAATGCTTCTAGAATATTTCTTAACGTACTTTTACTACTTTATTAAAATATATTTAGCCTGGAAGAGAAAAACCAATGTAGTTAAAATAGTATTTAAAAACAGAATTTTAATATTTTTATAATATATTTTCTTATATTCAAAATATATACAAGCTCCTGTTAAATATTCTTTTAATTTTATTGTTTATACAGATCATAAATAAAAATTTTTATGCAAATGGCATTATCTCAAAAATTATTTTTAAATCAATCATTTACATATTAAGTTAGAAATTTATATTAGTAAGAATCGATTCTTTTGATCTTTATATTATAAAATTTTATATTATAAAAGTAATTTCAAAAAATTTTAAACTTTTCTATTATTATATATATATATATACATTCATAGTTTCAAATTTTTATCAAAAAATGGCTAAACTGATTAATACTAAATATAAAATAAAATAATGCACAAATCCTAATACGTACTAAGAATTTAACTATTTCTGAAACTATTTATTTAAAAATAAAAAGTATAACGTATAACGAATTGCGTGGTTCATTACAGATCTTTCCGGACTTGCATGTGTTAGTTATAGAGAGAGAATTGAAAGAGAGAGAGAAGCGGGAGATTGGAGATAGGTAGACAACAAGCTCTATGGCTCGCGTATTATCTAAGAATTATCACTTCAACTTCTGTTTCCTCGATTGGAGCCGTTATGACAAAAGAGAAAAAAGAATCTGACGTCTTCAAACCGATCACGTTTTTGTGCCGATGATTTTAGGCCTCAGCATCAAATCATATTTATTCTACGTTTCGGATGACTATTGGCTACACCCTGGAGAAGAGATTGAATCAGCGAGATTTTACGAAAAGCTTATTTGTAAGTGCCCGTCTTCTCACTTTCCGCTTAATATCTCTCTCTCTTTTTTTCTCTCTTCTCTCTCTCTCTCTCTTTGCTTTTCCGTGTAAATCGGAATTGGGATAACATGTTTGTGTATGAGAATTGTGACACTCCTCTCAACTATTCGTGCAATATCCGAAACACGATATCGAGAAACTCGTCAACGACCGAGATGTAACAGTTTTTTTTATAATTAAGGTCCAATATCTATGATTGAAAATTAAAATAAATAAAAGTAAATTTTTTTTAATAAAAATGTTTACACGAGAGGAGAAAATATTGAAGTTAAAGTACGTAATCTGAAGATTTAAGTCTGTATATTTTCATCGTAGAATATTTATTATTTTGTAACCTTTAGATATTTACTTTAATGACTTTTACTTGTATTTTAATTATTGTTTCATACAAGATTTTTTATTTTAAGTGTTAATTAATCTATTTATAAAAACAAATAATTTTGTATAATAATAGTGAGAGTATTATTTTAAAATTCAATAATATTATTAACATAATTTTGAAAACAATAGAACTGAATTTATGTTTTTACGTAGTTATTTGATTAATAGTTATCAATATGTAAGAATAAATATTTTTGTATTAATATTTATTAATATTTAATACATCTGCTTTACTAAATATTGTAGAGTAAAATGAAAAATTTATAATTAAAAATTGATTGCAAAAACTTAGCATGATAAAACTTAATATAATTTGTGTATATAGAATGCTAGAATTTTTTTCATTAAAATTAAAAAATTAAAATAAATTACAATAAAAGAAGAAAGATTAATAATAAATTCAGTAAGATTAAAAAAATCCTAAAGAATTACTTTATATATCGAATTTTATTATGCAATCAAAAATGTTTTTAAAACACTTTATTGAAAGTTAATGTTAGTTTCAAAATATATAAAATTATTTATTTTTATGGAATTAAACATTTTATATTATCCAAGTTACAAAATAGAAATAAAAATAAAAATATGGTTTTAGAAAATTACTATTTGAAATACAATCGTTTTATTAATATCAAAAAATTGTACTTGTAAGTAATACAATAGAAAAATTTTTAAATTTTTCTACCACGTCCCACACAGAAACAATAAGTTTGGCAATAATTTTTGAAGGCACAATTAAAATCTCTGCATTTTGTATCAACCCTCGAATTCAAATAGATTTAGAGATGTCGATGTAAAAATTGAATAAAAAATAATGTATTTAAATACATATAATGAAAGTAATTTGAGTTTTTGAATTTAAGTAATTGAAGTTAATTTTGAATTCCGATTGACTAGTGGTTTCTTCCGTCATTATTTTTAGTGAAGTTTTTTTAAAACACTTTTCTGTTAATACTAAATATGTGTAACTTATACTAAATGTAAATAATTGACATTTTTTGTGTTTCGACAAAATGAAAAAGCAGTTCTACATGGTCAACCGCGCAACGTGGTATTGTGTTTGTTGGAGGTAGCCCGACTCGCAACAAAATACTCGTTGGAGCCCCCAGGTTTAGTACAACTGGAGCGAGAGATCGCCACCGAGCAGGAAAGACTTACACTGCATGACGGACAGTGGCATATCTCAAAATAATCTCGTCTCCTGGCAATTTCAGTCGCCCTCGACCTCTATCTTACCCAGGTCCAATGTCGACAAGATGAATCATAGCAGGTATTGTGCAAAATTACACACGTATTTATCGTTTTTCCTACGATGTAGTGTCCTTAGTCACGTTTTGGCAGATTTTTTATTCTTTCATTAGACCTTGTGTAACTAAATGAATCAAAACTTTATTTAAAGACTCTTATATTGAATTTTAAGTGATAATATGAAGAGATAAATAGCATTTGATATTTCTGGTGATAGGCATGAGATGTTAATAGTTCAAGGTGTACAGAGATTGGAATTTTGTTTATTTTACGTCCATTTTTACTAAAAATTATTACTAAAAACACGAATTACTTCACGGATTATACGTAGACTATTATGATTTTTATAAATACAAAAATATTTTTAATTATAGACTAATAAATTATCTATAAAAATTTATACATAGTACTTCGATTACTTGAGTTTTATACTTGAGTTTCATATTTCTGATTTATTTAATTTTTATATTTTTTATTTAGACGCTAAATATAAATAATAGCTCATTTGAAACTAATTTAATTAATAATCAACAAGTAAAAAAATATCAATTGATATTTGAAAACCTAAACTTCCGAAAAATATAATAATTTTTAAAATTTTGTTTAATAATTTTATAATTAATTTATTTATCAGCCTCTAATAATACCATAATTTAGCATATTAACTAGAGCTTTTAAAAATTGGTGTTCATTATGTGAAACTCATTAATATGACTTAATTTGAATATGAATTACTTGTAGATTAAACATAACTTTTTTCCTTGTACAGGCAGCATTGTGTTACTATATGGTTGGTACATTTAATGACATTAAATGAGTACTTCGTATGTACTTTTTTTAAAAAATATATGAGTAAATTAGCAAATGTGTTATTTATTACAATTTATGAATTATAATATTTATAAAATAGTTCATAAATTACTAAGATTAAAATTGGTCTATTTTAAAAATTACTTTTTCTTGGTTTCTCAGTTTCATAATTTAACTAATAATATACAACAATATAATTTAAATTTCTTAAAATCATTATAATAATTATGTAAAATCATTATAATAAAGTAGAATGAAAATTTCAGTAATGATATAAAGTATATTACTTCGTTAAAAAGTTACGACGTAAGCTGCTACAAATTATACGCAATACGTAAGTTTGGTCCAAGTATCTTAATTTGAAATAAAGATTCTTGAATCGTTCTATTTTTCTGTGAATGTATGCTGAAGGAGGCATAACATGTTTCAGCTCTGCAATAGAGATGTCGACGAGCGTCTCTTATTGGTTACCGGTGACGACGCTAACCCATGAGCCAGCAATTCGGAGGCCTATAAGCGATAATGGACCGATGGGCAGTGACAGTATACCGAGCGATACAACAGAGAACTACTGGTCCCGTGGTAGTACCAAGGATCCTGATGAGATTCTCTCATCCTTTAGCTCGCCTTCGCCATCTTCGATCGAGTCATCCGAGCACAGAAAGCCTCTTAAGGAGCTCGATAAAAAAGTAATTTTGTTCCCTTAATTTAGAATTTTTTATTTTAGAAGAATTAAACCTTCTAATTAATATTTTCAATTAGTTTATTGAAAAATATTATTCATTCGTTCAGTTAAATGATGTGTCTATGTATATTACTTTATTATTAATGACGTGTTAATTTTTCATAAAATCATCAGTTATTTTTATGTTCATAAAAAACTTTTTAAGATTCTCTCATAATAGTATGTTATACTTTACATCGTACTATATTAACTTTTAAGAAACTTTTCGTTTCAGCTTTAGAAGTTTCAAATCACAATATACAATGGTTTTAGGCACTTAGATCGGCAATCCTACTTTTTTTAACTTTAATGAGATTCATAATATTCTTTTTGGTTTCATTATCAATATTAAAACTATATTTTTTTAATCTACTTTATTTTAAGTACAAAGATCGGATTTGCTCTGTATGGGATGTTCTATAGAACTAAACATTTATTTTGTAAAGAGATAAATGCAAAGTTGCATTTATCTTATTATATTACACAGTTTGAAGAACCTAGTGGTATTGTCATTTACTTTTAATTAAGGCACTAAATAAATAATGTCCAATAATCACTTTCGAAGTCATTGCATAAAAGAGATATGAAAACATGGTATAATATCAACTGTGCTTTCTGTTGTATAGTACGATGGAGCCAATAACGCTTAGCCGGTTTTAAAGTTCTTACTCGCTGGTAATAGACAAATTAATAAATGTAACTATTTCTTTTGAGTTTATAAGGTATTTTATTTATAAGTGAAATTCAGTTAGTTGACATGAAGGCGTAGAAGGTATTTGATGCTCCCTTATTTTTTTTCTCTGCAACGCGAGACCTGCGATAAAAACATGCACGCATGCAGGTGACATCACTTGTTTTTTTCTGTACTCGCGTCAGTCCCGTCGCAGATTTTTTGCACTGTTCGCGGCTGCCACTCTTCTACATCCCCGCTCGCCATTGTAAGTCGTTCAAGGTTTTAACACAAGATAATATTACTTTATATAATATTATTTTTATGCAATAATTTCAAAGCATTTTTATCAAACTGCTTATGATATAGAATCTTATATATATTATTGTTTCTAATATTACTTAAAAGTATATAACATTTAATTCTACGCATCCATGATGATATTTTTATGCACATCATATTGTAGTTTATCCTATATATATATTGTTTCCGTATTGTGTCCTGATTTTATAACATATTTTATTATTCGTTTAAGTGCGAAAGATTTTCATCGCAAGCTAATAGAGGTTGCAAATAAGTAAATGTCATTGATCGAAATTGAAATTAAGGGTTTCAGAAAAGATGATCAATATTCATAAATCTTACACTTTTATCTTCAAATCTCTAAAGTGCTAGAAACTAGTTATTTATTTCTTACGCTTGGCTATATCGAGCTAATCTGTCGAAAAGTAAAACTTCAATTGTCGCTTAGGATTTCTTCTATTCTATTTAATTAAAATGTTTTGACAACTAGAAAATTCAAGCGTATAGGTTTTAATTTTGATAATTAAACGACGGTTTTTAAATCTTACAATATCTTGATTAAATTATACAATTTTCAAACCGTGGTCTTCTTTGATAAATTTATCTTTTTTATACACGACAATTTTTACATTAATTTATGCATATAATAAATATTTACTTCGTTCACACGAATGTGGCCTTATTTGCAATAACTATACTAGATTACTATCTTTTCTTGTTTGTAACGTGTAAATAAATATATATACATTCACTGAATCTTAAAAAGCTATTACCCTCACATTCACTTAATTAAAACATTAATAAAAATATAAGAATTAAAATTAACTCGAAATAATACGTTTATAAGCATTGTGTTAGTTTATATGCTCATACTAACAAGTGGTATAATTACTAGAATTTAAACAAAATTTGTAATTACTACGAAATTGAGTATATTCTTATTTTGACAATCATTTTTTTATATCAGTTAAAATACAATGCTAAATTTATATATTTTTCCATTAATTAAGCAAATAAATAAGAAATAAATGAAAAATACTATCAGCATTAAATAAGTCGTACATTTTTGGTATGTTTATATTACGTTTAGTGTATATTTGTAAAATAATCTCTTTATTTTTATTATTAGAAAACTAACAATCTTATAAAAAAGATATGATGAGAAAACTTGTATTTCAAAGGATTAATTTCAATGTATTAAAAAAATTGGTTTGTTTCTTAATTCCTCTCGTATTATAAATTAAAAAGATTTCTGTTTACTATGACATTAAATAATTACGATATTATTATAAATTCATCCTAATTTATACTGTCATAAAACTGAAAAGTATGTACATGAAAAAATTTTGATATTTATGGTAAGAATACATTATTTTCCCATAAAATTATTAATAATTAAAAATTTTTAAATTTTAATTAATAGTCTCATGTTTAAGCCACATTTTTTAAACATAATTTGATAATAGCATTCTATCTGTATTTTGTACATTCGTAGATGATTGTTATAAAGTTAATGTTATATATGAAATATTGACGGTTTATTTTTTGTATTTAAATTCATGTTAACTGATAGGGTAATTGAAAATATTTTTACTGCTAGTTGAAATTCTGAATACTTCATACACTTCATACTGGATGAAGTAAAATTTTTACACAAATGTAGAAAGTAGTTAATTTTGAAGTGAAAGTTTCGATTCTCTCCTTTTTCCTCTAACATAATACGTGTCTTTGAAACTTGAAAATTGCATAAACAACAAACATTCCTTAAACTACTTTTCTTGGAATTTCATTTTTATATATTAATTTTATTTATTGTTTTTATTTGGTATTTACTTACCAATACTTTCTTAACAGTTTCTCTTTACGTTTGTCATATATCTGCAGGTTAAAAGAGCTACGGAAGCTGTTCAGAAACTCTGCCAGTGCCCAACTAATAAATGTAGTAAACTTAAAGTTCGGAAAGTTGGAGAAGGACGCTATCTCATTGCTGGACGTAATGTATTCATAAGGGTAAAATATCTTTGGATTTAATTATTACTTTTCCTAAGCACTTCTCATCATCCCTTTTTAGATAAATAATAAATTAATTGTTCTACTGCGAACATAAAATGTCTATACAATATGGAAAAAAGCATTTTTTAAAAGTTTATTTTTACATTTTAAATCAATTAAAGGACTATTATATCACAGAATTAATAATTTCATACAGATAGAACAATCAGTAAATTATTTGATAATAATTATAATGATAAGGATCTAACAAAGATTGATATAAAACTATTATATAAAATTTAAAAAATTAATTGAAAATACTTAAAATAGATGTAAAGATATTTAAATTATTAGTATCTAAAGTACTTGTTAACATAATTTTTATCTTCTCTTCTGATCAGTTTATTGAAATATGGTTTGAATGAAAAATTATTTAATAAGTAAGTGAAATAATTTAAATGTCTGCCACAACGTTTATATTATAACCTCGTATATAGAATTAATAGTTAGTAGAATATTTAAAGTTTATATAAAGACTAACAAATAAATTAAACGAATTTTAAATTCTTGATTCTTGGATTTACGAACATAAATGTATGGTTTATACGTACCAATTGTTTATTAAAACTTTATTATGTTGAATGTTCCTAGCTTTTAAAGGGTCGACATATGATGGTGCGAGTGGGTGGTGGTTGGGATACTCTAGAGCATTTTCTGACAAAGCATGATCCCTGTCAAGTGAGGGTCCTCAATTGCGAGAACACACCCCTTCCTCGCAGCAACAGGAAGCATAGCAACAATTTTCTCCAAATTCGCACCAAGTATTGCAGTCCACCAACTTTTGAATCTTTATCAGCTCATTAGTTTCTTTTATCTTTTTTCCTTTCCGTTTCTTTCTCTTGATCATAAACATTTACAGTATATACACCTATTTGTACACAGCTGCGCATTAATTTTATTTTGTTACATTGAAAATCTTTCTTTACTTTTCTTTATAATTAATAAATTTATGAACATTTATTATTTGTCAAACTTTGTATTTAATGTTTAGTGTCATATATTAATTATATACAGTCATATAATTTCATAAGATTTGATATAACTTCTTGATATGAATCGAGTGAAGTTATTGATACTTTAATTACAATAATTAATATTATTTTATGTAATTTTATGGAAAAAGGTAGTACAAACAAAGGCAATATGATGTTATTTAAATTATTCTTCATTAATTTTATTGTAGTAATTAAAACTTTATTTAATGTACTAAGCAAACTTTAAATTAATGTGTTAACTTATTTTATAATTTTATTATACATAATTTTTTACTTTTTCTTATTTCATTGAAAATTATAAACAATCATTTATTTCATATTTATATAAAATTATGTATGCATAAAAATTAACAATTGTTCATGAAATGTTTGAACTTGTGGTAGACAAACCTCCATTCATTGTTGAATAAGCAAATGTAATAAAGCAATTTATAATTATAAAATAAATTCTAAATTAATGATCAAACATTTTGTGAAATAATTAATTTTTAATCAAATATATGCCATTTTGCTAACCATTTTGCAACGTTGCCTCTTTGAATGCTTTATTATATTTTATTTCGAACGTATGTATTATTTCTGTATTGTATATCAGTCAATATTATGCACTTGTTTAATCTTCGTTTTTTTAATTCTACAATATTAATATTAACAAAAAAACACTACTATAGAAAAAATAGGTTTGTCTTTATTCGAGTTTTGTTCAGCTTGACGAACGAAAAGTATAAATATAAATTTTTTATAAATAATAATATATCCATTATACGCTTCATTTTCAGAAGTTGATCATAGATTAGGATTTTATAATACTCAAATTAGCGATTAATTTAATTAAAAATATAACGGAAACTTCAAATTATAAATAATTAAAAATGTCAAAATTAATTTCTTTATAACGTATAAAAAGTAGTATATAATACTAAAATCACTATTGTAAACTAAGTAAACAACGTTAGTAGTTGCTGTTTTCTTTATTAATAATTTTTATATAAGTCACCTTTATAATTCACTGTAACTTGTAGAGATGTACTTAGCAATAACCAATAAAAGAATACAATTTGAAGTTTTGAACTACTTTTATAAACAACTTATCTTCAACTATGATAATCAACATTAAACAAATAATTTTCATAATCTTTAAATTGTTATTTATATAAATATCATACCTGTAACAATTTAATATTGTAACAATCTTAATATTAATAAAAATATATAAATATTTATTTTTTTTACTTTTACACAAGAAACCATCAAGTAAAAAGACACGTTATTTAAACAGAACAAACGTATAATCTTATTTGAGATATTCGTGAGAAAATTATTAATTATAATGTAAAAAATGCTTATATATATTTGAATTTTTACAGCATGCAAAAACGTGCAAAGGGATATCAAAGCAGAGAATTGTTGGACAAATTTTGTCAACACATTAAGACCGTATAATATTTAGATTGGAATATTTAATTCTAAAAAAAAACATAAAATACAACGCCTTAAGTTCTTTCTAAATATTCTTGTAAATAACAAAAATAAAATAATTAAAATTTATTTAAAGGAATGTTTGCACTTATACGATTTGTAATCTAGCAGAGCATTATGATATTGCATAGATCTTCGTTTTCTTAATTTTAATATTATTTAAGTATTATTTTTAAATATTTTTTAAAATGATTAGAGGATAAATACTTAAAAAAATTATAATTGTGTACACAAGCGTCTACATAAATTAAATTCTTTTAAAAAGTTTTCTGCAAACATTAAACCGGATAATACAATCATTTATTGATGTTCAGCATTTATATAAATTCTTTATTACATACATGTAAAAAGATGTAGATTTGAAATTCATTTATCAATAAAAACAATTGCCTTATTAATATTTTTTTATTGATGATGTTATTGATATTTTGCCAATACTTTATAAAAATGCAATAACAAATTCTATTGTGTTTTTATTTATTTTTATATGAAAATATTAAAATGTCAATGTAGTTTGAAAAATAAAACAAGATAGTTATAAAGTTGATTGATTCTAAAGTATAAAAATATTCAACCTTGTACAATAGTGATTTTGTTAATGAATTTTTATTTGCATGCATTGTTCTGAATTCTTTTTTTTTAATGCCTTGACTGTAGTATGTATACTGTATTTTCGCCATAATGTAATTTTCTAATCTACTTTTATTAATTGTACTTACTGTATTTGTTTTAAATTTACATTAAAAAAAAAATGATAAAATTAATTTCAAAATTAATATTTTGTTGTTATTGTTATTTTTTATTAAAAAATAAAATATTTTAAAATACCAAAAACTACATTTTATTTCATTTGTTAGAATTAATATAAAATGAACCATCATCTTTATGTAAATCATTTTTTATTTTTCTATTCATATAAAAATTTACCCAATGACAATTTTTACCTATATAATATAAAATTACATCTATCAAAAAGTATATAAACATTAAATACTAAGATTTTTTCAATACTTACTTGAAAAACATGTATATTTCAATTGATTGTAATAATTTTAATTATTTCTATTATAAACTTTGGATAAATAAGATAATGGTAAATACGAAGTTCTAAAATCACTTTTCATTTAAAATTAAATATTAAGCGTAACATAATAAATTTTATGTAATAAGATCATGATAAAACAATGTAATAGTAGACAAAATAACATTTATTTTTTCTTACTCTTTCCAAGAGTAAGAGTGTGATGTGATTGCGATTGCATAGTTACTTGAGTTTTTCGCCTATTGAATTCTTGAATATCATCTTCTAATTTTTTCCGACTCTCCTCCAGTTTTTTCTTTTCATCTGAATGGTCTCTCTTTAATTTATCAAATTTATTATGGAGCTAAAATATTATCCACAATACTCACTTACATAGCAATACAAAAAATTGAATTAAAATTTGTGTTAATCTACTATTAGTGTAATAAAACTTAAAAACTGTGTATTTAAATTAATAAGAAAATGTTTTAAGTAGGACAAAACAATTCCTTATAAATAATACTCTTATAAATACTCAAAATCATGAAAATTTTGAATAGTAATTTTAATTGATAATTTGATAAGTAAGTTTTCATAATAAGATTTTATTGAACTTACTTCTTTTTCAGATTCTTTTAATTCAGCTTCAGCATCTTTAACTCGAACAACAAACATTTGTCTCATTTCATCTTCTTTTTGTTGAAGTTCTTGTAGATGGGTAGATCTTTTTGCTTCACAAGTTTGTTGAAAACTAACAGGTTTGTTTTCACTATCAACATCACTAAATCCCATCTAAACAATAATTATTTAGATTCCATTAAAATTATTTTGAATATTCGATATGTTCTAATAATTGATCTGATGTCATACCTGCTCAAGTCTTTTCTTACGATATAGTTCGTAATGACGATTATGAGTCTTTTCTCGCATATCTTCCATATTTGTTCGAATTAACATTTCACGTAGTTTTACAAAATCACAATGTAATTCATTTTCAACTGTCCAGTTTTAAGTTATAGAATTTAACATAAAATAATAATTATTTAAATAGCAAATAAAATGTATAAATTAAAAGTATAAGTTTAAAGTATTTTAAACTTTTTAATTGTACACTTGTAAATACCTTGTACTGTTCCCCATGGATACTGACGAGATCTCATCATTTTATTTCCCACTCGAACAAATTCTGTACTGCCAACTACTGCAAAAGGTATATGTGCATTCATTTGAGAATTAATGTCAGCCACACTTTCATCATCAGTTGGAAATTGATATATATTTACTCCATTACTTTGAAGTTCACTTATAATTTTACCCTTGAATAAAGAGATTAACAATCTAAGTTTCAGAATATTTCAAAAAATCAAAGCATATGTTAATAATGCATTTTAAAATAAGCAGACTACTTTGAATTTCTGTAATTCAGTCTTTGAAATAGTATCAGCTTTGGCAATGATGGGGATAATATTCACTTTTGTATCTAATTTTTTCATACAAACTAAATCAATGGATTTTAATCTGTAATGAGAAAAATATATTTGAAGATAGCAAAAAAAGAATTTATACAATAATTTATATCATATATATTAGAATTAATTAATTTATCAATTATTTATCAATTAATGTATTTGTATTATTCTGAGATAAATTTAACATTTTGGTATTTATTTTAAATTCAAAAACTAATGATGAACTACATTAATGTTAAGCTTCATAAGTAATTTCAGTTATAAAAAACTTTCACGTTATATAATATCAAGTATTTTTAAGGTTATACTGCAATTTTACCCATGCCCAGTAGGACAAATAAAATAAAGGCACACGTGAGTGCGGCTGTCATGATAAGTAGAAAGTGATCGTTTTATCTTCAATTCTTCTTGCAAATGGGCTTCAAATTGAGCATCAATATAATCTACAACAGCTTTGAAACTATCTTCTTTATTAACTTGATCTCCATAACCAATTGTATCGACAATTGTCAATTTTAGTCTAACATTGCTTTCTTGTAACTCATATGTATGAGCTTTTAATTTTACAGCTGGTAAATTATGTGGACTTGGAGTGGATTCAAAACTAGTATTAAATAAAGAATCCATAAGAGTTGATTTTCCAAGACCAGTTTCACCTATTTTTTAAGAAGCAATAATTACATGAAAATTATAACATGAATGTACAAATACCATTATTAACTTAAATATTATAACTTTTTACCAATGCACAGTATATTAAAAACAAATCCATTTTGCACTGATTTATTTACTAATTGATCAGGCAGGCTGTCAAAACCAACATGTCCAGATAATTTTAAGTTGCGAATACAAGATTCCAGCTGCTTAAATATAATTGTAGTTAATATATATGTATAGGACTTATACAGTATAATAATATGTTGTAGATAGTATTTATACAATTAGTATTTATGTTTTAGTTTTAACATTTAGTATTTATATCCTTATGAGAGTTTAGATTTTAGAACGTTGCAATTTCGTAAATGGAGTCACTATACAAGAAAAGGAATGAAAAATGAACAAAACCAACGCCCTTAGTTTCTTTATGCTAGAGCGTATTTTAAATTGTTAACTTTAAACATATTATTTTTAATAATAAATAAACTTTTGATTTGATGATAAAATTAAATACATAATTAAATATTTATGAATTGTTGAATTTACACATAAAGACAAAAATTACCTTCGTATGATCGATAGCTACGGCCTCCATTTTAATGTTTCCTGCTACTTTTAATGCATGCGTTGGACGTGATTTGAATTTTCAGTGTTCATTGATTGAGCCCTCGGCCATTTATAGCTGTGTACGTTCGTGCATATACAGATTTATAAAGTACGAATGCATTCATGCCTATAGCAAGAATCATGATGTAATCAACTTTTTTGTCACCAGAGGACAGCAAATACCAATGTAGATGTGCGTCCATTTGAAACTGGTTCTGTTTTATAAGGCATGTTTCGTTAAAACAAAAATTAATTGAGATGAATTAAAGAATATATAGTTATAATAATTAGATAAAAAATCATCTAGACTTATAAATTCATAATTTATGGATTCTCAAATAAACATATTTAAATATAAAATAATAGTTATATTTCATATTTAGGCTATATTTTTATATTTAAAATGTTCATTACAACCAAATATTAAATCTTGTTTTAAAAATACTTCTATTCAATTTCGTAAATTCAATATTTAAAAGTCTCTACTTTTATATGGATTATAAAACATTAATTTAATTACAAATATAATTTTTATTCAATAATCATATGTTTATTAATAACTATAAATAATTATAACATTTATATTTTTAATTTCAAAATTAATATCTTATCAAAACATATTTATCAGGAAGGAAATCTATAAAGTACTTAATAATACCATCTACAAAGTACTTAAAATTATGTCAATAATATTTTGATAATACCTTAGCGCTTAAGTCTCAATTAATACTTTAAATATATTCTTTTGAACTGTGTATTATGAAGAAGTAATCATACAATTTTTTCAATATCCCGATTTACTCTGTTAAATAGATAAAATTTTAAAACTAGATAAAATAATCACAAGTTTCTTTAATTAAAATAAACAATAGTGCATCTATATTATAATTATGTTCATTTATTATTACCCAAAATTTTATTTTTCTTCTATATTTATAATTTTCATAGTTATAAGCTATTTTCTATTAATTGTTCAAATAATTATTTATATTAACAATAATTTCCAATCTAATAAAAATGATGTATTTATTCAATGCGTTTATATCATGTTATGATAAATGATTTTTTATACGATTTTATTTATTCCTAATTTAGCAAAAGAAATAATGAATATTAGTTCATTGTAATCATTAGATTAACGATAATTAAATTTTCATTCTAATTAATAATATTTGTTAGTTCTATATAATACAAGGTTAAAAGATGCGAATGAAATAGTAAAAAATTATAGAATTACCTGATGCTAAACATTATAATGCAAGTCATTTACGTATTTACAATATAAAATTATGATTATTATGTGATATTCGTGAATTCATCATCTCAACTTCACTACAAAATGATAATATGTTACTTGGCAATGTTTCTAGAATTTTATTAGAAGTCCAATTATCAACTAATTCAAATAATAGGCTATTAACTAATATTAAAATTAATTAAGCCGCATTTAAAATAATAACTGTAAAATTACCTAACAAGCTAAATAGTCTTCTAAAAAATTAAAAAAATATTTTATAACGTTTTGTAAACTTTGAAAGTCTATAACTTGCTTATTACAGAAGTTTTAGAAATTTATATAACCACTTTAAAACAATTTATCGCTCTAGATCTCTGAAACAGAAGAAATTTAGCTATTTTATTGACATTAATATTGAATATAGTAACTCTACTTATCACTTGTATTATACAAAAAAACTTATTTAACATTACTTGTCAATATCTATCTGTTGAAAACAACATATCCTTCAATATATAGTCGTAAGAAAAGTCGGAAAAATTTTTAATTTTTAACTTCTTAATCGGGTTATGGGATATAGTTGTTCCCGTTGTTTGTTGGTCACTCTGAAAAAAGCGATTCAGATGTTGGTATCTGGTATCTTGTAACGTCGGAGTTCCTTTTGAATTGAATAATTAAGATTTATTAGAACCTAAATTATATTAATTTTATAAATCTTCCAAATGAACAACTATAGGCTTCCGCTTTTACTTAATAACAAAGCTACAAAAGAAATTTTGTGATAGTTTATTTATACTATCTCAGACGAATTTTAACTTAAATTCAACTATCTAATCATCTAATACATCATCTAATAAAATTTAATAACATGTTGCATTTTAGATATAACTGTAGCTGAAAATATATACAAATAAAATCGAAATTGAGTAAGAACTGATACATTTATGGTAAAATTTATTGTCTTACAGATATTATTGTCTTACAGATCTTACAATAACATATGCGTGTTTACTGAATTTTTAATGAATTATAAAAAATACAAGTAATTAAAGAAAATGTTGTTTAATTGTACAGGATTCTATTATTTAAAAACGTAAGCTAAACATTTAGATTGAGCTAAAGAACGTAAAATAATTGCATATGTGTTGAGTATAACCAAGAATGGCAAAATTTGTAGAAAACTACTAAGGTAACATTAGAATAAAGATATAAATAGATATAAGAGTTGTAATATTCTGATATTCAACTTGAAAAGAAGTAAACATTTTAATATAATGCATTGTATGCACAAGAAAATAGAAATTAGTACAACAAGAAAAGAAATTTTCTAAACTATAAATTTTTCGTATAAGCAATGACAACCATAGTAATTATGATAGTATTTAACATGAGATTTAAAATAAATACTTGTAAGTTTTAAATATTATAAATTATTTATATATTGTGCATATGAAATAACTTTACTTTTCTTTAAAAATGAAAGTAATATTTAAGAAATTTTACTTTTACAATATAATATTGTAAAATATAATTTCATTAATTTAAATTTGTTGCTCTTATTTGCAAGAGTCATTAAAATTATAATTATAATTATGAATTATAATAAATGACAATAAATATGGTACCCATCTCTATCCAATTAATATTAGCAAGATATTTTGGAGTAAAATATCTTTAAAAGTCTACCCGACTCATATATAAATACGACCATTAATATAATTCTGTAAAGTAAGTTTAAAATGAAATAGAGATAAAGAAATGACTAAACTGGAGATGTATTATAAAACTAAGTATGATTTATGTAAATAAATTTCTTTATATCTATTCTACGTAGAGTATTTATTTAATATCAAAAACAGAATTGGTCTACTAGTCAATCCTTTGATTAATATCGCACTTGATATATATATATATATATATATATATGAAACCTTATACGTTACTGTTAAATCACATTTATTCATAGATGATAAAATATTTCTTTGTTTGCACCTATAAATAAATTTACTCATTTATTTGCTTTTGTACATAGAAATTTCGTTTAACGTTGTAAGTATAAAATATGCTTTTTTTAAATTTTGCATTAAAAGTGTATTATAAATGCACAAAGTAGCTTTTGAAAAAAGCTTTAATTTTATATAAAGATAATCTTATTAATAAGTCAGATGATCATATTTGGACTTTACATAAACCAATTTTAATTAGTTGATTAAAAAAAAATTTTTTTAGCCTTCTAACTAATTCAGAATAATAATAAATAACTTTTAATTTTGTGATCTTAAAAAATGTGTAAAGAGTTTGAAAATGTAATCTGTAAGTATAGTATTTAATGATTTATACTGTTAAAATGTAGTTGATTTATTTTGAATCTAATACAAAAAGTACCTTTAAGTAGTTTTTAGTTTAAGTAATACCCATAAAAAATATATTTTGGTAATTTAAAATTCCTTTAAAATTAAATAATGGAATATATTTAAAAAGTTTTTAGATTATCTACTGACCATTTTAAACCATGTATAAGTAAAAATTATAGATTTTATAAAAAATGGTTGTTTTAGTTTATTTATAAACATTTATTTTAGCGCTTTTAAAATTTAGTTTTTTCCATCGAATAAGTTGTAGTTATATCGTATTATATTAAACGTTGAAATATTTTAATTTAAGATGAATAAATGGTGTGTGAAAAATAATTAAAATTTTGTATAATTAAATAAATTATTTAAATATAAAAAATTTTAGAGTTAAAGTACAAAAGTCTTAAAAATTATGTTATTTATTTAAGCTTTAAATATAACAAAGAAGCATATCAATCTGCATCTGGAAGTTAAGAAGTTGTATTACTTGAAAAGATTTTGTTATAAAAATTGATACCTTTCAATATAAAAAATTTAAAAATTTTGTTATGCAATGAAGATATAATTATTATTGGCCAATAAATACTAAAATAGTTCGTAATTTTAATTGAAATATTTTTATATCGATAAAATCTGTCTATTTTGAGATAAAAAGGAAGAATAAAAAATGAACGTAAAGAAATAATTTCTACATTTGCTCAAATTTATAAATTAAACTATAAAATTATATTTTAAGATTCTGATATTTAGGCATCTTTAGGCATATAAAATCAAGTTAAGCACAGCCTCTGTTATAAACTGCTATATAATAGCTCAAGTAATTTATACGTTTAAATATATTTAAGAAAGGTGTAATATTTTATTTACCTTAGACGATTCGGGGTTATTTACATAATTTGAGGTGAAATTTATATTAATTTAGCCATGCATAAAATATAGAAATAAGCTATATGTTTCTAATTTATCACAGTCGTAATAAAAGTAAACAGGTTATACATAAAATCGAATCAATATAAAGAATCATCAATGAGTTGCAGTTTTATTAGTATAGGTGTGACCACTGGTCGATAAGGCCTCCTGCAATGGTATCATCAAGATATGCACTTGGCTTGCTGCTCGACTGTTAGCAACTTCTGTATCGATCACTGGCACGTCACTGTGATTGCCAGCGTGAGGCTCTAGTTCTACGCATGCGTTTGCAGCAAGAGCAACGTGGTGTTAACATGAACGGATAGGGAAGTGAAGTTCCATAGGGATATTTTATGTAGGCGCTCTGGCAGATAGTTTACGTAGTGACCACTTTTCAAAATGGCAGATGAATTTGTGTAAAATTATTATGTGACGGGTTCAGAAGCGCGATAAAGTGTGTAAGAGAGAAGTAGGTAACTCGATAGATAATCGGATCTCTCGTGGATACGTTTTAGAGTTCGGAAATCGTGTCATGAGAACGGTAATAGTGAACATGAAGATAGGGAAGTCGCCTAACACTGCACAGCTGCTGATCATCCAGGTCTTTTGATTACTTTGTGTAAACGGTTGCCGCGTTGAGTATTGTGTCCGCGTGTGTCGTACAATTATCACAAAGTTACCGCATCAAACACCCGTTATAAACTTCTATATTCATCGTCTTAGGAAAGGTGGTCGTAGGAACGAAAATTGAAAAACGACGAGAAACGAAATCGAGCAGTGACAGCGGTCACGAGAATAGTAGCAGTGCGGTGTGGTGCGTGCGTGTGTGTGTGTGTATGCGCGCGAAACGGCTACTTCGTGTGGTTGTGTTTGCTGGTAAATAAAAGCGTGTAACGTCAATAGAAATACAGTTTAATAAAATAAATTATTAGTATCGTGGGTGTAGTTGCAGAGTGATCGCGATGGCGGATATAAAGTCGCCACCGTTCAGTGACATCAAGCGTCCCGAAGATGTGGTGGCGATGACGATGAATGATAGTCTCAAATTTGCCGTTCTTATTGGTTTTATCGAGGTTGGTCAGGTGTCCAATCGGGAAGTTGTCAACACCGTCCTTCATCTGGTAAGTAAACACAAGAACTTGAGTAGCTTAAATGTATGAAGAGCAACTAGATGCGTTTGAACAACTTTGCCGGAATTAGGCAGTCTACTATTGCAGCTGTCAAACGAGTTTCCCTCTCCCTTTCATGCGTGACAATTGGTTTGCACAAGGCTACACGCATTTGCGGATAACAAACATTTTATAAAAATGTTCATATCTCGCAGTTTTCATCAAAACAGAGATTTATCCTTTTTCATTTAATTTATAAATAACTAAAGAATCGCCAATAGCTCATTATTATTAATTATGTCACAGAAATGGTAATTAGATTTATTCGAAATTTTTTAGAAATTTAAAAATCACTAATTTAAATGGATTGTTCTTTTTAATGCCTAAAGAATATTTTTACTTCTTCGGTGGATACGTGTACCTTTATTATTTTGACACTATTTCTAACCTTAAATTGCAATTTAATTTCATTACAATAGTTTCATTACATTTATAATAACGTTCAGCACTGCAAAACTTTATATTTACATTATGATGTTTTGTTACAAGTTTTATTATTATATATATGAGATCCTTATAATAACTAGTTTATTGTAGTTAATAAATTTTGCAATTCTAACAGATATTTCGTTTAGTAATATATTTTATAGTTTGAATATAAATGTATTTGTTTGAATTTCCAAATATTAAAACAGATATGTAGTTTAATATAAAATAGGAAGAAAATGTGTTTCAAGACAAGACTATTTTTGAAATGCATTCTTTCTCAAAAAGTATTTGAAAACAATATTATTTTAAATTTACATTTGATAAAAATTATTTAACATTTTGGAGATTTTGTAAATTTTGAAAAATAACAAATACATTATAAGTAGTGAGTTTGAAATTTCCAACATTGGAACACGAACAATTACCCAAATTCCGTTTTCAAATTCCAGAGACTCATTTTATACAACATGCACACATAAAGTTTCATTTCAAATTTGGAAGCAGAACTTGAGTTTTAATGCAATTACATGCATATTACGATTATGCGTCAGGGTATAGATTGACATCCATATTTGTTACTATAAACTCTCATTATAATCTTACAACTATAAGTATATGAAATTTCCAACATTGGAACACCAACAAAAAATCAAACTGTTTAAAACTTGCAATTTCTTTAAAAAAAACTACGCAAAAACTACCACATAACTATAATGTAATATTAACAGAAACATGATGTAACCCTAAAAACACCCCAAAAACAACACTTTTTAGAGAAGTAAAAATTGAAAAATTAAGAAATTAAGATAGTTGAAATTTTCACTAACTATTATAAACAACAATCATTATCAATTAATAAAAAAATTTTTTTTAATTGTATTGCACATAGAAACTCATTATAAATAAATATGAGTTGCGACGAGTACATGCAGTAGACTGCCTCGTACAATATTCTGTAACTACAATATTAGTTAATATTATAACAATAAAATTACAAAATTCTCGAGTTCAAAACAAAGGATAGGAATAACAATGAAAAATAAAAAACATATTTAGGAATCTTGCAAGAAGCATATTAAGTGTTTCCAATCAATTTTATAAGGAAACATTAATTTCTAAAAAAATTCAATTTTTGTTGAGACTCAACCGGTTGAAACTGCAGATTGTAAGTTTCGCCGCGATTTTTTTTACAATTTTTTTTAGAAGTAATTTTTAATATAAATAATTATCGTGATCAATATTTAGTGAAATAATAAAATTAATTTTTTTTTTAATTTTTCACCCCTTTATGATGGTTGTTTTTGAGGGTAAATTAATTTTAAACCATTATTTTATCGTTTTATATCATGATTTTAATAATTTATAAAATTTTCAAACAGAAAATTGATTTTGAAAATCTTCAAATTTTGTTCCAACGCTGAAGTCTTTATAATCTAATTATAATTGTTCATTTTATATTGTTATTTATTGTAAACAAATTCGTAATTATTTAAATTCTTTGAGGATTTAAATATTAGAGATTATAGATAATTGTATTAATAACAGTATGTTAATGGTTACACTTTTTCGTCGTGGGGTAGAAGTAAATTTGTGATTTGATTGAAATATAAGTGACATTACCGCGCTGCAAAGTGCAGAATCTACGGATCAACTTGTGAAAATTTCCGAGCTTGTGAAGTTGATGTCGCTCTTTTAAAGTCTTTCCATGTGTGTTTAATGTGTATGAATGTATGTGTATTCTCGTTATAGTTAAAACACTGTTTAATTAAAACTCAGTTGTATACGTATACCGTATAGCGCAACAGTTTATTGTTAATAAAAATGTGTTCTCGAGGCATTCCATAACTTAGCAATAAAATCGGAGATTCTCGTCATAGTTAACAACAGCTGTGAAGAAAGTGCAATACGTATACATACGGCATATGTGAACCATATATCGCAAAGTTTATTGTTAATAATAAAGATTTCGCTCTATTTTAAACATACTCGGTAGATTAAAAAATTAAAAGAAGCCAATTGACATGTTGTACAATCAGTACAACTACACCACTACACTACTACCGACTTTTAATCACTTGATCGTCTCTCTATCCGACGACGTCTATGGTCTAATTCCCCTTCGAACGTGAAAACTCTTTCGTCTCTTTGAAAAATGTGACGATTATTTTTGAACCTTCTAAAATATTCAGTACTTTATAAGTCGATGATATTAGTCTCATCAAACTACCTCTAATTTTCACAAGAAATAGTTATATTTCTAAGAAATTAAAATTGTTATATATATATCTGCAGATTGATTTAAATATGGTACCGTGACTAGGCATTTAATTTTTTTTTTGTTTCTAGTTAAGTGAACTAAATGTCGCAAAGTATTTATAAGTTATTGCAAATATTATGCTCTATTTAATAATATGTTTTCTTAATCATTAAAATTATGTCACTTATATAATTGATAGGAGATGTAATATCTCCCACTTGTCAAGAGAAAAAAAGCGAACGAGAAAAGAGTGAGTGTACGAGTAAAGGATCTGTATTTTCATGTACGTATATTTTGAACTCGATTGGTGTGTATGTAATACTTAAAAACATAAAGTTTCTTGGGCTATGAAAATATAATTGCGTTTAATTACCACCAAGAAATATTTTTAGTTATATTATTATTGATTTGGGGCTTTTTTATTTATAATATATATAAAAAGTTTTTTTGAATATTATAAAATTGAAATCGTGAATTTAGAACTGCAGCTGCGAGTGTCGTAGTTTACAGCAAAACTGGCTGATCGAATCGAAAACGCATGTTCATGCAACTCTTGGAAGATTTGTTCTTTTCTAGCGTCCGTCTCTTGGCGAAGTCTCTTGCATCTCGATGTGCCGCCACTTTTTGTCTAACAGACCCAAAGAAACAGTAAATCCTTCCTCGAACATGTTAGATAGGACATCAACACATTTGCGAATATTAATTGTACTTTTAAAATTTTTTGGTATTTGTAATTGAGTTAATATCGTCGCGTCGCTTTAACTTTCAAATTTTTTCATGCAGGATTAATATAAAGTCAAATATGTTTTAATGGGACAATTAATATTATAAATGCTAAATTGTTATAAATAAGCAGCTTGTATTACATTTGTTGATCTTATATACAAAAAATTTATTGAAAGCAAAATTAATAAATTCAGGATGTAGATAAGATTTTTAATTTTAGTAGATGGTATTTTATACTAACTGTGTAATCTGAATATAATTATAATAGAAATTTTTGTTTATGCATTGGAGGTTCTATAAAAATGGCTTCGAAATGATACATTTTTTAAATGAAAGTAAAATTTTGAAACGTTAGAATTTTATTATACTAACAGATTATTTTGATTAACCAAAATATCTGGTATTCAATATATATATTAATATTATGACATAATAATTTAAAAATGTTAAGAAATATCTGAGGAAAGAAATTGTTTTATTAGATATAAATTATAAATATAATATGATTTTTACAAATTTTGAGATTTTTTTAGCATTGAAAATGTAAAAAAGATCCTAAAAGAAGTTAAAATTTCGTAGTAATAACGTATTCGTATATATGTTTATTAAAAGCCTTATTCTATCATTTTTATTAATGTTAAAGTATTAATTATATAAATACCATTTAAAACTGACGAATGACTGTAGTCACAAAATAACTTCGTGTAAACAAATGTTCACATGTGCACTTCCCCATGGAAAACACTAAATAAGCCAGTTTTAAATCTGAAAAGACTTTTTTTGCAAAATTAAATCCAATATATAAATTCCAATTCCTTATAAATAATTTATCAAATACATTAATTTTTAAAATTTGAAATATTTCTATATGCAAAAATAATAATATGATATAAATAATATTATTATTACAGTATTAAAAAAAGTTCATAGAATAAGAATAAAAAAATAGTAAATTCCAAATTTGTTAAAGAATCGTGTATTTAAAATTTGTATTTATGCTTAAAAAAAATGCCTGTTCAGATATTATCAATTGTCGATAAGATTTAAGAAATTCTTGATTTCTAATACTTATAATAGAAAAAAATATAACAAGTTAAGTTCATATTAGGTAAATTCAAAATGTTCAATTGTTTACATGTCAGCGGCCTTCAAGATTTCGGCCGGAACTACTTCAAGTGCTTATTGCACACGTTCACACGTATTAACATAGAAAGACTTTACAATCGACCTACGAACTTCCCAAGGTCTATCGAATTTAGGCTTTATTCAACGAAAAAAAGCGCGACAATGGCGACTTTTATTTTCAAAACACGAGTATCAACATAGAACCATTACCTCATGAAAAAGTGTAATCGCTGTATTAAAATACTGACGTTAATAAACCTATCTTTATTCTCCAATATTTAATTACACAAAAAATTGAAAATTTTACGAATTTTATTAACATTAACGAATAACTATTACGAATAACTATTAACATTAACAATAAACAACAACAATAAATAAACAATAAACTAACAACTTTCTCTAATAAGTTATACGGTATACATAAATGTACTGAATCACTTAAACAATGTTTTAATTGAGACGAAAATCTCATTTTTTTGAAAATTTGTTTATTCTTGATTATTATATCAGTGAAGAAATTTATGGATAAAAGGTTGTGGAATCCTAATAGCATAATTATGTTAAACACTTATGCAGGAGACGCACGTGCTTATCGGTATCATATTAGACATATTTATTTGCGGATGAATTCCGCAAATAATTCTTTATTGCTATTCCTATACTTTGTTATTGAATACTAGAATTTTGTAATTTTATTGTTAAAATATTAAAATAAGCATTGTACGAAACGGTGTACTGCATATACTCGGTCGCAACTTCTATTTGTTTATAATAAGTTTCTATGTGCAATAAAATTTCTTTTTTATTTTTTAATTTATTGATAATTATTGTTGTTTATAATAGTTAGTGAAAATTTAAAAATTTTCAATTTCTTAATTTTTCATTTTCTAATAAGTGTTGTTTTGGGGGTGTTTTTAGGGTTATATTACATTTATGTTAATATTACGTCATTACGTAGTTCTCGTAGTTCTATTTAAAGAAATTTCAAGTTTTAGATTTTTTTTAGAGTTCCAACATTGGAAACTTCAGTCTCATTTTTTAACTTAACATACGAATAGCTTTTATTCTTCTTAAACTTAGCATAATTAGCAGATAGTGAAAGATATGTTATATTTACTACTTTCTCGATATTAAGTAGCATAACATGGGCCATATTTTTTTATCACTTCTAATTGATAATAATGATATGGATCTGATATATCAGTTTACTTTTATATTTTTGTAGTCTTTTTATAGTTTTAAGTATAGGGAACAGCAGATTCTCGTGTTGAACTTACTCGGTTTTTCCAATTCCATTCTTATTAATCCTGTTGCGATCTTTCTGATAAGAGGTCGTTTAGTATAAGTTATATAAGTTCATAAGTTTTTTGAGAGGTTATTATATTATAATACATAAGAGATTATATATATATAATCTAGCAGTGTCGGAGCGTGCTTCATCACTTCAAAGAATCCTCATTAATGTTTAATTTCTTCTTATAATTTTTTGAAAATTCTTCAATTCTTCTAACTTATCATATAATAAGTTTTATTATAATGCTTCTGAAATTTTATCCAGATTGATCCAACAAAAGTTGAGTTTCCTATGTAGTATTCAAAAAATTTTTTCTTTATTTCATAGCTTTTTAAGGTTTTACGTATATTTTATATTAGCTTTCTCTAGTTTTAATGAGATATGGTTATGAAAAGGCGTGGGAATCTAATCTGAAATCTTTCAGTCACAGATTTGCTGCCACATCTGTCAAAAAGTCAAGCTAATATCATGACTTCCCTGATTGAATTTTTTTGCTTAAAAAATCCAAATTTGGCGAAACCAAAGATTCAAGGAGTCATTCTTTAGTCTAGCATTCCCTTATTATCGTAACAACTTATTGTGGTTAAAATTTTCTTATCAATATCTTACGAAAGAATTAATGCTCACTTTTCGCCATTTACTGATACAGAGGGCTAGATTTTTTAACTACAAATATCTCGTAAACAGACTGAAAATATTTATTGAAGACTATAAATCTAGATTTACTATCAACTAAAATATTTTTTAGTAAATCTATTTACTAAAATAAAAATTATTTTCATCCAGTAATCATGGCTGTATAAAAATTATATAGTTCTGCTTAGAAATTGTGAAAACCTAGTAGTAGGAGGAATAGGCTTTAATAGATTGTGGCTTTATTATAAAAGGAAAGTATTATTATAAAAAGTACTATATTATTCTTGCAGACATCTGTTACTAGTTCTAGTCTAATATAAAAAGTAAAAGAAATGCACTAAAAACTTATAGTAGCAACAACCTACATTTTATCGTATGTTTATTAATCTGTTGCAGACTCTGGCTTATGTCATTCTGTTAATCTGGTTCTCATAATTGAAAATTCTTGCTGCATTATTTAATCCGTTATCAACTAATAGTAAAAATAAACAGTAATTCTCTTGTAAAATGCTGCTAATAATTAAATCTAAACATTCTGTACTATCTTGCTTTGCTTCTCCATTAATTTAGCGTTCACATAATTAGCAGAGACGATTATCACCTTAGAATCTTTGATATTCGTCTTGTTGTCTTCTTTTTTGTGGTACATCCTGAAACGCCTGAACAAACACCTTCTTTGGAACTCATGGGAACAACTGATAAATTTATTTTAACTGTCGTCCATGAGTTGATTTTTAAGTTAGAGTATTAAAGATATTTTTTTTATAAAGTTTATTATAAATTATATATAAATTTTACTACTCTATTGATTTGAAATTGAAATTAGTTTAGGGTGTACATAGCTAGAAGCTATTACATTCGCTCTTAAAAACAATTTAAGTACCATTTTGTCAAACAAGACGATGAAGGCTGTCGTAAAAAAATGAATTCAATCCTCAATTTCAGTTTCTTACCACTCATAGATTCCTATTGTATTATTTTTTGCATTAACTAAATGGGTGCATTAACTAAATCCGGAAAAAAGAAAGAATTCTTTTTACCTATAGCAGTGCTATGTCAGCAGTTATTTACTTGCATTCTGAAAAATTTAATCTACATTCACTCATATGAAGCTTGACGTCATCCGGTAATTACGAAGACCCAGGATGACCACGCCGTGCGGATTTGGACCGAGGAAAGATGACTTATCGATAGTCAGTAAATGAAAATATAAAGCGACGCGTGCCTAGGGAAGGCCAAGATGCCACCGCGGTGATTGGAACGGTGTAGCTTTAACGGGAAGCTTTCCTTCGGCGGTTGGCATGGCGTGACTTCGGGCCGGAATAGCGTCGCTTGAGTTAAAGCGTTCCCGCGTCGATTGAGCTGCGTCGCTTGAAGTTGGAATGGCGGGAAATCGGTTTTCCATTCAATGGCGTGGTGTGGCATCGAGCTGAAGGAGTGGGAGAAAGCATTATACGATGATTGGAACGTTGATACTCGGCGTTTGCATACTTAAGGAGCATCTGCGGAGGCTCCGGGGCAGTTGTGCAGGCGACAGAAACCAGAGAGGATGAATTTCTGGCTGACTGGCTCATCCCAAATGAATTTTTGAAAATTTCAACCCTTAATAAGGGTGGCTTTTAAGGGTAGAATATTAGCGAAACTCATTATTTTGTCGTTTTGTGTGATAATTAATAGTTTTTTTTATAGTTTTCTGAAGAAATTATTCGAATTAAAATTTTTTCAATTTTCATTGAGACAACAACGTTGCAAACTTCAGACTCTTTATATTTTGCCAATACTTGTGTATGCGTAAAATGAAAAATTTCTTGTTTTTGTAAATGTAAACAAGGAAAATATATTCAACTAACACTTTAGTAATTTTGAAAAATTAACTATTTCAAACGATATTACAGTAACCTCAATAAGTTATAATTAATAAGTTAATAATAATACAAATCAAATAAATTTAGCTAGCGAAAGTGAGAGAGAGAGAGAGAAGAACGAATGGAAAACAGAAATCAACGTTCATATTCAACAAGTTATGTTGTTCCATGCTATTCACATGCTTTTATCAAATGTCATGAGATTTTTCTATTAGAGGTAATCGCATGAAATAAATTTGTTGTATATAACAAATTTATTATTTCTTCTACACTTATAACCCGTGCATATGTGTCTGTAATGTACATGTATTCATGAGTACACCGCGAGTAGAATAGTGATTAGTTTATGGCAGAACTAACGATTGATATATTATACAAACAAAATTTTTAGTTTTATTTTTTTTAATACGTTGAAATTTTATTTTTTTTTAATTCTAAAATGTGTAATGAATAAAAATAAATAAATTAAAATATTTTGTTTTTGAAAAATTCTTTTTATCTAAAAAATGAATTACTTGCTCACACTGCTGAATTAATTTTAATAATTTATTGATAATAATAGTTTTAAAAAAAGCAGACTGAGTAAGTACAATAAGATAAAGGGATATTAAAAAACATGAAAGAAAAGTATTGTAAAGTGCGTTTGTGTGTGTGTGTGTGTGTGCACGCGTGTGTTATGCACCTACGATTTCGTTTTTTGAATTGAAATTTAAAGGAATCGAAAAATATGTAGTAATATATATTTATTACCCATTACATCTGGAGTATCTTCGAATCTCAAATTCGGTATGTTTATGTGTATCGTGACACATTAGTTTGTTTTTAGGACCTCGGGTTGCACTGCAATTAAAAGTTTGTTTAGAAAAACAACAGAGCTACAATGACTGACCGCAAAGTATCGGAGTTATGGCGACAAATCGTCAAAATTCTAGAGTCGAGCTTCAAATCCGACCGTCGTATTAAATAAAAACAATAGCCGAATTTGATGATGTTTATAGACATAACTTTTAAGAATTTTAAAACGATTTAAAAGAAAAAAATTTAATATTTACATTTAATCTGTATATGTGAAAACTTCATTTCGAATTTTTTAATTATTTTAATTTATTTTTATGTTGTAAAATGTTTCAATATCTAGATTAAAAATATCAATTATAGTCATCAATATATAACTTAAGTTTACTGAATAGGCATAAGATATAGGGAATAAAAAATTTACAACACATTTACTTGAATTTCATAAAAACAGAATTCACTATAGATTCTGTAACATAAAAATTCACTATAATAAAAAAACAATTATTAAAAAATCATAAGTTAGAAAATAAATAAAAAAATTTCATTACCGGATTATTATTTTTAACAACTTTATTCCTAATGCTACGCTAAGATTCTATAAACGTAATTCTTATGCGCCTCTCAAAACATCTACACACTAAAATTGCTAAGTAAATACATGCTTCAAGATTTTATTACTAAATAAATATCTGAATATAATTTTCTAACGTTAAAACTCTATCGAAAAAATAAATTTTTTAAACATTGGATTTTTCTTTCAAAAATCTTTAAAATTATATAATTATGATATGATAATAATAAAAACGTAATTTTATTTTTAAGGAGCCGCTAAAACTACCATAAATATGGACAAACATAAAAAAATTTATAATTTTATAAGACCCGTAAATGATCTTTTAAAAGATCTTCTTACAAACTCTTCATTCTCCAAACTATTATTTATAACAATCATTTAATATTTCGAAATAAAAAAATGTTATATAAATAAAACTTTATTCATGTTGCCTTACGGTTTGTACAAAATTGCAAAATGTCCGAGTACACGTACTGGATTGTGCATCAACATTAATCGTGAACGTCATAAATTATTGATATTTTACGTTTAGATTATGACATACGATAATCATAAACGGTGTATAACTGATTAGTACTGTATTAACTATTGGTACTGATGTACTCGACGTTTGCATACTTGAAGAACACCAACGGTGGCTCAGGGGCAGTTGTGCGATAGAGATGAGAGAGGACGGATCTTTTGCTGAGTGGCTCATCATAAAGCCAACATTTGTGTTTTAAGATATTTGCATTCAGAAAAATACACTTATCATTTTTGTAAGCTAATCCTTAGTTGTTTAGAGAAATGAGAGCGCGAGAATAACAAAAGTACTGTAACAAAACAAATAGTCGCTTTAGCTTATTTGTATTAAATGATTTATTCATTGTATGTATTTGTTCAGGTCGAATTATAAAATTATTAAAATAATAAATTTTTATCGACCATAAAGTTATATTTCTTTATTTTTTCAATAAACTCACCATAATGTACCGTTGTTGTCTAAATAATCATAGTGTTTATTTATTAATTCTGTTTTCTGATAACAGTTATAACAATAACATTATAGTTTTAACAAAAAATTATGTCAGTATTTACTCACATAAGCAAGTTTTTCACAAGTTTGCAATGATAGCTGAACGACAGAACTAAGATTTTTTTTGAATGATTAGGTGAGGTAAATAAAGTCAAATGTTGATTTTGTTCAGTAAGTTATATTGTATTTCTAACGAATTGAATAGTGGTGGAGGGCCGAAATGCCCCAGATATTCGAAATGTGACGTTTTGCTTCTAAGTGAATGCCTTTAAAGCAGTCTTGTTTTAATTTTTTCGGGAGAAAATAAGTGCGAAATGAAAATAGGAGGTACGTCGAATTATGTGTAATTGGTTAAGGATAACAGCGATGCTGTTAAACAATCGCTGCTTCACGTTGTGATTATGAGCACCTAGGAATTGCGTGTTTCGAAGGATAGCCATTATCGATCGGTCAAGATTTTACTAATGCACCATCGGGTGCTTCTACGTGGCTGCCTTCGCATGAAGTATTAGTGACAAGCAACGAGGCAATAAACCTTAGATTCATCGCATAGATTTCTTATAAATATAACCATATAAATTACTGAGTGAAAAATTCTTAATACATACTGTTACAACCCTATGTTTTTATTCCATATTACTATTCCATAAAAAGAAAAAAAATGGGAGAATGCAAAAAATATCTTGAAAGTATATTTTTCTTTTTTCTCTTTTACTCCAATAGAAAATATTCAAGGACCTAGAATCATTACTTAGGCCTGGACTTTCATTGGTAAGAGAACAGGATTTTGACATATTTATGACTGCGTTTGCACCTTTGAGCAACTGGAGGTCTACACATACAGCTACATTCTTAATTGCGCAATTGTACTTAACTAAGAAATCATTTTTTTTCCATATATTCTTACGATAATGTTACTCTCAAACGCATTATATTATATTTAATCAATATAATAAAAAAAGTATAAATTGTGAAATGCCTAAATAATTGTAAACAAATCTAATAATATTTGAAACGTTATAATAAATAATAACAATAATACATGTACAGGTATTAGAAAATATAATTTTATCTGACTAATTATTATAAGATGACTATAATATAAGTATAATATAAGTTTAAAATAAATATCGAAGTTTTTAATATTATTTATCTTATATATTTGTTGTTTTCTGTATTAATATGTACATGTATAACACAAAGAAAGAAAATTAAATAAAAAATAATAATAACAAGGACTCTGAATTAAAAAATTAAGTAAGGTTAACTGTAATAATAATAATAATGATAACGATAATTATTATAACAACGAAACCCAAAAAAACAAAATTTAACCGCAAATTGTTATAAAAACGGACTAAATATTAATAAATTCATAAAACAAAAATTGTAGAACTACGACAAAATAAATTGTCAATCAAATCCTATAAATAATCAAATAAAAAATGACATAAAAATCCCATCTTTGCCTATACCGCCTATGCTTTAAATTTCGTATAAAAAGGGCACATTTTGCCGTGCTACAGAGTTCATCTTCAGATGTTCTTAGAAGTATACCGTAACGCGCGCAGAATTCCTCCGACGCGTAGTTTTCACTAGAAATCCCTTGAACTCGTGCACAAAGTAGGATTCGGCCTGTAGGAGTTGGGCAGATGCCGGTAAGAGCTGATTCCAAGCTTATTTTCGACGGAGAGATTAAGTGAGTCAGAGAGAGAAGCAAGTGTCGAACCTGGGAAAATTCGCACAAGTGACGCCACCGTTTTCCTGCTGAAATACTTAGAATTATCACGTGTGGGGGCTGCGCTTGCATTGGAACGAGTCGCCGTAGAGGGGCGCCGCGTTCAACCATTTGAGCAGCGTTGCTTCAGAAAAACGCAGAAAGAGAGGAGCTTCGGGGCTCTCAGGTAGAAGGGACAGGAGCAGCGAAGGAAAAAGATCTCCGCCGCTATAACCAGAAGAGTCTCGGTTTTCCTCTCTCATTTCTCCGCCATCTCTTCCTGCCGGCTTGGCTTCTGAGGCTCCCAGAGCTTGGAACTTGTAATAGCCATACTTCAGGGAGACTCAACACCGCGGGACCCGTTCCCGGTCAGATTAGAAAAATCATATTTACTATTTTTTTCCACATCCTTGTAACCGCCCTTGCCAGGGCAAAATATTCGCAAGATCATATTTACCACTCTTATTAAGACGTCGTGGAACAGACTTTACCTTCTCGGGACGTATCTGCTCCTCTCAGATCATTTACTCGGACAAGCAGCTCTGCAGGAAAAACTAGTAGTGACCTTTGTATTTAGCGAAGAACAAAAAAAGGTTATCCGGAGAAAGTTTTTTCTCACCGTTGAAAATAATCCGGGGACCACCTCATACTATAGAGCCTCTTTTCAATTTAATGACCTTTTTGTTAGAAATATGTAATAAATACTTTTAAATTCATTATGTTGTACTTTACTAAGAAGAATGATCCCAACCTTTCCTTTTTCCTTTCCTTAAAATCCTTCCGCATATAATTACCACACTCTACATCTAAATGATTGTTCTCGTAGTATTTCATTTTTTTCTACTCTGCAACATAACTGCGGATAGGACGTAATGTCTGGTCACGCAAATCTTTTTCTTATGATATTTATATGATACATATGTATATATTATATTATATTATTATTTTTTTATTGAATATACATCAGATGTTAGGACCGTAGCTTATCCCTGGCTATTATACTTGATTGTATAGGCTAAAAAGAGTTATGTATTGCGTCGTATACGTAACAATATTCTACTTAGATGTAATTATAATTAAGATTTTGAAATGTACAAAAGATTTAGTTTTCAATAACTTGTAAATTTTCTAGTATTTCATTGTACAATAAGAATATAATTATTTGTGTCCTTTTTAAAATTTTATTTTCTATTTGTTTTTCAGGCTGAAATCTGGAGTATCTTTATTGCAATCTTAAGAAAAAGCGTTAGAAATTTGCAAGCTTGCATAGACATAAATCTCACTGAACATGTTCTCCATCGGTTATCGAGAGCAGAAACCATTGTTGCAGGTTTGTAAAATTGATATTAAAAATTTTAAATATAAACTTAATATAAATACTTTCTTAACTATTTAAAACACTTACTTCAATTACAATTAAAACGTTGAATACTAATGTAACATTATTACCCTTGTTAGTTTGTATTTCTCCGTTCTTCCGCCTTCTGCTTTCCGCGCACTGCTCGGTAATCGTCCGCGCGCATTTCTAAATTTCGAAAGCCGAGCTTCGCTACTCCAATCGGCGTAAAATATTCTCCACCGCGGCGCGAGCTACGTAGCTCCAATCGACGCAATGAGGCTCTCGTTATCGTAACCTAAGCTACGTCGCTTCAATTGATGGGCGGCAATTTTGGCTGGAAATTCCGGTCCCTCTTTCCGTGCGCGTCAGTTTTCCCTCATCTTGGTGCTGAGAGAGCTTTCCCTCCGTTGCGCGTTGCTTCAGTGAGTCATCGCCCAAGATCGAACCTGCACCGCGAAGGTGCCACAGGTCATGGTTGTCCGACGCACGTAAAACACCTTCTTCCAACATTACACTAATTTTCTCGTCAGTCACCCGACTGACTCTGTAGAACAGGCGGTGTAGGTCTTACACTATTTTCCTGTTTACACAAATTGTTGTTTTGCGTAAGTATCCCATCTCTCGTGATCGAAACAAACCTCTATACTCTCGCAAGAATAATACGCATATGCCCAGATTATGCATTTTGTTTGAGAATTGCGTTGCGTTATTTGCCATTCACAGTAATTACTTGGTAATAGCCATGAGATAGGTTATTGATCCTTCGGATCCTGTCGCGATTAGTCCAGTAAGAATTATAGTAGCTGTTTTAAGAGAAATTACTCTGATGAGATTACCTTTTTATGGAATAGTTTGAATGTGAGCAATCAGTAGGATTATTGTATCATTTAAATATTTGCGTTGTCGGCGAGTTCTTGGATTTGTGTTATTTGATTTCGCACAAAATCCTGTCATTTTTAGGAATCAGTTTTAATTGATATTAATGTAACATGAGAGGTTTTCTACAACAGTATATGTGACATATTCATATTTAAATTATTGTAAATATGTTTGATGAGTTTTAAGACTTATCAATATTGCTCTGTGTTCTATCCTCATTACAGTTAGTTTCTTAGCTAATTAATAAAATATTTTTTTAAATTAAAATAAAGCCTTATTTTTAATAAATTCAACTATTACATTATATTACGGTTGAATCAAATGAAATACTGTCACTTTAGTCCACACGTATATAATGATAGCCCAAAATCTCACTAATATAGGTTTTTTATAAGTTGCATGGGCTATTTGGTTACTCATAGTATCCTTATTGATTCATTCAAAGGTTAAATATGAAAACCCTAGATGTCAAAAGATTGAGATAATATAATATTCATTGTGAGTGATGGAAATTAAATCAGAGATTGCACAGACATATAAGTAATTAAGTCTTTTACTGAAAGTTGAATATATATGTGACTTATTCTTTATGAACTGATACAGAATCTATTAATGTAAGAAATATTTTACTTCTACACAAAAATAATACGCTGCTATCCAAATGTAGGAAACCATTATCAGTTGCAAAGAAATTTATCATAATTAATATTAAATATGTGACGACGTAACGATTATACTTTTCTTATTCTTCACTCGTTCTTTGGCGCTTCTTGTCTGACCCGGTATGGATGGCTCGACATCTGACAGAGTTTGTATTGGGAGGAGGAGGCGTGAAGAGACGGGATAAATTTAGGGCGGTGTACTTTATGATTGATTACGTTAATTTATTAAACTTAAATTTTACAAGTATTAATTATTTGGTGGATTTTCGGCGATGCTATACAATTACAGTATAACTTGAGATCACGGTAGTTTTTCTTATTAATTTCTTGGTGTATTGATTTTACGGCGGATCACAGCGGTTTAAGCATTATAAAGGCAGGTTATGCATCACCATTATTTACGGCGGCAGATATTTGACGAGTTTTTTTTCGTAGCAATAGATTTTTCCTTTACATGCAAAGGGTGTTTTTAATATTGTTCAAGAACCGCACCCGCCAACAATGAGTTACTTTTTATCTATTTTCTGAAATTTTCAAGCAACTCGAGATCAAGTTGTTCATCGTACCTGCCAACAGTGAGTTACTTGAATAATCAGCGAGCCTTAGTAGATGCCGCGATGGGCTGAAGTTTTCTAGGCTTCCGTTTCTTTAGCTTGAATCTCGGTCTAGGAGCCTGTTCTGTGTGACGCTTAAACGCTGCACCGCGAACATCCCTGTTCTTGGCCTCCCGACTTACTTATTTCCTACAGAAGGGTTTTCCTTTTGTAGTTTCTTTGCACCACTTAGTAGAGGGACACTTCTCTGCTTATAATTCTAACGCGACGCGAGGTTACCGGCGGGTTGGAGGCAGAGGTGACGCATTAGGCTGACGGTCCTCAGCTGTTACGTGTTGCTGAGACCCCCTATTTCGCTCCTACTCACTCGCACGGCTCATTTTTTCTCTCACATGCACAGCGCTTTTTTGCTCTTACACACTCAGTCGGGGGCTGAAGCTCACCCGGTAAAGTCATACAATGTGTCCGTTACGCTATTGCAGCATAGAGGGCGTCTTTCTGGTTCTGCTGTCTCTTGCCATGCGATAATCGCTCCCAGACTTTTGTGATGAGTGTTCCTGTTGCAAATATATAACAAACATAAAACAAAATATTCTAGAATTTAAAAATAGCTAATATAAAGTGTTAGTTCTTTATTTTATTCAATTAGTGACAAAAAATTTTGAAAATTAAGTCGATAAGAATTTTGCCATAACCTAACTAAATAGTAATTATTTTTATTATAAATATATTATTACTACACTATATAATATTAAAGTATATATGATTATTTGCTTTTTAAAAAATACGGTGATTTTGTAATCTCATTTGTAGTTTTATAAATATTTATATATCCTAGGTGTTACGACCCATATAAGATTACTATTCCATAAATAGAAAAAAAGCTATAAAGATCCGTAGAGAAAACTTTTCTTTTTGGTTTGTCACTTCAATTCAGAAATTTTTGAGAACTGGTTGGATAAATATCTAAATAATTTATAATTTGACCCCATTAGTAACCTTACTCCATATCATACAAAAAATAAAAATAAAAACTCCGCCCTTTACATCCAATCATTAGTATTGCCTGACCCTCGAGACGTGCTTCACTTAGATGTTGCGCGACCATCTGATGTTATCGCTCACCATGAATCTTCGAATCATTATCGCAATGATTCATACGTGAGAGGCCCATGGCAGCCTCGTTGGACGGGCACCAGCCACCCAATGGAAGTTGTAATGAAAAATCTATTACTGTACGAAATTACAAATGCAACTCAGACACTTTTTCTACACATTATATTACATATTAGATATAAAAATCAACTAAACTTGCAAAAAAAAAAAACAACCAAATTTAGTGATGTTTATTGACATAACTTTTAAAGAATCGATAAATCCGTGACCACTCGAATTAAAATAAAAAAATAGAATTTTTGTGTTTAATCTGTAAAAATTTCTACCTACATTTCGAATCTTCGAATTATTAATTATTTATATCTTATGTTATAAAATATTTCAATATCTAGATTAAAATGATAAATTATAGTCATCAATATATAATTTCAGGTTACCAAATAGGTATAAATAAGCCATAAAAATTACAAATTATCATCAATTTATTAAAAACAGAATTTACTATAGTTTCTGTAACATGAAACCCAATATATAAAAAAAAAAAAAAAAAAAAAAAAAAATGAAAAAAATCATAAGTACGAAAATAAATAAAAAAATATTCGTATCCGGAACATTATTTATAATAACTTTAATCCTAATACTAAGACTCTATAAACATAACAACTCTTATGCGCCTATTAAAACATCTAACACACTTTAATTGCTAACTAAATACTTGCCTCAACATTTTATTGCTAAATATTATGATTCGTACAAATTACAATATATACAGAAATTTTTCGATAAGAAACATTCTGTTATACATTGTTAAACAAATAAATATCTGAATATAATGTTTCTAACGTTGAAACTATCGGAAAAATAAATTTTTTAAACAAGAGATTTTTCTTTAAAAAATCTTTAAAATTATATAATTATGATATGAAAATAATAAAAACGTTATTTTATCTTTAATGAACTGATTAAATAAACATAATTATGGGACAAAATAAAAAATTTTTTAAAATTTTTATAATTTATAATTTTAGAAACCTTTCATTCTCCAAAGGATTATTTATAATAATTATTTAACACTTCTAGATAAAAAATGTTATATAAATCAAACTTTATATACGTTGCTTAACTGATTATACAAAATTGCAACACGTCCAAGTACATGTACTAGATTGTGCACCAATAAGAATCGTCAATATCACAAATGATTAATATTTACACTCACAATTATGAAACTGTCGTTTTAGCAAAAAAATTTAAGTAACTAGCAAAGTTCATTTCTAGAATATCATTGGATTCCATTGTAGGAAGGCGTTTCAAATATATTCATTAAAAATTTATAGATTACTATATACGATAATCATAAACGGCATATAACTGATTTTTTATAATAAATGCTATATTAACATTCCACAATTTTTAACTAATAATTTCCGTTACTTGTAAAAAACATACAAGTAAATGACTTCAACAAAAAATAATTTTTCAAAATCATTAATAAATGATTTAAACAAGTGTGTAACATATACGATTACTATGAGATATAATTTTTTAAGTATCTTATTAATACTAAACGGCGACATTTTACAAAGATCTAAGTTAATTATGGCGGCGGATAATTTACAATATTTCGGTGAAGACAATTTGCTCTGTGTGAGTCAAGAGACTATAACAGAGACCATGGATGAAGAAATTTATATAGCGAAAAATAAGCAGTTAAGCTGCACCCTTGGAGTTTTGTTTGCATGCTAATAATCTGAACGATTTAGGGAGATCTACTTATTCCCAACAAGAATGCTTCTTCCTCACAGGTTCGCCTCCTTTATAGCTTGAATGCGATTTTCTTCCTTTGCTTTTCATCTGTCGTCTGACGGATGAAATCGTTACTCTAACTCGCGAAGGGGTGGTTCCGCTTAGTCTTTCCCCTATCGTAGACCGGTGATGAGGAACGCAGCAGCATTGGCGCCAGCTCGTTATTCTTTTTCACAAATCTGTACTTTCGTCGAAGCGTCCGCATGTCTGTAAGCTTCCATTTTTACGCACGCTATTATGCATTAAACACCTCGCTACAGAAACACTAAGTTCGCGACGGACTTTTTCGTCGAACTTTGATTAAATACACGAAACCTTTTCGAAACAGAAAAACAATCCGCGTTTTACTGATTTATAAAGCCCTAGAAAAACCTTACTTAAGAACCCCGGTTTGACTCGAACTGTTCAATGCAAGGATTCACGAGGTAAGGAAAATAAATCGATAATAACATTGAGAAACGCGACGAGAAAAACGAGACGAGGTTAAGCCGTCACAACTTTACTAAATGTTGTAATAAAAAAAGCGGTTAGTAATAGAAAATCATCTATTGATTTGAATCAACGAATATATTTTATATTTCTCAGACATACAATTATCCGTTTTTCTCTTTCTCACTCGCTCTTTTCACGCTGTATACCTATAAATATTTTTTAACATAAGAGTATAATTAATATTTCGCAAATTAAAAATATAGGTAGAAATTTACAGATTAAATACAAAAATTAAATTATTAGTAAATTATAGATTTACTAAATATTAAATAAATATTTAATAAATAAATTATTTATTAAGATCTGTATATATAAAATTTGAGTTTTAATTTGTGTATTTCAGTCGGCGAGCCCAAAAGAAATTTCAGTCAAACACTGCCACAAGAGAGATAGTACAAACGTATTCACACATTTAGATATAAACTTAGCGCTCGGTCAATGTCGCTCTTTTGTTAATATAAACAAACTTCTAAATACACAGTGCATCCTGCGGTCTTAAAAAAACTAATATGTCACTGAAGCATCTAAACATATCGAACTTGTGATATGTCGAAGGCACTAGATGTATATGCGTAATATATATTTATATATTACTATGTACTTTTTGATTCCTTTCAATATACGCAGTTCAGATATGTAATTCCTACACACACACGCGCGCGCGCGAGAAATGCACATTACAATACTTTTTTTATTGTTTTCTGTATCCCTTTATCTTATTTTATTTACACAATCTGTTTATTTCTAAATTATTATTATCAAATTATTAAATTAATCCAACAGTGTGAGCAATAACGAAAAATAATTTATTATTTAGATACAAAATTTATTTTTATTCATTATATAATTTAGGAATATAAAATCCTAAAATCTAATACATTTAAACAAATTTTTTTTTAAATTTGTTAGCATATTATAATACATCAGTCGGTAGGTCTTCTACAAAATAAACGCAGCTCTTATGTATGAATACACATGGATTTGTATTTATTACCTAAATTTAAAACCTATGCACGGGTAATACGCTCTAGAAGGTCGAGTGACGACCCGATTCGGCAGTATTCGACGACTTTGTGGTTTTGACGATTCCGTACCATAACTTCTTGATTTTTAAACGCGTTACGTCGTTTTTAGTACTTTCAATTTTATTTCATCTGGTTACTTCTAATAAGTAAAAATCTTGCAATATGTAATAAAAGTATGTGAATAGCATTGAACAATTTACTTAACTTACTTTTGTATTTGTGTGTATGTGTGTGAACTTTATTTGTTTAATTTGTTGAAAACTATTTCGAAAATCTCTGATTTTGTTGCTGTTCGAGTATTTGGTTCTATTTCATATCTTCAATGATATTCATAAATAAAACGATATAAAATAGTAATGTTCAATAACTAAGAGAAAAAAAAATAAAAAAATCAGTTCTTAATATTTCTTATGTATATCTATTTTCAAAATATTTCAAGAAAATATTAAGATAAAATATAATTAATAGTTGAAAAAATTGATATATATATATATATATATATATAAGATGGTTCACTCCAAAAAAGTTTTCGAGTCAAATACTGCAAGCGAGCGAATACACATGTATTAACACTATTGTATACGTACAGATGTACAGTTGTACGTACGACGTCCGAATCAGTGAAGATTGTAGCTCTACGATTTTGTCGAGTCGCAAACGTAACTCCACGACTTTGCGATAAACCGTATTATGTTTATAATACACACGTTTCTAATTCACGAGTTACTACCCTTCAAAAATGTGGAAGATTAGAATAAACAATACAAACATATAAACAATTTACCATCCCCTTTAGTATTCTGACTCATTTAGTTAAAAACATAATCAATAAACAATAATAAAAAGTTGAAGAATGTCTCGGGAACATATGTTAATTAACAATTAAGTGTCGCGGCATAAGAACATACGTATTGCGTGAACATAGGCGTTAGAATTATATAAGTTTGTTAAAAACTATGACGAGATCTCCAGATTTTGTAGCCATTCGGGATATTTATTCCTTTTGGTATGATCAACGATATTCATGAATAAAAAGGTGTCGAATGCCTCGGGAACATATATTAATTAACAATTAAGTATCGCGGCATAAGAATACATATATAGCACGAACATAGGCTGCGGAATTATTTAAGTTTGTTGAAAACTATGATGAGATCTTCAGATTTTTTTTCCATTTGGCATATTTGTTACTTTTTAAATGATTAACTATATTCATGAAAAAGTTGTAGAATGCTTTGGAAACATATGTTAATTAAAAATTAAGCTCCCAGGAATGGTCGGAACAGGCATGAAAACTCGCAGACTCTCATGGATAGAAGCGTGCGAATTGTGAAATTGTCCGGTGTGACGAGATGGCATTATAAACCACAAGCCCCATGTTTCGTATCATTGCGAATTGCATCATTCCCGCGAATGATGAAACCGGATACAACGAACTGTTAAGTACTCGAGGATGATGGTGCAAAATCTGTGAAACCTACAATAATCGGGAACGACGAATCATGAATGCGACGATGAGTCTCAATTAGATAAATGCTCTGGGTATGTCAGATGGTTGCTGGAAACAAACGTGAGCCTTGCGATCATGAAATTTTTTGTCTCACCGCCTTCTCTTTGCGAATTAATGCATGCTAGGCGATAAACGATGATTTATATGTACAAGTCAGCACTCTTTCAACGCTGCGTATGTGTTTCTCACATATACGTGTCAGTCTCTTATTCCATTCCTTTCTACTCTCTTACACTCATACATACGGCACTTGCATAAATTTGAAAACGCTCGGCTCTGTTTAACAGCTTCATGAGTAAATGCAATGAGATTTTTTCCATTGTCATTTTTTTTTATAAACATGTTTTGTGTAAATTTACTTATTTATAAGAATAGTAATAATAATTAAGAATATAAAATGTGTTCAATATTGCATTAAACCACGTAAATGAAAATTATAAACGAAGAAGAAAGTATTGTTTATTCAATATTTTAAGTTGTTAATATTAGTGTAACTACTTTATTTATATCTAATGCTGATTATAAATTAATCAAATTAATTTATTTTTAAATGAAACAAACGCATAAACAACTCATTAAAATTAAAGTATGATTAATTTTTTTATTCTTATTTTTTACTTTTATTTATTAACACTATATTATAAGTTATTTATGCTATCGAGTATAATATAAAAACTCAAATTCAAATACGTTATAATAGAATTTATTATTTATGAGTATTTTATATACATATTTATATAGACACAATATAATTGAATCATAATTATATGATTCAATTTTATCGAGTGGACTAAGTGAAATTAAGTTACAATATATGTATTACAGTTCGATTTATTTCTTATCTGCAGATTTATTAATTGATATGCTTGGTGTGCTAGCGAGCTACAGCATAACGGTGAGAGAATTAAAGCTTTTATTCGGCGCGATGAAAACAGTCAAAGGAAAATGGGTAAGTTTTGTAAGAAAATTTAGATAATTTGATCTAATACTCGACCAAAAGTGGAAAACCAACTACATTTCAATAGGCAATCTTTTATTAAAATTTCTCGATTTGTGCAGCCTCGCCATTCAGCAAAACTTTTGAATGTCTTGCGACAAATGCCACAACGAAATGGTCCTGATGTCTTTTTCAGCTTTCCAGGAAGGAAAGGATCAGTAAGTTTATGTACCTTTTTATAATTTAATTCTACTCTTCTTATATTAGCTTATCAAAATTGTGTATGCTTTGATGAAATTCTTAATTTTTGTGAATAATGAAAATTACGTATTGCATAAATAAGTCAGCAATTGTTTAGAAAAAAATTACACAAAAACAATATAGCATTGAAAAATTTTCTCTTAAAGTAATCAATTATACTAGAATGTATTATTATTTTAGATAATTAAATGTATATAAAAATATGATTCATGAAATGAAATAAGATTTATCTTTCATTCTAATTTTTGTCTGTCAAACAATATGACAAAATATGATATCGCAAAAAATGAAACATAATCATTTCCTTATTTAAGGTTTGATTTTTCATTGTATTTATAAAAAATTATTAGGAATGTATTTATATATTAGTAAATTTAATTTATTTTAGCATATATCATATATTTATATCATATATGTAGCATACATCATAATATGTAAATTATATAATATTTACTACATACATATTGTTAGCGTGTAATGTTGAGATTTTATACAGTTGAGATCATGCAGGGTTGTGATCCTATATCAAGAAGTCGGGTGAATGCTGCTGAGCTTTTAGTCTTTTTTCTTTTTTTCTTTTGATGTTACACAGGCGATTTGAAAGAAGGTAAAATTATTTATTCTTTCGGATCACCCTGAGAAAAGCATCTTGACTGCAGAATCGTTAATGTCTGGATTTGAAATGGAATGCAAAATTACTACCAATACTTCATGAACAGGAGATGAAAAAGGTGAAATAAGAAAAAAACGCAGAAACAATCGGTTCTCTCTTATGCCGCTTCATTCCCTAGAAACGCGCCGCATACGCCGCACAATGCCATCATAATTACCGAGGCGCCTTTATGATGGGAAAACTCCGGCGCGTGCCATTCCGGTATATTTTCACTGGGTGACTCATCACGAGTCATCCTTTTTGGCCCAAACCCATACGGCGCGGTCATCTCGAGTCGTCGTGAAAATCGGTGGGCTTTAAACGGCGGGGAAATCCCGGGCCCACTCTTTCCGGCACGCGTCACCGGCGCGCGTTAAATCCTCCCCATCGGACACGATTTATGTATACCGTACTGACTGACCCTAATTTATTTACAGTAAACGCATTACAAAAAACAATTTTTTTTACATAAATTTTACATAAATTTCGCAACAAGTTCGAATACTGAGGAAAAAATAACTCTGTCCACCCGCGTACTCAACACTCATAGCGAAAAATGTTCCTCGGCTCTCGGGCTGCAAGGTTGGTCCTCGGACGGCCCCTTCTCCTGGTGAAGTTTGATTGCAGTGGTCTCCTTCAGCCTCTCCTGCTGCGTAGGTGAGCGGTTAGCAGAGTTCCTCTTGCGTCAACTCTCGCGTTTTCTCGGAGGTCACCCCTTCGCTTCCGCGGTCTTTCGATGGAGCCGTCCCTGGTATCGCCAAACTCGGGAGGTCTCACCTCGTTTTCTCTCTCTTGGCGCGATGAGCCACCAGGATCATCGCTACCTGGGTCTCTCCTGTTTCTACCGACTGGGGTGAGTGGACATGTTTCAATTTACTCACGTGCAGCTTCGTAGCTCCCGCGCCTGTGCGGTGGAAGTGCGAGAATACGGTCCCATTAGGTTCAAGGCAACCGTCTCCCAAGGCGCCGTCGGTTAACGGTCTCTTAGCTGGTCTCGGGCGGTCGGTGTCGCCGCCTTCGTCAGGACGCAGGCCTCGCACGGCTTCACGTAGAGAAGGGCGTCCCAACTCAGTCCCGGCCAAAAGAAGTTCTTCCCGATGGTGCGCAGGGTTTACGCGCATCCTGGATGTCCGGCCAAGGCGTCGTCGTTGAAAATTTGATGAACGTCTCGCCTTAACTCCTCGGGCTTGTACATTTGAGGTTTCCTTCCTTACTCGAATAGGAAGAAGGCGCCGTTCTCGCGGCGAAGCTCTTGTTTGGATGGGAGACGTGTTGCCCGTCGACGGTTCGTGAGCTCCGCTGCCCCCACATTTTTGGCCTGGGCCCCGGCCAATTTCTTCAGTGAATCGATAGTGAGGTGGGTAATCAAGGGAGTTCCATCCTGTTTCTGCGCTCTGGTGGGATGAACCTCTCCAACTTCCCTTACCTGGTCCTGTATGGCTTTCTCCACGCCGAATATCGGTAAGGAGACAGCTTGAAAGGCCTCGAGTCCTTCAGCACGATCTCGTGCTTGATGAATCGTGTCTGGTGCAAGGGACCGCCTCTTTGAAGACGTCCGCGTGCCATCCCACTAGATCGCGGAAGGAGCCCTGGTACACCGGTGGGAACTGGTGTCGTACCTTCCCCCATAGCTCTACTCGATCCCCGTTAATTTTCCGGGGTCTACTCGGCTCAGGAAAAGCGCGTTTCCTTGCGTCCTTACCAAAGTATACGCACTTCAGTGCGTGATCGTGTAGGACAAGGTTGTCCTTCAACCACCGCTGGCCAAGGATTGCGTCGAACCGAAGGTCCATTGTAAAAATGAAGAGGGCTTCGTCGGCCACTCCATTGATAGTTAGGGGCAGGGTACATTCACTTTGTAAGGCCACTATGGAATTCGTCCCCACTAGGAAGGCCTGGTATTTCGGAGTCCGTCTCACCTGGACGTCGTCACTCAGCACTCGTGAGTGGACGAAATTGTCGCTGGCGCCGGAGTCAACCACAGCCGTTAACGCGAGTCCGGTGACGTCCAAGTACAACGTAGCAGTAAAGAACTCCGACGAGCTAGTAGTCGAATTTAGGGGTGTGGCGGCGCTCGTGTATCCTCTGAAGGCGGTGCCACCATTCCTCTCCCTTGACGCCAATTTTCTGAGTCTCTGTCTGGCCGTTGTGAGCAAGTCCCGGTGCTAGTGACGGCCTGCACAGAGGCTACAGGTTGGCGTTGGCTGGTTCTGGGAGTTTCCTGGGTTACTTCGTCGTCGATTGGAGGTCGTGCTCGGTATGTTCCGGTGCTTCGTGCTGTGGTCGTCCTCGATTCCGGCCGCCAGCGCGATAAGATGTTCCACAGTGGTGATGGTTGCGGCACATAGATGCTTCCTGATGTTCGGGTCTATCGTTTGAATAAAATCCGGATAATGGCCTCTTCATTGGTCTCCAGCAGGAGGCGTCGTGCTAGCAGGTGCCACTGCTCCAAAAAGATGCGGACATCTTGGCCGTTGTCTTACTGCGTCGCATACAGTTTGGTGGACAGCTCGGCTAGGAGCGCCGGGTTGCTGTACTTTTAGCGCAGTAGTTCGGAGAATTTCTCCCATTAAATTCGCAGGTTTTTATATGTCGACCACCATCGGCTAGCTTCGCCTTGAAGGGCTCGGACTGCAGTGTGACGCGAAGGCGTTCGCGGGTAACTGCGTCCTGGAAGTAATCCTGGCATTCCTCCAGGAAATCTTTCGGGTCCTCGAATTGTAGGCAGCTAAACTCTAGTAAAAGTGGCAGCGGTCGTGAAGCGGACTGTAGCAATCTACAAATGTCCGCTATTGTCGGCAGTGTTGTTCCTACCGGTGCTTCCATGCTTTGCACGTCTTGATCCATGCGAAGGATTCCTCCTTGCTGTATCTCTGTTGAGGCTTGTTGGGCGCCATCGAATCTTTCTGTACTCTCGGAAGTACTTCTTATCCCTTGGGTCTGTCGGGATCGCAACGCCCTCGTTGGCGGGATGTGCTGCACTCCTTGGCTCGTGGTTATTCGGTTCTGCGTAATCTTCTTCGGTATCTTCAAGATGCCTTCGCCCCATATTTCTTGGGTGCCACTTGATGAACAAGAGATGAAAAAGGTGAAATAAGAAAAAGACGCAGTCACAATCCGTTCTCTCTTACGGCCGGTCAGCCACGTCCTAGCGTTTCCTTGCTGGCCACTCGACTTCTTTCTTTCGTCCTCGCGACTTCTCTTGTATATCTCTTTATCAGACACCGCCGCTTCATTCCCTCGCCACGCGCCGCACATTGCCGTCATAATTACCGCGGCGCCTTTATAACGGGGAAAACCCCAGACCTCTTCCCGACACGCTTCACCGGCGCGCGTCATTCTACTACGTCCTTTCACAATGAAACAGAATAGAAACTCTGTTGCAAGCGCATTTCTGTCGGTATCGTTGCTGGGTAAGAAAGAGATGATATCTTCCCAACGGTGGCAGCACTGTAAATTTATCTTCTGTTCATACAATGGACCTAGGGGCTCCCATCTGCCCATCTTTATCTTTTTCGAAACTGTGCCGCTCTGATTATTGTGCTCTCCTTCCTGTTTTCAAAACCCAATCAACGAAAGTCTCAACGGATCAATCATGAGCGGTCATGAAGAGAAACTTAGCTACGCAAAACCAGTATCCCTTAAGAGAGATTCCTTATTACGATATCAAAAGTACAGTTTTCAATATAGTTTTCAATACAATAAAGGTATACAAAATGATTTTATTTGTGATGAATTTACAATATCTAATATTATACGAATACAAGTTAATAAATGGAATCAAGAATTTGCAATGGCAAAAAAATACTAATTAATAACGTCTTTTGGTCTCAAGTTTGAAAGATTTAAATTGTTATTCCATTGTACTTATTTCTATATACTATGTATATAATTAAAATCACGCCTATTTAATGTTGCATAATTTAATAACTTTTATGAAATGTGGAGTAATACAGAGACTAAGCATATAACTATATCAAATTTTTGTACGTACGTGATCAAATTATTTACATGAATACAATTGTATGTTTAGAAAAGTCGTAGTGTATAGTTTCGAGTAACCAATAACTCGGAAAAAAATTTCACTGAAACTTTTTTCATATGACTTCAGTAGATTGCGTTCTGATCTTAATATTTATCTGATGCATCTTCTCATACAAAAGCAGTATGTTTTACCAAAATTAGACAGTTTAGAATACATCAGTGCTATTCTTGTTAATGGAGATTGTAGCAAAGACTTTTTCTTTTTTAGAATGTCATCAAGTGCTAGAATCATCATTTTTAAGTCTATTAGGATAAAAATTAGCATTCACTATAATTTCTAAGGCTATAGACCCAGGATTTTGGCAATGCGGAAAGCAACTGTTCCCGTCTGTTGTTTAGGTGGTTTCGAACCGAGACCGCTTTATTCGTGAGATGAATAAGATGAACACACAAATCTCAACCGCTTTATCAGTTCTTTATTTTCTTCTTTATTCAACGTTGCATAGTTATCATTGTCCAATCTTTCTTCCATCCCTTCAGTGTCCATAAAGTGTCAAATATTATATAATAGATAGAATTTATGATATTCATAGTTTGAAGGGGATATATCCTTAGGCCATGTTGTGATGAAAATATCACAGCAGTTACCTTTGCAGATGGGAATGCCTACACCACAATTGTTATCTGCTTTATGCTGACTAGTCACAATCCTAAATAAGTCACTTATAGTTTAGACAATTAATCGAATCCTTGTGGATTCTTTAATAATAAAGGACCTAGAATTACACCGTACCAGTTGGGCATATTTTGTGGCATTGATATTGAGCTTATAAGAGCAGATCTGCTACAGCCTTCGATCGCAACTAAACAGCAAGCGAACTTCTATAATTTTTTATCGATAATTATGCAAATTCGCTATTTAATATTACCTACTATGTAAAAAAGAAATTCTTTAAAATAGAATATCAAAATTATTGAATTTTACATGAGGCTCCTATATGATACAATCTTCAGATTTTATTTTCTAGTTTTTCTGCTCTTAGAGCAACTCCTACTGTGTTTTCAACTTCTAATCATCTAAATTCTAGCTTTTTTTCATAAACAGAAGACCAATTGTGATTATCTAACCAGTTTTTTTGGTCTCCCAAAAACATTTAATACTAATTGTGCTAAGGCTGTTTTGACCACTTTGACTTTCTAATACCGTTGCTGTACGTCGATAATTTATATAATCGTTTATATATCCTTATATATTTCAGTTATCCTTTAGTTGTATCCCGTATTCTAGATATAAAAAAATGGTGGGTAAAATTTATTGAGAGACAAGGATGGTTTAATTTATATACGAAAATTAAATATTAAAAATAAATACTCACCAACACAAAGCCCTATTTATGAATTTTTCCATTTCCACTCATGAACTTCTACTAAAATTAATGCAAATTGAATAAGTGAAGTATTACCAAGGAGTTTTAGCAGATTAGTCCATTATACAAAGTATTTTACAGGAAGTGACTAAAAGAGTACGGTTATAAAATTTATATTAATATATATTTGAACTACAGGTATAAAAAAAATTAATGGAATATCTTTGTAATGGTTATATTATTAATATAACATAAACAGATAAAAAATAAGGATTATTCAACAAATCATTCTAAAAATAACCCTTAAGAAGGGATAACATTTTTTAAAATCATAACGGGATAACTTAATATTTCACAAATTATTTTACATCATAGCATCAAAAGCAATTCATAAACATTTGACATGAAAGAATAATTTTACTGCATATTTATTTCATATACTTACATTTTTATACGTATACTCATATAGGGTTGTGTATAATATTAAATAATAAATTTTTCGGAGAAATTGCTTAAAACGCATTTTTATTTTCCACAGTAAAGTATTTCAACGTAAACAATACAATAACTTCAATACATTCGAATGCATCTATATTGTTGCCATATATGCTTATAAACACACATATATTATTTAAAAATAATATTGAGAAAAGTTTCTTTCATATTTGAGCGACTAATATAAACTAAAAACATATACAAAGTTTTATTTTTAAAATGAGGCGAAATTTAATGTTTATTGCATTTACTTATGAATATACTCTCACACATATACGCATATGAGGACATATACATTTGTTATTAAGGACTTTTCCAAAGATTTTGCAAAAATTTCTTTCCACGTTTACCCATCTCGTTATAAATTCAAGACACATACAAAGTTTTATTTCAAAAATATACACAGTACTTTATCTATTATATTTAATTGTATTTGTTTTTTTATACATATAGCTTAAGAAGGCGCATATGTTAGTTAATGACAACTTTCACAGATATTGCTTAAATGTCTTACATTAAATATTTTCACGTTATAGCATCTCGTAATAAACCACGTACGCACAGAAAATTTTGTTTTGAAAATAATCACTGAACTTGATGTTTATTGCATTTGATTGCCATGCTCTCATAAAGATTTAAGTTAAAATTTAAATCGATACTATTTTATAATAGATCCATATGAAATAGTGATATTAAATCCTGCATTTCACATAAAGTCCAATAATTGGTTACATTATTTATATTAAAAATATCTTTTTAGAATGATGAAAATTATAAAATTTTTTTGTTAATAAAACAAATATTTTTTGTTCGTATAATAATACAAGTAAATTGTATAATGTAATATAATTGTACTTTAGTAGTTTTTTAAAAATAATTTAACATTAAAAGATGTATAAAAAAACTAAGATTATAATGATTCAAGTATAATGAATTTTACATTAACGATTTGTTATATATTTATATAAATATACTTATTCACAATTTTTATTATAAATGCTGCAAGTAAATACTGTATATATATTTAATACGTGAATTATTAGACAAAGTTAATTTTATTATATCTTTATTAATTGAAATTATTAGAATAAACAGTTCAAAAAGAAAAATTAAAAATTAAAAACGTTTAAGATATCATAATAATAATAAATTAGATTGATATGTAAATCATGTAAAAAATGTCTGTGATTGTTAAGTGGATGTTAAAGTCACTTTTCCTTATTTTTATATTTGTATATGAATAAATTAATATTATTATTTTTCTTATATGATCTTTTCTTTATAATATTTTATCTTATTGGTATTTAAACTAGTTAATTATTCTTGGTATAATATTTAAATATTTTTTAATGTATATTAACAAGTGTCCTGTGTAAGTATCCTCCTTGGGCCTCTACGTATTCTTCTAAAGTCTCCGAAATCCGAGCTTCGCTGTTCCAATCGTCTTCGAGAACTCCCCATCGCTACACGCCGCTTCAATAGGCGGAAGACCGCTTCCCACCACTATGACCCTTAAACGACGCTGTTTGATCGACGCGAAAGCACTTCCCGACATCACGGCCCGATTCTACGCCGCAGTATTTACCGCAACAGCGCTTCCCACTAAGGCTATGTCGCTCCAATTACCACGGCCGCGTTCTTGGCTGGAAACTCTGGGTCATTCTCTTAGTACACGTTGCTTTGATTTTTGTTGTTTACTGACTCTGCATGAGTCACCTCTTAGGTTCGAACCCGTACGGCGCGGTCGTCACGGGTCGTAGCTATACCAGTGTGCGTCAAACTTGATATTCTTTTATTACCTTAATTTTTTTGATTTCTTATACAACACTATTTTTATTTGTATAACATTATGCAATAACTTTTAAAATATTAATTAATAATGTTACCAATAAAGCTAAACAGTTTTTAATATTAAATTCATATGTATGTCTGTAGGCAGTTGTTCTTCCGCCATTAGCGAAATGGCCGCATGAAAGTGGTTTTACATTCACAACATGGTTCAGACTGGATCCCATTAACTCCGTTAATATCGAACGTGAAAAACCATACCTATATTGGTGAGTATACTTAGTTTTTTTTATCTAGAGGAACAATTACTTTTTATAAGAATGTTTGACTTTTTCTGATATAAAAATGGAATTTATCAACATTGAATTAACTATGTTCACAAATTTAAAATAAAAGAATAATTGGAAATTGTAATTACTTGTAGTATGTAAAGTATAATATATATTGCTAAAAAAATTATTTTTTCTTAATAAGAGTTCTAATTTATTTATATAATATTATTTTTTAAGTTTTATTCCAACATGTTCTATATGGTCACCGTGTAGATAAAAATACGGCGGGTGTTACCGATTAGGTATTAAGAAAAATTAATTTTTATCACTGTTTAAATAATTACAAATTTAAAAAATATAAAAACTCATACTTTTAATCGATAAAATTTAGAAATAATATAAGTAATTTTATGAAAACACTAATAATAAAAAAAAACATTGTTTGTACCGATTAGCCTATGTAAGCATATTTTTTGCGTATATAGCCAACGCTGAATTTGGGAAAGAACTTTTCCGACTTTTGTATTAGAGCCACATGACAAAAGGTGTGAGAAAGGGGAAAGAGAAGCTACGCCGAGTCTGACTCACTTTTAATTTCATTATATACAACATAGATAAAAAATAATCCAGAAGCGGCTGTTACGTCCATGACGTAAATGCCCCCTTTTGGCCTATTCAGTTAAGTATACTAGCCTGGGATGGGCAATAGTCTTTTCTAAAATATCCTTCTCTATGGACATATGTGGTTATAAAATTGAGAATAATTGACAAAACTCAGCTAGATATTTCAGCTACTTTAGAATGATGTACATAATTAGATTAGTACTATATTAGCACGACTAGATATTGCGTCTACCCTGCAATTATGTACTAAAAATATTAGAATAGAACTTAGATATTTCGTTTTGTCTGTAAATATGGATAGAAAATTAGAATAGAAGCTCCATAGCGCAACTTTGACATTTCTTCTAGTCCGTAAATATAGGTAGAAATATTAGAATAAAAGCTCCATAGCGCAACTTAGACGTTTCGTCTAGTCTGTAAATAAAGATAGAAATATTCAAATTACATAAGGAAGAATCTTAGGATAAGGAAATAGGAAAAGGGTAGGGGTCGATAGGTCAAGTCAGTAGGTCAACTACCAGGTACAAGGTTTGAAGCCGAACTCTGATCTTGCATGGAGAAATGCCCCCTTTTTATACAAAATGTAAAGCACAGGCGGTATAGGCAAAGAGGAGATTTTTATAGTTTTTCCCGGAAAAGTCTATACAGCCCATATACAATTTTCATTTTTACTAATTTATTAGCATTCATATTTAATTAGTTACTGAACTGTTTATAAAATTCGATTCGCAATTTCCTTTTTCGTAATTGTATAATTTTTATTTTATAAATTTGTTAATTTTAGCCTATTTTTATTGATATTAGTTAAATTAATAATAATAATTTAAATTTTCTTCGGATTTTGTAGTAGCTATTATTTTTGTTATATTGATTTTTATTATTTTCTATGTTAGTATTACTAATATTATTATTATTATTATTATTAATATATTTATTTAATTATATAGAAAACGTTATTAATATTTGTTTTTTTGTTAATATTTATTTATATTTATATAGATTTTTATTTTCTCCCCTTTTTCATATCTATTTCTCTTTTTTTATAAATTTATATAAATATAAGAAAAATCATAAGGTCTGAATAATGATAATAATTGCGGCGTTTAATTTAGCTTTATAATATTACTTATATTCATTAAATAATAATTCGAAAAAATCCATGTTATTAACTATATTAGGTTTGTTTTATAATTGTATTATAGTAATTTATTATAACTATAGATCTACAATTTTATTTTGTTTTTCTTTCCTTTTGATTATTTAAATTTCTCTTTAATTTTATGCAATAAAAACTAAAATAATATATAGAAAAATATATTTTCCTTTGTTAAATGCTATTGTGTATTTGCAGAATGTAGCTGTATATATGTATGCATGTGTGGGCGTGGAGCTGTTTGAAGGTACAAGTACGCAATTGAAGATGTCGTTGTGTGTGTATGTGTATGGTGTTCAGCCACTTACGGGTGCAAGCACGCAATTGATGGTACTGCTATACGCGTGTATCGAATTTAGATTAAAATTTTTCTTTTTGGAGAGAGAGAGAAAAAAAAATTTCCTCTACGAAAAATAAATTTGTCTTTCTTATTTTCAATGGTTCTAGTGAGATGATATCGTATCACGGCTTTGGATCCTTTAACATAAAGCTAGAATCAGCATAGTTTTGATTTGAGAATATTTGTGAAACCTCATCTCTTCAAGATTTTTCAGTATTATGTGTAAAACCGTCATGTTCCCTGCGCTCGACGTATACGTTTATATATTTTAGCAACTGATATCACCTAGCAGATGATCCCCTATACGTTTATCGAGATTCACTAAAATTTTTTTCGACGACCAGCTGTTATTCTAAGAGAATACAAAACTGTAACCTTATTACTCATCATATATATACTTTGCAACTGTGTGAGGTAGAGAACAATTGAAAATGTAATTATTAGAAATATATTATTAGTATTATTGCATTAGAAATATTTAAGTATATAATAAAAAATATATTATAAATTTATTATATATTTTAATATAAAATATACATGTATAAATAAAGATAATAATTTTATAAATTTAATATAAATATTAAAACAATATTTAAACAACGTATATTATTAACTATTAAACTATTAACTATTAAAAAATTATTAAATTAATTTTTAATGATTGTTACAAACATATCTATATACCCATGCATATATACGTATACTTATACGTATGTATGTACTTTTAAGCAAACGGATCCAGTTTTCTTATGCATAAGAAACAGCATTTAAGAAATCTTACAGTATTAGTAAGAGCCAAATCAAAGTTATAGCATATAGTAGCGAAAAACTGATGAAATTCTAGTGAGAGAGAGATCACGATGTAGCATTATATGAAGTAGTGTAAGAGAGCGAAAAAGAGCGCTTCAAAATTGTACATAGTAAACATACAAGAAAGAGATAGAGAGAGTGCGGTAGAGCTATGTGCGGCATACGTAAGAGAGTGAGTGGGGTAGCATCTTATGCACAGAGCGTACAAGTTCTGCGTACAAGTCTCTTTCTAACTCTTATACTCCTTATATTTTATCTAATACTCTTCCTGTACTACGTTACTGTGTTCTCTCTTGCTCTCGTACGCTTATTGCGTATGGAGTTGTACCGCTCTATTTTGTTGTTGGACGCTCACTGCTATAAGAAGATTATAGTGCTTCTTAGCTTTCATTCACACATACACTATGTATAGTGGTACTGTGCGTGCTCTCTCTCTCTCTCTTTCTTCGTTTTCGTACAGTCATTCGCATTTTTACAACGATATAGCAAGCTCTCTCTATAACTCCAGAATTATTAAACGTGTATGAGTTTATCATACACATTCTATTTTTCTCTTTACACACCCGTACACAAACACAAATAATAACATTGAATAACTATGCTTTTTCAAATCAATTATTTTTAATAAATGATAGTTCTGATTTATTAAGCATAAACATTAATTTTAAATAATACATTTTTACAGTATATGTGTAATTATAATTTTTAATTAGTATTTTTTTTAATACAAAAGTATTTTAAAATATTACATTATTATCTTTTATAAAGAATAAGCATGTATTTCAATTTTTTCACTATTTCTTTTTTCTTCTTTTTATACCTAGATAGTCTTTATTGTATGAGAAAATTACCTTCTTTGCAGAAGGACGGAATTGTTCCTTCATCCTGAGAAAGACGGAGTATAGGAGGAGGAAAACGAAAAAAAGTTCGTTCCTTGTCGTTGAACAGCAACGGCGACACACTTTTTGGTTTTCAGTCGACAATTCACAATAAACCCAGAGAGGTATTTCGGAAGAACTTTGCCTTTCTGCCCTCCCTGCTCCACTACTCTTATCACCTTCACGTAACCACCTAAAATGCACAAGGCCGGAGCTACACTGATCAAATCGGCGTAAAATGCTTCCTGCTATTGCCATTCAAGAGATTCCAGGCCCGCTCGGCAAAGCCAATCACAGGCGGCCACGGGGAACGTTCTTGCGCATTGCCGATCGGTCAGGAAAATTTTCAGATTTTTCCTATGGAGTGACGTCTTTCCCTTTTTCTCAGCCTACTCTAGGATTTTCCTACCGGTACGCATCCCCCGGGCAAGTGTCACCCCAATCCTGCACTATACGGTTACCACAAGTCGGGGTCAGTTCGACGCGCATCATATATATAGCAGACTGCTTTTCACTATCTATATAAATAACAACTTCATCTTTTACTTACAATGATGTTAGAGTAGGTTCTTATGGTTATAATTGTTGTTGATTTAAGAGCCATAATTTTAATACATGCACATTAACTACAGCTTATATAGAAGTTCTACATAAGGAATGACGCGAAAAATATATATTCACATTTTAAAATAATATTCCTAATGAAGGAGAGTTTTTAATTTCAAGATTAAGAATATTTTTTGATTATCTGTAATAATATAGTTTTTTTCCATCCTTTAAGAAAAATAGTGCGCGCATCATGTAAAATGTTTCGAGTGGTTTCATTTGCTTCTTCATATGGTATATGATCTGAGCTCTAAAGTATATCATAATAATACAATCCTAAGCATCGATTCATATCACCATAGAATACTTTTTCTATTATCATGGTGGTTTAAAAAAAATAAGTATATGGTTGTGCATCTTCTTTAAGAGAAGAAAAAGCTCATTTAAAAAAAAATTTGTTCAAAAGAACTCTTAAAACTTTGAAAATCTACAACGTAGTCAGTCTCGATTTAAATAAAATATATTTATATCATACAAATTATATATTTATTCGCCCCCATTTTTTGTACTATCCTAACGTTTTTATTCCTCCTCCTTATACTACATTAAAGTTTGACACATACACTTCTATTTCATTACTTTTACTATTACTCATTTGAACATCTGTTGGTTTCTACAACTCCTACAATTTTTTAGCTGTAGAATTTCAAAAACGTATTTCACTATTTCCTTAAACCAAGGAGAAGTATATTTCATTAACAAAATATATTGAAAGAAATTATATTAATTTTTAATTTATTAATTCATTTCACTTATGGCTAGTTCATTAGATTAATTTGTATATTACCTCGACAAATTAAATATTATAGAGAGAGATTTTAAACATAATAATTTTTCTACCAATGAAATAAATTTACTCAAAAGGAAAGATGTTTTTTCTTATGATTTTGTTTCATTATATGATAGTTTAAAATCAACTTGTGGCAGTTTGTTACCGCTCCCTTTGGTGAGCTGTCTTCGCCTCTTGTAGCTCAGTTGTCGTGTGAGCTGGAGGCCTGGTAGAACTCTCCGCGGTGCCTACTTACCCTTTTTTCCGCCCCTGTTTTTACCGGATTAGCTTGTCGGTCAGGGTTCGTTTGGGACGGAAAAGGAGTGGTTATTGGAAAAAGGTCGATAATTAATAACTCTACGTTTATAATAATAAAATAATCGGTTCTTTATTCATGGTTTACTCCCGACGTCGCACTACTATAAAAGAAAATAAATTACATTTAGTAAAGATATCGTTAACACATTCTTCGGTTGATACTAAACGTTTGCGGTATATTGAATACATTCGCGCTGACTGAGCACAACGACCTCGGATTTCTAGCGTAGGTACAATGCGGTTTTTACGTACAATATTGCGGGCTTTCGCTACATTTACACACCTTATATTCTCGGCATACAACACTCACGGTTTGCCGATTCGCATCATTCGCGTGCATTCATACTCCTGAAGCTGGTACCTACGTTACCCCTCGGAACAAGGGACGTGGGGAAAACCGAGAGAAGAGAACGTCGCAAGCGCGCTCTCCAGGTAGTCAGGATGGCGTAGCGAATCGAATCTGCCTGGGACGGGAGAGCGCAAATCGCGTCACTCCTGGAATAGTCAGGGTGGCATAGCAATTGCTATCGCCCTGGAGGGAAGTGTGCCACTTCCCTTGACAATTGCATCACACCTGGACCAGTAAGGATGGCGTAGCGAACCGCATTCACCAGGAAGAAAGAGCGCGAATCACGTCCTCTCGAACTTAAGGATCGGCGTAGCGAATCGCATCCGCCTAGTGTGAGAGAACGCCAGTTGCATTACTCTTGGAGAGGTAAGGTTGGCGTAGCGATTCGCATCCACCAGAAGGAGAGAACGTAAATCGCGTTCGAATAAATCCTAAGACAATCTGTTTAAAATACCAAGAGTAAATAAAAAGATTATCGGTCCTACGAAAGATGAATGTAATGGAAATATTATAAGTAAGTTTATAGGCTTAAGAAGTAAACTTTATAGTTAAAAAATCCATAATGAAAAAGAGATAAACAAGACCTAAATCGCAAAAGTACTATTATTAAATAATATTACATTTAATAATTACATGACATGCCTTTTGAAAAAATATAACTATTACACGTGATCAACGTAGTATTAGATCATAACTCATATATTCCAAAATGAAAAGCAGTATAAGATAACTCTAACGGCCTAAGATGATAAACGCCATCTACAACTTGGAAAAACGTATATTACTATGGGGGTACTAAAATTTTATTTCAGAGAAATTCTTTAGGGATGATAAGGTGAGCAATAAATACGAGAAGGGAATAGAAAAAGTAGTGATGAAGCAACAAATCACTGAAAAAGATGCCGAAAGAGAGAATTTTTCTATAGAGGATATTTTTATGGAGAAGGGTTGATTGTGGAGGTAGAAACATTAGTAGAAAAGAGACTTCTACATGAACGGGTGTATGTCTATAATATGGATAATTTCACATCTGAACATTCAATATAAAAGATTAGAGCTGTATTTGTAAAAATATAAGAAAGTAAGTATAAAAATATTACTATATAATAATTGAATCAATTTTCCAATAAACAAAATCATAATTAACTATTTCATTTTTCAGATTGATTTAACTATACGCAACAAAATAGCATGTAAGTAAACTTTCTTGCCAACCAAGAAGCTTACCAAATTGGAGAAAGAAACACCAAAACGCTGTAATAATGTTTAAACGAGTGATCACTAACTATGGAATCAAAACCGTGCTTGAAATTGAAACTTATCTTCAAATATTTTTACTAAAGAAAATATCATTGGTATTTGTAAAAGATGAATATTTTCATGGTGAAATAGCTATAGCCTTTAATAAATATAAATTATCTATTCTATATTAAGCAAGAATTATATTTAATTTTCTATTGGGTGAATTATTATATGTATCATATTGTAAATAAATTTTAAGAGAAAAATTACAATAAATGATTTAAAATATTTATGTAAATAGATGTTCATATTCTCTAATGCTACTTAAAAAATACATATTTAAAAATTCATTAAAAAATATTTCTTATGAAATTTTTTTATACATTTCAATTAATATTTTTAGTATTATTTAAAAAGAAATGGAAATATTGTTTTCCTTTCCTACAAATTTTTTTTATTTCATGAGCTATTATGTAAACTATTAAATCCAAGTCATTTTACAAAAAGTTCATTTCGTTGTACTTTAAAAATGTTTTCTATAAGATAGACATCGCGACATTGAGTTTTAGCAGTTCTTCTTCATAAAGGCTACCATCCATGGGTTTCTAAAACATTATAGAGTGATCTCTGTAATGTTTTATATGATATGTTGTAGGGTTTGTTGCTACTTCAAGTTATTGTGAATATTTCCGTTGATCACTTCGGGGTGTATTCTTTCTCAAATAATTGCTTAATTCTTCTGAATCGTACTTTATCATTAATATTAAACTTAAGGGTTTTAAGTATCTAAATTCGATTAGTTTTGATTGAATTTTTAGTATTTAAACTTAATAAGCGAATATAATATCCTTGTTTTGTTGTACGAATTTTCTTGAAAGTTAAAAAAGTTCGTGGTTTCAATTTATTTTTAAATTTAGGAAAAAATGGCGAAAAAGACGCTATTTTTTTAGCCAATATATCACAGTTTATTTGGATGTGAGAGGGGAAAGCCTTGCAGCATAAAACCCCTCTTTCATGAAATTAAATATAAATTGTTAAATTGATCAATATGTTTTTCTTTGAAATGTGATTCGTATGTTCTTTTTATGTGTATATTTGTATTTATATTATTTTATGGATAAAATTGCGTAACGCATATCCTGTATTACTCACCGATTGTTGAACACGTGTTCGGATAATCGATTGTTCAAAGAGGACTGCGAAGCGTGCGTCATTTTTTTTTAAGTCTTGAGACCAACTTACGTGGTGAAAACGACTCATATTTGTCGTAGACAAATCGCGTAATAAGTGTATGGTACTTATTGCGTCGATGTAACATTGGACGCTTTCGTTTGGATTTATCTGGGTCAAATCGCTTAATAAGTGCCTGGTACTTATTGCGTCGTCGTATCAACGGATGCTTTAATTTATAAATTTTAAATAACTTCACTCTTCTTATTATCGAATGCACTACGAAAATAGCGATTGACCAATTTACTGTGATAGTAACAAAATAAATAAAAAAGAACAAAAATTAATATTATTAAATAAAGGATATACACGAACGAAAAACGGATGCCGAATTATTTTATTAGATAGACTGAATTTTGTTTTATTTTACGCGCTGATGATAGATTTTGAAACAATGGTAGATAATAATGTCTTTTTCAAGAGCAACTGAACTGCACTAGCTCGAGCTTTCGTCTTTTTGCTATAGTATATCGATAAACGGATTCAAAATCGTTACCGCAGCATAGTTTTGACCGTCTTATAAGTTAATTGTTGCGTCTTTTTTGGGTTACGTACATGTGATAAACGGCGCGAAATTTTAAATTATGTTTCGACATTAGATTTCTTAAGATTCCTTGTTATACCAACAATTTTATGCTTTATATTGTTATAAGAATTTATTAAATTCGTTAAAATATGTAACCATTTATAAATACCTTATAAGCTAAACTGCGTCTACATTTTATTCGTTAATGTTCAGTTAAACTTTTGCATATAAATATGTTAAGTTACTATATATAAAGTAGTGAGTAATTTTCTTCTATGTCATTAAGTTCAGAAAAATTTTTTATATAATTTTTTACTTCGAATTATCTGAAAATTATTTAGTGTACAAACTTTGTCTAAAATAAACCATGCTTCTAACGTAACTTTTTCGTCTGTTTATAGTTAAATTGGTATATCGATGCATGCTTAAAAAATATATCAATAACTGTTAGCATATATTATAACTTTTATTTTCTTAAGCATAAAGTAACATTTTAACGAGATTTACTTGTCACGTTTTATCAAACCTTCGTACTAGAAATTTTCGACGTTTATAATTTTGATAAGATGATTTATGAAGCTTATTAACAACTTGTTTTTTATTCATTTCATATTCTCAGTTCGATTTATTCCACTAAATAAAAATTTTTTTTCGTTGTCTCTTTCAAATGTTACTATCAAATATTTCTTTGATTTTTATGATACCATTGCATCAATTTTCTCGTCATATTGCTTATCATTTTCATTCTATTGTTCTTCATATCTCTTATAATTAATTCAATATTTTTTCTTCAACTTGTGAATAACATGGCTAATTTTTTTTCATTTCTAAATTCTTATATAGTATCATTTCGAATAATTTTAAGTCATAGAAACCTGGAGGTCCTTGATTTTCTGTTTGCTTACCGCGTTAACTTCCGAATACATGAACATTAATTTTGAAATTAGATAAAAGTAGTATGTGACTCTAGTATATATAACTATCTTTAGGAAGCTCAGAATAGAGTAAATTTTACTTATATGACTTTGATTTCCGGCGGATCTTTTAGCTACAAACAAATCAAAGACGATCAACAAGTTCGTTTGGATCATTCCAATGATATAATCAACAAACATATTTTTTCTATATATTTTATATTTTGTTACAATACTGTACCATTTTTCAAAAATTTTGAAGCGATAAAATTTATGATTTTTTTATTTTTTTATACATTGATAGATTCATTTTTATTGTAATTTTTCTTATAAGCGTTTATTTCTCTGAGAATATTTTGATAATTCTCTAAACCATTCAAAGTAATATACTGATCATTAGACTTTTTTCGATAAAGTAATTCTAATAAGTCTTTCATTTCAAGATACCTTTTTCTGTTTACATAAATAAACTCATTAAAGGCAAGTTTACAATAATAAATGTATTATTTTCATAACAATCTCTGTTCATATAATCCAGGAATTATTTGCGATTTTTTGATACATTAATATATATTTATCTAAAAGATCATTTGATTTTAATAGTTCATCATCTGTTTCACCTTAAAGTTTCATCAAACATTGAAGATTCATTGGGCTTGACTGCTTCATTTTTTGAAATTCTTGATGGACTTTTTTGTTTAATATTCTACTTTACTATTTGGGATTCACTGCTAATTTTTTAAGTGATTTAACTATTAATTTGAATGCATCATCTATTTTTTTTTCAGCACTGACACGATCATATTTGAAATTCGCGCTAGTACTTAACCCTGTTGAAACTTCTGATTTGTAAGATAAACTGCACTACCTACACTGTGATAAAAGACCGATACTCGCCGGCTGGGGATTTCGTTTCCGCCCTTTAACAAGATTTTTCCTATCGATGATGGATCCGGCTGACCTTTTTTTAGGTTGCTCGGATCATCGACTAGATTCGTCGCCCTAAGAAAGGCAGTTTGTTTCTACGCTGTTTGTTTCTACGTTCATCTTGATAAGGATGGATAGTTGAGAAGAAGAGGGTTCTGACAATAAAAAAACACGTATATTTTCTTAATTTAGTCAGCCAAACACTACACCGGGAATCCGTCAGCGGTCCATCCTCTCTCTTCGGCTTCTCCCCGCACACTACTCTTGAACTTCCACGCTCACTCTTGAAATGCCCGAAGACCGAACTTCGCCAATGCAATTATCACCGAATATTCTCCGCCGCTATACCTCGAGTTACGCCTCTCTGATAGGCGAAAAGCTGCTTCCCGTCACCAGCGACGCTTCTCTGATCAACGCGAAAGCGCTTACCGCCAAAACTATGCCACTCCAATCGCCGCGATGGCGTTTTTGGCAGGAAACTCCTGGCCTTCCCACATCGGGTACACGTCGCTTTGATTTTTGTTTATTCACTCACCCGTCAGACTCCAGATGAGTCACCTCACAGGTCCGAAAACGCGCGGCGCGGTTGTCACTGGTCAAAGTCGTACCGGCGCGCATCAACTGTATACATTATATTTATAGCTTTTCTATACCGATTTATTGATCGATTTTTATCAATTACAACGAATTCATTTTTATAATGATCCCAATAGTTTGTGCATACATTTTTAAACTACATAAAAAACACGACCGAATTTGTATGATCATCGTACGTATGTCTTAAATTTATATCATCTCGTTGGAATAATATCAACAAGTTTACATTATCCTTTTCAAGATATTTCGGAATATATACATATGATTTTTGTAGATAAAAATAATCACTAATCTTATTTCTTCCTATACAACAAAAATGCTCTGACATTGGCTTGTTTTTCACAAGCTATATTATCAAATATCAATTAAGTTAAGAAGAGCATTATCTATATATGCTACAGTATCATGGTTGCTAAATGGAAAGTATTGCATATTATCCTCAGATTTTAATAGTTTCTGGAGATATTTTATTGTAACTAGTTTTAACGACTTTGAGTAAAAATCTAGGTTTTCAAATGTAAGTGCATTAAGGAGCGTTATTAATGCTAATAGACTATTACTTTTACCACAATTAGATGGTTCACAGAATACAGCTCGAATGCTATCCGAAAGTAGTTCTCTATAAGATTTATTTTTTCTCTTGTTCTACAAAAGTAATTTGATTCAATTTCCAACTTAGTTGATCCTCGAAATCCATGTTGATTGTGTAACTTTTTAATTACAACTAATAAAGTGTAAATAATAAATACCTATATATTCGAACATCAGTTGTAATTAAAACTATGAATCATAATGATTATACACACTCGAAATTGTGGTAGCGGCATTGTTAATAAATTACCTACTGAAACACATTCTTTGATATCAATACTGTGAATCTGGCACTAACAAGGAAACTACCCGAAATGTACCACACCGATTTTTTTGATATTGTGATATGTGGTAGCATATAAAAAATAATAGACAGGTGTTTTTTTACAAGTTAACTCGGCGATTTGAGGGATGAAAATCACTCTTAAAGTTTACCCTCTAATAAGGTTTTTCTTAATATCTCAAAAACGAATTAAAATTTTGGAATAAAACCAACACCAATTTATTGCTTAAAAAACGCTTATATAGAAATTGCTTTTACTTCAAAGGGTTGAATTCGCTATTTTTTATAAGGGTAAATATGACTTTATCTCTTTTTTTCTCCATAAATTTTTAAATTAAACAAATCTCATGAAAAATCATTCTATGATAAATAATATTGAGATGTGAAGTTGACGTGTCTTGGGTTTTTTTAGAAAAAAAAATACATTCAAAGGAATAATTAATCGTAACAAGAGTTTCCTAATATGTACCTTAATATAAAATTTATAAGAAAAATATATTAAAAAATATAAGAAATTTATTTGTACGTAATTATACGACCATTTGAGGCGTAAAAAACAGCCTTACAGTTTACCCCTAAAAGATAATTTTTATAATTGAAAAAAAAAACGTCTTTCTAGGGTAAACTTTAAAAGTACTTTTCACCCTTTAAATCGCCGAGTTAGCACGTAGAAAAAAATACGTGTCTAATATGTTTTAGTGTACCATACCACAATATCAAGAAGATCGGTGACATACACCTCGGGTAATTTTCTTGTAAGTTAATTAAACACTTTGCGCGTGGTGACGCAGGAATAAAATATAATGCAACATGCAAAGAGTATAATATAGCTTGTGCAATAAACCTTAATGACAGAGAAGGTAGAAGCGTTACACACAGAATTTTAGTTGACAAAGCTTAACAACGGCTTAAGAGCAAGGATTCAACGATTGGTGAGAAAGCTGCAGCCTTAACTGTAACTAATGCAATGAATCATAAAGTAACAGTTGGCATGAAATTGAAAGGAAAACGAGAGAAATTTACTTTAATCTTGAAAATGATAATTAAAACCGCATGTATTTCAACGATACATAATAACATTTCATGAAAAATTATGTATTCAGAGTTAAAGTACGTTTTAAAGTACGTATCGCCGTTAAAAGTGCTGTTTGTAAACAAAACATTAGAATTATACGTATTCTATCAGTTCCTTCTCAAATTGAATTTTTATCATTCCTTATATCATTTTTTGCTGATTTAAATACAACAAATGCAATAATGAAAGCAATTAATGACACGAGAGCAGTTGCACAACACCTGGAGAAAAGACAAAGTCATAATAAGATGATGGAAGCTATGACTTTGGATCTATTTAAATCTATATAAACAAGACATAGATCTATTTTTAAAATTTTTTATAGGAAGACATATGAAGAAAAAAAAAAGATTTTTTTAACATAACTTTACCAAGGAGATCTTGATTAATCTTGATTTACTAAAGTATTCTAAGATTTTGTAAATTCCGTATTTTCAAGGGACATGCAAAATGCTTTACCTTATATGGGGCGTTATTCAGCCATCATTAATCTTGATGACTCAAACGGACGTGAAACATATTGGGTCACATATTGTAAACATGGTGAAAATCTATATTTGGATAGTTTTTGCTCTTCGAGTCTCCTTTAAATTTAATAAAATATCTTGGAATTTATGAAATTACGTATAATTATAAACTATATGAAGATTTTAATAGTTTCATTTGTGGACATTTATGTCTAAAGTTTTTGTTTGAAAAGTTAATTTTAAAGCTGTATAAATTTAATATATAACGATTACTGCTTTATTCTCTATTAAGCAACTATAAATGAAGCACTTACATTAAATCTTTCATTTACTTCATCTATACTTGGAGCGAATTACTTTTCTTTTCTTTAACTTACAAGAAATAATAATTATGTGTTATTTTTTAACTCTAATTCAAATATTGATTAACGTAATAATAAATTGTATATGGATGATGAAGTATTTACTCTGCTAACTAGTAGTTATGAAATTGAAGGGATAGTTAAATATCTGTAGGATATATTATCTTGTATAAACATATTCTTTTCTGTGAAGCATAATAATAATACTTTACGTGATTCCATGTAGCCGTAAAATTGATTTTTGACTACAAGATTTACTAGACTCACTGCTAGGATTTATACAACGACTTTCTTTAAAAACGTTACACATTCTTCTGATTTATCTGAATCAATCTCAAAGTTAACGCATTACGAGTTGAGTGTAATATAACATCTAGAGCTTATATAAATTAACATCGAATGCATAGAGTTCGTGAGTTTTTTCCCGCTATGGCACCAGGTTATAAGTGTATTTATTATTTATTAAACATCATTTACCTTTAAGACATTATCTAACATAATAATAATGAAATAAAGAAACAGAAATCGCCTCCGATCACATTGCGCAATAAAAGATATAATACTGCATAATAGATCAAAGAACTGGATTATCAACGTTTATCTAAAAATGAATAAATATGAAACATATATACAGGAAGTAGGCTGACCCATGGAGACAGTTAAAAGATCTTCAACTTGTTTTCATTAACCCACATACGATAAATGTAATGCTAGTATTATAAAATCAACACAATGCAGGTCTCTTCCTAAAAATAATATTACGTCAGATCAAAATGTATAATAATTTTGTAACCGAAAGCGAGAACTCTCTAAAGATAATAAAATATATAAAGTCCATATTGTAAGAAATACTGACACGTGTAAATGAGTTTAACTTTAATTGAAAATCCCCGAGATATAATAAAATATACAAAGCCCATACTGTAGAAAATATCGACACGTGTAAATGAGTTTAACCTTCAAGACGATAAAAACAGAGATACCCGAAATATATTCTAAGAAAGCTTATGTAACCAAATAAAGCTGTGATTACAATCATGCGCAGAATATTTAAGCCTTAAGAAAACACTTGAGAACGATTAAACAAAGAAGGGATTATAACTAGAAGCGTATGCGGAACCTCTTTTAAGAAAATATGTAATATGATCATTATATTTCAAATTCAAACAAAGAGGCCACTGTAACACGAAACGTATATGGAAATGTAAACCGTCATAATTTCTTTAAATTATGTTTTATGACAAATTTTGTCTTTTAATATCAATTATATTTGTTATTTGCATCTTAAATATATATAAATACAATATTTATCTGCAACACGAAATATAGAAGACATTTATTCATCTACATATTTTTTTACAATTATTTTATCTCAAAGTCTGGATTACAATTTCCATGAGAATGATTAATCTGTATCGATTTTATTATATTATTTTATACGCTAGCTAAAATGTTACGGTATTTCTAAATATAATATAAGTAATAGAGTTTAATTAGATATAACTAATAATTGTTTAATTATCTTTATTATTTAAAAGTGGTTAATAAAAGTAATGAAAACTATTTTTACGGTGTATTTAAATTTCTATTAATTTTCAACTTAAATTTGCTTTTCTTTCTTTCAAATAAAAATTTTGAAATAAAAATATCAAAAAGTATTTATTACAGTCTCATAAAAAAAAAGTATTTTTACAAATAATCGCCATCTAAAACACAAAATATTAAATAAAAATTATCTTCTCTTTTTACTTATAAAATGAAATTAATATTATTTAAAACTGCATAACTTGTTGAGTTCGCAAAAAGATTTCTTTTGTATTTAGTTAGTTTTCTAATGCCATAGTCATGCTTGTAAAACATTAAAGATTTTTCAATGCCTAAACACACCTAATCTAATACTTTTAGATACACCAGGATTTATAGGATAATCATATACAATATTAAACTGGTCAATATTTTTACACAACTTATACATTACACATGGGTAATAATGGTAAGTAAATAAATTAACATATAAAATTATATTATGTATCTTAACTTTTTTTAATATTCATTCAGATATAGTATGTTAAATATATTAATAATAATAAGTTTAGTGATTTATGATCATGTCTCTATATTCTTGTTTCTCTATTTTTTTTTAAATCTCTTTTCATTCACATTTTTCAATCTACACAATTTCATTTTTTATTGTAACTTTAAGTTTATTATATTATTTTGATACTTTTATTATTGTAACTTTATACTCAGCACAATTTAAAACAGGTTCATACAAAAATCTAACGAATTTTATATAGAAATTATTTTAATAAGATATAAAAAACATTGGCTTCAATCATCTTCCTTAATCATTTCGTTATTTTAACAAATTTATTATTCATATTTGCTATAGCAATCTAGAAGGAATTCACGAATAGCACTTTTCAAAACAGAAGTAGATTTGTTTATTTTTTCATGAACAATACGTATAGTTAATTTATTTTATTTATTATTTTTTGTTTACTAAATCTACTTTTCTACAAAGTTATTGTTAACATAATTTTTAATGTAAGTAAAAAATGAATTCAATAATTTTATTTTATTTGCGTTTTCTTTGAGCATAAAGTGCTACTGTACATGTATTATTAATCATAACGTATTTGTATATATTATAAGTACACACAGTTTAAATGCATGAATTTACGCATTTATAAAAGCAAATATTTAATTTTCTGTTTATTTCGTAATACTTATAAAATTTGGTGATGTAATAATTGTATATTTTATTGCATCTCACGTAATAATCATGCACTCATTCGATTATTATATTATTCTTTCTTTATTCTTTAATATGAATATGAGCGCAATTTCGAAATTGTTAATGAAAAATATCATCTAAAAAATTAAAAAAGTACATACATATCATATTTTAAATTATATTTGGAAAGAAAATTTTGTCTATAACATCACAAAACTTATAATTGAATGAGACTTTATTATATTATTACTTTTATTAATGTATGTTGCTTGGTAAGTATCGCAAGCTGAATCGGAATATTTACTGCTTCAAGCGTCAAACATTTAGGTTTTTCGAAACTTATTTGTGTTATTATTAATATTTTTAGTACTACCTTACATCTATATTTATAAAAATCAAATATATCGTATTAATTTGTCTTTTTATTACCTTGAAAATGTTAAACAAATATGAAATAAATTTTTTTTTATTTTACAAATATTACTAATAAAATGTATTAAACTTCAAACTATTTACTTTAGCTTTTAAATATCAATAAATAAAAATTATTTTAAATAAGTTATAAACTATAAAAATAAAACAATTTTATTTTATTTAATTCTTTTTCTTTAATATAATCTATTTTCTAATAAAAATTAGCAAATTGCAACTTTAAATATAAAAAGATTTAAGTAAAATTTGTTATATAAACATAAATTAATTACTGCCGTTAATAATATTGAAAAATAGTAATTTGTGAATAAATATATACTTATTTAAATTCAATAATATTCAATAATATTCAATAATATTACAGTGTAAGAATTTTGAAAATGATTGATTTACATGCCTCTATTTCATTTGAATAATCTAATTACACTTAAAAATTTTTATTTATATAAAATGCTGTTTTAAATATATTGTAATAATTTATTCCACATTAATTTTGTGAAAAAAAGAGATGATACGATAATTGATTTTTCTTCTGTTCATAGCATGTTTCTATATCCCTATTTTTATAATCCTTGACTTTTTCTCAAATTATGTTACTACTCCGTAAAATAATATCATTAAAAATTTGCATTTGAAATTTTTTAAATTTAAACTTCACACTATATTGATTATCATATTTTTCTTTTCAATTTCCTTGCAAAAATATTATAAAATATTCTTACAAGATGTGAATTTCAATATGCGTTTAAGGAAGAATATAGAATAATTTAGTACGGCTTATATTTAAATACTATTAATGAATATAAACCAGTATATTACCTGAATATAAGGTATTTTCATATTTATCAACATGACTAATGCATAACCGTTGATCATAAATAATTTATTGTTACAGTGAATTATAAATTATAAAACCTTATACTGTTTAGAATGAAATTGCTCTTCATATATTAATGACATCAATATTTCGAAAATATTTATTTTATTTTTTAGTACATAAAATAAATTTGCGAGAAATCAAAACGTAGGGTGATTATCTTTATATTTTAAAAATTGTAAATTTTAACAACTTTTAAAATCAACTTTAACGTTATTGAAAATTTCACGCCTTGTAATATTTTTGTTTTAGAACTTATCATCTATTGTTATGCACAAAGCTAATTAACGCCCAGAGAGCAATTTTCATAATGATTCCTTTTTAGTATAATCAATTTATTAATTCATTATAAAATATTGATTTTCGTTATCTGTCAGTTTAATTGCTAATAAGTAATCTAATTGTCAGCAATGTTACATTAACATAGAAATATTTCATAGTAATATCTTAATACAAGAATGTTGTTCAATGTTGTGTTAGTACAAGAAATTTGTGATGTATAACATGACATATACAATATATAATACTCATATCATTTATATATATTTACATATAACTCGCTAAAGGTTACTATGAAACTCACATCTACCTCAAAGCACAAAAATAATATGATTAAAAATTTGTCATCTTGGAGTATTCATGTATTAACAATAAATTGTAAATTATTTATTTTTTTCTTTTTAGGTTATGCATGATTTTCTTCTATTTTATTCTTTGTTAAATTCATAAGATAAGTAGACATTAAAATCTCTATAATTGACTAGTGTTATGTTTTACTTGTTTATATTTAGCATATAAAGAGATTGGCGTTACCTTTCTAGTAATATGATATTTTAGTTTATGCAGCATTGTTTTTTTATATTTGGCGTTATTTATATTTATTTAAATTTCTAAAGTATGCAGATATTGCTATCTAACATTATTCTTTAATTATAATAACTTCTGTTGAATTTTCATTTAATTTTGAAGAATTAATTTATATATTAGTTACATGATAACTTCGCAATAACTTTCCTGATTTTTAATTGATTCTCTTAATTGATATATGGTTCTACTGAAAAAATCTAGACAGATAACACGTTGTATATTTTCTGACACTTTTTTGTTGTTTGAAGTTGAAAAATTTTAATAACGTTGTTGAAATTCATGATGCCACCGATTGAAATCAATGTGAAAAATGACAATCGAACCATTTGCAAGACCAGCAAGAAGAAAACTGAAATGCACAATAAATTTATAATTATAAAATAATTTATAATTCAATATTTAGCATCTGTGTTGATATGTATGAAAGTAAACCTTCATTTGTAGAACACTGTAATGTGATCAACTTTATTTTATGGCATGCACAGTCATAATGGTTACAATGGTTGAAAAGCAATTTGAAAAAACTATTATAATATATTTAGTTTATTCAATAAAAGATTCACTCAAAGATTTTAATACATACCGTTGATCATGAGAAAGTGCTAAAGAGCGAACACTACTTTCACAAGTTGGAAACGCATATAAAAGAGCTAAATTAAACGTTCTCCAGACTTCAACTATACCCTTGTCACCTCCAGTCATCAAGTACTCGCCATCCCGACTTAATAATAGACACTAGAATTATTGATATTTTATTAATAGTTAAAAGTACGTAACTTATAAAATAACAATCTTTAGGTTATAAATATTAATGCATGGCTAAAAAATTAATACTTATTAATTTATTAAATATCATTACCTGAAGATTATCATTATGTGATTCATAACGAAGTCGTTTTCCATTAATTGTAAACGCGGCAATATGTCCACGTTCATAATTGACGACTATAACTCCTTCCCTTGACATTGCAATATTTTCTGGAGATGAAAACCCAGTTGGAGGTTCCAGAGATCTCAACAAATCACCAAATGTCGTATGTACCAATACTGGTCCACCTAGCAATGAAATATAAATTTAGTTTTATAATTTATAATAAATAACAAAAATTTTCTGTTTCTTCACTACTAAATGAAAATAAATTATTTTTTCAAGCATTCAAAATGTTGATTCATCTATAAATTCACTAATAAATATAAAAAAATGAATTTTATTATAAATAACAAATTCAGATTGTTTAAAAAATAGAAGTTTGATTTTTACTTGTTAAATATACTTGATTCCATTGATGAAGTAGAAGTGATAAAAAATAATGGAAGACAATGAAATTAAAATGGATTTAGAACTCTAGGCGCATAAACTTTTCTATCGCTACTTCTAACTGTCGACATGTATCAACACAAGGTGACATACTGATCAGATTATGTAAGAATTCTACATACCAGAGTCTTACAGTGCAATTACTATAAGATTTTCAAAATAAATAGAAAAGAATCAGTTTTATTTTCGATGTAGTATGAAGATCTAAAGAGAAAATGTGCTATAATAGAGTATCTTGACCTAATTTATGAAGCAACTCTCGAAGGCTGACGTAATTTCAGTTATCGTAGAATTAAAATTTAGAAAAATGCATGCCGATAACTGATCGATTTAATGATGCACAAGTAGAGATCTTCAATTTGATTAATGAAAGCTATGGATATTTTATCAATGTAAGTTATGGATATTTTATCAATGTAAGCTATGGATATTTTATCAATGTAAACTATGAATATTTTATTAATGTAAGCTATGGATATTTTATCAATGTAAGCTATGGATAAGAACGTTTAATTGCAAACAAATGAAGAATCTGATAAAGATAATTCAAAAATCATGCAAATAATCTGCAACTTGCGTGCATTAAGCAATAATTTTAGATATCTCGCAACTGTAATTGAATATATTACAGATAAGTTTGTTAGGAATTATAAGTGCACTACAGAGCCCTATGGTGTAGTAATTATAAAAAACAATTTTCAAATTAAATAGAAAAGAATCAGTGTTATTTTTAACATAGTACGAATTGATGAATCAAGTACGAGAAACTTTAAGAGTGATTATTGCTGTTGATACCATATTATCAAATATGTAAACATATTACATATTTGTTGTTCACGTTTGGTCCTAGTTTTATGACGGATAGGGTATGTCTCTAACATTCCCCAAAATAGAGTGAAACATATACTTTGATTAGAGACGCTTATGGATTGGAACGATTCGTAAGCTAAATTGTTTATGAGACAACTTATCAACGAGTAACTCATTACCACGTATCGATTGTTTGGTATATTCTTCCAATATATTCAAATAAAGAGCAGGTATATTTGCACTTACGAATCGAATAGAATATTAACACGACGGACGAACTCATGTAACCCGAACACTTGTCTCCAACGGATTTTTATGATCTATTGGCTCGATCGGTCGATCCGCCCAAATATCTCCCCATCCCAACCTTAAATAAAACTTTGTATGTGTATATTCAAATCTAGACGATGGCATTGGACGCGCCTAATCCAACTCGACAGCGGCATTGCGGCATTCCCGCCGACTCACCCGAGATCTCCAAGTTATCCGTTTCTGCAAGAATCCGTCGTTATTTAAAATCATTAAGTACGAAAATCGAGCGTATCTATTTAAAATTTAGTACATTTTTATAAACTCTCTATTTCTCGTGAGCCTTGTATTCTTCCGAAGTTATCGTGTATTTTATAAGCTCCATATATTTCATATGGTTCTCATAAATTAAATAAGCTTATTAGCATTTATTATAATTATAATTATGAATATTTCTGTAGAGTAAAGCGAATTCATTTATTAAATATTGAGAATTAAGTACATTCTTAAATTGCTCTACCCTCTCCGCAACCAATCCCTGACCAACCCGAGTTATCCAAACTGCAACCGCGGGAAGCAAGTTGTCACCGTAGAAGTGAAGAAAAGAGGGTCGTTGCGATTCAGTCATATTCGCAGCAAAATGACTGTTCTGTTTACATGCCGTTCCCGTTACATTCACTCGCCTGTTTTTCATTACAGTCTATATAATTAAAAAATATGTTTAACATTCTAAAAACGAACTAAATTGGGTTTATACTAAAAATTGGATTAATACAAATGTATGATTGTAAAAAGAACAATATTGTAAATATTTATTATATTTATACTTCATCGCCACTTACAACAGGATCCAGAGACAACCAGACCGAGTTCAGCAGAGATGACGACAGTTGTGACTGGCTGTTCATGACCAGTGAGTGTGGCACGTGGAGCAGGCGTTTCATTCTCGCCAACAATTGTCTGTGTCCTAGCATTCCAGTGCCAAAGCAAAACAGTGCAATCGGCACTACCGGACGCAATATAACAGTCTGACGTAATATTACATTCACTTCGCGATAGACATGTCACTACACCATAATGACCAAAAATAATCTGAACAATTTTGGCTGAAATAAAATTTTTTTAAATTGATATTTTAAAGGCTATCTAATTATAAATTAAAAGCGAGAACTCATTAAATCCAAGATTATTTTATTAACAAAGATTCTACAAAACAAAATTAATTTAATATTGTTATGCATTTATTGATAGTTAAATGTTGTATGATTTAAAGGCTTTAAGAATTATATCGAAGTATAAAAAATTTATTATGATAAAGAACGTAACTTGGAACTTTACGTTACAGTTACGTCGTAACTTAACACCAGAGTTTATATAATAATCTAGAAATACTTCGATCTAATAAATACTTTATGGACTATTCATTTAATAAAAGATCTCGTTGCAATAATATATTGAAATTTAATAACATCTTTAAAGCTAACTGGAATAAATTTGAATATGCCATAGCCATATTGATTTCTAATATAAGTAAATAATCGATATTCGACATATATAGATTCTACATGCATATGTTGATACACGTACATCTAACCTTTGAAACTAATTTGATTATAAAAAATTAGTTTGCATATATATAATAATCATTTTGTATTAAAATATCTAAAAGAAATTTTATTAATATTCTAAATTGTCACTTTCTCAGAATAAAAATTATATATTAACATAGAAAAATAAATTCAAATTTTATTTACCTGTTTCAGTAGAGAAGACGCGAAAACTATTATCCCAAAAGCCACAAGCAACTAAAAATCGACTATCAACAGTGGTCACAAAACAGTTAGTTCGAATTTTCAATTTTTGACTAAAATTATCGCCAAGATGTCGACGCATTGTAAGATTTGTATTGCTTACTGTTTGTGCTAAATGATAATCGGTAAGAATTAATAATTATTATTAATTAATATTTACTTCAAAATATATTTTTCATTTCATTTAATTATTTTAATAAAATACAAAGTATGAAATAAATTAAATTAAATTTATAAACATAAAATAAGTATTTATAGATTTATATAAATATAAAAATATATTCAATATTATAAAACAATAACAAATTTTTAATATAATAATAGTCCAAAATTAGTTAAAAGAAATATCTTTTTAAATATAAAGGAAATAAACTTACACAATATAGAATCCATTGATAAAGGTTGATTCACAGCCTGAGCCTGTGGTATATCAGTGTAGCTTGGAGATTGAACCATTGCTATAAATAAATAAAATTAAAAATTATTAAATCAATAAACTTGAAGTAAAATAATTAAAACAAGAAAAATGTAAAGTAAATTACCTGTATAATTTGTATTCCATCGGTTAACAGCAAACTGTTGTCCAGTGGTTACAGTTACCACAGAAGGTAAAGGTAATTGAGGATAAGTGTTGGCAGAAATATGACAAATGGGCGAATTTGATGGAAATTTTAATGTCATGCAAACATCGTCGGGAATGGTTGAAAACATCATTGGTGACTGCAAGATGTTATATTCAATTTTCAAAATTAATAAAGTAATTACTTATAATTATATTATATTACATTCTTATTTATTATATTGATTTTTATGTATTTTATAGATTTAATTTATGAAAAATCAATAGTAAAAAATCTAAATATATAATAATATAAATGAATTAGCAACTTTTAATTCCATTTTTTTATATAATATTTTATATTTGTAATAAAAAATATTATAAAAATGATTTTTTTCTTGTCATTCAAAAGAAAGAGCAAATATACTAAAATTAATCGTTAATGATTACCAAATGCATTGCAGAGCTTCGCGGAGGATGTGGCTCCATAAGAAGCTGTGAGGGTGTTTGACCAAAATTACGTATTTGATTCTCTATAGCTTCTTTCATTAGTGTATCTGTAATTGATTCTAGTTCGACACTGCCCTCATATGTAAGGTAGTAAAATACGTTAGTTGCACGTATCGCTTCTGGGCCTAATATTAATAAAAATTATATATTTGAAAATTATAAATTCATTTTCAATATTTATTTTCATGTACATATATTCTTCATATATATTTTTTAATACAATAGTAATAAATTACAATTGAATAATTTATCATCGCCAATTAGATTTCATCAAAAATTCCATAACGTTTATTACATAACATTTAACAATATAAGAGATTACTTCAATATTTTAAAGAAATAAAGTAGTTCTTTAATCATTAAAATTTTTGAACATAAATAATAACCATCGAAGAAATTATGATACTTAATTATTTAAAAATAAAACAGACGGTAAAAATTATTATCAAATTATATATTTATAGTCAAAGCTTATTTTTTATTAAATTAAAATATATAATATGTTGGAAAAAGGTTTAGATTGCAATTAATTGTATATTTTGATTTATTTATTTTTAACTAATAAAATACAATAACGAAAATTGTTTTCTTAAAATTCGAAATTAAGCACAAGTTTTACACAGTGTATTGATACTTTATTTATCCGATAAAAGATATATAAACCGGTATATGCATAGCTTAATCTTTTAAAATGATTTTAAATTTTGGCGATAACCTTTTGTTACTTTAAATTAAAACAATCTGAGTATGTATATATATTTAAATTTTTCGTTTATATGCGTATAAATTTATAATAATTTGATAAATACATGCAAGTAATATTAATAAAGTGTATTCATCTTAATTATAAATTATAAAATAGTTTTATACTTTGACGCTTTAATGTTAAACTGTACTAAGAGATTTTATTCAAATAACATAGAATTATAAATTAAACAAAGACGCTTTTACTTACGGGCATCTTTATGACTGATTATAGCAATTTCGATAGTTTATATAGGATTCTAAATTTTAAAGTATATATATATATATATATTATGATCACTACTTTTAAAGAAGTATATTTTCGTTCCTCCTATTTCTATATTAAATGACCTTCTTTCAGAATCTTCCAACCATAACGTGGAAACAAAATATATAAAAATGTGTATGTACATACGAACAAGAAAACTCACGACGTAAATAAATCAAAATGCAATAGTATGATAAATAAAAATGAAATAGAGAAGAAGAACCTTTGATTGTACCTAAAATTACTTATAATGCCTGAGGAATATCTCGGTAAGTAACTATTTATAGCTAGACCAGTAGTTGACAGCTATAACAGCTCTATAGATGCACTATTATACAATTCATCTTTATACATACTGTCACGGGAGGAAGAAAAAGAAAAAAGATAGAGAACGGAAGCAGATCCGTAAAATATTGCATTAAGCGTCAGTCACATTGTCAAGTCTGGACTCATATACCTAAATGGTTTTAACCGAGCGTAGAAGTACACATGTAATCTCAAAAAACCTGCACCTTTCATGCATGTTTATTATATATATGTCCTATACACAAGAAACGTAAGGCATATCTTCGAAGAAGACGAACGGATATAGAGGTGCCACTTGTAATTAGTATCACTGACACTACATTCAACAAGACGACGAGAACGATCTTTTTGTGTTACATGTGGATATTGAAGATTTGCAGAGATTGTCTGATAATTTATAATCTTTCAAAGTAATCGTTTTCCTAGTTAAATGAAATTTAAAATGAAATTAAAATTTTTTCATTTTTATTTAATAGTTAATATTATATTTTATTTTATAAAAGTCTTTAATAAGTACTAATCAATAGCTTCTGTATAAATACTTACTAATTCTTAGTAAAATATTCATATTTTAGAATAAGTTGATTAAAATATTTGATTATATATACATATATATTGTTAAATATTATATTATTATATATCACCATTAAAGTATATGTAGAAAATTTTTTAAATAAAGTTAAGTAAAATTTAAATAAACAGTTATGTTCTAAAATTTAGAAAAGCATAATAAATAAATGATCATACCTTTTTGCTTATACCCGAAAATAAGATCTATCCATTGATGTATTTGACAAGAGACGAATTCAGATTCTAAAGCCTAGAAATATTTGTGTTATTAAATGAATGTCTTTCATTAGAAACTGTATAATGAACAAAAAATATTTTATTTGCTAGAGAAATAAATTTAATTTCACTTTGCCAAAATGAATATACGTATATATACCATTCGGTTAATACGAATAAATTCTTCTGGGGATAAAGCCCAAGGTGGCAGTTGAACGTCACTAACGAAACTACCGTCCTCCTGCCTTCCGAACCGATAGCGATTCGAATTTACAAGCATTTCTGGTAAGAAGAAAAATTCAGGTATCAATTCCTATAAACAAATAAACTAATAATAAACTTTTGATAAATAAAGAATTTAATTATTAATTATTATCATAATGGATTACCTTGACATCCGAAGTATCACGTTGACAATTTTTCCAAGACAACGCTACGGAAGAGAATAGTCTATTTGGATGATCAAATTTTCCACCTTGAAGAGCTAGAAACATTGTCGTCATTGGTTCCTACAACCAAATTAAATTATATATATAATATACATGCAAGTGAAAATATAGACACACAAAAATTTCTATGTATAAATTATAAAACTAATTAAATTTAATGTGTAAAAATATTTAATATTATACATGATAAAATATCGACGCTTTAAATGAAATGGTTAACGTATAATACAATTATTTATTTTAATCTACTTTTAAAAATAAACAATAAAACTTTATTACTAAACATAAGAAGAACTTTATTATTTATGCATGTATGATAAAATTATCGCAAAATAATCTATATAAAAAATTACTTGAGCAATGGTTATAAATAGTTAAGACATTAAGTTGCAAGTTCAACATTTTTTTATATAAATTATCTCAAAAGGGCTTAGAGTAGAAGTTTATATACATCTTATACTAATGAATCTCCAACTATTTGATTAAATAAATTAGCAAAAATGTTAACTTACTATATAAAATACTTTACTTACATTTTAAAATAGTTACGTTAAAGTTAAAACAAAGTAAATTAATTTAATATTATTTTATGATAAAAAGTATTCATTTGATATTTTAATCAAATTATCTATGATATATAAAAATTTTAATAATAAAATAATAACTAAAAATAATTACTAAATAATTACTAGAATAATTAGAAATAATTACTAAAGGGTATATAAAAGGTATATACTAGAAGAAATGAAAACTAGTTATATATATATATATATATATATATATATATATATATATATATATATATATATATATATGTGTATATATAATTATTATTTAAATAATTATACCTTGAAAATATATTTTGTGTACATTCGTACGTTACATGTAATAAAAAAGATATGTTTCTAAAAATATTAACATAGTTTTTTCTAATAAATAATCCTTGAATAAATATTATTTAAGGATTATTATTTATTTATAATTATCTAATAAATAAATATTTCTAAAAATAGTTTTTTCTAATAATGACAAATGATTCATACCTTCAAAATGAACGAGTTTCTTAAACTCGTTGACACATGCACGCAACAAAAATAAGAATGATTCCTACACAATATAAATAAAACTTGTAACAAGCAAAAGAATAAACGAAAATAAGTTCATCCGGAGAAAATGGTCCCATCGACGCGACTTGCGGGTTAAGATTATTTGAAACAAAGAAGGAGTTGAATATGTCGTTATGGCATGAGCCAAAAGAGATTTAATATGTGTATGTAAGCATGTGTCATAAAAAAGAACAAAATAAACGAAAGGATGTCTCCTCCCTCTCACGCCTCCAAATTAGTATAAACGCAGAATCTATTAAATACGTCTAGCAGATTTACGGCCTAATTAACCACACACACGGCTGCTGATCCTGTTACGATACATCGAAAATCGAAACTGTGGCTACTGCAATTACTTTAAAGGTCGCGCTTTTCACTTACAGTGTAAAAATAAAATTATTATTCTATTATTTAAGGTTTTTTACTTAAAGATAAAGTGTATAAGTATAAGCATTAAGTATCACTGCTTTTCAAACAGATAATATAATTTTTTCTTTTTGAGTAAATTAATTTAGTCACAGGTAATATATGAAAAAGCAATAATTTTTTAAAAAGTATTACACGTGACATCCGTACATACTGATATACATTCATGAACCGAAGTTGGAAATAAAATTGTCCGATAATAAGTTATATATAATTCTTTTTAAATTATTAATATAGTATTGTTTTCTAATAGCAAAATAAAAATTCATTTTATTATTATTTGAAATCAGTAAGTCTTTTAAATAATGATTATTAAATTATTAATTTCATTTTAATCATGAAAAAACGAATTATTTGTTTAGATTGGTTCAGTTATGTTACATTGAAAAGAGTATTAACATTTTACTATAATAAATAATGCATTTAAATATATGTACCACTCGAATGAGCCAATTAAGAACAAATGCAGCTGTAGAATAATGCGTTCCATAATGAAATGGTGCAATACTGTCATGTTCCCAACTTTGATATCGTTCTTCGAAGTACACTCTTCTGCTTGGATTTAAAGCGCCAATTGGCTGTAATAAATAATTTAATAAAATAAATGTAAAATGTATCTAGTAATTCTGTACATTAGATATTATATTAGATATCTGTATATTAGATGTATCTGTACATAATTATAAATTTAATATTATTAATTAAATTAAAATTATTATTAAATTAATAAAATAATATTAAAATTAATATTATTAATTAATTAAAATATATAATATTAATTTCACTTTATTTATAAGTACATTGAAATATTTAAGTATTTAAATATTTAAATATTTAAATTAAATACATTTAAATATTTAAATTAAATACATTTAAATATTTAATTGAAATTTATAAGTACATATTATAAACTACATTGAAAAATATAGTAAAAAATGATTATTCAAAAGAATTTTTGTATAAATTACATTACCTTTGATAAATCACGGTAGTTGCTTGGCTGACTTAAATCTAATTCTTTTGTTTCATAATTGGTTAAAACCCATGGAAATACAGGATATTGATTGAGATCATTGTAAGTCCGTCCTTAAAACCAATTAATTTATTATTTAATGGCTATAAATACACTTACAAAATTTCAAATAATCTGTTATATATTCTATATTTAATTTAATTTAAACTTCTTATTAATGTTTATACAATTCGAATAAATGTTTTTGTATTTAATACATATTAAATACCTTCGACGTTAAAGATGTATTTATCCTTAAAAAATCAGTACCTTTATCTAAATAATTTAAGTTTCTGGTAAATTTTATCATTAAAAATTAAATATATATTTAAAAATATATATATTAAAGAACAAGTATATGAATAAGAATTTATTTATACAAATTTTATATCTAACATTATTTAGTATTTTATTACTGTATTCTTTTAGTAGATTTTAGAATAGTTTAAAATTAATAAATATAGTTTATGTCTCAAATTCTAATTTTTCTTTAAATTATACATCATTAATAAAAAATTTGAACTATCATACATTAACAATAGTTGAATTAAACTCTAACAGCAATCTTACATAAAATATTATACTTGTTCAAATAGATAAATTTCCTATGCATATTCATAAAATAATATAGAAAAATTATCCAATTGTGGCTAGAATTGAAAAAAGTTAATTTTGTTTGTTAAAGAAATAAAAATACAAAATAAAAAACCAGCTTTTTTGCTTAAAATTTTGAGTTATTCCGTTAAAAACCAAAACAACATAGGTACTAGAAAGATCTAGAGCACAAAACTGCTTTAAGCTTTATGTAACCATGTATAAATCCCATTTTTATTCCTATTGACAATGATAACATTAGGAGGGATTTGATATTACATTACAATGAACAAAAACATCAACGTATAGCTTAAAAACTTTCGTGGAGAACCAAATAGATAATATACAATAAAAATCAAAATTTAATCCATTACATCATATACTATCATAAGATAATCCGATAGACGCATTATCTAAAAGACATCTAAAAAACGATTTTCTTAAAATTTCTTTTTGGCAAATTTTAAATTTTACTAGTGTTTTTTGTATGTACCGGCAAATTATGTTATTATACAAATAAAAATTTATCAACATCTTTATTTTAGGCAAGTATTACAGGTAAGGTATACATTGTTTTATATCTTTAACGATGAACGTTAAAGACTTATTGCTATAACACTACATATAATGAGTTTTTTGATTACTAAAATACATTCATAATAAAATTAATCAATATTAAAACTTCCAACAGATTTGAGTAATAAATTTTTTTAATTCGTAAAAGATGCCTTTTTTTTCATCTAATTAGCATTCTCCCCTCAACTAAATAATAAAAAAAGGAAGTACAACTAGTAATAGATCAAGTGAATATTCACCGTGAACAATGATATTTAACGATAATAATTACATAAATTTAAAAATATAAATAATGGAGTTAATTTCTTTAAAATAAAAAATCTGTCCCTGAATTGTATCACATCTCTTTAATAAATATTTCGAATTGTCGTTGAATTGAATTTTCATGGTAAAATAATCTAACAGGATTTTTAATTAAATTAATTTTTTCTTACTTACCATTAATTTTATGAATAAATTTGAATAAATTTAAGAAAGACGTTTTCCGGTATTTAAGAAAATTCGTTCATTATATTAAATAAAAATCGAATCTTAAAGTTTGTAAAAGTTAAAAGTATAAAGAATTGCGTTAATTTCAAGTATTTGTAGACTTACATATATTACTAAAATCTCTTTATAATATTAAGATATCTCTTGAAATTACAGAAATGTTTAATAATGTTAAGAAAATTTAATAATTTGTGGATTACAGTATTTTCTGCAAATCACATAGAAGTATAAGCTTAATAAAATATATAATAAGTATAGGCTTAAATAAAATATGTGTTTAAGCCAACGCATTCAGATAGAAATATCTACTCTAATGATAGACGAGAAAGAAAGATGAGGACAAGATGAGGAAGAAAAAAGTAATGAAAGAGGCCAAGGAAATATAGTTGGTTATGCATCAAAGCAATGATTAATAGTACTGCTTTGATGAGAGAGAGAGAGAGAGAGAGAGAGAGAGAGAGAGAGTTGAAAGCCAACAAGCTCTGACCTCATATACTTACGTATATGATGTAATATTAGTACGTATAGGTACACGTATGCATACATTCAAGTACATGTCTTTTGTTTTTTTCTCTCAAACAATTTTTATTTTTGGTGGCCCTCTATTATGCATGATGTATATAAGCTCTTTGACGGTAAGTAATAAAAGTGCGAGCATCATTAACTTAAATGATGATTTTTTCTTGTTAAAAGAGCACGATTACATTTGTTGTGTACATAATCCAAACAAAAGAGAGTGAGAATAAGTAAGTAAGTGAGTGAGTGAGTAATTGAATGATAGGGTGGAAAGGTAAAAAGTTGGGCAGGAGATAGAGAGAGGAAGAGAGAAAAATTACAGTAAGTGATCTATGCGCAAGAAAATGTGTAAATTCTTACAGTTGATAATTTCTCACTGCGTTCGTTCATCTCTTTTACTGATACGATGCACAAAATGTTTTAAATCGGCCTAAACAAGAAAAAAAACCTTGCATTGAGTTTTCTTGAATGTTTTATTTTTATGTACTACTCAACATTTTCAAATTTAAAATTGATTGGGTGTTTCTTTTACTTTTTCATAGTATATTTGTTTTATAAAAATTTCCTACTAATATATCCTTACTCATAAGTTTTTAATTAATCATCTCATAAATTTTGTTTATATAACATTTAAAATTTCAATATTATTTATTGAAATTGAATAATAATTTTATATATATTTAATGGTTTTATAATAAATAAGTAAAGTATGAACTAATGATTAAGTGATATAAACTACATATCATAAATACTTTCTACCTAAAAGATTTAATTTTGAAATATAAATAAATTACTGGATTCTGAAACTATATTTATTATTTTAAAAAATTTCTATTTTATTTTATTATATATTATATAAACTATGTATGAACTATATATACGCGATATAACTAACTTATAAACAAATTGTAATAACATAAAATAGTCAAACTTTTCTTCGTATTTTTATGTATAGTACGTATTGTAAATCTTTTCTAAGTATGAGAGATAAAAGCAAAAAATTATAAGAATAAATAAGAATGTTTATTCATTTTTGTTCATATTTCAAATTCATATGCATGGATATGTATACTATCCACGAATACTGTCAAAATTGTAAATTATTTCAATTAGGAAAAGCAGATAAAACTATTTTTTATTTATTAGCAAGAGAACACTATATACAATTTATTGCATTTGAACTTTATAACTAATTTTTAAGTAATTACACAAACTTATCTGATTCGGCATAAGAATTATTGATTTAAATTCAGCAATTGTAATTCGAAGAGTTTCTCGATATTTCTATTCAAGCATGGAAAAAATTTTTTCAACGAAGTGATGTGATAAGCACAGGTAAAAGCTAAACTGGAACTAAAATTTATGTCTCAGAGACGACATCACGCATGCGGTTAGGAATAATAATTCACTGGCGCTGATACGATCTAAAATGAATACAAGAACCTGTTGGCAGCTGGGACTGCTGCACATTATGTGATTTGGTACCACACATATTAAAAAAAAATATTCATATGAGAAGAATGAAGTGTCGAGTTGGCTTGTTGTTCGCGCACTCTTTTTTCAAAAAATGTATGTGTCCTCCCTTGAAAACATCGAATCTCGCAGAATCACTTCAGAGCTTCGTAAACCTCAAGATTTTATCGAACATCAGTACACACGTATACACTTAATTCAACCTTTAACAATTCTGTAGCTGAAAACTTGGTAATGATTTCCTTTTTACAAAGAAATAAATTTTTTTTTAAATATTTTCAATAAATACTATAATATATATTAACAATAACTATTAATGATTAGATTAATATATTCTTAATAAAAAGTTATCTTTCATTTTATCTAATTAAAGGGCGATTATGATTATTCAATTTAATTTTTATATTGAATATTAGTAATTCATTTTAAAAAAAGGAACAACAAAAATGTAATTCATATATCAATAAACACTATTAACGATTATCACAAATTTTTCTTAATATCCCTATTAATTATTATTGTACAAATTTATATATATTTATAAGAGTTTTACTAACTATAGAATATTTATGAAAAGTAAATGTAAGCAATTTGTACATGAATTATTTTCCATAAAAAATATTAAAAATACTTCAAAATTAAGAAAATAGACGAACATTATTGATGTCTTTTATACATCTTCATAATTATATTAATCAGATAATTAATTAATTACTTATTCTTAAAATATGAAAATATTTAAAAATTGTCAAATTATGTATCTGCACAAAATATGTTGTTCTATTATCAAAATTTACAAATGTTAAAATATTTGTTGTACATTTAAGAGTAGAGTCAATATATAAAGTTGCATAAATATTAGATTTTGCTGCATGATTACAATATGAAGATGATATGAAAAAAGAAACGCCTTTGTATTGATAAATTAATTAAAGAAATTATAGCCAAACTATTGAACGCATTTTTACATATAATATACATTGTAAATTTTTGCTAAGTATGAGAACTAAAAATAGAGGTTAATATATATTTTATTAAGGATAAGTATTTGACACTAAAACAGTAGATCTTGGATTCAATTACAAATCAAATGCAACCACGTGTCGCTTTCTTTGAGTTAGTAAACAAATTTACTTTTTATGATATATATATTAACTAAAAATATTTATAAAAGATAAAAATACAAACCATTTAAAAAATGTTATCAAAATAGAATGCATTGTATACTGTACGTACATATAATAAAGTTAGATTAGGATTTTGCTTTATAAACACCATTTTAATTTCTGCTTCACCAACAATTAATGTTAGAAAACATATTTACTTTTAAAAAAATATCATATGATTTTTTTACTTTTTTATATGTATTACAGTTAATAACAGTAAAATTTTTGTACTGTTATCATAATAAAGTATATTTTTATTCTTGAGAATTCCAAATAATTTGAGATAATAATATTTAATTGAATTAACTAGTAACGATTAATAAATAATAATATAATATACATTATAATCAAGTGAAGCTATAAGTTAAGTTCCAATTATTGAAATGTTCATTTTTACTAATCATAAAATAAATATTTAAGAAAAGATTTTAAATGGAAGCTTCTATATAATCGTTTTACAAACGTTTATATACTATCTACATGATAGGAAAAAACATCGTTTTGTAATATTAGTTGTATTGTATTATACTGCAATATTATTTAATAATATTGTTTTAAGCGTTAATTGTTTGCATATGAGAAATTATTGTCTATAATTCATGAAATGTAGATATTGAAATTTTCTTAAAAATTATAATAAAAATATTTTTTTAAAGAACGTGCAAATATAAATAATGCATTATGTACAATAATATGTAAGTAGCTGTTTAGAGAATAAATTCATTTTTACTTAAAAAAAAAATCTGTTGTAATTGGTGGTCTTTAAAGCGTGAAAGCAAATAATTATTTAATTTCGCTTGTATTAGTATTTCTACAAGTAGAATCTTTTTAACCTATCTGTATATTTATGAAGTATCATAATTTGAAAATGTTGATAGCGCTTTTTATATTTGTTTTTATTTTATAACTCTTAAGTTAAATTCTTACTAAAGAATAAAAACATTGTTAAAGATATTGAATAGATCTATTGAATTCATACTTATTAAGAACAAGTAAACTAAGTTATTTTATTATACCCCAATTAACTTAATAGTTAATATAATTTAGCGTTGTTTAAAAAAGATAAAAATAAGAATATAATATTCTTTTTTGTATAATTGCTTATAATAAGAAATTGTAATTTAAAGTAATTGAACTGACAAAGAATGAAAGGCGTAATAGTTAAATCATATTAAAAAATTAATTAGTAGTAATAATATAGAATTACTTTGAAGTAGTAAGAAATATAATGCTATTAAAAAAGGATGAAAGTAGTTAGATGCAGAAGTAGATGAAAGGGAATCGAAATTGTTGAATTGATATGAATAGTATACATTAAAACAAAGTTAAAATTTTTGATACGAATTTAAGAATTCTCGTAAGAAGTAAATACAGTAATGTTCGCGATTTTTGTATTTTAGCAGGTAACGGTATTAATATGTAACCATACGTGACACGACAATTACAGAACCCTTAAGCTCTCCTGACGATAAGAGGGCGAGTCTTATCGGCACACCGCACATTCGTCGCCAAGAACCGAACAAATTCCTACGTGAAAGTATTGTCGTGTGCTCGTGCTTCGTTCTCTTCGCCGTAGACAAGCAAAGAGAACAAACTCCTAGTGAACTGTTAAGCTTTGAAGATAACCATTATTGTTTTGTTTGCGTTTTATTGTTACTTGGTTGCGTCTTTCTTCAGCAATCGTACCGCAGATAGAAATGAATTTATTAAACATACTTGTTTTCGACTTTAAAACGAAGTTACTCCAAAACTGTCAATTGTACCTCACCTTTACTTTTCCTCCTGTTTTTGCCTCACTTTCATACTGTGAAACTGCTCTCATATTGCCGTTCCTACATGACTACGTATTTCCACCCAATGAGACTCTCGTGTATTATACAAAACGAACATCGCGTCTGCATAGTAGTTTATGTTATTATTGCAATATATCAGATCAATAAAAATTTTTTTAATTTTTATTGTTAAATTTTACACAGCACGATCGCAAACACATATTTCTAAAACGCTAATGTGGGTAACAATGAGAATTTAAGAATATATAAATGTATTAATACACGTATTAAAAAGTTACTTTTCATATTAATATTATTAAAGCACACAAAATTTAGAATATTTTTTTTAAATATAAGTTATTTTCTTTTTTATATAAATCGATTAAGTTCCAAAAAAAGAGAACAAATACTAAGGCAATATTACATAAAAATATAAATTAGTTCTTCCACCTTTTTTTGCATCTAACTATTTTCATGTTGCTTTCTTAATCTTATATACACTATGTGCACCTTTTCAATAGAAAATTTACACTGATCCATGCTTGATATTTTTTATAAAATATTTAAATGGTTTTAAAAATTGGAATTTATGAAACATATTTAAAATTATTTTTCAATTATTATGATCCAGAATCCTATATATTGGTGTACTAATTAATTTTAAGAAAGTATTTGATAAAATAAATGATTTTATTCGATACATGATCGTGTAAATTATTTCAATGAGAATAGAAAAAGGAGAGACATAAAGAAAAAAAAATAGCGTGTCCATAATATTGGTAGCTCCCATTGTGGCTATGTACTTATATACTACAAGATGGGAGTTAATATTTTATATGTGATATCTCAATAATTTTTGATAAAACAATACCGTGAGACAAATGGACTACATACATATGCTTATATGAGACATGGAGGAAAATCGACGAGTGGTTTTACAATTTAATGGCTACTGATTTCTACATAGGTAAGAATAGTTGAAAAAGAATGAAGGAAATTAAGAAAATGATCGAGAACTGAGGAATTAAATGAAAGTTTTTAATAAAAAAGGAAGATACATAGTGAAAATTGGAGCAAATAAATGTTTACTTATATGAGAAAAATTAATGAAAATGTGAAGATAGAGTATAATTATATATGTACATAATAAAAAAGTACAACTTTAATAATGTTTTTTAATTTTTTAAAAAATTTTCCGAGAAAGTAGAAATTTGAAATAATACTTAAGAAATTAAAATCCCAAAATTAATCATTATTAATTAAAAAATTATTTTGAATCTCTATAATATATTAAACTATTTTAACTATTTTAAATATTATTATACCTAAAATATTACATAGTTTTTCTCAATAATAACACTTATTTTAACATGATCCAAGTTCTACGTTCTTTGTAAAGTTAAAATTATTTTAATTTAATTTTCAAAGAGTTGTATAGATCGTCAACAAGATAAAATATTTACATACTATTTTATATGTCGTACTTCATCTACCTTTATTTTACTTTTTTATTACACTAATTCCAACAGCTTCGCCATTACTTTAAAATAAAATGCAATTAAGATAATTAGATAAGCTAATTGACATAATATTATTATTAAATATTGAACAATATGAATACTATATAGTATCCATTTAATCATAACTTAATTGTTCAACTATATCTTCGCAGTTTTGCGAAGCAACAATTACATGTAATAAACGGGATTTTGGTCCTAAGTACACTATTGTCGTTGGTCACCATCTTACCTGTACATGTGTCATAACTTATCTGTAATAGATAATGGGTAACTGACCTGTCGGGTTACGTAGTAGCACGTCTAAGGCCCTAAACAGCAATAAACGAGTATTCTGTGAAGTACAATGCATGGAAAGCAGTCTTAATTTCGACAAGATATGAGTTGGTCGAATACAGACCTGCATATTTGTGGACGTTTTACCACTAAACCGTACAAATAATATAAACTGTTACTATAATTAATGCATAATATTGTAATTATTATTGTAAATAAAGCGAATTTTTAAACACAAAATGTCATTAATTTTTTTACGAGATTATACATTGTATTACCTATCAACTGATGAGAAGAATTTTGAATCGTTGGATTTGCATCGTAATTTTAATAATTTGTTATACTTTATTTAAATAATAAACGATGAAATAGCAAACAAATTAGTAAGTCTAAATTTAAATTTTGTTAAAATTTGTTTCTCAAAAATATTCAGAATTCTAGCATTTACATAAAATTGACGATCCAACCTTTTATCATAATCTTATTTCTAAATTATCTATAATTAAACAGTACTAATAGTAATATTTTTACTTTGTTGTAATAAGGGTAATTAGATAGGTTTATTAACTTCCCTCATTTATTTTCCTTTCGTACTCTCACCCTATTCTTTCCATTGGGTGCGATTTGATGAGTACTAAAAAAGAAAGCGTCATCGCAAAGGTTTCATAATGTATAAAAGAAAGAAGAAAATAAAGACTTTGTTATTGAGCAAATATTTAAGAGACAAAAAAACCAAGGAAAAAGCACAAGGGGAAGAGACTTATAGAATAGAAGATTATTGGCAGAGCGGATTGAGAATTGAGCCCACCGAGTTATATACTAGGGATTACTGGGGATTGATTCTATACCATGCGAAGGTGAAGGAACAACCGTAAGAGCACTGTCTGATTGAGAACATCCCTAATGCGCCACGACAGACTCCATCCGCGCGTGCACCATACTGTATACAGAAAGCCGAACACCGAATGCCTACGTTGCCAGTGCTGCCTTATTTGCTTTATAAATCAAGATTTGTCCGTTTTCGTATTGCACTTATAAATAACACACATTGCTAAATATCAGAATGATAACTATTTGAATTTAACAATTTATAAAATATAATGTTATCAATCATTATGTCATGATATATAAATTAATTAGATGAACATAGTTAATTATGTTTAAATTTTTATAATTTTTGAATGTTAAAAATATTTTGCTATTATATTCATTACCCTCTTTTGATTATAACTTTTGACGATAACTTGTAGACTTAAATTTTCTTATTCCAAAAGAATCTGCTAAGATTCTTTATAAACAAAAAGAATTAACATAAAAAATGAAGAGTTCGATTATTTCCTATTAGATGCCAAATCTATTTATTCATACTTATGGCTAATTTTTATTCAATCTAATTTATTACGATATTTTTATATTATCCTTAATATTATTATACATATGTCTATTTAAAAATTCTTTCATTTTCAGTTTCTTTAATAAAATCGTATCTAATAATCTTTCATTCCTACTTCTAGTTACATAATTAATCAATTTTCTATATTCTTAGCCTTCTATGTATTATATTGCCTTAAATTTTTTTTAATTTTATTCTTTTTAAATATTTTAAATTAATTTTTTTCATATTATATCAAAGTTGATGTTTCACATCTATCCACGTTTGAAAATTTGAAAATTTGATTTTGAAAATTCTACTCTGATAAATTATTTTTTATTCTAACTCTACTTTGATTTTAAAAAGTACACGCACATATAAATGAACATATATATAGTTTTTATAATTTTAATTGTTTTGCAATTAAAACAGAACATAATTTATATTTTTTAAATTGAATAATATTTCTTCGAAGTTTAGTGGATTATTACAATATTAATATTAATAATTATAGTATTAATTTGTAAAACTCATTTTTTGTTTCAAAACCTGTATTACTTTAACTATTGAGCTAATGTTTGATCAATAGTACTTAAAAATATATTTTTTAATATTATTTTATACACAGAAGGTAAATATTACTAATAAACTTAAAAATGGGAAAGTAGTATAATTTTATAACTAATATACTTTGTTTTACCTTTTATAGACGAAGAGGTTCAAAAGGTGCTTGAACCACCATATTCATCAAGTATATCTTCTTTTTACACGATTAGAATTTCAAAATAGATATACAAATAATAATTAAAAAATTTGTTAAAATAATCAACATTTTCTTATTATTTCATATAAGATTTACTAACTTTACCGATGATAATTTACTTAACATTCTATAAAGTTATACGCATATTTTAAAACGTATTTGATTTTTTGATCAAATTTTTAAAAATTATATTTTTGATTCGTAAAAGTCAACAGTTTTACATGTGATAACATTTAACAATAATTTAACAACAAATCAGCCAAAGTGATACCTATCCAAACATGAGATTTGATTTATTCATATTAGCTTAATGTCCTAAAAAGCAAATTATTTGAATATCTTATTTAACGAATATTGTAAACATATATTGTAAACGGTAACAATTTACTTGAAAACTTACCAGCAATCGTATTGAGGAACATAATGTATTCAAAATTATTGATTTCTCGTCGTTGCCATTTTTGCGTCATATTTGAATTCCTCATCAACTGGCGTGGTGACATCATAGATGCTCTCCTATAAATTTATTATTTATAATATTAGCTGATACAAAAAATTTAATTAATTTATAAATTAATATTATTTAGATATGTATATATTGTATATATTGCAAGCAAAAATTCTAATTAGATACAATTTTATCCTTCTTTCTAAATGTACACAAATTTTTACTTTATGTATAAACAAAAACGGTAAATATAAAATTATTATAAAATAAAAATTATACAATACTTCTAAATTATTAATTTTATCTGATATAAAGTTTACACGCGTGGAAAATAAATTTAATATTAATTAAAACTTGTTACAAAGCATGAAATGTTTTGTTATGAAATTACAACACATATAAAAAATTTGGTTGTAAATAATTATTTAGTTTTTATATATTATAGAAACATAGTTACATTATTTGAAGTTTTTGTTATATTATATAAAAGAATTTATATATATATATAAACAAAAATCAAGACAATTTTTTTGATTCGCTAAAACTTTTTTGTATACGTACACTTTTATACAGAAATTTAATATAAGTAGTAATACATTTAATATATATTTTATTACTTAAATAAAAAATAGTTCGAAATCAAAATTTGGAAGAAATACCTTTGTTTTTCAAAATTTTTATAAAAATAATTATATTTTGAAGTTTATACTACAAAAAATAAATTTAAAAGTTTATTTCGTTTAAAATCACTTAATTCTTTTATTGAAATAATTTTTAATAAACAATTTTAAAAAGACATTTTTTATGTTCAATGTCTCTTCGAATTGTTCTTTTATTTTTCCTCTCCATTTTTCTAATCGCTGTTCATTTTGCTATTAAAAACAAAGTGTAAGACAGAAAGAGTAAAAATCCTTAGCATTTTATATACATATGTCAAGATAAAATCCTCGCAGTACTTCATCGAATGTGTCAAGGCCATAAATTTTCGCGTTGCAGTTTTATGTACTTGGCGCAGTCCAATTTTTTATTTAAATTTTCCAGTACGCTTTTTAAAGGTCATGCATAAAAAAGAGTACTTTGATATTTATATTTCAAAAAGAACAAAAAATGAATGCATAAATGTATACAGCAGACATTCATTAAGAGATTAGATAGAAATCATTTGTGCTTATTAATAATTAAAAAAATTTTGCATTTCCCCAACGATCGTAGATAAATACATTATGTGAAACTATTTTAAAGAATATTTAATATATATTAGTGATATAATGGATTATGTCTACTTTAACAACGTACTATTCCTCCAGAGTCATTTATAATTATTATTTAAGATATTAGTTTTACTTAGTCATTAATTTTTCATTTTTATTTATGTTGAAACTTTATAACAAACATGTTTAATATTGATTTAGTAATTAAGAAATAAAGTATGTTAGAAATTCCAATAAATGCAAAAGAAAGTATTAAAATTATTATTTCGACAAATCCAATAAATTTTTTTGTATGATCCTTAAATCTGTTGTGAGTAGAAAATTTATAAAAATTTATCTACAACATTTTAAATAAGTCCTTGCTATATTTAATAAGTTCCAATCTAAGCCTTTTATATGAAAATTATATAAAAATATGTTACCTATCTAACAATATTAAAACATTAAAAAAATATTAATCATGAAATAATTCTAATTCATATCATATTTTAGGTATTTTGTAAAAAAAACTTTTCTATAAACTTCGAATAGAAAACATTAAATTTACCTAAATATGTTAATAAAAATCTAGTATTGATAAAAATTCAATATTCAGTATCAATCAGTTTTTCGAGACAAAAATTAAATAAAAGCATAAGCCTTCATCATAGAATTTAAATGACACTAACATAAAAAATCGAACAAAAAATAATCCTGCCCAGAAAAAAAATGAATAAAAAAAATAATATTTTATTATTTTCGGCGGTTAGAAATCTCCCTACGACGAGACATGTCGAGCTTGGCGGTTGCATATTTATGGTCGTCGTATCTTTTGCGAAATTTCTCTCGCTCATTTGCTCTCTCTCTCTCTCTCTCTCTCTCTTCCTCGCTCCTTCCCTTCCACCATCCCTACCTCCCTCTTCCCTTTTACTCAATCTTTTCCTCACTCCATCTTAACCTCTTTTACTCTCTTATTCTCCCTCATCACGTGCATTTTTAATGGATGGTTCAAAAGAGTTACGCGAAATCACAGAGCGTCTGTTCTTGCCGCTTCTCCTAAGAATATTTCTTGAGAAGTAGGAAAAGATGGAAGGTAAAAAGAAGAGAGATAAATTGGAGAAAAAGAACCGAGAACCAAAAAGGGGTGGATGAAAATGAATACAAGGAAGATCTTATGTAGATAAAAGCTAACGAATGATATGAAGAAGGAAAAAAGAAAATCAAAATGTGTGGCTATTATTGCCGAGACATGAATTTCGTAAAGATCTAAATGATATTTAAAATATATTTAAATGTTAATTTCTTTATTTATTTATAAAAAATATTGATACATAATTATAAATTAAAGAATAATAATACGGTAAATTTTAACAATAAGAATGCAATAAATATCAATTTAAGTTTTAAAAAATTAAATGAACAGAAATATATACATACATGTACATAAATATGGTGTGTAACTTTTATGTTAAAAGATGTTTTTTACAAATAAATGTAAATAAAATATTCTAATTGCTACTATTTTATAATTTGATACAAAACATGAGTATAATTTTTCTATAAATTAATTTGAAATAATTAAGAGCTAGTTAAAAATATTATGATTATATTTTTAACTTAAGAAATATTGATAACTTTGAAAAAGGTAATTATATATGAAAAATATCTCTAATTTAAAAATATATATAAAGGGCAAACAATAAAAAGGTACACTGACAAAAAATTGTTTATATTGATTACCAGTCATTTACATTTAATAACTATTAATGTGCACTTCTAATAATGTGCCTGTTTAAAGGCTATTGTATAAAAGAACAATAAAATATTAACTAAAACTAATCCAAGAGAAAATTTTAAAACAATATATTTAGAAATGATCGGCGAACTATTTTAGTCCATTTTACAAACGGCAAGTAACAATTTCAATGAAATCTGCTAGTACGAAATAACAAAAGAGAATATACGATTATTTTCTATGCCCAGCTAATAAAAAAGAACAAAGAAACTAACGTAATGTTGAAATGCGTAAAATATGATTGCCTTTAATTTTTGAAAGTAGATCAGATTTATAAGCTATGTGTTTTACGTAAATAAAGGAATCGTAGTCTCTTTATTTTTGTAATTTGAAATTCCCTGTGACGGACCTTACCTTGTCTGTGGGATTCCGTATTTGATGCCAACGCCGACTCGCGGTAAAGCCTTGATCACTTTCTTCACTGTTGCCTGATCCGGGAAGACAAAAAAGATCGAGGCTAAAAAATGATAAAATAGATAATAAAATTAACACTTGAGTTACCAAGCATAAAAATATTATAAATTTGGTACTTCAGAAAAAAAAGATGATATTTATAAAATATGATAAAAACACAAACTTACATATTTAAAAAAGATTTTATTAAATACTAATTATTCAAATAAAATAAAATTTCACATTGATTTTATAAAATATAATAAAAAATATTTATCTTAAGAAAATAAATTTTCTCCTTTGCATTGTCTTGTACCCAATTTTACGAACCAAAATGTGGATTGTTGCAGAAGTAATAATTTCGGACTGAAAAATATACTTATATTACTTATATTAACGTTCAAATATTAATATGTTTCTTATCTATTTGAAAAAATATTAAAATGGAAATAACAAAAGATATATTATTCATTCTTTTTTAATTAAACTTTTGCCATATAGTTCATTTTATACCCTTGAACTTGAAAAAAATCAAATGTTTTTTTACATAAGAAACTTTTTATAAATATCCGAATTTTATATAATTCAAGTCCATATATCGTAGTCACATCATTCATTTAAAAAATATTTTTGTAAATGCATAAACATAAACACTGTATAAATTATATTTTTAAAAATGATATTTAATATTTTTTACACTATTTCAACTTTATATTGGGTTGATGCAAAAATTTGTCTCAATTTTAGTGTTGAGTGACAGTGCCTCACGAAACCAAAGTGTTACCTACTTTACATGTGTAAAGTTTTAATGTTATTTAACAGTGTCAGTTTGATCAGGAGTTTGGGAAAAAATTACATTAATTAGTTATGTATTTTCAATTTTGTTAAGCACTCAGAAAAGCAGAAAGTACAAATTATTTTCAATATATGCTTTTGTATTTCTAAAAAAGCAAAAATGCTTTGCAGACAAAAAAGAAGATGATACAGTGTACAATTAAAATGCCGTTGAAACGAAAAATATTTTATTTAAAACACAATTAAATAATAGAATTTTTCCTAAGTACTCGCTGAAATCCCTTCTATAAAAGTACAATAAAATTTTCATGTCTGAAGTAAATAACCCTTTGATTTTCTGATACAATAATACTTAAACTATAATATATACAAATGCATATGTTACAATCATCAGAAGTAGATTATTCATTTCATTTAGTCATTTTATAAATTTCGTCATTTTATTGTATTACATTAATAAACGTTATTATTCAAACACAATATATGTTCTTTGAAGTTATAGCTATCTAGGGGAATTAAAATAACGGCCGATAGCGTGCGCAAAAGCAATTTATCGTAAGTTTTCCAAAATGATATTTAATCTATTTTAGATACACAATCTATTTATTTGCAATTATACATAATAAGTAATTGTAAACTTTAAATACAACATTAGTAAATTTCTTTACTATATATAAAACATCAATATTTAATTTAATCTAGTTATTTAATAATAGATTAGAGATACTTAAAAATTACGAAATAATAGAATTATATTTAATAAAATTATATAAAATTGTATTTTATTCATTATTTTCAATGCAACTAATGTTTTATATCTATGTAAATGAATATCTGCACAAAATATACATGTAAGAAAATGAACGTGAAGAAAATGAAGAAAATGAACGTGAAGAAAATGAAGAAAATGAACGTGAAGAAAATGAAGAAAATGAACGTGAAGAAAATGAAGAAAATGAACGTGAAGAAAATGAAGAAAATGAACGTGAAGAAAATGAACATGAAAGAAAATATACATATAAGAAAACATTATGCACATTCGTTCAGAATTAATTTTGCATTCAAAGACTTGCTATTCTATTACTGCTATGATTACAGTGCAATATTATACGAGATGCTGTTGATTTTATGTAAATTATAAAATTGCGTACAAGAAAGCAGTAATAAATATAGCTAACACTGTAGCAAACAATAGGTAGTATAGCTACGATGAGTTTTCCAAAACTTAAATTTGGGCTATCTCTTGCTTTTGTAATATAGTAAAGTCCATTAATTTTGAATAGTATAAATCCATATAAAAACTTATTTATGAAATTATTATATAAAAACAACTATTATATAAAAATTGTTAATACAAAATAATGAAAACGTAAACTAAATTTATCGGATAATAAATATAACTTACTTTTTTACATTTCTTTCTATTTTCTTTTTAATTAATTGTTTATTTAATACTTATTTATTATACATTTTTCAATTAGTGACTTAGTAAATTGATATTATGAATTATAAAAATATTTAGAATGTTAAAATCTTGATGATGATATAAAACTAGTATCCCTCAACATTTAAACAGAAATTGCTTATAGCACACAGGACTGCAAGGTGCTCGCATTTTGTTACCAAGAAAGCTGCATTTAGTTCCTGTTACAACTGACTTAATTCAGAAATCATTCATTGACATTTTGCATAAGTATTATATCAAATTTAGTATCGCTAACATCGATTCGTATCATAAATTTACGATGAAAAGAAGTACAAATCGAAACGAAAATGATTACTACCAATATATGTTCAAATATTGTCACCTCTTTCAACATTTACCTTACTTTTAGTGAAATAGATCAACATACATATTTATAGTGTGTTCAATTAAATATGTGTATACCAAGAGAGTATGAATATAGATAAGATGTAATAAAAAAGTCCACGTATATATTGAAACTGCTGCTAATTAATGTCAGTTAATCCGATGAATGCCAGTAATCACGCACCAGTGAGATATAGTGTATAATTCTAAAGATATATCTCATCTGCCTTTAACTTTTTTGTTTTTTTGCAAATACAAACAGTATTAAACCCTGATATAAATTCTGATCTAAACAGACACTTAACTTCGAATTATTTTGGGCCGATTACATAGAAAGGCATTTTTATCCCTTTTTTTGCCTCCAAGATTATCTAAGTTCCACCTTTTGATCGATGTAATACGATGTGTCTAAACTTCCTCTCTTTTATCGAAGTAATTTAAACATCAATCGAATCAAATGCGATACGAGCTTGAATAGACTTACACGAAACCAGTTAATGAGCTACGCAAAATCTGCTTATAACGATAGATGTACATTAACGCATATATTTCCTTATCGACATACGTAGAGAAACAAGCTCATCATAACCTCGCAATATCATGTCATTTGCATTAAAAATGATAGCATTTAATATCAATACAAGATTAATATTTGCTTATAGCTTTCACTACATTTTCTGGGCAGATTCCTTAAGTATGGTCATATGCCAACTGCATCCCCAGCTCAGTGCTTGCTAGAGCGCTTATTCTGTTTTCACTTACTATGGTAGTTAGTTGGTTTTCAGACCAATGAAGGTATGTGTTTTATCTTTAGACTACCTTTCTTTGCTATTACATCACGAATCTTGATACTTCGAAAAAATTATAACTCCTTGTACTATTCATTAAAATTAGACCAATATCATTTGCAAACTTTTTTCCGTTCGTGGTTCTAGTTAAGGTTCTATAGTTAATTTAACCCTAATAGTTGATCTTCGCTAATGACTTTATGCAAGGTATAAAATTCTATATTTTTGGTAACAGATTTTGGTACAGTAGACTCAACCACTTATCCAAACTCCAAGACTACCCTCATTATCGTGACTAGACAAAATATTTAATAATGCATCAGTTTCTCTTTGCCCTGGTATTTTTAGTTTCTTTAAGTAACTATGTTTGAAAGCGCTATTCTACATCACAGCATCACTGTGCAGTTTCGCAAAAATCAATTCACATGTGCCGATCTTCTCGTGACTAACAATATCAATGTAAAGTTACTTTACCTAGCATCTGTAACATGACACATAATAAACTTTTATTTGAAAGATGAATTATATTGCAGCCATTAATAACAGAACTTATTGACGTTTTTGTCTCTAGTGCCTGCACAAGATACCTCTGATTAATATACTATCTTGTTAATGTAATTTCATTGCGAAAATATGTTTGATATAGTCAACCGTGGTCTCTGTTTAACGATATCGCTGTTGTTAATTTATTATCCTATAGTTCAATATTTAAAAGAATTTTTACTTTTATCGAAGAGAATGGGCTTAGATATACGGATGCAATAACAAAATTAATTTCGGACTGTGCACAGTGACATATTTTATATTGAATTAACAATTGCCAGGTATTTTAAAGTAGTGCTGTGATCTTTCTTATGTACTAGTATTTTATCCTACAATACTAATGTAAACTACTCACATACAAAAACGAGCACTGTTTAAAGATTTATCAGAATTACCTGTAATCATTGGCTACCTTATAAATATTGCAACACACAATTGGTCATCATAACATTAATATTTACTTGACGATTCAATGCTTTGGTCTAATCAGAGAATATAAGATATTTTCCTTCTTTTTTATATATTTGTCCTACCATTCATTCACTTCCTCCTTCGTCTCTAGTGGGCTAATTGCACATTTTTGTTTTCGGTCCTTCATTGACATTGAGAAAGGAGTTTCGTAAATATTCACTTCTCTACTAGAAAGCAACGATTTTTAACTGGCATGTTAGAAATTTCAAAGAAACATGATTCATATTTTTATCAATTTTATCAATTAGTATATATAGTAAAGTTTTTTAAAATTTTAACATAGTCGAAAGCAAGGTCGATCTATTCAGCCTTACTAGTGAGTACAGTAGGCCAATCCATGATATGTACTATTGTACGTATATAATATTTCCTAAAACATGAGAAGTTTCCTAAAGACCTAAAAATATATATTTTTTAAAAATCTATAATTAAAATGATTATTATTAAAGTAAATAAACAAGAAAATATACATTTCTTGTATAAAATTTGCAGCATAATTCATTTATAATTATTAATTTGTAATAAATTTATATTTTGTCTACGTTATCATCAATTTCTTAAATAATTATTAAATAATTTAATAAAATATTAGCAGTTTTAATGATATTTTTACTTGTTATATGTTCCATAGATTATTGTTTTTCCTTTTAATGTAATAATTAAATTAAAATAATGTGAAAAAATATAAAAAAATTTAATTAATAAATTTATTATTTAAATTCATATATTTTTTTACTGTAAACGATAATATAGAAGAAAAGTAATATATTAAACATGTAAATTGAGTCTTCTTTAATAGTTCTACACGTAGTTTAGTTTTCCAAGTCTAAATTTAACGCAGGAAAGTACACAAACGTAATTATATAAACACACGCACAATTAATACGCACACGCTCGCATACACACACAAATATTAGAAACTGTTGTGCAGCCTAGTAGATTAGAATCTTGAGGACCCACTAACTAAAATTTATGGATCAATCAGGTATATATCTAATTTACATGAAAGGGAAGTGAACGTTCGCTTAAAAAATGCTCACTGTCTAGTTCACTATCTTAATATAGCTATTGAGGGATACTTTTTAATAAATTTTTATTAATGCATATTATCCTGCAATAGACATCCTAATTCAAATATTTATTATTTATTAATTACTACTATATTAAGAATACTCATTAAGAATATAATATAATAAAAATATTGCATATTAAAAGATGTGTTTCTATGTTTTGTTTAAAAGAATATTGAAAATTTCTAATTAAATCCATCAGCCTTTATTAAATATCATGATTTTGCAAAGTCATAAATTTAGATTATTCTGAATGAAACTTCTAAATATAGTTAAAACAGAATTTATTACTTCTCTTAAGTTTGGTAATTGATTTTAAAAACGAGTATATTATTTAAAATTTTGAAATAAAATTAAAATATTATAAAAATAATAAAATAATATTATACAATATTTAAATTTTAAAATTTATTTCAAAGAGATCTTCATACGATCTTCAAGATCACGGTTACGATTAAATTTATGATTAAAATTATAAAATATGAAATTCATCTGTTGACACCTTATAACTTTTATAAGTCATTTCTTCAAATTAGTGGTCCCGATACTTTATACCATATTTTATATATATTAAACTACTATATATTATCGTAAACAAATTTATCTGTTCTATTAATTGCAATTATTCAGATAACTTTGTTTTATAAGCAAAATTGAAAAAATTAAATCAAACTTTTTTATACTTATAATAATTTAGAAGAATATTTCTTTCTCTACTATGACCAATTTTGTAATTTTATTATTTTTAAATTACATAGTTCTGCTAATAAAATACTTCAATGTGATTTTATATATAAGTAAAATTATAATATTTAAAATAATAATAATAATCAATAATATCCTGTATTGCAATCCATAGATAAATATAATTGTGCACTTGATAAATAAATTGATCTAAGGAAAAAATATATAGAATATTAGGTAAATATTAACTACAGAGAAAATCAATGAAGGCGAGCAGTTAATTACAAGTTTCTCATTCCTAATTTATTAATTTCAACGCTTACTTGAATAATATAATATATAGTGTTCTTGATTGACAAAAAAAGGAATATTTTTTAATATTATAATGAGAGATGACATTGATTTAACTGAAATATAATTGTGTATTATAATTAAAAGTTAGTATTTAGTAAGTAATATTATAATTAAATTTTAAAACTGTAAGGCTTGAAATTTAATAGCATTTATGAATACAGTTTTTAAATCAAAGCACAAATCTGTATATATTATATTAAAAATCAAAATACAAAAATGAGAGAGAATAAGTAATACTTACTTCGACTTGCAAGAAAAATTTCAATTCCAATGTTTTGCAGTAAATAACGTCGTGAAAAAATTGCACGGATCTCTGAGAAATACCATTTTCCATGAAGATGATCACAGTATTTTAAAATCTGAAATGAAAATTAAAATAATTTTAACATTGTAAATAGTAATTAAGTACTTAAAGTAAATAAAGAGTATTTTCTCAACATATTACTTTTTAATGTGATGTATATTTTATTTATTTATAACATTAATTAATGATTATATTATCTTTTAATTATCTTACATTATCTATTAATTATTTACCAAATTTTTTAAACAAATTTTTTTTAACCATTTATTATTGCTGTATAAGTTTAAGGAAATTATTCTTATTATATTTATTATTTATTGTAAGACAATTATTATTTATTATAAGATAATAAAATTATTATCTTCTGACTTCTGCCTTAAAAATATTTTCTAAATAAAAAATTGGTAAAAATATGAATGCTTATATCAGTATCAGTTTTAATTAAAATTCTAATCTTCATAGATATACATGAAATTAAAATATCATTAACAAAAAGTACATTATTCAGTGATAAAACATACATTAACTAGATCGTTTTAATCTATCAAATCCAAAAAATAAAATATGTTCTTTATGAAATATTATTACCATTAAATTAAGTAAATTAAAAAATCATTAAATAACTAAATTTTTATTTTTACATTAATTATGTAACGGTATTAATTTCTTTAATATAATATAAATGTATTTACTAAAATTTAAGCACCTAATCTTTATTTAGTTAATATATTATGATTCTTAGGTCTTTTTTTATTTTACATTATTTTAAGCATTACTATGAAGTAAAAAATTGTGGAAATTCAAAATTTCATGTTCACAATTATAATACATTTATTATTATAAATGGTTATATGCATTAGATTGAAATCGATATTAAAATTATGCAGTTGTTTCTGAAATTTTGAATATTTGAAATCTATTTTCTTAATTTAGAGATTAAATTTGTCAAAAGTAATTTTCTGCAGAAAACGTAATAGAAATTATTCGAATTATTTTTAACATAAAATTGAATACCATTCTTTCGACACAATTTTTTATAATTTACTACTTGAGCTGAACCAATGAAATCAGATGAATTAGTAGAGTGAAATATTATATTTTTAGGAAGTAAAATATAAAATAATTCAATCAAAATAATAAAATCTGTCGTTTCATATTAGTAGAATACATAAAATAGTAGATAGTTAGGTCTTAATGTTTGCTAATCTTAAACCCTGTTTCAGTCCCTTGGAGACAAATGCAAGAATCCTGAATGCAGCCAAGTGTGATGTGATATAGTATGCTAGAGGGCCGGTAGCAAGATGGCCGACCGGGTGGGAGGAGCCTCCCTGCTGTGTATAGAATCGATCTTCAAGATATTGTGGACTTGCGCTCTTATGATCCGTTCTTTCTTTTGATATTACATTAATATATTTTTTTAACAGAAAAAGAGTAGCAAATTAAAAAAAAATATTTTTACTCTAATACACTGTCAATGTTTCAATATATTTGATAATATGAAAATCGAGTATTTAAATTCTGATAAATAATAATCTAAAAATAAATTTTTACAAATTTATGCCCAGAAATTAAAAATATATACCAAGGATTCTTTAAAATATAATACAAGCAAATTTAATTCATTTGTTGTATTTATTTGTTCTATTAAATGTAAAAAATATTTTTATAATAACAGAAAGAATATTATTTTTTAATAATAATAATCTAATTGTTATTTAAAATTCTACAATTATGTCGTAAACATAAAAATAGTTCACAATTTGAATATTTTATATTTATATGAAATATGTTTAATAAAAACATACGATTCAATGAAAAAGAAACCATAATAGGAGCAATTTAAACTTTTAAACTTTTTTTTACCAGTTTACGATAAAATGGAAAAAATTTATAGATATAAAACATTCTTTTGAAATTTTAAATTTTCAAAAGAAATTCCACATGAAGAACTATTTTTAATTTAAAGGAAGTAATTTTTTTTTTAATAATGGTGATGTATTTAAGAATATTTTATAAACCTAAAAAATAAAATTGTTGTCAACTACAGCTGAATAATGACAAAAAAAAGAGATAAAGTGAAACAAAGAAAAAAAGATAGACGAGAGAAAGAGATAAAAGAAAATACTATAAAGATTTAAAGAACATAATTAAGTTGTACGATGGTCATGCACTATAGATTGTATTGAAAAAATATGTCTTGTTACTATTAAAGATAAACTTTAAATCATTTTCAAGTATTATAACGATAAAATCAATCATCTATATTTATAACTATAAAATCTGCTTTATATTAAAAAAAGATTCAAGCATAAGGCTGAAGTTATATTTAATATAAAATCAAGGTGTTTATTTAAATTAAATTATTTAAAAAAATTAAATTAACTTTCGTGAAAATTGAAATTATTGCTTAGAATATATGTTGTAATTTACATTAAATAAAATATCCACATAAAATATTAATTCCTTTCAAGAATTTATTTTAATAATTATTAAAACATTTATGAAATGACGTGAGATACAACAAGAAATAATATTTTTTTACATTAATAAAGTAACTGTTTAAAAATTTATTTTTATTTTGTAAACATAAAAATAGTTGACGATCTATTTTACATATTAATAGTATAATTAGTTCATTTCAAATAATGAGATAAATTATTTTAATATACAGATATCAATTTATTCATATCTATATTAATCGTTAACTTACGCATAACTAACGAAGTTTTTCACAAAAATTTCATAAATATTTTTAAATATCTATTTGAAATATATCTTTTTAACAGTTTTATAGAGATTAATTTATTTATGAACTATTAATTTAAGAAGAATCATTATGTGGTAATGTATGAATTAAATGCACATTATGGAAAAACGTCTTCTCGTATTTGCTGATAAAAATAATAGCAATAAATACTTTTTTAAATACAAATAATGAGCAGCATTTTATTTAAATTATTCGTGTATATATTCGTGTATATAAATATACTAACGCTTTCCATAACTATTTGTTAATTGCTTTCAATAAATTGTAAGACTAAAAGTATAAACATTATGAAATATATAAAGTATTAGAAACATATGATAATAATAAATATATATATTTTGTTGGTGAATAATAATTAAAAAATATATACCTGATATCATTTTTCTACGAAGAAGTTTACTAACATTCTATCAATAACGAATTATTAAGATGAAATATACTTATATTAATAAAAAAATTAACTACAACATACAGTAATTAAAGTTTTAAGTACATTTAAGTAAATATTTAATCATTCTTTAATTATTTATTTTTTAATATTAAATTAATAATAAATAAATAAAACATTATATTACAAAAGAAAAAACATAATTATTAGTAATGTTGAAAAGTAAAATCTTGTGTTAAATCTAAAACTGATAATATATTTTCTATTAAAAATAAATATTATTATATTTTGGGAATCATCTTCGTAGTTAAAGTATTTCCCAATGAATATTAATATTTTATATTTAAATATCCAATAATTTTATTCGTTAATAAAAATTTAATTTATTTCATAGTCTTAAAAATTGTAAACGACTAGTTTATATTAAAAGTAAGTTCATAATTGAATTTGAAATTATTAAAAATTCATTTATTTAATTAAATAATTTAAAACCCATCCATAAATTTATTGAAAAATTATTTAGCGCAAATTATTGCTAAATAATAAAATTTTCATTATACCAGCTCGTATTAAAAATCCTTCTTTTAATATAAGAAAAGATCTTAATATCTAGTACGTTTAACATATATAACATTATTTTTAGCAATAAATTTATTCAAATTATTATCAGTAAGCTTGATTAATATACTTATATTATATGTAATGTCAGATATGTATATATGTAATATGAATATTTTAATATGAATTAGAACTATCTTTCAGAATATTAAACATCCATTGAATTTCTAAATGATAAATGTAATTTCTTTTTTTACTAAATTATAATAAAGTTTAAAATATAAATTTTACAAATATTACCAGAGATTCAGAAAAAATATATTTAAATGTATATTACTTAAGGACAGCGTTAATATCTTCAGAAATTCAACCGTTATTTTACCGGATTTGAACACATGGCATGTGTTGCTGAAATGTCAAAACCCAATTATTCTGCATGTCTGAGCTACGCTTCACAGTATCACGGTCCCTTGGGAGGACTCCAGGGATGAAAATAGTAGTAGACTAAGCTTTTATAAATGATGAACTCAAGAAACGAGACGCTATTTTTGCTTGAAGACTTCTATGTTTTATAATTAAGCGTTTCAGAACACATTTTTTTATTAGAATGTTGTTAAATTCTAAGAATTTTAAGAAGATAAGTTCTAACTACTTTATTCATCTAAAAATAAAATTTCACTTTGATAAGACTGTTATAATTATATCGTTTGATTTACTATTTACATTATAATAAGCAAACAAAGATTTGATCTTTTCATATTCATATTTTAAAGTTATCATGAATACTATTATCAACATTATAGTACTATATAAATATATGAAAAATAATAATTATCAAAATATTAGCAACATTTTTATGTATGTAGAAAAAACTTAATATAGTTATTTTACTAATATATCAATTGAACTGAAGTTATATTTTAAAAAGCATATGATTTTAAATAATTAAGATTTTTTATAATACTATTTTTATATTCATTAACTTGTATCTGCAACATAATTTTGGAAAAGCATATTATCTCATCTTCAAACAGTCAATCATAAAATGTGGAAAACAAAAAATTGAAAATGTAGAGAAGTTCCATAAAACTAAAGAAATAAATTTCATAAAATTTAAAGTTAGACAAATTTCGAAAAATAAAAAATTATATTTATTGATTTATAAAAATTTGAAATGGATCTATTTTGCAAAGATTTTAATTGATTCGTAGCTTTTCTTCTTTTATCGAAGAAGAAGTGTTAGTCTTTTCTGATAAAGTTCACTGGAAAGTAATCTTGAGAACTCCATGAAAAGCCATAATATTACAATATAGACCTTGATTTACATTGATTAATTATACACAAGAAAAAAGATATCAAAAGAAGTATTAAGTTCGAACATAGTTATGTAACTGAGTACGATATACGCTGACTTCTACAATATAGTCATGATACTAATGAGCGTGTTTATAGATCATTAATTGATTAATCAGATAAAGTTGCAAGTTAAATATTGAATTAAATTATTGAAGTTGATTATATCCTGAAAATTATCATTATTTTCTTTTAATATTTTGTGTAAAAAATTAAAAAGCTATATAAAAAGGGAGCGGTATTTGAAAAGTACCTTGTGCTATTCATACTTTGATCAATAGATGTAGTATTAGTGTTTATAATATTAATTTTTTATAATATCTATAATTTTTTAAATAAAAAAAAAATTATTTTATATAATTCATAATTTAAAAATGAAATTATTAATTATATTACTTTTTCATATATAAATATGATTTATTGTATTATAACTCAAAAAATAAAATTATTACTGTAAATAAGAATTTTTAGAAATAAAATGTATTTCTATAGAACTATAAATAGTATTTATAATTATGTAACTGCACAAGTTCAGAACCTATTGCAGCTAAATAAAAAGAAATAGAAGTATCTAAGTTAACCTCAAAACTCCTGTACGCGTATCTCCAAAAGATAAATACTGGCCACAGTCTGATAAGATACATAAACAACGCTATCGAATCAATTCCTAGGACACTATGTGCCAATGTACGTACCTGCTTGAAAATTATTGCGATATGTCACGTATACAGTACTTATTTCATCATAAAATTTATTCACTAGCATGCGTGAAAAAAATTAAAGTTTCAATTTTTAAACAGTTAATCATTTTTAACACATTAAAATAGTTTCAAATTTATTTTATGTTTCAGAAGTAAATATACATAATATTCATAAGAAAATATTAATTACGAATTTTCATACATTATAATCCATAAAAGAAAAACTAAGAATAGCGAAAAAATACAATAATACTAGGGTACTTAAATGAAATACTGTCACGTATTATTTTATTAGTACTGTTGCATATACCAAATTCTTTACAATTATTATATCAATTTAAAGGTACAAATATTATAACATATATAAAAGTATTAATTTTAGATACAGAAGATTAAATCTATATTTAAAAAATGTACTCATATAAATATGAAATGCATCTCATATATATTATGTTATTTCTTCTTTATATCATCTATATCAGTATAAAGACTAAAGTCAACATTCTACAAATTTTAAGTCATTGTAGATTATATTTCTTAGTTTTATATTTTAAAATATTACGATAAGGAAATCTTAAGCTCGAAATCAAGTTTATCTTTAGATTACATCACTTTCACAATTTCTTAACAACTTAGAATAAAAGATGTGAAAGTAATATAAATAATACTTTGATAATTATAATCAAATATATGCTAATACTTGCACAGTTTTTATACAAATTATATAATTATTTAATTTGGTTAATAGTAGGAAATCATTTATAAATTATTGTAATAAGAGCTTCTATTAATATAATACTTTTAAATCGATTACTTGTATATCAAATTAACACAAAGAGGAATAAATTTTTTTTATTTTCTTTTGTTAATTATTAATTATTAAATAATTATTAATAAATCAATTATATTAATTTATCTGATAATTTAATTAATCTCACATTAGATCAACTTAATTTTATTAAATCACTATAGCAATATTACGTAATAAACGTAATATGTACGTAATAAACGTAATCTTTTTTTAACGTATGCAATTAAAAGGTTTTAAAAAAATAAAAGTACTTTTAAAAGTTTTTATTACTCTCAAAAAAAACATTACTTTATACTTTAATTAAGAAAAATATAAAACAAATAACTTTTTATAAATATACTTTTATTTTATCGCGTTCTTTCTGATCTTTTATTTAAAAAAAATTTAATAACCTATTTGTTCTCGCAGTTCAACAATCTAGTTTTTAAGAAATTGAAAATACTCCACTTGTCTTGTCTACTTTTCTATCACCAAACTTGCTACCAAGTCAAGAACTTCAACAATAAGTCGACATTATGAAACAACATGTGTTGCACTTGTCATTGTTGCAATACAAGGGAGAGTACTCTTATATATCTACAAGAGTTCAAGGGCGTCAAAAGAAACCACTTAGCGGCTGTTGTACATACACAGGCAATCACAGCGACAGCAGATTAGGCAGTGGAATACAATATATAATACGCAGCGGGGTTTCGTCCCATGACAATACATTCAGAGTGTAGATGCGACGATGACACTGCTCCTTTTTCGTCTGTCAGTGTTCCTTTTTATAGTGAGTGAAAAGAGCGCAGTAGTCCTATTGTGTGGTTTTTCATATAAAACTCGTACTTGGTAGTAAGATAATTATTTTTGAGTTTATTTAGAATTCTAAAATAAATTTTTAGAAGTTCATTAATGTCATCTAATATCGCCATCTTTTAGTATTTTTTATGTTATTTGTATTTATTGATTAAAACTTTCGAGTATCATTAATTGTATTTTACGCTTCCAAATGACATTGATAATTATATTTATATAACATTAATAAAGTCTTTCGAAATTAAATATAATGTACTATTAAAGATTTATTATTAAAAAATTAGAAACAAACTTAAATTTATATGTATATAAATCTTTGCAAAATATATATTCCAAATAAATCTACCATAATTTTAGAAAATACGATCAGTATCATGTATAAAATGTTGATTATTATATTAAAAAGAAAAGAAGTCGATTAATAATACATCATCATTTTGAAAAATTCTCTTTGTAACTTTCGAGATTCAAATATAAAATGTTTGGAAGATATAATAGGTAAGAGTATTACGTCTGCAATTTCCACTTATGTTATCGGATTGAAACGATTAATCTTGCCTTTATACAGAATATACGTGTACCCAATATAATGGAAAACGCGAAGCTATGAAACAGATGAATTATGAGCACCACGTGCACTTTACTATAATATACCTTTATTACATGGATATAACGTCTAGTTACAAATAGTTATAGCACAAAACGAAATATCAATACATATATATTTTACACCAAAATTGAATGGGTATCTGAACTAGCTTCAGATACGTTAAATTCACTAGGTATGTTGTAAAATGAAGTACGAACAGGAATGGAATTATGTGTTTCCTGAATGGAATTAAATGTTTTCTTATTTCAAGTTATCTGATTTACACGATTTTATAGAAAAGTTTTTATTGGCACAGTTAAAATAAAGTTTGAACAAATTGGTATTTTAATGCACTAAAAACTATTTTCTTCCTATAATTCTATACAGGTATAAATGAGTTATAAAAAACTTGGTATCATCATGGTATGTTATACACGTACTAGACAATTTTATCAACATTATGTACTTCAAGGCACACATCAAATACACATCAAATACTCATCAAATACTCATGTGTTAAAAGGTACCAATTACTAAATACGTGATTTTGAATATTTAGACTTTAATCATTTAACTGTGAAATGAAAATGAAAATTCACTGAAAAATTTAAACATTATGTATTAAAGTACGAAAAATATATTTTAATTCTAAAAAAATTTTATAACGTTTAAATCAAATGTATAAAATTATCATAACTGTACTTATGTACTTAAATTCATAAAAATGTCTGACTTAATGAATTTTACTATTTATATAACAAATACGAAAATAAAAGAAGAATATTTTTCTCAATATTAAAAAAAAAGATGATTACAATGTGATTATACATAAAAATTTTAGCTATCGTAAAATCAAGACATTTTTCATCTCAAATTCGTACCTGCGCTTAACTTACTTTATTTGACAGACCTTTCCCGTACATGTGTACATGAAATAGATCGTCAGTCTTTCCGCCGGCTGCAACCAGCTTCTCCCTGTACGGATTATCCGGGTATTATCCAAGACGATGTACATTCAGACTTGATTTACAAAGCTGGATTGCTCCATTTTTTTCGTTCTCTCGTTCCTTTTTCAAGAAGTTTGTAATCTTTGAAAAGATCTAGAAGGTTGAGCATATGTGCATTCGCTCGCTTTGCTCTTAACGTAATGTAAGGTTCTTGAAAAAGAAAGGCTCAGAAACTAAAAGGTACCATGTTTAGGATATATAAGCTTATAAATGAATAGGTCAGTTGCCACTCAATATGACCTTGTTGGATGATGATCAATGAAAGCGGTATGTTTGACAAAAAAATAAAAATAAATTCTCTTGCTCTTTTATGCTTTTCAATAATATTGTGGGATCAAAAATATGAAATACAAATTAGAATAATTTTCCTTCAAAATTTTAATTGGGTTCAAATAATTTTACCAGTTTCATTCGTTATTAATAGAAAGGATTTTTATAAAATAAAATACATTAATCATTCAAAAATATAGACTACGAAAAAGAAAATTCGAATAAGAATAATGGGATTATTGGTACTTATATGTAAATGAAACTATAGTTAGATCTATTTTTTCACTTAGTAATTAAAGGTTACCTAAAAAAAATTATTAATTTTTTGTCTACATTTGGTTCTAACCAGTTTATATACAGTCTAGATTATGAAAGAATGTTCGTACAAATTGTATTGCTTTTAAAGCATATTTTTATTATATATTTTATAATTTAAATCATGTATATAAATTATTCATTAATATGTAAACTAATTGATTTAAAATTAAATGTAATAGTCTAATATAATTCTAATATAATAGATAATATTCAAATAAGATATTATAAGTTCTTTGTTTTATTTTCCAATACATATTTCAAAACCTAGTATGAATTGGAAATGAATTAAGGATAGAGCTAAATAAAAAGATAAAATAATGTAAATTTCAATTCAATATTTTAATCTTTGTTTTTATGCATTATATTTATCAATAATTCCTTATTGATAAAATATATATATTGAAATTTACATTTCAAAACTTTATTCAAAATTGTCCGTAAGACTTATAACAAAAATAATGTTACGTTAAATGTTTAATACCTTCCCACAATTTATTATGTAATAATATATTGTACAATAAGTATGTTAATTTTCTTTTACTAAAAATTTATATCTCTTCACTAATATAAAATTAAAAAAAATGTTATATTACTGAAAACAGATAAATAAATTTCAGAGTATAATTAACCATTAGCCGCTTCTTTAACATTTCTACAAAAGCATTTTTCGATGTGTTGTAACAAGAGAAACTCCAAAATAAATTCATAATGCATTAGATGCAAATTGGTAAATTATTCTGATTATCAAAGAGGTCTTATTGATCTTGTTGAGTATGTTGAAGTCTCTATCTTCTCTCCGCTTCACGAAATAGTGGTGAAAACATACATGTGTAACCTTACATACGAGTTCGCTGATCTTATCAGTCGTCAACGATGAGAAGGGAACAAGAATAAAAGAAAATGAGAGAGCCTGAAAAATCCGAAAGATCATTTAAAAGGTTAATGATTAAAAATTTAGAAAAACGAAACAATTAAAACAAAAATTGATTAAAAAAAAGCAAATAAAATAATATACAATAAAAAATTGAGACCAAACTATGCCTATTAAAATGTTTATGTGCACCTTCTTACTTAGTTTCGATTATACTTATTAGGTTTTTATGTGTTATTATTTATATTATGAATGAATATTGAAATATTAATTTCTAATTAATGATTTTATCTTTAAAAATACATTATTGTAATTTTTAATTACATTTAATTTTATAAACATAAAGAAACAGTCAAACTTTTTAAAGAAAAATAATAATATCAATAATTAGAATTAAAAACTTTTCATTATAAATGAGTAAACAAAGAAAAATTTGTGTAAGATTTTTTTTATAAAATGATTAAACTGAGTAGCAGAATGAAACTTCATAATTAAACTACTCTTTAATTTTTAAAACAAAATTTCTACAACAATTTTTATTTTTTATAATGATCCATTGCGCTGAAAACTAAATGCAAATTTTGATGAAAAATTTAATAAATATTGCTATAAATCGATCCTAGTTTTAAAATAAAGCCTATTTACAAGTAAGGAGATAAAATAGAATTTACCGTATTTAAAAAATTTATTATAAAACGATATTCAATTTTATATTATTTATAAAATAAAACAACTTTAAATTTGAAATATTATGGATACTTTTCTAAATATATTAAATATTCAGTTTGGTTGGTACAAGTTATTATTATCTAATCAATTTGAATTTGCAGCCTTTTTCATAGTAGATCAGATAGTATACAAATAATTAACGGCCTAAATAAATTACATTAAAATGGGATGATGAAAGGCACATTTAAGGCTACAAGCGTCAAAAATACGCCCTGACGCTAGTTTACACTGATGGAGGGCTGAAAATGTATAAGCGGTTGCAGAGCGTTTGACCCCTTGGAGAGCTTGTCGAGTGTAATGCCTGTTACTCTCATGAATCAAGTCACATTAGACAGAAAGAGAGAATGAAATAAAAATATAAATGACAGGGTAAAGGCCTAAATAAAGAGAAAGAAAGATAGAAAGAAGATAAAGTACAAGGGGAGGCCCGGACACCAATATTCTGTTCGAATCTCGAGTAGATTGGATTTCCGAGCTTTATTCAATTAATCATAAAAAAACTAATCTTCAAAATTGAATGTTTGTATAAACTTTTTTACTTTGCTATAAATATCGATAAAACATTGATCTAATAGCACATGAAAATATTTTAATCATACTTAATTTTATTTTTTCATAATGGTTTTTATTTTATTTAAAATATGTAAAATTATTTAATAGTTATATAAGGCACTTTTGAAAATTAAAACTACAAATATTTTCCTATTGTTATCTTTATAAAACATCTTAGACAAGAACTTACCAGAGAAAAAAATTGCACTTTTTAAAAGACTGTTTAGAATTATACTGCAAGAAAATTGTATTCTTTCATTTTTTAAATATAGAGCTTCGTAAATTTTCCCTTAATATTTTGAATTTACTAAACTAAAATTTCAGATATATTTAAATTTATAAGTATGCATTTTTAAACTGCATAATAAATTTTTAACGTAATTAATTAATTAACTGCATTTTCAAAATCAACGAATAATGTGACTTAAAACTATAATAACAACCTTTTTGTAATTTTAAACATTATTCTAATTATTGAACAGATTTTAAATAAGAAAATTTAGTTTTCAATTCAAGAATTTTTCATTGTATATATATTTAATTTTAAGATGAAAATATGTCTGCTTTATTTATACAAAAATAAAGTAAATAAGTTAGATTTTAATGTGAACATTTAATTGAAGTCAAATGTTATTTTGTATAATTTCAAATACTATTGAAGTAGGGTATAATTTTAATGATGAGCCTTTTTTATTTGAATAACTGAAATATTACTAATTTTAAGAATATTATTATATTATTTTAATTGAATATTTCATAAAATAAAAAAATTAATAAATATACAAACTTATGTGTAAAATAAAATCTCGCTTTTTATATGAATTAAGATATTCTCGAAAATCATAATAACTTCATCAAAGATATCTCTTAAAAAAAATTAATTACTAATCTTATTAGTTGATTAATGTTATTAAGTACTAAATTAATAAACTTGAGAAAAACTTGTAAAATAGAAATGATATTCTTTTTTTTATTTTCGAATATTTGGTTTATTGATTTGCAGTTTGCTTATAATATCTTAATTATATTTATTTTTTAACAAAATATGAAGAAATTCATAACATTTTTTATTTCGTCTTGAATATAAACATTTGAAAAATTTGATCCAAATTTTTTTATTTGTCATCAATCCTAATTTGCTATAATAAAAATAATATTATATTTATTATACCATAAATTTAATTTTTGATAAGTCATAAACAGTCGTGAATTTAATTTATTATTTTTGAATTTGACATAAATTTAAATATAATTAAAACTTATTTTTATGAAATTAAATGCGAACACTGATAAACATTACTAGATATAGTATTATATCATTTTTTTAATGATTCTGAAACATAATATTTGATTAATAAGAAAAATATATTAGTATTTGTTATATATAAAAATATTTATAAATTTAATTTATTAAGTATATTATTTAAATAATTTGAGAAAATTCACAATATTGTAATAAATATTAAGTAATAAGATTTTGTAAAAAAATATTTTTATTGTAGAATAAAAAATTAATAATTCTTTCATTTATAGTTAATCATAAAATTTTTATCATAATTAGAAAAAGTTATATTAAAGTTATTTTAAATTTAAGTTTAAAACAAATTTATTAGTTAAAAAAATATAATAATAATGTATTGTATATTATCCGAATGATATAATAATTAATAGTAAAGAAAATATGTATGTTTTAATTTTAAAACTTAATTTTAAAATTTAATTTTAATAAATCTTTTGACATTCTTCTGCAATGACAACATTTAATTACAAATTATTTAAATAAAAGACAACATGTTAAATGGACTTTTTAGAGAAGCGTTCAATTTTCATTAGAAGATAAGTTACTTAATTTAAATTAATACAATGAAGGAGATTTTATTTAACTTAGTTTTAGATCTCGAAAAGTACTTTTAAGTAAAATTAGAACAACAAAATATTAGTTTTTATTCTTATTTTAAATCTTACCTTAAATTCTATTATAATATTTAATATAAATATTGCAATATTTTTTTAAATGGGTCAGAAAATATAATTTTAATCGTGTACCGATTTTTACTATTTACAACAAAAAACAATATACAAAGTAATTGAATTTAATATTAATAAACAAAGTTTTTCATATAAAGTTTGAAATATACTAATTAAAATTACATTATCTATGATTATGTCAAGGTGCGCTTGCTATGAGTAATTATAATTTTAATAAGAACAGTTTTATATATCAAGTTTTAAAAAATTCCTCACATATTTTGTAGATTTTGTATGACTAAAAACAATATATGAGTAGTTGAATATTGAAATTAACTCAACATCATGAAAAGAACATCGATATCGAATCAGGTGGATTGAATAAATATACTTATGATTCACTTAATAGTTCATGCTTATCGAATAAAATTTTAAGTAGTATAACTTTAAAATTGATGTACCTAAAATGTAAATAAATCAGATATGAATTGAAACTACATGAATAACATCATGTTAATATATCGTAATTTATAATATCAAATCATTATAAATAATTACAAAACAAGAATAAGAGACATTATTTTAAATAATTATGATGTTTAAATAATATGAAAAACATATGAATAATAAAAGCTAAGCAGAAACCAATTTAAAAATTTGTCAAAGAAAAAAATGATTTTTTTATAATAAGTATATTAAGGATATCTAATCGTTTAAATTTCATAAACTAAATGACTTGAATAGTGTAGAATTCATACACTAGATCATATTTTACTTTATAATAGAATCTTTTTTGCAACGTATTCATGCATTTTCAATCTATTTCATAGTCAATAATAATTTTAAATGGAAATATTATATTACTTGTACTTTTTCATAATGAAATATTTATTTTTATAGGAAAAATATATCAACTAATATTAATATATGCAATAAAGTCTGATTAGTCTTTTTGTTAGCCTCTAAGATTAAATTTAAATGTCACAATAAATAAATTTAATTTTTTCATTCTTCAAATTAAATTACTTTTTTAATTTAGATATATTATTCATATCTTAATACAAAAATTACAAAACAACGCTATATAACACTATTTTTAAATTAATTTCATAATTTTTTTTGTAATGAACAATAAATGTTATTTTTAAATAAATTACTTAATACTAATAAATTGTTGAAAAATGTTATACTGTAAAATATCTAAATTATATTTTTTTTAAAAATTTCTTAAAATGATTTTCATGATTTTTTTAAATATATATTGTCATGTATGCCGGTGAGATGCCTCCGATACTCGTCGCAAATACACAGTGGGGAGACTAGATAAGAAAAGTATAAACAGAGCAGGAAAAAGGGTTTCGGGGCTTTCGCAGACACATCCTTAAGATTTTCATGCAGACGAAGCCACAATCATTTTTTACTGGGACAATAAACGTTCTCACTCTCAATTAACGATGTAGTCTTTGTCCCGGTCATATTCCTCGTAACTCTATTGCCCATGATTGCGCACGCGATCAAATATCGAGCACACGTAATAATACTAAAACTAAATGTATTATTTATGGATTATTTGAGGATTCATTGATAATTACAGAGGCACTGATTTATTATGAACTTTAATATCAAAACAAAATAGTTGAAAACTCTATTTACAAGTTTTTTAAACAATTTATTTTTAAAATTATAGTTTTTCAAGACAAGACAAATTTAATTTAAAAATTCTTTTCCTTATCAAGTTATATTCTACAGAAAAATTAAATCTAAAAATTATTTTTAATATCAGTAATTATTAATATTCTTTTTTAACTAAATATATATCATACATATCATATGTAGAAATGAATTTTTTCTTTTTATATTTAATAACAATAAATAGGTAAGATAAAGAAGTTCAAAAATTATGTTTTAAAAGATATAATTAGAAAATGAAAATACAAAATTCTTTTATAATGAACTAACATTCAAATCTTTTGATTTATTCATAAATTTTTAGAATATTCATTTAAAACTAAATTTATTTTCATTCAACGTAAAAAATAATTTGAAATTTATGCAAAATATTAATTAACCATTTTATAGTTTTTTATTTTTTTCTTCAGTGTTACTACTGAATATTTAAATCGTTTTATAAAGTTTATTTTTTATATAATATTATTATAAAGTTACTAAGCTTTATTATTATATTTAATTATATATATATATATATATATATATTGAATTAAAATTTATATAGATTTAGAAAAGTATATATATAGATCTTAACTATTTGTTAGAAAAAAATTCATGCTCAGAGAAATAAAATTTTAAATTAATACTTTAAAAAATTATGGTGATTATAAATTGTGTTTTACTTATTAACATCATAATAAAACATAATTTGGAAAATTTTTCGTTTGTAAAAATGACAGATACTCACTTACATTCGACGCATTACTAAAAAACTTATGGATTCAAAAACATTGAAATTTATTTTATTCATTAATTCTTTATAAAGCCTATAAACTACAGTATATATATATCTATATACATTCGGAATTAATTTAATATTTATGAATCACATTTAAGCAATCTGGAACAAAATTTTTTCTTAAATAGTTATACAGCTTTTTACTAAACATTCTTATCAATTACTTTCTTAATTTTTTTTTTTTCATGTTAATCACAATTTTTAACTAGATAATTTATTAAATTCAAGATCAAAATGCAGTCATTGTAACATAATCTTTGACAACATCTTATTCGAATTATATAATACTTTATATAAAGTAAAATTACTCTTCTCTTGTCATGAATTTACTTTTCAAGTTAAATATATATTCAGAACTATTAAATTTAGTAAAAACATCTTATAAGAAAGGATGAATCTTAGAAAAGGTTAATCTACTAGTGTGATCAAAACCTTATACAATTAGGGCACTATATCGGTGGCCTCCCTCTACCGTTTCTGCAATTGGGCGTGGTCGACTCGCGCAAGCGCCGCGTGATCTGAAAGGATACATGATGCTACAAGGCGGGACTTGGCATGTGACACACTGAAGCCATATAGTGCGAGAGAGAGAGAGAGAGAGTGAGTGTGTGTGTGTGCCGGGGGCTGTGGGGGAGAGTGGAAGGGAGGGAAAAAGAGAGAGCAAGAGCAAGAATGAGAAGAATAGACAAAGTCAGCGTTAGCATGACTGTTGAAACAGCAGCACTGTACATGGTTGTCTCTCAGTACCTACACTCAGCGGGGATCTATCGTAGCGTGGTACTACTTGAGAAAACACTCGAGTACGTGAGCGTATATTGTATACCTTACACAAGTTTCATTTACCCTCGCGGCCAGAGCAAACATTATACATTTTCACCTTGTACATAAAAGCTAAATAAAAATAACTGCACTTAAGTAAAACGCTTAATTCAAGAAAAATTGTACCTATAATGATTACAATTAATACAATATATAGTGTAGATTAAGACATCGTGAAATCTTGCCATTTGTAAACAAATGTCTATTTTTATTGGTAGAATCAAATAAATAGCAGAATAGTAAAACTTGCGTTCACGTAACTTTAGTTAATTATGTTACTAATACCGTCGTCTGTAATGATACAAACTAAAATGCTGTTTCAAATAAATAAGTACTATGAAGAGAAGGTACAGATGCGCATGGCTCAGATCCATAAGACTATTCGTGAAGTCTGTAAAGTGATACAAGACATCTTGAAAGAAGTGGAGACCCAGGAGCCGCGATTCATATCCTCCTTAACCGAATGCAACGGTCGCTTTGAAGGACTCGAAGTGGTTTCACCAGGTGAATTTGAAGTAGTACTTTACCTTAATCAGATGGGTGTTTTTAATTTTGTGGATGATGGCACTTTACCAGGCTGTGCTGTTCTTAAATTAAGCGATGGTCGCAAAAGGTCAATGTCTCTCTGGGTCGAATTTATCACGGCTTCAGGATATTTATCAGCCCGTAAGATTCGTTCTAGATTCCAAACTTTGGTAGCTCAAGCTTGTGACAAGTGTGCCTATAGAGATTCTGTGAAAATGATCGCTGATACTACAGAAGTAAAACTAAGAATTCGAGAACGGTATGTTGTGCAGATTACACCTGCATTTAAGTGCACTGGGGTATGGCCTAGATCAGCTGCACATTGGCCGATACCACATATACCCTGGCCATATCCAAATCTTATAGCTGAAGTAAAAACAGAGGGCTTCGACTTGCTATCAAAAGAAAGTGTAGTTATGCAAGGGAAACAATCAGCTATGGAAGGAGACGCCTGGATATTGTCGTTCACTGAGGCAGAAACAAGGCTACTACAGGGTGGTTGTCGAAGACGTTGCCTCAGTATTTTGAAAACATTAAGGGATCGACATATTGATCTTCCAGGCAATCCAGTTACCAGCTATCATATGAAAACATTACTGTTGTACGAATGTGAGAAGCATCCACTTGAGACGGAATGGGATGATACGAGTTTAGGTGATCGTATTAATGGAATATTTTTACAGCTTATTTCGTGCTTACAGTGCCGGAGGTGCCCGCATTATTTTCTACCAAATTTAGATTTATTTAAAGGAAAATCACCCAGCGGATTAGAAAATGCGGCTAAACAAGTATGGAGATTAACGAGAGAGTTATTAATGAATATTCGCGCTCTTGAAAAACTTTAACATTGTTTTGGATTTGTCTACTATTTTAAGTTAAAGGTGAATATTTATTATAATAATAGACTAATTTTTGTTATACATTATTTTTATCAAACATACAAATGTATAGAGATCGGAATTTATTAAATACACAAAAATTATTATTAAGTACAAAATTAAGACACTTAAAAGTTTGATAAAACTAAAATACGATGGAAAATAGACGTCTTTATTTTAATTTAGTTCGGAAGCATTATTTCTAATTATGAAATGTTGGTTCGTAAATGATTACTAGTTGAAATATTTATAATTGAATGTATGTATAAAAATTATCATTGTTGGTAATAAAATAATAAAAGTTGCGCACAATAAGCTTAGAAATTATTATATATAATAAACGAATCAATAACAAATCAATGAAATTTTGACGCATTTCCATATTTATAGTTATAGTTTCCATATTCATAGTTTATAATATCCTAAGTAATTTAGAAAAAATTACACAATTAAATAAAACTATAAAAATAATTTTATGGACTGTATATTTTTATGCAAAATGAAAAAATGAATATCTTTAAAAAAGTTTAATTTTATAATTTCTAATGTTTCTTTTCAAGGCTAACTAATATCTAATACTTATTATTTTGATATTAAGTTACCAAACTTAATTTATACCAATTTATTGATATTTTTAACTTATATTAAATATCTTTTAATAATGAAATTAATTTAAGTTAACTTTCATATAAAAATATAGATTTTCATTTAATATAACCAACCATTTTTGGATGTATATAATCCTATTCATATTTTTCTTGAAATAATATATTTAATTTTCATATATTAATATTTATTAAGTAGTAAGTGAAATATACATAAAAAGTAAATATGTTTTGATATTAAAATCAAATAATTTCAATATTCTAAATCTTCCTTTTAAATATTTATTATTACAAAATTTTACTATTACGAGAAAGTTAAAAGACATCTTCTATTTATATGTTAAAAGTAATGTCTTATTTATTTAACATACGTTATAATAAATTTAATTTAAATTTTTCTTTTAACTTTAATATTTATTTTAGCATCCCTACAGTTATTATAAATTAGTATTATAAATTGTTTTCAACTAAATTTTCAAGCAGGCAAGACCTTCAACTTTTTCATTTAATTGAAATAAAGTTAACACGTAAAAAAATTAAGTAATCAGCAAAGTATGCAAAATTAGAAATTGTTTAATGCAATCAAGTAGTTACGTCTATCTTTAACTATTTGGTAAATCTGTAAAATGAGTTTAAGTATGTAAATAAAAGATAAAATCAAGGCTCTGTTGTCACTACAAATTGTATCTATATGTATCATATAAGTTATATCACCTCTGTTGTTCACAGTCTGCTAATAAACGTAATATTACGTTTTTACAATAAAACGTCTTTACACAATTCTATAGAATAATTATTTTTAGCTAGATAGGTAAATCATAAATATTCTGAATAAATAATAATATTTTATATAACTTTTTAATATTTAACGTAGTTATTATATATTTTATCATTTAATTATTGAAAGTTTACTATATAAATATTGAAAGTAAACTTAAACTATGAATTAAGTATAAAAAGTAGGACTAAAATGTATTAATATTTTATTTAGAGGATTTTATACTTTTTCCTCTTATTCTAAAATTTTCAATTAGTATTAGAAGAAATTTAATCTTTTTCTTTGTCATATTAAAATATACAATTGTGTTACAAAAACTTACAATTAAAGTTGTATGCAATATGATTATAATTCTATATACAAGTATAAAAATAAATAAAAAATGTATAATTTCATAGAATATAAAATATTATTAGATTTTAATTTAAATATTTTAAACTTTATTATTATTATATTTATAAATCCGAAACGCGTTTAATTGATACAGATTTTGTTTATCAGAACCCTAAAATTTATTAAATTTAATATTTGGATCAATGTATTACATAAATTATAACATTTTATAATTATATATTTGATAGAATCAAATGCTAACGCTATCAAATTAAAAAAATGAAATTATTAAGTTATATATCATATATGTATAGGTGTTTGCTTCCTTCGTTCTTAAAGCTTATTCTTTATAGAATCAGCTTAGATACATATTATTTAAGAAACATCACGTATAAGCATGTTTAAGTATATATTTGAAAATTTATATATCAAATAAATAATAATCTGAAAATACAAAAAACGAAAGATTAGTACTGAATTATTCACATTCAAGAAAGGATCGATGTGAGAGTTATATCTTACATACAGCTGCTTTCTTTCTCTCTCTCTCTCTCTCTTATTCTGTACTGTCATATGAAATACAATGAGTGTCCTCCCTTTCTAATTTCATGAGTCTCTACGTTGCGAACGAGTGACACAGGAGCGGGGTAGAAAGGTATTTCACTGGATCGATGTGAAGATGCGAAGGGTGCGGCTTGGTCAAGACTCCCCCCTCCTGAGCTGTATGATTGGTCGACAAATCGAGTAAAACGCGCTGCATGGCTCAGAAATTCAGTGGAGGCGGGACCAACATAACATCACCTGCGACTAAAGCTACAGCGCAATAGTGGTGTTGTTAGCGCAGTTTGCGTTCCACACTAGACTCGAAAGAACAAGCAGGAGTGAATCGTGTTTCCATTCAATTCGTTCTTTCAGATTACTGCGTCTTACCGCAAGAAGAGAAAAATTTGACACGAATAAAACAAACACTTTCAATAGTAATTGTGCTAATTATTCATTACAAGAGTTATGAAGAGAAATATAATTAATTTTGTGAAATAAAAAAACTCTACTTTTAATCTTTTTAAAAATTTTAAATTTTTCTATGATACAAAATGTAATTGAACAAAAAAGTGATATAACGCATGAAGTAAGCATGAGGTGAAAATTTTCCGGATAAAAACATTAAAAATAAGTTTAATAAACTAAACACTGACATGTTAGTCCCGGCTGAAATGCTAACTGCTCAGTCAAAAATGGTTTATCAGTTGAATAAGTATTTCGGTGAGCGCGTCATATCTCGTAAAAGTCAAGTTGCTAAAACCATCCAGGAAGTTTGTCGCGTAGTCCAAGACGTCTTGAAAGAGGTTGAAGTTCAAGAACCCCGTTTCATTCCTTCACTCACAGACTATAATGGCAGGTTTGACGGTCTCGATGTGATCTCACCTACAGAATTTGAAATCGTTATCTATCTAAATCAGATGGGTGTATTGAACTTCGTGGATGATGGCACCCTGCCTGGTTGTGCTGTTCTCAAGCTGAGCGACGGTCGCAAAAGGTCGATGTCTCTTTGGGTTGAATTCATTACAGCTTCAGGATATCTATCGGCTCGTAAAATTCGCTCAAGATTTCAAACGCTAGTAGCTCAGGCCTGCGACAAGTGTGCCTATAGAGATTCTGTGAAAATGATTGCTGATACGACTGAAGTGAAACTAAGAATCCGTGAAAGATACGTGGTGCAGCTCACACCAGCCTTTAAATGTCAAGGGTTATGGCCAAGATCGGCAGCACACTGGCCAATTCCTCATATACCTTGGCCTCATCCAAACCTTGTAGCTGAAGTGAAAACAGAGGGATTTGATATGTTGTCGAAAGAGTGCATTGGATTGCAGGGTAAACAATCTGCTATGGAGGGTGATGCTTGGGCACTGTCATTTTGGGATGCTGAAAATAGATTATTACAAGGAGCTAGCAGAAGACGATGCCTTAGTATATTAAAAACTCTTAGGGATCGACATCTTGATCTGCCTGGGAATCCAGTTACCAGTTATCATATGAAAACTCTACTTTTGTACGAATGCGAAAAACATCCACACGAGGCTGAATGGGACGATATTTGTTTAGCAGATCGTATCAATGGTATCTTTTTACAGCTCATCTCGTGCTTGCAGTGCAGAAGGTGTCCACATTATTTTTTACCTAATTTAGATTTATTCAAAGGAAAATCTCCAAGTGGCTTAGAAAATGCCGCAAAACAGGTCTGGAGATTGACACGAGAAATGTTAACTAATAGTGCTGCACTTGAGAAATTGTAGTTTTTGTCACGAGAAATTTATTTGTTATAGAATTTTGATTCTGTGATGCTCTGTGCGCGTCTTTAAGAGGCGTGCGTGAAGATATATATATATATATGCGTTTTATCATAGCATAGTGCCATAAACATTAGAGTTTCAGTGTCCTATTAAATATAAATTAAGTGAACTATTTGTTGTTGTGTGGATATTTTTCTTTATTGTACCAGAAGTTTTTTACCTTAAATTGAATACAGGCATTTTGAATCCAATTTGAGATGACGAAGGCATAAAATAAAACATTTTATTAGTGTAAACAAGAAGTGTAAAAGAGAGCACGTATTTAAAAAAAAGGTTTAGTTGAGTATTAGAAATAGCCCAAAAGAATACGAGTGAAAATAAAAATGTATTTAGTAAATAAACTTTTTAATATCTACTATTCGTGTTTTAAAAAATAATATAGCGATAAATACGCTTGGTAAAATCTACTGAAGCGACGGTGAACGATAAAACCAAAAATTTTATCAGATTTTGGAATATATTTATTATTGCTATGTGATACCACTGCTAAATTATTTTTTGTATTTTCAGTAAATAAATATTGATTAATAAATTCAATATTATTTAAAGTTCCAATTGTTGTGTAAAAAAATACAATTTTGCGTAATATTATATTAAAAACATTATTATAAGCTCTACGGAAAAATCTCAATGATCTTTGTATTTTGTTTTGAAATATACAATAAAAATATTATTTATTGAATTGTAATGAATTTTGAAAAATATATAGTAACATTTATATAAATTATATTGTTTTGAATTTCTAAAATCCCATAACTTAACTTTGAATTTAATATACTCTCAGTGTTTATATGTTTCGTTTGTATGAGGAAGTAGAATGCTTCTCTATATTAAAAAAAAATTATATTTTTTTTTTCATGTAGTCAATCAATAAATATGTATTCATAAGTCTTTATACATCAATTAGTATATACTTTACGATAAATTAATTAGAATTTATATAAAAATTTACTTTTTTAGTGGCGTAACACAAAGTGATATGACCCATAATTTAAAAGAAAAAATTGCAGTTAAATAAATCAAAACATGTATATTTAATACCTAACAATGCTTTTAGTAAACTATATCTAAATAACTGTTTATTTATCATAATAATGGCATTTATGAATTTTTTTCCTAACATAACATTATAACAAAATTAATAGCACAAGGTAAACATTTAAGTTAAATTTTTTAAATGTATGATATACTTTGATTTTTTAAATTCATATATATTTTACACAAGTTAAATGTATATTTTTTATTAATCCACATACATTTAATTTGAAAAATTTATTACTTATTTGATTTATAAATAAGTAATAAATAATAAATAAATAGTAAAAGATTAAATGAATAATAAATGTGTAAAGTTTGAAATTATACATTCTAAAAATTTAATAGTTAGAATATTAACATGCATTTATTCAACACATTACTAATTTATTATAATTACTAATAATAAAGTTAATTTAATGAAGAAATAGTTTCTTTCAAATTTTAAGGAAAAATAAATATTGTAAAGCATTTATTATCATTCTAGGTTATTCTTTACTGTGATTATATTTATTTAGATGTTATTTTTTAATGTTGTTTTTTAATATGATTATATTTATTTAGAGATTTAATTATGTTTTACAATTAAATAATGTTCTGAATATTAAGTACAAATAGTATTATTTTCTTTTTTTAAATGGTTTCCCTATCTCTTATAACGGGATCAAATTAATTTAAATATATATTATATTATATTCGAATAAATCTGTTAAAGTGTTGGTTTTCTTTGACAATATATTATTTCATTTTACTTAAATATAAACTTCAATAATTAGATGTTTAATGTTATATAAATGAATAAGTAATTTTTAAATGAATTTAAAATCTATATTAATTATAATAAATCAAAAAAATATTTATAATTTTGTGGATTTAAAAACACCTACGAATATCATAATTACACTATCTCGCAAGCTTTAATTAATAAAATTTTAGGAATATCAAAAGTAAAAAATACAAATATTATCATAGAATATATTTTATTTGATATATAATATATTATTTTTAACTGTAAATACTTAAGAATTATGCAAATTTACAATTTTTATTATATTACTACATTTTACTCGAGAAAAAATCGATATTATGCAACTTGAAAGAGTGTTATAAATTAAATCGAGGCTATGTATATCTACAAATATTTTAAAAATTAAATTTTAATAAAGCTTATTGGAGCTGTTTCCTACATTGTATATTTTACCTATTATAAATGCATTTCATAATATATTTTTAAATAATTAAAAATTTTTGTTATGTATACTTTATTTGATTTACATCTTAGGTTTGTCAGTTATCTTATTTTAGAATATTTAAGATTTTTGAATATTTAGTAAATTTTAGATGGCTTTTATAATTAAAAATTTTCGTACATAATTTCGAATTTTTTTTAATTTAAATAGTTTATTATTAAATGCTCGTAGTTCACATTTGGTAGGCGTAGTTACAAAAAGATATTTTCTAAAATATTTAATAAGAAGTAGATATAACCTTAATAGAAATATTAACAGTTAATATCTTATTTATTAATAAGATATGTAGCATTAAGTAACAGTAAAAATAGAATTGCGAAGTTAAGCAAATATAATAAATTATGTTTTTAAATAAATATTTTTTACTTAAATTATTTTGAATTTATTAATTTAAATATTATAATGAAAATACCAGAAGAAATTAAATATTTTGATATATCTAATTATCGAATTAGTTAACATTTAATTAAATGTTAACTTTTATTAAATATTTTAAATGTAATATCTAACATAAGCGAATCCTACTTGAATTTTGTATAATTAGTCAAAATACACGTACAAAAAAAAGTTCACCTACAAGTAAGAAAACTCGTAGTAAGTAAAAATTTTTATATTCATTCGTTAATTCCAAGAAATAACAGTATCATTAATGCAGATTCTACATAATATATTGTTAAATGTATAGATAACTATTTCATTAAATTTTTCCAACTACAAAAAATGTATAAAAATATAACAATTTGATTTCGTAGATAAAGTATATATTTAATTATTATTATATTTTATATTAATTTTTCGGTATTTTTTATGATTCAGTTTTTTTAAAAAACATATTTAAATAATAATTTCTCAATGTGTAATTTTTCTAGATATATTTCTTTATATTAAATTGAAAATACACTAATAATAGAAGCATATTTTCAACCTCTAATATATAATTTATAGATAGATTAACAATTTTTAATAACTTGATTTATAAAGTATCTAAATTTTAAAGAGAATGAAGTAAATATTTTAATAAAAAATATTTAATGTCAATTATTTAATTTAATCATTTCTAAAATGAGAAAAATAAAAGTCGTAAAAAAAAGAAAAAAGAAAGTAAAAATGAGAAGAGCAAGACAGCGAGAGAAAGAAAGAGAGAAAAATTGAATAAATATAATGAAAATACATGTTGTGTAGACAGTAAAGCAAACTATTAAAATAAAATTAAAGAAAGAAACTGAATATTGAAACAGAAATTTGAAAAATCGTATGAAAAAAGCGTAAAGAATTGAAAGAGTATTAGCTGTACTCAAACAACTTGATAAATAATTTATTAATTTATAAAATAAGAAATGTTATGGCAGCACTTAAGTTGCAAAATGTTTTTATGTTAATTCTTAATAAATAAATCGATTTTTAAAAAGTATTACAATTTTCATATTCAATAATGTATTGAAAGTAATCTATTTTAAAAATAAAAAAAGTACTTCAAATGAAGATGATTTAATAATATAAACATGTGAAAAATAATAAATTTAATTTAATTAACTAGTTTTAGAAGGTAAATATGATTTGCTAATATAATTTGTTTTTTTTATATTTTTGTATACTACAATAAATCATTAAATATTAAACTTAAAGTTTAAATTAAATGATAATTTACTTATCTTTTCAGATGTTCAGAAAATAAAGATCAATAAAAACATTTATTTATTAATAATAAGATAAATGTTCCAATAAAATTTCAAAATTTTAACCAAACTAATAACATTTTTTTACAAATAATCATTCAATTGCAAAGATACTTTGCAAAAAATTAAGAAGAGTAGATATTTAGTTTTATATTTATGACAAGTTTTATAAGATTGTTTGGAAAATTTTACAATATATTAAATTGTACTATACAACACTTATAGAAAACATATAAAGACCTAATTATGATACAAGTAGATTATTAGGCTGACGTTTCTAGTTTAATAAATACATACTTTAAATATTTAAATGAATATTTCTATATAATTTAGAAGAAATAAGAAAATTAAATGATCGTAAAATACTAATCTAAATAATACAAATAAATATAAAATCGTTGAGCTGAAATAATCTGAGAAACAAATGCAATTCAAGTCGAAAGGGCAACTTTTTTTTGAATGATAGACATACATACCCCTATAATAAAATAGCAATTCATTTGAGATTTGTTCATGAAATGGCACATAAATGCTAATAAAACTCGCTCGAATAAAGCCGCGATGTTTATGGTTTTAGATAGAGTGACTATAAACAAAAACAGAATTGTGCATTCGTTATTAAAACTAATATGTTCTTGAGAAATTTACGTAAGAAATAACAAAATAATATCAAGAATCAGAAGAATAAAATTAAATAACAAGTAGGATGGAAATAAGATAAACGCTTTTACAGCGGAAAAGTAAATGAAAAATTAGAATAATAAAGTTCTAAAAAAACAAAAAACTTAATTTCTTAAAATGTATAGTAAGTAGTTGCTATAAACAATCAATTTTATTAAACTATTCTACAATTAAAGAAAAATTTAAACTATTGATTACATAATTTGTACTATTCAAAAATATGTCGAAACATATTTATATCTAATAAATATTAAAATAATAAAAAGGTTAATATTATTGTCCCGAATTTTAGTTGTTTAAAATTAATAAAATTATATTATAAGTATTAGAAATTATTAGTTTTCTAATATCACTAAAATGTTTACACGTAGGATTAATTTATATAGCTTTATAAAACAAAATATTTTATATTTTATAATTTAAATAATAAATAATTATTATTATTTATATTTATTATTATAATAATAAATTATAATTTAAATAAGTACAGACTTGTATAGTAAAAGTAGGAAAGTAAAAATGAGCGTGTCGCAGCAGAAAGCCGTCAACAAATGCTGATATAGCGAGTACATTTATTTGCTGACAAAAGAAGGCGATTGTCGAAATAAAATAAAAGATAGTATGCAAAGCGATGATCACTGTCTGGATACTTATAAGATAAAAATTATGTTATAAAATAATAATACCGCATTATGATTAACCTTAGAACGAACACAAATGAAAGAATATTAAAAACTTTTATCAATAATGCTTATATAATTTTACGTTCATCGTCTTTTAATTTGGTATGATTCGCTATTTTTTAAAAATATTAAATTTAATTCGAACTCTTCAAAAAAAACATTTCTAAATAAAATTGTTACCTAAATTCAGATAAACATAAATTTTATACATAACATCGATAATTAATAAGTCTTATATCGTAAATGCATGATTTTTACGAATGAATATATTTTGTAAATAAATTAATCTCTTTAATACATAAAATAAATATTTTTTATACTCATTGATTTACATTAGTTTTATTTGTATAAACTCAAAAAATGTTTATTTTTAAATATTTTTTGTTCCAAATAGAAAATACTTTAGTTATTTTCTTTAAATTCTTTTAGTTTTTAAACTTATCATACTCAAATCTTATAAATTCTTAAATTTCAAGATATTAAATTATAAGGATGTTTAAGGTAATTTATCAAATATTTTCAAGATTTTTAATAAAATAGCTATATATTACTATTCTACAAATAATACTTATTGTTTCAAGAGTAGGAATATGATCAATTTAAATATATTAAATCTATATATACTGGTAATGAATGTTTCTATGGACAAAATATACAATAATGGTGGACATCGAATTGAAATTAATAAAATATTCTTTCAGTTCATAAATAGCTATATATTTGATAGTTATTAATAAACTGCAATTTTAAAAACTTGAGTTCCATACGTGTATTTAATGCTGATCGGTCATCTAAGTATTAAGTAAGCACTGTAACTCATTTATAATTTTATACAAATTTTTTCGATGTTTTGAATTGATGAACAAAATATAATTAACAATATTAATAAGTACTGATTTGATGCAAAAATTCGTCTATTTTTTGATACTAAATATCATTGCATCTCAAAATTAAAGTATAATCTACTTCACAAGTGTAAAGTTTTTCTACTATTGATAAAATGGATTTTAGCGAGTGCTTATAAAAGGTAAAAATGTCGGCCAAATCCAAGAAGATATGTGCGGTATATCGCGACAGTAACATTAAAGAAAAAAACAAATCAAATAACTCAATTTTTTCTCAAATGCTTACTGAAATTCCTTTTTTAAAAAATATTAAAATTTTACCCGTGTAAAGTATCCACTTCAATTTAACATTGCAATAATATCTAGTACCACGAGTTTGCATTAATCCAATAATAGTATATTTGTAATTGAAAATAGAAATTTTTCTTTAAATTATATTATTTATTAATTTTCGTAATATTTGACTATATCTAAAATGATTCATTCATTTTTTTTACATTCTACAACTCTTAAAATATAAATACGTAAGAATATTTTATGAATCAAATCATATACATGATGTATATACATGAATATTCATCATAAAAAGATACTTTATATTCTTTGTATTAATATTTATAATAAATAAATATCCTTATTTATTATACAGTTTAGTATACAGTTATATACTATTTTGAATTTTTATAAGAACATGATAATTGCTTATATATTTCTAATTCAAATATTAATGAAAAACAACTCTGAAAGGTAAAGTATGATTTTATTATAAAGATTATTTTCTAAAAATTTATAAAGTGTTTATTGTAATAATTTTATTTTTTCATTAAGGCGTTGGATTATCAATATGTTATAAGTATTTAAAACTACTACAAGAACGAAATGAATTTATTATTTAATGGTTTGTTTAATTTACCATATTTTGCTTTTATTTATAACCTTAAATAGATTTTTATTTTTTATTTAGAAAAATGGTTTTTTAACGACAAAAATATTTCTAACATTATAGAAAATAGATAATACTGTTTACTGCATTTATAATTACTAAATAACCGAAAAGAATTTAGTTTTTTTAAATTGTATAATTTATCAGAAAATAAATAGGTGTATATGAATTTCAACATTGTGATATAGTGTTTATTTTTGTTAAACAATAGTTAAGACAGATATTAGTTAGAAAAGCAAAAGTTTTTATTGTTTTCATAATCTTCTTTACATCTCAAGCTTAACTGAAATAATTTGTATATGCCTTTATAAGTCTTGTGTGTGTTTAAATTTTATTAATCTATTTGGTCTCGCATCCAAGTTTTAGTTTCACAGAAGAAGTAAGGGAGAGAGAAAGATGGAGACATTCTCAAACTTTTGCAGCCAAATACGCTCTTGTACATCTCGAGTCTCTGGTAATGCGATGCGAGTATCTGAACGCATGCATGCGGATCTTGTTTCCTTTTTTTACTTCGTTTCCTCTCTACTCTGTTGAGTTATTCTTTTTCCACTCTTCTGTTCTTTTGCAATGCAAAAACAAAGAGAGAGAAAAAGAGAGAAATCAGTTTATACGCATGAGGCAGCTTTTAATTAACGTTGCAACTAACAGTGAGCCTGTACTCAATGTTGGGAGCGTAGCAACAGTATATACTACATAAATATAAAAACAAGTAGTAGGCATTGAATGAGATCATCAAGATAAAACCTTTACGTATTTACATATACGTATCTGAGTGATCATTTTTAACTTTATGGCATATAATATCTGATTCATTTGAGAAAGAGAGTGAGACTGTAAATAAATAAAGTATTTGCAGACGAAGTATTGTATTAAAATTTAAATATAATTAGACTATAAAGCGATTGTTGATTATTTTCAATTTTATAGATTTTACAGATAAAGAAAAACTAAAAAAAATACATTGTAAGTTATATCAAATTTTATTTGTTAAATTAATAGATAAACGTCTTTCCTGAAAGACTTTTAAGGAGTCCTGCTTAAGAGATCGATCTTTGTTAAATAATATATAAATAATTTAAAATTATGATTTATTTAAATAAACAACAAATATTGAAGTTTCTAACAGTCGTACAACATAAACTAAATTCCTAAGTTTAGAAAAGAAAAATCAAATATAAAAATGTATAAATTTAATTATTTATTCATTTGAATATATGTATACTATATTTATTGTTTTCTTGTAGTACTTATAAAAATATTAGGTTTATATGTTTGTATGTGCACGTGGGTATTTCTCTTAAATTTGCACATTTAATAATAATCAATAATAAATTTGTAATTCAATATAATTTCATATATTATGAAATATACTTGCAAAAGACCGACAAGTCATTAAAACTTGACTCGTGTGAAGAAAAGGTCCAATGAAAAGCACTAATTATAATATGCTATTTTATTAAATAAAGCTAATTTTATTATAATATGCTATTTTATTAAATAAAGCTAATTTTTATTATAATATGCTATTTTATTAAATAAAGCTAATTTTTATTATAATATGCTATTTTATTAAATAAAGCTAATTTTTATTATAATATGCTATTTTATTAAATAAAGCTAATTTTTATTATAATATGCTATTTTATTAAATAAAGCTAATTTTTATTATAATATGCTATTTTATTAAATAAAGCTAATTTTTATTATAATATGCTATTTTATTAAATAAAGCTAATTTTTATTATAATATGCTATTTTATTAAATAAAGCTAATTTTTATTATAATATGCTATTTTATTAAATAAAGCTAATTTTTATTATAATATGCTATTTTATTAAATAAAGCTAATTTTGAACTGCTTCAATAATGTTATAAGAAGCCTTTCCTTCTAATACATTAAACATAACTTGACAAAATTTAATTCCAAATGTCAAGTAGTAAGCCCTAATTTCTACATTAAATGCTCAGAAAGATCAAAATTAGTATTGTTCTTGTACTTAGTCAATAAATTATCCTTTTGAAAATAAATTATTGTGAGTTTCAGTATACTATATTTTATTAATTTAAAAATTCACTTTAAATATACCAACGCCGTGAAATCATCGCGTCTAAGATGTTCAGGGCTTTTAATAATGCACGTTCTGTTCAGAAATAAGTGTTTTGCTTTAATATTTTTCCAGTAACTTTCTTATTTATTAAGTATTTACGAAAACTTTGGTAATGTTATAGTTGAATTTAATTCTATTTCTATAAAAATTTTGTAATAAGAATTATATTTTTGAAATCAATATTGAAAAATATATAGAAATTTTTCTAAAGTAGACATATATCTTCAACTAACAAGAATATTTTCATTATTACGCGAAATATAGTCATTTCAATTTCAAGGCTGTATAGTTCATTATTATTTGTATTAGAAAAAAATACTTTAATTCCAAAATTTATAAAATTTAATTACTTTTTATTATTACATTTGTGATAGATGATTAAAAGAAAACACACATTTAATCCAAAATTTGTTAATTCTTTTGATATTTTTTATAATATATCTAAAAAATAATCATAAATATTTTAATTGAATACTTTATAACTAAGAAAGCAAAAATATTTCTATTAATTAACTATCCAAATATTTATTTAGGTGATTATAATATTATCTTGATTTTTCATTTAAAGAAAATAATCCAAACTATTTGGAAGTAACTTGAAAGATTATTTTTTAAAAAATGTCGTTATATATTTCTTAAATTATATATACTTTTCTTACTTTTATAAAATATACTTTTCATTATTAATTTTTTATATTTTATTATATTATATTATTTCAGGCAATTATTTTTTTGATTATAGTATTTAAAAATATAAGTGTTCAAAAATATGCCCACATACCTGAATTGATCAAATTTAATGAGAAATTTGTTATGTTGCATAATTGTTGCATACACTATATCTTATCAATAATGTTATTTTTCTTATGCTAGTAATTGTAGAAATAAAACATATATTCATTATTAGTTAGTTTTAATACAAAATTCATGCTTGTAGAGTAAATAATCAAAAGAGAATTCAATGTGTTCGATGATTTTAAATGTGCTGGAATATCGAATCCATGAATTTACGCGAAATTTTACAGTAACTATGAAATTAAATAAAGTTAAGCACTCAAAATATTAAATAAAGCCTTTAAAAACAATATTGTAGTATAAAATTAAGATACATTATGTTTATATAATGTTATAATACGTCTTCAAGAAAGCAGAAAAAATTTCAAATGTAGCCCGGGTAACGAGCATTTTTAGATATCAACTAATCCTAAAGTTGATAAATATTACTGTTTGAATTCGAAAGCGATTTTTACTAATATTTGTATCATAAAACGAGTACCAGCCAATATTTTATTGAAAATGTTGATTATTTAATAAATACAGGCATCGTGTAACCATCAATCCTTACTAAATATTACGCCGACTTGATACTGCAATTACCCTATTTTTGGGACGTCACACCTTACAATTTTTCATATTTTCAATACACAAAAAGATACTTCAAAAATAATATTCTTTAACAATAGATGACATAAAGCCAAAATTTTAATTTGAAATCAAAACAATATATAAAAGCACTAGTACTTTCCAAACGAAAAGTAGCATTTAAATTTAAACAATTTAAAACTGAATATATACTTTTCGAGAAAAATAAAGCTTCTAGTTATTTTTTATTATATCACGTACATTGAAATATTTTATTTTATACTATTAATTACTTTTCCTTTTAAACATACAAATTTCTTTTCACACATAATTTTTCAATTTTTATTTCTTCATTGTTTTATTTTTTAGTTTTACAATAATATTTATGCCATACATTAGGTATAACAGGTATTTTTTAAAATGAAATTATTTAGTACATGACTTTCACAGAATAATATAATATAATAATGCATTAAAATAATATCTGGATCCAAGCCTAGATTGTTACTTTCTAAGAGTAAAATACGAAATATGACTCAAACAACCTCATAAAAAATTTATCAAATTCGTTTTATAATCGCATCAATTATCTTAATATGTATACTTTAAAATAATTCTTACTTTACAAAAATAAGTACCTTATATGCAATTAACATTAATAATTAGATCTTTTACGTAATTTCGTATTAAATATTTCGAAAAATATATTATTATCATATGTTAAGTATATTAATTTATTACTATTCAGAATATATAACCTAAAATAAAAAGAAATAAAAAAGAAATTATAAAAATTTTAAATAAGGCATACGCCGTATAATATTATTAAAAGCATTAATTTTAAGAGAAAATTAAATTCTGAAGACTTTTGTTTAGATCGATTCAAAAGCCATGATGATGTACAAATACGAAAATACAGCGACGCTTGTTAAATACCAAAATTGGGGATAATATTCACGCTGCTATAACGGAAAATCATTAAATAAAATAAAAACACATACACATATAATAGATAAACTATAATTGAGAAGAGCATTGGAATACACGATGATCACATCTAAATTCGAGTTTCCTCCCCCAATGAGATTGTTAGGTTTGGTGGGACAAAAGAGGAAAGCTTTTATAAAAAACGAATCTATTTAAACAAAATTAAATCTGAAGGTTTAGTATATTTATTCTTCATGATTAGATATGTATTAGGATGAAAAATTATTTTATATTTTATTCTTATAATATTATATACAATATTAATATTTCACTAAGAATAAACGATTTATTTCGTAGTTTCTTTTTAAAGCTTAAATTAGCTTAAGATTTAATTTAAAAAATTTAATTAGAACATTTATTATGATACTATCTCATAATTACTCATAGCCATGTTGATTAAATAAAATATTACAATTTTACTTTTAAAATATACGTGAGATTGTTGATGTATTTTATGCAATAAATAGGTATAAAAAGTCTTTTCTAATTTATGGTTATATTTTATTGTAGTAAATTGATGAAATATTCTTTATTTTCTATATATTTTAGAAATATCTTAATATATGTTTTAGAATGCTAGTAAAGCTGCAAGTCAGGTTACACAATTAAGCTATTTTATTTTCTGTGTATTCGATTGTGATAAAATAAATATCGTAGTTAAATTAAATATGTTATTTTTTAATAATTATATAATATGTAATATAATACATATCATAAAAAACATTATCATTGAATCTGGCGAGTTAAACATATTTACCTCTATGTCATAACTTTTACGTTAAAAAATACTAAGGTTTGGCCTTGTAAATTTTTACGTTTTGTTCACAAATTGGCACTTTAAAAAATTATAGTGTCGCTGCTACTATTGAGATTGTGATAAATGGTAGTGACGAATGTGTCAAGTGAACGGTAAGTTTTATTCTTTTCTGGAAGATATGATTAGATAACAAAAATGTATCTTTTTCAGAATTTTCTTCACGCCGTAATATACAAGATCTATTTTATGTATTATAGTTTCTTAGCTCTAACTTCTAGTCACCTCAAGAATGATACTTCGCACTTGTAAGAATGAAAAATCTTGTGTGTCGCCCGGTTGACGATTGGGCCTAGAATGATTTTTTATATTTTTTTAAAAATAAATTTTCTGTAACATCGATTAAAAAATAATTATAATATCGGTAAGAAATGCAGTAATTATTGTCAGAGTTGAAAGCAACTAAAATATAAATTTGAAATTTTATAAAGGATGTTAGGTTAGTACAGGTGAATTTAGAAGTTTAAACTCCAATTTAACTGAAATAATAAAGCTAATCTGCTAGATTGTAATGCATTAAATATTATTGACGTTACATGATATAAGTAATTACGCATGTGATGTTTTCTAGATAGGTGTGCGATAAGGTATCCCAAAAAATTAGATTTTGAAAGTTTTACGTATTTTTTAAGATTCTGAAATGAATTTCCTAATCACTTTGAATACATTAAAAATAATTTCTAATTGCTTGTTTGTACTACTCAACTTGTCAAAATATAAAGTATTAATTATTTTTTAAATAAATGATTAGATTTACAATTAAATATTATTTTAGTATTTTTTACAACTTTGTTTAGCTACTGTACAACGTTTCCTATAATGAAGTAGGATTTATCATGATTGTTGATCATATTATAATAAATTATTGTATATTGAATTTTGTTACAAGAATGCATTCGAAACTTAAAATTATTGCAACTACAAAATATTTGTATAATTTTGTTTAATCATATTAAGGTCATTATATTTAAAGATGTTACAAAAGGCACAATAGATTTTTCATTATAAAAAAGAATATTTCTTTTTCAAAAAGTCTTATAAATAAAAAAATCTATATAATGTTTTCTTTTTATTATAAAATATGAACCAACATAAATAAGCAATACGGATTATAGCTTAATGTTAAAAATGCATTGTAAGAACCCACGTACGATTAATTAGATAAAATTGCGGAAGCTTTGTATAAGTTTTCAACACAGTGTAGGATCACGTCATTTTTTTTCGTGACTGAACGGTGAGAGTTCTCATTCTTGAAAAGTTTTCAGATCGCCCGGCAAAGGACCTTCTTCTAATTATTAAAATTCTTCTTTTTATCCGCCCTCTCCTTAAAAAGTATTATATTATTTTTTATTTTATTAATTTATATAAGTTATTTAACATTGCCACTGAGAGTATTATACTGAATTATGCAGTAAGCTGATATGTGTGCTAGAAAATTATCTCGTGCTTCAAGTTGTAAACAAACATTGAAGAATGTACTTTTCAATGACTCATTTTACATAGACTAATCAATATTATTAATTGGAATATTATTGATATTCTTAGATAACAATAATTGAGTATGTTTATCGTAATAAACGGATGTTAGCATACATATCTTACAGTGTAGCATATTGATTAAGAGCAATTTTAATGTTTAGATTTCTATAGAGAATACTGTCAGTTAAGAAATAGTTTTAAATTACTAATACTGCGGTGATCAAAGACATTAGCACTAAGTCTGCTTTAACTTTTTCTTCACTTACTTGATTCATGACTGCTTAATAAAGAATGAAACAGAAATCGTGATGCATCTTATTTAAAAATAACCTTTACACATAAAAATTTTAGGCACATATGTCCACAAGTGTAACTATTCATAATTATCTACAGTTTCATAAATTTCAAGATATTTTGGAGAAACAGATTTCATTATCTTATCATATCTACAACTTTCCTCAAGTTATACTGCACTGATTGCATTAAATATTCTGGCAGTATTGTTAACTATTGCGATTGCTGCATTTAAACCAGTAAACAATAATATGAGAAACAGTAAAGTCTACCGATTTTCTAAGAACTTATTGACCACCAACACTTTTAATGGTGATACGTGTCTATTAAACGCTAAAGAAACTATTTATAGCAAATTTTGACTAGGCACCTCCTGATATAGATACAACTTTAATTATTTTATTCAGGTTTGAAGTATACTCCTTTTGTTTTTTCTTGTGTTCCTTCCGCATTTATATATCCAGTTTTACCTTAAGATTCTTCGTATTAATTACAGTAGAGATTTATGACTCAAATACTTCCTGCAATGGTTCTACCTTGGCTATAATAAGAATTTTTTGCGTAAGTTAGATTTTGACTTTCCAAGCTGTATCAATATGAATTTCAAAGAGCAACTTATCAAATAGAAAATTACGAGGATTAATTCATTTGTAAAACAAGAAAACAAAGTTAAACCATATGAAGAACTACTTCAAAATATTTCTTCCATAATACACCCATTGATCTGTATTCTGTGAATCATAAAATTGAAACAAATAATTTATTGGTACGTTTAGCACTTCCTAATGAATCTAAATTTTAAAATGTATATATTTATTCAAGAGACTGTAATATCTCTAGATAATATTCTTCCTTACTCGGTCGTAATATTTGAAAATATACCTTGTGAAATTTAAGAGAATCTTTTACATGGATAGAAATAAGAATACAGAATCTATTTATCAATTTCGATCATATGCGCATATTCCGAAACACCTTTTAAGGGATAACGCAAGTTATGATATTTGATGTTATTTTAAAACAAGATGATGTGAATTAAATACATGCCTATCAATTAACATGTAAATTCAAATATGTATTTTTACACAGCATAAATTCAAAATGTTGGAATGGAATTGTAAAGATCGACTACAAAATAATGGCAGGTATAGAAAGAGTTTTAAATATTTAGCTATAAATGTAACAGATGCAGAGTAGACATAACAGTTATATAATTTGATCTAGATATATAATAGATCTAAATATATAATTTTCAAATACAATCGGGGCAGTGCTGCGAAAGTAAGATTATAAATCAGGATATTAAATATGAAATTCCATCAAGAATCTAAAGAAATGAAGCATTCAAGTTCAATGAATCTTTAATATTTGATGAAATTTTTAGGTTTGAAGATACATTTCAAAATAGTGCTTCTTTTAAAGCACTATCAAATAATCATGACATACTAGAATTAAATGTAGTATTAGATAAATTTTTAACAGTCCTACAAAAAAATTGCGAAAAATATTTGGTTTATGTATATAGAGTTCGCAACGAAGATGGTAAATTTATGATTTGAAACCTATACATAAACTATAGAAGTGAGTTTGTCTTCGAAGTAGAATAAAGTATTCACATACTAAAGGCTTTGTAGAATTACTTGATATAAAAGAGCTTGTTACTCAGTATATCATTTTGGATGATTTAATTAATTATCAAAATATTCTCAGATAAATAAGCACTCATACGAAAAAGTATAATGAAAATGGATCTATTAATGCATCAAAAAATAAAAAATTCATAAATTTTATTGCTTCGAAATAAGGAGATTTTTGAAAAATGGGAAACAATTTTTATTTTGAATATAAGATATCTAGAAAAATATGTGTGTAGATATATACTGATTGGAATAATCCAAACGAATTTGATCACTGTTTTCGATTGCTTATAGCTCAAGGCTTCACTGGAAACCAAAATCATATCAATAACATCCATTCAATTCTTGAAGATGTCCGTAAAGATGGTTATGTATTCAAGACTTTTATCTATTATAATCAACATTAAAAAAGTAACGATGTATCTGTACAATAATTAATCAAGTTAATAGATAGTCGAGGATATCCAAGTTATAGATTCAAAGTAATCGGTGACGGACAATATGATCTAGAAAATAAACAACTGAAAATGTAGTAGTACCCAATAAAGCAACAATTGCAGGTATTAGGTTTTAATCATAGATTTTGCATAGAAGTTATTTTAGATAAGATGAAAAGATGTTTTTCAAACTATGACTTAAAACGATTAAGAATGTATAAGATCTATAAATGGAAAAAATTAGCCATTAATAATGTAAACAAACAAAAATTATGAAACTGCTATTGCAAAAGAGTTTTTTATTAGATGAAATTAGTTGATTTTAAATTGTCGAAAACAAAATCATAAAAAAAACTATCCTTACTCTTAAGTAGATTTATTGGATTGGAAGCATGTTTTTTTTTTCTTGAATTTACTCTCTGTAATATTTAATTAATTAAGGTTAGATGCAAATTTCTTCAATGAACTAACTATAAAGCAGTTGAAATTCGATATATGTCGTAAATGAAATATAATTTCTTTTTAATCTAAGTAAGAGATTAAATACATCCTCTAAAGCCAACAACTTTTTCTTAATGAATAAATGCGAACCACAACCCATCAAGTTGTAAAAAATAACAGGTAAAATTCGAGAATCCTTGTAGTTAATATTACTCTTTTTATGTATAGGATCTCGATATTTGTAATAAACAATACTTAATATAGTTATATATAAGCTGAGTTATTATAAATTAATTATAATTTCATGCCAACAACTCTCCGTTCTGTTAAATGACAATGATTTTGAACCTTTACATCGTTTGAGGAAGTCTTTTCTTTATAAATATGATAGATACTAGTGTAATCAAATTCATTTTGTTAATAACCTGTAAAATTTATCATCACTTTAAGATTTTAAAACAAATTTTCTGTTTTATAACCTTAAAATAAAAGGTTTCGAATGAACCAAGTAGCTGGGAATTCACTCAGTTCATGTTTTTGTCTACATAATTTAAACGTGATTGTTTATCATCTTAAGTGTTTTTAACGCACAATCCTATACGGTATACTTTATAATATCCAGACACATGCTTATCAGTACTTACATATTTTAGTAAATATTTAAAATCAGCTAATATTATAAAAGAAATACACTTTTTATATCTGAAATTCTAAAATTAAAAAATTTATTCTTGTTTATTGTTGTAAAAAATTGTCCCATAGGTAGTATAATTTTACACTTATTTATGATTATATATAATTTCAAAATTCCATTAATGAAAAAATAATTAAAATATCTATCGTATATGAAAGTATTTTTATATTTATTAATTAACGATATTATGTGATAAATTTTTAATCCAAATATAATAAAACTTTAGTATGATAACATTATTACCATCAATAGCTCTTGGTTCTTTTTCTTCTTCGTCATTTATAAAACAACCTTGTTATGAAAAAGTAAATTTATGTATTTTTTAAGCAGTTATATGAAAAGAATACTTTAAAATTTCTAATATCTTCTTCAATATATAGAAATAATAGGAAATATCATTTGTTTTATAAATTTTGAAATTATCTTCGGTCATATTAAAAAATCAATTTTTTTACAGTTTAGTTAATTTTCAAATTAAAACTTCTCTAAAGTGCAATTTTTATTCTTGCAAGAATACAAAGCCAATAATATTGCCTATTATTATTTTAGATATTAATACAAGCATGCTTTTTTTAATTTTAATAGGAAGTTTTATATATGAGCTACTTTTGATTGGACTACATTGACATTTTTTTACAGTAAGATTTAAAACTAAATATAAAGTTCACCTCAATAAGTTTGATGCAACATTTACATCAAACCACTACTTATATTTATAATTTAATAAATTACATTTTTCTTTGTATTAAAATATTTCATTTCAATAGTCTGCTCATTATGTTTTTAAACAATACTCTTGATAGATAGTATTACATTTATTTAAAAATATTATATTGACAAAGAATTAAATGAATTTGTGTATTAAGAATTTCAACAACATTTAAATTGTGTTATATATATACATGAATCTCTCGTAATCAGTCCGGAAAGAATATTTTTCTTAAATGCTGATGGGATGTGATTTTATTTTACTCAAAAGTAAACCTTCAAAATTTCAAGGGTTTTTTAATCAGTTTTTTAAAAAAAATTTAGCTATTTCTTTGCTTGAAGAAGATATGCAACCGCATTTTTATTTAGTCAAACTATCGCAGCTATCAGATTGTGAATGATATTGCAAGAGAAATTAAGGGAACGAACAACTTCATCGTATTAAGTGTATATCATACTAAGTGTAAAATGAAAGAGAAAGCATAATACATGTATTACACAAGAACGTAATACATAGTGTGTATGAGTATGCAAGAACGACAGAAAGACTATGCTATAGCGTCATATGCACAGAGTGTGCGATAGCAAGAGAAAGCATTGTAACGTCGTACGCAGTCAGTGCAAAAATATATTTATACAGATCATTTATCAAACCTTAATTAAAATGTCTTGATTAAAATGCCTTACCAATTTAAGTTATTCCTCTAAATTTATAATTTTATTTATTGCACAAAAATGGTTTAATATCTTACTGTATATTTTTCTCTCAGATTGTATACATGATATTTCCAAAATTTATTTTATATCATCAAGCATAAATTTAAAACACACTCAGTGACATAAATGAATTTTAGAAATAAAATACTTGACATGCTTCTAAATTATATTTCAAAAAGTAATATATAATTTACTCCAAAATATTGCAAATTGTAATCGACAAAGTGTAATATAAAAAATCGAGTTATCTTGCGTTATACTGATTAAATCATTTAATTTATTTTACATTTCTATTAATAAAACAAAAATATTTGAAATACATTTTAAAATTTTATTTTATTTAATTAAATAAAAAACTAAATCAACTCTTCATCCGTAGAAATAAATCTCTTAGAAGTTGGTATACTCAATACAGTTTTATCAAGACAGAACATTTCTCAGAATATGACACGTGTCGGTATCACAAATTGAGACAAATGAGACAAATTCGTTGCAACATTGAATAATTATATGATGAAATGTAGAACAATGACGATATAAAGGGATTCAATGGAGTACGAACACTTACTTTGTTTATTTCATTTTTATTATTTGCTTTAAATGCAAGATATTAATTTCATAAATGAAGAAAATTATTAAATACAACTACCAGCATTACATTAGAAATACAATTATTGTAATAGAAAATATGCAATGTTTTTTATTATTTCTAAAATTCATAGAATTACTAATAATCTTATTATTCTATCATGTATTCATGTTAAAAAAGAAATATCTCTCTTATAACAATAATAAGATACAAACTCAAGAACAAATTGATCCCAAAAATTTCCATTTAATAATACTTATCTTACTGTTAATTTTAATTTTTTAATCGGAGCTCAATTATTGCATGATAATAAATGTAATTTTTTATGGATAATATGAAAGTATATTATTTTATTTACAATAAAAAAATTATCTATTTACTCTATTAAAGATTTTCTATACAGTATTTGGAATTATATTGACAAAATATTCAATGTCAGTTTTATATCATAATAAATAATTTTCTCGTAATTTCCTTTCAAAAAAAATATTAATAATGATTATAACATTTAAATATAATACTTCTTTCGTATTAATAATACGAAAGATTTTATTATTAATCAAATATTAATAATTCTAATTATTAAATAAAATAGAGATAAACTGAACACCTCTGTTGAAGTATTATGAAATAATGCTATTAATTTTTTCAAATTACATTAATAGTATAGAAGGACAAAAATGAACTTAAAGGCGATCAATTGCTAAGAGCTTCTGTCCTTCATTCGTGTTTAAATTATTAAATTAAACTGCTTCGAGGTGTATATCTTCCTATTTATAATACAAGAAATTTTATCGAGTAATTCTTTATTCCGACAAATTATATGTTTTCATAAATACATATTCACAAGCACACGTAAGTACGCGTACAGATCGCGTGCATATTTACAATGAACACATACATAAGCATACTTAAACAGAAAGAATAAATTAACTTGTAACTAAGCATTTAAAAATTATAACTATATTTATTTAAAGATATGAAAATAGCGGAAAGGGTGTGTGAATTAATAATACTAATTTTCTTTACTCCTACATATGATATTCCACTTTAAAAAACACCTTAAATTTATACAATAACGTTATAAAGAAGCTACAGAAACTTCAGAACGTCCTAAATATAGTCCATTTATTTTAGAAGATACATTTAGATGATCTCTGGATGTGAAATATCTGCAAGTCTTACTGATCCTCGGTTAGTACGAAAGTTATAAGCGAAATAGTTATATTGACACGTATAACTATTATATATGACTGATTCTATATTAAATGAAGATGGCATATTAAATTCTATAATCTATTGAGCTTGATAAAGTCAATTAAGCTTTATTTATTAAATGAAAATGCTAAATATTACTAACGTTACTTCTTCAAAGGAATTTACTTTACTTTAGTATTTAGTTCTCATATAAACAAAGGCTGAATTGATTTCAGTTTAACTTTGTATCAATATTTATAAAAAAACTTGTTAAAATAAAATGTCTTAAATAATATGCATTAAAATCTAATGTCTTACTTTGATCAATATCTTTATAAATGAATTCATCACATCTAATATTGAAGATACGTATTACTAAACTTTTTTCTCTGTTAATATAGTAAAACTTTTAGGCATACTTTTATCAATAAACATATTAGATATGTTTTGTAAAAATTAATTAAAAATAAAAGATTTTTATTTTTAGTGACAAAAGCACAGGTGTCTAAAAGAAAAATAAATACTATCAAATAACCTCTTCTAAAAAAGCTGCTGTTTCAAAGACTTCCTTTATGAAATACATTATTATTTAAATATTTAAATAATTATTTTAATATGAAATCGATAAACTAATATAAAAAATATGTAATTGCATTCGCAAACACAAAAAACAAATGAAAATATAATAATGTATACATATTTAAATATATTTCATATTATTTAAAAATGTTTAAACTTCAAATAAGATATATATATGCATAGAAAATTCAATTTTCTTATCGTTTTATTTAAATATTTTACTATTTTAAAATAAAAATTAAAATATAAACATTTGTATGAATACTGTACATATTAATTAAAAAAGAATAAAATCTATATTTCTTGAAATTATAAAGGTTCAATTTTGAAATCCGTTAAAAAAACACAATTCTAAGTTAAATATAAACAGATTAATATTATTATTTGGATTCTTGTATCAATAATATATTATTCATTAAATTATAATGTAAAACTCTGAAATATTTAGTACTTTCTTAAATAATTAATCTTACCTAACAAATGTCGAATCGGCTACATGTCATTAATTTGAATATTCGTCAAAATAGCTCATAACTGATTTATTAATTGAAATTTTCTGCTTTACAAAATTTATTTGAAAAATATGAATAAAATTTTTTATCACAACTTATTTTATAAATATAAAACAAATAAAACAATTAAGTTAAGTTAATTTTTTGAATCTTTGACATATTCATTTGTAATTTGACATTGTTTATTTTTCTGTTATTCAGTCCAACTTAGATATATTCACGTTTTCAGCTTCTAAAAAAATGAGAGTATAGCGAATCAAAGTATATTAAAAATATATTTGTTTATAATTTTAAATTAATAAGAGTTTTTTTCGAATAAATGGAAATTCAATAAAACAACAACCGAAAATTTATAAATTATACATAATTTTAGAATTAGTAATGAGATATTAATTAATGTCTACACCAATTTTAAACATTTGTATTTGTTTTTTTATTTAATTTCGATATTATTCGATATCTCAATGTTTGATATAATTCCGTTCTTATATAAAACTATTGAGACAATTATTATTACCAGTTTATAATAGATATAGTCAAACTCAATAAAAAATTGCAAATGTTCTGAGCTTCTTTCATAAAGAGCAATAATAGATTCCACAGAAGAGAAGACCTATGATATGTGATTTCTAAATTTTCGAACATGGCAGCAAATTTTAAAATCAATATATTTTGTATTAATTTTAAATTAAAAAAAGGAATTGATTCAAATAATTATTCAAATTTTATTAAAAATTAAAAAAAATTAAATTAAAAAAATAATTAATTCAAATTTATTACATAAGACATTTTAAATTAATAATAAAAATGATGTAGTTTAAAATATTTTTTAATATCAGTTAACAATAGAAAAAATAACGATATTATGTAGTTTGAACGTAGTAGAACATAGTAAATAATCTTCCCTCTAGCTGCTTTCTCGCTCAAAAAGTACCCCATACTCGTGCTTTCTATGTTCATATAGATCTGGTGTTTGTTCTGTACCGACTATATAATACACGTGCGCAATACTGCAAGGATTTCGATCCATTTCCAAATTTGATTAGTTTCAAGGGAGGAGTACAAAATGTGCGTGAGTTGCCGCATGCCCGTTATGGAGATTTATGCCATGATACTCCACACTATAGTGCGGGAAAACCGGCACTTCTCATTTCATTTCCCAAGAGATAGAGATAGTTTTTCAGAGTGATGAGAAATAAAAAATAAGTTGTTTCGTTATAGAAACGTACAAACGGATATAAACTTTAAAATCCATTTGACGAAAACAAATCTATGGGTGAATTCTATTTTTAAACTGCGTATACATGACACTCGAGTAAAAGTTTAGAAAATGAGTTCAATTTAAAAAGGGGGACAGGATAAATGTATCCTTTTACTAAAATTATTATCTCAAACGTTCACAACGATTTTACTTTTTTAAATATGTGAACTCTGTATTACTCTTTCGAAGGAGCATTAATTTTTCTTTTAACATTATCAACTTTTTTAAAAAGGTAAATTATTAAGTTAAGAAATCAGAATTTGTAAGCACTAGTTTTTTGTGTTTTAGGTTTTTTAATCTACCTAATTGATATTTATAACAGAAATTATGAATTTATTTTATAAGTATTATTTTGCTTAAAATTTTCTACATGAAAACTTTGCTGTCTGATAAAATCTCTTAATAAAAAATATTAATTTAAATTGTCTTAAATTAATAAAATTAATAAATTTAATTTGTATTAATTTAAGTGTGTGTTTTTCATCAACTTTTTATTATTTCCTTTTGTATCATCTCCTTGTAAACTATTTGATTCTGCCTCGTGTGCTATTTACATTCATTTTTTTGCATTTTTTATTTCTCTTTCGAATTCACTAAAATTATATGTGTGCTAAGTATATCGCTTGTTTACCCTCACATAACTTCAAAGAGAAACTCGGTGCCCATATAGTTGGATATTACAGATACTTTGATGCATTAATGACAAGTAATTTATATAAATGCCATGTGCGAATTCAGTCATATTAATTTTTAACGATCTTAGCACTTAAACGGCTCACTAAACCCTATTTATAATTAATAAACGTGTATATTATTCTTATTAGTAATTAAATTTAATGGATTATATTTTTAAAATTGAATGAAGATTATAAATAAGAAAAAAAATGATAGGAAACTACAATTATTATAAATTATAATGCATATATAAATTTTTGGATGCTTAAGTTTGGTAAATTATACTTTAGTTTTCAAAAATATATTAATTTTGTAAGAGTTTACAGAGTTTATAGAGCGTGATTTTAAAATTTATTTTTTAATTATTTACTTACATATATGAAGGTTTTTCTAATAATTACTTAAAATCTTATCTAACAAGTAATATTCATGAATCGTAATAAAATATAACTCTATTTAGTTAAATTAATGTAAGGATTCATTTTTAATTAAATTATATCAGTTTTTTCAGTTTTTATGACTAAATATTAAAATTAAAAAATTACAAATATGTTAAAAATTTATAATAATTTATTCATATACTTAACGTAATTTTTACTTAAATATTTTCACACAATAAAATTGTGGGTTATATCAATCTGTCTTCTTAAATTTGATTGATATTTTCAAATTGTACAATATCGACAACCATAATTTTATAATGTTATAATACTTTGCTAAAATTTTTATTCTTATCTAAGCAATTATTGAAATAGTAAAATTATTTGATTTTTAATCATTACAGCATTACATAATTATAACATTTAACTATCATCAATGTATTTATTATTTGCAAAGCGGAAAAGGCAATCAAAATATAACGAATAAAAGATACTGTTGTACAATCTCAAAAGATAATTTTTTTTTATATTTTGTGTAAATATAAAGTTTCATATTTATTATTATAAGTAAATTATAATGTAAAAATTGCAACACTGTTAAAAAAATAGTAAATTAAGAGAATTAAAGCTACAACAAACACTATGTAACTTCTATAAAATAATTTTTCAAGTAAAATGAGAAAACATTAATAAATTTATAATAAATAAATTTAAACATGAATTTGTACTCTTTAACAATTAGCAAAATTTTGAAACTTACTCCTGTGTCCTCTATATATACATATTATTTATGTATTTGTTTTCCAACACTTTCTAGTCCTTAAGTAAAAAATTTAACGAGTAGAAACTTACGTACATTATATATATAGTGATACTTACCAACTTTGGATATTAGCGGATATATACACAAAAAAATTTTTTACATCCCTTTTTTACTCATTACGATGACGATATATACTTTAGTACATATTTTAGTAAAATTTAATAAAAGAAATTATACTAAACCAAATAAAAATTATTATTATTTTGTATATAGCCTAAAAATTATTAATAAGAATTACTACGATAAAAGTTATGAATAGTTTTTAAAAATTAAAAAATCTTGGAATAGTTTTTGGTTAAATATACGTAACAATAAAAAATATATAAATTAAAAAAAACTTTATACATTATTATCTTAACAAAATAATGATCGATTAATTAAAATGTTGGATTAATATTTCAGAGTACGTTAAATGCAAGATCTGAAATTTTTTAATAAAAATATTTTTTTATACTTTTTATCCATAATAATAATCTATATACTACAATTGAAAAAATTAGAAATTATGTTCTCAATTTTTTTATGTATATACTATCGAAAATTAAGTAAAACTAAACAGCTATTTCCAAAGTTTTGTAATATTTAAATTAATAATCCTACTAATTATGAAAATATTTTTTGGAATATTTATAAATATTGATAATAAGAAATACAATTTATTTTGATTATTAAATACTGAATAGAATGGAATAGAAAAACGCTTTATTAAATCAACACAACAAAGAAATACTATTGAAAACTATTAAATAGCCATGAAAACCAAATTTTCTCTTAGATATTCTTATGTTTTCGCATTCCATAAGATTTCTACATTTCAAAATTTGTTTATTGATTACTCAAATCAATTATACAATTTTTTTTTGTTTTTGACTTGATACCGCAGTTATTCATCTATTAAACAGTAATGAACAAAGTTCTATTGCTGAGAAAGAAATTCTGATCACAAACAGAGTATGTCCACCACGAGATGGATGAAGTCATCATCCCCTAAACAACAACTGCCACCCATTCCATTCACTCGGAAACAATCACATTACGTGCACACACCTCCCTCTTCAATCCTGCATCGTGGCTCTTTTCAACCATACTTTGTTCATTATAGTCAGAAGAAAACATTACTACTGGTGATATAATGGTTGCCCCGATATGACAGATAATTTGTTTATTTCAAGAACTTTTTGCTAATAAAAGCAGTCGATATTACATAATTGAATACATTTTTAAGTACTCTTAAATATAAATTGTTATAAAGCAAAGAATTATTGTTCTTACGTTAATATAAGAAAAATTAATACTAGAATTTTTTCCGAAAATTAATAGAATTTTGTAGTATACTTGGAACAATAATTGTATTATAAAAAAAATTCATAATACCGTTTAAATAAGATTTAGAAGACAATAACAATAAGACTAAAGTTTCCTGATTGAGAATCAGCATTGGTAGGCTGTAAGGAATTGATTAATTTCCGAGGTAATCGACGACCAAATATTAAGAAATGCGCCAACAAGATTGACATTAGTAGGTAGTCTACAATAACTTCCAGTTCGTAAATCGTATTACCTCGAAGTCAAGGACCATTGAGTATCAGTATTATAAATGCATTAAACGCATCGACTGTGCGTAGAAAAACAAAACTAGCGCTCATGAGTCAGGATGCAAAAGAAAATAAAACAGAAAAAGGAGGTGAATAAAACTGTAGTAGGGGTATAGAGAAGAAAAAGAGCACAAGGGTGGCAGGTGGCGCCAATTTTACGAACCAATGGCCATGACGGATGTAGATGATACAAGCGACGGCATGAACTAGAAACAGACGCACTCTCTTTTCTATATATATACCCATTTCTCTCGTTTCCCGTTATACGTGTCGCTTCGTTGGGCAGAGAATGTCATGCCTTGTTTTCTGTATTGGCAAGATAGGGAGACGAAAGAAGGCAAGCAAAGTATTGGAAGATACGTGCTGTTTGCTTTTCATCGTTGTGATTCTCTTTCAACTTAATATCATAAATGATCTACTATAAGAGTTATCTTGACAATACAAAATGTTTTAGGCTAGCTTTGATTATTTATTTCTTTTTTCTTTTTCAAGTAAGATTTTGGAATTAGTAATTTAAGATACAGTATATTTACCAAGAATCTGTAGGATGTTTAAATTAAATTGCTAAATAACTAAAGCTTTAAAAACATCTTTTTTACAATATAAAGTATAAAATAAAGTACATTATTTTCTATAACTTTAGTAAAATTACATTTTCATTAAATATGCATTACTTAATACTAAACTGATATCCAACATAATTCATTACTATGAAAGTAAAATAATATATTGGTTTCGTCAATAATGCGGCTCATAATTGCGTTTTGCAACTAACCATCTGATTGCTAGACGACGATAGTGGCGAAAATTTCTTTTCAACAATTTAAACAATATGCAATTGCACGATAATTTATGACGGGAAATTACTCATTGTCTAAAAGAAGGATGTTATTAAATCAGATTGAATAATTTTAATATAAACATAAGTTTACAACCACATGTATATAATATATTTTATTAAACAACGAAAGAGAATTTTATTAATTTTTAAACAAATCTATTTAGTAAATCAATAGATGTATATGGTTGCTTTTGTTTATTACTAATAATAAAGAAATAACGTTTCTTTCAAGGACAAGATCGCGATTTCTCATCTTAACTTTTATCCCACAAGATAAATTTCTCGTTTATTTTATAACAAAAAGAAAATAATATCCGAATAACATTAATGAGATTATATATTAATAAATTAATGTTATTAATACAATTTTTATAATAATAATAGCTAAGAATAAAAGCTTGAGTATCAGAAGTACACTGTTATTTAGTATTGTTAATGTACTTAATTTTTAAATCTCTGTTTACTTATTTTATTATTTTATTTCCTCCACATAGTTATATAAGCTTCTCGTTTTTAATGCAATTTTTAATTTAATTCAAACCATTTATATTACAAGCTATTTACAATTTTAAAATTTTATATTAGATAAATTACTTTCATACATGTATAAATTTGTTATACCAATAAGTACTTATAAATTAATATCACTGAAGTAAATTTATTTTTTAATTAATAATATGTAATGTAATTTTATATACATTAATCTTAATCTTTTATACGTATTCTTATATATTAATTATTTTATTTTATTATATTACTATATTTTACTTTACTTGTTTATGTTATGAGGAAAAAACGTTTCTGTTCTCCAAAAATACTAACTTGTGTATACTAAAAAAGCCTGTCTCACTAACACCTATTAATATAATGAACGTGTTGATTGCTTCTTTATTTATTTGCTTGTTTCAGACTTTCTTATTTCATCTTCAACGCTACTTTTTGTTTACTAAATTTGTTTTTATGAGTTGCATTATATTATCTAATAATTAAACGTGCCTATTACTTCAACAACTTTATATATTAACAAAAAATGTATGAAATAAAAAATTCAGAACATATTTTAAAGCAACACATTGAAAATAATCTATCAGGTAGAAAAGATATTTTTTTAATAAAACTATTCTACTATACTACTTGCAAAACAAACAAAAATTTGCACTTTAATTTAAAAATATACAAAATAACTTAAATTATCATAATTTACCGAGTAATTAATTTTATTTATTCTTAATTCTTAATACATTAATATAACTGAATATTTTGAAGTTTACTTGTTACCTACAAAAGTGATTTTAATTACAAAGTTTTTAAAATTGTGCCATTCTTTTGTTACTTTTATTTATTTGAAAAATTTATTTTAATGTTGAAAGCTTCATTATTTGAAAATACCATTACATTTTAGTAAGCGATTAATAAAAATAAAGAATAATAATTACTTAATAGAATACAAGCAAATTTAATTTCATTCAAAAAGTAAAACTAATCTACTTTTATGAAAATATACGCAAAATAAAATAAAATATGCTAACTTATTTGTATCATCACATTTTTTACATGAATTCGTAAAATAATAGTCTAGTCATTAATTTAACTAAAAATGTATACAATATGATGTATGATATATATAGTATAAAATCAATTTTTTATTTAAATCAAAATAATGAATAATTGTTTGTTTTATTTATTGCAATAACTATATGTAAACATTTTAATTTGTAACAGAGTATGCGCTACGCGTATTCTTTAACTAGGCCATGTTTATATGCGACCATATATGTGTGCGATGAGCCAGACCTCACATAAGAACGCGATGCGTCTTTCGCGAGTTTCCTTATTTACTCCACGGATGACATTAAAAGCGCCGTGCATTACGAATCGAATTTAATTCGGCGTAATCATTACGATAACTTTATGGCTATACTAAACGGTGAAGTGACTTTGCATATACATGAATTGAAACGGTGTTTTTTGTATTTGCCTATATTATATCTAGGGTCGTGGTTTTATACGCCCACTTACGATTCCCGTTTGCATACATATACTTAACCTCATTTATTGAACTATTCATGCAGAATTCAACTCGCATAGTTTCAAGCGCATCCTAATAAGAAGTATGCAGTACGTAAACTTTTTTCCCTACGCAATAGATTCCAGGCTGCAGAAATATCCGGAAAAAGTTCTTTTTCAGTCACAATTATGTCGCGAAAGAAGCTATAATACTACAGAAATAATTTTAATTTATTAAAAGATACGATTAATTTGATATTCATTTATGAAAACTAATAAGATTAACAATTTATTTTGAAATTATTAAATTTTTTTTAAAAGAATTATGTGTCATGTTTTTTACATGATGAATCATTATTATACTGTAAGGACATTATTACGTAAATATGACCTCCTGTGATTAGTGACTAATTTTTAAAATCAAAAAAACACTTGCAATATAACATTTTTTAATAATAAATAAGATACAATCGAAATTGCTAGTTAAACTTAAACAAATATCTAAATAAACATTGCATCACAGCTTTTCAAAATAAAGGCCAATTCAAAATAAATATATGTCAGAAAAGTAATACTTTAAATCAGCCAAGAAGAACATTGAGAATTAAAAAATTACTGACTCTAATATTTGGTACGTGAAAAAGATCTGAAGAGAAAATACTAGATTAATTGCAGGTAAAAATAATCTAAATTCACTGAGGAAACAGGCATATTTCAATTACTCTTGGCATTAGATATAGAAATAAAGACATTTATTTAGGACACTAATATTACTAACTGCCATATTTTAAGTTTTCTTCATAAAGATTGATAGAATAAAGAACACGAATAAGAAAGAAAAAATCATTTCAAGCAGGGGAAAATGAATTATCACGCAACAAAAGAAGCACAACCTGAGGAAATAAACGACGAGGGATACTACGAATTCGGAAGCATAGAAATGGAAGCATAGGAATTCGGAATTATAGAAAAAAATGAAAGCTGTAAGAGAGGTACTTAACATTGAGCCTCACGTCTGATGAGACCAGACAAGGCCGCTACAAACATATATCGACTTGGATAGACAGTGTTTTACTGTAACAAGTGATGAACAATTACACTTAATAATTGTAGAATTGTGAAATAAGAAAAGGATTGTTATACACACTGATATGATGGAAAATATTCTGGTAATACTAACATATAGTAGTTTTTTGGTGATTTTTTCGCTGACATAAGGAAACAGAGCAAAAAAAACAATGCTTATTGTAGAGATTTTCGCATTTTATATTTACGGAAGAAAGTGTTTGGAAGAATGGAAACAAGCAAAATTTTCAAAATGCGAAATATAACAAGGTAAATCTCTGCGAAAGCAAAAAGTAGACTTATAAAGTCGCTTAAGAAATCTTTAAACTGCTTCGAGATCAATTTAAGCTAAGTAGGATAATAGGAACTGTTGAGATGAAAACCAAATTAATCAGTTTTACGCCTATTTTTTACAGACCATATCAGTTGTCTTATTCCAAGCATGAAAAGTTAAAAACATTGATAGAGAATCTAACGTACTCTGATCAAACTCTGACTGATGCACGGTTACGTCATCCTCGCCTCGAGTTCGTTGGCATAATCGGTACGTATAATCGGAAGGAAAATTGAAGGATAAAGAGGACAGAAGGGCCGTTCTTGATTATTGCGACTCAATTTTCGTAGGAATTTTATCGTGAAATAGAGGAGTAAACTTTCTGACTGCCTTCCCGATATTTATGGAAAAGGCTGGGGATAAGGAGAGTCTTACCAAATTAACTTGGCACAACTAACCCAAAAGAGCTATAAAAAGGTATACTGGAACCAGGAAAGACCAGTCTTCACATTGACATCTCTTCTCATCACAATTCCATAGATTGATTCTACTGACGCTACGTTCTCGAATATTTCTTCTTTAAGTGCTGCAGCATCAAAACTATGTACGAACACGCAATTGACGTGCTGACAACAGACACCTAACTAACTACCCTGACAGTTACACATTCAGTTCCCTCTTCTCCGCCTGTCTAAACTAATCTTTAATTTTATCAGGAAAAAAAAACACGTTAGAAAATTAAGGCAAAAAATCCGGCCAACCACAATGCTTAACAGATTTATCTTAAAAAGATCCTCTCTGTATTCCTTAGCAAGGACATCAAAAAACTCTCTTTCCTTCAGCTAAACGGAAAACAAATTCTAATACCTAGACGAAAAAAGCTCAAAATTTTTCCGACAGTCTTTGTTTCTAATGAATCCATGTACCTAGTAACCATTCCGATTTCATATTTCAAGTACACATCAACGGCATCTTCTCAAAGTTCAAACATTTTGACGGCATTTTTCATCCCATATCTCCAAAGGAAGTGAACAACATAATTCGCATCCTCTCCAACAAGAAACTTCTCGACAATGAGGGTATCCAAAACTGTATTTTCAAACCCTCTGTCGAAAAAACATTGTATTTCTCTGTAATATTATCAATAACATCATGCCACTATAGTTCTTTTTTCAAATTTGGAAGAATGTTGATGTCATCTGATTTTCTAAAACCGGTAAGTCCCTTTCTTCTCCTTCCAACTATAAATCTATTAACCAACTACTCTATCAGCAAGATAGAGTAGATATACTTACCTTGACAATATACTTCCAGGTCAAAATGAGCACTGTCTTCTCTGATACTCAGCCTATCCAAACTGGAACTTTTTAAGGATCCAAAATTAGTCCCCTCTTGTTTAATATCTTTTGTAACGACATTCCAATTCACAAATACTTATTCACCATCCAGTAAGCAGATGACATCGCTCTACTAAGTTCCTCTGCTTTTCGCGTCCTCAGCAATTAAAAAGACTTTTCCCCTTGTTCTTTTATGGTACAAAAATGGCGACTAATCATTATTAAACTAAATTAATTGCTCTCTTCTTTTATAGAAGACACCAACTTCCTCAGTTCATAAAATAGGTTCTTATTTCATTTCCTGTAGTTTTTCTGCTAAGTGATTGGGAGTTATATTGAACACTCATTTGATGCTATCATCTTAACTAAACCAAAAATAAAATCATAGAAGCATATCTCTTATGCTTTACTCCTTCAATAAGACATTTATTTTGCAAACACAAAAATCCATGTCTTACGTGCAACATTCATCCTCAGCATCATAACATACGATATGCCCGTCTAAGAACTCACAGATCAAAAACACTTCATAAAACTTTAAGAGATGTATGTAAAAATACTAAGAGCAATAAAAGATAAAAAATTGATTTGAAGAGGCAGAAAGTAAGTACAAACAGAAGAGGCACGCGAAGAGAAGTAACAGAGCAGCAGGAAGAAGACGCATCACTTGGAATTTCTGTTCGAAAAAATATATTATATATTAAAGATATATTACTAATATAAAATATTACAAGTACCATATATAAATTTAAACCAAAAATAAGATTAATTTTTCCATAGTAAAATTATGTCATGTTATTAATTATTTAATATACCGAACCTAACAATATTACGTTGACATATTCATAAAATTAATATAAACATTATGCATTTTATACCGAGAAATTCGAGGGTTTACATGTTTATTAGTATTCCTGTTCTAACTCGAAAGAATCTTATGAAATATATATATAATAAAGCTAAGAATTTAAAAAGAACAATGAAGAGCATGTGACGTTCTTTTTTTCTTACATATTAAATATAAATAAAAATTATGGAAATTTGTGGAAACAAATTCAAATAAAATTGATTGAGAAAAATTAAACTTTATTTAAATAAACATTAAAATAAAATGAAAAATTACTTGAAGGGACAAACGAAATTATCGAGAACCTAAGATACAATCTTGGGTTTGGAAATAATCATTGACGTTGTGTGCACATATCAAACCCTCTCTCTGACATCACAGATCGCAAATTTGACATGGCCAATCGTGCGACTCTTTTGTTTGATATAATAAAGCTAGCCAGAGAGATCTCACTACTTAAACAAAAAAATATTTCCTTAATGTAATTCGAAGATGCGAAAATATGTCAGCGATGTGATGAATCCATAAGAATAATACTTGTGCCAAAATGTATGCTTGTAAGGCGCAAAATAAACTTTACTTCGCTATGTTTGAGTTACAAGATTGGGTCAAAGTATGACCCCATGGTAGCGAGCTACTAAGATCCTGAATTCTTGAGGATACTGCTAGCCTACTTCCAGTATGTATCCGTAGTGTTTCTTATGCGAGTATGCGTTGGTTGGACAGGTATCTAGCACGTTTTATATATATATATATTCCGCACTTATTTTGTGCCACAAGAACGATAATATATTTAAGAAATTTAATTGAGATACGAATAAAATAATGTGCGATAATTGCAGCAAGACAGGATACTTACAGGATATTAAAACAAAATTAGAGAAAGAGATAAAAATGGTCATGAAAAACTATAAATGCAGATTTGAAACTTCGACCATCGCCGATCAAATCACTTAAAAAACTTTATTATATTTTTTATAATTAATATCGAATAAGGGAGACCCTTTGAAAGTCAATACTGTATTACCCAATGATTATTATAGGCTCTATAATTTTAAAGACTTGCAAAAACTCAAACCAGCAATCTCATTACTGTAGATAGTCTTCAATATTTAATTTCCTTTAATGCCACCGACTAGACCGGTAAGTTTATTTCCTGATTGATGTGATAAATTGATTCAATGATATTTAGCAGAAATAGATTGGTCTCTTTTTTAGTAAGGTCGATGACCACAACCAAATTGAGAGTTCAGATATGGTTTCTGGTAAAACAATTCATACAGAAACTAAACTGCCTTTGGCGAAATTGAAGGCCTTACAAGGACGCCTGGAAAGACTGATAACTTAGTATGTACTTTATTTCTGTACATGTTTTACTGATAATAGTAAATTTAAAAAAAAGTTTCTATACAAAAAATACATAAATAATTTTGTCTTTTGCTACAAAGATTCTTAGACGGACAAAATCACTCTATTCTAAATCATCTTTGAATTGCAAAACAAAATTATTTATTACATTAATATAACGAAATTTATATCTTCATAATCAGTTTTCTTTAAATTTCTAAAAACTCAGTCGATTGAAATCGTCTAGATTCCGAAATGCAATGTTGCGTTAATTGTTATAGTTGACTGGATATTTCTGCTCCTATGACAGTATTCTGCGATGGTTATGACAGAGCCTGGAAGAGTAATGTGAAAGAGAAATTCCAAGAAAAAAGCAAAGAACAAAATATACTCACAGAGTTAGATAATATAATACAGAGTTAGAAGCCAGTCTTACGATTATTTTATGAGAAATCTTATGAGTATTTTAATTATTTAGTTAACCTTTCTGCACAAAACAATAATTAAAACAAATATCAAGCCTTTTGAAAAGATTAGTATACATTTAGAAAAGTGACTTCGTGCATTTATAACGGAAAAAAAGATGAAATGATTATTAAACTTCAAGTTGAAAAAGCTACATTGAATGAGATAATTTTTGTTGATGAACAAAATTGTTTGTATCATTAGAATTATAAAGTACTTATAATACATTAATGATGTAGATTCGAACACAATCGAATGAAAATTTAAATCTTGCATTTATAAAAATTAAATTGTTTAATGAAAAGAGCGATACTAGTGCAAATAATTATACACTAAAATAAGAAATTATTTAAGAAAACAAAAAATGTTTATATTTAAAAAAAAATATTATAGTTAAAACGAGAGAGAGAGTGTGAGAGAGAGAGAGAGAGTACAATCTATGTAATCTTTCCATAACCGGTATCACTGTAACTTTATGAAGGAGTTGTATACGCTGGGATTTATTTATACTTGAGAAATCCGGTGCGCAGGGGATCTACTAGAACTCAGTGATCACCCGTCGTGATATGAAATAGGCTTCCTCGACGAATAAGCTAAATATTTATTTATTTGAATTCTGAACCATTCTCAACATTATTATAACTCATTGTACTTTATTTTTATCGAATATATGCCAATCAATGAATACAAAACCGAGGTTTATATTTGATATAAAGATGTGATTAATTACTTTGAAAATGGAGATATATGTGCAATATCAGTGCAAATATCTATGTGGTATAATAAATACAACTTTTTAATTTTCTTATTAACTCTTTTTTTTCATTAATTTTTTAAAATGTCTTTTTTCATTTATAAGGGTATTTAAAAAATAATTTTAGTACAATGTATTGTTTTCTATGAAAGTATTGATTATCGTCAGTTTAATATGTTTATTTTTTACATGATTATTCATCAAGCCTTTCTTAAATCTATCTATCCTTCAATTATTTATTATTATTTTTCAAATTTGCAATTTTTACAGAACAGTTATATATTGTTATATTCTCAATACAGAACTAAATATAACAAAATATTTTATCATTAATTAATTTGTTAAGATTCAATTTAATAAATATTTGAAGTATTAAATATCTAAGTCATAGAATAAAATTTAGTGCCATTAGACCTAATTATTATTATTTTTTAGTAAAGAAATAATATTATATAATTTTAAGTCTTCTATCAATTGTTTGTTATTACGTTTTTGTTTTGACTAACCTATACCTTCTCAAAACTATATTTTATGTTGCAGCAAACAACTATTTTCAATAAAGGGAATTGAAATCGTGATGGTAGAATCTGGTATCTGTGTATTGGAGGATGAATGAATATAGTTAAATGAATGAACCTCTGCGTAAAATTTTAGAATGAAACGCACTGGAAAAAAGATCAATTATTAAAGTACTTGATAGCTCTGCTGTCCACTTAATGTCAAAAGACCTTTAGGTACGCAACAGAGTAAAAGATTTACCTGCTTTTTTTGAAAAGGGTAATCTGATCCTGTTACTGCAGAAATAAGACGTTTACGACTGCCGCGACGGCTCTGAGAATATTTCTGAAGGACAACATTTTTACTTTCCTTGCATCTCTTCGTCTGCTCCCTTTTTTCGTCATCTTTTCAAAGCTGTCACACGGATATGTATTTGTTCAATTTTATTCTCCATATAATATCCGTGAAGATGAGTTCCGTAGATAAAAACGAAACTTTCGTTTGCCAAACAGGTTAGCTAGTAGAAAATATGCCTCCACGCTCTCTCTCTCTCTCTCACTCTTTGTTCCACTTGATCCCTCTGCCTATCTATCTATCTTTCTTCCGTTTTCTTTCTTTTCTTTAAAAAAATGCAGTAAAGAAAGTAATAATAATGCATGGCTTTGATTAACAGAAATAGGATATCTTTTGGATATTTTTATTATGGTTGTAAGTCCTCATTTTTAAAGAAAAACGGTAATTTACAATAACTATCTTTTCTTTTTACCGTAGTATGTATTAATACTTTGATTTAATATAAAAAAATTACTATTAATATACATAATCCAAATATATTAATATCAACATATTTTTTATTATACTTACGAATATTAAAATAGCAAAGTAATTATAAAGATTTATAGCATTACTTAAAACTTGATATTAAATCATATATAGTTGTGTAAGTATGTATGTACGCATACGTACATACATCTCTAATATTGTAGTAATAATTTTACTCTTATTCATATAAAAAATCATTATTTATCTGGAAATAAATTATTTTCTTAAAAATTAGGGAAAATTTGTAATCATTTTATTATTTATATGACATTCTTAGAATACCAATACTTTTTTGGACACGAATAGTAAGTAACTTAAAAAATCTTACGTTACAAGAAAAATATTTGAAGATTTTTTATTTAATTAGAATATAATACAAAAAAGATCTCTAAAAATTTCAATTTAAAATCTACATATTGTAATGATATAAACATTGCATAATCAATATAAAAATCAAGTTCACTTTACAAGATTAAATCAAATAAAAGGGAAAACCCGTTGGGATTCAAATTTATTTGTGCTGACTCTAAACATGCGTATACATACGTGCATTAGCATGAATAGTTTATGATAGGTATATATATTAGAAAAATGTATTCAGCTTGCTAAAATGAAGTATTATTTTTTAATTGTTTTTCAAATACTTCACTTTGCTATTACGAAACTTTTATAAAATGAAAAAAGTAATTAATAAACCGTTTATTTACTCTACTCATAGCTGTATATTAGTATTAACAAGTAATGACAAAAATGATTATATTAAAAACAAGCATTTATAAAATGAACATATTAAAAGTTGTATATAATCATATATTATTTTTATTTATTAACTTGGGTTCTGATAAATAAAGAATGTTTAGAACCTTTTGAATTTGATGATCGCTTTTACATCCGTAAAGTACTTTTTTTATTATGAATCTAATAAGATATTCGAGTTTATACTTATTATTTTATTATTTCCTCAATTGCTTCATAAATAAGACTTTACGATTGAACTTGACTTTGCTTGTCGTTATAATGCATAAAAAAGTGCTATTCAATGTTGACATTCATTATAAAATGTTAGGAAAAACTTCAAATCTCTAATAGAAAATAATACAAACAATATTTAATATATTAATTACATATGTTAAAGATAAAATTAAAATATAAAAAAGTAATAAAAATTTAAAAATCAAATGAATAACAAAAGCTTGTAATTGTTATTTTTTGGCAATCTCAATAGATGATTACTTTAATAGGTTTTATAACTTGTTATATTAGAAGCTTTTACTTAAATACATTTATTTTTAAGTATAAAATATATTTACATTAGATTAAAATATATTAAACGTTTTTGATCTTCTGAAATTCTTATATAATATTGAAACTTATAATACTTATACTAATTTAAATTGCTTTAGGATGATAATTTTACTTCATTAAAGAAAAAATTATTGATTATACAACTGATAAAAATATCTAATACAAAGAAAAAATTAAATACATCAAAGAATGAAAAAAACATTACAATAAAAAATAAAATACTCATGTACGGATACGTATAAAGAGAAGCTCTTAGTATAAATGTAAGAATATAATTAAATTGTTTAAAAATTTAAAAATCTTTTTGAAAAAAAAATTTATTTTTTATCTTATACAAGATAAATTAAAGCACATAATTTGTTTGATTTGTTTTGTATGCTACAGTTTACACTTTATAACAGGTCCTAAAACTTAATCAATTATTTTTTTAAATATATTTTACACTCAATAAAATTATTAAATTATCCATGACTTTATAAGAAAAAATAATAAAGTTAATAAAATAAAGTACAATAAAATCAAAACTATTTCTTTTTAAATCTACAAGTAAATAGAAATCTGATTTTATTAAACTTATATATCAGATTGTATTATGCAAAAATATCTGAAATAATTATTAAATATAGATAAAATTTCGAACTTTGCACTACTGCATATTCATTTACGAAAGTATAATGTGCCAAAAATTATATAATATAATAAAATATGTAATAAATAAAAAATAATTAATTTGAAAAGGCAAATTTTTTTGTCAACATTTATACTTTTTTCATAACCATTTCTTCATTTCATAAATCACGTTCATATATTATTTTTAGATTAATGTTAATATTGTATAATTAATTCTTTTTATCCTAGGATAATGTATTTTAAATAATTGAATTAAACATATTTTTGTGAAATAAATTTTTTTTATATATTTGAAGTACTTACGATATAATATAACTTACATATGAAATAGATCTTAATTAATTATTTTATAATAGTGACTTATAATTTATTCATATTTAATTATTAATAACTATCTTAATTTAATAAAAGCAAAAAAGTTGATAATAATATCATTAAAAAATAGTAAATTTAAATATGTTGTATTATAAAGATTTAGATTCTGAAACACTGATTGAGTGGAAGATAAGTTTAATTGTTTATTTATTTATAGTTAAATATATGTACATTAGGTTAATTCAAATAAATTGAAAGACTTTTATGATCATTTTTTCTAATACAAAACCTAAATATCTTATTAATTAAAAAAAATTTAGACAAAAAAATATTATTCTTCTATTAAATTTTCTCATAACTCTTATATAGTCTTTAAAAATAACAAGTAAAATACTATATACATCATTCTTTTCAATATAATTTAAGTATAATAAAGAGTTTTTTAAATTATAATAGTTGTAACCTTAACATTTTTGTAAGAAAATTTTTTTTTTGTTTAACGAAATTAAAAAAATTTCAAAACAGAAATTTTTAAGTCCCATACAAAAATTGAAACATCAAATCTTGAGTTTCAAGTAAGAAGAGTCTAAATAAAGTTTTGGTTTAAAAGTAGAAAGATAAAGAATTAGAAAATGATGAAAATAATAATATAGAGTCAAAAGAAACAAGAAACAACCATCAGAACACCGAAAAGGTTGAAAGTCCAGTGAAGCAGCTGACACATGAGCTCCACGCGGATATATCTTCTATTCAAGAAACAAAAATATATGTATATGTATATATATAAGGAGGGAGTGAGAACGCACGTAGTATAGAAAGAGAAACAAAATAAGAGTCGAATCATTTGAGAACAGCGACAAGGAAAACTACGTTAGTTTAGAGAAGATGAGCTGGACAGATTAATTTAGGTTAATCTACATATATAGATCGTAAGTAAATGAATATGTATTTTATTAGAGGTTAGATACGGTTTTTCGTTCTTCATTTCTCTTTCTGCTCTCTCTCTCTCTCTCTCTCTCTCTCTCTTTCTCTATTTATCTATCTATCTATTTATCTACCTATCTATTTATGGATATATCTTTCTATCTGTCTGAATTTCTTTATTCTTCATTCTTTTTTAAAACTAGTTTCTTTCAGGTTATATGAATTACTCTCTTTTTAACACCTTTTTAAATAGCATTTATTTAAATATTAAAAATGTAGCAATTATGGTATTACTTACACTATATTGATCTTTCGATCAAGTTACTATTTTCTTATTTTATAGATTTGTAAAGGTAACTAAAAATAGAGATTCCTATTATACCTTGTCGTTAGAATTTTCATTATTATAATTGAAGCAATATGTGAGCACTTGATTTACAATCGTTTTATTCAATATTAGTATTAGCATTTTGTACAGTATATATTTGAAAAATTTATGCGCATATTTTCATGCACCTATTTTATAAATTATTAATTAAATAATTAAAAAATAATCTATGTTTGGAATATTACTTTTGAAAAAATGTTATAAATTTAATTATAAGTTGTATTTTTTAATAAAGTATAATACTATTACATATTTAACTTGTGCTTCGTTTCATTTAATATTTTAAAAATTTTTTTAATGTATTGGTATGTGTTTTGATCAATTTTATAAACCTTTTCAAAATGTTTTCTAAATTATGCATATTCTATGTATATTGGAAAAATAAATCTATTATCTTAAATAAATATATTAATGATCATTTTTCTATTATAAGTAAAAAGAATTTCAGAAGATTTTTGAAAACATATTTAAAAAGAATGATTTAAATAGTAAAATTTAAAAACAGTATAATTAAAACAAGTTTTTTTTTAATTACTAATGTACTTATTATAGATACTATCATTAGATTAATAATGTAATAAATAACAATGTAAAAATTTCAATCATTACAACAACCCTAAGAAAACTAGCAACCAATTTATTAAATTATATAAATACAATCGAACGTGGATATTGACCTAATCTTGAATGTTTTGTAAAATTTCTATTATCAATTTCTTAAATAACTTATTTTTCTAGTTGTTCAACGTGTCAATATAAATATATACTTTGTTCCATCAAATAAAAGTAGTTGTAAAATATTTTGCTAGAAGAGAAATGTATACAATACGCGCCCATGCCTATTAAATAACGATACATCATTTGTACATTCGCCTGCAAGAAGTCGACCGACATTAATATTTTTTATTACAAATCATAACGATGATAAAAATGCTAGGTACTGTGATTCACAATGAATTCTTCAGGCGCCAAATACTGCTAAAAAAATTTAAAAGCAAAGATGGAAGCGCGTTATTTGCGTAATATACAACTCTCCAGTATATCACACGTAGCCGCTAGACGTTTATGAGTTTGGACCGAAATATTCTTGCAAATACAATATCGGTTGATATTCTACTCTGCCGTTACGATTTACATGTCGTTATTGCTTTCTTCTTAAATCTTTTCAAATATACAAAGTACATGCAAATATACTGTTAATAAGATTTAAAAAATCAATTGAACTAGCGAATAGATATTCTATAAATTACAAATTTATATTACAAAAACATTTTAATTAATACATGTCAATTGAATGAATTTATATTATATTTATATTAAAATAATATACGTAAATAGTATGTTTTAGTATTTTAGAATAACTTTTTTATAATTAATTTAATTTACTTAAAATCACGACAATAGAGACATTCACTTGTCATGGTTTAATATAGTTCAATTAAAATATAAACAAATGAAATAAAAAACATTTTTCAAAATTGTTATTGATATATTTTTATATTATTAACAAATTTAATATATTTCAGCAAATTCATATTAAGATCGATTTGTAATAAATAGCAGTTTTGATTCTAGGAAAAATAGGCTAGTAATTTTTTATATTATTTATATTATTTATATTATTTATAATGTAAATGTATACTTTTAGCATTAAAAATATCTGCTTTTGTGTTCTAGCTGAAATATTGTCATAAAAAAATGTCTTAAAAATAATAATAATACTGTAACCTTCTATCTAATAAATAATAAAATCAAAATTTATTTAATGCATGATTAAAGAAAGCGTATTCAAGAAATCATTAAAAGGAAGAAAAACAAATTAGATTCTAATCCTTAGAAGTCTAGGTTCTGATACTTTCTAGATCTATATTTTATTATATGATATGTAAAAAATGAGTATAATTCAAATTGATTAATAATTTCACTATATTTTTATTTTTTTTTATTTAGAATAAATTTTCAATTATTAATCAAATTAAGAAATGGATGTACAAAATTTGTAGATTAAAATATTATTATAATTGAATTTAAAATACATACATTTGATATAATATTTCTTTTCTACAAAAACTTTAGAATTCGCTAATCGATCAACATCAATTATTGGACCTAAATAGTTATAAATATAATAATTAAGCTTTTATATTGTTCAAAAAAACAAACTGTATAATAAATTTGTATGTAAATTTTTAAATTATTTTTAATGAATAATATATTAGAATTATTATTATCTATATTTATTTATTAATAAATAAATTGTTATAAGTTTAGGTTTAGCAAATTAATCGTTGTATTGATAGTTTTATTTCATTATTAGTATTAATAATATATATTTATCAAATAAACATATTAATTAATACATGTCAGTAATATTATAGTAACAATTATAAATAGTTATTTTCGTTACTGAGAAACAGTTTCCTTTCAAAGATATCTAAATATATATAGAATTTAAAAAAATATAAAATCTATATGATCCATGAAAGGTAACTATTTCTTAACAATAAAAATAACTATTTATAATTATTAAACATATATATATATATATATATATATATATATATATATATATATATATATATAAATCTTTTGCCTGTTCATATCAACTAATCAAGCTACTAAATGTTTTTTATGATTCTGCAACCACTTTCCATTTATTATTTAATAATTAGACTGTTCGAGTACTGTAAATTATCGATTAATACTTTTGAAATATGTTTAAAAAATTAGATTCTATAATATAAATTAAAAAATAATATATTATAATTATCAATTATAATTTTTTTGAATCTTCATTAAATTAAAAAAATCTGTTTAATGCTTCTTTGGTTACGAAAATATGAATCCAATAATATACATATTTGATGATAAATTTGTGAACACTTAAAGCAACACTTTTTGTGTAAATATATATTATAAATTCTCACTTTTTGCTGAACATAATTCCGCTAGATAATTTATTGTGTTTTGTATAGGTTGTGTATGTACAAATATTTCAACTTTTAGTATTCTATAATCAATACTTTCATGCACATTTTTGTAATTCTTAAGTTAGGTAATTTATACTAACCGTTATTTTTTCTGATATTGATATGGAGTTAGTATGTATGTATGGAAATAAAGTTTTATTTAATTATCCTTACAAAATTAGTATAACGTGAAATTCTTTTATTTTTAAATAGTTCTTTTAAGTGATTTTTGCTTAAATAATATTTATTAGTGAAATCAATATTTGATTTAAAATGTATAGTTATTCAAGATTAGAAAATTTACCAATAAAAATGATAATTTAATTACAGTTTAATAAATTAAATGCATGTTTTCGCATAAGATTGTATACAATTGAAGGGGACAGAGAAGCTTTTGAACACATTAAAATCAGAGAAACGAATGAATGAAAATTTTTGTAATTCTTAAGTAATTCTTATCTAATAATCACATAAATTTCTAATATTCATTTCTTAAAGATCAAAATGCACGAGATTAAGAAATAATTTACATAAATTTTTTTGGTCAAACTAACTTAATCGAAATAATAACGTATCTTTTCTTTGATTGTAAAAAATGACATGAAAACGTTAATAAAATAATCATGACTCTTTATTTTGCATTTTATCAGATCTATAAAACCTTAGAATGTTTATTTTAATATATATTTATCATAAAATAAGATAATATTAAAAAATTACAGAGCAAAAATTATAAATTTAGCGTGTAACTAATAAATTCAAAATACTAACAAAAAAAATCATTTATTAGGTTGATGCAAAAACTTATCCTTTATTTAGCTCTAGCTGGTACTGTACTGCAAGGAAAATATTTATTTATTTTATAAATGTAAGCTTTTCATGTGATATCGTTGTTTTATAGAAATATTCTTTTATTTTTCGTTAATAATATACGTAAACAGCGCAGATTTTGTTTGTGTCTGCAAAGTACTTTTACATTTTTAGAAATTAAAAAGCAACATATATCGAAAATACTTCTTTATATTCCTTTTTTAATACTTAATTAAATACAAAAAATACAATATAATAACATTATTTTTCCTCCGTACTCGTTAAAATTTCTTCTATTTAATGACATCAAAACTTTGCACGTGAAGTATATGATACCTGAATTTTACAGTACAATGCAATACAGTGCTAAAAACAGAACAATTTATATTAATAAAAACAAAGAGAGATAGTGAAAGCATTCTTTTGATTCGATGAATGATAAACTTTAGATAACCACGTTCACACGTAACGTAAGGTTTAAAACGTTTATCGCCCATAATGTAGGGTTCAAAACATTTATCACACGTAATGTAGAGTTTAAAACATTTCTCTTAATTATTTCATTGAATCCATTATTTTAAAATATTCGTTACCAATTTTTTCTTTATTGTTTTGTACATTTATATGCTATAAACTTTGTAACTTACGTATTGAACTCTTTCTTTATTTTTATCCAATTACTTTTGTTCTTTTCCGTCATCAACTCTTTATCCAACAGCACATATATATGCTTTTGGTGTTTGACTAGAACATCGCACACGGATAGTTTATACAACGGTGCGGCGGCGTCTGTGGCCGCGGGGGGCACCGGCGCCGGCGCGTAAAGTCCTCGTGTTATGGGATTTAGGGGCACCTTTTTTCACGGAAGACCAGTCACCACCGTGTTCGCAACTCTCTCTCTCTCTTTCTCCCTCTCTCCACACACACACACACACACAAAAACAAAATTTTTAATTCTCTTGTTTCAATCTTTTTTTTGTCAAGTAAAGACTCTTTCAAGAACATTCACACTATTAAATTTTTAAAAATCGTAACCATGAACTATGTTATAATTAATTTCATTATAAATAAAATTAAATTCTGGGTACAAAAAATTTGGACTTTTTTAAATTTTTTACAACTCACGAATTATAATAACTACAGTTTTTTATTTACACTAGATTGTTTAAAAAGTCAGGATAAACTTCTTGATTAGGGTTCACCAAAAAAAAAACTTTTTCGTTAGATTTTATAAGCCCTACAGAAATTGTATTTATAAATGTTTAATATATATCGTAAATTTTACTGGGTACATTTTTGTAAAAAAATTAAAATTTATCTAATATCCTAATATGAACGCTAAGGCATAAATTTTTCAAAAAATAAAAGAGTTAACGTGTTGAAACTATGTTCTGAATAAAAAATGTACAATATATATAATATAAATTTTTTATTATACTTTTAATTTTTTAATTTTAAAATAATCTTTGTTTTATTAATTAAAAGGAAATTAGATATCCTTACTGTTATTAATGCGTAGTACAATTATTGTTAAAAAGATTATTTCTCTTAATATTATTATAATATTTTTCTAATCAAAATAAGTTTAAATATAATTATTTTTAAATAAAATATTATAAATGTGATGATTTTAAAAAGAAAATTGTTTAAAAGTTTACGTATCTTTATTTTAATAATATATTCCGAAACTTGATGTATTTTTATAAGATAATAAATGTTAATATATAAGATTATATAAAGGATTATTATACGTACAAATATTTATTCAAGGAAAATGATAAGAGTACTATATCGATACTTTAATCAATAGACTTGTGAAACAAACTTTAATAATGATGCCTAGACATTTTCAAAGAAAATTTATCACAAATATAATAATTCAACTATATTCTTGAGCAACTGAGTTTGTATATTGTTGAAATATAATATATTACTCAGAAAATTTTTTTTATTTGTCTTTATAGCTCTTTTTTCAGATGTTTTTTCATCTCTTTAGATTCTTCTATTACTTTTACTCAAATTCTTGTTCTCTTCCTCTGCCTTAGTTAACTCAATGTGGGATTAACTTTAAAATTCTTTCGTAGCTTTTGTTTCAAGGTATTCGGAGGATCTGCCGAGCTTGATAAATGGGCTGTCTTTCCCCCTTTTCATTCTCTCTCTTTCTTTCTCTCTCTCTCTCGTTCTCTTGTTTCATCGTTGACGAAAAGTTACGTTATTGTGCGAAACAAAGGCAGATGGAGAGAGAAAGATTTTAAAGAATATAAAGAGTTCACGCGCGGGTATATGTGAGACAGAGCCTCTGATAATCGAATAGCCGATGAGATGCTCCCCGCACGCTTTTAGTGTGACAAGGTTTTGCACGTGGTTACGAGAGATTTCATCGGTAGTGTCTCGTGTGCTTAGAATCAAGTTGCTGTGTCGCTCTTGGGAACGGAATTCTTAAATCAGCCTATGGACTCGTTTTCTCAATGCGTATAATTCTTAGCTTTCCTGGAAGGATGCGGCATTTTATGGAAATGAGTGAGTCGCGCGAACACGATGAGAAAATCACAGTGAATGCGTAACATTTGGTTATTTCATTAAATAGAAGAAAGTTACAAAGATATAAGGTCTTTATTTTTTGACACTCATTTTCCATTTAAGTATATTTACGAAGTTTATTTATTAATTATAAATTGAAATTAGTTAATTGAATTGAAGTCGATATAATTGTGTATTATATAAATTTATACAAATTGTACAAAGTAATAGATTTTTACAAAGCCCGAACAATTTTTAATTATTAAATGTAGTCATGTAAAATGCATCAAAATGAATATTGTCATAAAGGTTTTTTCCTTACTTTAATTGGAAATAAGCACCATTGCTAACTATGTATCATAGACGAGTGAAAAAAGATTCGAAGAAAATAAGGAGGTAAGCTTCGTATGTGTAATCCTACAACAGGATTATAAACACGCAAACGTGCATTCGTGCGCGGGTGTGTTTACTGAAGGAAGGTATAATTGAATGTTTTGTATAATTAACCTGCACTATAACTCAAGGTACGTCGCGCCACCAGCCGCGGGCAGAGCGAACGCAAGAGATGCCTCCTCGCTCTCCGTGTTTCCTCATCTTTTTCCTTTTTTCATTTTTGTAGCTTGGCTCTTACTCTTTTAGCTTGCATCTTCTATCTCGTATTTTTTTAAGTATTCCTGCTTTTTTCTAGATTAGAATGTTCTCTTTTATGAATGAACTTTACTTTGAATAAGAAGATTTTATGGTAAAAAATTTCTTTAATAACATTAATAATAAAACATTAACTATATTAAAAAAATCCAAAGTTTTTTATAAATATATAAAAAATTTTATTTCTTCAGAAGAAACTTATTAAAAATAAATGCAGCGTTAAAATACTAGAAATATGATTTGAAATTGTAGAAATGAAAAAATATTTTTTATATTATGAATGTCGATTTCATATATAGACTTTATAGTTTTGAATGTTAGTCTTATCTTTTATATGAAAAGGGTTCAAAAACTTTATTGCTGTAAATTAGAAATAATGAATTTGCAATTTGTAATATACAATTTGATATATATACGTTTTCTTATTTATTTTCTTATATAATAACTTGAATAAAATTTAGTAAAAATAAGTGCTAAATTTCGAAAAATTATAACTTTTTTATGATTATGTTGTATTTATTAGAAGCAATTATTATATACTTTTAAAGAAATTAAAATTCATATACTACTTTCAAATGATTCAATATATTTTTATTCAATATATTCAATAATATATTCAATATATTCAATAATTTTATTCATTATATTCAATATATTCAATAATTTTATTCATTATATTCAATATATTCAATAATTTTATTCATTATATTCAATATATTCAATAATAATATATTTTTATTCAATTTATTCAATAATTTTACATTTACATAATTTTTCTGAAATTTTATTAATATTTTTATCATATTTTTAAATTATTATTATTTATAAATTACTAAACAGATGTTGTAAAATGATTATTCTATATAATTGAATAAAAATAAGTTTTTTCTAAATTCTTTAAACTAAAATTTTTTAAATATAGAATTTATAGTCGAAACTTTTATTTTATCTTAATTAATAAAATAAAATAAAATATAAAAACATGATTCTCATATGGGATTCATATTTATATTTATGTAAGTTTTATATACTATGTATACAATGTATACCTAAAAGAGGACTCAATAATATAATAATTTTCAAATACCTTGAAATGTTTTAATTGATATAATTTATTTTCTCTATGATTCCCTATCAAACTCTATTTATATTAGATAATTTCAGTATTCAATTAAATAAGAAAAAGAACATTTTAAAGAAGTAACATTTAGTGTAAAAGGATATACGATTACATTGCATGTGGCAGGTATATAATGTGTAAAACGAAGTTTAAAAGCACATCTCCTCCCACCAATTCAAGAGTCTAACAACCGACTAACCGTTCACAAACAGTTCTGGCAAATGTTTCTTTTTCTCTCTATTTCTTTATATCTAATTTTTTTTTAATATTTAATATTTTTATCAATTATTTTTTAACATACTATTTACACGTTAATTTCTAAACAGAAATATACAATAAAAACAAACAATATACTTTATTATTTAAGAATAATTGCAAAAAATATTATTAATTTTTGTATAGCCTTCAAATATTCTAATATTAGTTCAATATTTATAACAACTATCTTACGCCATAACTGATATTAAATTTAAGAACTTAATTTTAAAAATGCTTAACATTAATATCATGACAGCATTATTAAAATTTTTATCTGTATTAAAATATATTTTAAATATATAATAATATAGAATGTACAAACGAGATTTCATTATCAAAAAACTATTATTAAACATTTTGATTTTATATTTAACTAAAATGAAAATTATATAAATATTCTTAATAGAGAAATCACATTTTAATAATCATTATTAATAATGATAATAATATAATAATAATAATAATAATAATAAGATAAATTAGTCAAAAAATTGAAATACAGAAACGCGCGCACGCACACACACACACACACACACACACACACACACACACGTATATATGATTTTGTCTTTTATCAACTTTTATCAACTTTATCAATAAAAATCAACCCAATATATATATTATTATATATAATGTATAAAGATTATATGTATAATCTCTACTGCAAAATTAATATTACCTTAATATTAATTTTAAAAGTAAAGTAGGAGATAAAACAAGTAACTGCTCATTGAGTCAATAAAATTGTCAAAAATATTAAACTCCTTCAATAATTTGCCGTCTTTTTCAATTAGAAAATTAGTATCTTTGATTTTCTTTTATTGATTCTTATACCTATATGAGATTGAATGCATAAGTGTACATGATTATTTTTTCACATGTGGTAATTCAAAGCATTCTTGGGCGAGAATGTGTATAAAATACGAGAAAAAAGGTAAGAGGCTCTTGACTTCTTGTAATAGGCGTAACCGTCCATTATATGGTCTCAACATAAAAAAGTTATACGAGTAAACAAGCAAACACTGATGATGGGTATCATAGGCAATTGTCTTGAGCTGTTTGCTTAGTTGTCGGCAGGTGTACACCTAGATTTTCAAGGAAAACGAGAATCTTCTTCTTTTACCTTAGTAAATATGTTTTCATATGTTTAAATATGTTTTTTGTATATTGTTTTATCAGATTTTAGTAGATAAGTAAATTACTTAATTTTAATATTCTACATAATAAATAAATTTACTTTATTCTATACAGGTAATAATTAGTTTAATTTGTCTATCATTATAAACTTTTAGACAAAACTTGAGGTAAAGAATAGTTTTGAAACATGTGATAATATTCGTATGTATTATTTTCATTAAGTAAATTCCTACAAGGGAATTAATTCATTTAATTCATGTAATTTACGATTTTTTTATACTGTCTTGTTTTTTGTAGTAATCTTACGTCATATATAAATATATGAAGTTTTTCTAAAATTAAAAAAAACAAGTGTACAAATTTAAGATTTTGATCTATATATCTATATATCAGATGTATATATGCATAATACCTTCACAATAAAATAATAAAAATTGGAATATTTAAAAAAATTTTATATTTTATTATTTTCTTTTTATATAATATATTACGTTCTTTTTTTTATAAAAAAATGAAAATGGAAAAGTGTTTACCTAATGAGTTATTTTGTACTTTTGAACAATAATTCATCTTTGAAAAAAAAATACATTTAATATTCATATATAATTCTTATAAAAGATCGTACATTAAACTCCTTTTAAATATATTAAAATAAATGACGCATAGTTAAATACAATCATATATAAAAATATATTTACCATTCTTTATAATTAAAGAAAAACATCAATATTTTTGTCAGTTGTAACTTATAATTTGAGGCATAAGAATCGGCATTATCATAAACAAAATATATTTAGAAATCAAATTTCTAATATATATTGAAAAAGAGCGAGAAAACAATTACTAGGGTAATGTAAGAAAAAAAGACTCCAAGAAAAGAAATAAACTTACAGAAACGATAACAAAAGAAGTACATACATTAGCATAGGCTACAGACTGATCAATTGAATAGTAAAGAAACAAACATTTATATAGAGCTGCTGAGAATATATTCAAAGCAGAAATACATGGAAATCGGATATACATATATATGTACAAAAACAGAAGAAAAAGTATCATCGTGGTAAATTTATAGGCATGGCGAAGGTGCCTCCTCGATTCTCTCTCTTTTCTCGACTCACCCACTCGTTCTCCCCCTTTCTTACACACTCTCTCTCTTTCTCTTTTGAAGGCTTCATGTGACGGATGGTGCCCACCTGTGGATTCATTCACTAATCTCCTCGCTAAGCAAACATCCGAGTGCACCCTGTTATTAACGTTGACGATGTAAGTAGCACCGCCATCGTCGCTGCTGTGATTCTTACTATATGCCACATTTTATATATTCTTTTTCTTCTCTAGCCAAGTTAATATTTATTGCACCAAGCAATGTGTGTGTGTGTATGTGTGTTTGCGCGCGTGCGTGTATGTGTGTGTGTGTAGGGGGGTAAAATAGATAAACTTATGATGGGGCTTAATATGATTTTACTCGAATATTCTTTCATTTTTTCGTTTTTTCTTCTTTTTTCGGATGAACCTCCCACCAGAATTCTTCGATCACTTATGCAAAATTGATCTGATTCAATAAGTGTAAAAGTAATTTTTTGAGGTTCAAGTGAAAAAATTTGTTTCTTTATATTACTATTTACTATGCAACAAAGATTCTGGAATTACTACATCTTATACTTTAATTGTAAAACTATACAAATTTCAATGACAGTAGGTTATTAAATATATTACGATATAGCTAAAAGTCATTTTTAAAACAAAATCATATTTGTTTTAACACTTATAAATAACTGTACTGACAAAATCTATAATAAAACGTTGAAAAATTAAAATAACTTTTTTTTTCATATCATACATCTATTAGATATTCTACATTTAATAAGATTATTTTTATATTTTGGTGTCAATAGTAATCAAAAAAGTTCTACCGAAGAAATAGAAAATATTAAGCTAGAAGCATATTTTTAAAGTCTGCAAATCCTATGTAAAAACTTAAAATAATATTTATTAATATTTTAGATAATGATTATAAAATTTAAGGTTGTTGAAATTTTCATTTTATCTATAATTGAAAGTGAACTAAAATTCAACTTCGTTTAAAAATATTTAAAGTACATCTACACATGAGTATATGTGTTCAACTAAATGTGACTATTTTAAATAGATATCAATGCGGTTTAATAAAACTTTTTTTTCAATTTTCTTCAAAGACATGAAAAGTTGTAACTTACAATAATTTGTTAATTATATTTACTTTTTACAATTCAGAATTGATAATTTGTTCTTAATTTGAAATTTATATGTAAGAAAAATACAATATTTCTAGGTACTACTGGTGCTTTTAATATGTACTGCATTCAAAATGTTTATGTCTTCTCACTTGAATTTTTTATTTTATATATTCATTTACAAATAGAATATTGTCAATTGATATAGTTTGCTTTGAAGAAGAAAAGTAAGCACACTAAATAATGGTTTTTAAAACCTAGAAACAGTTTGTAATCATTAAAATTCATTTTATAGTTAATAATATGCTGTAATTAAAAATTTACTTATGTATATTGCACATAAATTTATTTAATTTTAAATATTAATTGAATTTACGTGTATCATCTACGCTATCTCGAAAAACTGTTATTGCACTTTGTATCCATGTATGTAACTTCGACAATGTAAAGTTATGTAAAGTTCGACAAATATATTCTTGAATAGATCGAGACTTGCTAATCGTTCATAATTTTTTGATAAGCTGCAGGGAAAACTATATGACATACGTAACGTTAATACATATCTTCACTTATACGACGAAGTGCTTGATAGAAAGTCGAACTACTGGCTAAATGTTTGTGTTAACATTGGTTCTCTGCTTTGCTAATAGATAGAATGAAAGAGTATTAAAGAAATATGTGACAGTAAGAGAGAGTGAGAATGTGCGAGTGGGAGGGAGGGTGGGAGGGAGGGAGTGAAAGAGAGAGAGAGGGTGTAAGGAGACGATAATCTCGCCTATTTTTACGCTTTGTCAAATCATAATTATTTACTGTAGTTAACCGGTTCTTAAACAGAAAGCTTAGGTTAATGAAAGTTTAAAGTTGCAATACTTACCCCCAACGGCCTTTTTTCTTTTAGTTTTTTGAATCTCAGAAGCATTTTTATCTACCAATTTTTTTTAGAAGAATTATATTCACATACAATAAGATTGTTTTTTTTTTAATTAAAATGGAAAACTTTGCAAATAATAAATTTAAAAATATTAGAATTTTAAATTTAATTTTCACGGTAATAAAATGTTATTAACTATAACCTTTACTTTTGTAAAATAATAAAACAGCAACATTTTTACACAATAAAGATATTCAGAATATAAATACAACATTGTGTTAGAATCATTACCGCTGAACGCACGTCTTTTCGTTTAATTTCTAATTTATGGTCGTGCTAAATCACGCCGAGTAAAGACGGACATTCGATTGGCCTTATGTCGTGCAGCTGAAGCTATAAAAGTTCCCGAATTTTCGAACGAGGCCACATCGTCCGGAAGGCGAATGCCGAGAATGCTCACTCATTTTACGACCAGAAATATTTTCCAAACAAGATTATTACTTTTTTATTCATTTACTCTATCTCCGACAATTGTGAATCTAATATATTTTAGTGAAAAAAAATTTTAAAAGAAGTTAAGGAAAAAGACTTACAAAATATTCAATTGATTGTTTAAATTAATTTTTACATTAACCAGATATATAGATCAGATATATATTCTATATTTAATATACTTATTTTTACCAACTCAGAAGTATTGTAGATACTTATGTATATTTAAGTCTGAATCTAAAAAATTGTTTACTTACAATACTATTTATTTATTATAAAAATTAATTTTGTGATTATAAATATATACCGAATATGTATAATTTATTTCTACAAATTCGGAAATTCAGTAAAATTATGACAAAGTGAAATAGTGTACAACAATAAAAGATAATTTACAGCAATAAAGAACAAAAGATGTTATCATTGATCAAAAGCTGCTTAAGTACAATTAGTATTTAAAAGAAAAGTTTTAGAGAATTTGTTTATTTTTAATGCCTAATAAAAAATTAGTTATGCTATGCGGATTATAACTTACTTGAAAGTGATTCATAATCCACATAGGTATTCCAAATATTGAGCAAAAATCCGAATAGCTTTAATTAAATGTAACGTTAGAGGACGCTTTTTTAACGTTCATAATTAATTTATATATAAATTTATTATATATAGAAATTTGGTAAATAAGCTAACTACATTGTATAAGTGACTGTTGCAATCAATATGCAACAATAAACAATTCATATATGAGCAAGAACTATGAACTTAATGAAGAAAATAAGATGATGCATCATAACTTTATGCAAACTTTGAATTTTACAAATGCGTTCATATGTGTATATTTGTTAAATGTATCTGTTAAATATATTTGTTAATGATCACCGTATGGCTGATAATTATATAAACTTGCAGTTGCGACGATAGTGACGGAGGTCTTTAAACTCACTGTTCAGTACTCAATACATAGCCAGGGAATTGTAACACCCACATGGAGTTGATGATCATCCTTCAAACATTTAGAGTTGTATTGCATCTGATGCAAGACCTCATTCTCTAAGCGTCTTTATAAATATTTTCACATTTAGGTGACTCTTTACACTGCCAGAAGCGTTTGGACTTCAGATAGTTCCTGTACAGTTATGACGAAGCGATAATTACTGTGAAAAAATGGTCTAGGGTCAGAGTAGCTACATTGTTAGCCTAGTTGCTCAATAATCTCAATGCCCACGAATTGAGGTATGTTTCTATAGACGCAGATAAGTTCGACAATTTTTTAAAAGTTACAACTGCATCGGTTACGACTCTTCATAAATAGTGCTTTAAAAGTCGGATTAGCAAGTAACAGAGAACTAATAAACCATTTAAGAAAGGTTATTGTTATTGATAAAGGTATTATGTAAGTCTAACGAAATAAAGAATGTTTTAAATAAGATGCGGAGTTTGTCTATTGTGGTAGAAAATTTAAGAAAAGAACTTCTATATAAGCGGCTGTGTGAAAGAAGTAAGATAGTATTTAATCTAAAGACTCAATAAGCAAGAAGCTATAAAGATAAAGCTAAAGTGTAGACAGAAAATCAGATTTATATTTGGGAAGATAATAAATTTCATATAATATATATATATATATATATATATATATATATATACATATACTGATTGAATTATTAAATTAAAAAAATATATATTAATAAACTGTATTTTAATGAATTTAGCTGACTGAGTTGAAGAAAGGCACTTCATTCATTGCAATAATACATAAACAAGTAAGCTATTAATCCATTGTATTCTAAATACGACATTAAAATAGTACTAGAATATAATGTTCATTTCCAAATATTTTTACTATATTGCGTATCAATAGTTTTTAAAAAATACGAAAAATTTTTCAGTAAATTGATTATAGCTGCTAACAAGTAGAAGGTGCCCAGTGTATACTTAGACGATAATGAAATATTTTTTATTGGGAATATTAATGTACTTATACATATTTACATTTGAAATTAAAATTTATAATTGAATTTTATGAAAACATTTTTTTCAAACTTAAAATAGTTTATCTTCTAATTGGAAGTTATCCGTTTTAACGCATTTGTTAGGGGAGCTATTAAATCTGTTTTAGATTAATTACTACATTTCGAAGTTACCAGCGATTGGTGATCTCTAAATTTAATTAGTATTTGTTGCTACTAATTAAACTATTGGAAATATTTCAGTCAATCAATTTGGTGTACATCCCTTCTCAAATAATTACTTAATCTTACTGATTCGTACTTTATTATTAGTCTTTTAAATTAAAAACCTAATAACATTGGCTTTTTAATTGTGTACTTTCCTGAATTAATTTTTTTAGTATTTGAACTTTATTAACAGATGTAACATTTCTAAACTTCATATTAATAGTTCTATACCTTGTATTGTTGAAAGAATTAACTAAATTTGTTAAAATAAATAGCTCTATACAATTATTTTGTAAGTTGAGCTGTATCTAAATTTTATTATTAAGTGTTCAATTGATGTTTTCATGTAAAGATGCCTTTAGGTTCATGTATATTAAGTAATGATCGATTTTTTCTTGCTGATTTTAAATATCTTGTAAAATACTTGTAAAATTCTTTGTCTTGTTTTATATGCAAATGTTTGGTATTGTCCTTTATGTAAAATAGACTACATAGCTAATAAAACTTTTCGATCTCTTTTAATCGGCATAACCGATGGATGCTTTAAGAACTTTCCACTAGCTGTTAACATGTATTTTTTAAGAAGTCTTTATTAGGGTAATGTTTTATTTTGACGAGATCTGCTTGCCATGTTTTATCGAAATCTCGCAAATAAAATTTTTGACGTTTATAATTATGATGATCAGATTTATGAAGAGATTCATTAATTTTTTGTTATTCATTTTATATTGTTAGTCTAATTACATAAGCTGTGGTTACACTTATAGAATTTCCGAATTTTATTAGATAATTACTTTTTCAGATTTATGTTTGTAGACGTACTAAGTTTACGTTATTTTACTGAAATAAAATCAATAAATTTAAACTATCCCTTACAAGATTTTTTGGAATATAAGCATATAATTGATATAGTTAAAAGAATCAATATTCTTATGTCAACCCATACAAAAAAAGCTCTTACACTGTTTAGTCTTTCACAGCTACTTCACCAAATATCATAATTAAGTTAGAAATTATTAATTAATCAAGAATTATCTTGATATAGCTTAAAAAAGCATGATATAACTTATTAAAAAAACCTATTAACTTAGCAAATCTGGATTTGCAAACAGAATTTTAACTGATAAAATTTACACTAAACGGGTCGAGAGCAGAGCTTTAAATATTAGTAAAAGTGTATCTATGTGTAATTATGTTGTAATTAATTAGATGAATTTTAAGACAAGAAAGAATATGGGAATGAAGGAAAAACATCAGAAAAACAAAAATAATATACTTTATCTAAAATAAATTAATTAAAGCTAGTTCTATGTCAGCATTGCCAAGTAAAATTTAACGAAAAGTGATTTTTTCTGCTTTAAATATGCCACGCATCACTGTTAAAAGTGTTAATTATGAACAAAGCGTAAGAATTATTTGTATTCTACGCATACAATAAAATCAGTAGATTTATACCGTTTCTCGCACCATTATTTGCTGTTTTCAAGATTAAAAACGCAATACTGCCGTTATAATACTGCCGGCATAGTTAAGGTAATCAATGCATGACAAGTGGAGCAAGTCAAAGACATAACAAGGTATTAGAAACTATTGATCTTGGTAAAGGTCTCTATTTAAAAACATGTAAAGGAAGTTACGATTTACGTAACTTAAAGTTGTTTGAAGGCGAATACTTGATAGATTTAGTAATTGAAAACCTTCTTGAAATATATCTCAGAATTTACGAAAATATGTTACTTCTATGTCTAACTTTTTTATGTAAAAAAATTAATTTTAATAACTGTAAAAGTAAGTAGCAAAGTAAGTATGTAATGTAACAATTGATTCTTAATTCCTTATTAAACAGCTATGAATAAAACATTTGCATTAGCTCTTTCATATACACAATCCATACTTGAAACAAATTATTTTTCTCTTATTAAACTTGCACAAAATAACAATTATGAGCTAGATTAAGTGAACAGAATTTAACTTTAAATTCTATACTATTTATTGATCGGGGTGTCAATCAAACTTTGTATCGATTGAAATATTTACCCTATAGAAATATTCATTTTTCTGAAGAAAAATAATAAAACTTTACGTAAAGATCGCTAGAGTCAGTGCTAGAATTTAATAAAAGTTTGCTTCCAAAGAACGTTACATATTCCAATTTACCTATGTCAATTTTTGAGATCAACGCACTCGTGAGGCATAATCTAACATGAGCATAAAATCTGAGATTTTATGCTCATTTTTCATATTATACTAGTAGTTTATAAAATCACCGTATCTATTAAACCTCACTTACTTTCTGATTGTCGTCAAGATAATGGTCTAGAATTATTCATATTCGATCAGGATGGTATTTTAGTTTATTTTCATGAGGAATCATAATAGTTTAAATAACATTAAAAAATTAACATAAAATGGATATAATTTATAACACATAAGGTTATATTATCAGTCAATAATTTCAGTTGACTTTTCTTAATCTACTGTTTTTATGTTGGGTCTCGAGAATATAGAGATAATCAGAAATCTGGTGATTAGTCAAAAACCAATGCAAAAGTTGCTCTGAATCAAATAAGAAGAGTTTAAAAAAACTTTGATTGTATAATGGGACACCTACTTAATATAAACCTTATTATATGCAAATGCCCATTTAATATATTGTCGATGCGTTCTATTGCCTATAATTTTTGATAACTTCCTTACTTTCACTCGTTATTCTTAAAGAATTATTTTATGTATTGGTAATATTATTGGAACAGTAACTTTAGCAGATTATCCTCTTTATAATTTATTTTTGTGTATTCGACTTATTTTTAATTCTATAATCCTACGATGAACTGCTATGTTTGACGAAGAAGAGTCTCGCAGTGACATATCAAGCTCTTTTTAATTTCGATCACATAAAATTCTTTTGAGAAAAAGTATTTAATGACTGAAAGCTGTTGCTTTTTAAAGTGCATTAATGCTCCAATTATACTTATTGTAGAAACTTTTCCATTGAATAACGCAGTCATCAGAAACTTTAAAGTCAATTTAATCAGGAATAAAATTGTATAACGCACTGGAGAAACTAAGCACAAAAGGACGTTATTATCCAACTTATGGAACCATCCAAGTACATTTTTGTGTATCTGTATTGTATTAAAGGAAATAAAATTTGATAATGCAAATATGATTACAAAAAATGTTATGGATACCTTAAATAAACCTAAAAAAATTTTATTTTCTAACTGTAATATTTAAAAAGTCATTAAGAGCATATTAACTCAAAACAACTACCTAAACATTTTATTAATTCTTAAAAGAACGTATTGAATTAATTTAAAAATCTAATATTTCTATAGAAAAGCTATTTTAGTTTAATAAATTATCCATGTTTAATATTTTTTCTGAATTAGAAAAGCAAATTACAAATTGTCAAAATAATAATAGTAATAATACTCTCAAAACTAAATCTTGATCCCACAAATCTTAAAACTCACAAGTTTTTATAAAGAATTTCTATTTTTCTTGAAACAAACTATTGATATAGAATAAGCAATCACTGCAATAAATAGCAAAGAATATTTTTCTTTTCTACATAAATAAATATAAATTTAATTTAAACTAAATTGTATAGTAGTTGAACCTATAATTTGAATTAATAAATAATGATACTTTGTGTCCACGCAAAAGATAACATTATAGGATTATAATACTGCAGTAGCTCGAAAATAGTGTAAATTAATTAATTCTTTTATGACAATATTTACGTATATTAAAGTAAAAAAAAATTGCTTAATACTCATTTTTAAAAGAGCAGTACACAAAGTTATAAAAGTGTCTTTTTTTAAAAATAAATAAACGAGAGCGTCTAATTCCTCGTTACTATTACCGGAAACAAAAAACTCATTATTTTACACAATATTATGTAGAACAAAGTGTATTGGATATTATAATAAATATTTTTGGGAAAATGATGAGCAGTTGCAAAATTAGTGTTTTCAAGTGACAATTTATAAAGAAAATAATTCATAATTTAATCCATCAAAAATTTATTATATATTACTCGCCATTATATTTCTTTAAGAATAAAAATAATTATAAGAGTATAGTTGTAATTTTACGTAAATATATAAGAATTCTCTGAGTTAAATTCCGCCAGTTTAAAATGCAGCTCTCAAAAATATTCGTTTAAAATTTTAAAACAAATGTTTTAACTTTTTATTTTTTACATTAATCTGCAGCAAGCATCAAGACTCTATGATGGCATTTAATCCATCTTGGCTTTTTAAGATGTTTTAACTGACAAGCACGATACTTGACCGATATTTGTAAGTGAGTGCTGGAACAGTCTTACTTCAAATTGGTTAATTTGTACGCATTATGTATAAGAGCATAACCTAATAACCTTAACTAAGCTACCATAAAAATGAACAGCAGTATTAGTGGCTATATCGAATGTAGTTTTTTCATTTGAAAAGTCTCTGCATAACTACATGCTACATTCCACACAGTTGCAAACAAGATTTCATTTTTATTTTAGCCTTATGTAGTTTTTGTATCATAACTTAATGCTAGTTAGTAAATAATAATATATTATAATATAATATATTGCGAACATCATTTGTATTATCTACTTATCGAAAAGTTTTATCGTAAACTTTTCTTTTTTGTCATGTCTTATTGTGCTTTTCTTTAAATTTTAAATCCACTCCCATCCACTTCTACATATTGGTGATGCATTTATTCGTGTACATTTAGCAAAAAAACAATTAAAATTAAAAATTTCCTTAACTGTTATACTATAATTATCGCTAATATATTTTATGTATTTAATATTATGTAAATTTTTAGAATGTTAAAACATTTCAACTACATCATAAATTTTCATTTTCCAGCTGATTCTGTCTGATTGCTTTGATATGTTGCTTTCTAGAAACACTTTAAAACTAGAAATACTTCCTAGTATATGAATTTAGCATTGACCACATCGCCGATTCTTATAAAAAATTGTTAAGCTGAAAAACAAAACTTACTTATGAATAGTATATTTTTTAATGCTTATAATGAACTATAGTTTATCGTTTTTCATCAAAAGAAATATTGATATAATATACAATCAATTTGGAAAACTTCTTATGCAATTGAATTTACCTACTATCCGTAAAAGTTGAATAACTAACATGTATTTGTTATACTAAGTGGTACGCTGTAACCTAACGTTTGAGGTTTTAACATTTTCAATTAAGTTTTATTGCAAAAAATCGGCACTTATTTCCAAGATAATTAAACATCATTTAAGTCAAAATTCAATTTTTAAAAAGTTCTATATTGGTACAACACCCTAAAATAGACATTAAATTATTATTTTATTTTTACTTCATATTTTGAAGAATGTGATTTTAAAAATTAGCAATTTATATTATGCAATATAACGCGGTGACAACCCGTAAAGATGTATCACAAATAATTGTAAATTTTTATTTTAGCTTATTTTCCTTGGGTGTATATACACAGGATTTCATTATTGATATAAAGCGTTATTATATATAAATAAATATTGTTATTTTGAAAGTACGTCAATCGCGTTAGATTTAGAAAAACATTTTTCAAAATTTTCAATTTTGTTTAAGTTGCAAATTTTGAATGAAGAATGCATTCCTCAATAGGAGCGCAAAATACAAAAATAAAGAAGGGTACTATTATACATTTTTCATTACGAGTACATATTAACGTAATATTATTTTAAAAATTATATTATAAACGATTGGACACTTTATGGTTGGTCTTCTTGCAAAGAAATTTCTATGGTTTAATAATGAACTTTCAGCTGTTGGCTCCTATTAAATAAGTGCTTAATCGAATAACCGTTTATTCATACGTTTTAACGCATGTAATGAAAGTCAGTGCAACGTTTACAAATTGCTTAGTCTTTAGATATTTCTTTCTGGGTAAAGTCAGCAAAACATGAATCGTTGCCGCGTTGTAGTATATTAATGTTGAAATATTGTAATAAATAAAGTGCACCGTTATATTGCTAAAATTTCAACATTGTGCTATCTATAAATATTCCAACAGATCATCCTGGATAGGAGTTCGTTTATAATAAAATGGAACAGATAAGTCTTCATATCAATAATAAAATATTATATTAAAAGAAAATAAATTTTAATTTATTATTTCTAAACAATCAAGATAAATAATAATATATATATATATATATATATTTAAATATAAAAGTACAATAAACATTTTTCGAGGAAAGATTAGTTTCCAAATCGTAAATAATTATTTGTTTACTTATGACATTTAATTATATTGAATAAATTTGGACAGCCCAAATCTATCTTAACAAAAGTTAAAATATAAACTTATATATAGCAGTTTACATACTGATTTACAACTAAATAAATTCAACTGAATAAAAGATAAAGAAGGGTGGAGGAGGAGAGTATAACGATGTTTGTAAGGACAGTAGATTTTAAGAAAAGCGTACTACTATTTACATTATAATGCCGTTCTACTGTTACAATGTGTAAGAAAAAGGATTTGTTATTAAATATGATTCAATTTATATCTCAATTATTTATAATTATTTCTTCTCTTGTAATAAAATTTCATTTTCAACAAATCACATATACATATTTTTTGTATATATTAATGTAACTTATTGATATATTTTAATTTAAAAAAGAAAGAGGAAATATTTGCTTTAATTATAAAAAGTATACTTAATGTATACTTTATTATAAAGTTTCGTTTATAATAAAGCAGAATTTTATTAAGTACAAAAACGCAAATTTTATATCATTTTCATATTTGTAGGAATATTGTTTTGGTGTTTTTCTATTATTAAATAAACATTTTTATTTTTATTTTATATATTTTATATTTCTTTAAAAAACGTTCTTAAAAGAATCAAAATATTATACAGGTAAATAGATTTATTTAAGTAGCTCCTATTATGTGTAGCCAACAATTAAAATATACTAAAATTAGATTTGATAAAGTAACTTTACTTGGCCTGGAATTAAATCCGAAACCGTCCTTTTTTGTGAAATTGCTCTTCTAACAAAGGTTCAGATGTAGGTGTATTTCTTTCTTTGAGCAGATCTTACATTATAGTAAAGTGAAATTCAACACTTTCACTACGTTAAATAAGTGAAATTTCTAATAAAACTTTTTAACTTTATAAGTTTTTACTTTTATTTTCAAATATTTATTTTTAAATATAATAAACTTCTTAAAATTAAATTTACTTTCAATGAAAAGTCTTTAGTTTTTATTTGCCATTTTTATTAATAAAAACTTTTTAATAGAAAAAAATGTAGTCTAATAATAACCATAATTATCTATTAGAGATGAAAACAATAATAAGAAAATTTATCAGTTTTTACGACAGGTATTAAATTCACGTAATAATAATAATTTATTATATCTACAAACATTTTTTATTTAAAAATAATAATATAATTAAAAAATACTTACAACTTCATAATATAGATTTATTTTTAATTTTAAATCTAAAATATTTAAGAGCAGAAAATTTTATAAAATAGCATTGCTTATACGTAAATTGCATGTAATTGAACAATGAGCAATAATACTCCTTGCTTACTGTAATATTTTCATGCATATATTAGACAAACAGACCACCAATGAGCACTGAAAGTTTGAAAAAGTAACCCTGTTTAGCAAACACCAATGTTCTCCTATACGTATATGAAAAAATAAAATAAAAATAGTTGTAATACGATGCCAAATTCCATTTTCGAAGATCAACTGACAAAATTGTAGCGTCCACTAATTATAGTTATTCTTAATTCTACATACTTCTGCAATAATTTTTTTATTTATTAAGAAACTAATCTGATTATGTTGATATTTTTATATGATGAATCATAATGTATCAAAAAAGTTCAGTGTATGTTAATACACAAGATCCATAATTCCGCTGAGAATAAGAAGTCGCTGTAACATGATTTTTCTTTTATTTTACATAATAATTTTTGAAATACTCTTACATCGTATAATTATCGATAGTTCGTAAAAGAACAAGTACATTATTTTTATGTTTGTATTAATGCTACTCTTTATTACATCAATTATTTCATCATTTTAATAACAATAAATACCAAACAAGAAGTAAATAGTAAGAAAAAGATTTACTTTCGTTTCTGACGAATGATGATCAGGTACTAAGCCAATCCGCTATTCAGTAAAAATGGTTTACATAAGAACGAATTTATATCTAAGAAATAACTGTAAAGCATAATTGGAATAAATACTCAAATTATTTGATAAAAAAATGGCATAAGAACATCATTGTAAAATTGGATATGAATTAAATTTTAATAATTATTCGAATTCTTTGGTAGATTTTTCATGTACTATATTATAATAATTAAACGAATGTGTAAAATTGTACTATATTATATAATTAAACAAATGTTTAAATTTAAATTTGAATATATTAATTAACTGTAATACATCGAGTAGGAATTTAAATTACAATGGATTATTATTTTGTACGGCTTGATGGGTTTCCTAAAACTTTGCCATAGGAATTTTCTCAGATTTGCGATACTTTCTTATTGTCGGTAATTCTCTATGTTAAATACTTTATGATACTCATTTATATGTATAGCTTGCCGACGGATTTCGCGGCGAAGTGGGGATTTCATAACCTGCCGTTTACGCGCGCGCGCGCGTAGGTAAGGTTCTCAAGCTAGAAGATAAAACGAAACTGAAGCGATCTGAATGCTTAACCCTGTAAGTGTTTATTAGAAGCTTAAATAAACATATCGAATTACGGGAATTTAAACAATCTGTAAACCTAATTAATCGTAGTGGATTTTACATAAAAAAAATTCGAACAGTTTATTTAGTGTTTTTTATTAAAACAAATCCCAACAGAACTGCTTGTTTATTAAATAATAAGCTGAAATGAATCTACGTAAATCTTATGCAAGGGACATATAAATAATAATTTCTATTCTGCAATGCATTTCTAAATTGAGAAAAACTTCCAAGAAAATATATATTAAAAACTTTTAATTTATTAGTAACTTTATAGGTTTTATATTTTCTTTTTGTAGATGTAATATTTAATAACTATATTCACATAATTTAAGAGTATTCAGTGGAATAAAAAAAGTAAAAAAATTTATAAATTATTTATATTGATGTAATGCTATTTAAAAATTATAATAATATTAGACATTATTGCATCTAATGAAATTATTATTCCACTGAAAGTAAAAGCTTATATTCATGATATATGAGTAAAATTGAATGAATAAAATTTTCATTCAAACTAAGGATTTGAAAATTATTGTTTGTATTCTTAAATTAGAACGTATTCTAAAATCTTATGATTTACGATATTATTAAAAGTACAGTAATAATTAAATAACTTTGATAAGTTTCATAAAATTCAATCTAATGGAGTAACAAGTTTTTATAACTATTTAAAATGCAAATATGAAGTCCAGAAAAATAAACTAACATTTAAAATCACAACTAAATTTAAATTATATCGTTGCATTTCTTTACTAATTAATAAATAATTATCAATAAATAATCATCGTTAATATATTATTATAGAATAAAAGTAAAACAGTTTCATGTTTGTCATATTAATAATAATTATTTAAACCTATAGAAAAAATACAGTTTAAAATTAATTTTATTTCTCGGGTAATAACATAATAAACTTCTCATAGTAAAATTGATAAAGTTAAATAAGTTTCTTTTCAAACCTTTATCGTGTTATTTTGTGAAATGTAAATATTAAATAAAACACAATTTAAAAAAAACTTTAAACAAATTCATGTTTATAATAAGCATTTTTTTTTTTCATTTGAATAATTGATCTATATAATCTCATTAATATCATTATGAATTAATAACTTAATAAATTTGTAAAATCCAAAGATCATTAAATCAAAATTCAAAGATGTATTAATGTTGAAACTAACAATATATGTAATATTAATAATAAAATTTGTACTTTTAAATATATAAACAAGAATTAAAAATAAAAATATTTATTATTGTAATGGGTTATTATTTTCAATTAAAACAAACAATGGAAATATTAATACTTTTTTTAAATGATTAAAATTCTTATATTAAATAAACATCATTTTTTGAGCATCATTGCTTATAATTGTAGAGAAAACATTAAAGTTTTTTTTCTTAAGTCCTATGATCTGCTTTTCTGTTCAAGTTCAACTTACCTGCATATAAGCGTATGTATCCAATGGTCATTTGAAAAATGTTCTATTTGGCTGATATTAATGCTTCTCTTAGAAAATCAATAATTTCACAGCTTTACTCATAGAATGATTACGTTTATACCCTTCTATTTTCTGTAATATAAATACACATAGATGCCAATATGAGAAAGAAAGAATGAAAAAAAGGGAGAGAAGAAGTTCGTGTAAACGATAAATCACGATAAATATATTTGTCTGAGCCTATATAAAAAAGAGATTGAGAAAAATCGTGTGCACTACATCGCTAGTATATATTTATACACTTCCATTCATACAATAAAAAGAAAGATAGAATAGAGAATGGAAGAAGAGTAAAAGAACTTAATCGAACCAGTAGAAAAAAACAATTAAGTGAAAAAAAAAAATACGATATTAAAAGCAAGGTAGAGAGATAAAGCGAGCGAGAGAGAGTGAGTGAGTGAGTAAGGGGGGAGAGACATGGTGAGCTGATATAAATGTATTCGCTTCTTTCCTGGGGCTACAACTTTTGTATATATACATACATATATACACACACGCGCGCGTGTGTATGTGTATACACATTTTTTACTTGCATACGTATTACAATCGCTTAAGTCCCATATTGGCTATCCAGTGATCCATTGCTGCAAATTCTACGAAATCTCCTTTTGAGCCCTGAAGCATTCCTCTTCTGATCTTTTTTAGCTAATGAGCCTCATAAAAAATAGTGCAAAGAGTAGTGTAATAAACACTCGGCAAATTTGGGAACGTATTTGTGTTACTCTTTTTTTAATACTTATTTTTGTGATTTTGTACATACGTACAATAGATTTTTAACTGTAGTAAATTTAAGAAGAAAAAACTGATTTAATAGTAATGTTTGTGTAATAAAAGAAAAATGTATTATAATAATTTTTAAGTTTATTACTAAATATATTTTTTAATAGTTATATCAGAAAATTTATTCTAATTAAATATATACTTATTTAAAAATGTCTAAATAGTAAGAAATTTCGAAAAACTAATTTTACTTTTTCTTAATAATAAAGAAATGAATGAAGAAGGAAGAAATTGTGTGATGAGATAATCTTCTAATATAAAATAAAAAATTTGATTAATTTTTATATTTAAAAAATATGATAGATGTATATGGATAAGAAAAACACTATACTTATACCAGTTAATAATAATATTCAATTTTTTACAAGATAATCATGCCTAATAAATAATGGAATAACTGTTAAGAAAAATCAAAATGAACAAATAATTAATAATTATGATAAAATCTATTTACAAATAGTTTTAGATAATTGTTTATATAAAATTATTGCATATAAAACTAAAAAGCAAAATCAACTATTATTCACAAATGTAGTGAATTTTTTACTTTATATTTTATTTATATAAGAAAAAAACTCAAAAATAAAAATAGAAAATATTATAGTTAAAAGACAGGTACTTTAAAATTAATAAATATTAGTCAACAAAAATTAATTGAGTTTGAAGAGAATGAAAGACAAATAATGAACTTGAACTTAAGAAATCAGACAGAGATCTTAAAATATACAAAATAGTTAGTGCAGAAGAAAAGAAAACAATCACTGATAGAAATGTACTATGTAAAGAGTAAGGAAATGACAGCTTAAGAAAATAAGAATATGACTATATATATATATGTATTTATATATGCATATATGTATGTATTTATGTAGAATGAATGTGTGTTTACACGTGTAAACATACGCATGTTTGTACGTATAGTGTGAGAGGATAGGAGGAAAGAAGGGAAAGGGAGACAGAGAGAAAACGATGATAAAAAATCAAAAGAAAAAGAATGCTGGGAGATACTTTGACTATATGTCAGAAAGGAAGTCCACGGGGGGTTCATAATTGCCAACCTTAAAATAAAAGAACTGAGCGAGATAGACGACGGAGTAGCGAAACAACAAAAAGGTAGAAATTATAAATAAATAGGTATAACGTACTATGGGGTCCATATACTTTTTGTTTTATTCCTTAGTTACACAAATATGAGAACTGCAACTTGTACCTCTTATTTCGATTTTTATCTTTAATTTTTACTGTAATGATCCAAGCAACCTTAACTATTATATGATACAAAACGTATTCTAAGGTGCACATAAAAAATTTGATTTAACTTATCAAAATTTCATTACAAAATACAAAAAAGTGAGAATGCAAATTATAATGTTGAATATTCTAAAACGAGCAAAATACATATGAAATTTGTTACTAAAAGATTGGTGAAAATGATTTTGTATAATATGGTATGGTTTTAGATTATTAAAATTTATAAAAATTATGATTTATTACAATATTTTTTAAAAGAAAAAATGAAATCTCCAAAACTCCTCATTTTTCAAAAAGATTAGTTAGAAAGAGTTTTATTTGGGATTGTAATTATATTTAGATAGGGTTTTTATCCAGAATTATATTTAAAGAATTTTTAAATATTTTAATATGTATATAATATATTATATAAATAATATAATATAATGTATTTAATATATATGTATATACGTACTAATAATATAAAAAATATATCTATTATAACATTAAATTTATTTTTAATTTTTTTGTTAATTACAATAACAAAATTAGTGGAACTTATTTACAAGAAATTAATTGATTCAAGTTTACTTATATTTTATAATTACTATATTATAAGTTTTGAAAAAACAGTATAAAACACGAAGAAGATTAAATTTACACTTAATGTTAAATATTTATTTTCAAAAATTTGTCAAAATAATGTATTAAATAAGTTTAATTTACGTATTCATTTTCATATTTTCATAATTTTATTGAGTAAAATACTCATTAAATTTTATGTTTTATATTTATCTAACATATACGAACACTTTCGAATTCCATTGCTTATAAAGAGTAGTTTCCTTGCTATATATAAAACAAGTCTCTTGGAAAGATAAATTTTTATTGAAATCACGGGAGTCAACCAACCACTTCAGGTGTAAGCTTTCGTCACATATCATTTAGGGATCGTATCAATTTAATTCTATGGTCTTAATGAAGATATATCATAACGGATGTTCACCATTATTTGACGGTTATAGCATAGATTTTATCTTTCTCATATTTATTAATGATAGATTTTATCTATCTTTCTTATATTTATTATTACACTTTCTATTATTGAATATCGCCAATTAATTGGTAATCAAATATGAACATTTTTAATCTTATCAGGAATGAACATGAAATTTTATTCATTTATGCTTAATTATAATTTTCACTGAATATTTAATATGTATTATTTTAAATATATTTTTATAATAATTTAATAATATCAATTTTAATTCAAATTGTTTAATTAATATATTTCTATTGTTCTATAATAAACAATTATTTATATTTTAGCAAATTTGTTAAAATGAATAAATACGAGGTAGTTTTTTTTCGCTTTAAAATATAAGAAATAAGTTTCTTTTCTTAACTCAGTATTATTATTCTTCACTCATAGTGTATATTCTTTATTTAATTTGAAGGTGTACCAAAATTCTGTTGAAGATTTACTCTAAGAAATTTTACTTTATAATTGTAAAATAATTTAATTAAAAAATAAATAAATTACTTTTAAAGTAATATTTTGTAAAATAAATAATATTGCTAATATTTTACAGGTTTTACAAGATTATAAAGAACTATATTACTAATATGTAGATAAAAGTGACGATGTTTACAACAGGTTATTTTTAAACACAATGAAATAAAGTATCTAAATAAACTAAAAATGGACTAGAGATAATTTCGTTAAGACTCTTAACAGTCAAAAATAGGTTACTGTAATGAATTTTTCTAAACTACAAGCGCAAAGAATATATAATAGATAAATGCATTGATGACATAAAAAAATGTTTTATCGCTGTGATCAGCACCAAAATAGACATTATTATGAATAGCACCGATTTTGAGAAATAAGTTTATTAAGAATTCAGAAATATAAAAACTTACCTCATCGTCGATCTTTTTAAATTCTACATCATCCTCGTCAACTTCGAAATACAGTTCTAATGATGTAACTGAAATAGTTCCAGGTGCAACGATTCCGGGAGCTATAAGTTTTCCCTTTGTACTAATATTCACAGGTCCTGTTGGATATGATAAAAGTAAAATATGTTTTATAATATTTAATTAGTACTTCTATTATATGTACGTATTTACAAATTGTTAAAATTTGTTTATCGAATGAAAAATATAAAAAAAATCATATGAAACTTTTTATATTTTATTGCCAACAAAATTAGTATTCTATTTTGAACACAATTATGAACAAAAATGACGATCTCATAATTATATATACATATACATATCAAAGCGTATACATGTTCGTACATTATATTTAAAAAATATTTTTTTGTATATATTACAAAACAATTTAAAAATAGTTTTTACATATTAATAATGTTTTTAATATGTTATTAATAATACTTACGAATAGAATTTTGTTTCTTTTAAAGCATTTAATTATTTAAATCACATAAATATATATCATTAAATACAATAAGAAAATAAAATGTTTACAATTTGAACACTAATAATGTTGCAGCGCAACTATTGTAAAGTTCGTCGCTTTACTTATTACAGATAGACGAATAATATGTTATATATCAGATCATAATTATTTGAGTAATTCAGGAAAATAGATATAGAAAATACATATATTTACCCAAGTATATATAAAGCTTCTTGGAAATTCACTATGGAGTTTTCTAAATTACGAACTAAACCTTATAATATTACTAATTAATTTATCTTTTTTGACAAGTTACAAATTGCATATTTAAAATCACTTAACTTCCAGCGTTTTTGTAAATTTGTGCAATAATAGATTTTGCAAACGTGGAGAATTTGAACTGACTATTAAATATACGTACAGGGACGAAAGGTAATAGATATTTTCTTATAGGTTTCGAGTGCATATTTAAATTTGAATAAAACTTAACAACTAGACGACGCGTGTAAATATATATAAAAAACGTACATTAACGAAAAGATGTTAACATAATAATTAATTACCTATTTTCAAATTATTTTAAATACAGGAGTTTGTGTGAATATCTGAAACACAACGAAACTTTCAAACTAGGTTTTTCATTGTTCAAACTTAACGAAATAGCAAGTATAATAAGTATAATTTACTATGTTATTATAATTACTGAATATTATACTTGTTCAGTAGAAGAAATCTACTATGAATTATTATAGTATATTATTTTTTACTGAAATTTAAGGAATTAGATATGCCAATAATAAAGGCTTTCGGATTGTATTTTTTTAAATTACGTTTAGGATATTTATTCATATTTGTTGATTTGAAAAGATGTCCTCATATAGAAAAATGTCATTTAATGCATGTTTTTTTAATTTTAAAGATAATCGTAATTTAAAAAAATTTCATTTAAATCTTTAAATCTTTTCTACAAGCTTTTATTGTAATCTACAATAAAAAATTTTTTTATGTAAAAGCCCATTAAAAATCTTTATAAATCAAGAACAATAAAATTATTTAAATTATTTTTAATCCGTAATAACAGAATCAATACTCATATTCGAAAGAAAAACGTAAATTTAACTCTTCATAACTTGTAAATATTTACTTTTTTCGAATAATAAAAGCATAGAGTAATCACCTCTAAGCCCCTTATAAGGTATTGTATAAATATAATTTTTGGAAATACAAAAATACATTTGTTCGTACTTTTCAGTAGACAGTAACAGTTATGATGAAATTATCCATACACATAAAATTAAATAATAAAATTTTTCATACCGACGAGGTCAGCATCGAGATCTCTATCATCGGTTAACAGTTCACTATCGTCCATAAGATCCGTCGACTGCAGCTGCTGCTGATGAAGTCGAGAAGCAGAGAGATGGGCATGGAATTCTTCGCGGGCTTGCAAGATTGCGTCTTCAGGAGCACCGTGTTCTAAAGCGGCTTTTAGAGTTGCTTCGGGATGACTCGAACCTAATGGATTGTGTATAAATCTTTTACGTCTGCGAGCATCATCCTCCCAAGTATCGAGCTTCCAATATTCTGATAATCTGAAATTTTCAACATATCGTTAATTTGATGAATCTATATTTATTCGAAACATTTTTAATAGATATTTTAGTTATACGTATTATAATGATAGTAAAAGATTTCACCATACTGAAAGGAAAAATATTTTAATTTTTTTCTCAATAATTCATTTTGTTAATTAAAAATTAATACTAAAGTTTTAATATTAATTAACTAAAATATTAACAAATTATTTGTTAACATTAAAGTATACTTTACAAATAAATGGATTAAAAGGTAAGTTAACATCTTACATTTATTAATAAAAAGGTAACAAATGTTGATATTTATTGAAATTTATTAAAATAATGTAATTTTAATATTTATAATAAACGTGTAATAAAAAAATAAGATCAAATATTTACATTTAGTAAATATATTTAAAAAGTAAATGAGCTTTTTTTCTATGTATATGTATTGAAAATAATTAATAGAAAAATGAAAATTTTTTAGATTTTAAATGTGTAAAATAACATCATACTTGGTAGCCATAGGATCTATATAACCCCAAGCTCCATGTTTATTTGAAAGAATATTGTGAACTTTTTCAAGCAATCTGCTGGCAATAACATTATCCCGTCTTCTGGCTGCAGTGATTAAATGATCACATGTTCGTTCTTCTTCACGTCGATCCAGCAGAGTTTGAGCACATTGAGTCTTAAAAGAAATTCAAGGAATTTAATTTAATTTAATTTAATTTAAAAACTTTAATTATATTAAAAGTTATAAATTATTATATTCATTAAATATTTTACTAATTTTATGTTCTTTATAGAAATATTCGTTAGTCTTAACATTTTATTAAAAAAAGTTTTTAGTAGTTTATGTTATTAATTGTTATTAATTTAAATATTTTAAATATTTTACCTCAAAATCAGCATGTTTAAGTACATCATCAGCGCGCATTCTATTCAAAATAAATTCTGCCTCATTCGCAACACGTACTATGTGATCTTTCATCGCATGAGATAAAAGCCTATGATATATTTATTAACGTAAATAAAAGTATGTATACATATTATGTTAAAATACAAGTTGTTTTAGTTAAACAGTTCTTACCTTCCTTCATTTATGAGCTCTATAAAAGCAAGACCTGCATGTTTTTGTAGGGAATTTTGCCATTCTTGAGAACACAGTAGCATTACAAGTTCAACAACAGAATTACTGTTCTTGAATGTTGTTAATCCTTTAAAAAAAAATCTTTATAACTATCATAAATATAAAATACATCAATAAATTATAAGATGTAATTAGTATAGTACATATATATTGACATCATTATTTTTTAGCTTCTCAAAATTTTTTAAAAACGTTTAATAACAACTTTTTTTTGTAAATATTAATAACAAATACCTTAAGTAATTTAGAATGAAATAATAATAACAATAAAAGATCAAATAATTATAAGAATCTTAAAGTATAAAATATATAATATTAATATGAAATTAATTAAAATAACTATAAAATCTTATATTTAATTTTTATAATTTCTATTTTTGTACTCAATTTTTCTATTCTTACACTCAATTTATAATTTCTATAATAATCAAATATAATAATATAAAATATTATTATATTTTATAATTTATAAATTATAAAATCTATATTTCAATTTTATAATTTCTATAATTTCTATAATTTAAGTAATAATAATTACTTAAATACCAATAACAATAAATAATTCTTAGTACAATAATTATTTTAATTATATATTGTACTTTTTATTATGAAATGTGTAACTCAAATTTTTCATTATTAATTTATTAAAATAAATTTTCTAAAAATATTAATAAATATAGTACTTTCATTCAATTTCTTTTGGGAACGTAATTGGTACATTATAGTTAGAATATTAATATTAATTTAATTGATTTGACGAAACATCAAAAGAATTAGTTAAGACAGAAGTTTAGAAATTTTTTTCTGCGCTATTACCATGTACATATACTGGTAATATTTGATATGTATTTACAAAAATATTAACTAATACAGAATTACAGCTGAAATAATTAGTACGCAAATGGCAATCCTATATATATAAGTATCACGTACTGATTGATCATGCGCATACTGAAGATATTTATAATTAATTTATAAAATAAAAATATATTTTAGATGTATTTTTAGAAAAAATAAAAAAAAATGATTTATCACCTTTTCCTTCCATCAGTAGTTCCTGTCCGTGCGAACCAACCAGCGTTTTTGACAGAAAAGGAGCAAAATCAACCATTATTTCACGCAGAAGTGGACATACGGAACCTAGAGCCATCTCAAGCTTTTGAGTAAGTGAAGCTTCACGTGACGGTGTTGGTACTGGTAGATGATCAACAAGATTCTTAATAGGCAAATCATCTGTTCGTGAAGATGCGATAGTCACTAAATGATCAGGCGCCCGCATGACCGAGATTTCTGTCGTCAGTTTATCATCTCGGTCTGAGTTATTGAGTGCTTTTTGGTCCAACATATTAACTTCGCTATCCGGTAACCCACCTATTTCAAATAAATGTTATTTGATTTACTTGATTTTATTAATTATTTGATTATTTGATTATATTAATAACTTTAAAAAATTTTAACTTTGTTTATTTTGATAATAACTTTTAAAAATTTTATCTTAAAATTAAGTTAATGTAAAATATTTTATGTTCAAATAAGGATCAAACCCTTTTTTTGAAAATATAGACATTAAATAAAATTTAAAAAGTAATTCAACTGTTTTAAGTCTAATCGAATTCTATGAAATGGAAAATCAAGAAACTTAGTTAAAAAATAAATTTATAAAAACAGCAGATTAGTTAATTAATTAATAAATTAATTATTATTTATTTATATTTTTTATATAATAATGCCATATTACAAAGTAACAAGTTAAATGTAAATTTAAGTTGTTATTTCAGCCGCATATAAAAGATAAGAGTAAACTAATCCTGTAATAATTTTGATTTTTTTAAAGCATAATTTTTAATAATTCGAAAGTTTTAGTTTAATAATATTTTTGCTCTTAAGGATAAAAAGCATATGTTTAATTGCTTTTATCTGATGCAATTGCACTTTTATTTAGAATACTTAAGATTGTAAGGATATGCTTACAATCGTTTTTTAGAAGTTTATGGAGTTAAAATCTTATAAAAAACATGTTTCGAAGTTTAAAAAAAAAATATTTATATTTAACTTCAATATATTTATTTGAAATTGTATTTTTAATAAATAATTTTGTTAAAATTAACAATAATTTTATTAACAATTTTAAACCTTAAAAACTAAATAACTTTTTTATTATTAAAATTTATATTTGATAAATTAAAAATTTAACATTTACAACTATATATAAAATATATTATATATTATATATTTAAAAATGTCTAAAATATAAAATATAATCTAATTTCAGTGCTACGTACCTTGTAAATGAGCAATATTGTTAATATTTCTTAAATCGTAATGAGAATTTGTTACAGCATCGCCATCCTCATTAAGGTTTACGTCAGTCCAAGCTTCCTCTGACGAATTATGCTTATTCTCATTATCAGTTGTTATTTCTGATAAACTTCCATCAGCAGCATTATGACGATGCATACTTTCTTCACTTGAATCATTGCTCTAAAAATATTAATTGTAATTTATTATATTAATTGTAAATATTAATATTAATTGTGTTTAATAACCTTCTTCAGTATTTATCAAAATTTTCATAAAATATTGTTTCTTTACTTGTCTAAAAAACCTTAGTATTTACATGTCTAAAAGCCTTAGTATTTTCTTGTCTAAAAAACCTTAGTATTTGAAATACGATTTATTTTAGTTTATTATAAAAAATAGAATTATTATATAAAATTGAAAAGCTTTTTTTATAATCAAGCTTTCATTTTAATTTTTCCTAGATTTAAAACGAAAAGATTTATTTACTAGCTTATTTTTAACGTTATTTCTGTATTAACATACTATTATTATTGATTGTTAATAATTACATTATCTATGATGTTATATAAATTAATTCATTAATTATGCAAATGTAGTGCATAATCTGAATTTGAAAGCTATTTTATAAATTCGAAAATCATAACTATAACTTCTGTATATAACTACTTTAATCTCTCTGGAAAAGAAATCCCAAGAATAACAACTGTAAATATTATAAAAAAGATCTGAACACGAGATTACAAAATTTTACCAGATGATACAGAATAAAAGAGGTTGCTTAAACATGTTAACAAAATTCTGGAAACAGCATCTTTTCCTTTAGAAATAATTACCCGTTATTCAAAATCATAGGAGAAAAGAAAATACTCTGGTCGACCCGGTCTAAACTTACCTGTTTAAAGAAATAAGACAGCTCTGTAATACAACCAAGAGAAGGTCGACTCCGCAAAAATAAGATTATAAGCTGGGAATAAAAGCATATAAAAAGCTGTGAAGATTGTTTTTGCGAGTAAATATCCTCCATTCAAAATGAAGCGAAAATTTGTAAAATTATTTCTAAAGAAGAAAACATTAAACAAGTAGTTAAGGGATATACCTAAAAGTTGTATTAAAAGAAACACGAACAGCTTCCATAAATTTCTTTGGAATAAAAACTGGAATAACTTTGCTTGACCTTCAGGTGTGAATGACTTTCTCTGCTGCTCTTGACTCAGAGACAATAATAGATAGGATAGAATCAAGTTGTGAGTCACTATAGGATCCTTGATGGACTAGAGTATGTACTTAGTTTGTTACGAAAAATACAGAAAACTATTCACAAAACTTTATGCGATCCTAAGAAGTGCAGATTTCTATTTCCCGAAAAAGAGTGGCTTTTAAAGGAAAAAGCATGGTTGACAGATGATTCAAAAACAGTGAGAAACACAGCCTTGGGTACTTGGATGAAAAGCACTAAAATATAAAGGTTCGTACGCCATCTCATAACTTTGTTTCTAACAAGGAAAAATCCGAGGTGTACCTTACCCATTTAAGGGGTGAAGAGCACCCAGAAAATTTACCCTTGAAAGATGTTTTTTTTTAATATCTCAAAAACGAATTAAAATTTTTTTTTTTTAAATGCTTATATGAAAATTGCTTTTAATCCAAAGGTTTGCATCCCCTACTTTTTATTCATATTCAAGAGAGTGATAATTTATATTTTATCTTTTAAAAATCTTGAAATTTCTGTTTTTCAGTGATCTCACACTAAGTTTTGTTAACTCGAAATGTTCATTTACAATATTTTTCGTAGGTTGTAGTAGTGACTTTGTGTGTCAGCTATTTCTTTCACTTTCACTTTGTGATTATTTAAAACAAAACTGTGGAATTTTAATACTAAATTGTTAATAAATAATTTTTTAAGGAAAAAATCCAACATCATTCGTAGAATGATCTTCCCCAAAAGCTATTCTGGGATTTTGGCGGTATTTTTTTGACAAAAAGCAATGTTTAATTATTTTACCAAATTCTTTTCGATCTATTATTTTCATAAATGCAAAAATAGCTTCACTTATACGTTTTAAACTCATAAACAAAATTGTTGATGTTGTGAAATTTGTTACTAAACTATCTAATGTTCGTTTTTTCAAAAACTATTTTTTTTTTAAAGTAAAACTCTTTAAAAGTTCAAAAATTTTTAATGCACAGAATTATAATGAATATAATAAATATAATTTTTGTATTAACATGCAACATTAATAAATAAATAAATAAATATACACACACATATATATGTATGTATTCTATTAATTTCAAAGACTTATTATTTATAAAGAGACATACAAACTTTTTTCAATATTATAAAATTTGTGAAAGATAAAAATCATAATATAATTTTTAAGAAACTATAAGATATTCAATATAATGAAAGTATTATTATAATAAAATTAGAGGATTCATAAAGAATAAAATGATACCTTTGTCGAAGGTGGACCTGATGGTAGAACTTCGTGATCGGCCAAAATCGACGAATTATTTTCATCAACAATAATGACTTCATATTCTCCATCATCTTGAGTATCAGATTGACTTATAACCTCTCCATTTTCTAGAATTTTTTTATTATGAAATAAATTTTTTGATCTATTTTAAAAGATTTATTCGATTCAAAATTTGAATAACAAAACGTTAACATGCCATGTATTAACTATGAATTAAAAAATATTTCACCTTATTCATAAAAATTTCATACCTTAATGTAATATAATCGCATAAAAAACCTTAATATTCTCGAAATTTGTATGACATACTGTTATAACAATTAGCATATAGACATAACATATTTTTTCATACATCACAATATTTTTCTATTTGGAGTATATTTTATAAATTTGCTTAAAAGTTTTATAGGAATATTAAAGTTTAAATCAATAAAATCATTCATTTTTTAGCAATATTTATCAAGTAAAATAATTTAATTTTGTTCATAGTCGAAAGAAAATTTTTACTTTTTCATGCAGAATACTTTGTATAATTTAATTGAAATACAATAACGTATTCAACAGTTCTTTAGAATCTAGGATACTATCAGCGATTATATATTTATATATGTTTGTAAATCATATTTTAAGCAACATGCAAACATTAATGCAAGTAATATTTTAAGTACAGCTATATAATGTAAGCAATTTCTCATTTGTAAAAATTGATAAATTTTAGGATAATAAAGAAAAGTTCCTTAATAATTCAGTTTTCATTTTTTTTCACTCAGAGAAAAAACTACACATTTTTAAAACTAAAAGAATTATATGATATAATGTACTTTTTGTTGAAAAAAATAGTCGTTAAAATATTAAAGTTGTATTTTCTCATCATACCATGTATAAAGATAACTTAGTGATGACATTTACATTTTTATATACAACATTTAATAAGCAAAATTTAATTTAATGAATTATAAATATGGTAGTAAAAATATACCATTGTATCGGTAAATAGAAAGAATTTATTATAATAAACTAGTTTAAAAACAAATTACAAAAAATAAACATTAATGTCTTTCAAAAATTATTACATTATACACAATGTATGAATAATGTTATAAACATTTTGTAAAAAAAGTTCGTAAAAAGAAACGTAAAAATAATAAATGTATACATTCATCTTGATTATTATTTTGAAAACATCTAATAATTACTAATTTATTAAATTAATAATGCACTTGATTATGTTGTTTGTATAGTTTGATTGAATATATGCGTGTATCGTACTCTAATTTCAATGTTGAATAAAAACTATTGATTTATTAAAAATACTAATCATATTTGTTTAAACTACTTAATAAATAAATGATAACTTTTTGATAGATTAGTTATTATGCAATCATAATCAAATGTTCGAAGTCCTAATAATTACAATCTTTTACATTGAGCAAAATAAAAAATGATGATAACATTTATTGGGTACTTTAATATTTTGTTTTATTTAATTAAAATGACTATTTACAAGTATATGTAACGCTAAAAAATTTTTCAATTAAAACACAGAATTTATTGAAATGAAATGAAATGAAATTAATACATAAAAAAAATTTATAAAATTATGTTATATTATTTGAGAATATTATTTATATTAATAATACTAATTTGTACAATAAAGTGTACATACAAATAAAAAAGATTAAAACAATATAATGGAAATATTCTGAGCAATTGTCTAGTATTTTATCTTATTTATGATAAAAGCTAAAGATTTATATAAAAAAGAAAATAAGATTATTATTTAATTATGGAAAAATGCCCATAAACTCTAGAAAACTTCATACATGGACAAATCAGAAAACAAAAAAATATTATGAATAAGTTCAACAGATAAAATTTAAAGGATAACATCAAATAGTGAATATCTAGACAATATTAGATTGCAAACAAAATGTACATTGCAAAAATATCAAAATGAATAAATAAGATACATGTGGAGAGCAAATTGGACGCATTCAGTGATATTTGTCTATAAAAAGACAATTGTGACAAATCATTGATTACCTTGTAAACCATAACCAGGGTTTGCATGATAGATGTTTCGAGGTTGATTAATGTGCTTTTGTAGCGCATGATTATTATTATTATTATTATTATTCTGGTGATGATAATGATGATGTCGATGATAGTTGTAATTATTGGAGTGATAATTATAATAATTGATATAGTGATTGGGTATGTAGAAGCTGGCGATGGATGAGGGATTAATCGCTTGTCGGCTGCGACGGCGGACTGTTTGTTCTGAGGCCAGTGGTAACGGTGGGTGCTCGTGGTGGTGCTGGCCGACATGGTAGTTGGCATTCGCGTTAGCGTTGGGGTGGGATCCCGGGAGAAACTGGGGATATACGTGGTGTGACCATTGTGGAAATAGAGGCCGTCCTCCACCGCTGTTCACGTCTGCTGTAGACAACCATATTCAACCTCATTACTATAAGCTGACTAATCATTTCACTACAATTTTACGTTTCAGTAATTTTATTCGAAAGAATTGAGAAAAGTATCGAATGATTATTACTTTATCAATAATAAATCAATCGTAGACAAGTTTTCTACTTTACCGGTATTATTATCATGAAGTTGTTTTAACTGAGAAACATACAATATTTAAAGGTGAAATTATCTAGAAAAATTTATATGTATTTATTATATTTATTACTGTTATAATCATTTATAAATATTAAAAAATGTACAAATAAATAACGTTTTATTAAAACAATTTTATAATAAGTAAATAGACTAATATAATAGAATATAGTTTTAATGGAACTAAACTATTCCAATATTTAAATATTCATCGAGCACTCTATGTATTATACCTATCACAAGTCATTTAATCATCAACATTTTAAACGAAATTATTTACAATTGCTAAATAAGTCTGTTATCTCTCATTTATATTAATTATATTATTCTTTTTTTTTATTATTTAAAGCCTCTGAATTCACGCATATATTCTCTCACATACAAAAAATCAGCTTCAAATCTGGCTTATCATCATAAAAAATTATTATAATTTTTTTATAATTAAATTTTAAAATGAACATGTAATTTTCTAGATACATTAATTAAGTATAATTCTAATCATTTAAATTTTAGTTGTAAAACGAATATTAGCAAAGCAGATTTTTATGATGATATTCAAAAATAAAATTTATCGATTTTAACGACGAATTATTATAAGTAATTATATATATAATTATTATATATAATACATAGTAAAATTCTATGCTGAGATTTAACAAAATTATAAGTATAATCTACTTAATAATTAATAGTGGTTTAATGTAATATGAAAAAAAACGTAGTATAGTTGAAATTATATATTTATTTTTGTAACTTACTTTATTACTTCAATTATTTTAAAGCAGATAATATTTTATTTGAGGTTTTATAATAATATAATAAAGTTAACTAACTGAAAAATCTAGTAATGACAAAATTAAGAAAAAATAAATGTGATTTAATTTTTATGGCTTTTAACAATTGCATCCTTTTAAAGTCTATATCAAAATATGATTGAATTTTGTTTAATGTATAATTAGAAATAATTATAACTAAGCAACAAGTAATTTGAGAAAGGCTGGGGAAAGATTCTTCTATTTCTCAAATATGATAGTTCTCGTTCCGCTATCTACGTTTCAGCAAGACGAATCAGACTGTCGCCCTGAATAATTTGGTTGTCAATCAAAGTTTATGGAGCTCGCTCCTGTGAGCCCATGTTCGAAATTGTATGTTCGCCCTGAAAAAAGTGCATCGGTTTGTTGGTCACCTCTCGGTGGCTGCCAGAGGAGGCGCTGTCGAAGTCCTGGAGTTCTCTACTACTCTGTCCGGTTCTGTGTCCCGTTCTTTTCTCACTCTGTGGATTTAAAAATGTGCTTCATTGACTGCCCTGGAAAAGCACTGCTACTTTCATTGCGTTAAGCAAATTTACGGTGATGTTCTCCCTTTTTCAAACTTATTTTAGGAGAAATGTCGTGGCTTCAATCGTGTTGTACGTCTTTACGGCGGAGATCTTCCTTTCTCTATTTATGTATCGGCGGTGTAGTCTCTTGGTTATTGTTTGTGAACCGGTAGGCACGGAACGAAAAGGAAATAGAAGATACGTTGGGTGAATATTCTCGGCGCACGTAAAATTAAAATCTAAATTTTTCTTAAGAAAAATTGAGTTTTTATACATAAATTCTTTTGTGCTATTAATAAAATGAACTATTTTTTTTAATCAAATATTGGACACTATGAAAAGTATTAGATGAAATAAGTTAATTATAAAAATTGATTACCACATTCAGTTATGATAATTAAAATAATCAAATGTTTTATACTGCTCATTATAAAAATAAAAATGAAAAAGTATAATAGTGTTATAAATTTTTATTTTATTATTTATATATTTTTAACAATATTTTTATTCTTATTAAAAACATTTTCAATTTTTATTAACATGTTCATTGAAAACTTTTTAAGAGAAATATTTTATGGCTATTACTGTCATTTGTTATTAAACACAATATTACCTATTAATAAAATACAATTCAACTTGTATCGATACAAATATCGATAACAAGTTGACCTGCAATATAAATGCTGAAAGTTACAATATTTAATAGTAATGAAGTTAGTCTATTGAAATAAATACTCTGTTATATAAAGAAAATATGAATATAAATAAAAACAAAAGATTAAAATATATAGAAATGTATATAATGTATTAAAAAAAATGATTACTGACATAACTATAAAAAACGTAGATTTTCAAACAATTTTATCGCTTGTATTGTAACGAAAATAATTATTTACAGTATCCTTTCTAATTTTTAAAATAACATCATTCAATCTTTTTATTATATAGCTTTGTCAATAATTATTACCTACTATACTTTTCCTATTACGAATTCAATTCTACATGATATTTTATAAACACATTGAATTTTGTAATTCAATAAGGAAAAATCTTATAAATAAATTTTTTCTTAGCTCTTTACGTGTAAATAAAGTAAGTTAAAGGCATCATTAAATGTTTTTACATAATTACAGTACATGATGATATTTTAATAATTATTTTTATTTAAAATATACGGAATAAAATTATTTATTATACAAAATTTTAACTTTAAGAAGTTTTTATTAATAACTATTATTATATTGGAATATTTTAGATTTTTTCTTTTATAATAGTATTAAAAGGTCGTTGTAAGTAAATATACAAAACTTTGAGCGCAAATAAAGATTTTAGATTAAATTATAGATTTTGGAAAATCTGAAAATTTCAAGCAATTCAAAAGTATCTTCGCTAAATTTATTACTTAAAGTTTTATAAAAGAAAAGCTTATTACTCATCATTTTGCATTGTTTAAAACTGAAATAATTCCAAGCGTTTCAGTTAATTATAACAGCATTTTACATCTCTATATACTAATAGTAATAGTACATTATTATTTTTAGATATACTTTACTGTATTTTACAGAGATAATTTCAATAATATGTATAATAATGTATGTAAACATTGAGAAAGGTCGGGAGAAGGATGTTCTTCAAAGTTTTCAAAAATCAGCCCACTCTCCTTGTACTGATGGGGTATGTTGATAACTATCGCTCTGAGAAGTGTTGATTGGCAGCCATAGCTGCAGAGGATCGAAAATTCTACGTATAAAATTGTTCACTGAATTGAAAAGTGTAGATTATTGTATTGGCTCTTTCGCGGTAGTTTTTGGAAGGAACAGTGTCAAAATAACAGTGTTCTCGTCTTCTTTTTTGTTCGTGAAGCACAGAGCACTTATGGCTTTTTACAGATACACAGCTGCTTCAATTGCAATGTACATACTTGTATCGGTATTCTCTCTCTTCTTCACGCTGCATCGTTCCTCCGGTTACACCGGCTTTGTTGCGGGCATTCAAGTTGATACTTGCTGGTCCAAATCTTGTCCGTTATGAACGGATAAAAAGGAAAGTTAATTTGTATCGGGATTAATATCCCTAGCACTTCATATCACACTACATACTTTCAAAGAATAAAAAGTTTACTTTTCAAAAAACTTCAAACGAAAACTAGTTGACAATTTGTGAATTCATTATGTTTAATCTATATATATAAACAAATGTTTGGTTGCAATTATTAAGAAAAAAAGACTGCCAACATGATACAAAATTTCCTCAAATGAAAAAGAATAACAGGAAAAACACCTAATCAAAAAATTTCTGGCTAGTTGATAAGACATCAAAATAATTTAACATACTAATACTCATATACACTTACATATGTATAAAATTATATCTAATTTTATAAAATGAACGTATAAAACATAAATTGTTACAATTACATGAAAAAGTAATTCAAGTTTTTTAAATTTCAAATAAAATTTAATATGGTACAAAAAAACTCGAAATCATTCAAGCAGATAAAGGCACTCATTATTTGTAAGATTAGTTTATCAAGAACAAGTAATATATTCAAGATAAATTTTTATTCTGTACTCTTAATATTTTCGATAAACAATTTATATCAAATCGTCATTTTTATTTTAGAGAATATTTTATTTGGAATTAATAATAATAATTAATAATTAATATTAATTAATAATAATAATAACTCATTTTATTTTTAATTAATATTTTATCTAATTATTTTATTTTATTTTTTTAATTATTTTTTTATTTAAACTTTTATAGTTTTTTTTCCAAAAAAAGTAAAGAAAAATTTTATATAAAAACAAATTTGTTTTTAAGTATTTTAAAACACAAAAAGAAATGATAAATTTTATTCTAATATTTATCATTTTCATTGAAATCACAATTTCTTTAGCTTTTTACTGTTAAAAAATATAAATAATTTTTAAAAATTATTAATATATCACACTATCTACTGCAAGAAATTATAATTAAAATATAAAATTATAATTTAACTTTACGGAAACCAGTTATTATTTCCTTGAAATATTGTCCATTAGATTTTTGTGCCACATTTTTACTATACTTTTTTAACAAAAGATATTTTTAAAAATATGATTTGAAAAAGTATCCCTACTCTACAATTTTTTACTTATGATTAACAAAGAATGCACATATAAAAAAAATGAATAAATTCTGTAGGCAAATAATTACTTTCTTCATTTATTAATGTTATTTTTATTGAAAGTTTCTAAATACTAAAAATGAAATAAATGATTTTAATTTAATAACCTATATTTTTTTCAGTAAATTGTATATTTACTTTTAATTGTTTAATATATTGAAATACGAAAGTTCTAATAAGTGTAGTAAAATAACAACAATAATAATTATGTCAAGTGGATGGATAATGAATAAATCATAAGAACATTGAGTAATAAATAATCATATTAAGTTTATTTCTATCAATTAAATATTTAGAAATATAATATATAATGTACTGCTATTAAAATTTTTACATCGTAAAATACATGTTTTTAAAATCATTAAGCGTAACTTTCGATTTCTTTATGCAATATATATATTGTATTAAAAAATGCAATATATAAAAATCTGCAGAATATTATATAAATATTAAAATCCGCATTATTGGATTAAGATACAGTATTAAAAGCTATAAAGACTACAAGCGTATTCACACATGCGGGATAATATTCTACTGTGCTTTTTATAATTCTTTCATGATTTGAGTTCTATACTAATCTCGTTTTATAAAATAGAGTATTAGTGAAAATTCAAAGATTATATGAATGCATTAATACTTGAAATATACTTAGAAAATATTTTGAAAACACGTTTCAAGATAAGAAATATTGGTTAAATATTCACTTTCTGAATTAGAAAAGAAATTAATGTTTGATGAAACACATAAATTACAGGCTCTTTCCAATACTGTACATTTCTCATATTGAAAAATAGTACATCTAATAATTAAATAAAATTATGAATAAATTTCGAAAAAGTAAGAATTCGTTTTGAAAAACCTTGATTAAAAATATGATATTTTGAGTTAAAACCATTATATATACAATATAATATAATTGATTACGATAATTATCGTATTTTCAAAAAGTGTTTAAGATTTTTTAAGAAAGAAATTAGCATATGTATTTTTAACTTGTAAGAAATTAATAGAGAAAATTGTGAAAAAGTTCTTAGATCGTATTTGACATGTAAGAATTTTGATAACATCAGAAACTTCATAATTCAACGCTGTACAGTGCTGAAACTATTTTATATATTATAATAATATTTATTATATGTATTTACATGTACATTAGGAAAATAAGATAATTATAGTGTAGAATTACAATATAAAATTATATTGTATATTTAATAATTTATTTAATGATTTATTTATGGCACGATATTATCGATAATACTTGAATAAATCGTTGAATTATGGTTTAAGTCGTCTGCTCATCATCGCTCACCAAATTCACTAAACCGAGAATGAGGAAAGAGGGGATAGTCAAGTCAAATTTTGAAAGATCGTTTAATGCGGGTTCTAACAATTAAAAATTTAATCCTCCCACAATAAAAGAAGTACGCAAAAGAAGTATATAATTATAATTTGTTTTAAAATCCTGTGTGAGTGCAAATCTTTAATAGAGTATATTTGAAAAATTCACGGAAAGATCTACTGAAAAAAGAAGACTGCGCACGTAGAAAAGTCCGCTTTTTCGTCTTTTTCAGGAGGAAAAATGAACACCCACTCTTGTTCGAATATAAGCGTTGATTAAATATCCACAAGCTTAAAATATCTAATACTAAGATAAATTACACGGGCACCAGCTGGATACCTTAATTTTTATATTCGACACGGACCTTGTTTAATTTTAATTTCGTAGTGATGTATGTATTTTCTCTGCAATTTTTTATATTATTTAATTGTAAATCTGAATCGATCTTTATTTATTTATTAATTTTTATTTTAATACATTATTTATTTCTTTTTATAACAATTTAATTCGGTTTAATTTAATTTAGTGATTCAACTATTATTATCATTTTTCGAGCGTTATGTTCTGAATAGACTCTACTTACAGATACCACCGTCTCCACGGGTACGATATATTATAGTAGATTCTAAGCACTAGTCTTGCTCTGATAGAAATAACATCACCGGAATTTGTGTCCCGATTTTATTTTTTCAACACAGTGAAGAGCACAATTTTGGTAGACATATAGTATTGTTTAACGAAACGCAAATTTAAGGGGTAACACCACTCTAGCGGCCAAAAAACAAGCCTAACTTTGACGACTTTTCTTGGAAAATCTATTGAAGGAAATGAAAATTTCTTTTGAAAGGTTATTGAATATTTATTGAAGTATACGAAAAAAATTTTTTAATGACATTTTTATACAAAATGGCGGCAAACGAGCCAATCTTCGAAAGCTTTTTTAAAACGTCTCTAGATGTTGATCTAAAACAAAAACCGAAAAATTTTCTTAATATATATACTATTAGCTAAGTGACTACGTAGAGATTTTTTATTTTATCAAAAAATTGTACAAATGTCGCACTTTTGAAAAAAAAATTATTTTTGGCGAAAAATAAACAAGTTTGTGCTTATAAAATGAAAAGTTAAGCTCGAATTAAAAATCCCCTATGTAGTCTTTAAGAGAATGAAATTATAAAGCTACTAATAATATTTCAAAGAGATCCGTTTTTTTTTAAAGTTACGAATCCGGCCAATTTCAAAAGAGTCATTTTGAAAAAAAACGCGTTTAAAGATTCACGAACTTTTCAATCTTTGAAATTTTTAATTTTTGTTGAATTTGTGATGCCTGCTGATCGATTCTCGTCTCTTCCTCTACCTTTTTCGCCGATTTCAACGAAGTACGAACATCTTTTGCAGCGTTGGTGAGAAAATTCTCTGCGTTTTTGATACGGCACTCGTGAGCTTCAACGTAAAATTTGTAACCAGTCGGTCCAATTTTCATCTCCAGATGTTTCATGAGCCTTATGACATTCAATAGATTTTTATTGTATATGCCGCAACAATGCAAACAACTGTGTTAAGCACATATTATCCACTGAGGATGGATTTGAAGGTCATTGCCCTTACGCTTGAGTTGAAACTCGTTAGAATATTGACGAAAAGTGGCGTAAACCACGCTTCCTCCACGAACCATCGCCTGATACAGTTATACCACCAGTATTATCTTTTTCAGAACATTTTGTCTTCTCTTCTTCAACTACATTATTTATACTCACTTTAGCAATTTCTTCAGCTTCAACCGCAATTCTTTGGACAATTCGGTCGTAAAATGATTGAAAAATTAGCGATGGGAACGAGCAAAATTTCATTATTCCATTTTGATCTACTTCAAGTAGCCGCATAGCAAGCACTATTCTATGATTAATTTTGTATCCTTTTTCGATTAAGGGAGAGGTAGGAATGTAAATGTTATCACAATTTTAACAAAAATCATAATCTTAAAATCCATAATACGCTGCGAACTTTCAGTAAATATCACTTGCGATTTACACGTTTTACATGCAACAGTTTAAGATAAGGCAGAGAAAACCTTCAAAAATTCCAAAATTCAATATCCGTATTCTTTATTGACTTCAAATTCATCTAGGTCTATTGTAGATAATTTGCGAACCGATGTACTTGATTGTTCGAGATCCGGCTGTTTAAGTTCATAACGGTTCAACGGTCGTTGCGATGTTATTTTCAGTCTCTTCACGTTGGTGAAACTTTCCCTTCGGATTTTTCTTTATTGATATATGCTCTTCTTATCACTCATCTTATTTATTTAAAAGGAAATTAAAAATAATGAAATTAATAATGAATATAAAACACACGCGTGGTGTCATTTTTTAACTGTTCTGACTGACACATACATACAATAAGACAGTAACGGATCTTGATAACCTTTTCCGCAATCTCAATATCTTCTTACCTGTTGGTAATGGGCTGCCCATTAACCCCAAAGGTACAAGTCGATTAAATCGGAGCGCGCCGAAACGCATCAAGTAGGCGCTCGGAAACGCTGTAGGAAAACGTCCGGTAGAGCCTCTTAAACATTTCTTTTTCATATAAAACCACTTGGATATTGTTCTTATGGTATTAAAGCAAAAAAAATCGATTTTTTTTAAATTCTAGATTGGTGTTACCTCTTAATAAAAAAGACCCTTTTTCAATTTATATAATAAATTTTCCAAAATTAGTATGTAATGTTAAATAACAGTAATTTATTTGCTGATAGATTCTAAAATTAATTTAAATACTATATTTATAAATACATCTTTGTTTAATTTGATATTTATGTTAATATTTAAGTATATGAGTAGAATCACTATTATAGATATATTTTGAGATTTATTATATTTAATAAACTTTAATTTGAGATATATATAAACATTTTAATCATCTGTATAATTATTAACAATTAAATATGGTCAAAAAAATCTATATAATTAAGAATGGGTGAACTTTAAATAAGCTGGATATTAATGTATTTTCCAATATTTTTCATACTTTGTTACCAATAACTTCTAAAGTAATAAACATTTTAGTAAACTATCATCTAAAAATAACATTTATTGCTTTTATTTTCCTGTTTTTATAAAGAATTCAATTTAAAAATTTAAAATAATTACATAGTGTTATAAATCCAGAATAAAAATTGAGGTTTTACTTTAAAATAATACCGATTTATAGATAAACATTTTATATAAATTTAAATTACAAAGATTGAATTTCATCTTTAAGTAATAACGATGCTTACAACCTTAAAACAATTTAACTTAGATACGAGACCCATTGTTTCAAAATTCTATATTATATATATATAATTGTTAAAAAATTTTACTCATGTATTTAATGTAAATTATAAAATGTTAGAATTTTATAATTATTTTCAAAATAATTATAAAAAGTTTATTATTTTTTTCAATTTAAGTTGTAACACTATTGTCACGAACTGTTGAATTTCAAATATTACCTAAAATTGATTATTATATGAGTATGATGTTTGTAGTTTGTAGAACACAGTTTTCTACCTATCAATAAATTATGATTAACTTATTTAAAATATTATTTATCCGGAATTTAAATTCACTCAATAAGTACGTTGTGGTAAACAATAATTTTATTATGAAATTCTAAAAGTTATAATTGTTTTAAAATTATTTTTAATTTTCAATAATATTTATATTAATTCAAAATTAATTAATAAAAATAAAAATTTAATAAATTTTTAATAATTATTATTGAGTACTGTATTGACAATAAGGTGTAATGATAGTAACAGTTTTATATATGATAAACTTCAAATCACACATGTATATATTTCTAAAGTAAGAATTTTTTCGTAATTAGTACTCGAAGACTCGCGAATAGATCACAATTAGTATCCAAGATGCACATAGATTTAATAGAAAACTATTATATAAAAATAAACTGGTTAAATTATATAATAATTATTTTTATTAAATATTATTTATTGCCATTAAATTTAAATAACATATTTATAATTAACATGATTTAAACCATTTTTCTCAAAAAAATTATATTTTACTAACTTGGTGGACTGCTGGATCCCAAATTTCCTCCGTTTGTTTGTATTGTTTTAATAGGACTAGGTTGTTGTTGCAAAACTGGTGGTTCTAGTATATCTCGATATTTTGATACCATTAATACCGAGATGAAGTAAACTATAGCCAGAGATAGAAACTGAGCCTGTTTAGTTTCTTCCTATAAATATAAAACAAAATTTGTATTCATATATTATAAAAAAGATTTTGTATTATTAATAATAGATCTTCTTTGTCTGATAATTTATCTTTACATTAAGATTTGAGAACAAAAATAAAATAATAATTTAGTATTTTCAATATTATTTGTATTATAATAACGTTTAAAGTTGTTGTTGACGTAAAAGCTTCAAATTGCAATAACATATTTTTATAATGTAAAAATTAAGTAAATCTGAGGTTTGCAGAAAGCAATTTCTTTAATAATATTAAATTAAAGCATTTAATTGATATAAAATATCTTTTTAGACTTTATTAATTTTTTTTATAGACAGAAATAATTAATTTTTATTTTCATAATAATTTACTAGGTTATCAATATAATCATTATAATTAATCCTTATATTAAATGATCGACAAAATTACATAATGCATAGAACGATTAGCTTTCGAATGGAAGATACAACTTACTTTAATGATCTAAATCATAGCTCATAATTAATAAAATAAAGATGTAGATGATATGGTAAGTTTACTATTTTACAACATGGAAAAAATTTCTTGTTAATTAGCCAAATGGCTCAAAATAATTGTCGCCAAAGGCGATACACAGTAATATGACCATACAGTCAGTGTTGCAGGTGTAAATAATAATCTCATCAGGCAGTAAGGCAAAACGTCACCGCCTGGTATCACTTGCTATCATCTGTATATTTATTTAGTGTCTGTAATTGTTCACCTGCTAATACTTAAGGTTTCGTGTAACACTTTATAAATAGAATATAAAATTGTATTAGCTAGAGTCACAAATCAGTCTTAAGATTTTATCACAGTCAAATATCATAAATCTGTTCGCTGTTTACAACGGTATATAGTCATTTAGATCTTTACATTTAATCAGTCTTGTATACAACAAAAAATAGTTTAAATAATAATAATAATATATAATAATGTACAATTGCAAATATAGATGTAAATATAATCAATAATAACTTACAATAAAACAAAAATACAACAGGAAAAAAAAAGACACAGATAGATAAACAACAACGATAACGGTGTATATTACAATAACAATAAATAATAAAATTAATGTATAATAATAATAATAATAGATAGATAACAATAAACACTCATGTCATCGGGCTAATATCTTGTCAACAGTTTGACCCACCCACCACATCCATTCACCTAATATTGCCTCACCCCCGAGAGTGCTCCACCTAGATGTTTCGGGACCATCTGATGGTATTGCTGACCATGAACCTCCTCATCATCATCGCGTATCGGTGATTCACACTGAAGAGATCCATGGCCGCTTCATTAGACGGCCTCCATCCGCCCAAGGCGCCAACGAAGAAGGCCTCGATCTCGACGACGTAACCGTTTCGCCGAAGATACTCGGCCAGGCAGTGGTATTTACTTCTCCCTGGCTTCATCAATGCCAGGCAGCGGTCTGGAATGCAACGGCCACGTTGAGTATTACAATACGCTTCCCCGCATCTTCATGAATGACGATGTCGGGCCAAAGCGAGGCATCCTCCCCCTCGACTCCCCGGAAAGTCTGATTGACCGTCAGGTCCCCTGGAGCATGGGAAGCTTCCACCAGGTGGCGAACGATGGCGTCGTGTCGTTTGATGATCGCGACGAAGTTGGGCATGCAGTGTTGTACCACATGCGGCAGCGTTTCCAGATCCCGCCCGCAACGTCGACAGCGACAATATCTACCGAAGGTCCAATGCCTAACCCCATTAAGAGGCAGGTAATTGAGCCTTACCCGATGGACAAAGCGCCATTCAGCGAAACGGGTGAAGCTTCGCTCATGGAGAAAGTGATTACTCACTCTATTCCGGGAGGTTACCTCAAAGACCTTGCCTTGATCTCGTTTGGCAAAAAGACGCGTCCTGTAATGCTCGACCACAGCACCCCTCAACCTCGCGACCACCTAGGACTTTGCTCCCGGCGGCACGACGACCGTCCGACCACCTTCTTGAGCACATACGACGAAGAACTCTTGGCGTTCGGGCGTCCACCGCCAACCTAATCCGAGTCTCGGAGCCAATCTCCTGGCTACGTTGCGGTCCCTGGACCACAGGGATTCGGTGTCCCTTGACGGACGGGCCAGATCATCGTCTAGCGCCCCCGACAAGTAGCGTGCAATGTCCGCATTTTGTGCATGCCGACCAATTCGATCGAATGCAAGATTCGAAATTTTACAACATGGAATAAATACTAAATCCGAAATACTATTATTGCTAATATTTTCTTCCCTTGGACTTCAGAAATTCAGGTAATGTGGAATTAATATAGTGTTAAAAGGGAAAAAAAAATATTCAAATAAAGCTATAAAAGATTACCCTTTTTTATAACAAAGAAATATAGCCATGAAGATTACAAAAATTTATTTGTAAAAAATTAATTTGATTTTTTTTGAAAGTTAGAGCATTCATTTTTGTAAATTATCTTAAACATAAATTATTTATTGTTTTATGTTATTAATACAAATATTTAATTCCACCAAATTACATTTTATTTTCAATTTGATAACGTTCTTGCTATTTTTAATATTATTATTTTACAGAAAAAATATATTTTATAATTTATATAAATTTTATTTTAATATTTGGCTAACAATTCATTTATTTTTTATTAATGCTACAAAATAGTAATTAATTAATGCAATAAAATTGACTTATATTTATTATATATTAAAGAAATTACTAAACAATCACGGTATATACTTTTTCCTGATATTTTTGAAGAAATTGAAGTTGTAATAATTTTACATTAACCAGTAAGGATAATTATAATTATTTATATATCTAGAAATAAAATTAAAACAAGAGCAAATTTAACATTCATTAAACATTCAGAGTGTATCTTCAAAATTTCTAAATGATTATATAATTTTAAGTTACATATAAACTAACAAGGTATTTAAAAATTTTTCTTATATCTATAAAACATAAGTTAAAAGATATATAGCATTACTATTTTTAATTCACTTTCTATTTATTACAATGTAGAAAAATACTTACGACATCTCTGTAAATGACCGCACGTAAGCGATTTACATCCATATCCTGTAAAAGCTTTTCAGGATCTTTAACGGGACTAAGTTGATTAGTTAAATTACCCACAATGTTCTGAAATTAATAAAATTATACATACATACATATTTAATCAAATATTTTTATAAAAATATGAAATAATAAAAAATAAAATAATTAGTTATACTTCTGCAACTATGTAGTATTTTGTGAATATAATTTATAAATATAGAATTCTTTCAAATATCTACGAGGAATTTATTTACATTCTGTATACCTTTGATGATGTTTCAGCTCCACAAATTAGCGATTGTATGTGCTGCGATTGATTACTAGTATCAATTTGTCGACCTAACATGTTACAAGTTCTGCCACGCTCTTTACACTCTAAACAGTTTCTAACGGCACATGTACAGACCTAAACAAATAATTTTGTAGTTGAAAATGAACGTAAAGCTATTAATAACTATTTTCAATCTATATGATCTATATAAGTTATATTTGCGAAAACGATCCAAAAAATTATTTGTAAAATTTACATATTAATCTGTAATTCGTATTTTTTGAGATTTTAAAGTATATTTGATTAATATTAAAACTTAATTTTTTAATTTAAGAGCATAATGAATTATTCATTATAATATACTAATTTTTAAGTATAGTAGTTTTTAATGAATGTATTTTTAAAACTTATAATTTTACAAGTATTATTTTTTAATAATTTTAAAAGAGTTTATTTATATGTCTGTAGGAAAGCTTAAAGTCTTAGAACAAAAGTTATAAAATAATATTTAAATAAGTATACAATAAAAATAAGTAAAATATTTTTAATTACTACTATTCATACTACATTCTAAAAATAAAATGATGACAAGCATCTGTAACTACAAACCAGTCGTAAACATTGTCTTAATATTCCACCACTAGACATATTCTTCTCAGCTTCTAATTCACCAAAATTTAAAGAACTGGCAAAAATAAGTACGTCTGCTATATTAACAAGTCTTTGCAGAAAAGAAACTGCAATTTCTATTGGCAACCCTTGAGTAGGTTCAATTACATCCATTTCACTCTATGAAATTATAAAACACATACTTTATAAAATAATTATTTACAATTTATATAAAAATTATTGCAAGAAAATATATTAAAACTTAATTATCAATCCTAACTATTTTTTATAATGAAGAACTTACATTTGGTGATGTAGCTGATGCAAGTAGTGGTAAAAGTCCACCACAGGCAATTATTAAATTGTCTGCTAATTGTGAAATTAAGTGTACAGTGTTAACAACAAATATTGCATTATCACTACTATTAACGAAATCCAACACTGATTTTGTAGAATGGCTAAAAAGATGTTTAACTTCAATATACATACGATATTTTTACAAAGATGAAAGTAATAATTATTGGCAAGATACCTCCGCCAAACTTGAATATCAGTCTCCAAAGAAAATAATACATCAGACAATAATCTTTGATGAATATATGACCACTTGAATTCGGGTATTCTGAAGGGTGGTCTAGAAGGTCCTGGACTAAACATAGGTCTTATGGAGGAATTTGCTTTGATCATTCCTTTAGACTCTGTTGATATAAAAATAGATTGTTATAACAATTATTGTATTTATTTGTAGAATAGATCAGTTAATAGTATATAATAATCTCTTTTTAAAAAATAAGCAATTTATAATAAATAAATAGACAATTTATTATTTCATAATGTAAAAGACATTATCAAGTATTTTTTATTTTAGCTGAAACTAAAAGTTTATGGTTCAAACAATAGTTACTGTGTATATTATTTACTTTAAGCTATATTTTAAATTAAAATACAATTAATTATTTAATGAAAAAATTTGTTTTATATTTAACATAATTAGCAACTTTTTATACAAAAAAAATGTATAAATTCTTTTCCTTCAAATTTTCTTTAAAAACATTAGAATAATATTATTAAAATACTTAAGTACCAAGATTATTTGGTTCAACTTGCGTCGAGGTAGAGGCACTCCTTGGTCGTTTTTGAGGCGCGGAATTTTCCCTTTGAGATATCGAAACACCTTCACTTTCGTCAGACCCATTCAAATTTTCTGTTGGAGCATTCGGTAAACTAGATCTACGACGATTTATCTTGGTATTCATTATATTATCAAAATCTCCATTATTTATTAACGGATTATCCTTGATAATTACATTCGTATCAATATTTTGAGGCACAATATTGTCAACTAAGTTTTTCACTGTAGCATCGCAGACTGTTGATATTGTTGGAATTTGCTCTTTGGCATTTGGCACTTGCGTCGCATTATCTACAGAACGTTGAGTATCATCACTATTATTATAAACATTATTACAGTCTATATTTTCAGTATCGTCAGTTTTCATCGTCAGTACTAATGTAGTTGAGGCCATTTCTTCTCCTTTATCGCTTATACTAGTAGAAATTATGGACGGCACTGTATCGTTCTCAGTTATAATTTCATCATTATTACTATTAATAACAGCACTTTTGTTTTCATTTTTTTCAAACATAGATTCATCATTTATCGTCAAAGAATTTGTTTTGACTATACCTACATTTACATTCTCAATTTTGTTATTTGTATTTTCCATAACCTTCTTGTTATTTTTTGTGAGGCTAGGAAAAATATCTGAATTCTGTGTTTGCTCTTCTATATTAATAGATTGTATTTTTTCGCATTCTTTTGCAACTGTGATTGAAATTAATTCTTGAATCAATTCATCTTTTAAACAATTTATATTATTTTTATTTTCTGGGTCTTCGATAGAATTTAGAGATACTTTATTATTTTTCCAAATTTTTTTTTCAGATTCTGTTGTTGTGATTTCAACTCTTGGAGTAATACTAAATTTTTCAGTAGCTTTCAACAATATTAATTTTTCAACTTCAGATACTTCCTCTACAAATACAGTTTTCTCTGGTATATCAATAGGTGTGCTAGATTCAATACTCGTAACAGTTGCTGATTGATTATTTATTGTATCATCTAACATTTCTACAATTTCTTCAGATAACTTTGAAAAATCCTTACCAGAAATAACTTCAGCCTTTATAATGTCTGCCTTCTTAGAATATTTATTCATTATTTCATTTGTAAGAGCAATAATTTCTTTCTTTTTTATGGTAGAATTATTATCTACTGACTTGTTTGCATTTATCTCTAGCATTTCCTTATTAGGTTGGCTTTTTATTATATGTTTAACAGAAGAAATTTGCGTTAACTCATCATTTTCTTTTTTAATTAATAATAAATCTTCGTTATATTGTTTTGCGAGTTTCGATGCTTTTTCATGATTTTCTTTTTTTACAGTTTCATAAATTAATAAGTCTGGACTAGAATTTTCGATCTGTTGAACGTCACTAAAAAGTTCTCTAGAACTTTCCACTAATATTACGTTATTCATCTCCTGTTTTATTTGTAATGATGTTTCATTGTTGGTCTTCTCAAAACTTGTTGACATAATCTCTTCTGCCGTTGTTATCACAACATTTTTATTATTCAAGTGTGAATCAAACGACATTACTTTGTTAGCTTCTTGAGCCTGATTTTTTACTTGATTTGGAAGACTAATTATTGCTGGGCTTCCATCGCTATCTGAATTATCTATGGAGTTAGGGTCACAACTACAAGACTCATCCAATCGGTCATTTTTTTCTATTATGTTGTATTCCTATAATCAGGATTAACAATAAATGTCTTTATTTGAATCAGAAAAATAATGTTACAGTCGTATCTTTATTAAAAATTAATTTATATGAAATACAAAAAATTGATAATATTTTATTATATGTACAAATTTCAAAATATGATAAAATATTTAAAATATTCTCAAATAAATAATTTTATTATTACAAACTTAGATTTTTATATAAAAATATTAAGTAATCGTTTAATTTTAAACAATGTAAATTAAAATTTTAGTTAATTAATTGAAACAAACATTTAATTTTGTTATAATTTTACTCATCATTTTTTAATTAATTAGAATGAAAATTGATTAAAATTTCTTCAACTTAACATTCACGATTTCTACCTTTATATTTATATAAACTAAATATAATATAAATTAAATATAATATAATCCTGGTGCATTGATGTTAAATTTATGACAAAATGTAAGATCTCAATGACATTTTATTTATGAAATTTTATTTATGAAATTTAGCAATGAAATAAGTAACATACTTTTTATTCTTCAATATTTGTAAACTTTTCAAAATTTCAGAAAAAGTTGTAATCTATTTAAAATCTATTTAATATTTTCAACATTTTTACTACTTAGTTAAATTATGGTATTTTTTGCTCGAAATTTATTTAAAGTTCCAATCTTAATTTCTGAATATCATAGTATTAAGCATTTATTATAATTTATTTTTCTAATTTGGTAACTAAATACATTGGATAATAAATAAATCAAAATAAATATTAAAAGCAAACAAACCGATTAAAACTGTCTTTAAATATTAAATTATTTTTCAAATGATATCAAAGTTATTTACAAATATGGTGAAAAAATAAGCATTTATATTTTGAATTGAAAATATATATTTAATTTGATTCTCTTGTTTGTATACAAATAAAAAAATTTATTTCCATATAATCTTTAAGAAATTAGAGAGCTCCAAATAAATGTCAACTACTAACTTACTATTTTACAATAATATATATTTTTAATTTTTATTCAATTTTGTATTTGACTTTTCCGTATTTTCTATGAATGGTTTCTAATATATTTTGTATACACAACTATTTGAATGAAATATAATTTTAAATATAATATATGAATTACTTTGTAATTATTATTAATACGTTGCGATTCTTGTAGCTGATCATTTATCCAATGGACTGGTCGAATGCAGACATTATTTCCTGATTGATGTCGATCCCAACCCGATATTGTACTAATTGGCCTTTGCTGCCTAACTTTTGGATCTGTAATATTATCCGATCGCTGTCTCTCATAGTGTTCATACATTTGAGCAAACTGTAATTTAAATTCTTCATAGGATACCTAAATAAAATAAATAAACCATAAGTTTTATAAAAATCGATTTATTCAACAATTTTAAATTTCATATTAGACGAAATAACGAATTAAATAGTTAATATTTTATAATTATAATAAATAGTTTTAGCTCATTATTCAGAAAATACTTTTTTAATAACCTGCATCTATTCGTGCTTATACAAATTAGAATTAACCAAATGTAAATTATGAGCTAATAATAAATAGAAGAATAAAGAACTAAAAATAAAATTATTAAAATTAAAATACGATGTGAAATTCGGAAGGTGAAACTTTTCAAAAAAGAAATGTAACCAGGAAATAGGAAAAAAACACTTACAAAGGAGTCAAAAGGGTAAGGTTCAGTCCTTTATTTATAGTGTTACCATACGTGTGAGAATAAATTCAGTTTATTGTGTGATTTAAGACAGCATTAAATAAAAAAAAACATCACTGATAGATCATTGAAACTATTTTTATTTTTTGCATTTGCTACTCGGAAAAATTCAGAACTATAAATAGCGTATAGTCTTCGTGAACAAATTTCGTCTGACGATAATGAGTGTTATAGTAGTTGAAGAAACATTCAGTATTCTAAGAAAGATACAGCTTAGTGTTCGCATCTTGGACACAAAACTAACACGACCACATACTTCATGACAATAAGGCGCGAAAAAGAGTAACCAGTCGCGATCCAATACAGATTCACGGTACTTATAATATTCGTACTTACAATAACTCTCAGACAGATTGTTGCCTTCTCAGATCAAAACAATTCTGTATTTATGAGAAAAAGAAAATTTACAGCTAACGAGGAAACAACATAAACCATATTCTTTATAATTTGTAAGAAATAATATTGAAATATTATTTTTTATATTTTCCATTTAATAATTGAACAAAATAATTTTACGTACTTTGGAATGCACAATGGCTAGAGTATCGACCCAAACACGCCAACCTCCATATTCGTGTTTGATTGCGTGATGTAAAAGCATTCGAAATAAAGAGTAAACCATATCTGAAAGTTTTTGTTCTTCTGTATTTTTTGGATGTATATAAGCCATCGCTATAAGCCATTCTTGCCAAACAGACATTTGTAGGACTGTTCGTCGATTTTCACGATTGTTATTACAGAGGAGAGTCATATCTGAGAGAAAAAGTTTTTTCACCTCTAAGAGTTGCTCTGTTTGCTTTGACTGTCTAATGAGTGTTGCGATGACTTTTAAAATCACTGAAAAAATATAGGCAAAAATATATATCATAAAAGAATTCAAATATTTTTTAATTCTGAAAGAACAATGAAAAAGAACTTGAAAAAATTTACTTGGATTTTCTAGTCGATAATGTGACTCTGGTTCTAAATGTCGTGTATACAGAATTTGTTGGCTAATATGCTCTGTCATTATCTAAATGATAAAGATTTATTAAATTAATCATAGTAATATATTTTATTTATCATATTCGTAAAAAAAACTAACCTCATATAAAACATTATATGTAGCTAAAGTAAGGGTTTCTTCATTTAAAAGTAACCTTTCTGCGAGCAATGTATACAAGTTATAAGGACTCATTACATCATATTTTCTTCTGTAATCAAAAACAATTGTTTTTTTAATTTTGATAAAAATATTATAGTAATCATAGTATTTTTTTATTTTTACTTGTGTGTACTACGACTAAGAAAGAAACCGAGCAATTTCAATGCTTGCAGCCTAATCAATTGATTTTCTGCTGCTAGAAGTTTAAAAATTGTTTTAACACCCTGTTTAGTATCGAAAGCTGGAACCATTGATGACGGATGCTCTGACATCAATGATATAAGCATTTGTAATACATCATGCAAATTCTCATCCTATAGAATAATTTGTCATTTAATATTCATCTAGTATAGTGTTATTAGTATTATACACACATTAGTGAGTTGTTTAAAATTACCTCATGTATTGTAGTTAAATAATTTAAAATACTTTGCAATTCATCATCTTTAACGCCGTTTCCAATCATGATTAGTTGCTTCAGAAAAAGTAAAACATATGATCGTATTGTCAAAATATCCTTCTGTTGGGGTCTTGGTCCATCTTTTGTACAAAAAAAAATTTTCTTCAATTATTAAGTAGAAACAGCTAACATAATTAAATTAAAATATCTTAGCATTTTAAACATATCATTAACTAATCGTTTTAAGTATTCATAATTTTAACGTAACATATATATATATTATTTTTATTCTGTGTAAAAATTTTTAAACCATATTCATATAATTTATATGTTAACATTTATATTTGAAACAGAAAACATAGGTATACATGAATATATGAATTTTTTTCAAATTTCCTTAAAATTCAATTATTTATATTTTTATTTACAAATGAAACAGCGTTTATAAATGAAATGAATTTTAGCACCAGAGTTGAAAATATTAAGAATTTTATATATCTTTTATAATATGAAAAAAATCAAATACTTAAAGTGTATTACTCATACCTAATCCTTTTGGCGTAATTCCACTTTTACTTCGAGGGTTCATCACCCAATAATAGTACTTGAGTGTATGAATTGTTTGCAGTACAGTGGAAACGCGCCTTACATTCGAGTATATCTGTGTATCGCTCAGGAATTCAGTAGCCAAATATGAATAAAGTCGAATCTGGACAGGTGCTGGTGTATAAATCCACAGGGCCGGATTAAAGAGGACGTGATCCAGCAGCTACCATGTCAAATTATAAAATAAAAATACTATATCACCTTCTTGTTCTTCGAATATACAAATCTAATTCAAACATTAAAATTATATTACTTCTGCTTATATCTATTTTTTTTCTATTTTTTATTTATATTATAAAAACTATTATTAAAATGTAACTTTAATTTCAAATCGATATTACTTTTCAATAATCAATAATAATTTTTATTAAATCCATTTCTTAAAATGAATAGTTAGCATATTATATCTGACTGGCATAATAGCATATTATATCTTCTATTTTAAAGACAGTATATATAAGATATTATGATAAAAGTATATTTTTATGAAAAATTATAAAATTTAAGAATTTCTCTAATACATTGCTATCAAAGAATAGGCTTAATAAATATACAATTATAAACATCTAATTAAAATCTAGAAAACTTTTTAAATATCTTACTATTTTGATTAAAGACGTTAAAAAATAAGTTTCAAATGAATTTTTCAAGCATATAATAATTTCCTTGTTAACTAATAATTGAGTTATTTTTAAATTTAGTTATTTACGAATTAAAAAAATATATCTATTATTGTTGAATAAATAAATATAACTTTGCTTATTATTAGGTGACTTACTATAAAAATTCAAAAAAAATGTTTGCCTTCAATAAAATAAACATAGAATAATTGTGGAATTCATATTTTTATTTTTTAAAGAATTTATTTATCAAAATCTCTAGTATTTTTTTTCTACAGAATATTCATTATTATTACATTCGATAACTAACAGGTAATTTTTTTATGTTACATATAATAATAAAATTTTTTAAATATTAATATAATATATAAAATAATTTATAAACATAATTTATCATAATGAAATAAATAAAACTATTTAATTTAACAAAATAAACATCAGATTTTTATTATTTTCGATCATAAAAGTCACCAACAAAAAACCCATAAAAATATTCCAACATACATATATTTATTTATTTATTTAGGCAGATTCATGAGCATTCAAAAATAATATTTCATTTAAATTTATTAGAAAGTATATTGGAAGTTGTACAACCTATATATATATATATATATATATATACAGATTTAAGAAGTATGAAGTATAAATATTTTAAATAATTTAAAGTAATTTACGAGTAAATAAAAAACGATATATATCATAATATATCATCTAGATATGTAAAAGAAAGCTATATTATACGTTTTCATTTAGTGCATTATTCATTTTAATTGTATTTTAAATTAAATTATAATTTTATTGCTACTGATTTTTTATCAATAATTAATTTTGCAATTAATTTTTTCTAAAAATGAATACTACAAATTACCGATTTGTATTTAATTTTAATCATTAATTTCCAATTTTTTATACAGATCTAGTAATCTTATATTCTCTAAATAAATAAATCCATAATATTATAAGGAAATTGTATATGATTGATAAACTTTTAATTGACACTAAATACAGTTGCAAGGTATTAATACATTAATTAATACATTAATACATTATTGATTCAATTTTAGATCTTTTTTTAAAATTTTTCATTAATTAGAAGGTATGTAATATCTTTAATAATATCATTCTGTTATGTTTAAATTCGTAATGGACACTGAATAAGTCAACAGAATGCACATAATTATAATTGACAAAAATTAACAAAAATTGTAAATTTCACAACAATAAATTTTATTGATAATTCGTATATTGATACAATTATTTTAATTCATTGTCGCCATATAAAATGAAAAATAATTAGACGTTTTAACAGTATAGCTTTCTGTTTAATATATAAGAGTTATCAATAATTTATTTATAAAATAATATTTACAAAACAATATATATGTACTACATGTATGTACAACTATTAACTATTTAAGGACTATAAATTTACAATTTTTTATATATAACGTTATTTATAATATTAGAAATTATTAGAATATCAAAAAAACTGTTTTTCTTAAATTAATAATCTTCTTAAATAAATAATCTAATAATAGAGAAAAAACATTATTAAGAATATTTGCTAGACCTTAAGTAAGTCCCAATTATCAAAACTTAAAAATAACTGAAATAAATTTTTTTTATATACCTGCTTTAATAAGAGATCGCTATTAGCACTGAGAGATGTGACTAAGTGTTTTGTGAGTTCTAGAAAGGAAGCAAGAACTTCTGTTGTAAGATGATCTCGACTTGCTCTTTGAAGCATATAACTAATGACAAGGAAACCTCTATTTTGCACCATATGTTGTTGGACTGTTTGCGAATTTTCTACTAGATCACAAATAAATCCTAGCAATTTTGAACTGTAAAGAATAAATAAAACTATTTTAGAAAAAATATTTTAATGTGATATACATAATAAAAATTTTGTTAGTTTACTAATTTATATTTCTTTTACATATATATAAAAATACTCTTCATCCAAATTTATTTTATTTAATCATTTTTTTATTTCATCTAATATTTCATAATACTTATAAATTCAGAAAAAAATTAAAGTTAAATATAATATTTAAATTTACTTTTTATATGCCAAAAAGGTTTCTAAAAATTATTGAATGAATTAAAGTTTATATAATAATATTGCTATATATAATTGTAAATGCTGTTTATCAATTTTTTATGTATCTATACTACTTTACCACTTATTTATAACTTCTCGAAAATATAATTAATTAAGTTAAACAATTCTTAAAATTAATGAAATTAATTAAATCTTGAATTTATTTATAAAACTTTATGTTTCTTTAAATTATATGATTATTATTTTTATTTCTTTTGTTGCAAACCACTATTCGTCTGTTGTTTTATCAAAACATGCAATAAATAGTTATTGCAATTAAATTCTTGAAGGATCATTGATTATTGAGTTAAAATGTTAAAGGTTTTATATACATATAAAAATATTTGTTTCAATAGCAGAAACTACTTTTTTTTAATATAGGTTTATTATGATCAAACATATTTAGTACCATAAAGTTGAATCTCGTTTTATATCATTTGATGTAATACAGTTATATGGCATATCTAACTGTGAAAATAATGGAAAAAGAACTTGAATTCCTCCAATGGAATTCAATGTACTATGTATAGAGTGTGTAATTACAGCTTTAACATCCTGAAAATATAATTAACATTTTACATAAATATATTTTAAAAGAATTAAAAATTCTTATTCAGTACAATACATTTATAAAAATTTCAGTCTACTAGAAAATCAAATAATTTAAGAATTATTTTATCCTTGATTACAAATACCTTAAAAGAATTTATTAAAAAACTATCAGATTTTTAATGGAATATAATTTGAAAAATGCAAGTTTAGAAAATTCTTATTTTACATATAATTAGCAATTTTTTTAAATAAGTAGAATTTGAATATAAAAATTATAATTTTGATGATTGAAATACATGAAAGATAAGAAAGAAAAACAGACCTGCAACATTAAAGCATGTGGAGTATGTACAAAATAAGATGCATTTCCTTTTGGTGAACTTTGAAGACACAATTGAGAATCAGTCGCAACTGGATTGTACATAAACATAATTGCATTGGAAAGTTTTCCATCATAGAGAACCTTTAATACAAAATATTTATATTAGTTTATTGAATTAGATAAATATAAGAAAATAAAAAAGGATGTAAAGACTATTTTAACATACTAAGCAAAATAAATGAAAAAGGAAAATATGCCAAAATTAAATAGTGTATATAAATACATGCTGTGAAAGGGAATGGTGTGATATGTTAAATTAAATGATGTTATAATCATAAGCGTTAATTACTATTGTTGAGAATTTTTCAATTATCACAAAAACACTTTAATTTTACAAGATTAATATAGAAATTTATGAATACTACAGAATTAAAGTGCTGTTATAAATTGTAAATTATACAATACATTCACTAACACTTGTCATAACCTCTTTCTACACATACCAAATTAAAAACATAGTTTAATATCGCTTTATACCGTATTTAAATGATAAAAATAAATAATTAAGTTTTATAAAAATTTTAAATTCAGGCAATATTTGTAGAATAATGTAGAAAGGTGTTTAAAAAATTGTACACTTTACACAGTAAAAACAAACAATAATTAAGCCTAATACACCAATTTAAAATTTACTTTTATAACTGTTTAAATTTTTATTTTTACTTTTATTTTGAAATTCGATTTTTCTTTACCTCAAATGAAGGTGAGTACAATAAACAGACAATATGTAAGTAGAAATACATGTCAAATAAAAACCTTGGTGAAACGTAAAATAAAACAGAAACAAAAACAGAATGCTTACAGTTACAATACTTTGGTCCACCATGCTCATGAGCTCCAGCTCACCACTCACCCTTTTATGATTCTCGGGAAGATTAAGATAACACTCATTATCAAACCGGAACTGACTCTGAAAATATAATTGCTCGTATTATATATATACATTTAATTTCTAAAGGGCAATTAGCATTAAAACTTAAAATATAGATTAATTATTATTTACTTGCAAAGGATATTTTAAATTGCATATTTTTAAATATCCTTTTGTAAATTATCTTCTATTCTTACTTTTATAAATATTATATTATCTAATTATATTTTGTTTTCTTAAATATAATTTTGACTTAGCATTTAATGTAAATTTTTTATTTATAATAATTGCAATTATCCAAATTTAATAAATAATTATTAAAAAAAACTCAAGTATTCGACTGCCTATGTGCAACGGATGGTTTACTTCAGAATAATTCGCAGCGAATTATCTCTTGCTCGGTTAAATGAAAAGTAAGTTTGCTCTGACAAAAATAATTTTTCAAGAATGGAAACAATGATAGGAGATTAAAAAAAACTTCAAGCGAGTTTTCGGTGCAGTTTAAGAATAACATTTGTCGTGTTATCCCAACAGTTTGGTTGCTGCTGATCGGTCTCCTGGTTGGCTTTATGATAGCTGCGATTGTCTTCATTAAGCCCTTCAAGTATTTGTTCCTACAGAGGTGTCGGTGTTTCTTTGTTTGCAGGTAGGCGGTGAAATGCTATTATTCTCTGCTGCGCCCGTTCTTATTTCTTTTTTTCATGTATGAAATGGATTTTGTCTAGACAACCCAATCCTCTATCATTAGATATTCTCCTGCCTACATAAATACCGGGTACGTTTCCTTTTCCCATCGCACTATACATAAGCATCAAAATTCTGATGAAAACTCCGCTACACACCCACTTGTTCTGAATCCAAAACGTTTTTGAACTCGCTAGAATTCATCTGCTAAAAGTTTCTAAATGCAAAAAAAGCATTAAAATCTTCGTTGGCACCAACAGAAAGTTGCAATAATAGACAAAGTAATAGTGAAATAGTACATTCCTTTGACATACCTGAACGCGAGTACACTCAAGGCACTCACCCTCACTTTCCGTTGGAAGGGACGTCATACCGCGGTTACAAGAAGCCAGCATCTAGGAATCCGCGCCTTAGAAAAAATCCGTCATAGAGTTAACGAAGGTATAGGAAAGCGCTGCGAACACATTACGTAAAAATTGCCGAAGATGTATAATTCGAACGATTTCACCGCCGTAAGTTCCGCTGACGAATAGCTAAGACCGATTATAAAAAAAAACCGCCACTAAAATTGTTATTAAGTCTATTTTGGAATTTATTCATCTAGTTTATTCAAAAGAAAAGATATTTTCTCTTTACGTCTGCCCACGCTCCTCCTCCCGTAGCGAACCCGGTCCGACCTCGAGCTGTCCAGGCTGGAACAGCCAGGAAGCGTGGAGGACCCCGCCGTCACCGGTAAGTAAGGAAAGATAACATAGAAGACGTTCCATACTGTCCTATAACATAAGAAGAAAGAAGAACAAATAGATAAATCGTAAAACAAAGAAATAGTAAATCATTACACCAGCGAAAGCGTAACAATAACATTGGACTTATCAATGATAACACCAACGAATCCGATACCGTGTCCCGCGTTATTCAACCTGCATTCTGATCCTAAGCCCGTTGCATATTATACGGCGTTCATATTATTCCTCGTGTATTTGAATCTCAACCCCGTCACACGCTTTTTGATGTACACTCCGTTCTTATTACTCTCACTATAAGACTAGAAAATACAACGTTTCTCTTTGAAGATGAGAGCCCAGGATGTCGAAACAATGGTCACCCAATGGACGTTGCATCAATCGACTAAACATTTTGGCTTTTCTTTTGTTGTATATTTTTTAAACACTAGAAAGAGACCAGCATTTTCGTCTACCTTTATTTTTCCCGTACCGACCTTTCCCCCGATCGCTATCTATTCTAACATTGGAGACAAACAGACAACAACAAGTTCCTAGAGTATAACTTCCTTCAGAGAATTCTAATTTAACATTGCTATAAGTATATTTCACTTGATCTCTTCCGACCATATGCCATATTTATGCACTTATATTTACATTAAATACGGTTTTCCTTTGAAAGAACATTTGTAAGGCATTAGATGTCAGAGTTCGTTCTCTAGAAAGGCACTTTCCAACAGCTGTTGTACTACAGGTGCGTTCACCGATAAACCAGCTTCATTTGCAGTACATTACATTATTAGTGAAGCAACTGCGAACGTGGTAGAGTACACAAAACAAGTTAATCCTTCTCACAAACACCGACAATAACATCAGGCGCAAAACCATAAATAACATAAAAATATATGCAATGACTGTTGTACAACAAAGTCATATGTTTCACGTGAGTTTTTTCGCGATGCAGTATGAAGGTTATAACATCGCGCCATAGTAAACAAAAATACAGTAACAGTTGTAACTTTGTCTATTTATGTATAAAAATCACATTATGCGACATTAAGAAATTACCTTAGTAATATGGTCTGTATGTATCTGTACGCTTTTGACAATGGAACTATATGGCCGTAAGTATAAGTAGAGAAAGAAATAGTCGACCTCAAAATGGAAGACATCAATCTCAAGCAGGAAATATCGATGACTTTTTTATTGCTCCTATGGTTCATGGGCGTTGAAACGTCCAGATTACTGAAATGAGACGGGAAGGCTCGAGAGAAACGGAAATGAACGATTTTTCCTTAGTCAGCTAGGAGAAGTAATGATACTGAGCTCTAAAGTAGTCCTAGAATCGAATCGAGAGAGACTTGCTACTGAAGAGTATGGGTATAGCTCGAGAAATCGACTTCTCCTGCTGGTCCTGTCACTACTACCACGGAGCCCCTATTCTCATATTTTTCAGCTCGAGCTCGAAGCAACGCCGCTCCAATCACAACGCACTGCACTCCTCCATAACCGCCAAGTCCAATTCGGGTGTAGTCTCTGATGAGACAATATTGGGCACTTGGGCTGAAAATAAGACGCGTCGCCCGAGAAAAAGTCCCGGGCTTCCCCCCTCTCTCTTTCGAAACAAATACAGGATAAGCGAATGCGAAGCAGCCTTGTCTGAACCTGTTTTCACGAGCTCGAGGAGCGAGTTGAAACTTACATACAGAGGCAAATAAACAAGACGAACAAGAGACAACAATTACCAAGAAGTGAAAAGGTTCCATTGCAAATAGCAATTATACTACCAATAATGATAATAATTATAATATATTATATATTATTTTTAAATAAAACAACGAATATTTTGTAATATTAATCTTATAATAATACTAGAAAGAATAATAATTACTCAAACATGAATAATAGAATATGCGTTATATAAGAGTAATAGAAATACAGTAGTCACAAAAAATTTAATTACAAAAAATGTAAAAATGTGTGAAAATATGAAAAAATGTACAAAAACTGCATACACTGTTTTAGTAGAAAAAATAAAATTCTTAATTATTTATCAACTCTTTAAGTCTTCTAAAAGCATAAAAAGATCAATTACATAATTAATTTCACTCAGTTTAATGATCGAAATAATCACTATAAGAATTTTTCAATACTTTCCACCCATTAGGTGGTATCTATAAATTGTATAAGTTAAAAAAATTTATAATTGAATCTAAAGATGGTGCTTAATAAAGCATTAATTGACTCATGCTCTTATACTAAAAATCCATATGAAGCCAAAATTTATAAATGTTTTTAAAAAAGGTTTGACGCATATTACCTTATAACCAGGTCCTAATCGGTGCATAGCACAGATTTGATGCGTTGTTAGTGCTTCGCTGAAGAGATATATCGCACTCATTTGCCCACAAAAAACGCGCTCTTCATCTAATTCTGGCGTGGCACCAATGTAACATTTATCAAATGGCTAGAAAATATTTAAACAAAAGAGACAGTATTCAATTTGTTTGCTTTATATTACAGAAAGGAAAGTTACTTGAATGACATACTACTTACGTCGTTCGTTGAAACAAACCAGGCCATTTCTGTGCTTGAGGCCAGTTGACCATTAACCAAACACTTGATTTCGCTTTTAGTCCACCTATTATATATGTAAACTACTGCGATCATATACCACTAAAAAATAAGATTTATTTACAATAGAAAAATGTATTTTATAAAAAATTTATATTACATATTATCGTTTAAAATTTGTGGTTGAAGTTATTTCAAAAATAAAAAATTCTTTTAATTATATATTGTAATAATGTATATTAATAAATTAAATAATTAAATCTATAATTTTAATTTTACAAAAAATATACTTGGTCTTTGATTTAACTAAAAAGAAAAAATCTTAAAGCAATATGATAATAATATTATATAAAAGATTCTTGATTTATTGAAGTTAAATTGTTTATTATTTAATTATAATTAATTTTTAGAAATACTATTAAAAATTCTATTTATATATAAGCAGTAGTATATAACTAATAACTAAAACTGAAGAGAATGAAAGAGCATGGTATTGGAATAATTATAATTTTTTATAAAATTAATAATTATATTAAAAAAAAGAATGTAGATTTATAAATTTAATATTTATATAATGACGTATATTTTAGGTAGAAAAAGGAAAATCTAGAATATCGCTGTCACAAAATATGTACATAAAATTATAAAATATAATCACGTGTATTTATGTTATTTTCTAAAATTTTATTTTTAACACATAATATATCGTGCAGTACTAATACATACGCACCATGTTGTTATGCTACTAAATATTAATTGATAAATACATTCGTACAACATATGCATGTTAAATATTTATTTAAATTTTATTATTATTAAAAAATTATCTAGAAATTATCTTTTATAATAAATATTTTTAATAAATTATTGCAAAGAGTACCTTTCGAGGTTGAAATTCATATTTAACACAATGTTGAAACCCTTTGCCTTTTACTTTCATTGATGTGAGGACTAGACAGTTGCCAACAAAATGTGCGGAATATCCTATGCCTTTACCAGTTTTGAAACTGAAAATTAAAAATGAATTGGTTATTTAATAAAACAGTTGTATAAATTTGAATAAAGGTAGTAGAGTAAGTATTATACATATTGATAAGTACATTTATAGTTATCAGAAAATTGCTTGTATTAGATTTCATACTTTAATTAGGTATTTTAATAAAAAAATACTTATAAATAAAGTTCCCGTAATTACTCTATGCAAAAAATCAATTGAAACATATGCCCGAAAATGTGTATAGCAATCTGCTTATGTATAATAATTGGGTTTAATTTCAGTGATTTTCAATAATTTATTAATAAATTGTAGATATTTAGGAATAGCTTTGAACGAGAGTCTAGCATAGGTCAGTTATCCAAAGCTCTAAATTAACATAGGTCACAATGAAAGTGCAGCATAATTGAAATATGTACAAAAACAATGTAGGCTCAACGAGTTCGACACTCTTTTCGGATGCCATTAGCTCAATTCAGAGCGACAATCCAACTCATCTTGTCAGATTGTAGAAGGCCAAGGGAAACTGTTACACTTGAAGATCCGGAAGAAACATCCAACCTCTTTCTGTCTTTCTCAAAAGATTATTAAGGCACAGGTATAATTGTTAAATAGCTACCGCACTCTTAAGTGCTTTAATAAAATCATATTTTCAAACAGTATGGATATGTTTTTTTTTACAAATTCTATATTAAAATATGATAGAATAGGCAATTACTCAATATTTGTTGGTGTTATAGCCGAATATGATTTTTGAATGGTACTTATCACAATTTATATGTTACTTGCCACATATTCAACAATCATCATTTTAAGAATCCTATTTATGCGTTTAACAAAGTAATACTGAGGCGGATTTATAAACATGTTTTAGTTAATTATTCCACAAGTACAGAGAAAATTACACCAAAATTACTTTCTTACGAATAATTTGCCGTTGTTTTCAATCATAGCTTTACAGTGACGAAGAACAAGTTGCATAAATTTTTGTGAAATGTCGTTACTGCTGAGTTTTTTTAGAGTTATTATTTTTAACTTACTTCATTTGATATATTAATAACAAGGAATACTTTTGAGCAATCTCTCTTTACCTTCCGTAGTGTGTGTTTCTTGCGAAAGTCTATTTTCAGCGGTAAAAAAATTTTTTTCGATGTTCCTTTTCTTTTATTCCTCGCTGTACACTGAGGTCACTTATATATTTTTTTACCGAGCAGCCTGTTACTGAACGTCTTGAGAAGGACGGATCTATCCTAAGTTGAAAAGATTTGTTCCACGACGTTCTGATGAGATCGGTAAATTCAGTCTTGGGAATAGTTGATTTTTACGACGCTCTGACAAGGACGGTTGTAAGGGATGTAGGAAAAATAATAAAATACACAATATAATCTTTCAAAGTTGTAGATTTCGAGATGTTGAGTTCCCCCAAAGAGTAAGCGTCCCAGGTTCCAAGCTCCAGGAGCCTCCGATGTCACGCCGGCGAAAGGAAAGACAGTGGAGTATGAGAGAAAGAGGGTGAGCTATGTGTTCCTTTTTGCGAAGATCCTCTCCGCTTACGGCTGCTGCTCCTTCTGCCTTGTGTAGAGCAACGCCGCATCAATCGCCGCACGTGGTGCCCCTCCAGTGCTGTCGGGCCCAATAGGTGCCTCTGAAAGGGCGATTTCCGGGAAAATCGGTGTCGTCGCTTGGGAGAACTTTCCTAGGTCCGACAGTCAATTCGCCCTCTCACCTATACTTCCCGTCGAAAACAAATAGCTCGTGCCGACATCTGCCTAGCTCATACAGGTCGAGGCCCGTTTTTGCACGAACTCGGGAGATTTCCACAGAAACTACGAGTCAAAGGCGTCTTATGCATGTCAAGCCTATTATTGCATTTTACTTCTTTGATATAGTTAACAACTGCACGAAATCAGTTATCTTCCGATATATCTGTAGGAATGCTATGATAATATGTAAATAGTTTAAAATTAGATTTAAATTTATATTCTAAAAAGAATATGATAGTTCAACGAGCCTATTAATAAGAAAATCGTTGAAAAGAACCCCTTTTAAAGTCAATACAAGTAACGATGCCGTTGTTGCTTAGTACTTCTCAGCCTTTTTATAGATATTTATAAAGATATAGAACTAAAGGCTCCTAAGATAATGAGTTCCTTTAATCATTGGTTGGTTAGCATCACTTGATAAAGCAACGTTTGTAGCTGTTGTTCGGATTCGTTATAGGGAATAGCTGGATCGATCATTGTCTCGTTTTCTTGCATTAAAATTTAATAATTTTTATTTAGGAATCTACTCTTACCACAAAATGAGCGAAAGATTCTTCATGAATTTCTACAAGTAGTGTCTCTATTAATTCTCGTAGCAATAAATTTAGCATTGGATTTAGCCATCATTAAGTGAACTCAATTTGTTTATAATAGCAGACGCCAAATGTATATTTTTTATTGGTTTTAGATTTTTTCAATTCCTTGCATCTTCTAATCAGCTGAACTACACTATTAACACTTTCTCAATTTATTTACAGTCACAAGTTAGCCCTTATATTATAATTGAGATTATTTATCTTTCCCACAATATCGAACCTATTATAGCGTTACTTTAGGCCGTAGAGTACCATAATATATTCGCCCACAGTTTTATTGAAACTTTGAATTTGGTCAGCCATTCGTTGAAAAAATTGTCTACTTTTGTTACCTAATAAAAAGAAACTTTGAACCCTTTTATGAACTGTTTTTATGTGTTTGAATGATTCAGATTTCAGGATAACATGAAAGTTTCAGAAGCCTCGGAAGTGCTTGAAGTAAGCTTCCATAGCTATAAGATGTACTAAATTTCTACTCTTATGTGGAAGTTATATACACCTTTATCATCAATGTGGCAATTCCATTTTCTTATCTGGTTCAAGATATAAAAATCACGTTTTAAAGTGAAACAGATTTTTTCTTTGTAGCAATCAAATCGTAACAGTAACAATATATGGCACTTTACCATTCGCGTTTATCTAACCTCTCTAATAAGATCAACTTAATTATAAGTGTTACGGCGCAATCTTAACGTAACCATAAAAAAGGATGTTTATTAACACGTGTATTTCTTTGGAAGACCATAAGATAGAATGTAAGAAAAATTGTGTTGGATACTGATTAAGTTTTCTTTAATCATAATACGTTATGTCTTCTTTTCTTTGGAAAATTTTATTTATATTAATACAACAAAATTAATAATATTTAATAAGTAAATTAAAATTTAATCGTATTATAATATTTCATGTAATAAAATAATTAACTTTGAAGAAGGATGGGAGTCCGACTTCTTGAAGATGGTCGAGAGCTTGACCCAAAATGCCTGTCTGTGAGGGTCAACGACTCGGAGTCCTAATAAGGACAAATGCATCCAGCAAGGAGCAGTTGAAATATGAAAAAAGTGAAATGGAAAAAGAATACAAAAACGAATTGGCTCAATTTCCGTGAAAGGAGTGATACGGTGGGAGTGAAGCGGTTAGTATAATGGTGGTGGTAAGTCTTCCAGTGCGGCTGAAATTAAGATAGCCTTTGAAAAGCATTTGCGGGGTCTTCAGTAACAGCTGCTTCCTTATCTTCTATCGCTCTCAGACCGTCTTCACATTGTCTTCGTGCCATCCTGCTTTGTATTGAGTGTCCATTGGGTCCATCTTTTCGATCATTTAGTTTAATGTGGAAAAGCCTAACCACGTAGAATTGAGTTCCCTCCTGCGTACGTCAAGCTTACATAATATAAATTCCAAAAACATTATAAACATTAAAATATAAAGACAAAAAAATTTTCCAGATATATTTCTGTGAATTAATAAGTTTTATAGGCTAATTTAAAAACTAAAATATATTATAATAAGTTATTATAAATATACTATAAAAATATATTATAATAAGTTAGACTAATCTAAATAAAAAATAATATTATTGCAATGATTTTTGTCAATATTACATACCGATTTAATAATCTAAAATAAAATTATAGTTATAATTCATGTTGAAGTAAAATTCATCTTACAAGTTGAAGTGACTTATTAGTCTAAAATAATATTATACCTCTAATAAAAACCCTAAATTATTGTTTTGAATTTCAACTGATAATATAAATTATATACTGTTAAGCATAGCAATTTATATTAGTTTTGTTAATGTTATAATGTTAAACATTAAAGCAAATAAATTGATAAGATTATAATATTACTGTAACCATAATCATCTCTTAATTTGTATTTTTAAAATATACCATTTGCAAATATTATAAACTTTATATTACTGTGCTATAATCAGCTTGCCTATCGTTTTCTTTTCTTTTCTACCTCTATCTCTTGGCTTACCTTTCTTCTTTTCCTCCAACGGCGTCTCGTTCTTTCATGCTTCCTGTCTATCCCGGCCCGGATAGCTCGATGTCGGGCCGGGTTCGTGTCGGAGGAGGAGGCGTGAAAAGACGGGGAGAAATAAAGACGCAGGTATTTTACAGCGAACTATTTTTATTCAGTGATTTTAATTTTCACTTTCCGAATCCACCACTTTTCGGTCCGAAAGTGGTGATCTATTATTACATTTAGTTGTCACGGCGGATCTCGGCGGGGTTTAGCAAGAGTGATTTTACGCTTTAACAATTTGATTTACGGCGGTGCGCTTTACGTTGCATAAACTTTGCCTTCGTGGCGATGGATGTAATTGGAATAGTTCTTCTATCCTAGAGAAGGTGTTCTCTCCATTATCGCGAGTAACGCGGAAGTCGGGCCGTTCAAGGACGAGACCGGCCAACAACGAGTCGTTTTCTTTTAAATTTATCGCGAACAGTCCGAAGGTCGGGCCGTGCAAGGACTGCACCCGTCGACAACGAGTTACCTTTTTAAAACCGAGAGCGGGTAGTGCGAAGCTCGGACCATGCAAGGACTGCTCCCACCAACAACGAACTACATTTCATTTAACCCTATCCCCTGAAATTAAACTTCCAAACAACTCATGGTCAAGCTGTACAAGCACCGCGCTTGCCGACAGCGAGTGACTTGCCCTATGGACCGGAGGATCCTAAACTTTCGTTTCTCTAGCCTGAAACTCAGCCTAGGAGCTTGCCCGATGCGACGATCGAACGCCGCAAACCAAACACCCCTACATTTTTCCAGAGTGGTGCGAGCTTGTTGGTAAGGGCCGGAGGTGCGGGCAGCAGCGGGGACGATACGTCGGGCCGGCCGGACCGTAGCTGTGACGCAAAGCTGAGACCCCCCCACACCCCACTTATGCTCGGTACACTCACTCACTCACTCCGCTCTTGACGCTTTTCCCACAATCACACTCAGTCTGGGGCTGACGCTTACCCAGTAAAGTTGTTATGCGTCCGTTACGCCACCAAGGCGTAGAGAGCAGCTTTTAGATTTTGCCGCTTTTTTTTTACCTCGTGACAGCTGTTTCTGGGTTTTCGCGACGGTTATTCCCGTCGCACTGGCATATACTGCTGGTTAAAATAATTTTCTATTAAAAATGCGTCGAAAATTCTTTTTTGAGCTAGACAAAAAATGAAGTTAAATTTACTGTAGTCGATGCCGCACCGGGAAGTGAAGAGAAGTACGCGCGATAATATGAATCGCACGTTCTTCTTCCAGGGAGACAGTGTTTTGCCGTATCCGTTCTGTTCACCAGGAGTGATGTGATACGCGCATTTCTTCTAAGGGTTCTATCGATTTGCCGTGGTCTTTCCAATCCACTAAGAACAGTAATTTATATGCTTCCCCTAAGAGAGTATATGAGTTGTGTGCATGAACATGACACGTTCGTAGTGTTAGTTATTATTATTATATTACGCGTTATAAATTTAGTTTTTAATTAGCCATTTGATTTAACATTTTTTAAATTTATAAATTATTTCTTATCATTTGTACAGCCGTAAAATCAAACCTTAAAAAGTGAATAAAGAAATGTATCTTAAATATATATTAATTACGTTCAATCCTATGGAACATCAGTTAGCTCAAGGAGACGAAAAATCAATCAAGAAGAGAAAAGAAAATCGTCACATGGTGCTAGAACTGGGATCGTGAAAAACTTTCATTACGACACATGAAAAATCTTCGCAATAATAATAGTAAAATGATATCCTGATTGACTTATAAATATAATATAGTACTAGAACTAATAACAAAAACTTAAATTTATGATTCTAAAAAAAAAAATCGTGATTTTTATATTCAAGCGAATATTATGTATTTTAACATAATATTGCACTTTCAATATTAGTATCATAAGTTATGAAATATTAATGTTGTTAATGTTAATAGTAACTAATTTATTTGAATTATTATTTAAATTATAATTTTACATCATATCTATAAAACTAAAATCAATGTTATAAATCTTGTATGAAAGTAAATATTATGTATTTCATCATATTTTCACATCTTGAATATATTATTATTATGAAGTATATTAGTAAATATATTAGTATTACGGTCGTTAAGCAATAAATATTATAGCTGATTTTACAAAAATGATACATTATTATAATCGATGTTTTAAATATAAATTAACATTTAAAATCCAAAAATATTATTATAGGCAGTATGTTAATATAAGATACCATTATCGTCATGAGATATATAATAACACTAACAACTTATCAGATTGACAAAATATAATTATAACTAAAACGAACACTATGTTTACTTAAATAGTAAGGTTTTAACATTTGAAATTATTAAATATCACATACTATTATAACCTGACATAAAGGTTACAAATCTTGCATACTCAATATTAAGAGCCTGAATTAACATTACATAATGCACTTAATATTAAAATAATAATAAAAGTTTAAGTATTGTATAACCTAAAAGTATTTAGTAATGTGCGACGAATACCTTCGTCACGAGAGGCAAACACTGCCGTGGATTGAGAGTCCGGAGGATCGCAAGGAAGAGGTCCGGCCCCCAACACCCGAGAAACAAAGCTGCGAGGGTGTAAGTATGAGTGAGAAAGTGTGCGTGCGGAAGCATGAGAGAGAGAGAGAGCGCGCGAACGTGTGAGTATGAAAAAGCGTGCGTACGGCACAGCGTCGGCTGTAGAGTGGAAGCATGAGAGAGAGAGAGAGAGAGAGAGAGCGAACGTGTGAGTATGAGTGAGAAAGCGTGCGTACAGCACAGCGTCGGCCGTAGAGTGGAAGGATGAGTGAGTGAGTGAACAAGAGAATGCCCACGTAGTGGGAATAGGCGGCCTGAGAGGGGAGCCTTGGCTATAAGTTTAGCCCTGACTATGCCAACTCTAGGCTATACGCGAGCAAGCGCGACGCGACCGTAACGCCGCTATTTCCCCACCACCAGCCTGGTCCTTGGCCGTAAGGAAAACGGCTAGGCGGCGCGGCCCCTCCACGAAGCCCGCGAGTACGAACGCGTGAGGGGAAATGCCCACGAAATATATAAAAAGGGTGCGCTCACGCGGAATCGACAGACGGAGTTGGAGTTCGGAAAGCGCAGGTTTCTCGGTTGAGCGACTTTTGGTGCACGATCCATAGGAGCGACTTTTGGCGCACCGTGGAACTCTAGGAGGTGGGGTACGGGAAGCACAGGCTTCCCGGTCGAGTGACTTTTGGCGCACGATCCCTAGAAGCGACTTTTGGCGCACCAAGGAACTCCAGGACGTGGGGTACGGGAAGCATAGGTTTCCCGGTCGAGCGACTTTTGGCGCACCGGGGAACTCCAAGAGGGGGAGCTCGGAAAGCAAAGGCTTCCCGGTCGAGCGACTTTTGGGGCACTAGGGGCTCCAGGAGGAACGACTTCTGGTGTACCTCCCGGGTATAGGAATAGGACCGCGATCGCGTATCCGGAATCACAGCCGTCGGGTTAGACTCTTTCCCCCGCTATCTTCCGCCGCGATAGTAAGTAAGATCTCGCCGTGTAAATGCATGTGATCAGCCGTCATCAAATTAAAGCATTGTAATCCCGCCGCACCGACCTTTGTTGCGATCTCATCGTATCGTGTGCGCGAAATTGTCGCACAGTCAAGCCATTATCCGCCGCCTGATATTTGTAATGAAACCCCATCGTTTAATATATAAGGAATGTCATGTAACCATAGACTATTAAGGATCCTTTGTAAGCGGTGAGCGCACCGCAAAAATAAACATCATTGTAATTTTATCTAAATAAAAATAATCTTAAGTTTAGATTTTAAAAGAAAAAAAGAGAACGCCTTTGTTCATTTCGTCCGGTTCTCTCCGCGCATCCTCCTCCCGCCACGAACCTGGTCCGACCTTGAGCCGTCTGTGACGGGACAGACAGGGAGCACGGGGAACCGAGTCGCCTCCACCATCAGAAGGACGAATAGACAGGGATGGAGCCGCACGAAACTTAAAAAAACACGTCGTACGTCGTACGGCGTCCGAAAGGACACGTGTTGGGGACGGGACGACGCGTTACAAATGTTTAATAATACTAAAGTAATACAATGAAATATAGAATAAATTATATAGAATTCATCTAAATGAACATAATAATATAATTTTATTATGGACATTTTACTACGCCTAAGGCCATACTAGGCTAAATAAGTACGTTGGCAAAATAACGTAAGACACCTTATGCTTACGCTTTAGAAACTCTATATACTATAGATGCAAAAATCTTTTACTTCACGTACCTCGCAGTACATCAAAATTTAAATCTAGAACTTTTAAACAATATAAGTCTTGAGTCCATAAATTCTTTTTACTCGGTCGCACACGCACACCTATTTATTAACTTAGGTACGCAAATATATAGTTATTAAATTTAGATTTATACTAACAATCTAATTAAGTTTCATTAATAACCTGCAATTAACTTGAAACCTTCTTAGTAGATAAGCTATTCCGGTTACTCCAGAACTGAAGCCAGAATTGGTATAAGATCGTTTATCATTGAGCATGAACTGGCATAGGATTCTTTTACACGGAGCTAGAATCAGTATAGCCTTATTTGGTGGAAATTTTGGAACCTTTATCACCCTCCATCACCGCACATTACTTATATAAAACGTCCCTCAAATTCTTAGAAAATTACACTATCCCTCTTTTTTATAATAAATATTTTTTTTTGATGGCACGAAATTTATAGAAGTTTTTTAACATCACTTCTAAGTGAGTGTACTAAACTATACGGTCGTATATTTTCAAGCACTAAGCTAATGTCTCAGCTAGAAAATTATCTCGTGTTTAAAATTCTAAGCGAACATTAACAGATGCACATTTTACTAACTCATTTTGCTTAAAACAATCAATTACGATAAGCGGCATATTAGTTATGTACTAATTTCTTGTTAACTATGGTTCAGAGTCTTTACCATAATAAATAATTTAGAAGTTGGCATACAATTGTTATAGTTTTGAAGAATATTAATATTTAGTTTCCTACAGACATAGTATTGTAAGTTAAGAGATAATTCTACATCACGAATTTTCTGTGACAAAGAGACTATTAGCTCTTCTTTAATTCTTTTCGATAAGTTTGAAATTCTAGTGTAACAAAGCGTACCTTTTCTAATTACGTTTATGTCTTTATCATCCAGACATGCTTTGACGTAGTAGGACGTAGTAGATATTCATACGACTTCCAAGTATAGAAACTCATCGAAATGGGTAGATCTTTTTAACATATATTATAAGAGCTTGAATTTAAAGGCATCAGAAAGTACAGCATAGGGTATTAACAATTCAATTTTCGTTAGTTTTGATTTAAATTCTTCATTATATGCTCTTTTTTCATCTAGTACTGCTAGTTGTAAAATAGCATTTATATCACTTTTCGATCTTGTAAGTATAAGTTTATGTTTTGTATTGACTACAATTTTTCAGTAGTCCAAAGCATAAACAAGAATTAAATTATAATGGAAATGTTATATCAAAGTATCTTTCAGTTATCAGGTATCAGTGACAATCAGTTCTAATGATTAATTGTAATTCTTCAAAATCCATCCATCCTGCATTTTGAATACTTCGTACGTGACGAGTGAATGAAGATTTAGAATACCTTCTATTTTTTCATAAATTTAAAAAAAATAGACAACTCGCTTTTCATCAAGAACTATTTTTAAACATAAATTTTTTACATATTGTATGTTTTGAGCTAAAATCGTTCTAGTTAAACTCTGACAATTGTATGTTTTCTACTTTTTTTGATGACTGATAGCCGATGCAAGTTGTAGACTGGGTTTTTAAAGGCACGTTGAACTATTAATATACTTTCCAGAATTTCAAATTGTATACATGGAGGTTAATTTTCTTATATGAAATCTAACTGCCATAATTTTCATCGAAAATTAAGCTAGACTTCGACCTGATCAACTATATATAATTCAAGATGATTAATGATCTCGACAACGACTTGAAGGTAAATCACAATTGACGGTGATAAATAATCTTATAACCTGGTGCCACAGTGGGAAAAACTCACGAACTCTATGCATTCGATGTTAATTTATATAAGCTCTAGATGTTATATTACACTCAACTCGTAATGCGTTAACTTTGAGATTGATTCAGATAAATCAGAAGAATGTGTAACGTTTTTAAAGAAAGTCGTTGTATAAATCCTAGCAGTGAGTCTAGTAAATCTTGTAGTCAAAAATCAATTTTACGGCTACATGGAATCACGTAAAGTATTATTATTATGCTTCACAGAAAAGAATATGTTTATACAAGATAATATATCCTACAGATATTTAACTATCCCTTCAATTTCATAACTACTAGTTAGCAGAGTAAATACTTCATCATCCATATACAATTTATTATTACGTTAATCAATATTTGAATTAGAGTTAAAAAATAACACATAATTATTATTTCTTGTAAGTTAAAGAAAAGAAAAGTAATTCGCTCCAAGTATAGATGAAGTAAATGAAAGATTTAATGTAAGTGCTTCATTTATAGTTGCTTAATAGAGAATAAAGCAGTAATCGTTATATATTAAATTTATACAGCTTTAAAATTAACTTTTCAAACAAAAACTTTAGACATAAATGTCCACAAATGAAACTATTAAAATCTTCATATAGTTTATAATTATACGTAATTTCATAAATTCCAAGATATTTTATTAAATTTAAAGGAGACTCGAAGAGCAAAAACTATCCAAATATAGATTTTCACCATGTTTACAATATGTGACCCAATATGTTTCACGTCCGTTTGAGTCATCAAGATTAATGATGGCTGAATAACGCCCCATATAAGGTAAAGCATTTTGCATGTCCCTTGAAAATACGGAATTTACAAAATCTTAGAATACTTTAGTAAATCAAGATTAATCAAGATCTCCTTGGTAAAGTTATGTTAAAAAAATCTTTTTTTTTTCTTCATATGTCTTCCTATAAAAAATTTTAAAAATAGATCTATGTCTTGTTTATATAGATTTAAATAGATCCAAAGTCATAGCTTCCATCATCTTATTATGACTTTGTCTTTTCTCCAGGTGTTGTGCAACTGCTCTCGTGTCATTAATTGCTTTCATTATTGCATTTGTTGTATTTAAATCAGCAAAAAATGATATAAGGAATGATAAAAATTCAATTTGAGAAGGAACTGATAGAATACGTATAATTCTAATGTTTTGTTTACAAACAGCACTTTTAACGGCGATACGTACTTTAAAACGTACTTTAACTCTGAATACATAATTTTTCATGAAATGTTATTATGTATCGTTGAAATACATGCGGTTTTAATTATCATTTTCAAGATTAAAGTAAATTTCTCTCGTTTTCCTTTCAATTTCATGCCAACTGTTACTTTATGATTCATTGCATTAGTTACAGTTAAGGCTGCAGCTTTCTCACCAATCGTTGAATCCTTGCTCTTAAGCCGTTGTTAAGCTTTGTCAACTAAAATTCTGTGTGTAACGCTTCTACCTTCTCTGTCATTAAGGTTTATTGCACAAGCTATATTATACTCTTTGCATGTTGCATTATATTTTATTCCTGCGTCACCACGCGCAAAGTGTTTAATTAACTTACAAGAAAATTACCCGAGGTGTATGTCACCGATCTTCTTGATATTGTGGTATGGTACACTAAAACATATTAGACACGTATTTTTTTCTACGTGCTAACTCGGCGATTTAAAGGGTGAAAAGTACTTTTAAAGTTTACCCTAGAAAGACGTTTTTTTTTTCAATTATAAAAATTATCTTTTAGGGGTAAACTGTAAGGCTGTTTTTTACGCCTCAAATGGTCGTATAATTACGTACAAATAAATTTCTTATATTTTTTAATATATTTTTCTTATAAATTTTATATTAAGGTACATATTAGGAAACTCTTGTTACGATTAATTATTCCTTTGAATGTATTTTTTTTTCTAAAAAAAACCCAAGACACGTCAACTTCACATCTCAATATTATTTATCATAGAATGATTTTTCATGAGATTTGTTTAATTTAAAAATTTATGGAGAAAAAAAGAGATAAAGTCATATTTACCCTTATAAAAAATAGCGAATTCAACCCTTTGAAGTAAAAGCAATTTCTATATAAGCGTTTTTTAAGCAATAAATTGGTGTTGGTTTTATTCCAAAATTTTAATTCGTTTTTGAGATATTAAGAAAAACCTTATTAGAGGGTAAACTTTAAGAGTGATTTTCATCCCTCAAATCGCCGAGTTAACTTGTAAAAAAACACCTGTCTATTATTTTTTATATGCTACCACATATCACAATATCAAAAAAATCGGTGTGGTACATTTCGGGTAGTTTCCTTGTTAGTGCCAGATTCACAGTATTGATATCAAAGAATGTGTTTCAGTAGGTAATTTATTAACAATGCCGCTACCACAATTTCGAGTGTGTATAATCATTATGATTCATAGTTTTAATTACAACTGATGTTCGAATATATAGGTATTTATTATTTACACTTTATTAGTTGTAATTAAAAAGTTACACAATCAACATGGATTTCGAGGATCAACTAAGTTGGAAATTGAATCAAATTACTTTTGTAGAACAAGAGAAAAAATAAATCTTATAGAGAACTACTTTCGGATAGCATTCGAGCTGTATTCTGTGAACCATCTAATTGTGGTAAAAGTAATAGTCTATTAGCATTAATAACGCTCCTTAATGCACTTACATTTGAAAACCTAGATTTTTACTCAAAGTCGTTAAAACTAGTTACAATAAAATATCTCCAGAAACTATTAAAATCTGAGGATAATATGCAATACTTTCCATTTAGCAACCATGATACTGTAGCATATATAGATAATGCTCTTCTTAACTTAATTGATATTTGATAATATAGCTTGTGAAAAACAAGCCAATGTCAGAGCATTTTTGTTGTATAGGAAGAAATAAGATTAGTGATTATTTTTATCTACAAAAATCATATGTATATATTCCGAAATATCTTGAAAAGGATAATGTAAACTTGTTGATATTATTCCAACGAGATGATATAAATTTAAGACATACGTACGATGATCATACAAATTCGGTCGTGTTTTTTATGTAGTTTAAAAATGTATGCACAAACTATTGGGATCATTATAAAAATGAATTCGTTGTAATTGATAAAAATCGATCAATAAATCGGTATAGAAAAGCTATAAATATAATGTATACAGTTGATGCGCGCCGGTACGACTTTGACCAGTGACAACCGCGCCGCGCGTTTTCGGACCTGTGAGGTGACTCATCTGGAGTCTGACGGGTGAGTGAATAAACAAAAATCAAAGCGACGTGTACCCGATGTGGGAAGGCCAGGAGTTTCCTGCCAAAAACGCCATCGCGGCGATTGGAGTGGCATAGTTTTGGCGGTAAGCGCTTTCGCGTTGATCAGAGAAGCGTCGCTGGTGACGGGAAGCAGCTTTTCGCCTATCAGAGAGGCGTAACTCGAGGTATAGCGGCGGAGAATATTCGGTGATAATTGCATTGGCGAAGTTCGGTCTTCGGGCATTTCAAGAGTGAGCGTGGAAGTTCAAGAGTAGTGTGCGGGGAGAAGCCGAAGAGAGAGGATGGACCGCTGACGGATTCCCGGTGTAGTGTTTGGCTGACTAAATTAAGAAAATATACGTGTTTTTTTATTGTCAGAACCCTCTTCTTCTCAACTATCCATCCTTATCAAGATGAACGTAGAAACAAACAGCGTAGAAACAAACTGCCTTTCTTAGGGCGACGAATCTAGTCGATGATCCGAGCAACCTAAAAAAAGGTCAGCCGGATCCATCATCGATAGGAAAAATCTTGTTAAAGGGCGGAAACGAAATCCCCAGCCGGCGAGTATCGGTCTTTTATCACAGTGTAGGTAGTGCAGTTTATCTTACAAATCAGAAGTTTCAACAGGGTTAAGTACTAGCGCGAATTTCAAATATGATCGTGTCAGTGCTGAAAAAAAAATAGATGATGCATTCAAATTAATAGTTAAATCACTTAAAAAATTAGCAGTGAATCCCAAATAGTAAAGTAGAATATTAAACAAAAAAGTCCATCAAGAATTTCAAAAAATGAAGCAGTCAAGCCCAATGAATCTTCAATGTTTGATGAAACTTTAAGGTGAAACAGATGATGAACTATTAAAATCAAATGATCTTTTAGATAAATATATATTAATGTATCAAAAAATCGCAAATAATTCCTGGATTATATGAACAGAGATTGTTATGAAAATAATACATTTATTATTGTAAACTTGCCTTTAATGAGTTTATTTATGTAAACAGAAAAAGGTATCTTGAAATGAAAGACTTATTAGAATTACTTTATCGAAAAAAGTCTAATGATCAGTATATTACTTTGAATGGTTTAGAGAATTATCAAAATATTCTCAGAGAAATAAACGCTTATAAGAAAAATTACAATAAAAATGAATCTATCAATGTATAAAAAAATAAAAAAATCATAAATTTTATCGCTTCAAAATTTTTGAAAAATGGTACAGTATTGTAACAAAATATAAAATATATAGAAAAAATATGTTTGTTGATTATATCATTGGAATGATCCAAACGAACTTGTTGATCGTCTTTGATTTGTTTGTAGCTAAAAGATCCGCCGGAAATCAAAGTCATATAAGTAAAATTTACTCTATTCTGAGCTTCCTAAAGATAGTTATATATACTAGAGTCACATACTACTTTTATCTAATTTCAAAATTAATGTTCATGTATTCGGAAGTTAACGCGGTAAGCAAACAGAAAATCAAGGACCTCCAGGTTTCTATGACTTAAAATTATTCGAAATGATACTATATAAGAATTTAGAAATGAAAAAAAATTAGCCATGTTATTCACAAGTTGAAGAAAAAATATTGAATTAATTATAAGAGATATGAAGAACAATAGAATGAAAATGATAAGCAATATGACGAGAAAATTGATGCAATGGTATCATAAAAATCAAAGAAATATTTGATAGTAACATTTGAAAGAGACAACGAAAAAAAATTTTTATTTAGTGGAATAAATCGAACTGAGAATATGAAATGAATAAAAAACAAGTTGTTAATAAGCTTCATAAATCATCTTATCAAAATTATAAACGTCGAAAATTTCTAGTACGAAGGTTTGATAAAACGTGACAAGTAAATCTCGTTAAAATGTTACTTTATGCTTAAGAAAATAAAAGTTATAATATATGCTAACAGTTATTGATATATTTTTTAAGCATGCATCGATATACCAATTTAACTATAAACAGACGAAAAAGTTACGTTAGAAGCATGGTTTATTTTAGACAAAGTTTGTACACTAAATAATTTTCAGATAATTCGAAGTAAAAAATTATATAAAAAATTTTTCTGAACTTAATGACATAGAAGAAAATTACTCACTACTTTATATATAGTAACTTAACATATTTATATGCAAAAGTTTAACTGAACATTAACGAATAAAATGTAGACGCAGTTTAGCTTATAAGGTATTTATAAATGGTTACATATTTTAACGAATTTAATAAATTCTTATAACAATATAAAGCATAAAATTGTTGGTATAACAAGGAATCTTAAGAAATCTAATGTCGAAACATAATTTAAAATTTCGCGCCGTTTATCACATGTACGTAACCCAAAAAAGACGCAACAATTAACTTATAAGACGGTCAAAACTATGCTGCGGTAACGATTTTGAATCCGTTTATCGATATACTATAGCAAAAAGACGAAAGCTCGAGCTAGTGCAGTTCAGTTGCTCTTGAAAAAGACATTATTATCTACCATTGTTTCAAAATCTATCATCAGCGCGTAAAATAAAACAAAATTCAGTCTATCTAATAAAATAATTCGGCATCCGTTTTTCGTTCGTGTATATCCTTTATTTAATAATATTAATTTTTGTTCTTTTTTATTTATTTTGTTACTATCACAGTAAATTGGTCAATCGCTATTTTCGTAGTGCATTCGATAATAAGAAGAGTGAAGTTATTTAAAATTTATAAATTAAAGCATCCGTTGATACGACGACGCAATAAGTACCAGGCACTTATTAAGCGATTTGACCCAGATAAATCCAAACGAAAGCGTCCAATGTTACATCGACGCAATAAGTACCATACACTTATTACGCGATTTGTCTACGACAAATATGAGTCGTTTTCACCACGTAAGTTGGTCTCAAGACTTAAAAAAAAATGACGCACGCTTCGCAGTCCTCTTTGAACAATCGATTATCCGAACACGTGTTCAACAATCGGTGAGTAATACAGGATATGCGTTACGCAATTTTATCCATAAAATAATATAAATACAAATATACACATAAAAAGAACATACGAATCACATTTCAAAGAAAAACATATTGATCAATTTAACAATTTATATTTAATTTCATGAAAGAGGGGTTTTATGCTGCAAGGCTTTCCCCTCTCACATCCAAATAAACTGTGATATATTGGCTAAAAAAATAGCGTCTTTTTTCGCCATTTTTTCCTAAATTCAAAAATAAATTGAAACCACGAACTTTTTTAACTTTCAAGAAAATTCGTACAACAAAACAAGGATATTATATTCGCTTATTAAGTTTAAATACTAAAAATTCAATCAAAACTAATCGAATTTAGATACTTAAAACCCTTAAGTTTAATATTAATGATAAAGTACGATTCAGAAGAATTAAGCAATTATTTGAGAAAGAATACACCCCGAAGTGATCAACGGAAATATTCACAATAACTTGAAGTAGCAACAAACCCTACAACATATCATATAAAACATTACAGAGATCACTCTATAATGTTTTAGAAACCCATGGATGGTAGCCTTTATGAAGAAGAACTGCTAAAACTCAATGTCGCGATGTCTATCTTATAGAAAACATTTTTAAAGTACAACGAAATGAACTTTTTGTAAAATGACTTGGATTTAATAGTTTACATAATAGCTCATGAAATAAAAAAAATTTGTAGGAAAGGAAAACAATATTTCCATTTCTTTTTAAATAATACTAAAAATATTAATTGAAATGTATAAAAAATTTCATAAGAAATATTTTTAATGAATTTTTAAATATGTATTTTTTAAGTAGCATTAGAGAATATGAACATCTATTTACATAAATATTTTAAATCATTTATTGTAATTTTTCTCTTAAAATTTATTTACAATATGATACATATAATAATTCACCCAATAGAAAATTAAATATAATTCTTGCTTAATATAGAATAGATAATTTATATTTATTAAAGGCTATAGCTATTTCACCATGAAAATATTCATCTTTTACAAATACCAATGATATTTTCTTTAGTAAAAATATTTGAAGATAAGTTTCAATTTCAAGCACGGTTTTGATTCCATAGTTAGTGATCACTCGTTTAAACATTATTACAGCGTTTTGGTGTTTCTTTCTCCAATTTGGTAAGCTTCTTGGTTGGCAAGAAAGTTTACTTACATGCTATTTTGTTGCGTATAGTTAAATCAATCTGAAAAATGAAATAGTTAATTATGATTTTGTTTATTGGAAAATTGATTCAATTATTATATAGTAATATTTTTATACTTACTTTCTTATATTTTTACAAATACAGCTCTAATCTTTTATATTGAATGTTCAGATGTGAAATTATCCATATTATAGACATACACCCGTTCATGTAGAAGTCTCTTTTCTACTAATGTTTCTACCTCCACAATCAACCCTTCTCCATAAAAATATCCTCTATAGAAAAATTCTCTCTTTCGGCATCTTTTTCAGTGATTTGTTGCTTCATCACTACTTTTTCTATTCCCTTCTCGTATTTATTGCTCACCTTATCATCCCTAAAGAATTTCTCTGAAATAAAATTTTAGTACCCCCATAGTAATATACGTTTTTCCAAGTTGTAGATGGCGTTTATCATCTTAGGCCGTTAGAGTTATCTTATACTGCTTTTCATTTTGGAATATATGAGTTATGATCTAATACTACGTTGATCACGTGTAATAGTTATATTTTTTCAAAAGGCATGTCATGTAATTATTAAATGTAATATTATTTAATAATAGTACTTTTGCGATTTAGGTCTTGTTTATCTCTTTTTCATTATGGATTTTTTAACTATAAAGTTTACTTCTTAAGCCTATAAACTTACTTATAATATTTCCATTACATTCATCTTTCGTAGGACCGATAATCTTTTTATTTACTCTTGGTATTTTAAACAGATTGTCTTAGGATTTATTCGAACGCGATTTACGTTCTCTCCTTCTGGTGGATGCGAATCGCTACGCCAACCTTACCTCTCCAAGAGTAATGCAACTGGCGTTCTCTCACACTAGGCGGATGCGATTCGCTACGCCGATCCTTAAGTTCGAGAGGACGTGATTCGCGCTCTTTCTTCCTGGTGAATGCGGTTCGCTACGCCATCCTTACTGGTCCAGGTGTGATGCAATTGTCAAGGGAAGTGGCACACTTCCCTCCAGGGCGATAGCAATTGCTATGCCACCCTGACTATTCCAGGAGTGACGCGATTTGCGCTCTCCCGTCCCAGGCAGATTCGATTCGCTACGCCATCCTGACTACCTGGAGAGCGCGCTTGCGACGTTCTCTTCTCTCGGTTTTCCCCACGTCCCTTGTTCCGAGGGGTAACGTAGGTACCAGCTTCAGGAGTATGAATGCACGCGAATGATGCGAATCGGCAAACCGTGAGTGTTGTATGCCGAGAATATAAGGTGTGTAAATGTAGCGAAAGCCCGCAATATTGTACGTAAAAACCGCATTGTACCTACGCTAGAAATCCGAGGTCGTTGTGCTCAGTCAGCGCGAATGTATTCAATATACCGCAAACGTTTAGTATCAACCGAAGAATGTGTTAACGATATCTTTACTAAATGTAATTTATTTTCTTTTATAGTAGTGCGACGTCGGGAGTAAACCATGAATAAAGAACCGATTATTTTATTATTATAAACGTAGAGTTATTAATTATCGACCTTTTTCCAATAACCACTCCTTTTCCGTCCCAAACGAACCCTGACCGACAAGCTAATCCGGTAAAAACAGGGGCGGAAAAAAGGGTAAGTAGGCACCGCGGAGAGTTCTACCAGGCCTCCAGCTCACACGACAACTGAGCTACAAGAGGCGAAGACAGCTCACCGAAGGGAGCGATAACAAACTGCCACAAGTTGATTTAAAACTATCATATAATGAAACAAAATCATAAGAAAAAACATCTTTCCTTTTGAGTAAATTTATTTCATTGGTAGAAAAATTATTATGTTTAAAATCTCTCTCTATAATATTTAATTTGTCGAGGTAATATACAAATTAATCTAATGAACTAGCCATAAAGTGAAATGAATTAATAAATTAAAAATTAATATAATTTCTTTCACTATATTTTGTTAATGAAATATACTTCTCCTTGGTTTAAGGAAATAGTGAAATACGTTTTTGAAATTCTACAGCTATTTCTTTGATAAATAGATATGAGTCATAATCAGTAAAGTTGTGAAAACTAAGTGATATATCTCCAAAATCAGTTAATATTACAATCATTATATGCAGGGCCACGATATCTGTAACAAAAATTGCTTCATATAGTTTTAAATTATGTTAATTATTATAAATTAGTTATAATTTCATGTTTAAAATCTTATTGTACTATTAAATGATAGTGATTTCAAATCTTCATATCGTTTGAGGAGAACTTTTCTTCGCAAATATAATGGATTATAATGCGTTCAAATTCAATTTGTTTAAAAGTAGAGATATAATTCAAAATATAAAAATTTATGAACAATTCTTCTAGTTTATAAAATAATAGTCACATATTTTGTAAGAACAAAAACAGGGGTTTTATATATTTCATTTGTTTTTTAAATAATTTCAGGGGAAAACCGGTGTATCCTCGTTACAACGTTACAATTGCGGTAAAAATTGACGGATTTTTTAAATAAAAATTGATAGAATACATGAATTTCTTATAGTTTGCATATCACCGATATTTTAACAGTGATATGTAAAGTAGAAAAACTCACTTTTTGAAAATTTTTTCTGATCAACACCAAGATAGAAGCAGATTTTATTATCTTACTCTGGATTGAAGTATATTTCTTTTAATTTTTCTTATATATTTTTATTTATTATTCATTTTCTACTTAAGATTTATCATTAGTTATAATATAAACTGCATTATTTTTACAATTGCATTTCCACTCTGAAAAGTTGTTAAGCTAAAATTATGACTGCAACATTTCTAGTCGTACTGTGTTACAATTTTCTTCGTAAGTTATGTAATGCTTTTACAGTCTGTATCAAGAATAATTTCTATATTACCGCGTGAAAGTCAGTTAATTGGTGTAGTTTTAAGTGCACAGTAGTAATATTCAAATATATTTAATCCAATATGTAGTTTATCAATGAGTTTATTAATAACACTACAATTACATGTGTATGTATGTAAAATTATAATGATTTGAATGCTAAGTTACAACTAATGTTTGAATATGTAGATATAGATTTCTCAAATTAATGATACAAATATATTTAGAAACTCTTAAATTTAATAATTAGGAATTTATTTTCTTTCCCTAACAGAGAAATAGAAGAACTTCCTGTCTTTCATAGAAAAACTTTCATCTTTTTTTAGTTCCTTCAATTACTTTTTATAGGTTTTCATAGTTTACTTATTATCCCTTTTTTACGAGGTAATTATTTCACGAGGTATTTATCTTCTATTACTTTATGTAATAGGTAATTATTCGTAAAGAAGGTAATCACCGGTGTTACCAGTAGTTGCACAGCATGCTTAATGTTTTTCTTTGCAGTTTGCTAAGTCATTATTCTTCAGATAACTTTTTCAGACAGATCTTCTTTGTAATTATTTTGAACGATACGAGATTGCAATATAAACATGGTTATCGAATCTTCGTCTTTCAAGTCCCCTATTTCTCTAAAAAAGTTCTTTGAGTATAAAGTAATACATATTGCTTACTCTTTATACCCACAATTAAATGTAATGATAATAGCTCTTTAGTATTACCAGGTTTATTGTCGACAAGAATTTTAGGAGGTAATTCTAGTTTCTAGCGCTACTATCTCTGTGTTCGTCTCTAAGCTTCGTTATATATAATAAAAGTTAGCGTTGCATTCTAAGTCTTTCTTGAACAAACTCCAGCACGTGCCAGAATTATTTATAGTCAAATGGTATATATACCGATCCCACATATAACTATCCTTAACCGTTCTTGTTTATTTTTATGACGGATGGAACTTTATCCGTACTCTTTTTACAAAAGAGGTATACATACAGGAATCTGAAATTTGTATCGTTGGAGTTGCAACGAAATTTGAAAATTTCCAAACTCAATATTTTTTTAAAAAAATCTATCAAATTTCCGAAAATTTTAACTAAGTAAATTTTATTATTTCACTAAATATTATCGAACAAAATAATATTTTATATTAAAGACTACTATAAAAAAAATGAAAAAAAGTCAGTGTGGAACATGACTTTTCATGCGTTTTTAGTGTATGCAAAAGTGTGTGTATGAGCAAACTGTACATTATTGTACAAAAATTGTTATAAAATGAATAATTATGATTCGCACAAATTTTTTTTACAGAACATAAGGAAAAATATGTTACAGAATAAATTCTGTAAAAATTATTTAAAAAATTTTGAGAATAACTATAATCGTCCGACATGGAATGCACATGCACTTATATAGGTACACGCATACAGGCCACATAAGGTTGTTTATAACACATTCCTTTAAGATATTTCACTAAATTTTTTTTTAATATAGCGTACTTTAATAATATTAATATATAAAAAATGTTCTAATATAAATATTGTAACGGAAATGAGTGCTTCGTATGTTTAAATGCACATGCACTTTTATACACGTAAGTATATGGGCCGTCAAGATAGTTTATAACAAATTCCCTAAAAAATTTCCATTTCTGGGTATTTCAGAAAAAATTTATTTTAAAATATAATAATTTTTCTGAACATCGTGTACTCTGAGATTATAAATAGACTATTAAAGCTTTTTTTATAAATTTTGAACCAGAAATTGGAGTGAGATACATTTAATGCACATGCATTCTTATATACGTAAGTATAGGGGCGTTCGAATAATGTTAATAACAAATTCTCCTAAGAAATTCCACTAAATTTTATTCAGAATCATCGTGTAATTTATGATTATAAGTACATACGAAAAGGTTTTTTTATCAATATCACGCCGGAAATTGGTGTTTCATACTTTTGAATGCATATACAAGTCTTACACGCAAAAGTATATGGGTACATTTTAGATTGTTTATAACAAATTTCTTAAGATCCTCCACAACATTTTTTCTTGTACATGATTTGCTTTGAAAGTAAATGTTTTTCTAAGATTATGTTACTTACGAATTACTTTTGCAAAAAATGAATAAGTTTATAGTTATAGCTTCGAGTTGATACTGACTCAAGCTGAAGTAGACACACATTCACACACGTGTAGCAAAAATAGAAAAGCTTTACAACCGTCATTCGAACTCCGCAAGACTCATGGACTCGAAGATTTTCACAAGTCTATTTCACTTGTGTCCACTACCCTGTGAAAGCATGTAATTTTAGATTAAAGATTCTGGTAAAAAATACGATTATTTACTCTTTATTTTTTTTGTAATACTTAAAGAATTTAATTTGAAAGTTTTTCGTATATCTTTTTATACAAGTTCATATGAATTGTAAGAATCATTTTTTAATATTTTTTACTTTGTACTCTCCCACTCATTTTGCTTGCATATATATTATTATCATTTATCTTTCTTATATTAAACCGATCGTAAATCTTATAATGGTTTGCTATTATGTACTTTTTTTTATAACAAATGAATGCCGGTACTTAATATAGAACTTATTAATAGCCATTACTAAAATTATTAATTTTAAAACATTACTAACTTTATTAATTGTTACCTTTATCGCTTTAAATTCTGCGTTTAAGTAAGTGCCACAAATACGTTCTTTTATTTTATTGTTGCGTTCTTATTTGTTAAATTACATTATTTATTATATTTTTTCTTTTACTTATTTTCATCTTTCCGTTCGTTTTATCTTTTTCTTGCTTTTCGTTCTTTAGGCAACATGTATCGCGTTTTATTTTATGCACACAAACGTCCATACAAATATTTTGTAAAATTAAAAATATAATAATTATTATAATAAGTGTTATCGGTAGAACCACATATTTCAATTTACGTACATTCTACGACTTCTATTATTATCTGGTATTATTATTAATTATAACTATTAAATAATAAAACTGAAGAACAGATAATCATTGTAATACGAAATAACATAAAGAGGAAAAACTAAGAGATACAAGAACAGAATATTATATAGAATTTAGAAGTCTGAGCAAAATATTTTGTAATAAGTAAAAGCTGCACCACTGTATATGTTATCTGTATATCAAAAAGTTAGAGAAAGAATTGCGTAATGAGTAAATTTAGAGATTAAAACACGTAGAATACGACGCAAAAATAAGAGCAGATAAAAGAAATTACGCAAATATTGCGAAAAAGTATTCTCTGTGGATATATTCATAAAAAGCTAGATTCACCCTTAAGGTGAAGATAAGGAAGATGCAACTTAATATTTTTATATTGAAAGGGATGAAAAAGTAAGATCTTTTTTAGTCTTCCAGAAGACAGATTGAATTTTATAATATTCTTTTGCGAGAATATTATTTATATTTTTTGAAGTACAAATAACAATCTACAAAATAATAACTAACAACAATCGATTTATTTAAGTCTATATAAAATTCATTTAATATATATCTTTATTTAAAAGAAATAAATTATTTCAGAAAAGATGTTATTTAAGAGATAAAGAGAAGTTTCTTATAAAATTTAAAAAATTAAAGTTTAGATTCTAGTAACTAGTAGCTAAATAACAAAAATAATTTTAATATCACGATTCTTGAAATCTGAATACTGTATAAATAAAAAAGTTACATCTTATCACGTACCTTAGTTTTTTTCAATGAATGCAATAATTTATCTAATTTTATAGAATAGCTAGGTTACATGGTTATTTCAATATAATATCTGAAGATTAAGAAGTCTGTAAAATATAATTCGTAAATAAATGAAATAGTAAATGGTATGAAAAATACCATGCGTGCTTTTTTTCTTTCAGTTATTATCATTAATTCTCTGCCTTCACTTTGAAATAGTAGAGCCATAGGTTTATCATTACCCGTGATGTATAGAAATCATACAATGTTTTAATAGTATAATCAATGACTCTTTTTATAGTGACAATCTATTATCTAAATATTATTTTATTTTGAGATTTGACAATCTATTGCGAATCTTTTGAGCAAATTGTTTGCGGATTTCAGATGAAATTCTTGTTGAAGAAAGTCTTCATTTTAGTTCTCTTTAATGTATTTATATGTTAACTGGTTCATTGATTTTTACTAAACCAACTTTAGATCGCATGATTTATGAATTACCTTGCGACGGAAAAGTCCGCGCGAATTCACAAATAAGTATATGTGCAATGTCTACGAGTAAGCAGCAAAGCTTGGATGAAAATGTGCGCGTACATATACAAGTGAAGCTGCGCGACAACAAATATATGCAAGTATAGTAACAGTAAGTGTATGTGTAAGTGACGTGTATGTGGCATAGCATCAGCTGCAAAAATATGGGTGTGAGTAAGAGAAAATGTACGCAGCATAACGTCAGTCTCAAGACGCAAGAGTGAGTGAGCTAAAGCATGCCTCGTAGTGGGGGCATACAGCGTAGCGATTGCGAAAGAGAGTATACGGAGTGAGTGAGAAAGGGCATTTCCGGAAATTGGGGGCAAGCAGCACAGCGAGAATGAGAGTGCATGGAGTGAGTAAGAGCATGAGTGCTAGGGACGGGAGCCTAGCTAAGCGCTAGGGCTTAGGCCCAGTACTGCATGTACCCAAAGCGCTTAATCCAGCCGTTATCCCTCATCATCGAACTCGTGCCAAGATTTGTAAAGAGGAAAATGCACTTTTCACTGCTACCGGCATCAGCAACCGATTCGCAGTGCAGCGTTCCATCGTTCCACCGGGGCAGACTCTGGGTACAGCAACCAAGCCTAGAGGCTCTGACCCTGTATTGGCAGTCTATTGACTCGCCTTTTTCAACGTAGAGTAATTCGTTGCGACGGGTAATGTCCTTTGACATACCCGAACGCGAACTCATTCACCTGTGTTTTAGCAGGCTCATTGCGGCGGCTATCGTCCTTTCACGTACCCGAATGTGAGGGAAAGGAACCATCAGAAGAATACTCCTTCAATAGGAGGAGAGATGAGCTTGGAATAACCCTAGCCTCTCGACAAGGCGAGTATGGGTGAGTAGGTCTCCCCGATGTTGTTTGGAGCGACTTTCTTAACCGCCGTATCTTACCATAGTAAAAAAGATGCTCTGGTAGGATCTGATGTTGCCCAGCTAGGATCACGAAGATGTGGAGTCGCTCCGAAGAGCTAGATCGTCAGTGCACGCCCCGTGATTCTATTCTGTTATGCAATAATTTAATGACAGCATGAGAACAAAGGGTAAATGGTACTATCCAAAAATACGTTGGATTCCAGCGGCTAGCCGAAACAAACCGATGAAAGTACATCTACAAAACCAGAACGAAGTCCCTTGTATCTCTCGCACGCGAAGAGCACATGCTCCGCCATTTCTCTTTCTCCATAGATACAGAATTCAGAATTTACAAGACCAAAGCTTGCCAAGTTACTTTAAATTTCTTTCGCCTATTAACACCTGAGACACGTAATGCATTACCAAACGACGCTTAACATCGTACAGATACTCGTAAATTATCGGCCCCTTGTCGGAGAAGTCTCAGAGCAGCTGGCACTCGCCTGCGAGAGCATCGTATAGCTCTACTGCTATCTGCAGACAACAAAAGTTTGGTTGATACCTAAACCGTCCAAACTCCACAGCGAAATTTTTATGTATCATGTATAGAAGCCTCCCCTCCTTCCGCACAAGACCCAGCGAAAATGGCATTGGCATCGCAAAAACGATGAATTAAGTCGCCGAAAGGTGAACCTGGGATGTAGACTCTACATCACCGATAGTAAATTTAATTTTTACTCGTCTACTAACTTTTGAATAGGCTAGCAGGAAAACCCTGTTTTATTTAAAGGAAGCGTAAGCTTGGAATAACCTCATCCTCTCAATGAATCAATTACAGATGAGTAGATTTTCCTGATAAGTTGGAAGCAATGATTTTAGCCGCCAGACCTTACCAAGGCAAAATGATGTCCAGATAAGATCTGATGTTCCCCAACGAGGAGCACGAGAAGGTAGAGTCGTCGCTCCGAAAAGTAAGACTGTCGTAGTGCATCTTTAATCCTATTTTTTACTCCTTAGCAGCCCGATAACATAGTGCGAAAACAACAAATAGATGGTGCTATCTAAGAATACTTTGTGTACCAGCGGTTAGCCAAGACCGATAATCTTCCGCTTCCATAACCCCGGGAAATATTCCAAACCTTAGAAAGCTATTAAATAGATGCATCAGGAGCAATACAAATATAACATTACCCCTTAAATTCTTTAACATTGGTGTTCCGACCATGTCCCATCCAGGGACCTTACTTGCCGATGGAAGAGATTTTAAGACATACGCCACTTTCGCGGTCGTCCACTATGCACTCGAGTGACTCTGGGTGAAACACCGATTTGGGTCACAGAACTCTTTGATATCCGCAACTTCGTCTCCACCTCAATGAGGGACTAGAATCTCAAGCAGTGTCCTGGTCGTATCTTGCCAACTATTGGTAGCAGAATTATCATCTAACCAGAGACTGAAGACGGCTATCTCCGGAGCGACTCAACATTTAACTACTTTATAAATGATGCCGCAGGCGTGCTTATTGCCCTTAGCGGTGATAAACTCTCTCCAGCTCTGATTTCTGGCTATATTATCCGCTTTTCTATTTTCTCCACGAACACTGCCATATTGCAACCTGAGGAGATCATTTCTCGCCGGATGGAGACAACGCTGGTAGCGACGTCGAACTCTATTCACTCTTCTCTTAAAAACAGTCAGAGCCGGATTCTTCCATGAAATCAATCGCTGGAAGTGGCGCTTCAAGGGTATAGCTCCTTGTCAGGCTCCAATAAGAAGCACCTGGAGCTTCTCTGTATATACTTCAATATCTTCCCTATTGGATAGAACAGGGTCGAGTTCACCTAATCCGTTATCAATATTAGGACAAAATTTAATCCAGTCTGCCCATTTCGTATTGAAACGTGCAAAGTGTGCTGAAGAACCCAAAATTCCCCCAAATTTCACGTTGCCGAGTCGTAGTTGACGGTCAGGACAAATGCCTCGTATGCTTGTTTGTACGAGGCACAAGCCCGGTAATCGAATGGTTCACTGGCCCACCCGTTTTTTTACAGAGGCCACAACGAGGAGGATCCCCTTATCTGGGCAGGTCTCCCTCTTTTTGCCATCCAAACCACAGTGTCCGCATGTTTCTTTAGATGCCCGACAGCACTTGGCAACATGGCCAAGACTCAGGCATCTATAACATCAAGTGAGTGAGATGTAGTCCAAAATCCGACATCTCACCCACCAGATATATACACGCTCTAATCTCCACAAAATATTGCATAGGGCCCGTGTAACTTCCACGATTCAATTCTCTGTGCCTCCTTTCTATGGATCGACCTTAAATTTAAAGCGGACGGATCTTTTTAATTTTTTATAATTAACTTCCGAGGGCTCCCCTATTCAGATCTTGAATTTCTTTCACGACCTCAACGAGAGTCAACTCCCTATGGACATTATAAATAATGACCCTAGGAAGCCTATCCTCGGAGATCCTGACTACAAGATCATTCCGAGAAAGAATCGCACCTCTTGATAGTCTTTCTCCAAGTGTCTCACGACCAGCACTCTTCTTCTTTAGAGGGCGAACGGCCCTGACCCGGATTTTGTCAACCGCAGTGTTGACAGTCCGAGCCATGGCCACCCTCACGCCTTGTACGGTGCAACCTTTCTTGGGATTCTCCAAGATGAGTAGCACCGCATGTCGTTTCTTCATTACACGCCCTCCTGCAGTCGGCTGTGAGTTGCCGACCAAGATGTTGTGCACTCAAAGTGAGCATTAGTGATGCCACGGACTTATTTACTATTGAAGTATGTGAAGGGACCGAGACTTCCCGGCATTTAGCCGAGAAGCCTCGTAAGTCGCTGCCTTCTCTCTCGGGGAGGCGTTTTCAACACATAGGTTAACAGTGACTTCAACGACGCGATCAAATAGTCTTGATATCGCTTACCTATCGTCGACGTTAAACTTATTTTTTTGCTGCTATAGCAGCAAATCTTAAAGAAATTATCTTTAAGTTCTGCCACCGCAGCACGTACTTCCTGTGAATTATTAATTTTATTACGTTCTGGATGAGGTCCTGGAGACTCAGTGGGAGAGTCAGTGCTCCCACTAAGTTTCTTTCTCTTATTGATCTTAGTTTTAGAAGATAGTAGATCAGAAATATATAATTCTTCCTCCTCCTTTCGTTTGGTTGCTTTAACCATCTCGCAGCTAAATTTATTAGATTGCATGAATTAAAATTTGTATATCACTACGCCCTCCTTTGACAAGACTTGACAACGGCCTTGTCCAGAAAATCTCTTTCACCCATCAGGCCACATCCTCATTCGAAGGGTCGATTATCCTTCAACTGGGCATAGGGAGTATTTTAGGAGATAACGAACCTTCAGTGATCGGTGTCAATCAGCCGATGAGCCTCGCGCGGCTGCGAAACACGAGTGCAAGTCACGTAAGTCGCCGATTTCCTACCGACTTCCCAGAGATCATCAGAGCTAGTCTAGGCGGGCCGTCTAGCAACCTGCTTTATCCCTGATTTGTTATCGGTGGCTGCCGGTGCCATAGCGATGTTTGCGGAAGACGTACGGGAACAGCTCCGTCTGGGGTTTTCGAACACTTCAAAAATCGCCTCCGCAGATGAACCACAGATAAATCCAAGAACAAACCCTCGAACACGCAACCACGCCAGTCAAGAAGAGCAGACACGTATTTAAAGAATTATTACGTTAATATAATACGTATAAGCAGGATTCCACACTCATTGGCACAAAAGTCAGTTCAGGAACAGAAGGAGCAGAAGGAAGTATATTAGAGTGTCCGAGAGCGGACGATAATACACGCCAAGCCGGAAGATACTTGGCCTTGGGTGAGGGTCTAAATGGATAACCTTTTTCCCTTCGAGTGACGGCTCCGTTGCCTTCATCTACTAAAGAAAGATTCCAGTAAATCCAGAGATTATGGGAGGGTGACCAAGAACGAGAACACGTCACCCGTATATAGTCCCACCGTGTATGCAGAGGTATACCTACGCGGGGATATCCCAATTCACTCGAGATGGTCCCCTGACAACATGACATAAAAAAAATCCATGTGTAAAACACAATCCCTAAACGTAATACAAAACGAGGGTACTACATAATGACGCAACATACCCAAGGAGGCTACATGCGTTAAGAGATCGTCCGTCCGGGGGTACTCTCAGTCCTTAGACGCTTCTCCACCTATATGTCATATATATGACTTTTTATATTCAATACGTGTATTGAAGAGGTGAAAGGATTTACCTGTTTAAAAAAAAAAGGAAAACAGAAAAAGGAAAAAAAGGAAAAGACTCTGAAAGTAATGGACAGTCCACCCACCATAGTCATTCATCATCTTAAGCAACAACCTGTCAAATTCTTAATACAAACATAACTCTAATTTTAGAAGGGGGAATAAATACAAGTACATGCGTATCCATTTTCGATCTTTCGAACATCCACGAACCGCATGAACAATTTGAGAACACAATTCTGATAGGAAAATATTTATAAACCATACGCATCCGTTTCTAATAACGAACACGCACGATCCCGAAATACCTGCTAAGTCCATAATTACAAATTTCCAAATTTTTTGTGAGTTTGTTCCGAAGATTTACACTCAAATCTGTACTGGTACTTGGACAGGAAAAAAAAATTTAAGCAACTTGCCCACCGAATCTCAATTCTGTAAGTCCATGACAAAGCGTATAGACCATCCACTAATTTCAGAGTCCATATGTGTACGTTCTTCCTTCCGTAACAAAAAGCTGTGACATATATGACTTGTCAACCGCATGGACCCTCCGATACCATGCAGCCAGATAACTTCCTGAAACTTGCCGAAGCGAAATCAGACAGACTCACCCATTACTTCAGAAATCAGAATTTAAACAGCAGAGAGACATGTGACAGATAGGGTTGTCTCATGGCTGAGAGCATCGAATCCTCTGCCACTTCGCCTGAATGACCATAGCGACGTCATTGCTAGCTTAATACATTATCCTTCTATGCCGCCCACGTAGAATAACCGAGCTCGCGTTAAAGGCTACCGAACCATCAAGGGCTTTTAAAAGACGACCACTCCTCACCACAACTAATTAACTGGACTTTGTATCGGTTCTCTCTGGTCATGACTCGTGTGCGGAACATTTTTCTGTTCTGTTTTTACAATTTTCCAACAAATGACAGACATATTAGACTTTCAATCAGCCGTTGCCTTCTACGAATCTTTTTCACAGTTCATTGACTGTATACTAGTAGAATTTTAAAAAATAAACATGAGATTCACAAATCCATTAACAATCAAGATGTATTTTGTCGACTATCATGTAGTTTACTACATATATGTGGTAGACTTAACTCATGAAGAAACAGCAATGGTTCAAACAAAATTAATTTACAACACTGTTAGTCATTAGTTTGTATAAAAATAGCTTTTATAAAAATAGCTAAGCAATAAAAACGATCCTTTATGTATTAATACTACTGAATATATTTTAAAGTTTTATTCAGGATTATCGAAAAATTTTAGTAAATAAAAAACACGAGCTTATACCTACAAGGTCGAAAAACGATGTAAGTAATGTTCTACTAAGAGCTATACGAACAGAAAACGATGCTGGTTATGAATAATTTGAATTTGAGCTTACTGCTCAAATTTGAGCTTACTAAATATTGTTTACTACTCAGTGCTGCACATACCACTGTTTGCAAATCTGAAAAGTAAAAACATTAACGCAATTGGAAAACGAAATATTAGAAGAAAAAAACTAATAATACTGTTTTGAATCACTGTAATATTAGTGAAGTTAAACTATTTTTCAACTTTTAGTAATACCTCTATATATATTTAAATATTAGCATTGTCCGTAACAAAGATGCTACATTATATGACATGTACGACATGTTCTGAATTTGAAATACTTATCACGTTTTATTAGAATACTTAAGGATTTTGAATGATTCTTGATAAGAAAGTGTGAGTAAATAAAAATACTACTTGTCATAGTACATTGATCTAAGCAAAACAAATCATTTAAGAGCATAATTATTTATATTCGTAAAATGGAAAATTATCAAATTTTCCATTCAAATAATTTTCATGCTTTGTTAATGCACGAATATGATTCTTACTAGAAAAATGTATATTATTATGTATATAATTTTAATATAACATTTTTTAAAATGTTTCTATCTTATGCCATCTATCTATAATCTACAATATATATACGCATTTCTTTTTTAATTTATGTTACCAATTAAGTTATTTTTTAATCATCCTACAGAATTACTATGTCGTTTGAAATAGAAAAAAATAATCTATTTATATTTTTATATTTTCCATACTGTAAAATAGTATGGAAATTTTCTTTTCTTTTTTATGAACTGTAAGAAAAGAGATCTATTAATATAAGAAATATGCTGTAGAAAACTTCTAAATCTATTGAAAATGATTATTATGAAGTAGATAAATTACCTCGACTAATTTGTAAAATTACTACATTGATACACCTGGGCTTAACCTACTTTTAAATTTCCTATTCGATAACATTTAATGCGGTTAATTCTTTTGAAAAACGTTATCATGTATCCTTATTCTGAATTAGCTCCATTTACGCACTTACGCACTATACTCACGACTTTTAATTATTTGCAGTGATTATAACAAAAAATATATAAATATTTTGTAAACTAAATTTTCTATTTAATGAGCAAATCTTATAAATATTTAAAAAAATACTCTATCATTTTTAGAGTCGGTTATATTTCTATGAAAAAAGTGTTTTTTTATAAAATTATTCTATCTAAATAATAATTAACACCTTTTAAAGTGTAACATATGAAAAAGATAATTTTGTATTTGGTTTCTTTATGAATTTATTATTGTATAGAATAATTTAACACGATGATTACAATTTTAATAGGTTCAGAAAGTATCCACTTCAAAAATATCACGTGTATTTTTTGTCCAATAAACGATTGTACTTTTTAAAATTTAATAACATATATTATTATATCAGTTATAATAACAATTAAATTGTTTTTTTCAACATGTAATTCTTAAACATCGTTTATCCCAAATTTAAAAGAATTTAAAAAATATAGTTATAATAATATAGTTATAATAAAGTTATAATGAACTTAATAAATAAATTGAATAGATAAAAGAAACTTAAACTAAAATAACCACATTTATTGCTTGTAAAAGAACTGCAAAAATTTTAAATGATGAAAAGTTAAATGATAAAATTTATGTAATAATGTTATATAAATTAGAAACGAGGAAATATTCTTGCAAGTATGCAATTTTATTCAGTTGAATAATATTATTAAAGTAGTAAAATTGCTTCGATTCAATATGGATATTATTAGTCTCTATATTTTTCATTCATGGATTTTCATGGCTATTGTTTTTAATACAGCATCATTTTTTAAGTAAGTGAAATATTTCTTATTTTAAAAGTTTATAAAAAAAATATTTATTTTTAATCTTAACTTGAAACTTATTTTGCTAATATCACTTCCATAGATATACATTTAATACATTGATTATATTCAATATAAAAAAATTTATATAGATTTTAAAACGGTAATTACTATTTTACAAATTTAGGTTTGTTTTTATTATACTAAGTTTTGCAAGACAAACTATTTCAAAATTTTTATAGCGAAAAAAAAATTATATTAAAATTAATTTTATTAGAAATAGTTGTATAAATAGATGTAAAATAATCTTTGCTTATTTTTTTAAACTTCTAATAAAAATTGATAACTCTAAATACAAATTCTAATAATTATTAAATTTCAATCAAGATGAAATGCTATGTGAATTATAATTTTAATTTATACAGAAAAGTGATTTCTAAATTTTAATAAGCAGTTTATGTTTTCTTTATATTTATTTTATCAAAAATTATGTAGTTATATTGATTTTAAAAAATATATTAATATATACATTATTACGAGTTCATGAAAGATTGGGTAGATACAAATTATAAACAATTATTTACTCATACCGATAGTGAATAAGTAATATTGGATTGAAATTAGTAATATTGGAAGTTGTAAAATCATAAAAAATTATTATAATAAATTCGATATATCACACTATCCTGAAAATAATCAGTTTAAAGTACAAAGATAAACTAAAAAAATTGTAGATCTTATGAAAAATCAATGTAATGGAAATATTATGAATATGTTTGAATTTTCTACATTTTTTTCCTTTTCTAGGTTAATTATTCTCATGACTAATTCGGTTTTTATATATTCTAGGTCATTGTGATCTCTGTCTTTAAAGATTATACTTTTTTTAACAAATATTATTGTTTTTTATATATTATCCATTACTTATACTGAAGTAACTATTCTTAGAATCAGTGATATATTCGCTCCTTTCAGAATCATTATTGTACTTATTTCTGTAATTAGAATATGGCTCATTACTTTCTTATGCTTTCTTGGAACATATATTTATTTAGTAACCTTTGCCATAGCCATTATAAACATGACATTTCATAATAATATATCCAAGTTTATCGTACTATCGATATTTCTTCACTAAAATCCTTTCTTTATGCAGTCTTTTACTTGGTTTATGTCTTCTCTGTAATGTTATGTACTTTAAATAAGATGTCTATTTCTGCAATCATTATTGATTTGCATTTTTATTGCCAAATTTATCAATTGTATGTTTTTTGTTTCACTATATCTTAAATACATTTTTGTCAGATACTTTTACATATATAGTACCCTTGAATAATTTTAATTGGAATTTAAATTATTGTAGTGTATTTTATTGAGTCGTGAACTTCTTGTGTTTTTCGATGTATTTTTTGAAGTTCACTTCATCTGTAAATATTTCGCCGCATATGATTATTTAAGAATGAAATGGTAACAAAGTGATTACATTAAACGTGACTTATTATTTACAAACATTTATAATAGTGTACAATATGTTGGGTAAGTGTAATAATATCTGTAATAGTACAGATTATATCCGAAAAGTAGATGTAGATTTTTCTCTTCGGCTGTATAAATTCTTTACAGTAAATGCTATATCTGATATAGCTGAATAGAGGTAAACAAATTATTCTTTGTTATAAACACGCATAATCTATTGAAATATGTTACAGTATTCATTTATTATCAAGACTCTATCTCTTTAACTTAGTTAGTCTAAGCATCACCAAATATTTCTTAGATTTTCGGAAATTTTTAAAAAACGAAATTTAAAAAAATTTAATTTATTTTAATTTAATTTTGTTATTATTTAAAACTGTGGAAACTGTTTTGTTAACGTATTAATTTTCAAATACTATTTTACTGTCTTCCTTTGTTTATTTGTAACTTTTTAAGTGTGAGGAAAGCGAATAACTTTAATAATACCTACAACATCAGAAGAGGGATCTAAAAAATAAAAATTTCTTCCTTAGAACCAGTTTATGTTAAAAATGAAAATGTGGCTTTTACTTTTAGTCAACATTTTTTATATCGATTATATACTTTTAAAGAACAATGATAAAAAGAAGTGGTGCGTAATAGTACGTTTTTAGCCTCAAAGTACGTGACAGAAATTAATATTGAATTAATATTATTTATAAAAAATTAATATTATTAATAATAAATTATGTTGAGTGCCTGCAAGTTACGTGAGTTAATGAAATATTATAGAGAGCGAAATTTATAAGTAACGTATTCAAAATCTATCTATCAATATTAGTGCAATTCGACAGGAATATGAGTACATTAGAGGAAAAGAAAATAAAAACACAATATACATAGCAGAATATTCAAGATAAATGAAGTGTAGAAAAAATGGAAGCAATGATGCAAGAGACGATTCAAAATCATATAAGAACAATAAAAGATGGTAGTACAATTAAGGAATTTGAGCTTGTAAGAAAAGAGAAAGATTGCCTTTAAAAAGAGTTCGAATACACACATTTAGAAAATGATATATTTTTAACATATTAAAATAATAAAATGAATGTAAATTCTTGTAATAAAAATGAGGTAATATGAATGTACACATTATAAAAGATTTGCTATCTAACAATAATCACCCAGAAAATATATTTTGTAAGTGGAGACAAAAAGTGCAATAGGCTAAGCGAATTATGGACTAGATAACAATTTCATGCACGTGTTAATTAGTATGACGTTAAAAAAACAGATAGTGGATAGGTTATATTTAAAATAAGAGAATTTTTTTACTCTAAAGAAGAATTATTAGATAAAATTGGAAAAGTATTCGATCATCAAGATTGAAGCAACGAAGAAAATTTTATTCAATATTTTGGAAACTTACTGAGAAGCTTATAGAAAATTACCACGATAAAAAAATCGTAAGGGATAAAGTATCAATTAGTGAAAAAGTCACAGAATACATCATTAACGAAATTCTCAATGAACAATTAGAAATCAAGCGTGAATTATGGCTTAAAAAACAATAGTATTAGAAGACTTTTAAAATGTCACATTACCAAAGAGAAAATACATATGAGGAAGAACTACGTAGAAATTTTCGTTTTATTAATATGACTTTTGGGAAGAAGGTTAAAAAACGAGATTCAAGATTTCCTTCAAGAAAAAAAAAGACGAAGAAAAAATAAATTGCACATGCGATATAGTCGATTGGCGTCATCATATATCGTAGAAGTGGATATGCGACTAATAAAGTAAGCAATGAGTTTTTTAAGTCTATTTTAAAAACTCTAATAGATTCAGGTTAATATAATAAAATGAATATGTATATTATGTAAAATTTAAACGAGTAATTAACCGTACGCGAATCCAATCCTACTAGTTCATTAAAAAAATGAAGAAAGCATTTGTTATTTATTATTTATTTAGCATTTATTATCTTTTAATTATCTTGCACTAAATAAAAATATAAAATACTTTACGCTTATGGGTTTATGAGATAGTTTCTTAATGTTAAATTATCTGAATCATCCATTGCTTACACTTCTTATGTAACACAATTACGATAGTATGAATATTTACTATATTGGTTTCAATTATCCAATGAAAAAAGAGTTTTATTCTTTTTATAACAAGTATCTAAAACTCGTAAATAAGAAAACATGAAATAATATCATATGCGGACGATATTTTTGTAGCGACGAAAATGATTGTGAAGTACTTGTGAATATTACGCGATGTTTTTGAACTAGCAGGGTAAATTCAGTTAGAATTTAAATTAGACAAATATTCATTTTCGCAAATTAAACTAACAATTTGGGATATAAAGTTAATGAATATGGTATACGACCGAGTGCTGAAAACATTAAATTAGTATGTCTGTCACTCCGTGACGCGAAAAAACTCGTCGATCTATCTGCTTAGATACTTACTTTAGTAAATATATATTACATTTTTCTATTATTACTGAGTCATTATAATATTAAATCAAGTAAAATGTTAAATTTGATTTTGGTGCAAAAGGAAAGGTAAATTTTAACAAATTATCAAGCAGCCTAAAAACCTTGTCTTTACGTACAATTGTTACGACATCGTCTCACTGAAATTATCGAAAGTAAAAAGAATTTATTTTTTTTAGTAAAAGAAATAATTTTCCCTTTTTCTTTCTCTCTCTTTCTCCAATAAGAAAATTTTAAAGATTCTAAATTCGACACCATATTCGCGGCGAGAGGAGGAGGCGCGGAGAGACCGGGACGAAATGAACAAAGCGATCTCTTTTTGTTAAATCTACACTTACGATTATTTTATTTCGATAAAATTACATTGTTGTTTATTTTTGCGGTGCGCTCACCGCTTACAAAAGAATACTTAATAGTCGAAGGTTACAAGGTATTTTTTATATACTAAACGGTGGTGTTTTTTTTACAAATATCGGTCGTGCGCTTTTTTTTCTTTTTTTGTATACATATTACATTTATAGGCGGCAAATAATGGTTTGATTATGTGACAATTCCGCACATACGATACGGCGAAATCGCAACAAATGTCGGTGCGACGGAATTACAAGACTTAAAATTAATGACGGCGGATTACATGCATTTCCACGGCGAGATCTTACATATTAGACTGTGCACCAATTCCGCACATACGCTACGGCGATATCTTATTTACTAACGCGGCGCAATGTAGCGGGGAAGAGTCTAGCCCGACGCATACGCGGTCGCGGCCCTAATCCTATACCTGGGAGGTACAACAAAAGTCGTCCCTCCTGGAGCCCCTAGTGCGCCAAACGTCGCTCTTAGGAGTCGAGCGCCAAAAGTCGCTCGACCGGGAAGCCTGTGCTTCCCGAACTCCACCTTCTGGAATTCCCCGGTATGCCAAAAGTCTCTCCTGGGGATCGTGCGCCAAAAGTCGCTCGACCGGGAAACCTGCGCTTCCTGAACTCCACCCTCGTCTCTCGATTTCGCGTGAGCGCGCCCTTTTTATATCTTTCGTGGGTGTTTTTCCTCACGCGTTCGTACTCGCGGGCCTCGTGGAGGAGCCGCGCCGCCTAGCCGCTCTCCTGACGGCCGTGAGCCAGGCTGGTGGTGGGGAAATAGCGGCGTTGCGGGCGTGTAGCGCTTGCTCGCGTATAGCCTTGCGTTGGCATAGCCAGGGCTAGACGCATAGCCAAGGCTCCCCTCTACGGCCCCATACATTCTTTAGCCCATTCAGTCATCTCTCCCTCTCATTCGCATCTCAGGCCGCCTACTCCCACTACGCGGGCACTCACACATCCTTACACTCTACGACCGACGCTTTGCCGTTCGCACGCTTTCCCACTCTTACTCACGTGTTTGCGCTCTCTCTCTCTCATGCTTTCCTTTTACGGCTACCACTGTGCCGTACGCCCTCTCACTCTTACTCACATGCTCACGCACTCTCTCTCTCTCTCCCATGTTTTCATTCTACGGCCGCCGCTGTGCTGTACTCACGCTCTCTCACTCCCACTCACACGTTCGCGCTCTTTCTCTCCCTCGTGCTTTCATTCTACGGCCGACGCTGTGCCGTACACCCTCTCACTCTCACTCACATGCTTGCGCACTCTTTCTCTCTCCCTCATCATGCCTCCATTCCACGGCCGACGCTGCGCCGCACGCCCTCTCACTCCCACTCACACACGCGCGCGCCTTCTCTCTCTCATGCTTCCATACGCACGCTTTCTCATCCATACACACACGTTCGCTCGCTCTCTCTCTCTCTCGCTTCCGCACGCTTCTCCACTCATACTCACACACTCGCACCTTAACTTCTCGGGCGTTGAGGTCCGGACCTCTTCCTCGCGATCTTTCCAGCCCTGATTCCACGGCAGTGTTTGCCTCTCACGACGAAGGTATTCGTCGCATTACGTTTCTTTTGTAAGAAGAAAAACTTTCCTTTATATTTAGACTGTTAATATAACATATTAAAGATATATGAATTCATTTGAAAGAATTCAATTTATAGCAATCACATTATGAAATTACTAATATTGTTAATTACAATTTTTTTTCTGAAGTATCTATAATGATTTATAAATAATAGTTTTTAGTTTTCCAATTACAATTGTTACGTATAGTTATTGATATTTTAAGTTTTCATAGTAATTTTTTTCATTATATTATTAGTACTGGTAAATTAATAATTAGATACTATATTGATTTTTATTAGTTTTATACGATAATTTTATTAAAATTTTACTACCGTAAATGAATTATTAAGATCATTATGATATATCTGTTCAAGTAATTCTTGTTAGCGCCTTCAAAACTGATAAAAAGAACCATACGATTAACTAATAATGGTAAAAATTATTTACACTTACTTCACCAAGGCTTTTTATTTTCTTGTCATTACAATCTTAGGCATTAGTCTTCAGCAATCGTACCCCATTATTGAATATTTGAAATAAACAAATAGTTTTTATATTTAATAATACTTATCTTATTGTATGTATATATATATTTTTATTTTTTAATCGATATTATTATTCAAATTTAAATTTTAGACCCAAACAAAATCCTATGGAAATACAGGATAAAACATCACATTTGACTATTTCAGTTATTACTTCGCCAATTATATTAGGAGAAGGTCCATATTGGAGTATAGAATCCCAAAAATTATATTTTGTAGATATAATTGATGAAAAAATATATAGTTTTAATCCTCATTCAGGAAAAATTTTTTCATCGTCAGTGGGTATGTGCTATTTTATAATATTGACTTTATGAAAAATATGAATGAACTAATTTTATTTATAGACATGTTAATTTATTTATAACTATAATAATTTGTTTTCCATTATATTGTGAACAAAATTTATGTCGCGTTTTTAGCTTTAATTCAAAATTAGTATAATATTATAAGAAGCATAATTATGCTCAATCTTTAACTAATATTTAACGCAGAGATGTACAATAATTAAGGATAGAGCACTGGTCTTATTTTATAATTGAATTTTGTAAGATGTAATATGAATTAATAATGAAGTTTGCAAGAAGGAATGCCTAAATCCATACTTTTCTAATTTTATACCATACAGTTTTAATATACACATACGTCAATTAAAATGTTACGACATCGTGTCACTGAAATTATCGCAAGTAAAAAGAATTATTTTTTTTTTTCGTAAAAGAAATAATTTTCCCTTTTTCTTTCTCTCTCTCTCTCCAATAAGAAAATGTTAAAGATTCTAAATTCGACACCTTGGCCTGGAATGTCAGGGCGAAAAGTCATAACCATAACAAGTTTGAACGTAAACATTTATATATACATATTTCTTTTTCTCTTTACAAAGATCATGAACACTGAATTGGTCTGCAGTTTATTGACGACTCTTTTTAAATTGTTTAAAACGATTTTTCGCGTCGTGATGTAACAACAAATATTACACAATAATACTAATTTTGTGGTCACCAAAAATGAATTGCTTGATTTAAATAATACTAAAATATAATGATTGCCCTAATGTGATATGGTAATTTATTTTCTAATCAACAAACAAGAAAACTAATATCTGATTCCAATTATAATATGTGCTACAAATTATTTTAAACGGATAATGGAAGAAGAGAGGGTTGGCTTCTCTATGAGAAATTTTATATTTTGCGAATTGAAGTTTGCCTTAAGTATTGATCCTTACCATCCCTGTCGAACGATCTTAATAATTCTATTCTTTTAAATTATGGATACTTTGACTGGGGATGAAGGCCTTTAAAGAAAAAATATACTAATATATGTAGTAAATACCTATAATTGAAATCGATATCTATATCTAAATTAGATGTTTCAACATTTGTAACAGTGCTGATAATGCAAGTATTTTCCTTAACTGTATAGGCAGTTAAAAATGATCATGGTCAAATAAGGCCTTATTATTAAAACAGGAACCATTATCCTAATGTTAGGACATCGTCTTCATAAAATTATCGCAAGTAAAAAGAAATTTTTTTTTTCGTAAAAGAAATATTTTTCCCTTTACTTTCTCTCTCTCTTTCTCTCTCTCTCCAATAAAAAAATTTTAAAGATTCTAAATTCGACACCTAGGCCTGGAATGTCAGGGCGAAAAGTCATAACTATGACACGTTTATGACTATATCTGCATTTTTTTTTGGAGCCAGCCAGAAGCCTACACTCACACGTGTATTGAGTAGTTGCACTCGCAAGTAGCCGAACGCCGTACACATATATGCACAACGACATTTATCTTTTCAATGCGTATTTGTATCTGCGAACAGCTGTGCGCCCACATGCATATATGTACATTATGCGACCGTACAATTGCACAAAAAAATAAGAGAATTGTATTTCTCATATATATTATTTTAATTTTTATTACATAATTAATCAAGGCAAAATTTAAATAATCAAAAAAAGGAAAGAAAAATAAAATAAAATTATAAAACTATAGCTATAATAAAGTACTATAACATAATTATTTAACGTAATTATTAAATAAACCTAATATAGTTAATATAGTTAATAACATGGAATTTTTCTAATTATTATTTAAGCAAATATAAGTAATATTATTAGGCTTAATTAAATGCCACGATTATTATCATTTCTCACAGATTATTTTTGTTATATTTATATATAAATATAACAAAAAGGGGAGGAAAATAAAAATTGAAATAAGTAAATATTAACAACAATAAAAAACCCACTATTAATAACGATTTCTATACAATTAAAGAGAATGAAAATGTAAACAAAGATAGTAGTAGTAATAAAAATATTAATAATAATACTAATATGAAAATTAGTAAAAATCAATATAAAAAAAATAATAGCTACTACAAAATCCGAAGAAAATTTAAATGTAACCACGAATTATTGTTATAACAATATCAGTTTATCAATCAATATTAGTTAACATTTAACTAATATCACTAAAAACAGGTTTAATAAATTTATAAATTATTTTATATGTATAAATAATTTTTAAATATATAAATAATTTATAAATATATGACAATTAAAAAAACAAAAATAATATAGCAGTTTTTAAATCCTTCTACCTGTTTCTAACTCTTTAAGTAATTTTAGTAATTACATTTTCACAAAACAGGTATTGTGTAGTGAAAATACACAACGCCGTAAGATAATGTTAACAAGAATTTTAGCTATCGTGGATATATATATGATATTCAATATAGAAAATTGCTAAGTAACTAGCTATAAATATGCCGTTATATAATTAAAAATATAGTGAATATCAGTAGGAGATCCAAATATTAGTATCCCACACATAACATTCACTGGATCAAGTTTATAATTAATAACGAACTTTAAACTTACTCTACTGTTGCTACTATATGCTATGCCTGCTTGCTTATTTATATTTCACTTGCCCTTACTAGCCTTTTTGACGGTGGCTTAGTCTCTCACGTTTCTTGGTTGTCCCAGCCCGGATCGTTCTATGTCGGACTGAATTAGTATTGGGAGGAGGAGAAGGCATGGTGTGATGGGGCGAAATAAAGACAGCGTTTCTATTAGTATTAAAATTAAATTAATGTACTCAATTTAAAGTTTTTATCCACTATTCGATGAGTGAATGCGGCTTGCGGTACACTTATCGCTTACAAAGTATCGGCGTTTCTTTTCTTAATTCGTAGATTTCTTTATTAATCATGGCGGCGATTTGTATATTATTTTGAGAGGGCGATTATTTCATACAAGTTTTATAAAGCGACATGGCGGAGTTTATTATAAATGCAATTCCGGCGGCGTTCGGTACATTAGCAGCGATTATATTCTATGAATTCTATAATTTTACAAAAGAACACGGCAACAACTTATACTTTAACGGCGATGATTTTCTTTTACGTACATAATAAATGCGGAGCTTGTTTACACACTAGATAGTGGTGTCAATTTATACAGCGATGATCACATACATTAAACGGCGAAGCTTACTAACTATAAATCGCGGCGGAAGACGACGAGAATCTAGCCATTAGGCTATGTCTCCGGGGCAGACCGAGGGTTTATATCTAGATCTGGATCTAGTGGTTCTTCTAGTTATATCTAGAAGCGCACCGACTGTTAACACTTCCTTGAGGTGTGCCAAATGTCATTACTTTTAGGTGTGTTGGCCACGTGCCTAATGTTAGCATAGCCGGGAATACGCCAAACGTCAGCATTCCCTAGAATCGCACCGAATATTAGCACTTCCTAGAAGTGTGTCCAACCTTCAGCACCTCGTGGAGTACCTAGTGTGCCGAATGTCAGCACTAGGAATCTCACGCCAAATGCCAGCATGATCGGAGACCTTCGACTCCCAAATTCCATTTCCAACTCTCTGTTCTGCATGAACTCTTCTACTCGCAAGGCTTCGTGGAGGAGTTTCTTCGTTTAACCTTTGCCCTTACAATCCGTGGGAAAGGCCAGCGGCGGGGAAAATAGCGGTAGCGGTGGCACAAGCGCGTTACACTTGCTCGCGCAATGCTTGGTACTACGCTAGCTACGGATTACGCATAACCATAGGGGCCGGGCCTCCTCTTCTTTTTCCTCCCGACTTTCGACACAGCTACACACTCGCGACAAATCTATTCGTCGCAAATTTATTAAAACGACTATATTAATATAAGTACCTTATTCCGGAGAAAATGTTATTACATAACATTTATTATAAAAATAAATTATAAATATACGTTTATTGATTTTGATTTAAATGCAGTTATAATTTTAAGTTTATTATCAGTTGTATGCTACATTTAAAATAATGTAATGAATAATTACTATTTACAAAATTCAATAAAGTTTAATACAGATACATGATTCCTCATTAACTTTCTATTACCTTTCGTTTTTTCAGAAAATAATTGATTATATTTGTATATTATAGCCCAAGGATCTATCGCATATATTATTGGTGTTGAGAATAAAGAGCATTATTTTATTGTTGGTATTGGAAAAAATATGACTCTGATAAAATGGAATGACGATAGTAATGATATTGCTTCAATTGTTCGTACATTAGCAACAGTTGATATTGACCGTTCAGACACCAGATTTAATGATGCAAAAATTGACGCATTTGGAAGATTTTGGGGAGGTACGTATCTCATTAATGATAAATTACAATCATATTTTTCCTATGTTATTTTAAGGGAAAATAAATTGTAATTTTTTATATTAATATTTTACAATTCTTTAAATTATTTGAGTTAAACTTTAATTAATTTTATAATTTTAAAAACTGTTTAAAATAGTAATAAAAAATTAGTTAAAACTAAGAAAATGTTGATTATCATGCATTAAATATTTTTGATTTTAAATAAACTTGTTAATAAATATATTATAATTTTGTAATGTTCCATACTTCCTTATTTATCCCCTGTCGAATGCTCCATCGAATTTGCTCGGCTTGTCGTCGGTAAAGGTTTCGGCGCAAGTATAACAAGTTCTTTCGATTTTCTTTATGCACCGGTAACAGTACGATTTTCCACATTTCCTTCATGTCCCAGCCTGGACAGTTCAAGGTTGGACCGGTTTCATTACGAGAGGAGTACCGAGAAGAGATGTGCAAGCAAAAAAAAATAACTTCTTGCGAATTAAAATAAAGAAATATATTCTATAACGAGTCTTAATTAATAATTATATAATAGTATTACGGCGATTCTTATATAATTAGTTTTGATTTTATGCGATGATTCCGTGGTGGCGGATCTTACGGCAGTGAGAAGTTTTACATGTTAGTCGCAGATTTGTTCAACGGCGGTTTTTCATATGACAAGAATACACGGCGCTTTCTTATATATAGGTTAAATTCTAACGACGGGTTCTTTCACCTGTATGGATTACTACAAGATGAATCTTGTAGCGACCAGGAAACGGATGCGGTGTCCTTCCCTATGAATCTCCGCCCGAATTTTCTCGCGTTCCGATATGTCTAATGACATTACCCGTTGCAGTAAGTCACTCCATACTCAAAGACGAGCTAAAGGCAGCCACTGTGGGTCCAAAATCGAGGTTTTCTTAGCGCTTATACAGTCGAAAGACTACCAAAGCTATACAGTCACCTACACAGGTTATCTCGGTGTGACGATAGAACGCCGCACCCTAATCGATCCTGAATTTTACGCTTTCTCTTTTCTTGACTACAAAGGAAGGCTTTCCATTCTGCGCTTTTCCTTGCGCCATCTAGCGGAGAAAGCACTTTTCTTTTGCATAAGCTTTGACCGGCTCAGAATTTTTGGAGAAATGAACACGCTGGGTTTAGTCATGCTGAGCTTTAACCTTCCCGCGTGCTAGGCTTCCCTCACCTTCCCTCACCAGCTTCCATGCTCTTACTCGCTCTGAACTCTCTCACTCTTGCTATGTCGCAAGCTTAGCTCCGCGGTAATGGCGTAATCTCGCGACGGACTTTTCCGCCGTAATTTAATATAAGAATAATTTAAGAAATTTAAGACTGTTTTGAATTCATAGGACTAGTAGATAAACTATGTTGGTTTGACTCAATGTTAATAAATCCTATGCCATGTAAAACGTAAGAAAAAAGTAAGCTCGAATCGACATAAGACCCTTCAAAGTAAGCTAGAGTTTACATAGGTAAAAGTAAGTCAAAACTAGCATCGGATTTTTTACCCATTAACCCATAACTAATGTTACAACTTTCGTGAAGGAATTTCCAAAATAAGTTCAAAAAGGCACCCAATATTTTAGAAAAGTTGCGTAACACAAGATTAAAAAAATAATCCAGTAATTTACCGATTCATAAAGTTTATCATGTCATTTAATAATATTATCCATTTTACGATCATTTAATTAATTTTTTTCAGTTGTTATTTAATATTTTATCTTCTATTTTATAAAAATTCATTTTTCTTAATATTTTAAGGTTATTTTAATTAACTTCCATGTCATATTGATTATTCCTTCTATTAATTTTACGTTTATATTATTTTTAAAAACATTTTAATCATTTATAAGTAATTAAAATTATTAAAAAATTTTATATTTTAGGAACAATGGGTATTGAAACAAATTCTAGAATAAATTTGAATTGTGGATCTTTATATAGTATTAATGAACATCTTACGCTGAAAAAAGAACTATCATCAGTTTCAATAAGTAATGGAATAGCTTGGAATCGTTATAATAATATAATGTATTACATTGATTCACCAACTAGAAAAATAACTGCTTTTCAATACGATATTTATAAAGGAATTATATGTAAGATTGAATTTGTATACGAGTTTCTGATTACACTTAAAATATTTGATATTATATCAAATTTATATTAAATACATTAAATATAATCTTACTAGTTTCAATGAATTTAATTTCCATTTAACAACTTTCTCAAAGTATATTTGTCTTCATTTTGAAGATATACTGGTTTTTAAAAGATATCTAAGTTGTTTGTAGTATAAAAATTATTTTTAGGTATTTAGTATATAATATTTAATAGATTATTAAAAAAATTGAATAATTTGAATTATTGTTAGCTTTATTGATTATTAGTATAAGAACGTATGCCCACCTTTATTAAAACTTATTGTTCTCATTTTTAAATTAAATTAAAATTTCCCACGAATTTTACATAATTTTTTACTCATTACTTAAATACTTTATCTTGTACAAACTTCTAATGTAGATGTCATTTTAAAAGTTTATATATGTATTGTCATTATTAATAGGCAAGCCTATTTAAGAAAAGAAACTATTTGTAAGACGTAAGCGAAGGTACGCAGTTCGTCACATATTAATTTATGTTCTTTTTCTATTAATCTAATCATAATAGATTATAATTTTTTATAAAGCTGTTTTGTAAAATGCTCTATTGTGTTAGCTATTTATATAATGGAAATAGAAACTGTTTAGATTATTTTTAAATATCCTGAGAAGTCTGAATAACTCTGAAGTTATGCAAGCATATATACCTTCTATCTCCTTTGATTACCCTTGATCGCTATTTCTTAAGACGAAACTGAATAGAGAGGTTACCTAAAATTTTTTATAAATCTAATAAGAGAAGGTTATTATTAGATTAAGTCGTTTAAATTATCTGTAACTATAGTAACCTCGGAAAGTAGGTCTTTTTCAACTGTCTTCAAGGTTCAATATTGATTCAGTATCTGAAACGTGATAATCTATGAAGTATTGTAATGCTGTGAATGACTTTTCGTTTATGCTAACGTTTTCTTTGACTTGAGATAAGTAGTAGAATATAGTAGTAGAGTAATCATTCAAGTCATAGTTGGAGATTAAAGCGTTTTGAGATGAATTAGTTTCTCCTTGATGAATTCTAGGTTATATAAGTCTGTTGGATAGTCTTCAATAATCTACCATCAAATGGTCGCTGATCCTTTCGTTGGATTATAATACGGTAATTTGTGAGGTAAGACTTCAACAAATGATATGAAGATATCTATTAGTAGAATTCGGTCACTTTCATTATCGGCCGTGTACGTTCTATTTTAAAACAAGAGCTGTACGAGAATTCTCATCTGTGAATAGCACTTGATAATACTTTCCATTGACAAATATACTTTATCCTTCTACTGGCTTAATTTGTTGCATTTTAATGTTTAAATTTAGATCTAGCCACTATGCAGATATAGTGTAGCATGTACTTTTCAAGTTCAAGAAGTATATAAATTTCATTATTAGTTTGTAAATGGATGTAGAAGGTAAATTATGATAATCCATAGAAATATAATAGTTTATTAGACAGCATTAAAGAAGAGTAATCCAAGTTATACTTTCAGTTTGACATATTTTTTCCCGAACAAAATTTAGTAATGAACTGAGATGCTTCCACTTCATTGAAGAGATTTACCCGTTATTAATAATTGTTAATTGGGTGAGATTTTCGAAAAGCAAAAAAAGTTTTTCTGTGAATTAAAAGATATAAATGTCTAGTGTATTACTTTTAAGAATTAAGCATTAGTGGTGTAAGGGAACTTATATTCCGAGGTCTCAGGATCCAATTTTGGTAAACCTTTAGAAGAAATCCTAGTTTCATGTAGAATCTATTTTTTGTTCTAGTTCCAGTAGTTAATTTTGTCCCTAGTACTAAGACAAATTTTTATTTCATATTGAAGATAATTATCTATAACCTTGAATGTTCTTAAATATGTATCAGTTACTGCCTTAAATAGAGAGCCACTGAAAACATAATCCCTCTAGGTCAGTCCTAACTGCCGAAATATAATAATTTTATAAATATTAAATTATATTATTATATAAATTATTATTATATTAAATTATGTATGACTATATACTGATAATAAATTTTTGCTTTTCATGAAGCTTTGTGACAAAAAAGTACATTTTTTAGTCTCTTACCTAATTTTGAAGATTACGTTACGTTTTGTGTATATGTTATAATCTTTTTGTTTTCATACTGGTGATAGATCGTTAAATTTACAAATAATTACAGAGTTTTTATATGAAAAATCTTTTTTAAACTCTTGTTCGAATTTATTGATCTTTTCTACAAAATTTTGTTAATAATCTTAATTAAGACAGTTTTAAGATTTATGATTACTTACATAATATAATCAGTGTATCCTTTCACATATCATGAATACATGCAATAATTCTTAAAACTTTTAATATTAAGTTATAACAAAAAACTCTGAATTCTCATAAAATAAACATTAATTGTACATTCTACTTTTTATTATGAGAATATATCTGTTTTCTAGAGTTTTCTCTATTATGTAGTACTTTTTATTCTTAGCTTATGCATCAGAACTAGTATCATATTTTGCTCGTAATTAGCTATTCTCATTTTGAACAATTAAAATTTTTATGATATATGTTCTTTATAGTTTCTTTAAAACTAAAATAGATGATTAATAAAAAAAACAGAGAAAAAAAAGAGGGAGAAATTAAAATAATAACTATAGAAAATTAAAAAAGTCAGGTCAGTGAATAATTTTTTTAATATGTAAAATTAAGAAAATACTATTGCAAAAAAGAAGAAAGTCGTAGAATAAAATTTGAAACATTTCACGGTTTTAAAACTGATGTTACTTTTAAATACAATATTTCTATCAAAATGTACGCCGTAGTTAAGGCATTAACACCATCTATAATTTTTCAATTGAAAAGCTAAGTTTACGAGAACTAATTCAAAGAAAAAATTTATAAAAATTTATTCAAAATTTATAAAATTCAGTTACTAATTATCTACTGGTATTAAAATAAGGACTCTGAAACTTTTAAAAGCATGAAAGTAGGTTATGAGTTATGTTATAGCCAGATATATATTAATATATATCTAACTCGCAATGACCGCGCCTTGCGGGTCCAGACCAGAAAGGGTGACTCATAGTTAGTCACCCAATGCAAGTATACTAGAATGACGCGCGCCGGGGAAAGTGGGCCCGGGTTTTCCCGTCATAATGGCGCCGTGGTAATTAGAACGGCGTTGCTGCGGTGAAAGTGTCGAGTGGCGTGTCTTGAGGAAAATCGGCGGAAAAAACTGTTTTCCCGTACGACAGCATGGGATTGAGCGTGGCGAAGAATTGGAGCGGCGGTGTTTGAGAATAAAAAAAAATAAGGGAGCACCACAGAGACCGAAAGTCAGTCGAGTGAGCAAGACGTGGCTAACAGGCCATAAAGAAAAAACAGATTGTATTCTTATTTTTGCCCTTCTCCGAGACTCCGTGTCTCTTCTATCTTCTCAGGACAAACGCTAGAAATAAGCTCATCCAATTTAAAACATTATAACAAACAACAAACTTCCCTTCTCAAGGCGGTTAAACAAAGGGCGGACTAACAAAAAAAAAACTAAATCGAGCTAATAAGACGCGAAGAGGACGTCTCGCGGATCTCCCCAGTCGGGATTTCGAGATCCTTTTCTATCTGTACTAAGGCATATATAGAAATATTTACAAATTATAAGTGTAATTATAAATGATTAAAAAATATGTGATTTGATTACTCATAACAATTTACTTTTTAAAATACTTTGCAAATGTAATACATAAAACACAAATATAACCTTAATTTTATATAATCTAAAGTGGTAATTTTAAAAATAAAGTCAAAATTAATTTAATGCTATAATTATAATTTATTATAATTAATTAAATTTAACTTAGATACGATGTGACATACTAGTAAAAAATTTTTTATTACGCTACTTACATTTTTTAAATCAACCTTATCAAAAAAATTTATTATACTACAAACTACCCGAAATTTGATGTCCAAACTGATAATTATTTTAATTAGTTATAGAAAACAAATTTTGATTATAATAACTGTTTTATTTATTAAAATCTGAAAGAATATATTCGAATAGAACAAAATTACTTATAATTAATAAATTTCTAGCAAATCCAAAAATTATATTTGATTTTAATATCTACAATTTAACCGGCGTGCCAGATGGAATGACTATTGACAGAGATGATAATCTTTGGGTAGCTAATCATGGAGGGGGTCTTGTAAGTTATAATATATACTTGTAATATAAAATAAAAATAAATAAATATAAAGCAAGAATGTAAATTATAAGTTATAATAATTATATATTCAAGGTCCTAAATATAGATTCCAGACAAGGAAAATTAATACGAATTATTAAAATTCCATCGAAACGTGTCACAAGTGTTGCTTTCGGAGGACCCTTTTTAGACATTTTATATGTAACTACAGCTAGTGTAGACTTGAGTTTGGAAGAAAAACGAAAGAACCCATATTCTGGTTGTGTTTTTGCTATAAGTGGTCTTGGAGTACGTGGACTAGCTCCCAACAAATTTAATTTTTATATGAAATAATTATGTATCAATATAATACAATGATAATTTAAATATATAATTATACTGACTATTATTAAATAATCCTCTATAACATAATTTTATTCTATATATTTTTTTAATACTATAATATACATTAAAATTATTTAAATTTATGACAATATATTAAATTACGTAAAAAAAGTATCTATTTCATTTAATAATATTATAATTGTTTTAGAATTGTTTTATATATTTATTTAAATTAATATTATATGAAATATATAATAAGAAAACATTTACAATTTAATATGAATTTAATTACATTTTTATATGAAAATATTGTTTATTATTTTATAATATTTTTAATAAAATATTACAAATTTCTAAATATATTTAGTAATTTAGTAATTGATACTAAATATATTTAGTATTAAACATATAACATATATATGCCATTAAAATTTTGTTTTATTTATTAAAAACACATTTCCAAAGTGCAAAAAAAATAACGTACTTTTGATTATGTACGCGATGCTTAGACTTCTACTACACGGATACATTCGCAGTCACATACATATTTTAAGTTTACATATGCAGCGAGTTTGATGCATAGTCATCTCGACTAGCTAAACGTTCTTGAGTGGTATTTGTGTGGACTTCTGCACTGAGTCGTATCGCTGAGATATTATCCGCACGAATATAGTGCTAACGTATACGTGTTTTCTTTTTATGCTAGCGAACTTTTAAGGCGAAAAATAAGCAAGTTATTGCTTATAAAATGAAAAGTTAAGCTCGGATTAACAATCCCCTATGTAGTCTTTAAGAGAATGTAATTATAAAGCTACTGATAACATTTCAAAGAGATCCGTTTTACAGTTACGCATTTGGCCAATTTTAAAAGTGTCGTTTTGAGAAAAACGTGTTTAAAGATTCACGAACTTTTCAATCTTTGAAATTTTTAATTTATGTTGAATTTGTAATGCCTAAACCATATATTAGGCTATGCTGATCGATTCTTGTTTTTTTCTCTATCTTTTTCGCCGATTTCAACGAAGTACGAGCATTTTTTGCAACGGTGGTCAAAAAATTTTCTGCGTTTTTGATACGGCACTCGTCAGCTTCAACGTAAAATTTGTAACCAGTCGGTCCAATTTTCATCTCCAGATGTTTAATGAGCCTTATGACATTCAACAGATTTTTATTGTATATGCCGCAACAATGTAAACAACTGTGTTAAGCACATACTATCCACTGAAGATGGATTTGAAGGTCATTGCCCTTACGCTTGAGTTGAAACTCGTTAGAATATTGACGAAAAGTGGCGTAAACCACGCTTCCTCCATGAACCATCGCCTGATACAGTTATACCACCAGTATTATCTTTTTCAGAACATTTTGTCTTCTCTTCTTCAACTACATTATTTATACTCTCTTTAGCAATTTCTTCAGCTTCAACCGCAATTCTTTGGATAATTCGGTCGTAAAATGATTGAAAAATTAGCCATGGGAGATCCATGAACGAGCAAAATTTCATTATTCCATTTTGATCTACTCAAGTAGCCGCATAGCAAGCACTATTCAATGATTAATTTTGTATCCTTTTTCGATTAAGGGAGAGGTAGGAATGTAAATGTTATCACAATTTTAACAAAAATCATAATCTTAAAATCCATAATACGCTGCGAACTTTCAGTAAATGTCACTTGCGATTTATACGTTTTACATGTAACAGCTTGAGATAACCTTCAAAAATTCGAAAATTCAATATTCGTATTCTTTATTGACTTCAAATCCATCTAGGTCTATTGTAGATAATTTGCGAACTGATGTACTTGATTGTTCGAAATTCGGCTGTTTAAGTTCATACCGGTTCAACGGTCGTTGCAATGTTATTTTCAGTCTCTTCACGTTGGTGAAACTTTCCCTTCGGCTTTTCTTTTATTAATATATGCTCTTCTTGTCACTTATCTTATTTATATAAAAAGAAATTGGAAATAATGAAATAAATGAATGTAAAACGCATGTTTGGCGTCACTTTTTAACTTTACTGACTCACACATACATACAATAAAATAGTAAAAAACCTTGGTGATTCTTTTCGCTACCCCAGTATCTTCTTACCTGTTAGTAATGGATCGCTCATTATCACTAAAGGTACGAGCCGATTAAATCAGAGCGCGCTGCATCACATCAAGCAGGTGTTCGGAGACGCTGCTGGAAAACGTTTGGCGGAGTTTCTTAAACATTTCTTTTTACTACAAAACCACTTGGATATTATTCTTATGGTATTAAATCATTGTTTCTATGAAAAATTATTGTATGAGATACTTGGCTAACCATATCAGATACTTGGCTAATCGTCTCGCTACGCATTACTAGTTTATTATATTGTTTTTTGTTGAATACTATAAGTGCGAGCATTCGACTTAACAATTATTCTTCTTAATTTATAAATCATGGTAGAAGCAAGATATCGACCAGAGGGAAAATAATTCATTTAAATCTGAGGTAATTTTATCTGGCTCTAGTTTTCTTTATTTGACTACTTTTGCAGCGTAGCTCGAGAATAAGCGTATGATTATTTTTAGTTTTCTTTCAATTCTTTATTTTATCTTAAGTCGTTCTCATTTAGTGAGTACATGATCATAATTATAAATTTGTTGTTTTTCGTATGTATAATATGTTTCACGGTATGATTTTCTTGAATGAGTTATAATTACTCTTAATATAATTTCATCTTTAACATTCTTTGATCGATATAATTTTTTACAATCAAATTTTAACTATCTCGAGATATTTTGATAGCGGTGTGTATCAGTATCCGGATGAAGAATCCAAGGGGAAAAAGTCCCACCGGATCATGGTCATGTTGAAAGTTACCACCTTATCGTTATCAATTTCGTTCTTTACGAATGATCCATGCATATTCTAAGAGTGACCTCAAACTCACTCACAAATCTATTGGAGCAAATTCAATTCAAAGACATAGAGAAGCAAAGAATCGAGGACATTGATTTTTAACCAATAGAAGTTTGAGCAAAACATTAATTAAAACAAAACTAATGATAAGTTCTTAACTTTATAAAATTAAAATTTTTAAGGCCATCTTGTTCAAGACATGAGTTAGAGAATTGATGAGTCTAAGATATTAAGAAACAATTACTTGTTAATAATATAGATTGTTATAAATAACCAATAAAAGGTAAAGAAATAATAGTAAAAAGAATAAAATTTTGAAAAATTGCATCGAGAATCGAACAATGAAGATTGTAATTTTAGAATTTTACGTATACACCTAAACAACTTATTATATCAAAATAAGTTGACGCGTGTCGGGAATAATAGGCCCGGAATTTCTCCGCCGTTTGACGCGCACCAATTTTCACGACCACTCGAGATGACCGCGTCATGAGGGTTTGGGCCAAAAAGGGTGACTCATGATTAGTCACCCAGTGAAAGTATACTGAAGTGGCACGTGCCGGAAAAGAGGCCCTGGGGTTTTCTCTGTCATAAAGGCTCCGTGGTAATATAACAGCATTGTGCGGCGAATGCGGCGCGTGGCGAGGGAATGAAGCGGCGATGTACGAGAAAGAAATATATAAGAGGTGGCGCGGGGACGGAAGAGGAAGTCGAATGGACGGAGTCAAAACGTTAGGATGTGGCTGACCGGTCGTAAGAGAGAATGGATTGTATCTGCATCTTTTTCACCTTTTCATCTCCTCTTCATCAAAATCTTACATAAATATTCAAAAATGAGTTATGAAATAAGGATAAAACGATATAAAAATGTTTTAATTAATAATAAAAAGTTGTCAATAAATACAACGATATTAATATATCATAATAATAACAATGAAAATAATATTGTCACGTACAATAGTAAGAGCTTGTAAAAGACATATATGGTAAAATACTTTCTAAAAAAATGTACGTGCCAAATAAAGGAGATGATTTCTTTTAAGACCTGGAGATCCCACTATAAAAAATGCATGTATCAGATAGTAAAGGTCATTCACTCCTAGATCCAGAGTGCATATGCAATGAGTTTGTTAGAAATAGACGATCCACAAAATGTGTCAGTATATTTAGATGTAAACCGAGATAAGAAAGAAAAAAATAAATATACAACATCTGAAATTTTGGGAACTCTAAAGGTAAACAGATTTTAAAAAAGAATTTAATTCGATAATTATTATGAACCAGTTAAAATTATAAATTTACAGAAGAAAATAAAATTGAGAATGTAATATCACTATAAGAGAGTAAAAATTAATTTTAGATATGGTTGCATGGTGGATGAAACGAATAATTAAAATAAAAATAATTAAATAACATACAACACCCATAAATTCATATTAACGAAATAAAAAATTCTCAAAATCAAAGAATAATCATATCTCAGATATTATAATCATAGACTCTTTTAAAAATAATAAATTAAATCCAGAAAAGTTTTACAGAAAGCATTAAATATCTTATAAACAACAGCTCTCAAAAAACAAAATATAATCTGATATTCATTAAACTTAGAAAGAGTACATTTTTCGCACTCAATTTAATCGTAAAAAGGCAATTTTACAAATTATTCATCACATAATGCCACAAATAATCCACTTACTGAATCGAAAGAAGGTGAAAGAACTTCACATCTATATATAAGATAACAACTATATATAAAATAACAACTATATATAAAATGACAACTACAACATAAGAACAACTATATATAAGATAACAATTATAACATAATAACAACTATATATAAGATAACAAAAATGCATCAAGACTTAAAATGTTTAGGTCTATACTAGCCCACTAGAAAACTGATTTATAAATATAATGCGGCTACTGACAAAATCATCAAAACATAAGCATGAGAGAAACGAACTTTGAACAAATTTCCAAGATAATAATATTAAATGAGCACCCATTCAGATATAAAAAGAACTTCGTATATGTCCAAAATCCAAGATAGGTTTTTATAAATTAATTTCAATTTATAAACTAATATATATCCTTGAGTTATAAATATAACACTAAAATAAAAACGAAATTAAGTTAAAAAGTAGAAAATGTACCATAAACAAGATATATTTTTTGTAAAGATTTACATATGTTAGGCGACATTATTAAAAATTATAGAAATAATAGATTATTACTCGTCAACTTATGTAAATGTAAGATACTAAAGAACATTTTTATGAAAGAAAAAGTAAAAAATATAGCAATTATAAGATATCTTGTTTTGATACTTTCATTGTCAGAATGGAATTACTTCATAAAAATTTTTAAACTAGTATTTAAAAAAATCACCAATAATAGATTTAAAAAAATAAAAGAATCCAATAAAACTATAGTTGTTAACAACAAAATAATAAAAGACTATGACTAAAAAAATGTACCCAAATCCAATATCTTCTATTAAGGCTATGTCATTACTGCTTGTAATAACTAATACAAGGATAAGCATATTCGGAAAATTATCAATGGCAAGTATTGATATATTCCAATTATATTATTTTATAAAATACTACATATTTATTCGGCAGAAAAGAAGACATTTTTTTATTGACAAGCTCAAACACTATTATCAGATCAGGGAACACACTTTCAAAATTTTTAAAAAATACTGCCCAAGTACTTACCATTACATAATAAAATAGAAGTATTGAATGCGTAACGTCACAGTCTCGGTCACTATTCATGCAACGTTATTAACTCTGAGTGTTATTGTCAGATAAGCCGAAGAAGGAAAAGCAAGTACACCCTCTTCTTACCTTCTTCTACTAATTAGTCAGCTTTCCACTGTAGAAGCCTTGATAATTCAAGTTAGCCAGAGTTCTGATGAGAAGAGAGGATTATATCGGATTTATGAAATAACTAGAACTTAATTATAGATAATAAGACACTTTTTTCCGTTTCTAGTCTTACTGCTCTACTCTGATAATAGTAGGATTAATAAATAGGTACTCAATAAATAATAAAAGAAACGATTAGCATTCTAAAGGAATGCCACCTGGCACACGGAACAGACTGCGTAAGCCTATCCTAGATACATGTAATGCAGACCTAAATGTATACATAATTATAATAAACGCCAACTTAAAATTCACAAATCTTATATACGCACAAACGAGATTAATTGCATAAGTTTAGAAGCGATGCAAGAAAACTTTATACACGCATGAAACGTGAATAATTACATAAATGTAGAAATAGCACAAGCAAACTTTATACACGCATTAAAACCGAGAGGTACCGTAAACGCTAACTTAAGCTATGTAACATTTATATATGGTTGTGAATACGGTCTCTTTCGCTCATTCATTTACGATCGGCAATTGTCCGGTGGGGTAGCAAAACCGACAAGTGGATTCGTTAAAGTGTCCCTGAACGAATTGAAGCGAATTGAAGCAGGAATCTCATATATTTGTATAGGACTTTAACACAGAACGTATGTTTTCTCTATACAATAAATCCCGAGGTAAATGTAGTAGAATCACATGAAGATATCTATTTTCCCGCACTCGCACACATACTCGATGTTTGCGGTGTAGACTCTCTTACTCGTACTCGCATATTCTCTTTCGCACATATTTATGCGATGCTTGCTCTCTTTGTCTCTCTCTCTCTCTCTCAATTCACTGTAGAACTGTCTAATGTTCTCGTAATGGGTGTGCGCCTGTGACTAGCTATAAATGAATGTATCGCGTACTGGTCAAGTATGTTAAAAGATTGTTCTCTGACATTGTTTATAATACCGCGCCAAAACGGACATTATTTTATAAATAAATTTTTAATCGATATTACTTCACTTCATTATTTCATCATTCGATCCTTTTTATTGTCTTTCCGTAGTACAAAGTTTTCTAATTTTTTATTCATTTCTCGCTTGTCTCAAATTGTGAACACTCACCACCAGTGAATGATAAATATGTAAACCATAATATTACATTATATTCAGTAGATTTAAAATTATTTATAAATGTTTAGAAGTTATTTTCAAGTAATACAAACGATATTAAAAAAGTATGAAAATATAAAAGATTTAACTTGTTTTGATTATTATCATTTCTGTTTAAGAACAAAAATATTTATTCTATAATGTTATTATTTTTATAACTCAACTAACTATAACTTAGCTTTATGTTCTAAATGTCTTTTTTAGTTAAAATAAATTATAAGAGTGTATCGTATAATTTCTTCTAAAAAATATTTTTTACTGACCGTCTTCATTTAATTTTACTATTTAAATTTATTCAAGTAAAAAAGATATAGTGTAATTCAAGTATTAATTTAACTTGTTTAGAAAATCAATAAAAATTATAAGATGAGTATCTTAATATATAGTAAAAATAATTATATGGATTTTTTTATTACATTAAATTCTCATAAAAAATATGTATTAAGTGTAAATTTATTTAATTGCATAAATAAATATGATAATAGAATTTTTATCTTACAATAAATCAGCTCTAGAAAGCACATGTGAATTTCCTTCATTTAAAACTATGACTATATTATATATTTCATACTATATTAAGAATTTGCGACGGAAAAGTTCGTCGCAAATTCCATTTTTTACTTTTCATACTCATTATAAATTTTATTTCACAGTATATATGAAAATATTTTGATCGTTAAAATAGATCAGCATAAAATTCTTCATTTACTAAAAGAATTTATCACATAATATGTGACATTATAAGATATCTTAAATTGATATTCGATTGTAAATCAATTATTTATATAAAAACAACAAAGTTGTTTTGCACGCGCTTATTCTAGAAGAAAAAGAGAGAAAGAAGAATGACAGATAAGCACAGGAAGGCCTTGGGATATTTCTGTACTATTTTTCAACTTGACGGTTGAATGATTTTAATATACTATATGTCACTTTTTAAGATAAAAGTTAGAGATTATCAGTTGAAATAAATTTAAGCTTTATTATATATAGTTAATTTGTTTTCTTAATTGACATTTAAAATCAGATCATCTAAAATAGATAAAATAAATTATTAAGATTTTATTTATATAAGAAAATTATTCTAGATATCTAAATAAACTTTCTGCGTAAAAATTTCGAAAAGAGAAAAACTGAATATTTCTATTTAAAAGGCTTTAAACTAATATATTAAGTCGTGATAAATGATCAAAATATACCGACATGAATTATAGAGCAACGGTGGCAGGGAGCCTCTCTGTTCTCTGATCTACAATTATAAACAATCAAACATAACCAAGTCTATACGTATATTTTCCTCGACTATGAACGATGAAAAGCCTTTTAGCTCTCTGCTCAGAGGATTCAGCATTTCTTAAACTTATATCTATACTGATGCTTGATCTAATTAGAAACGTATACATATCGACCTTATGTTAAGTGATTAATTTTATATTATTTAAAATTATTCTAATGAAATAACTGCATAAAAAAATGATCTTTTAACGTAGCTACAATAAACTAATAATATTGCCTTTGTTATTGTATGCATAAATATCCGTTCATAAATGTGCTCACGCACGTAAAACACTATATATATCAGCTTTTCTTATTATACGAATATCATTAGCCACATATTTACTCAAACATCTCATAACCAAGGTACAATCTTTAATTAATTTTATCAATCAAATATATGCCAAGTAAAAGTATATAAAATTTTATACAATAATATTAGTAAAATTTTAAAGGATATTCTGTAATAAATAAAGCATTATTGCAATAAATGTAAGAAATTAATACAAAAAGGTTTTTTCATTTATACGTCTCTAAAAATTTTTTTTCAACAATTATATAAAATTTGCATTCTTATATAATTAAAGCATATTCAAATTATATATGTCAATCAGCCACAAATTATATACCGAACTACTTCAATTGTTAGTGCTATCATACGAAAAAGTATAATCATAGAATCAAAATACTGATATTAATACAATTATCTATTCTCTCTAATATTCAAATACTCTAAGAATTACATTACATTATGAAATGTGAACAATGTAAAAATTATAATTTATCTATTATTTTCGGTTTTTTCTCTCTCTGTTTCTCTCGCTCTTATTATTCCGCTTGCAAATCATATATTTTTATTCTCGTTTTATTATTTTCTTTATTTGCATATGGACAATTTTTGTGATTTTGTTTTTTTCGTTTATATTGACTTTGTCTGGTCTGGTTTGTGTTAGTGACCACGCAAACACTCATGCAATTATGAACTTGCAATTTTTTTTTTTAAATGAAATTACTTTTTAATGTAATATCTATGGTTACTAAATATTCTAATGCTTTAATCCAATGCTCCCATTAATTGATTAAATGATTTTTTTATTTTTACTTATCTTCACTCAATCACTGTTACAAAAATATTTAGTAGGTTGTATGTGGCCTATAAATATTGTGCATATGTTAAAGTATAATCAAGTATAAAAGACTCAAAGTTTTATTCGCGTCTACAGTTTTGTGTAATAATATACTTGAATTAGCTTGCATTCAATAGAATATAATTTGCCTTTTAATTTTTAAATTCTTTATTATAAATGTGAAATTATATCTGCTAAATTCTGCTATTAATTTTATTTATTTGGATAGTTCAAACAATTATTTCTTGCTTATATTTTCCATTTAAAATTGTTTTATAATAAAAATAGTTTAATCTTCATTTAATCTGTATAAATTCTATTTTTAAATTGGCTTTTCATGCGTACAATGTTCTTTATTTTCATTTTGAATATTTTTACTAATTTCATAAATTAATATTTTTTACAATTTGATGTCTACATTTTGTAGAACTTTTATACGAATGCCGATATTTTCAATTTTTAATTTTAGTTTCTGTCATGAAGTTTCTACAATCGGTTTAAAATTTTAATCTGAAAATATTTTGATAATTGTTCATACTCAATCAGATAACTTGGAAGTGTTTATAAAAATGAGACAATTTTTTAATATAGCTCCTATTATTAATTTGCACATTAAATTATTAGACATTTCAAAATTAGAATAAGACGTTATTTCAAAATTTCAGTTTTTAATTGCTTGCTTACGTTTAATTATTTCTATACATATTATAACGGCTGAAATGTTGATTTTTATCTGGCTTGTTTATCAAATTGGTTAAACTCTTTCTGCTTACTTATTTACCCTTCTGGTGGCGGCGGCGGCTCAGTCTCGTGCTCCCTGGCTGTTCCGGCCCGGATGGCTCGATGTCGGACTGGGTTCGTGGTAGAAAAAGAAAACGTGATAAAACAGGAGCGAAATAAGAACGTGGGATATTTAATATAAAAAATTAAACTAATTTTATTAAATTTAAATTTTCTTATATTCTATTTTATTAAGTATTTTTTTTGCGGTACTCTTACCGCTTACAAAACATCAATATTCCTTTTCTTAATCACGGTGGCGATTTATACACTATTTTGCGTCGGCAACGGGTTTTATTACAAAAATAATTTCGGTGATGTTCGGTACATTAGCGGCGATTATTCTTATTATTATAAATTCTTTAAACACGATAGTAGCTTACACTTTAACGGCGACGGTACACAATAAACGCGGCGCTTGCTTATGTTCTAGACGGCGGAGCTAATTTTTCTACGAGATCTCGTACATTAAACGGTGACGATACATAAACGCGGATCTCGTACATTTAATCGGCGGAACTTACTTGCTATAAATAGTGGCGAGAGTCGGCGAGGAGAATCTAGCTATGAGGCTGTGTCTCTGGGGCACGACCGCGGAATTATAAAATCAGCGTTTCCTTGAAAGCGCGTCAAATGTCAGCATTTCTCGGAGTTCGTTAGCTCGCCAAATATCAGCACTACGAGTCACGTGCCAAATGTCAGTGTGACTGGAAGATGTTCGCTTCCCGAACTCTACCTCCAGCGCGTCCTTTTTATGTTTTATGGGTGCGTCCCCTTACGCTCTTGTACTCGCAGGCTTCGTGGAAGGTTTGCTTCGCTTAGCCTTTGCTCTTATGAACTGAGGGCAAAACCAACGGCGAGGAAAACAGTTGCGGCGGTTGCGCAAGCGCGTCGCGCTTGCTTGCGTATTGCTTAGCATTGCACTAGCTAGGGCATAACCAAGGCTTAACGCACAACCAAGGCTCCTCTTCAAGGTCTATTCTCTTTCTCACGCTCACGCTGGACCGCGAACTCCCACTATACGAGCATTCTCTCACTCACTCATTCGGCACTCTCTCTCGTACGTAACTAGCGCGTACTCTCACTACGCGGGCATTCTCTCTCACTCATACACACAGTCGACGCTAGGCCGCGCACACTTTTTGTCACTCATACTCGCAGTTCTGCGGCCAACCCTATACCACGCACACTTTCACTTACACGTACACATATTTTGCGGTCGACGCTGCGCCGCGCACACACTTATTCTCTTATACACACTCACGTTGTCACGTCGGCGACGCACACACTTTATCACCCAAGTGTCTAGTTTCATTTATTCGCACTATCATACAACGTTCATTCCTTCGAGTACATACACTATACACAACCGGCACTAATGTTTTTCATTCCTCACTACGGGTGTTGAGACCGGGGCTTCTCTTCTTTTTCTTGCCGGCTCTTGATTCGCGACACGGCTGACCACTCGCGATGAATTCCTTCATCGCAATATTATTATATATTAATATATATTATAGTTATTGTTTATTCTTCTCACTAGAGTAGTAAACGAAGTCGTTCTTGTTGGTGGCAACGTGAATAATTCAAGAAAAAAGAATTCGATGGTGGGAAGCGAGAATGGAAGCAAGATTACGGCGTCATAGACGCGACTACCTGTGTTCTCCTAGGGTAGTGCTTCTGTTACATTAAAAGATTCGTGAAAGACTGTTGGGGCTTGTCATGACGTGAGAAAGCCCAACAATTTTGGAGGAAATGATTCTCGTATTTTATTTAAAAGTAACAAAGTACAATTTAAAAGTTACGAAACGTCTATGTATTTTTCTTTAGCAAAACGTGGTGGTATTAAAAAGAATTAATTTTGAGAGATTCTTTTTGTAGTTAAAATAAAATTTGTAATTTTTCGAGGTATATCTCCATATATGCTTCTTGTATTATTTAAATTTTCTTGGTTCCCCTTACATCATATGTCCGATTTAATTATTTTCGTATTTATTTGATTGTTTACTGATCATTTCATTGATTAATTTTATTATTTCAAAAACCATAAATGTATAGATGACTTTTGTTGAAATCTATACTTATAAAACAGAATTATTAGTTGTAACATTATGAAATTTTCCTAATTGTTACTTATATTTTATTTTCTAAGTTATTACTATTATTATACAAGTTATCGATAATATCATTATTTTATGTTTATAAATATAAATGATAATTTACCTAAGAATCGACCTGCATCTGTAGATCTAAAAGTATTTTTGTAACGTAATAGATCAAAAACAATCTCATTAATATGACCATAGCAAAAAATTAAGTACATGCTACCGTCTTTTATGCCAAAAGAGGTTGATATAATGGTGGTTTTAATAACTTAAATATGAATGATCTGTAAAAAAAATATAACATCAGATCTATGATTATGTATCGTTCGAAGCAATACTAGAAGTTTAAAGAAACTAGTATAGTGGGTAGATACATTGTAATGATACACTAACCTGTTTTGGCAACATTCCTAGGGCGGTTAAGCGTATCCGTCACCAACGCTTAGTGCAACAAACATGCATTGTAAAGCTTTGATCAAAATCGATATCAAGATCGTTGAACGATGAGCGCACATTAATCACAAGGTACAATGACGGTTTCACTCCCAGAAAACGCAAGAAAAATACAGCGCCCACCGTTGCAACTTTATGCGCTTGTGCGTCCGAGTTGTGTTCTGCTATAAAAAGAACCACACAGCACATTTTGGTACCGCTTTCTGCTCTTACTTACCCACTCAATTTGGAAAAGCTTGACCTGGCCAAAGACCACCGACCTTGTTATCACTATTTTTATCATCTTTTCAACCCTGGATATTCATTATTCGACATGTAACATTTTTTACATTATGTTTTTGACTGCCGTCTTTTCTTTACCGTCCGAACCGAAAAAGCATAGTGAACTACGTAGAAACGCGAAGAAACGCCATTTAACCCTCTCCTCATTAGGTTCAGAACAACTTAACCAGGCTTAGGGATATTGCGGAAGACCTACCGTCTATCGCGGCTTTCGCGGGCAAGATTATGGCGATGTCATCAATTGTAATCATGAGTTCTAGCAGTAATGTCACCTACATCTGCAGCCGAAAACAGCGAGTACGGTAACGACCAGCGCACCGCACGGAAGTGCCATCCACCGAGCGATGATTCGCTGACCCATTTGAGCAGAACTGAAAACGCACCGTACATTTTCACTGTAAATAAAAACATATACAGAAAAAAAGGCACAAATGCAAAACTGATATTAGTAAAAATAGGAAAACTAAACTAGATCCACTTTGTCCGTTCCGAGGAGTTGATCTGTTTTATTAAGAACAAATGGATAAATAGCAGTAAGATACAAGTCATACTCGTTCTTGCTGACTAAAAATGGAGATACTATCGTACTGGTGCAACGGAGATGAAAAGCTTTTTGTCATTAATCGACAGTATGAAAAAGAAGCTGCTCTTTACCTTAAGGAAAAACTGTCAATTAAGTTATTGAAGATCGATACCCTATCAGTTGCTTTGGAGATCGATGTCTAAGACAGAATAGGATTTCGGACGTTTCTAGGTGTTGGAAGGATCTAGCTACAATTAATATCGAATGCAATTAGATTCCATAAAAGTCGCGATGTTTGAAGATATATAGCAACGTACATTAGCTAATACAGTAGCTAAAGAATAGGATTTATTCTTGAATGTTACAGAGCCAACAAATGTGACAGTGATATTGAATTTATTGACAGTAATGCTTGCGAGGAAAATATGTGAATTTCCGTTTTGTGAGCACTATACATGTATGAATATTTCCCGAAGTCATAAATTTGTTGCCACAGCTAAATTGATAAACTGTGAGACTTAAAGTACCGACAATCGTCTTTAAGAACGAATTTTACCAAGCTATTTTTCAGCACTTTGAGAATTGAATGGTTATGCCGAATTTAGCATTCCATATTTTTATCTATTTAGACAACGTTAATAATAACTTTCAATTATCAAAGCCACCTTTATTTAGTCAAAGAAATATTAAAAAAGATACAATTAGCAAAATCATATTTCCTTGTATTTATTTTTATATTCCAGCTTTCTTGTAATTATAATGTAACTCGGATGTAACGGTCGGGTTGTTGATTCTCTTCTTCTGCTTATTTATTCATCCTTCTAGCGCAGCGCTTCAGTCTATTGCGCTCCCTGGCTGTCCCGGCCTGGATGGCTCGACGTCGGACCAGGTTCGTGATGGGAGGAGGAAGCGTGATGAGATAAAGGCGAAATAAGAACGGCAGATTTTCTTTATTATAATTTATTTAACTAATTTATTAAATTTACTTCTTACAGATATTTTATTATTCCTAGTTATGGTGTGCTTACACCTTACAAGATGTCGGTAATTCTTTTTCCTAATTTGTAGATTCTATTACTGGTAACGAATATTTTTTCACTTATTCGGCGAATTACGGTGGTGTTCTTACGCTAAATTTATATTGATTCTAGCGAATGATTTATTCCTTTTACAGATTACGGTGGTTTTAGCAATTGTACCGACGAGTATTTTACAGAAATTATTACGAGTTACAACTGTGATAATTACACAAAAATTTTAATTCATTACAGTGGCGAGTTTTTCATCACGAGTTTTTGTTGATGGTTTAGTCCGTAAAATCTAGCGAGTTACGGCGGAAAATCGAGCCGCGTGGCTTTTTTTTTGGGTGCGTCAAGCAACTACAACTACGAGGTTCCTGGTACGTTAATAGACTACACCAGGATGCTGCTTGCGGACAGGCTGCACTCTTCCCCGTATTATTACCCGACCAAGTTTTTACATTTTTCCATGCCTTATGCCTTACGCTTGGCTGTCCTCCGCAGCCCGCTCGCACTGTTTGGAACTTGGATTTTCACTTCACTTTGTACAACTCTGTACTGTCTTTCACACTCTGTCTTACTCCGAAAGATCGCTTCTTGGTTTTATTTAATTTATTAGTTATTTTATTATGCTTTATTAATATCCTTTAGTTTATTTCTCTTGGTTTTACATCCGCCTACTAGCGGATAAAATAGTCATTCTTATGCGGCCCCACTTAGCCTTTGCTCTTTCGAAGTCCAGCGGCGAAAAATACAGCGGCGACTGTGGTGCATGCGCGTTGCGTTTGCTTGCACAATGCCTCAGTCGCATACGGCTGAGGCCTAGCACATAACCGAGACTTATCCCATTCTCGCACTCTCTGTCACTCTAATACGCATCACACAGTGCTTCCCCACTATGGGGCATACTCGCGCTCCCTCTCACTCTCATACGCATCACGTAGTGCTTCCCCACTACGGGGAATACTTGCGCTCTTATTTTTATTAAATTAATTTTATAAAAGTCGCAAATTGTGTTAATGAGATTGATTTTAGCGATTAATTTAACAATCGCCCATATTTGTTTAATTTAATTAAATTACTTTTTTTATTAATTAAAAAGTAATCGAATGTTTATTTAATTAGAAATTAAAATAAATTTTTACTATCTTAAAACGTTGTTTTTAATATTTACATGTTTAAAAAATATAAGAGTACATTTATTCATACTTTTAATTTACTTTTTATTTTTATTAAATAAAAAAATTGACTATAAAAATTTATTTAAAATATGTATAAACATAATTAAACTCTGACAATACTTTCAAATACTTGAATATTTTGAAGATATTTATTAATTGTAGTTATAACAAATATCGTAGTTGTTAATCGTAAAGTTAATAAATTGTAGTTGAAACTAAATATCTTAAAATGCGAAGACATATGTAGCGAATAAGTTTCTTGTTGCTTTAGTTTACTAAAAAAAATTTTTAAGTTGCTATAATAATATAATCGCTACGTTACTAAAGTATTAATAAATAATAAAAAAATATGTTAAGAACGCAAAGAAATGAACAATATTATTAAAAAGAGTTCTGACAATTACAATTAATTGCGATTGTAATTAATGTATAATTATTTAACAAATTTATTGAAAGTAAATCATTAATTTATTAGTTTCTGAGAGTTCGATGTATTAGAACATTTTCATAAAATTAATTATAAAAAGGTTTATAAAAAATTTGAAACCGTATTTGGCAATTAATAACTAAATCCATATACGTGAAGAATTAGAAAAATAATTTCATTTTCTTATTAATAGAGAATAAAATAACTATTGTTCTAATATTCAGCTTAAATATTTCTATTTAACAGTGTTGACATCGAACGAGTCCTACCTCGTCGCAATTCATGCACTTCAAAGCTGTAAATTCTGTGGTAAAATCGTTACAACGCATAGATTTTTTACTGCCATTACAAACTGGACAGAGCAGCAGGCAATATCCTCCACAAATCTTACACGTGTTGCACGCATCGAGACTCTGAAATATAAATGGTTAATATCAATTATCCTTTGTTTTTATGAAGATTTGTGTAACATTTCAAAATCAAATATTATGAATAAGTAACTGTTAATAATCAATTTGAGTATACTATGCTAGATATTAATCAACGAATTATTAATGTACTTGATTAAATTAAAACTTTAATTAAATACATATTGTATTAAATTATATATATATATATATATATATATAAGCTCGTGCTACATTCAATTTTGTTTCAATATAAGAATTATTTACTCATGGTTATTAAATTATGATTTAATAAATAATTTGAAGAAATTTAGTGTATTTAAATTTTATTTCAGAACTTTATAAGTTAATATACATTGTGAAAAATATTTATATCAATTATTTTAAGAAAAGGACATATTTAAATTTGTAAAATTTTCTTTTAATATGCTTATTCTGTGTTTTGGATTACCGCCAACTGAGATAACTCAAATTCAGCTTAGAGTTATTCGCAAGGATATGGTATCGGAAGAGTAAAAATAAAAATAGTTCTTGCTTGGAGTGCAAACAAATTGATTAAACGAAATTTATTTTAGTAAAGATAGTTTTACAGTCAAAGAATTAGGTTATAATAAAGTAAATAATAAAAAAGCTAACAAATAAATGTTAACACGAATTTCAATCTAAAATCGAAAGTACCAGTTTGATATGAAGTTTCTCAAACTAAATTCTACAAAAACAGAAGCAGAACGAGACGTGCGAATTCAGTAAGTCTTCGGAGGGATTGGTAAATGTTAATATCTGAATTGGATAAGGAAGGGTTAGTAGTAGATATCTTACGGACGAAATACCGAAGGTTCGGCAAAGGTTGGGTGTCATTTAGGGAGAGAAGTAGAGCAAAATAGAACTGATTCGATAAATAATCTGAGGGCCGCAATAACGCCACGCTTGAAGCGCCACACTTTGGCACCGCAATTCAAAAAGGTATTCAGGTAAAAATGCTCTAAAACTCCTGAACAAATAAAAACTAAATCGCTTCTTTCGTAATAAATTTTTTTGGGTATTCTTATAAAAAATTAAGATATGAATCAATTTTTTAATTCTTATGGCTCTAATAACTTGAAATTAAAATGTACATAACTATATCGATAAGTTTGTTGAATAATAAGAAAAATTATACCTAATGTTTTTTATAAAATACATTGTATGCTCCTGTAGTGAAATAGCCTCTACTACTAGTAAATATTCTACTAATTTAATTATTTGTGGAAATAAATTCTGAAATATTTAATCTTGAATTAAAAAAACCAGTTACTCAAAAATGGTACTACTTTCACAAAGCCATAAGATTACAATAATCAAAATCATACTAGTTGGTTTTAGTTAAATTTTTTAAATTTTAGTTAAAATTGGTTTCATTGACAGTATTTCATGAAATAATAATTATTTAGAAATAAGTAATGCAACTAAAAATATTTATTATTTTAGATAACGATTCTTAACGATTAAATTAAAAGAATGCAGTACCAAGCTTTGAACTTGTAATCACTAGAAAATTCTTCAATTACAATTAATATCATAATATCATATTATCACTGTTCTTTTATGAAATATTAAAACAATGAAAAATATAATATAATTAAAATAAAAAGAACAATTAAAATGAAATAAATAATGATGACTTTGTAATGATTTAACTCCGGATCTTGATATCTTTTGTATCCCTCAAACGTCCCAGATGGCTCGACAACAGACCGGGTTCATATCGGGAGGACACGTAAGGAGATGGGGCGAATAAAAAAGGTGTGTTTTAAATAGATTAAACTAATTTATTCATAATGTTCTAATAATTTATGACAGCGATTTTCGTAGTTACAGTTCCATTTTTACAGTTAAATCGAGGTGTTCTCTCACACTTTGTATTCTCTTTCATTTACGTACTACGCAGCGTCCTTTCACTATGGGACATACTGGCGCTCTCTTTCTCATGCATCGTACACTTGTGGCCAACCCTATGCCGCGACCGCGTCACTAAGTCATTCACTCATTGTCACTGTCTTGCATACACACTTTTACCCGGGCCTTGCTGCTTGCCCGTAACACTGTATTACACATAAATTTCTGTCGCAACTTAATAAAGCTTCTAATATTAATTTACAAATATATCATATAAATATTAAATATTTATATAAATATATAAATATAATTAAATATAAATATTAAATATTTATATAAATATATATATAATTAAATATAAATATTTAATATTTATATAAATATTAAAGAAGCATGGATAATTAATAAAAAAGAAAAAATTAAAATGAAATAAATAATGAAGACTTAATAAAGCTTTTAATATTCAATTACAAACATATCAAAACGATATAAATATTAAAGAAGCTGCAATATATAAAGCTACACTATTTTCATCAGGTCGAAAACTACACTGTTTAAAGTGAATAAACCTTTATGTTCGCTGATTCTGATAAGATAAAAGTTAAATTGAAATATGTACTGTAAGTACATTTCAAGAACTTGAATAAAATATTCAATTGATTAATGATCAAAGTATGTGAATGTATTAGTGTCCAATAGTTAAATATTCATTGTATGTTACTTAAATCTCATTCTTTTCAGTAGTGAATATGTGTATAGACAATCAAGTTTTAATTAAACAAAATATATTATTTATCAAATATATAGCAAAATAATACAGAATGAGTCGAAAAAATTCGTGAAAATTAAGTTTTAATTCCGTAATAAAATAAAATATTATTATTTGCATAAAAAGAATATGAAATAATTTAGGATTTAATTTTAAAAAAGTAATTAATAAATAAATTTCATTTTTATTTTATGAGAAAAAAAGACATAGACTGACGTAACCTTACTGTCCGTGGAAAAGTCTAGAAGCAAAGAAGGGATGCATTGGTATTGTCTATTTGTTTCGGAAAATATTCTAAAAAGAAGTAAACAGTCCATCCCTGCTTTACGGCCATTGCTTCGGTCAAGGACTCAACAGAGGTCAAATTGGGATCTATTATATACTGTCGCTACCAGCTCAAAAGGAAAGAGGGTATTGATGTATGTGTCATATTTTCGAGTCACAAAGAATATAAATTCAAACATTTTCTTCTACTTACCATCATCTCTCATATAATTGCCTCATACAATTTTCTTAGAGTAAACAAAAGTCATTAGCTTACCAAATTTGGCATTCTCTAGGTATCAAAAATTAAATTGTTACCGTAACTCTTCTTTTCATGACCAAGCACCACCTATACTTTGGCGTTAGAACCACTGAAGTTTGAGAAGCTATTCCGAGAACTCGTTACAAGTTCATCCTACCTAAAACTCCACAAAATTTTTTTAGACCTAGAGCTGCTCATCTCTTTCAATAGATCGCAGATTTTATTTTAAACTTGGTTGTTTTGGTGCATAGATATTTAGAAAGTCTTGATCTCGCAGTTTTCCTTGAGCTACTTATTTTATCAATAAATCCTTGAAACTGCCGACAGTATATATATCAATATCTCTACAATCTTTCTATTAGAAAAAACTTGTCAAAATTATCTATACCAGTAACTTTGTTATCAGCGTTAATATCTATTTTCGGCTTGTTCGAAGACAGCGCCGTTTTTATATAATTTTTGTCATGATAGACGCGTCATTATCCTTGGGTATGTACAACTGAAAATATTAGCGCACAGAATCGAGTGCATGATCGTTTCGTATACCGTTATGTGGTCGTCTTGTATCTCCATGATCAATGCGATCTCTATATTAATACTAGATGAAGAGTGAAAAGTCTTCCTCCTATACTTAATCTTTGTTATGAAATTGCACCAGCATACAGTATAGATCATCAAACAAAAAAGAAAATAGATATGATATAATGCTAACAAACTATAATTAACTAAACTTAGTTAAAACGTGATTCTTTGTTTTTTTGTATATTCTACTATTAATTATACTAAATTCCATACGAAATAGTCTTCATTCAGGTTAAAAATAAAAAGAGTCATTTTTGTTAGGATGTTAATTTAATGTAGTTATACATCGTATGACGTTTGTATATGTATTACGTAATAAATTTGCTCAATTGATCTTGTTACAATATGCGAATATTAAACAGATTATTCTTAAGTTATGAAAGATTTCTCTTTTAATATGCATACTATACACGAATCACTTGGAAAAATCTTGACCTGGTTTATTTCTAAGCCCGAAATAATTATTTTGAAAGATGCATGTTAAAAAATACCTTGCAGACGCTTTGTAATTTTTTAATTACTGAGTCTCTGATATGTAGATGGCAAAATATAGAGGGTAGATAAATAACGTTAAAATGCCCGAAGGAAGAATTAACAAGTATCTGTAACTATTTATATCTTCAAAATATTATCCACCTTGAAAAAATTTTTTTTAAGTAATTCAAATAAGAAAGACAAATATTATAAGTTTCATTTTAAAGATTAATTTAAAAAGTAATATTAAAAATAAATATAGCTACAATTAAAATTTCTCATGCTGTGGGAGAAATAATTATTAAACAGAAATAATATAATCTCATACATAAAACTCAATATAAATATAGTATACATTATTTAATTGCACTCACTTGTAGTTATTTATCATTTTAAATTTTAACATCTATCTTTATCGTAACAACCAACAAAGAGTAATTCTTTCCTAGCTCGAACTCGATGATGCAATCAAAAGTTATTAAATCAAGAACATAATGTTTTTCTTAATTAGTGTTACGTCCATGACGTAAATACCCCTATTAGGCCTATATAGTTAAGTATACTAGCCTGGGATGGGCAACGGTCCTATTTAACTCGGTAGTTATTTGAATATCTCACAATATTATTAGATTAATGGTAAGGATATTACTAGGATCCCTTAAAGAAAAAAAGGGTATTAGCACGGATACTTCATAACGCGACATAGACTTTCATTACGCCCGTTAATATTTAATGGGAATTAATAATTTAACAATAAAGATTTAATGGGAATCCCATATCGCGGCGTAGATTTTCATCACACCCGTTAATATGGAATTAAGTATGGAAATTCCATATCGCGGCGTAGACTTTTGTCTCGCCCGTTAATATGGATAGATTTAATGGGAATCTTATATCGCGGTGTAGATTTTCATCACGCCCGTTAATATAGAAAAAGGGAGTGAGAAGGATTTCAGGATAAAGAATCGGGAACAGGGTAGAGGGTCGAATGCCCCTTTAAAGAAATATTACATATTTTAATTTTTAAAAGAAAGGTATTTATTACTCACTTGATACAGATCAGTAGATCAGCTGCCAGATACAAGATTTGAAAGTAAACTCTGTTTTGCATGGAGAAATGCGCCTTTTTTATACAAAATTTAAAACACAGGCGGTATAGGCAAAGAGGCGATATTTATGGCTTTATGGAAAAGTCTATACACTCTGTATACAATTTTCATTTTTATTAATTTATTAGCGTTTATATTTAATTAATTACTTAACTGCTTATAAAATTCGGTTCGTAGTCTCCTTTTCCATAATTGTACAGTATTTAATTTATAAATTTATTAATATTTAACCTGTTTTTATTGATATTAATTAAATTAACAATAATTCGTGGTTACATTTAAATTTTTGTAGTAGCTATTATTTTTTTATATTGATTTTTACTAATTTTCATATTAGTATTATTATTATTTGTATTACTACTACTATCTTTTTTTACTATTTCATTCTCTTTAATTGTATAGAAATCGTTATTAATAGTGGGTTTTTTATTGTTGTTAATATTTACTTATTTCAATTTTTATTTTCCTCCCCTTTTTGTTATATTTATATATAAATATAACAAAAATAATCTATGAGAAATGATAATAATCGTGGCATTTAATTAAGCCTAATAATATTACTTATATTTGCTTAAATAATAATTAGAAAAATTCCATGTTATTAACTATATTAACTATATTAGGTTTATTTAATAATTACGTTAAATAATTATGTTATAGTACTTTATTATAGCTATAGTTTTATAATTTTATTTTATTTTTCTTTCCTTTTTTTGATTATTTAAATTTTGCCTTGATTAATTATGTAATAAAAATTAAAATAATATATATGAGAAATACAATTCTCTTATTTTTTTGTGCAATTGTACGGTCGCATAATGTACATATATGCATGTGGGCGCACAGCTGTTCGCAGATACAAATACGCATTGAAAAGAAAAATGTCGTTGTGCATATATGTGTACGGCGTTCGGCTACTTGCGAGTGCAACTACTCAATACACGTGTGAGTGTAGGCTTCTGGCTGGCTCCAAAAAAAAATGCAGATATAGTCATAAACGTGTCATAGTTATGACTTTTCGCCCTGACATTCCAGGCCTAGGTGTCGAATTTAGAATCTTTAAAATTTTTTTATTGGAGAGAGAGAGAAAGAGAGAGAGAAAGTAAAGGGAAAAATATTTCTTTTACGAAAAAAAAAATTTCTTTTTACTTGCGATAATTTTATGAAGACGATGTCCTAACATTAGGATAATGGTTCCTGTTTTAATAATAAGGCCTTATTTGACCATGATCATTTTTAACTGCCTATACAGTTAAGGAAAATACTTGCATTATCAGCACTGTTACAAATGTTGAAACATCTAATTTAGATATAGATATCGATTTCAATTATAGGTATTTACTACATATATTAGTATATTTTTTCTTTAAAGGCCTTCATCCCCAGTCAAAGTATCCATAATTTAAAAGAATAGAATTATTAAGATCGTTCGACAGGGATGGTAAGGATCAATACTTAAGGCAAACTTCAATTCGCAAAATATAAAATTTCTCATAGAGAAGCCAACCCTCTCTTCTTCCATTATCCGTTTAAAATAATTTGTAGCACATATTATAATTGGAATCAGATATTAGTTTTCTTGTTTGTTGATTAGAAAATAAATTACCATATCACATTAGGGCAATCATTATATTTTAGTATTATTTAAATCAAGCAATTCATTTTTGGTGACCACAAAATTAGTATTATTGTGTAATATTTGTTGTTACATCACGACGCGAAAAATCGTTTTAAACAATTTAAAAAGAGTCGTCAATAAACTGCAGACCAATTCAGTGTTCATGATCTTTGTAAAGAGAAAAAGAAATATGTATATATAAATGTTTACATTCAAATACGAATAAATTTTCTTTATGGAGAAAAAACATTTGTAGCCATTTCTTTTGAAAAACCGTGGTATGCAATTTTGTCTTTGGAGAGTATGCTGACAGAGAAACACTCGTTGTTGTTCGTAATTGTTTTGATCAAATATTGCTTATAATAGTCACATTTACGCAAGACTTGTTTTTCTGAAAAAATGTTCAATTTCCGAAAATTTGCCTTCTTTATGCAATTGATCAAGTTTTATAAAATCACAAACAGCTATGTGGTTTTGGTCAGCAAGATTTGACATAATGAAGACAATTTAGCCATGTAACAGTTTTTGGCAGACTAACCCATCATTCTTAATTTGGATTTGTCGATGGATAACAAGCTTTAAAATAACGATGCACTGGGATTGATCAATTGCACCAATATGCACTAATTGGGTAGAAATGATCAAATAATCTGAGACAGCTAGATTGTTTTGTATGTTATTGGGTAAATGAAATATATTTCATATATGTATTTTTATGAGGAAACGGAAAAAACAGTCTTGCTAAAGTAATGAAGAAGTCTTAACAGCTGACGAGAATGACGAATAGAAAAAACCTGCCTGAGAATAAATAAATGAAAACGAGGTAAGTCGTCTTATTGTGCGCATGATTTGATTCTTTTTTGTACAACTATTTTTTATTTTATGAATGCATGACGTCCACAGTTTGCACGATAAGCGTTAGATAATAATTGGCATGCGCGATCAGAAGTTTTGTATTTGTTAATTTAAAAATAAATTCGCATTACATAGCAAATAAAAGTTTTCTGGTATTATTTTTTCTTTCAGCAAATTGTAACTTAAAGAGAGATTATCTACATTTTTCGAATACAGCTGCCTCTGCGAGTATGTTCATAAGAGATTTGGCGAATACCTTGAGTAACTAGAGGCTGCGGTATTACTTACAGAGTACTCCGAATGTAAAAAGTACTGTTACAATATATATTAGTATTTCACAAATTATACTTAAAAATTTATAAAAATAAGCGATCATTAAATTTTTTTATAAATAAACAATATAATTTAAGTTTAATCTTAGATATTTTAATACACTATTAAGTTTACAACCTAATAATAATTATATTTAAAATTTTAAATCAATATTTTTATTATTAAATATAAAGCATTAAAATATAACATTAAATAATAAGCAACTCACTTTGTATGGTTTGAGCATTAAACGTAATTCACCGGATTCATTTAGTCGCTCTACTGTATTAGCATCCTATAAATGAAAAATTATAATATTCAAATTAGAAAAAAATAAGCAAAATGAGAATTAGGTAATTAATATAATTTTAAAATGTATGTTCAAGTATTCTAAACTTTAAAAATCCTTAATACTTACAATGCTTTTCATATACCTTAATGAAACTATAATTATTCATAAAGAACTAATTTTAATAAGCTAGATTATAATAGCTCATAAGTTATAAATTTCATCGATAATTAAAGTATTTTCTAGATATATATTGTATCTATCTATTTATTTGAAAATGATTCAATTAATATCTTAGACTATAAGCCAACGACGTTATATTTTTAACATATTAATTTGATGCAAAAGCTTATATTATTTTCAGAACTCGATGCATTTAGAAGTATTTCATTAAAAAAAATGTGTAAAATAAAATTTATATTTATAAATAAATTTATTTAACAAATGTAAATACAAATAAAAAATAATAAAATTAAGTTATTATTTAAATAATTTAAGTTTAAATTTAATTAATGTGTTGTTAGTAAATATATTAATATTACGTATATATAATATTTATTGTGGTTTAGCACATGTATTTTGGCAATGAAACATTTCAAAACTTGCTTGATCCTTTGGTTATTTATATTGAAACAAAATAGCCAATACAAACGTATTAAATCCCATAAATTCTAGAAATTCGAACTTACATGTAGATAATAAAAGCATAAATTGTATACCAAATTTATATATATTCAATTAATAGGACCAAAAATGAGTAGAAACAATAGTTACAGTTAAATATATTGTAAAAAATATCAACATATTATGTAGTACGAGTGAATGTAGATGTATATCTGCCGTAATGGTGTATTCTCTCAAATAGTAACGATAGTTACTATTATTATTAATTATTTATAATATATTCCTATTATTAATATATTATATTAATACGATTATTATTAATATAATAATATATATAAATAATTTAATAATAAAAGCTTTTTGATTTAATACAAAGGTATACAGTGAAAAGTTAATAATTATAATTAATTATAATTATAATAGCGACGGAGACATCTGCCCCTCGAAAAAGAAACTAAGATTTTTAAAATAATATGTGTACTTGTGTGTTGTGTCAAGTGCGTAGTAGTAAGTATGTATGCGACGAGACAAGTGAATGTGTGACAATATAAGATTTCAAAGGTGACGTTCAGCACGTCTGCCGCGGCGCATCACACTAGTAGGCAGCTCACGCTCTTTCCTCGCGATACGCTACCACTTCCAGTCTCTCTCGCTTCAAAGCGAGCTTCCAATTTGCGCATCTTTCTCCTTGCTGCACACACACAAAGAGAGAGAAATAGAGCCCTGCAAAGCAAGAAAAAGGCTTGCGTGCAGTGAAAGAAGATCGTTCTCCTCGACCTCAGAGACTTGTCTTTCTCCTGTATGTAACGTTATTTGGTACCAAGCTCTACTTCTTTCCCAGTGACGTTGCTTAACGCACTAGGTCCCGTTCTCGATAGCGCTGTTTGGCGTACCGTATTCCACTCCTCACGGAAATCGCCGCCGACACCACGAAAAGATTTATAGGTATATTATCATGCGAATCGATACCTTTCTTCGTTAAAATCATCGCCGACGCTTATATCAATATAAAATATTTTATATTAGTTTGTGATTGCCATGAAGAATCATTCAAAATATTATAATATAAACTCAGTTAAACAAAGAACAACGTTTTTTCCATTTATTTATATAAATCATGCATATTTTGCACAGGACAGTAAAAGGAATAGCAGAAAGGTAGAAGAAAATAAGAGAGAAACGTAAAGGCAAAGTTGTTTAAGGAACGTAAGAATAATCCGACGTTATAAATTTAATGTATTTACTTATAATAATAAATTAACTTTAATATAAATTTGAAAAATATTTCTTTTGGTTAGTTTAATTTACACATAGAAAGTAGTGAAGTTAAAAGTATACGTTATACGTACTGTACATCTGGACAATATGAAAGTGTACATAATATACGTGTACAGGCCATGATTGCATATATACTTTACATATAAATTTTTTCATACATTTTGCTAAATAGAACCATAAAACTGCATCATCATAAAATGAACCTAGTGAACTTATGATTTGAAAAATGTTATTTAATATCATTAACAGTCTCATGTTTAAAATCTTCTTTTAGAATTTTTAAATAAAGTATGAATAATTAATGTTTTTTATAAATTTTGCGTCGAGAACGCCCGCCGCAAATATTTGGAAGTGACTATCGTGGGTTAAGAAGAGACGGTAGAATGAAAAAGACGCTCTCTACACTGCGATAGCGTAAAGAACATATGAAAAGTGAGCTGTGCGAGTAAGAGATAGAATAAGCACGGATCTTAACTGCAAGTAATTGTCATTGTCAATGAGCTCGTGACGCGCTAGAGGTGTAAGTAAGAAAACGTTCCTCCGCTAGGCGGCGCAAGAAAAACTATAGGAGAAAAAACCTCCTATAGAAGATAAGTAAGGCGGGCGGCCAAGCATGATACCGTTCGAGGTGCAACGTTCAATCGTCGTACCGGGCAAGCTTCTAGGCTAAGTTTTCGAGTCTAGCAGCCTCCAACTCATTATGTCGGTCACCAAGCGATTCGCTGTTGGAAGGCGCAGTCTTTGTATGGCCTGACCTCGAGTTGCTTGAAAATCATTTCCAACTAGTATAAAGTAACTCGTTGGCAGTTGCGGTCCTTGCACAGCCCGACCTTTGAGTTGCTCATGATATAATTGTAAAGTAACTCGTTGTTGGCAACTGCGGTCCTGGCACGGTCCGACCTTTGAGTTGCTCACGACAGAATTGTAAAATAACTCGTTGTTAGCGGATTCGATCTTTGACGATCTAACCTTCGAGCTACTCGCGATAGGATTAATAAGTTAGAAAGTAACTCGTTGCTGGCGAGTACGGTCCTTGTACGGTCTGACCTTCGAGTTACCCACAATAATGAAGAAAACATCCTCTGCATTTTGAAGAATGTTGTATTTTCGACACCAGGAAAAATGCACAGCCACAAGGAAAGATTTATTGAAATTTCTGCTGCCGTATGAAATTTATAAAATATGAAGAATAAATCCCGCCCCAAAAACTTAAACCGCCGTAGTCCATTGTACGCCAAGAAGCGATATTATATGTATTGGCAAGAGACCGCTGTATACCTACCAAAACGAATACTTATAAATTAAATCTAGAATAAACCATTTGTTACGTCACTTGAGTCACTCGTTTGTTCTCCTTCGTTTCTTCTCTAAATTCTTTTTAATTCACATAACTTGAAGCTTAACATCATTAAATATTAATAATATTAATACTAGTTTTTTGTTTTTGTGGCTGAGCATGAACTATTATGTATATGTATTGTTTAATTTCATCACTATTTCTCGCAAGTACATAAATCAACATAAAATATATTTTTTACGAATAAAATTAATGACAGAGCCAAATTAATGACAAAAAATAATATATGAGAAAATACATTTTCCTTTGTTATTGCAATTGCACAGTCGCAGAATGTACATGTATGCATTTGTGGACGCGCAGCTGTTTGAAGGTACAAGTACGCATTAGAAGATGTCGTTGTGTGTATGTATATGCGTTTGATCACTTGCGAGTGCAACCGTGCAATACACGTTTGGGAGTGTAGGCCTTTGGCTGCTCAAAAATGTAGGTACAGTCATAAACATATCATGGTTATGACCTTTTGCACTGACATTCCAGGCCTAGGTGTTGGATTTAGATGCCTTAAAATTTTCTTATTGAAGAGAGAAAGAAAAAAAATTTCTTTTACGAAAGAAAATTTTCTTTCTTATTTTTAATAGGATTTTAGTAGGATTTTAGTATTTTAGTATTATTTTAGTATTAATTTTAGTAGGATGAGGTTGTAATACTGTCTTGGCGATTGTCAAAGAAATGAAAGTGTCAAAGTCCGGGTGTTTGGTGACGCATGATCCGATTTTAAATTTGGACCTTTTCTTTCTTTCAAAGCGTCCTTCTTTACGTTTTAAAGAGGCCGCTTCATCACCTGGAGCAACTTCGCGATTGCGTTTTCTCTTTCTCCCTGACGATGTGTCGTCGGCACATCACCTTTTCTGGTTACGCTAACATTGCATGACGAGTAGAGAAGGAAACTTGCATAGGTTCAAATTGTTTGACGTAGAAAACTACTTTCTAAATGAGGAACTTCAGTAAATTCTTTCAAATTATTTGTTATTTTAATAGGTATTTCCCATATTTATTCGATTAAAATATGTTCTTTTAAAAGCATTTAGTAATATACTTCGGCCATTTAATTATTTATATAACAAACAAATAAAAATAAACTTGAACGTATATTTAAGTAACTATTAGAAAAAAATCATAAATTATTATCGCACATAGATATTCAAGCTCATCTAAGTAAGGTTATTTTTGTTGAAAGAAAATAATTTAAACATTTGTTTGTAAAATTATATACATACAACGTGAATTAATTTAAAAATAGATTATGTCCAAACTCAGCACAGATAATTATGTAAATTATGATTGTCAAGGAATAGTTTCAATTATGTTTTTTAAATTGCTTCCTCAATTATATATTTTTCTATTTTAATAAAAATAAAAAAAGCCTAAGCATAATAGTATATTTTGAAGACAATTAATATAATACTAAGATAATAATTATGATTGATGTGTATACATTGACAATGATATTGTATCACTGCAATGATAGTTTTAGAGCAATACGTACATTTTAACCAAATGTATTTATAAAATAACATTTTTATTAAAAAGTTTATCATTATTATATAAAATTTATATTAATAATTAATTATAAAAATAACTTTTAAAGTACTATAGAACATGTAAAATAATATTAATTTAATCTCTTAAATTTGATATTTTTCCAGTAATTTAAATAATAACGTTTCAAGTTAAAAAATAATAATGAATAAATTGATAATTATAGTTTTTTAGTAATTATCTTTTTTTTAGTATCTTTATTTTTAGTATCTTATATTAATATATTCTATTTTATCACTTAATTTGAAAAAAATTTTTAACTTAAGTATATCATCGTTCTTCAATGACTTTTAAATATGATTTTCTTTTTCAATTATTAATATATAATTCAAATAGCTTGTATTACAAGAAAATAACTTACTCCAATATATTGACCATCTATAAAAAGCTGAGGCACTTGTATTGCTGTACAACCTATACGATCTCTGAGCTCGATTTGTGACTCTACCGACATGTACATATCCCGTTCCTCATACTTGATCATGTGTGTCCTAAGAATCTGTTTAACCTGCACACAACGGTAGTATGTATCTCTTACAATACCCATCGTTGTTGTGTATATAACTACTTTACCGGAATCTTTCACCTTATAATTCTGTAAAACAAAATATTTTAAAAATTGCATGATAATGCCGAAATAGTTTCAAAATCTTATATAAAGTGGTGCCAGCAATAAAAAATTTTAAAACTTAAAAGTTGTATAACTTTTTGAGTATGGATAACATCAAAACTCTAACTTAAACTATATAATAATAAATTGGTAAAAAAATTTGTTCTTATGATTTTATTAATTATAATTTGTTATGACCGTGTATTTGATATTTGTTCGAGTGCTATTTTGATCAAGAGTCACCTGAAGTTTGGATTTAGGATAAAGACAATTCCGTTTCAACAGAGATGGTTCATTCATTTTCGCGGTAGAATAGTCCATATTGTAATGCTCCTGGAGTACTTCATGTGATAGTCGCGAATAACACTTGTTTTATCTTATGTAATCGTTTTATTTTATGTAATCTTCTTATCCAATTTCCCAAAATTCGCAAAGAGTATAGCGAGGCACTTTGATGTCACTCGTGATGAAAATGCAGGGCTTACTATAGTTGGTTTCCATTAATATGTGTTTATCATTGTAGTTGTTGACGTACAGTGAGTAATTTTTTATATAATCATAATTTTATAACTATTGTTTACATAATTTGAAAAAATTACAATAAATTACAATTCTCAAACTTTCTTTATCCTTTTTCTCCTTTCCTCATTATTACTATTACATTACATACTTTCATTTTTTAAATTAAAGGATCCACTCTTTTTTATCTCTTGTCATTTTTAAAGTACTTGATCAGAGTCTAATGCATAAGCTCAATGCTAATGTTCGATTAAGTGGTCTTAAATGAGATAATTTCTTTCGTAAAGAGCTTTGTAACTATTTTTACATTATCTTGCTTTACTGATACAAGAATGCAGTATTTCATGAGGCAATCTTATATGATAAGGAAGTATCGATATTCATCATTTGTTTCTGGTAGTGGTTCATAAAAGTTTATTGATACTTTCTCAAACGCTCTAAAGCTAATATCGGTTATTACCAAAGATAAGCAAGTAATAAGACAAAACTCAGTAAATTTTGACTTAACTAATTTTTCCATTTGATATTTTATATAATCTACCATACAAATTGACGGATGTCTGGGCGCATGTTCCTCTCATAATAATCTTTCGCTATTTCACTATATTTTATTAATATCTTCATAGCCACTTCATGGTATCCCTTTATTAATCTATACCTGTTTTCTAAAAATGTACGGTTTTCTAAAAATAATACAAGTATTTTTACGTTTTAAAATATTTAGTTAAAAATTTTTTAAAATATGTTTAGTCCAAGTATGTTGGATTAAAGATTAGAAACTATTAAGAGTATATCTAAATTTCTTATAATAATAATGCTTTTTTGCTTTTATATACAAGTATTGTTGAATGACTGGGTGCAGTTTCCATATCTATGTATAATGATCAGTCGTCTATATTTTTTAATCGTAACGCCTAACATTTAGTATATTAGCAACTATAATAGTAATTTCTCTGATCGCGTGTTTTCTGTTTCTTAATTCATTTTCGTCTTTATACAATAGTAGTTTATTGATACTATTCTTTTCGATATCTCTTTGCAAAAGTCCTGCTAATGTCAGTTTCATAGTTTCCATAAAGATCGCAGGCGTATTCTTCAGTTCCAATGCTATTATTTTATATTGGAAGTACCCTCGTGGGTCTGACGAGGCCAATTTTGGGTCCATTATGAAAAAGTTTATCTTTAAATCTATTGTTATGATATAAATTGCGGTTATACTTTCTTTAACATATCATTAATAAATAGTAGAAGATTACAAATATCTAGTATCAGTTCATTTAGGTGATGAAAATCTATTACCATGCGGATTCTGTTAATACTATTTCTGTCGTCATGTTTTGTGACGTTCGGCATCGGCGAGCAATACTAAGATTTCAATGGTGTATATCAGTCTCCATCAATTTATCTAATTCGACCGCCATTTATATCTTAAGTATTAGTAACGTTACAAATCCGTATCACTAAAACTACCATTTCATCAAAAGAAAAAATATTCGTTGAGAAAATTTTCCTTCTTTCTCTCTTTCTCCAATAAGGAAAATTTTAAGGGATCCAAAATCGATACCTAGACCTGGATTGTCAGCTGTAAGAGATCATAACTTTAACATGCTTATGACCGCGCTTGCATCTTTGAGCAGCCGGGCGTTTACATATACACGCACACAAACAGCAACACCTTCAATTGCGTGCTTGCACCTTTGAACAATCGAACGCCTACACATATACGCTCAAATACAGCTAAACCTTCAATTACGCAATTGGACTTAAAAAAGAAAATATTTTATTTCCTATATATTCTTATTATGTAAATTTAAATGAATTATATAATAAATAATCAATCAATAAAAAAAGAGAAAAAACAATTATTATAAAATATTAAAATAATTTTAAAACAAATCTAATAATAAGAAATAACAATAATACACTAGATAAAATTGTATCTCACTAATTATTATATAGCGAATATAATATAAGTATACTATAAGTCTAAAAGAAATGTCGCAATCATTATTATTATTTATCATATTGATTAATTGTTTTTGTTACATTATTATAAAATTATATATATGTATATGTATAAGAATAAAAGAAAAAATAACAATGACAATAATGAAAAAAAATAAATAATCGCTTGATAAGATTAAAGGAAACTAATAGTAATAATAACAAAGAAAGAAAATAGTAATAAAAAGAATAATATAAATAATACTAATATATAAAGTAACGGTAATCATTATAACTGAATAATAACAAATACTTACAATATTGCCACCACTTGTAAGAACAAAAGTAACCCAGAAAAAATTATTTACTTTTATTGCAAAATAAAAGGGCATACCTTTGAGAGTTGTTTCAAGAAAAATCGACAAACTGAAAATCGAAAGCTGGAAAACTACAGTTGTCTCACTATAATGATCGTAGCATTGGAGACTACCGAGAATCAGCGCTCAACACAAGAAGATCCACAAACCGAAAATATTCTTTCAGAACTCATACCGTCTATTTAACAAGTTATAATGACATAATAACATTTTTAAATTTTTCATTTAAAAATCCTGACAAAGACATTAGCTTCATGTCAGATACAGGATCAGAAGTAAGCATAATTAAACAAAGTATTTGAACTCTTTTAAACAAAATACAAGGAAACAATTTCATAATTCACGCTTCCTCCTTCGACATAGTGCCCGAAATTTTTTCCATACATTTTGAAGGCATACTTGGATCTGCATATCTAACAAAAGTAGGAGCAACAATAGATTTTTGCTCAAAAATATTAACTACTAAATATAAAAATGCATTTTGACTTTACTTTTGTATCCCTGAATGGAGAAACTTGTAGCAAACTCTGCAGCGATACAGAAGACACATAAAAATGAAAATAAACATTATTACATAGTTTCATATATTATACTCAACGAAAAGTTAAATTTAGTATCATAAGATGTATATTTTTCCAACGTATATACGATTAATTTAGAATCTCACAAGCAAAACTCAGGAAATCTCAAATAATTACTTAAACTAGATCATTTAAATGAAGAATAAAAAACACGTTGAAATTCTCGTGAAAGAAAATAAGGGTCGTTTTTTCTTTAAGGAAGAAAAATTCAGCTCATCCGATTTAGTAACACACAGGATTCAAATTACAGACGATTATCCGATAAATTCAAAACAATTCAGATACTTTTTACTTCTAAAGTAGATAAAAAAGTTCAAGAGCTGTTAGCAGAAGATATAGAACCATGAAACTCTCCTTATGAATGAATAATAAAGAAGAATCCAGACGCCACATGAGCAAAGCCCGATGGCGACTTGTTCTAGACTTAGGAAATTGAATCGAAAAACCACAAGTGACGCCTATTCAATATCTAATATATCAGAAATTTTCGATACGATAGGAGGTTGCGAATATTGTACAGTATTAGATCTAGTATTTGGATTCCATCAAATTAGGATGGACAAACAAGATGCTCACATAACCGCTTTTAGGACTCCTTTCGGCCACTATCATTTCAAACGGATGCAGTTCAGATTACGTAACACCCTGCAACATTTCAAAGATTAATGGATAATGTACTAAGAGGAATGCAAAAAACAATAGGGGTTTTTGTTTATACCGCTGACTTAATCATGTGCAGTAATTCAATCGAAGAACACCAAAATAATTTTAATTCAATTAGGGAAAGATTAAGGATCGCAAACCTTAAGGTTTAAATTCATAAATGTGAATTCTTAAAGGGAGAAGTCCGCTATTTGGGACATATACTGAATTAAAACGGAATTAGAATTTAGATCTGATCCAGAAAAAATTTTAGCTGTTCGTGATTTCCCTCAATCCAAGACTAAGAAAAATATCCGACAATTTCTAGGATTAGCAGGATATTATAGAAGATTCATTACGAGCTTTGCACAGATAGCTAAATCTTTAATCCGTCTATTGCAAAATAAGGTAGATTTTTCAAGAGATAACAAAATTGAAAGTTCCTTAATTAAACTAAAACAAGTTTTATATAACCCTCTCTTATTTCAATTTCAAAACCTTTTATTGTTACCATCGATACATCAGGATATGCAATCAGAGAAGTAATCAGATATGCAATCTCTATGAGCTAATAAATTCTGATGCTTTTATAAAAAAATCTATTTGTATTCGGATCTCCAAAACTATTTTAACTGATCATGGAAGAAACTTCCTGAGCCGATTATTAAAAGGACATCCAAAAGATTTAAAGCTACAAAAATCCCTTCTTTGCCAGTACCGCCTGTTTTTCCATGCCAAAAATAAGATAATGTGACCTGTATAAGAAAGTGTGTAATATATACCTTTTAAACTTCATTACATAATTCTTTTCTTTAAAGGAGTTGACCCTAACCTTTCTTTTTTCCGATTCTCTAATATTCTTCCCTATATAATTACTATACTCCAGTTATAAATAGTTATACTCATAGTAATATTTCCAACATAATTGCGGGCGAAACGAAAGATCTGGCCGCGTATTTAAGTTTCTAATCTAAATAATTTTCCAACATAACTACGGACAAGACGAGTGGTCTGGACACGTATTATGTTTTTTTCTTTCTACCTTTATATATACGTGAAATTTCTCTTATATACGTAATTTATAGTTTTTCTCTATCTCTCTATATATACCTAAATAATATATATATCTCAAAATAAGTTAGGACCGTCACCCATCCCTGGCTATTATACTTGCGACAAATAACTTCGTCGCGAGAGGAAAACATTGCCGTGGAATCAGGGCCGGGAGGATCGCGAAGAAGAGGTCCGGACTCCAACGCCCGAGGAGTTAAGGTGCGTGTGTGTGTGTATGGATGAAGAAGCGTGCGGAAGCGAGAGAGAGAGAGCGAGCGAACGTGTGTATGGATGAGGAAGCGTGCGGAAGCAAGAGAGAGAAAGCGAGCGAACGTGTGTGTGGGTATGAGTGGAGAAACGTGCGGAAGCGACAGAGAGAGAGCGAGTGAACGTGTGTGTATGGATGAGAAAGCGTGCGTACGGCACATCGGTGACCGTGGAATGAAGGCATGACGAGAGAGAGAGAAGGCGTGCGAGCATATGAGTGAGAGTGAGAGAGCGTGCGGCGCAGCGTCGGCCGTGGAATGGAGGCATGACGAGAGAGAGAGAAGGCGTGCGGCGCAGCGTCGACCGTAGAATGGAGGCATAATGAGGGAGAGAGAGATTGCGCGAGCATGCGAGCGGGAGTGAGAGGGCGGATGACACAGCGGTGGTCGTAGGATGAAATTATGAAAGAAAAAGAGAGTGCGCAAACACGTGAGTAAGAGTGGGAAAGCGTGCGAACAGCAAAGCATCGGTCGTAGAGTGTAAGGATGAGTGAGTGCCCGCGTAGTGGGAGTAGGCGGCCTAAGATGCGCATGAGAGGGAGAAATGACAGAATGGGCTAAAGAATGTATGGGGCCGTGGAGGGGAACCTTGGCTATGCGTCTAGCCCTGGCTATGCCAACGCAAGGCTATACGCGAGCAAGCGCGACGCGCCTGTAACGCCATCGCCGCTATTTCCCCGCCACCAGCCTGGCTCACGGCCGTCACGAGAGCGTCTAGGCGGCGCAGCCCCTCTTCGAGGCCCGCGAGTACGAACGCGTGAGGGGAAACGCCCAAAAAAGATATAAAAAGGGCGCGCTCACGTGAAAACGGGAGACGGGGGTGGAGTTCGGGAAGCGCAGATTTCCCGGTCGAGCGACTTTTGGCGCACTTGGGAACTCCAGGAGGTGAGGTTTGGGAAGCGCTATAGTAAGATCTCGCCGTGAAATGCATGTGATCCGCCGTCATTAAATTTAAGTATTGTAATTCCGCCGCACCGACCTTTGTTGCGATCTCGCCGTACCGTATGTGCAGAATTGTCACACAGTCAAGCCATTATCCGCCGCATAAAAATGTAAAAAAAGCGCACGTCACCGAACGACGGATATTTATAACGAAACCTCACCGTTTAGTATATAAGAAATATCACGTAATCTTAGACTATTAAGGATCCTTTGTAAGCAGTGAGCGCACCGCAAAAATAAACAACAATGTAATTTTATCGAAATAAAAATAATTTTAAGTTTAGATTTAACAAAAAGAGATCGCTTTGTTCATTTCGTCCCGGTCTCTCCGCACCTCTGCCACGAACCTGGTCCGACCTCGAGCTCTCCGGGACGGGACAGACAGGGAGCACGGGGAACCGAGTCGCCGCCACCAACAGAAGGACAAATAGACAGGGATGGAGCCGCACGGAATTTAAAAAAACACGTCGAACGTCGCACGCCAGTCCGAAAGGACACGTGTTGGGGACGGGACGACGCGTTACAGCGTAACGCGGCGAGTGTAGCCGAGCGTTTCCGTGCTCGTTCAAGCGCCGTTTGTGTGAGTGTGAGAGAGAAGGCATGAGCGGACGCTACTGACTCTTGATCGATAGACCAAGTCGCTCCTCCTGTACTACTTCATGATTCTAGAGTTTCTTCAGTGTCAGTATCTTGGCAATATATTATGTTGATTTGGACTCTATTCACTTATCTCTATTTCCCGGTCTGGAGAGCTCAGAGTTGGACTGAGTTCGACTCGGGAAAAGGAGTGAGAGGAGTCGGAGTATTATTTAAATTGATCGTTCATTTCGCAATTCATACAAGAGTGAAAGTTAATTTATCCTGAGAGCTAGTACACCAGAGGCGACGTTCTCTTTGGTTAGTTCGTGAGTTACACTAGAAACAATCGGTTATTTTACGATATTGACATATGTAGCGCAGTTTATACTCGGGAGGTCTATTTTCGGGGTGTCACGTGGCATAGGCATGAGGATGTGCCACCGGGAATACGTTGAAAGGCTACATCACCGAACAGTATACCGAAAGGCTGCATCTCGTGTTTCTTAATGCGCCGAAAGGCTACACGACGGCAGAACGCTACGAGCTTTTCGCTTTGAGCTCTGCCCCTGAACTCTCTGACAAGCACGATTTACCTTCTATATATTCTATTGTAGGGTTTCCCAATTGTTCTTTAATTCACTGGTGATGTGAAGGGGTAGCTTAGCTTTGTCTTCGCTCTTACAAACTTTGGATAAAGGCAACGTAAATAGTGACTACGCGAACACGCCTAGTTGTGTTCTCCACTAATCTCAGAGTATGGACACAGGCTCTAGTCTGTCATAGCGCTAGGCTCTCCTCCATAGCCTCCTTTCTTTCTCTTACTCGCTCACTCTCTTACTTTTCCCCTCCACCCAGATACATTGACATTCGTTCTTCCTCACATTGCATTCTTTCACTATCTCTCGCTACACTCGCAGATTAGGCATTTTCACTTGCTCATTGTTTCTCTCTCTAGAAAGCTGCATTCATTCTTACTCACACTACATTCTCTCTCAAAAACTCTCAATGTTGGTGAAGTGCCCCGCCATGCACATTCTGCGTCACTTCTACGCTCTCGTTACTCGGCTCAATTCCTAATTTTATATTATCTTTAATAATTTCAAAAAGAACTGCTAGCTTAACCGAATAATTTCATTTTTTTGTGAATTATGGTATAAAAGATTATTAATTTTTCTTTTTTTTCTGTTAAAAAATGAAATTTGTACCAATAGATCAATTAGGTTCTTGTGGTACACTCTTTAAGAACTCTATTGTATGATCTAAGAAGTCACCATGATTATAGCGTCGTCGTATATAATTTTTTATTTAGGAATAAAATTTTTTCATTAATTTTTAATAAATATGATAAACATTTTACTTTTGATATTTAAAAAATTTCTACGACAGTTTATAAATAAAATTAAAATTCAGAAGCTTTAATTAAAATAAAGAAGCTGTATGTGATAGTTCTCTCTTAAAATATATTTGTGTTATCGCCTATCATTTTAAGACAGATCACAAATAAATAAATCACAAAGATTTAGTTTTTATCTCGTACTTAAGAGAATAACTGTTAAAAATTTAATTAAAAACAAAGTGGTGATTCTCTAATGTGACATTTAAAAAATAGATGAAAAAGACTTTCATTTAAGAAATAATTTTTCTTTTAGAAAACAGTAAACGATATTTAAAATTTATTTATCAAGTAAATAGTTATTAAGAAGATATCAGCGCCGAATTCAATAATTTCGTTCAAAGAAAAATGTATTTAAGTTTGTACATAATGTTTTATGTATAACCTACAAAATTTATTTTTGAACTTGCATAAGATTACATAAATACTAACGTACGATTTTCTGATTTCGTTTCATACTTGTACGCGCTGTTAACGAAATCGTCTCCTTTTTTCAGGGTAAAGAACTATTTTCCCATAAATGGTAAACGCTCTTTTTGGGACATTCATTAACTCTGAAGAAATGCAAATAATTGAAGTGTCTATTAGGAAAATTACCTATTTGGAACAAATCTACTTGATAATCTAATAATATTATAACTATAATTAATAACTATAGTTAATAACTATAACTAATAGTACACTTTTTAAATATTATTTTTCAAGAAAATATAAAATCTTTTTTTCAAATTTTCTAAGTATTCTAATATTTTAATTAATATTTAAACATTAATATATAACGTCTCTAATAATTACTTATGTTCCCTTTAAATGATCTATAATAAGTAATTTTATATAATTCTACAATTGTTAATAAAATATATTCTTTTATTTTTCTAATGAATATCACCAACATCATTAAATATATATTTTATGATGTCCTTAGGATATTAGGACAAATTTTAAGACATTATAATTATCATTTTGGAATTGAAAATCAGAATGAAAGAGAAAGCATGAGGCTATGACGGAGAGCCTCGGCTATGTATAGGCCTTAGCTGATGCAATGCTAGATCCTACGCAAGCAAGAGCGATGTACTTGCGCCACCGCCGCCGCTAGCCTTTCCCACCGACTGTAAAGACAAAGACTAAGCAAAGCAACTCCTCTACGAAGTTCACGAGTACGAAAACGTGGAAGGAAGCGTCCGCAAGGATATAAAAGGGGCGAACTCGCGCAGAATCGAGAGTCGAAGGTCTCTCAGGTAGTTATTTTTGATATTTAGTGCGCAAGGAACTCCAGGAGGTACTGACGTTTGGTGCGCCTCCGGGAAGTGCTGATATTTGGCGCAAATCATTTGACACACCAGGAACTCCCGGGAAGGTAATGGATTTATTTTTGTTTTATTTTTATGCTACGATCGTTATGCTTATAGCTTAAATATTAGAATTTGAACCAGAAACGGCGTAAAGTTAGAACGTTTTATGTCATATTTTTTCTACTAATATAAAGTATAAAATAATATAAAGTAATTGGGATAATAGCTGATTCGTAGTTAGGGTATATTTTTTATTTATAATAAGAAGTAGTCTAATTAATAGAACATCGCACTGCATATTAATTTATGTCAAATAATCTTTTATATTTAGTTCATGTTTTGTAACCATTGTAGTTATAATAAAAAGAAAAAAACTACAATGAAATATAAACTAAGCTTTTCGCTGTCAAGAAAATTTGAATGAACGAGTACCAATAGGAATAGTGACAACCCCACTAAGTCCACTTTTTACGAAAATGTTTTAAATTTAAGAAGTAATAGCATAAATTATGTATGTCATAATCATCAAAAAATTTCTGAAATTGTTTGGACGGATCATGTGATTTCTATTGTATCATAATTATTGGTATCCAATTCCACTGTCACAACTTAGATAGCTGCCATCAAATTAACCAAAGATTTTCGAGATAATAAATTCACAATTAGAAGTGGATTGGCAAGTAGATTTATCTGGTTACGTAATAATACATAAAATTATCTATTTTTCTGGCTTTTAAGCCTTGTTGGTTGTAAATATAACAAATATTTACAATGTTCAAAAATTCCATGCTAATGTTTATTTGGTCCACAGATATTACTATAGATTGTGCAGTAGACTATATACATACAAGTACAATGATATTTCCTCCATATCTCTTATTTCACTTTTTATCACGCTCATGTACGCGACGCTCATACAGGTTCTAGCTTCTTCGGCTTCACTCAACAGTCAGAGCACAGTGTGATTTTAATTAACTTTTTAATATGCTTACACGACGATGGAACTTTTTGAGTAAACAGCAGCATTTTCAACGCATGCTTATTATTTCAACCTTGTTAAAATAGCAGTCATTAGCAAAATATTGTTGAAAAATGCTTGTCTTATCTAAATACTTTATGATATCGTTAAGAAATAAATTGCTGAGATTAGGATACTTAAATAAAAGCTTTTTAATAATTGATCTAACGTATTTCAGATACTTATATTAATATATAAATAAACAAATCATAATAGAATAACTATACTAGATATACTAGATTAACATAGAGTTATTAGATATAATAGTTATAAAAATAATCAATTTAATAATATATTCATTATGTGATTGAATACTCTATTAATTTTAAGATAATTCTTGCTATTCAATCTATTTCTGTAAAACTAAAATGTATATAAAAATAAAATTTAACAAATAATTTATAATATGAATATTTTATTATCAATATAATTTTTTATATGATTTAAAAAATTTTGTAATCATTAAAAAATAATGTTTTTAAATTACATTTTAAAATCTTGATGACTCTTACTTATATGTAAAAAATCAGTTTTAATCATTAATTAAAATCTATTACCTATGTAATTATTTACTCAAAATAATGAAAATACTTTACACTTATATAAAAATATATTTTATCCATTTAAATTTATAAGTTGATCTCTATTAATATGTGATTTAATCATTTTAAATATAAAATTATTCATCACTAACCTTACTAGTAGACTTCTGAAGAAACGTAGCTATACCAGCACGCACACGATTTTTAACACCGCGAACAGTTCCCTTGGCACTGCGAATGACTTCTCTGTTTAGAATCTTATAACCAGCAAAACATTCATCATCACTCTCCGCAATTTCTTTAAACGGCTCCTCTCGCTCATTTATGTGAAATTTATAATACTGGTCGTTATTGTAGGTATATTTAGAAATAGAATTATTAGAAGTCATTCCATCAATGGAAAGAATGAATTTATTATTACTGTGACTCTTTTTGTAACATTGATGTTCTTGGTAAGTACACTCATTTACTACCCGCGCATTCATTGTCTCAGTAGAACATGTAAAGTTTGATCGTTTTGGAGTTGCATTTTCTGAACTTCGAATTCTTGTTATTAATGAAGGTAATAATAAGGTTTCTGAATCTATGGATAAAATACTGGGCGAGTTATTGCAATCGGAACATTTTTCCTTTAATTTCCTTGACCTAGAATTGTCAAAATATTTATTATCGTCGTTTTCAGATGAAACACTATAAAGTATGTCCCTTTCGCTATTTAACGATTTTTCTTCGTATATGCAATACTTCTTAACTGTCCTCAGTTCTAAATTCTTTGAAATTTTAAATTTATTATTATTTTTTAGTAGTACTTCATTACTATTTAATGAATCGCAACTAATAATGCTTTCGTTATCATGATTATCAACCTCGGCTTCATTACTTATCGAACTTCCAGTTCTTTGGCAACGCTGATATGAATGATGATAGTTATGACAAGCCAGCATAGTAGTATTAGATGATATCATTACTGTGTTAGAATACATTTGTTTGTGTAAAGGCGGCGGTGTATCATCCAAATCACAGTCCGTACCATTATCGAGGGTTTCAGACAATGAATTTTGACCATTTGCTATTACTGTCAAATTTAGCGGATTACCATAATAGAAACAAGAATTATAAGAGCCAGAAGTATTTAATGGCTCTGATATGTTACTATTTTGTACAATTTGTCCATCTTTTGTATTTCGTGTATTAATGCTTACGTGATCTTGATGTTTTTCTGGGGTAGATTCATTGTCAGAAAAATGAGATTCACTACTTTTCACTTTGATCTTTATATAAGGTTCAGTATTATTATCAATCTTTGCACTGTTAGAGCTTGTAGTATAAGTATTGTTGTTCCTATTATGCTTATCATTATTGATATTATTGTAGTTGTTACTATTGTTACTATTGTCGGCATAAGTTATATTGCTGCATTTATCATTGCTTATATCATTGATTTGAAAGTTGTACGCTGATGAAAGATATTCAAGATTTAATCTCACAGCTGATATAACCTTACTAGAGCTGCTATCGCATTTTGGATTTATCTTGATCCTAACTACGTGAGATGATTTTTGCAAATTACAATTTTCATGATGTTGTGGTTTAGTTTTAAGAGCTCTCGCAGTAGATTCATATTCGCAATTCGCTAAATGCACTTTCGGTGTAATGGCATTAGTGATATCGTGTATAATTGTAACACTATCTTCAACTAATACCTTTGCTCCACCAGTAGCCGTGTCTGTGCCTTGGTAGAACACGCAATCTTCTGTTACGCCATTAGAGTTGCCATCAATGGTAGTAATAGGAATAGTAGTGACGGTGGAAGAATTAGTTAAGACAGTTTGGTACTGTCGAGATCCAAGTTTATGATGACTTACGCTTGATTGATGATCTGCCAATATCGATGACGTGCTCATCGCTATTAGTGCATCTATACAGTATCATTTGATATACAATGACATTCAATAAAATTTTATTTCGGATATAATTGTGTATAGTAAATTAATTATGTATAAGCTAGTAAAACAGCAATTGTCAGAATTACATTTTAATCAATAATAATTGATGAAACTGTATTTCTACAAGTAGTGATATGAGGTTTTACAAAACACTTAATCATAAATGTTTAAAGCTCTGGAATAGAACAATCCAAGTTACAGAATTTGTTAGTTTAATAAATGGTGCTGTTAAATATTTTCTGTCTTTCAACGAAGAGAGCTGTCAAAATAAAATTTCTAAAATTATAAATACAAAGATTTTTTCATATGTATAATATAATAGATTACTCCAATAAAAATAATATCGAACACGTATAATATTCAAATTTCTAATTCTATCTTTTATCAATAACACAAACAAATATTAGTTATATACTAGTTAGTAGTCATATTATTTCATAAAGAAAGAAATATAGTACTTTAGCTTTATTTATCGTCAATTATATATAAAATTTAACTTTTTGAAAATAAATAATGAGTATTATTTGAATTACATTTTAACGATTTCTCTCTAGAAGAAAAAATTATTTGTACAGAGTTTCCTACTTCCACACATGCAGTTCAAACGTAATACCTTATTGTCAGCCACTGATGTATATAACTTTGTACAAATTGAAATTAGAACGCTTCTAGGTTTAGTCTATCACTATCGAAACTTTTTTTAGTTAACTTGTCTTTTGACATTCTACATACTCATACTACTGCTGAATTCTTTAAGACAAGTTTTATCTTTGTCTCGTAAGCTCTCAGATTCTGATTTTCTAATTCAAGATCACAGTAACAGAATATTTAATATTAATAAATTGAAAAAACATGTTTTTACTGATTAAACTCAATGATTAAGTAATTGTTTAAATAAACTAACTAAAAGGCTTTGGAAGCTGAATTAATACAATTGGAAAATTTCTAATGACACAACACTATATCAAAGCACTAATTAAAATTCTATATAATTTTTAAAAAGTATCATGAACAACCTTCAATAGTTTTTTGGTCAATTGCATAAAATTCCGGCCATTTTGTTTATAAGTAATAATCGAGTAAATGATAGTAATATTACTTCAGAAACCTTAAGAAAACTTAACAAGCTTTACGACATATCTATGGCATAATAATAATCATTTGTCGATGATTTAGTAAAATTTAATGCGTCTGTAGAAGCACGATGATAGTTTCTTGAAAAATACAGGTTTAAAATATTCTTTTCATCCAGGTTGTATACCGTGTCATCGAAATATTCTTAAGTATGCTCAAATAAAGTACCCTATTTGCATCTATTAATTGTTGTAGTTTAAATTGATTCTATAATTGTAAGTTAATGGCGGTTGTGTGAAGTGCTATTAAAACAATTTGTTATTTACTTTTAAAAAACTTAGAAACTACAACATTCTTCTCATAAAGAAGTTAAAGTGTTAACAGCAAGCATCAATTACTAAATATTACTTGTTATTTGTTATTAAATAAGAAATTCTTAAAATTTCTAATAATATGTACCTACTCAAATATGAGCCCTTCTAAATCAGAGTTTAGAGATGTCATTTATTAATGCATTATATAGACGACTTTTTAACTTACTAAAGTATTTATTTAATCCTCATTAGTGGGATTGGCATGACTTCATTTGTTACTTTGTTCACGTTGTGTTTAGTTTTTAATATGGATATTCAACTTTACACCACACCATTAGTATTATTGAAACATTAAAGTTTACATCAAACATTAACTTCCTAAAAATTTTTGAATGCATTAATTGTGAAATCTTCTTGATTATGTTAGTATAAAACAAGTTACATGGATTCTTAGCCATTATAAAATGCTTTCTATTACTCTTCAAGAAATTAATTAATAAAATGAAATACGTTACTTGACATAAAATAATTTGTAACTACTTTTATGAGAATAAAATTAATCAAAGTTAACTTTGAAGAATATTTTTTTATTTTTTCACTTTCTTAAAAAATTAAGTACATTAAATTATAATTTTTGTAATTTTTAATGTATGTTTAGCTTTCTTTAAATTGAACTGGAAAATGCTAGAAATTGCTAGAGGCAACTAGCAAAACTTTATTTTTCACATAAAATCAATTGCATAAAACTGACCGAATAAAACTGCCAGCTCATCCTCCGTCTTAATCACTTCCATCGTCATACTTGAAATACCCTGGTTTTCTTTGCAACTTTCCTCATTCCACGGTTTGCGCTGCAATCGTATTGCACCTAACGTATCGCACCACGGAAGTACTTGCGTGCATTTCGTATTGCACAAGTTTACAAAAAATATTTCAAACTTTGCCGCATAAGCTCCTGATCAAATGGCATCGTTTTCGATCTCTTCAACCTCAATCTTGATCGCATCCCTGTTTTTAGTCTATCTTAGCAACCTAGTAGACATGTTCGAGCAATTCGTAAACGCGTACGATAGCTTTACCTACTCCATACTTTACCCATTCTACTCTACTCAGAGAAGTACTTCAGACTCGAAACTGTAATATCACGTAAATGCAAAGCCCTGTGAAGGGACCCGATAGCGTATACGATTGTGGTGAGGTCTTTCCACAGGTACGTATTTTGCAACCCGTCCACCTTCGCGATTTACGACTCGATGCTCTGATGTTTATCACTGAAATCGAAAGGAGAAATAACGTTTCTTTATTCTAGAATCTGTCAGAAAATTTCGCTTCACTTGCTAGAAAAGTGTCTCCATGTGTCACGCTGATACTGTCTATGATATCTGACCATTTTGATTGCGACTGCTCACTTTCGCACAATACAGTTTTTTCTTTATATGAAACAAAGAAAAAGGGCGAAAAATCAAACAAGACAAGTGTAGATGCAACTAAATTTTTCGCGCAATCTTATAAAACTGCTCGGTCGAAACTGGAACTCTTCCTCTTCCTCAATCCTTCTAATCGTAGCGTTGCAACCATCGTCCGAAGCGTTTATGATTCTGTTTACGAGGTCTTTTCCTATCCTCTGTGATCAATCCTTTGCTATAAAAAGGACATATATATCGATTTTTTCACCAAACTTAAGAAAGCGGCGTAATAGTCATACAAAAGTATTTAAAATATAAGAAATTCCAATGACAATAGCTTTAAAAATTAAGTATAATAAATGCACTAGTTAGATGAAAAAAATATATTGTATTAAAGATGATATCATTAATATAATCTTAATTATATATTAAATCATATAATTATATTTTCTTTCTCTCTCTCTCTATATATATATTTATATATATTACTATCAATATACTCAACTAACTATCTCGTTAGAAGAACTTTTTCTTCTCACTGGAATAATATATTTCTTATATTACTAATAAGTATGTTCACTATAGGAGTTCGAACGTTTATTTTGTTGAATGTATTTAGCAAATTACAATAATTAAATCGAAATGTGGAAAATTTTTGCCTGTTTAATCTCATATGCATGACTTTGAGCGCATACGGGCAATAACATACAGAGAAAGAGAGAGAGGAAAGGAGAGAGGTATTAAATTTGCCATAATGTCACTTCTTTATTTCTGTTTCAAATTTTACAAGAGAAGTACGATATTCTTAATATTATTTCACATTTTTAAAATCAAAAGCTATTATATTAAATAACAAAAGAAAAAATAGTAGTATATACTATTATACAATTATGATATGTAATTTAACATTATTTTACGTAATATTATCACGAAAATCAATAATTTCTCCTTAGACTTCAGCTTTTTTTGAGAGTGAATAATAAAACCATATTTTAACCCAATAAATAATTTATACATGTTCATAAATAATCGAATTTAATTATCAATTTATAAAAACTATATTTTAGCATGAATATAAAATATAAATTTAAAAACTTAAGATTGTTATAATGGGTTGTGTAACTGATAACAAAGCCTAGATGCAGTTGTTAAACGATTCTTTATATTTATGAGAGTAACTGGTAAGAACCGTAGCGGTACAGCAATGCCAAAAATTGTTTCATATAGCCAGAACAACAAACACAGCCCATCTCTCCACAGCTTCTCAATAATAAGAAAAAAGACATGTCATTTGGCTAGTATCTACGACCACCATCTCTGGTATACAAATATGGAATGAGAATAAGTGGAAACATCTGTGCCACCACAGATAGATATCTGGGACCGATACTTACGCAACGACTATGACCAGATCTATGGAAATTAAAGAATCCTCCTCAATCTTGTAAGCTGTGAAAAAGCGAACTTTAAAATACAGATTGTATTTTTTTACTTAAGAATGGAGGAGTAACAAGCTAGAAACTTTCTCATGGCATTTATGCGAGTGATCGCCGCTACAGAATTAAGTTATCGACATTACATGTAATGCAGAAATGAGTGACAGTGCCAGACACATTATTGTCGCGCATTAATTATTTTGTACATAATGAAGTTATTGTTATTATATTTTATTATTAATTACATATAGAAATAACTTATTATATAATTATTAGAGAAAGATAATTCGAAAGATCAAGTTTATAAATATACTTATTGATGGAAACTACTACTTGCAACACGTGATGTTGAAAGCCACACTCCGCGTTCAGAAAATGAGCACTTCATTCAATCAACGTGTAGTCCTTTTTATACAGATTTTATTAGGTATATTAGCGAACATATTAAGAAAGTTTTTTTAATTCTACCATAGGCAAATAAATTTACAACTTAATGACATTCTCGCGTTTGTCCTTCATTCCTTTACAAACCTTTGTAAATGACAACGATGAATGATAGAGCTAGAGAGTAGGTAAGTAGGCAAGTAAGTGGGACTTAAGAAAACTGAAGAGGACAAAGATCAGTACAAAAAGTACGTGAAGTATTACACGTAACAAGAGTTGGCACATGCGAAGTCATTATAAAACTTCACTAGCACTGACTAGTTTGTTCTAATATTTTTATTATCATGTAAGTAGTTTGTTAAAAAACTTTTGTAATAATTTTGGCGAATCAACGTGCAACGAGAATACACGTCGCGAACAAACCGCCGCTCATGGGGCGGCGAGCAAAGGCAGAGGTAGGCTGCCTTTTACGCCGCGTCGGCGTAAAGGAACGACGCGTCACGACTCTATGTCGGAGCATAAGTATGGAAATGTGTGTGTAGTACGTGTATAAAAATTGTACGGGCATAAGGCGAGATCCAAGCGAGAATCTGCAGTATTGCAGATCTCAATCAAAGTATTGTGTGTGGAATGCGTGAGAGAGAGAGACAGACGCAACGCAGCGTGAGAAAGAGCAAGCATGCCCGATAAAAAGAAGTATGCAGCCTAGCAAGCATAAAAGAGTGTCATGCACAGCATAGTGCATATAGAATGAGTGAGAGAGAGAGCATGAGAGTCAGGGAAGAAAGCCTAGCTATGCGCTAAGGCCCATACTGAATATTAAGTAGCCTAGAGTGCTCGCCCCTACTGCAGTCCCTTGTCTTCAAACTCGCACCGGTCCATGACTTGTAAGAGGGAAAATACGTTTTTCTTCGCTAGACGACGAAGGGAAAGCAAAGGAAGAAAAGACTTCTTTATTGCATAAGAAAGACGAAGCTGTAGGTATCAAAACACATTCAGGGTGCAGCGTTCCATCGTTGTACCGGGGCAGCCTTTGGGTGCAGCAACCAAGTCTAGAGGGTCCGCCCTTATAGTGGCAGTCTTATTAAACTCGCCTTTTGAACGTAGAGTAACTCGATGTGGCGGATAATGTCCTTTGACATACCCGAACGCAAGTTTACTCGCCTGTGTTTAAGCAGGCTCATTGCGGCGGGTATTGTTCTTGACGTAACCGTACGTGAGTTTACCTGGAACACGCTCTCGAACGCGGAGTGACTTGCTACGGTGGATGTCCTTTGACGTACCCAAACGCGAGTGCACTTAAGGCATCCTAGCCTCCCGCAATATGAGGAGAACGCCATGTCACGACCGTGATAGGAACGTAGATTTAACATATAAACACAAGGAAATGTACATTAATCTTACGTAATGATCGTCGATTAAATATATAAGAATAGGAATAATCTCGTCACCGTAAAATCGGCCATTGTAAAAATACCTGGCCGACCCATAATACTACGAAAATAAAATTACACTTTTAAAAACATATTAGATTATTTTTTACCTAAAAACACGTCGTATTCTATTTACGCCTCCTTACGCTCCTCCTCCCGTAAGAATCCCGATCCAACGTCGAACTGTCCAGGCCGGGACAGTCAGGAAGCGCAGAGAATCCGCCGTCGGCGGTAAGTAAAAAAGGATAATTTCCCACATCGCTGGAGAAGAGTAAGTAAGACCATTTCACGGAGTTCGTGTAGGGATGCGAAAGTGAAGAAAAACGTTACAAACGCAAAGATGAGTATTAAGTTTGACATACTATACAAGCATTTGACATTTTTACCTCTGTAATACGTCATATATAATGCAGATTTATATATTTATACTTCATAATAACTAACAATCCAAAAGTAAATATTATTTTATGAATAAGCATTGTTATTACTGAATATTTGTTTATTAATACTATTTTAGTGTAATATCTGTCTCATTTAGTACAAGTTTTGATTCAACACTACTGCTGGCTTCTCCATTGTTATGCAAATGTTCTTATTTGATAAAGAGTAATTATTTTTGTTTGTACTTAAAAACGCAAAAGACACAAAGTACATGAATTTTAAATTAATTTTCTTTTCAAAGGAATTTATAATATTTGTATAAACAATAATTTAAAAATTTATGTTTTTAGTTAGTAAAAGACAAAAAACTCTATGCTGAACGCGAAATTCAGAAAAGAAAAGATGAAATAGTATTGGCCTTAACTTCATGCGAGATCAATCAATCTCTCCAACTTACATAAAATAAACGAATTCTAAATAAGTCTGCTCATTATTTTTTCTTTGCAATTAAAAATCTGTCGTACTAAAGAATAAATTTCTGTTAATAGCAATGTTTATTTAGATAATATTATTTCGTTAGACTATGCAAAGAAAATTAAAATACACATGTCAGAAACTGATAGATATACTGTATACATGTAATCATGAACAGCCTACATCTTATTATTTATAACAACTATTTAATAAAGATTCCACAATTTTTAATTAAGGATTTTCGTTGTTACACGTAAGCGTTTTAGTAGATGAATTTTCAATAAAATCAAAATTTTCATGATCGTTTACAATTTATTAAAGCAAGTGTATATACATAAACATATACTCATTCGAAACTACCGTAAGTAAAAAAGTAAAAGGGGTTACTTAAACGTCAATTCGAAGAAACTAGATGGCAGCACACGCTATTAGAATGATTAAATAAACGGCCAGGCAGTACACACTATAGTAAGTCAGGAATATTGAGACGTTAAATCGCAATGAAGAAAATTATAAAGTCTATACGAGTGTCGAAGAAACTGGGTAGCTCCATGGGCTTATGAATGATGTCTGAAACCAGTACTTACAGAAGCGACATTAAAAAGTGCATCTTATAGGACAAAGTCAAACATGTAGCATTGTGGGATAAGTAATTACGGTGCAATAATCTGGTGATATATCACCATAATTGCATCAAAGACGGTACTTTTGATGGTAGAATAGATATCGTCTCGCAAGATGAATTTAAAGCAACGAAAGCAACGATAATTTCCTAGTTGAGGTTACTAAATTCTAAGTATATTGAACTATATAAGAGTTATCGCCCGCCCTATTACCTATTATTAACTCAAATGCCCCATTTAAAACGTTAGGTATACTTTGTAAATCAGGCAACGGGAGCAGAAAGCAAGTTACCGAAAAAAGCCGGAATTTTTCAGAGCACACGCACTCGATATTCCGAAAATATACGTTCGTAGAGCATTCGCTGAAAACATGGATGCCCAGAACCCTGTACCTTGTATTACATAACAACCAAAAACTTGAGAGATTGCAGTTGGTTACGGAAACACTGGAACATAATACAATAAAGAAGAGGAAAATGACGGGAGAGAAACACGCTTCAATAGTATAAAATAAATGTTTATTATTAGATTGGAGAACCTGCAGCACTGATCGTACTTGAGGGCATGAACCTAAATCAAGATATCCAACTGTAAGAACTATTTTCACCGGTTAGGCCAGTTTGTTGGAAAATTCAGCATTTGTAGCCCTCTCTGTAAATACAACTAAACACTGACGGAAAAGCAAAAGCAAGAATAAGAAACAGGTTAGGGATGACCAAGATAGACGTCATAGGAAAAGACATCACGTACCCGATGATCGTTATATGTGCGACGGCTGGAAGAATTCAGAAAGATGAAAGACTGGTCGATTAGCTTTATGCGAAAGCACTAAAAATAAAGTTTTGCTAGTTACATTTGAATTCACATTGTTTGATTTCTCGCCTATTTTCTCTCACTTAATCTAAGAAAATCCAAAACTTAATAATCTTCTATAATTGACCTTCTCTCTTACATTTTTTACTGAATTATGACATACAAAATGTAAATATTTCATAATAAGTAAAGAATGAAGGATTATTTAAAATTAAGAATATATATTGAACATTAAGAAATTCAAAATTGGTACTGAGTAACTTTTATATATATATATATATATATATATAAAATAATTATAAATATAATTATAAATATAATTATAAAACTAAATATAAAATTTAAAGAAATATAGTAAATAATAAGGTCTACAAAAATAAGGTTTCCTTATTTATTTTTAATAAAATTACGACGGAAAAGTCCGTCGCGAAGTAGTAAGCGTATGTGTAATACACTGTTTACGGGCAAGCAGCAAAGCCTGGGCGCAAGTTTGGTGTGTATATGCAAGAGACGCTGCGCGAAAAAAGGATATGCAAGAACAGTGACATTGAGTGTATGTGTGAGTTGATGTGAGCATATGTACGCGTACGCGGCATAAAGTCGGCCAAAAGTGTACGATGCACGAGAGAGAGAATGTGGAATGAGAGAGCGCAAGTATGTCCCGTAGTAGAAGGACACTGTGTAGTACTTGAGTGAGCGAAAATACGGAGTGAGAGAGCGCGAGTATGTCCTGTAGTGGTAGGGCACTGCGTAGTGCAGGTGCAGGAAAGAATATGGAGTAAGTGAAAGAGAGAATGGAGAGGAGCCTTGGCTATGCGTTGACCTTAGCTAGCGTAATGCTAGGCCCTACTCGAGCAAGCGCGCCGCGCTTGCGCTATTGCCGCCGCTATTTCCCCACCATTAGCCTTCGCACACAGATTGTGAGAGCAACATATCGTTTAATGTATAAAACGCCGCCGAAATTCGTAAAAATACACTTATACGTCTCTTCACGCCTCCTCCTCTTGACACGAACCTGGTCCTACATTGAGCCATTTGGATCGAGGAGCCATCCTCGCACCAAGAAGTGCGAGTAACCGCGTCGCCGCCGCGTCCGCCGTTGAAAAATAAAGAAAAGATAGAGCCGTCGCATGGTATCCGCGTAAGGGACGCAAAAATCAAGATCTAAGTTAAATTATTATAAAATAATTAAAATTAGGAGTTGAATTATGATAACTAAAAATTGTTATTCATTTAGTATCAGTCGCTAATGCTACAAGATCAGTAGAAAAGCATTCACACATATTAAGCACACATGAAAAGGTATTTAACAATCGATTTTCTAACTCTGCCAAGCAAATTTATGAATTATAATTAAATTCATTAGGTGAGTAATATTAGTTAAAAATAAAATTTTGTGGAATCACAATATTTTCGAAGTTATGATATTAGAAGCCTGAAGTCTGTATCGTTGGAGTTGAAACGAAATTTGAAAATTTTCAAAATCAATTTTTTTCAAAAAGCTTTGAAAAGTTATCTCTCATGACACAAAACGATAAAATAATTGGTTTGAAATTAATTTCCCTCTCAAAAAACAACTTTATGAGGGGCTGAAAGAAAAATCAGAACTAAGTCAATTGTATTATTTCACTAAATATCATTAATTAGAATAATGATATTAAATATTAATAATTATTCTTCCACTAAATATCATCAATTAGAATAATGATATTAAATATTAATAATAATAAATATTAAAAAAACTAATAAAAAAAAATGAAAAAAAATCGCGTCAGAACAATACTTTTCATGTGTTTTTTGTACATGCGTAAACGTACGTATTAGCAAATGGTATAAAAATATAATAAATATAACAAATCGTTATAAAATGAAGAATTTAATATCCGAAAAAATTTTCATACAGATTCATGAGGAAAATATATTCTGAAAATATATATGAGAGAATATATTCTGTAAATTTAGTTTAAAAATTTTCAGAACAACTATCATCGCTCGACAAGGAATGCACATGTACGCATTTAGTTATACACATGCGAGCCACATAAGACTGTTTATAATGAATTCACCTAAGACATTCCACTATATTTTTTTCAATATAGCGTTTCATAACAATACTAAATATCAAAAAATATTCCCATATAAATATCCACCGAAAATTCATGTTCCGTATGTTTAAATGCACATGCACTTTTATATACGTAAGCTTACGGGTTATCAATATAGTTAATAAAAAATTTCCCAGAGGATCTGATACTTCTTTCTGAAAATCGTCTACCCTAAGATTATCAATACATAGGAAAAGACTTTTTCCTCAATTTCTCGCTGGAAATTGATGTTATGTACATTTGAATGCACATAAACTTTTAAGCACGTTAGCATAAGAGCAGCCGAATATTGTTAATAATAAATCTCCATAATACATTACACAAAATTTTATTCAAGAACATCATGTAATTTAAAATTACTGAGACGAACAAAAAGGTTTTTTTATGAATATTAGTTAATAATTTTTAAAAACAAATTAGCATAATAAAATAAAAAAAATAAATAAAAAAAAACGAAAAGAAATGAATCTTTACATTATTAAATATGAGTGTATGGATACATCAGTCGGTTAGGCGGAAAGAAGATCGCTGCAAAAGTCGTTCAAGTGCATGAGTCACATTGTACTACATATATTGCTTGACACATGCGAAGACCTTTGAAACGATGGTCGAAATTGAGGTTCTTCGATTCTAGTATTTGGATGAATAGCTAACGAAACTCCACCACTTTGAAAAGCGGCAACATCGCCTCTTTTTCAAAACAAGTTTTAGTCATAGCTAATTATTTAATCATAGCTAGATGAGTGAGACATATTGTACAAAACAAGCTATATTAAATTCACATGAGTCTGAAGAATTCAAAGGAAACTACAGAAAAATTTAATTTTTTAAATTCTAATATAGATTCTATAAAGATGCATAATTTATTCCTCGATTTCTTTAATTCTTTAACTCATTCGATTTTTCCATAAATACTTTTTCTTCAACTTCGCGTATCCGCAATATTCGAAGTCAACATATAAATTTAAAATAATATTTAAAATAATTACACCGTTTTCGGGCAATAATTATATGATTGTATAAGAAAAATTCTATAAATGCAATTTAAACAATTGCAAAAATTAAATTTCTTAAACAAAATGCTAAATAATAAAGTAAATAATTAAATGTGTAATATTGTAAAAAAAATATTGTTTTCTATTTTTGAAGATATATATATATATATATTTATATTTATATATATAAATATGCACATATGAATATAACGATTTTAATCTTTTATTAAATATCTAAGATGTACCCATATACTGACGTGTATAAGACTGCATGTGAATTCAAAAATACGTTACGCCAATTTTTGGTGCGATATTCATAAAAAAAACCTTTTCGTGCGCTTGGTAATCTAAAATTAGACGCTGTACCTGAAAAAAATTTAGTGAAATATTTTAGGTAATTTTGTTATTAACTATCTTGACGCCCTTATACTTACATGTATAAAAGTAAAACATTTTTTCATGTATTAATATTATTAAAATAGGCTATAATAAAAAAAAAATTAATGGAATGTCTTGGGTGTATTTGTTATAAACAATCTTATGTGGCCGTATGTATGTACCGAAGTGCATGTAAATTCCATGTTGGGAGTTCATATTTATTCTTAAAATATTTAAACCAAATTTACAGAATATATTTTCTAATATATTTTTCCTCATATTCTACAATAAAATTTTTACGGATATTATTTGTTTTTTAATGATATTTGTACAAGAATGTACAAACACGAAATATCATGTTCCACCGTGATTTTTTTCAATATTTTTACTGGGAGTAGATTTTTATTTAAACTACTATCCTAATTAATAACATTTAGTAGAATATTGTAGTAGTTACAATTTTTCGAAATTTTCATCCACTCATGAAGATGGTGTTTGAGAATGAAATTAATTTTAAACCTATTATTTTATTGTTTTGTGTCATAAGAGATAACTTATTATAGTTTTTTCAACAAAAAAAAAAAACGATTTTGGAAATTTTCAAATTTCGTTGTGAATCTAATGATACAGACTTCAGAAACTCCTTAAATTATAAGCATACATTTTAAATACATAGCATATAATCAGTGTTTAAATAAGATATATATATATATATATATATATATTACATTAATACTAGCCTTAATAAAAAATACTTTATTACACATTTTTTAAAATAATTAATACTATATTTATACCAATTATTGGAAATATATATGTAAGTATTAATGGATATGAAGTATTACCGCAATCTGACAAATTAATTCACACAAGGTTTCAGAAATTTAAATTTGATCCAATAAATATAATATAAACAATTATAAAATAAATTAAATCTCTTAAATATATTTGTATGTAAACAACTTGATTTTTATTAATAAAAATTTTATAGCAACTAAGCCAAAAGGTTTAATTATTACTATAATCATAAGTTATTGAAAAATTTATACTTTCTGGTAAACATTTAATATAAAGAAGGCTGTACTTTAATCTTTAAAAAAGCTATACTTAATACTGGTATATAAGCATAGTAGCAAAAACTAACAATATAAATATTTTTATTGGTATGCATATCTTAGTTGTAACATATTTTAATTAAATAAATTTTTTTAGTAAAAAAGTAGTTTTATGGAATACAATAATTTATATATACAGTTATATATAAAATCCCTCAGAAGTGTCAGATAGTTAAATTAAAGTAAAAGGAAAGAGAAAGAATAATAATATCAAATATTTTTAGATCATAAAAAGAAATTAATTCTTTTTCATAAAATGTTGCAACAATTATTGTATTATGTATTAATTTATTAATACAAAACTTATAAATTTTATTAAATATCTGATCTAAATTTAAATATTTTTACTTGTATACGTTTTGAATTAATAATTGATGTTATTTAGCTAATGATCATCATTATTAAATAATACCAATTTATGAAAATCATCTTAAACTGATTGTAAAAATACATAATATATTCACTATGATAGCTTAATATCATAGTTGTGAATAATATCTACATTAAGATATTAAAAAATTCTAATTAAATTATAAGAAATAAGAAGAAAAAGTAAATTAGAAAAGGAATAAACAGTAAAATGGAAGGTAACCTCTGAGGGTCTTCTTCATAATAAGAATGAGTAATCTAACACAGGCATTGACTTTATTTACTTCAAACTTACAAGTGTAATCTGATAAAAGATATATCTTCTTTTACAATCTTCTAAAATTAACTGGTGTAGAGCAACTAAATATGATATAAAAGGACTCACATAAAACATTTAGAAAACACAAAATCTTTATTAATAAAAAAAATAATGAATAAAAAAAACATATGAAAATATTATTAACTAACACAAAAGAAACAGAAATGATAAAAAATGCAACAAATGATATTTCGAATTCACACTTTACGCATGTTACATAGAACATCCGTTATATGTAATACAAGATATGTACCTACAATTGCGAACATCAGACGCGAAAGATCGAAAATTCACGTAAAATGAGCGCATTGAAATACTTTCCACTAAAGACCGTCAGTAACTGTATTGAGTTCTTAATTCTGACACAGTCGCACACACACTGCCGAAAAAAGTCGATTTGAATTGAACCAAGTCGATCCATTATTGGTGGGGACTCAAAAAACGAAAGAAGTGTAGAATTTATGGGACTGAAGGTAATTAAGATTGATATAACACTGGGAAAGACGAACAAGAGAAGTCTGAGTTTTTGAGAAAGAGACTTAAGAAATACAGGTGCATAAAGTAGGCGGATAACGAGACAAAGAAAGAGAAAGACAGAAGAAAAATAATAGAAGTAAAAAGACTTGCCTTATTAAGATACACCTGTTGTTGCAGGTGAGTGAATCACCTTCTCTCTCTGCAGGTGAGTTCTTGGAAGTAGTTACTTAAAAATTTATATGCTATTATGGATGTGATTATGAGCTTGTGTTCCTGTGGAACTTATAAGGAGTCTTCAACTTTTTGCTTTTATATTTTTCACAAAGAAGTTATTCTTTGTGTGATATGTATGTATATGAATATGTATATAAAATAAATTTTACTATACGGATAATGACTTTTAAATTGTCGATTATGACTTATTGGCCTTTTAAAAGTTGTTAATTATAATTAATTTCTTTATATCCTTTTAAGTATTTTACAATATTTTTATTCGGTATTAAGAGTGTTGTTTACAAATATATGTTTGTAAAATATACTGTGATGTAAGGTGTAATATGCAAAATTTTTGCATATTTCCAATCGATTTTATAATATAAACTACTTTTTCTCTTTCTTTTTCAAAATATCTAAATTATAGATTGAATTATATTTTTGTTAGATAATGTAAAAATATGAAAATTAATCAAAGAATACTGTAAGCCATATTTTTTCCTTTTGTACACCTAGACATATTTTGTTTTTTTTTCTGTATAAAAGATAATATATGCTACTTTAAACATTATAATATATTATATTACATGAATATAGGCAATATATATCCATGGTTATAGTACAGATAGTATATTTTTGGGTTAAAAGAAATGATTACTGTTAGAGCCTATGTAAATATAAATATAAATATATTTGAAAGCTATAACTGTTTAATTGATTAGTTTTATTACTTGGATTGCGCATTCTCTTATATACAAAATCTTAAACAGAGTTGAAAAATCTATCGATTGTCTCTCCATTGGAATTTCAAGTGAATTAAATTAATGAATCCTTATAATACTTTTTAGATTAAAACCTGTATTTCCATAATCTTGCATTTTTTCACAAGCTTCACATAATAAAGAAAAGGTAAACCTTGCAGCTAATGGTAAATATATGACATAAATATATGACTTCAGATGTACTTGAAACTTAACTATAATATTAATCAAGTACTCAACCCACTATAGTATTTATCTACTTTATTGCTTTGATAGAGATGTTGAGTAAAAATACTCACAACATTCTGAGGTGTACCTCATCGATTTTCTTGATGTTATATGTTGTAGCAAATTAAAAAATATTAAATAAGTCTTTTTTTGTATGCTAACTTGGCAATTTAAGGGGTAAAAAGCACCCTTAAAGTTAACCCTTGAAAATATATTTTTTAATACCTTACAAACGAATTAAAATTTGTTATAATCCAACGTCAAATTATTTCTTTTGAAAAAACGCTTATGTGGAAATTGTTTTTACTCTAAAGGGTTGCATTCCCTATTTTTATGGGAGTAAATATAACCTATTTTTCGTTTTGTGTCTCTAGAAATTTGTAAATTAACCCTATCTCATAAAAAATCATTCTATAATAAACAATATTGAAATGTAAGATACGTGTATTTTTGAGTTTTTGAAAAAAAATATATTCGAAAGGGTAATTACCCCTAACAAGAGTTTCCTGATATGTACCTTAATTATTTTCTTAATTTTGTAACGTATTGTAAATAGGACAAAAAATATAAGAAATATATTTGTAAGTAATTATACAACCAGTTGAGGGATAAAAAACACACTTATAGTACATCCCTGAAAAATAATTTTTTTAATATCTAGAAAACCAACGCCAATTTATTTATTATAAAAAATTCGCTTTTATGGTAATCACTTTTAGAGAGCTTTTTTCCCTTATTTTTTACAAGGGTAAATATTTTTTCTTCTTTTAACGAGAATTTTTAAATAGACTCAATTTTATTAAAAATCATTCTATTATGAACAATATTAATATAAATAATATTTATTAATATAAACAATATCAATAATAAAAATATAATACGATCGTTATTTATTAAGTAATTACATTTTGAGTTTCTTTCAGTTTGCGTCTGAAAGTGATCAGTCAAATAAAATTTTACATACAGTTTATATATAGTTTTACCAACAAAAAATTCATAGTTATTTTTTATGAATATAATATTGTTAATATATGCTAATTAATTAAATAACTAAAAAATTCCAAATTTTTTCGTTCCATTTATGTATGTTTCAGACATTCAAAATGACTATCAATCCTATAAATGGCAAAAATATGCTTCTAATAATATTTGAAGCATTGAATTTACCAAAAACTCTAAAAACACTACAAGAGATTAGTTTAAAAAATAATATTGAAAACAGCAACTAATACGAAATATATTGTGAAGATAAATTCCACAATTTCAAGATGCCATGTTTCCCCGCTAGAAAGTATGTATATTATATTTATAAAATTATATTTTCATTTGTACCCGCCATGTCGCGATGGTAGCCTCCGATCTTAATCTTTGCAGGACCGCAGATTTATTCCTCTCCGGCCATTTCGTATAGAACCTCAAGTTCCGAACTCATACTTGTTACATCGGAGTTGGCGTCGATCAATGTCATCTAGCGGAAGTCGTACATCTTGACTTCGAGCCGGAAGCGGAACCTAAAACCCTCGAGGAGGCGCCGCACTGGGTGTGGCGGGAGATCGGGTTGTCTTACTCGGTTTGGAGGACGTCCCCTTCGTCGATGAGTTTGACTCGTTCCTGGAGCATCTCGGCAGGGTATAGTTCAATCGGTAGCTGGTAATTCTGATAATTCTTTGTTCGTGATTGAGGAAGTCTCTACCTCGATATCCTAGGCGGCGGCCTCGTTGGTAACCGGTGTTTTTCTCCCTTGCCTGCAGTCGAGTGAGTCTTCGATTTGATATTCTACTTGGCGTGTTTACTGACAACTTCTTTTTTGGTCTTTTCCCCTGCAGTTTGTAGCTCGAGCTGCCATTTTCGGTGGTGTAGTTCATAGTTAAAAATTTGATTCTGGAAGGTCTTGGCAAGGTTCACCTTAACCAAGACCAAAGCGTCTTACATGCGGGCGAGGCGAATGTGGAGGCTGGATCTATTCGATAGGCTGTCGTGTCGGTGGAGAGAGTCTAGCGGATTTAATTCTCTCCTGGCGTTTAAATAAGCCGGCGTAAATCCGGTAACGGATAACTGCGAGGTAATGTAGGCGAAGACCAGGTCAGGGAGGTACTTATCCCAGGCCTTATAGTCTTGCTCTACAAACTGCTCAATCATAGTATTCAGGATCGTATTGGTTCGTTTAATAGGGTTATAGTGTGGCAAATACGGCGATGTACAGCGGTGGGACATTCAGAAATTTTTTAAAAATATACGGACTTACGAATTGCTTTCCGTTGTCGGTCACAACGGTCGTTGGGCAGCCGTGTCGGAACACGACAGGGCTGCTAGCAATATCCATTTGGTGAATCGATCTTGTATCACTAGGAGCCAGACGTTCTGGGCCTGAGACGTTGGAGGGGTTCTACCAAAATGATCGGAGTCATCTTTCATGGTTCCTCAACGTTGCTGGCTTAGTATGTTCCCGATGAGGGCCTGCTGTTGTGCTTTATTCAACTGGAATTGATGGCATTGGCGGACGTATTGAACGGCGACCTGGAACATTCGTGGTAAAAAATAATGTTCAGCGAGTTGGCTAATTATTCCAGTATGTATGTTGGCTAAGTATATCCGTGATGGCCTTGATCTCTAGATGGCCAGTTGTAGGAGCATTGTGGTTTTCGGCCAAGAGCTTGTCTCTTTCCTGTTCGGCGACGTAGCTTCCGGGCGGTGTTTGAATTCGTTATCCTTGAAATTCAGGGTGTGGATGGCACGCTGGTAAAGGCGTCCATTTACTACGCGGTAGTCTAGATGCTCCTCGAGGTGTTTCTGCACCTCCGAGAATGTGTAGTCATACCACTGTTTAGTAGTGTTTATGGTGGCAATATCTTTTTTTCTTGAGAGTGATAGTGGATTCTCTCTAACTACTTAAGTGCTTAATGGTCGGTCACTATGGTGAAATAGTACCGTGCAAGGTAGTCTCGCATCTTCCAGATGCCCCACTTCACCGCGAGGCACTCCTCCTTCGCGGTGTAATTCCGCTCCGATTGTTGAGGGTGCAGCTTGCACAGACGATGACTCGCTGTTCGTTCCTCTGGACTTGTGAGAGAACAACCCCCAATCCTTCATCACTAGAATCAGTTTTGAATATAAACCCTTCTCGGAAATCTGGACAAGCAAGGCCTAGAGCCTCGGTGAGGTGAGTTAATTCCTCAAACACAGCTTGCACTTCCAGCAGCACTGGAATAAGTCGTACGGGGTGGTAGCGGCTGATCAACTGCTGCTCGTCGAACTAGCGAGCATTCCCACCTGATATTTCGTAGCTTGTCCTCTATTTCCTCGAACCAGCGCACCAAGTCATTAAGGTTCTCGTTTCTTTCCAGAAAATAGATGAAAAGTTCCAAACGCATATTCTCGCGCATACGTTTGAGCTTTCTCATTCTCGGCGACGAATTAGCCATATCTCCTCATTAATGTTGTCATGGCGGGAACAAACGTACGAAAATTGTTGCTTGCTCCCTAGATGCACTCGGATATCTAACGTGACAATGCTCTTTCCTCTGAAAGGAAAAACTTCCTCAGTTCGAGGAGTTTTTATGTAGTTCTTGGAGGTTAACATTGGCTAGATTTGGCTCCAGTTCGCGTACCCTGTCCGCTAGACTTTTCTCTCTTAATGATCAGTAGGCCTACATATTTGTGCGAAGTCATTGCCGTAGATTAAGAAGGATTTTAATTGACTTTAATTGATAGGCCACGGGCTATCAATACAGGTCTTCCCGTATACGGTGCTCTCGCCGTAGAACTATAAGAGGTGAAAAAAGTCTAGTATTTCCTGATATTGTTGGTTAATTATATAACTATATAACAAAACATTACCAAATAATGTATTTGATTCTGTCCTTGAACTGGTAATGTACATCCAGAATGAATTTCTATTTAAAATCCTGATTGATCTGAATTAAATACATTTTCTATACCTTTTTCTTGAATCAATATTTTTAAATCAATAACAATAATATTATATGTTCTTTCTGAATAAAAAATTAGTTCAAGCATTTTATTGATAATTATTCTTCTAACAATATTGTGACTTTTTAAAAAGTTATATAATCAATGATTAGATGCTTTAAAACGAAATTTTCGTTTACATTATCTATTCGCGTTTTTAATGCACATTTTTGTAAATTCCTGTCATGAATAGTACGACCAGCATCAACAGTATTTTCAAAATTTACTAAAACGAAAGAACAAGTTCTTCCTATTGTCTCTTTGTAGATTTCTCCTTTATTCATGTATTTGTCCAACGTTTTAAATGGTTAATGGATTGAATTTTGCACGAACAATTTTAGATTGTTTTCAATGGTAAATTTTTTGTCAATCTGTTTTTCTAGAATTCAACAGCTTTTTGTAGTCGTGGTATAGTTCTACTGTATTTTGTGTTTATTATTGTAAATCTTCATTAATTGTTCATATTCTACTATCGTCTTCTGTAATTTTCTTTTCAATATCTTTATACGGTTCTTAAAAATGTAATGTTTCATATTCAACCATCTCTAAATCGTGAAATTTCTTCATAGTATTTAATAGAATATTGTCAATATTATTTTATAAACTAATCTCTTGTAGTGTTTCTAGAGTTTTTGGTAAATTCTATGCTTCAAATATTATTAGAAGCATATTTTTGCCATTTATAGGGTTGATAGTTATTTTGAATGTCTAAAACATACATAAATAGTACGAAAATATTTGGAATTTTTCAGTTATTTAATTAATTAGCATTCATTAACAATCTTATACTCACAAAAAATAACTATCTATTCTTTGTTGGTCAAACTATAATAAAATTTCATTTTCTTGATCTTTTTCCCACGCAAACTGAAGAGACGAAAAATCTAACTGTTTAAGAAATAACGAACGTTTTATATTTAAACTACTGATGAAAATATTGGATAAAAATAAACAACATTCGAACACCTATAATTATACGTTCAACAGAATGAATATAAAAAAAGAGTAAGCTGTATACTAGTAAGACAGCAAGTTGTTTTCTAATGTCAATATTGTTCATAGTAGAAAATTTTTAATAAGATTGAGTCTAATTGAAAATTTCTGTTTCAAAAAAGAAAATAGTCACATTTACCCTTGTAAAAAATAAGGGTGTAACGGTTTCTTCGATTTCTCGGTCGCCTCGTCCCCATGTGACGTTGCTCGTCGTGCTTTTTTCCTCGATTTCTCCTTCCTTGCTCCTTCATCCCTCTGCTATTGTTGGTCGCTGGTCTCTCGTACTCCCCGTCTGTCCCGTCCCGGAGAGCTCGAGGTCGGGCCAGGTTCGTGACGGGAGGAGGGAAGTGCAGAGAGGCCGAGTCGAAATGAACAAGGCCTTTTTCTTATTTTTTTTTATATTTAATAAACGCGGATAAACTGTTTTATTGTTTCTAGTTACATTAGCCTTTTCTCGTGCGGTGCGCTCACCGCTTACAGACGGAGGCTTGATACATTGTATTTTCTTATATTCTAAACGCGGTGTTTCTTTTCTCTCGTGCTTTATTCGTATCCAGCGAACAATGGTTTACTTGTGCGATATTTCAGCACCCACAATACGGCGCGATTGTAACAACGTTCGGTACGTCGGAATTATACATCTTAATAAGTAATTACGGCGGATTATAAACATTTTTCGCGACGGGAACTTACATGCTAGACGGTGCAACAATTCCGCACCTTCGCTACGGCGAGATCTTAATTTGCTAACGCGCGGCGCAACATGACGGGGAAGAGTCCAGCCCGACGGCTGTGACTCCGCGCACGCGGTCGCGGCCCTAAACCTACACCGGAGGTACGACACGAGTCGCGCCTCCGGGAGCCCCTCGTGCGCCAAAAGTCGCTCGACCACGGAGCCTGTGCTCCCTGAGCTCTTCCTCCTGGAGTTCCCCGGTGCGCCGAAAGTCGCTCCAGAGGGTTGTGCGCCGAAAGTCGCTCGACCGGGAAGCCTTCGCTTCCCGAACTCCACCTCCTGGAGTTCCCTGGTGCGCCAAAAGTCGCTCGACCGGGAAACCTGCGCTTCCCGAACTCCACCCCCGTCTCCCGATTTCACGTGAGCGCGCTCTTTTTATACTCTTCTCGGGCGCGCTTCCCCTCACGTGTCTTTACTCGTGGGCCTCGCGGTGGGGACACGCCGCCTAGCCGCTCTTGTGGGCCAGGCTGGCGGTGGGGGGGGGGAAATAGTGGCGGAGCGAGCGCGTCGCGCTTGCTCGCGTATTGCCCTGCGTTAGCCTGACCAGCGCTATACGCAGGGTTCCCCTCCCCGGCCCCATACTATACTTTTGTTCGTCCATTCTCCCTCCTTCTACGCCCGATGGTCACGTTTTCGCCGTACGCCCTCTGGTTCTTTCTTGCACGTTCGCGCACTCCCTCTCTCGTGCCCTGTTTGCATGGGCAACGTTGCGCCGAACGCCCCTTCCACTCCCACTCGCACGCTCACGCACTTTCTCTCTCAAACCTGGCTTTTACAGACACCGCTGTGCCGTACGCCCCCTTCCACTCCCACTCACACGCTCACGCACTTCCTCCCTCACGTTCATCTCTTACTCATCGAAACCGCTGTGCCCCCTTCCATTCCCACTCGCACGCTCTTACATTCGTTCGCACGTTTTATTGTCCTCACTGCACTCTCTCACTCTTTCTCTCTCACACTCACGTTTCATCGTTTACAATGTATTTGTTCGCACTTTCACATTCATACCTTCGGGCGTCGTACTCCGGTCCTCTCCTTCGCTTTCTTCCCGGCTCGGTTTCCACGGCAATGCCGTCCCTTTGCGACGAAATTATTCGTCGCAAGGGAAAAATCTCTCAAAGTTAAAGTGACTACCATAAAAGCGAATTTTTATAATAAATAAATTGGCTTTGGTTTTCTAGATAGTAAAAAACGAATTTTTCAGGTGTAAACTGCAAGGGTGTTTTTATCCCTCAACTGGTTGTACAATTACTTACAAATATATTTCTTTTATTTTTTAATATATTTTTCTTATACATTTTTATTATAAGATACATATTAGAAAAATCTTGTTAAAAGTAATTATCCCTTAAAATATATTTTTTTTTCAAAATCCCCAAGACACGTCAAGAAAAAAAGTCTTATTTACCCTCATAAAAAGTAAAGAATGCAATCCTTTAATATCAATTTTCACATAAGCGTTTTTTTAACGCAATAAATTAGCGTTGGTTTTATTCTAAATTTATTCGTTTTTGAGATACTGTTTTCGAAGGTCAAATTAAAGGATGCTTTTCACCCCTTAAATATAGTACTCACATTACCCAACAAATTTAATTTATATTTATTTATGTATAATGTACAAAATTTCTAGGAATTTATGATTATAGTATATACTTTCGTTATGGTATTGTTACGCCCATGACGTAAATGCCTCTTTTAGGCATATACAGTTAAGTATTCTAGCCTGGGATGGGCAATGGTCCTATCTATAATGTAGCCGTCTCTATGGATATATGCGGTGATAAGATTGATAAAACTCATCTAGACATTTCGGCTATTTTACAATAATTAGTTAGATTAAGTTAGATTAACACTATGTTAGCACTACCAGAATTAGCGTCTTGCCCGCATTTATGTACATAAAAATATTAGAACAAAGATTCCATAGCGCAAATTAGACGTTTCGTCTAGTCCGTAAATATGGATAGAAATAGTATTACATAAAAAGGATTTTAGGATAAGAAATTAGGAAAAAGGGTAGGGTGTCGATTCCCCTTTAAAGAATGACTACATATTAAATTTTACAAGAAAAGTATTTATTACTTACTTCTTAATACAAGTCAGTACGTTAGCTGTCAGGTACAAAATTTGAAGATGAACTCTGATTTTGCATGGAGAAATGCGCTCTTTTTATATAAAATGTAAAGCACCGGCGGTATAGGCAAAGAGGGAATATTTATGGCTTTTCCCGGAAAAGTCTATACAGCCTATATTCAATTTTCATTTTTACTAATTTATTATTTCTTATATTTATTAATTACTTAACTGCTTATGAAATTCGATTAGCAATTTTCTTTTTCATAATTGAACAATTTTTGTTAATAATTAATCGTATTTACTGATATTAGTTAATTATTAGTTAATAATTTGTGATACATTTAAATTTTCTTCGGATTTTTAAGTAGCTATTATTTTTGATATATTGATTTTTATTATTTCCTATGTTAGTATTATTAATATTATTATTATTACTATTTTCTTTATTCACTATTATATTTCTTTTCATCGTATAGAAAACGTGATTAATATTTGTTTTTTGTTAATATTTATTTATTCCTCCCCTTTTTTTTCTTTATTTTATTTTCCTGCCCTGTTTTTTCTTATCTATTTCCCTTTTTTTTGTAAATTTATATACATATAACAAAAATAATTAATGAGAATAATGATAATGATTGTGGCATTTAATTTAGCCTTATAATATTACTTATATTCGCTTAAATAATAATTAGAAAAAATTCCATGTTATTAACTATATTAGGTTTGTTTTATAATTATCTTATAGTAATTTATTATAACTATAGTTTTACGATTTTATTTTATTTTTCTTCCCTTTTGATTATTTAAATTTTCCTTTAATTAGTTATGTAATAAAAACTAAAATAATATATGGGAAAATAAATTTTCCTTTGTTAATGCAATCGCACAGTTGTAGAATGTACTTGTATGCATGTGTGTGCGCGCAGCTGTTCGAAGGTACAAGTACGCATTGGAAGATGTCGTTCTGTGTATATGTACATGGCGTCCGTCTACTTACAAGGGCAAGCGTTCAATACACGTGTGAAAGTGTAGGCCTCTGGCTGATCAAAATGCAGGTACAGTCATAAACATGTCATGGTTATGACCTTTCGCGCTAACATTTCAGGCCTATTATTCATTTAAAATTTTCTTTTTGGAGACAGAGAGTAAAAGAAAAAAAAATTTCTTTTTTATTTTCAATAGTTTTAGTGAGACGATGTCATAACACCTAACCCCTTAAACGATTACTCAATTTCAAGAGAAATGATGGGTAATCGTTCTTAGGATGCTATAGTTCTTACCATCGCTTGACCTCACACTGTAACTTGCTTGAACAATTCTCTTTTAACCTTATTTTGATAGGGTCTAGAAAGACTCCTTTTGTTTATCGTTTTCGCTAGTTATTGATGCCTCTCCTGTGGTTCTACTTCTGCTTTCGGTGAAAAAAAAATCAAAAATGATTCATATCGTATCGACGATCCTGGTCCAGGGTGCACCGCCTTGCATTCCGGAGAAAGCATGGAGCGTCGGAGGTCTTTGTAGCGGAATCGACGTTTTTCCAAGTCGGTTGTCGCCTCAATTCTGCTCCCAGGGCTCTGTACCCCTTCCTTTTCTAGCCTTGTGGCGGAAGGAACCGTGCAAATACTCTTGCGGACTGTTCCTACAATCTCATCTTGTCCAATAAGCGTGAAGCTGCCTCTCGCATGTGAATTACGAGAACTCGGTGGCGTCGCTGGGGTAAACTTCCTCCGGTTCTACGCTCAAATTCCCCCCCCCCTCTCTCGTCCCATCGAAACCAGTCTCAGGAGCTGGCTCTTACTGGCTGCTGCCTGGCTCGTACAAGCCAAGGCCTGCTTCTGCACGAGATCAAGCCTTTTCTTGTAAAACCGACGCGTCAGAAGCGTCCCACGCGCGTCAAGCCTCTATATATTTTGTTGAATAAATAATATTTTTGTTGGATTAAAGAAGATGATAGTAAAAATATTTTATCATTTCATTGTTATAACTCCGAGTTTCAAGGATTATTCTGCAAAAGTCTACAGCTACTGTATATAGCGCCAAACCAAAACCTCTAATAAACTAAAGTTTTCTATTTATCGTGCTCGTAAAATCTAACATTAAAAATAAACTTTTCAATTTTTAAAATCTTTCTATTGATGTATTTTAAAAAGATTTTTCACTTTGGAAAAATACATAAAAATACAAACAAAAGTTTCAGTTGAAAAGTGTGGTGTACTGATTAAAAAATATTTATATTCTAGATTAAATAGTTGCTTATATTATTCCAGTAATGTTTAATAGAAATGCAATAATTTTAAAAAGATGAAGTTATTAATAATAGGTATTGGCCAAGAATGTAAAATTTTTGCCGTTTTAATGTCACATTATATAAGAGGATTGAAACTAATAAAGTCTCACAATGAATATTATAATTTTTGTAGAATTGAAAAAATCCAAGAAAATAAATGCTTTTCCAAAGACAAAGAATAAATAAATAATGAGACATAGATAAATAAAACTATAATATTACTACAAGTTATCAGTAAGTGATGTTTTTTATATCCAAAACATTTCAAGGAAATGAATTTCTGATGACTGAGCTTTTACTTTTTGCTCAACTAGCTTAACTATCCCTAAACTAGAAATATATTTGACGTTGTTTGGGTGCAGCAGCTTGCATAGTTGGTACTAGTTTAACATTTTTACATGGATCGACATTATTGCATCATAGATGTCTATTTGCTCTTTGAAAGGGTGTTCTTCTTTATACTTTCTAACAAAGTTAGGTTCTGACAACGCCATGAGTCACTTGCTTGTCCGCTCTTTTTCTAAACGTACGTATGCGTTAGTCACAGCGGGTACAAGTGTTCTCAAGTGTATTAAAATTATGATGTTTACAATTTTTTTTAATTTATGTATCCGCTCTAAATAAGGCGGATTTTTACAAAGAGAGAGAGATTGAGGGAAATAATAATCCAGTTTTTTCTTCAGTTGGAAATCTCAGTATATTTGTAATTCCCCACAATGCCACGACTCGTATCAGCGTTTTTAGGTATGGTGCCTGGCTCTGACTGTATCCTGTTATTGACTGCATCGTGAAATGGCGATTTTTCCAAACAATTTTTTGCTTTTATTTCGCTTTCCGGAAAAGCATTCTCCTTTATTCAGTTTACAAGAGTAACGTTACTCCAATCTTAGGACCTTTCTTCACTTCTTCGGCAATAGCTATGCCTCGCCAATCGTAGATGGCGTCTTACCCTGATGGGTTATTCGCCTACCCGCTAACTTATTCGACTTATGTGTGCGCAGAACATAAGTCATATAAATGCAATTTGCGTTTACGAGGCGACAATGAGACCACAAATATACGCTGGAATATTTCAAAGAATAAAAGATAAAAAAATTAAATAAAAAGTTTATGAAATAACTACAAAAGAATTTATGTTTATATTGAAACTTAAATAATAAATTAAATAATAGGTAAGTTAATTACCACGTGTAATATATACACATTGTATTGTAAAACAATATGATAAAATTTTTTCAAATTTGATTAGATGATCGAAATATATACTTCTAATTAAATACTAAAAATAGGTCCCAGTATTGACATGCGTATATCTGCCCTTTGCATTAATTTGTTTAATTCTTACCTTCTAACATTTCTTTTTAACTGACAATGTATTAACATTAAGTATTATTGTAACATAGATTAGAAAAATTTATCTAGTTTCTTAGATAGTAAGTAAATTAGTAGTACTAGGAAATCATCTGATTAAATTTGTGGTCTAAATTAAATTTTACCGAATGTGATGACGCTTTGGGAAGTATTGTTATGCGACTTTTACTTTAATGGTCAATATATTTTGCAGAAATTTTTTTGAACAAAATACAATTAATAAAAATGAAGTTTATTACGATCGCGGTCAATATTTGGTATATAATTAAAAATTAAACTAAAAGACCAACTAAATCTTACATGTCATTGATATTGAAAGAAATCACATTTGAAGAATAGATTAGATAGCTTGAAGCATAAAGTAACCGAAAGACTTAATGCAAATGTTTGTCACATAATTCACTCATACCTTTCAATACTCTTTGTTAATATTCTAATTCATATTTATTATTATTAATTTTACTAATTATGTTAGAGAATGAATAAAATCAACATTCTTTATTTATTTTTGTGAGCGGGATGTTTGTAAATTAGAATTTAACTTTATTCACAATTTCTTACTAAAGGTTTTAATCGATTATTAAATATAATTTTAAAATAACATTAGTTTTTTTTTTAATTTCAATAAATTGGCCAAGAATCGTTTAAATTCTAGTTTTTAAAATTTTTACATTTTCATAATGAATATGTAAATATTTTGATTATTGAAACTAAAATGTAAAGTGGCAAAGATATGACAATTGATAGAAGATATAAGGGACTAGATGGATCCAAAGATTAGAAAACATTATAAAATAACTGTGCAAAATATAAATTAATATTTGCTGTTCTATAAAATAATAGACAAAGCTGTGCTTAAACATAATTAAAAAAGTAAGTCTTATCGCCTGAATGACATAACAGTAGAAAATGTATACTCTTACAATAAGATCACATGGAACATTAAGCGTAAAGTACTGATAAAAGGACCGAAGCTCCCGCCTGGGTTTCCGCCTTCGTCCTTTCTTTTCGGATTTCTTCACTCCACCGATAGCTGGGCGCCCTCACACGCAACTTTGTTCAATGGTGGCCGTTCCGACTGACCTTTTTAGGTCGACCAGATTTCTCCATAAATTGGTTGTCGCCTTAAAAATAGCCGATTGTTCCCCGTCATTTTTTTGTTTTCGGTTTGTTCATTACGTCGTTCTCAAAAGAACAGATGAGACGGAGAGGATATATCGCAAGGAGAAGAAAACTTCTACGTTAACAAAAAGAAGCGAGTCAGTTAATGGTGGGTTCGTTCTCTCTCCTTTACTAACTTCCGTACAACTGATCTCTGGGCCTCTGTTTTTCAAAGCCGAGCTTCACCGTTCCAATCTCCCTTAAGCACTCCGCACTATATGCCACTCCTATAGGCGGAAGGCCGTTTTCCTATCATTATAAAGCGACACCAAATGACGCCGCTTGATCGATGCGGGGACGCTTCCCGCCATTCCGATCCGAAGTCAAGCCGTGCCAGTCGCCGAAGGAGTACTTCTCGTCGAAGCTTTTTTATGAAAAGTTTAAACAACAGTTAGAATCGTTTCATGAATAACTATAATTTTTATAATGTAGATAAATATTTGATTCAAAAGTTGTAATTTTACTATTAAAGTTGTTAAAACAATCAATAAAACAATAGAATAAACAATTAAAAAATAAATTTAATTAATATTTGCTTTTATTTTCAGCTGTAAAATTTTGGTAAAGCGATAGTTTATGCGGTACTATAATAATTCTACACAAAAAAAGGAAAAAATTAATTTTTATTAGCATATCTGTTCCATTTAATCATGGTGCAACATGGTCCATTTTTGTACAACTAGATAATTATACACTATGTACAAGAAACATGCTTACATGCTTAATGACATATTATATTCAGAAAAAAAATACATGGTTTGAATGTTCAATAAAATGATCATTTAATTCATTAAAGATTCAATTATTTTATATTTAGAAAATGCTCTAATTTCATATTTCTTAAATTACAGAACAAAAATTTGAAAATAATATTAAAATTTTAAATTCTTTTTAATAATGCTTAGTGTATTAAGTGTAATGTATTAACTAAAAAATTGTAGTGGATAGTGAATAAAATAGTCATGGAAAGTTGTTTTATTTTTACACAATTCAACATATTTATATAAATTCGATATCAAGAAAAATTTATAATACATTATTATAGTTATAATTTGTTTAAATTTAATGAATAATAAGTAAAATATTAACAGTTTATCTTTTAATATCTATGATAAAATTAGTTTTATATGCTCTGAATTAAATATATTTATAAAAAGAATATATATATATTTTTTTCTACTCGTATACAGTAAAGGATATTACAATTTTGTATATTACTTTTTATATTAATTAGTTAATGTTTAAAGAAAATTCTTTATTTATTCATGATAAATAAATCATCTTATTCTTACAAATTCTAAATTAAGCAAGTGCAAATATTTATAATAAATTATAATTTAAGTATATAATAATACTTAAATAATAATACAATTTAACTATTAAATTAATTATTAAATACATAATTCAAAGATGTCGTAAAGAAATAAAAGCAGAAAATATTTTTAACTAGAATTATACTTCTTGTAATACACTATATTTTTCAAATCACGAGTTTGTACGTATTTGCTGAAATTCTAAGAAAATAAAATACAGAGTTAACTAATTATTCCAATACCATTACTTAACACCATATAACTATTGCTAATTTGTATAATGAGTATATGTGTAGATGTAAAATTAACTAATTTATCAATAAATTTTGTTGCTTGTATTAAATATCTATATATCATAAAATTATTTAACCGAAGAAGATCGCAATTCATATTTCTAATCACTTTATTTTTTCTTTTAAAAATAATATTTAGACAGTTTTAATATTATCCAAGTTATTACTTCCATTATAATTATATTAAATTTCTACTCAAACTTTAAACAACACTATTTGTCTTTTATTGTATAACCTGACAAAAAACGTTTACGGATTTATTAAAGTGTGTATGTGTGTATGTGTGCGCTCACGTGTTATAGAAGAGAGAAATTTTTAAATATTTAGCAAAAATATGCAGATTATTATTGTAACAGCTCTTTCTCCCTCGAAAGAAACCAAACGTTCATTGGTTCTGATTTGCCTTTCATGGATATTGGACCTCTGTATTCCAGCAGAAACTGAGGATCATGATTTTCCGGTAGACACAAATAACTGTTAATCAGATAAAAAATTTTAATTAATTATACATTTAAAAAATTAAATGGTAAAAGAAAGAAAGACTTTCAGTAAATGATTCTGAGAAAATTTATTAATTTCATCAATAACCTTTTTCCGTAAAAACAAAAAACAAAAAACTTTAAAATATTCTGTAAATGTGACATATAATATGTAAAAATAATAATTGTCTTTTATATCTATGTTGTTGATGTATAAAAATATTACTTAAAATGAATTGATTGCTTGTTTAATCTTATAATATTTATAGTCTTAAATTTACTATTTATTCAGGACACTTAAGTTATTAATGTACCGTTTATCTTTTCGAATTATCTACTTTTTACTACTGTTACGGCGTAACAAAAAAGAAAAAGTAAAAGAAATTCTATCTTTTAAGTAAATGAAAAGTCATGCAAAATAAGGTGATGCATTTAAGTAAATAGATGGAAAAAATAAACAGAATTATGAAATTTCGTCTTTTTTCCCTCTTTTTTTAGTGCTTATTTACTCAATAAATGCTCTAAGTATTTTACTTGTCTCTTGGTATTTTTAAGTTGACATCCTTCAGTCTAATACTAGATTGAACATGTATTAGTGCTCATCTATAGTATCACTGCAGATTATAAGATCGGCGATATACACATCAATCGCCTTTTTTCTTTGCATACCTTGCAAAATGTTATCTATTAAGCGCTGGAATGTGGCAGGTACATTGCGAGATTGAGGGCAGTGTAAAATTTACATGCTCCAACAAGATAAAAAATTTCGGATATGTTGGAAATTGAGTATGCATCGTAAACAGTTTTCATTTAAGTTTAAATTTCCTTGAGGCATCTGGTTTTTTCTTGACTATCGATTATGGCGTATTATAAAGAGAGTTCAATGATTCAATTAAATCCGAATCTAATAAGTCTTGGATATATCTTACTAGTTTATCTTTTAGGATTAAGAAGATATTGATATTGCTTTGTATTCACAAGGTAATCCTCCGTAATTTGGATTTGATGGGTTACTAATCCGTAGAATCCGGTCCGCTCCTTTCATGAAGATTTTAATGAATGACTGTGTTTTTGTGACCAAATGTTCTGAATTTATTAACTTAAGGAGCTTTTTAGCAGATGATTCGTTACTTATTAATTGAAGTAGACTTAAATATTGGTCAGATTCGTCAATTAGTATTCCAAATATTTTTTTGTGAGATACTAAAATAAAATATTATTTAATTACAATGTCTGGAAGATCTTCAAGGTTTATTAATTTCTTGCTGGTTGATGAAATTTATAGGGATACTGGTGATTTTTATTTTTATAAATCCATAGTCATAATCTATTAAGGCTTCTGATTTTATTAAAAAAGCAGCTCCTAATATTCCTTCAAATTGAATTAGAAAATTTTTTGGCACTATGTGAAAAACGTTGGTTATACCTAATAAAACGTTCTCCGCAGTTCTCATTGTTTTTATTGTAGTTTATTCTAATCTTTTACATAAACGGCTTCTTGGATATTTATTAGAGCTTCAGGAGGTAATAGATGTTTCATTATTTTATTTATTTCTGACTCCGTATTGATCATGAATTTTTCTTTCTCTACAAAGAGGAATAAAATATTTATAAATCGTAGTAAAGCAAGGGATCTGTTACTTTTTATGTTTATTGATAATGGTTTTCATTGATTTCAACACTGCTAGTGGTCTAAAGAAGTTATAGGGTTATAATTTACCCATAATTCTTGAGTCTTCAAATTAATTTTTGATTTGTTATTGAAAAAAAAGTTGATCATAATATTCCTTGGTGAATCAAAATCATTATCGACAACTAAGAAGGGGTAAATGATTTTAAATATTTTAAAATTTACGTTCCCTAAGGTTTCTATAGGTTTCGGTGATATTCTAGTCAAGGAGATATTTTTATCCGTATTTATTTCATATTGTTTAGGCAGAGCTTCCCTTTTTATAATATTTAAATATTATTTACATGTATATTTATATATTTATATTTAAAAAATTAAAAAATATTATAAACTTAATTATAATTAAAATATAAATATTTTATCTATTTATTTTTAATAATGATATAAACTGAATTTCATGTACGGTCTCTGCATGATACGATTCGTTTAAATTATTCAATTATTATATTATTTTTTATTTATATTTTAAATATTTTACTGTTAATTTGAATAATAATACTAGCTGAATTTCGCACGGTCTCAGTTGAATACAATTCGTTTAATTATTCAATAATTTCATTATATTTAAATTATGCGTATAATATTTTAGCATTTTTCTTGAATATTAACAGAAGTCGAATTGCATGTTCAGTCTCAGCCGAATGCAATTCGTTTTCATTTTATCAATTTATTATATTTAATTCATATTATTAATACTTTATCATTTGAAATAATTCAAACTGAATTGTATACACGATTCAATCAAGTCCAACTCACTTCGATTATTCAAAATATATATATTTACATATATCATTTAATAATTTAATATCAATTTATATTAAATAATTTAACTCAATTATTTATTCCTTTATAATCATAATATATAGCAACAATAGAAAATAATAATTATAAAATAGAAATTTATGGGTCTATTATTCTGTATAAATACTAGTCATTTCACCCATGTTATTGTGACGTAGTTCATAGATATATAAAGAAAAACATATATAAATATATTTTGTCGTAACACTACTTTGTTATTATATTTATGTATTTTTACACTATAATTAAATGTATAACTAATAAAATTATTTAAAATATCAAAGAAAAATATATGCATTCAGAATAAAATAAAATAAATGCATAAAATATTAATCACAAATTAAACACTTCATTAATAAATGTATTGCATTATTTATAGTTACAAAATTAAATTTAATACAAAATTTCTTTTTAATTTACATTGTAATTAAAAAATATTTAAACTTGATTTAAATATCATACTTGTAATGTTTAATATATAATGGATCTTCTATATAAAAAAAAAACGAGTGAGTAGGTAGGAGGAGAGGGACTTGAGGCGTGTGTCTACTCTTCTCAATCGTTGTTTTTTTTTCCCTGCTTACTAGTCCTTCTGGTGGTGGCAGCGGCTCAGTTCTTCGTGCTTCCTAGCTATTCCGACTCTGTGTCTCCTACGCTACGCTGCGCACACATTTTCTCACTCACTTGCATTCCTGCTACACGACCGCGGACTTATATCTATATTTGGGACCATGCGCCAAATGTCAGCACTTCCTGGAGTTTCCCAGTGCGCCAAAAGTCAACACTAGGAATCATGCGTCAAATGTCAGCATGACCGGGAAACCTTCTTTTTCCGAATTCCACCTCCAACTCTATATTCTGCGTGAGCGCACCGTTTTTATATATTTCGCGGGCGCTTTCCCTCATGCTTTCGTACTCGCAGGCCTTGTGGAGGTACTGCGTCGTCTAGCCATTGCCTTTATGGTCATGGAAAAGGCCAGTGGATGGCACTTGCTCGCGCAAAGCCTGATATTGCGCTAGCTAGGGCATAACTAAAGCTCTCCTCCACGGCCCCATGCTTTCTTACGCTCACTCACTCAGCATTCTCTCTCACACGTATTCAGGCCGCGTACTCCCACTACGTGGACATTCTCTCACTCATTCGCTCGGCGCTCTCATTGTTACGACCGACGCCATGCAATGCATACTTTCTCGCTCGCATTCGTACTTCCGCACACTCTCATTCGCACTTTGCGGCCGATGCCGCGCGCACGTTTTCTCACTCACACTCACATTCCCGCACATACTTTCACACTACCCCACAATCACATGTCTAACACTCAAAAACATTTTCACTGTTCTTTCGGGTGTAGGGGCCTCGGGTCTCTTCTTCGTTTTCCTTCCGGCCCTTGACCCGCGACATTGCTATCTCTTTGCGAGGAATCCATTCGTCGAATACTTATATATAAGAAATATTCTTAAAGACTATCTTTAAAATGAAAGTAATAAATATTTAGTATTTTATATTTTTACATTTTTAAAATAATTTTATACTTAATTGTATATATTCATTATTTATTTTAATAACTTCAGTTTAGAACATAATCTTTGAAATAATTTTATTTTGTAATTTATTGTATATTTTAATATTGAATATAGGTTTATTTATTAGTGTTATAAAATCTAATTACTATGCTATAAAAGAAGAAATTATTATCATTAGATTCAAACATTAATTGTACAGTGTTATTACTTGAATTAATTTTGATAAATAAGTATCTGATACGAATATTATTTGTATTCGTAATAGTGTAAAGTGTGTACTGTAGTACAAGCACATACATAAGCATGTGTACTAGTATATAGGTCAGTATGGTTGAGTGCATGAGTGTGGAAAAGACTCAGTGCGAAATCACTAAAGATATCGAGGAATATTGCTGACCGGTACAAATAAATGTGGCCACAATTTTTACTAGCAATGTACTTTTGTCTTATACGGATTTTCTACGTATCCGACATAACTAAAGGGAAGCGTAAGGAGTCGAAGAGAAGGGGAATACGTGTACCTGTATTAACGAATGATAAATGCTGCAGTAAACAAATAAAAATAAAAATAATGCAAATCGGATGATAGAATTATGTATATGTACGTATGGACGTACACGGTTATATAAGCTAATTCTAATGCGCTACCTATAATGTGGAGACGTTAAATCATATTAAACTTTGTATCAATATAGAAAATTATAATTTTAATACAGTTTTTGGCGTTATTGAAATAAAACAGCACAGAAATTTATTATATTTAATTCTATATATTCATTTTCATAAGTAGAAAAGTATTAGAAAAAGCTTCTAAAAACAAAAGGACTTGTTTTAAAGTTATTCAAAGAATATATATATATATAATTTTTATATACTCATTTTTAATAATTTGGATGGCATATATCTACATTTTTAAAAAGCTTATGTTTTCATTATAAGATGAATTATACAAGTATATAATTCTGTAATATAGGTATAGCAATTTATTTTTATATATCTAAAGTATTAGAGATAGTTTGAAATCATATAAATAAGAGATAAAACTCAATAAAAATGTCTTATTATTTTTTAATATATTTAATATAATATTTTAACGATTAATTTCATGACATGACAATGACTTAGCGACTTTTTGCATGAATATAGTTCTCTAATAGAATTTCAGATAATGTAGAGTAGCTACTAAGAAACATGGCCCCATCAATGATTGCAACTCTGCTACTATTGCAGGAGTTTTAGACAAGTTACGTTTGTATATTATGTTTGTATTTACCAAACAGGATTGCGTGGATACTTTTGTTCGGTACTACCATGGACTTCGATTACCTTTGCAGTCATCTTGCGTGGTAGAACTGAAGAAGAAAAGCTATTCAAATAATCTCATATATTTCATAGAATATTATTTAACAGAGTCGTACTTTAAACGTATTTGTATAAACAGATGATTTATGAGTCTTATGATCTGACATCACGGGCGAAGATCCGGAAATGAGAAAAGGAAGAAGACAGCCCCAACATCAACAGAATATGGAACAGAGTGTAGAATAGTACGAAACAGTATGCGAACGGACTGCGGAGGACAGCTAAGCGTAAGGCCCAAAGCATGGGCAAATGTAAAAATTTGATAGGGGAGTAATAAAGGAAAAAGTGCAGCCGCCTGTGAAACATGAATCTACTGTATGTACAAATTTCCCATCACTTCTATAGTAAAAAGTAGACGAAGTCATAATAAAATAAATGTACTGGAAAGTGTATTATGAATAATATATATATGTTAATAATAATTATTATAATTTAATAAAATAACAATTTTAATTTTTAAATTAAGTATAAATTTAGAATAATTTGTGTATATATATATACTTTTAATAAAAACATGGTTGATGGATTATAATTTTCAATTTCATTTGTTTAAATTTAATAGTTGCAATACATAGACTCTACAACGGATATTCAGAATTAATTATATTAAATTTTATAAATATTGATTAATGAATAAATTACATAATATAATATTCATTATTATCCTCGATCTCGAATTAAGTTAAACAGATACTCGAATAAATAGCTTAATTAAGTCTATTTGGCTTTTAATAACTTACATGATTTGAGTTTAAAACGGTGTGAGCTAGTTTGGATTCTATCTTTAATTTAAACAAATAGCTTTTTATGAAAAAACATTATATATGTAATGTGATCTAACGGGCGGGTTGTTGACTTTTATCTGGTTTGTTGATCAAGTTGATTAAACTCTTCTGTTTACTTATTCGCTCTTCTGACGGCGGCGGCTCAATGTCTCGTGCTTTCTGGAAGTGCGCAGAATATCAGCACCTTGCGGACTGTCGGCAAGGCCACTAATTTTAGAGATTAAAGATATAAATATAATATCTTTTTAGATAGAATTTATTTAATTTAATTCTTATTTAATTTATTTTAATTTTGTAATTTTTGTTAAATTTATAAAATTAGTGTATTAAATTAATTGATAAATAAATTCTAAGTATTTATTAAAAGTAATTTAAGTATTAATTAATTAATTAATTAATTAATTAAATTATTTATTTATATATTCAATAGGATTAGCTTCAAAGGTATGAAATGTAATTCTATGAATTTTAATTATAATATTCATATTAATAATAAGAATATTAATATTATTATGTTTAACTACTGCAAAAATAATAAGTGTATACGTAATTTTGTATTATCTTATTATTATGGTATACAAAAGAGTTTTTGGATTAATTTTATTAATATTAATAATATTGGGTTTACAAGAAAATGATAATATAAAGTTGGTTAATTTAATTATTTGATAAGACTTATCATATAATAATTATATATAATAATTATATTTTTAATAATTTGTATTAATATATTTAATTCTAAAGTAATAATAATATACATTGCAAATCAATTATTTTTAAGACTTATAATATTAGAAGTCTTATAAATAAGGGTATAGATGTAATTGAAGTATAATTTATTATTTTATAGGTTTAGATATTTATAGATTTATTTTATTATTATTAAGTATTGAATTTTAGTATTAATTAAAAAGGTATAATATTCATATTTATTTTTATTTATTAATTTTTGAATTAATTAGTTAATTTATATCCTTTTTTACAATATTTGTTTTGTTTTTTTATTTTTTAAAGTAAGTTTATTACCTACATTTTTATGAATTATATGATGATGGTATCAACCTGAAAGAATAAGATTTAGACTGTATTTAATATTTTATGGTTTATTCGCTTCTACCTTTAATAGTAGTAATTTATTATTATTATATTATTATTATTATTATATAATTAATTCTTTAAACTATGCAAGTTTTAAATAAAATTTATTAAAAAATGTAACGATTTATGTTTCTCGTACCCTTGCGGATGCCAGGTAATTTTTCACATTATATGTTTCTTTCTGGCGGCTCAGTCTCTCGCGCTTCCTGGCTACCCCAACTCATATGGCTCGATGTCGGACAGGGTTCGTATCGGGCGGTTGGGGGACGTGAAGAGACGAAGTGGAATAAGGACGGTGCATTTTATAATAAACAAAACTAATTTATTAAATTTAGATTTTAAATATATACTATTATTTTATTCTTTGGCGGATAAATACTGTTTACGATACGCAATCTTTTACAAAATTTCGGCGTTTTTTTTTGGATTACGGCAGCAGTTAACGGATTACCGCGACGTTATTACATATAGTATTATCACCAACTCGTTTGGCGGTGGTTTGCTTAATAATCAGTAGAGGCGGTGGATATTCTACACGGTTTATACAACATTTTTACTGTGATTCATGACGATAGGTAACTCTCACGAGTGAGTTACGGCAGCGGACGACTCTATAGGCAAGTCATTGCAGCGAATGACTACGGGCGTGTCACGGCGGGGAGAATTAAACCATGTGGCTTTATTTCCGGGGTGAGTCGAATGACTACATTCTGATTTCTTCCTGGTGCGTCGAATAACTTACACTAGGGGCCTTGCAGCGAATAGCAGCACTCCCTGAAACGCGTGTCGAACGGCAATACTAGGAATCATGCGCTGAATGTCAAAACGACTACAGGAGACCTCCAACTCCTGAAATCCCGTTTCTGTGCGAGTTCGGGCCTTTTATCTACTAAGGAAAGCTTTCCTTCCTTCGTTTTCTTTACACCATCTAGCAGATGAAACACGCTTTCGTACTCGCGAAATCTCGCGGAGGGGCAGCCCCGCTTAGCCTTTATTCTCACAATCCATGAAAAAAGCTAGCGGCGGGGAAACAGCGCCGATGGTAGCACAAACGCGTCGCGCTTGCGCGATGTCTTAGCAATACGCAAGTTAATACCTAACGCATAACCGAAGCTTAAGTTGTAGTTAAGGCTCCCATTTTTTTGCTCACTCACTCTCCATTCTTTATGGCACATGCATTACGCAGTATCCTCCTACTGCAGGGCATACTCGCATACTATCATTTAGTATTCTCTCTCGCACACGCACTACACAGTTACGTACAGGTATACTTCCAACACACACGCCACACTCACGCATTTACTCATTCTCACTGTCCCTGCGCCTCTTGTATATATTCAATGTCATTTAGCATTCATAGTATATGCACACGCATACACTTATTGTTCCCGTCGTAAAAGCGTCACTTATACATATATATTGTGGCGTAAGCATTTTTTTTGCCACGTGTACTCTGTCGCGTAAGCGTCTCTTTTCCATATGCACGCACATATACTCACTATTCTCGGACTGCGAGAAAACACATTTTAGTCTACCCATCAGGCATAGGGGGCGGACTTCTTCCTTTTATTTTCCCAGATTTTAATCCGCGACATTGCTGGGCACTTGCATCGAATTTATTTGTCGAAAAATTAATATATATATTTTTTCAATTTTTGCTATTTAGTAAAAGAAGGATTAATATAACTTATATATTTATATTAATTAGACTTCTTGAAGTAGTTTATTTAAGATTAGTTTACGAAGAATTGATATAAAATTATTAGTTGCCTATTCTTCTGTAGTTTATATGGGTATAAATTAATTAAAATAGAAATAATAAGAAATTGAGAATTATTAGAGATTTATTAATAATAATTGGACAGAAATTATACTCATCTGGATTATTTGTAATAGTAAATTATTTTATGAACAATCAGAAAGTTGAAATAGTTTGATTAAAAAAGATTTAATTTATTTAATTCCTTCTTATCCTTATGATGATTTATTTTTTGTTCTATTAATATATCAGCGCCTATTTCAATAAACTGATTAAGAGAAATTATAATAGTGAGCGTCATATTAAATTGATCAATAAATTAATATTATTATTAATAATTAGTATACTTTGAAGAGATGCTTACAGCTTATATTTATTCTTATATAGCTTTTACAGAAAATAGAGAAACTTAATAATAAAAACGATACCAAATTCGATTAATGATACAATGACATGATAAAAATGATAAAGTTATATAATTTTATTTATAGATTGAATATATAAACTTTAATATATATATCAATAGTAGTATTAATTTCATAAAAAATTACATTGTAATGAAGATATAAGATCTATTTCTTCGAAAACTTGATTTGAAAAAATTTGTTTGCTTTCAATAATATAAATAATTATTAGTCCTAATATAGTAAGAATTTTAATATGTTGAGATGGATTGGAGTTACTTTCAGTTTATTAGTAATTTATTATATGTGTGTTATTTATAATTCAGGGATATTAACTTTATTGATAAAAAGTGTAAGTGCTGTATTTATTTTATATCAATTGGATTAATCATGATTTATGGGAGGTGAAATTTTATAAATTTAATTAATTAAAATAAGTATATTTTAATATTTTGTAAAGTTTCAGCATTTACTAAAAGTGCTTAATTTCTTATTTCTTCATGGTTTCCAGCTGCCATGTCAGCATTTTCTCATGTTCCAGCAATAGTTCACTCATTAACTTTAGTGACTGCAGGAGTATATTTATTAATTCAATTTATTAGATTGATAAGTTTAAATTTATATATATTAGCGTATATTATAAGTATTGGATTGGATACAATATTTATAGTTGGTGTATCTGCAGTTTGTGCATATGATCTTAAAAATATTGTTGCTTTTCCTACATTATTACAATTATAGTTAACAATAATAATTTATGGAGCTGGGATATATGATTTAGAATTTTTTCATTTGATTATTCATGCTATTTTAAAATCTTTATTATTCATGTGTTTTGTGTATTTATTCATAATTTAGGTGAAGTACATGATATTCGATTTATAAGGGAAATTTAAAATACAATACCTTTAACTTTCATTATTTTTAGAATTTAAAATTTTGTTTTTATTAATGAATTGAAAGTTCATAAGTGATTCATGATTCAAATTAATTGGAATATTAATTCAATTTTATTATTAACAATAATAAACCTCGTAATTTTTATTTCAAATACTTAAAATTTATATAAATATAAATTATATATTTTTAATTTAAAAGGTTTATTGTTTACATAACTTAAAATTTAAAATAAAATTTCATATATTAAAAAATAATATTAAACTACATAATTTCATAATAATTATTGTATTAGGAAAATTATTTTCAATATTAATGAATTAAAAATTTATGGTTTTTATATAATCATGTGTAAAAATTTTCTAAAAAATATAATTATTATTATTAATTATAATAGGATAAATTAATTTAAAGAATAAGAAAACGTTATTTCTTTCATAAATGTAGATTTTGATAAATTTTTAAATTAATTCAATCTTAACAATAAAATGTTTGCAAAATTTATTATCAAACCTCGACTGAAAATTTTTAATTCATAAAAATATCTGGTACATTAGAGCAGAGTATAAATAGCTAAAAACGTTGTAACGTCGTTGCTCTCCTTTCACCTGTTTTCTTCCAATAAGTAGACCTACTTCTTCAGCAAAAAGATAATTTATCATTAAAAATTCTTAACATGTACTTTTGAAGGAATAATCAAAACACGATTAAATATTTTTATTAAAAAACTTCCTAGAATAAAATGATTTTGAAAACTGGTACATGAATTACTTATAGACTTAGATAAAGCATAAAAGTTGATAAAAATGATTAAAATATTTAGGAGTTTGAAGTCTGCATCGTTGAAGTACAACTAAATTTAAAATTTTCAAAAACAATTTTTTTTTAAAACTATAAATATGATAAATTGGTCGAAGCTCTCCTGTCTCTATCAATGTGTCCTAGTTTACCTTTTTTTAGGTCGACCGGATTTAGTACGTTACTTATCGCCCTGAAAAGTATGATAATGTAAAATGGTTGCGCATAAAAATTTTAGATTTTACCAATGTACGTGTATACGTGATATAATAAAATTTTTGTAAATGTAAACTAAATAAAATAGTTTTAATCAAAACTTTAGTAACTTAGTAATATTAACTATTTGAAACGATGCTTATTACCTTTATAAATTGTAATAGTAAGGTTATAATTAATAAGTCAATAATAAATCAAATCAAATAAATTTAGTTAGTGAAAGTGAAGGGAACAGAAGAACGGATGAAAAATAGAAATTTAAGTTCACACATACATACGTAAGTTGTTCAATGCTATTCACATGCTTTTATGAAATATCGCGAGATTTCTTCCTGTTCGAGGTAACTGCATGAAATAAAGTTATGAATACAAAACACAACGATAACGCATTTCAAAATCAAGAAGTTATGGTATGGAATAGTCAAAATTTCAGTCTTCAAATACTGTCGAATTGGATCGTCACACGGACTTCTAGAGCATATTACTCTTGCATAAGTATTGTAATAAATACAAATCTATGTGTATTTACGCATAAGAGTAATGTTTATTTTGTTGGAAGCCTACCGACTGATATTTTATAATATAATATGCAAACAATTTTTTTATTAATTTATTTGTTTAATGTATTGGATTTTAGGTTTTTATATTCCTAAATTATATAATGAAACTAATAAATAAACTAAATCTTAACTATTAAAATATTTTTTTGTTGAAAATTCTTTTTATCTAAATAATGAATTAATTTTCATTATTGCTTACACTGTTGGATTAATTTAATAATTTGTTGATAAAAATAGTTTGAAAATAAACAGATTGAGCAAGTACAATAAGATAGAGGGATACAGAGAATAATAAAAAAAAGTATTGTAATATGCATTTTGTGTGTGTACATGTGGTTATTATGTATCTATACTTTGTATATTGAAAATAATCAAAAATATGTAATAATATATATATATATATATATATATATTATGCATATACATCTATGCTTCAACGTATCACAAATTCGATATGTTTGTGTGCTACAGTGACATATTAGTTATTTTTAAAACCGCGAGCTACACTGTACATTGATGAGCTTCGAATTCGACCGTCGCGTTAAGTAGCATATGTAGGCATAGATGTATATATAAATGTGTGAATATGTGTGTACTCTTGTAGCAATGTTTACATTTCAATTTTCTAATTATTAATTATATTCTTGTTAAAAAATGTTTGAATATCTAGATTAATAAAATAAATTATAATCATCAACAGAAATGTAAGTTTACGGAATAATTATTAGATATAGCAAATAAAACATTTATAACACTATTTCGCCAATTTCATAAAAACGAAATTCACTATAGCTTCTGTAACATAAAAAGTTAATATATTAAAAAAACAAAAATTTTTAAAATCATATGTTCGAAAAAAAGTAAAAAAATTTTTATATTCGGAACATTATTTTTAACAATTTTATTCAAATGCTACGCTAAGATTTTATAAACATAAAAACTCTTATGCATCTATCAAAACATGTAACACACTTTAATTGTTAATTAATTACATGTTTAATATTTTATTGCAAAATATTATGACTTATACAAATACCAATATATATATACAAATGTTTCTATTTAAATTCCATAAGAAATATTGTGTTATACATTATTAAATATGTGACGAAAATAACCTACGCGAAAGTCCGGAAGCGACTATCGCGGGGTAAGAGACGGCAAAATTTGAAAGCCGCCCTCTGTGCCATAATAGCGTAACGGGTACATGAAAAATAACTTTTCCGGACAAGCGTCAGCCCACGACTGTGTGCATAGTAGAAAGTGCCGAGAATGGGAGGGAGAGCGGAGTGAGAGAGAGAGAAAGAATACACGGTAAGTATTTTATTATAAAACTAGATGTACCATCTAATTGCAAAATATATTTTTCAAAAAACACGCACAAATCTAATTCAAAATGCATAATATTAGATAACAGCTGTTTGGTTAGAGTTAAAAAATACAGTTCTATCAACTACTAAAAACATTCTAAATCTTAATTAAAAATATAAATTATTAATAATAAACTATCTCAATTCCTTTAACCAATGATTTTCTATCTGTTTGACGTTTAGAGGTTAGAATCCTCTACAGTAAATTTTCAAGAAATATTACAAATCTTATACTTACTCATTAATATGTCAGTTCTTATAAGTTATATTATTATATATGTAACATTTACACAATAAATATGTATAAAATAAAAAAATCATTTATTATATAAATATATGCTCTAAAAAATGTCTAATTTAGGAAAAATAGCAGTTTAAGATTTATAAATATTAATTTAAGGTGATCATTACACTATACAGAATGTAAACTTGAAAAAAGCAAATAGATACGTATATATATATATATAGAAGATAAATTTCTAAATATAGTTACCCATATGCATCTTCCGACACATTGATTTTGCCTGGCTCGCCAGTAGTTTCCGTTCGGCTCGTAAGATTAACAGTATTACCAAAGAGGCAATAGCGTGGCATACGATGACCAATTACTCCGGTAACTACTTCACCACTATGTATACCGATAGTAATTTTCTAAAATTAATTAAGAAAGTAGTATTATTTTAGAAATTTTTGAAGCTCTTTGACATTATTAAATTTTAACTCGTACGTATATTTCTGGATTCGAAATAATAATATATATTACTTTCAGCTTGCTACATTGTACATAAGAAATGTTGTTCATTATTATTTATTATGTGTTAATAAAATACACGAATGCATATAACAAAATATATTTATTTATAAACATAGTTTGACAAAAAGGTTAAAACTCCCTGTCTGAGGTTTCTGTGGAATCTTTGTTGGTCTTCTCAAAAGTAGACTCAAACGACCTTTTTTTAGGTTCTAATGTTAAATTTTAAAAGTTGTCCGGATGTTTCAATTTGTCTATTCCAGTAGCTATGATAACAGCGGTTTAACTCCTACGTTCTCACTCGTCCTGATACAGGCGGATAGTCGGAGGGAAGAAGGTGGAAGGTTCAACAAAAGAAAAGAGACAGCTGAATAGTTTTACAGTTCCTTAGACAGCAGCGACTACCTCTGCTCTTCGCACACTGTCGTCCGACCTCCACATGTGCTTCTAAATCCGAAAAACTCAAGCCTCGCCGCCCCAATCAACTCGAAGCATCCTCCACTACTACGGTCCAAGCTACGCTGTGGCAATTAACGGGAAGCCGCTTCCCGCCACCACGTCCAAAGCGACGCCACTACGAAATTCCGGGCCTTCTCCCCAGCATGAGTCGTTTCGTTTCTTCTCTTCCGTGTGCGTCGGATTTCGGGTGAGTTATTGCACACATTTGGGCCCGCGCAACGCGGTTGACACGGATTAGATCCGTATCGGCGTGCGTCAAATTTAAATACAGAATATATATTATATTTAATAAACAACTTATTTTAGAACATTGGTCTTTATAAAAAATATAAAATATTTAAAATATATGAAATTTGCAAGAAAGAGAAAGAGAGAGAGAGAGAGAGAGAGAGAACACGCACATAATGGAACGTAGGTCTCTGATACACGAATGATTAAAGTATGGCTTTCAAAGGAAGAGGTAGAAAGGAATCCATACGTTTAACGACAAAAAGAGAATAAAAAGAACAAATATTTGATTTATTATGACCAAGCCATACATGATAAAGAGATTGAAATAAAAATACACATAAAAAAAATCGGAACAAATGTATTCATATATGAGTTAGTTTCAATGCATTTCTACATAATCAAATATAAAACATTTTGATATTTCCAATCGAAACAAAGCGCTGCTTATTATAACATAGCTATGCAAAATATTGTGATTAAATAAAATATACTGAAAAATTAAATTTTACTCTGCGTCTATAGAATTCAATTTAGCGTGGACAGTTTATAGACACAAAAAATTTATTTATATAATTATTTAAAACGCAAATTATGCATCAATTAAGAAATTTAAATGCATTATACTTCAAAGACTAAATTTTGATCATTTCTTTAAAGCATTAATTCTCAAAACTACTAATTAAAAAGTATTAACAAATGTTAATTAATTTCTATATATAAGTTTTCAAATAAAGAGGAAAATATGATATACTTTATCTGAATAGCATTAATTTGTATATATATAAATGTATTGTATATACGTTTACAACAATAATTTAATTCTGGTTTTAATTTTGAAAAATGCTTCAATAAATAAAAATAAAAACAATAAGAATTTTTTAAGAGAATTAATATTATTATTCACCAAATACATTATATAAAAATAAATTTTTAAATGTCTTAAGTTGAGAATCGATTAAATAATCGACTTAATTGTGTTTTTTAAATTACATCTCGCATATTTATTATATGAAAAAATTTACTTTTTTATAAGAAGAAATATCATAATATCATAATAAGCAAAGTATAGTTTTTATTTATATTTGAAACAAAAAACTATGTTTTTTTCTTTCTTGTAATTATATTTATAATAAATCATACATAAAACATCTTGATTTTTTAACAAAAGCAGAATACTTCTCTCTAATTTACTGCAATAAAGATTCATTTTATTAGAAAAAAATTACGTATATTTTAAGAAAATTATGGTTTAGGGATAAGGTTATTTTCCTAACGTTAAATACACTTAAACATACTTATAACCAACGTCTGCAAATTTTAAGTACAACAGCACACAAAAGAAAAGATTAAGACTGATCGCGATTCTAATTACAAAGCGAGCGAACAAGATTGAAATACACTCAAAGATAATTACTGATGAATATTATGCTAATACGTCATCGGTGTTTTGGCATGTAACCGCACAAATCTCTTATTACTTTTCAGATTGATTGAATATTAAAATATTGGCTCGGGTAGGATAAAGCTGCGTATTCTTGCCTTGTTTGAATAGAAGCGTGCTAGATCATCGTATTTGGGCCAACATTGGAATGATTCTTTTAAAATTTAAAAAATTGGAATAGATTTATAACGATTTCTACCAAAGAAAACTTGTGTGATATAACGAGTATATGTTGAATTTTAATTAAATTAAAATATGAAATAAAGCTTGAAGATTCAGCTTGAATTAAAAGAAATATGTATATAAATCTTAAATATTAATTCAGTCTCATTTCAATAATAATGGTTGACACAACAAAATTCACAAAATTTATTGGTACATATTTCTTACCACAGGCTCCCCGTCAATCTTCACTTCATCAGCAGCAAAATCCATCATATCCAGAGCAAGACGAGCTATACAACGAGCATGGCAACTACAAGGCTCTGGTAATCCACTGACGGCCATATATTTATCGCCCACAGTTTCAACCTATATCATTTAAAATAATCAGATGATGCAAATTTTTATTTAAAAAATGACAAAAATATTAATTTATTAAACTTTATTAAAAACGAATAAAATTTGGAAAAATATAAAACATGGTATATAAATGTAATTGTTACCACAAGATAAAAGTAAAAATACATGCGACAATTTACAAAGAAATTTTGTTATTTTTTATAATTAAGCCTCTCTGTTAATTATTATATTTTTATTTAATTTGCTTTCGTTCAATATTTAAACGGTTATATATTATAATGTTTATGCCGAATTTTATTTTAAAGATAGTATTAAATTAAAATTTGTAGTAAATCATATGAAAGATTCGAAATGTTTGATACAGTAAATTGATTTTAAAGGATTTTAAAAAGATTTTAAAGGATTACATATTTTATTGTAGTCTGTCCAACTGCAATAACTATATTATTTTTGACTTATTTGTTTTTCTTGAGAGGAACTGAAGGTTAAGTACGACTTTTGTGTAGAGTCTGCGAGTACAGCTTAGTCAGCTCTAACCACTATTTATTGGCCTATGTACAATAATTATAATAGTATAACCTATTTACTATTATAATTTTATATAGTTTATATGGTTATATGGTTAATAAAATAAAATAAATAAAATATCCATCTGAGATAAGCACAGGGTAGCTCTCCCAAAAAGGTTAAAGAAAAATGTCCACCACCCTCGAGAGAACCAGAACCATTTTGAGGAAAGAAAATACGAAGGAGTAAGAAAACAACACATCGCTATATAGCAACACTGCTTTTTACTAAACGTACGACGTGCTAATTTTAATTCATAAAAATAAAGACTTATTTTATTTCATTCGTCCAATTTTTTCATCCGACAAGTAGCTCTTCTCGGATCGTAATGAAGCAAACTATTTTCTGAAAAAATATCAATTAATTTGACATAGATTTTCGTCCAACTTAATTTAATATCTTCAAAACGAGATTTATTTTGTTTGCTCGATGAATACTGGATTAAATTTCTCATCAGGCTTAAATTCTAACCCTATAAGACCTTTTCTAGTTTGATGTGGATATATAATAAGTAGTACAAAGATAACTAATACACAGAAAAATTATATAAACCCAATTCTTTTTATTCATCACAGCTTTCAGATTTCTTAGATGTACTGGTATTTTACTTTGGTCTAAAAATGAAGACTCCTATTATCAAATTAAACTTTGAATGCAACAAGATATATTTGTCTATATAATCATTTTAGCCTTATAGAGTTTAACACATAATTTTTATTGTATTAAGGCTACGGAAACTCAAGAAAAAGAATATATTAATGTTATGTTCCTATATTGAAAATAACTTTGAAAATAATCGAAACATTCTAGTTATTTAGCATTCTATAATTAACAATATAAAATTAAAGTACAAAACTTGAGTCTAGAAATACCATAAATTGAAACATCGAAGCAGTATTTTATTTATATTGTATTGCTTATACTGCCCGCGAATAATTATTTCAGATCAATCATAATAAATTATATGTTAGTGTCGACAAGTTTGCACATCTAGGTTTTTTGCGATAACTATTTGACTTCTATTAGGAGTTTATGATTGTTTAATTTTTTGATATGAATAACTTAATAATTGTTTCACAAGAGTACTAATTAAAGAGAAACAAAAGATCATAAAAAGGCGATAGAAGCATCAATAGATACTCAACAGTAGTTCAGAAAATGCTATATTGAATCGAAGAATATCGTTTCATTATCTTATAATCACCTGGAACTTTGCATCGGAAATGAAAAACTGAGAAGTAATCGCAAATGAAGAAATCTAGGTATCTTAATACCAATCAAGAACGAATAAGAAAGTTAGATATTATGATTGCCAATTATAAAAAATGATTAAGAAATTGCTAAATTTATGCGAATTTTATGTGAAAACTTCTACGACTTTTTTTAATATAAAACAAGTGGTTACTAAAGATGTTTTGAAATAGTTAACTTAACAACAAAAATGGCATTATCATAAATTTAAGATCCTACAAATCATATTCTAGTCATAATGAGATTTTTTTATTACGAATTTCACCGTTTTATTATGCGATGGGAATGCCCGTCGCGAAAACTCGGAAGCGGTTGTCACGTGGAAAAAAACAGCGACAAAAATTGAAAGCCGTCATTTACGCCTTAATGGCTTGACGGGTGCATCAACATGACTTTTTCAGGTGAGAGTCGGCCCGAGACTGAATGTGTGTATGCGTGGTAAAAAACGTCGAGAGTGAGTGAGAAAAAGTATAAGTGGAAAGCGGGGCGATCTCGACCATCCGTCACAGCTGAGGACCGGCCAGCCTGACGCGTCACCCCCGCCACCGCCCGCGGAACTCTAGGATTGTAAGTAAAGAGGCGTCCCTTCACTAGATGGCGCGGAAAAATCTTGTATAGTAAATAAGTAAAGCGGGCGACCAAGCATCGGGACCAGTTCGGGGTGCCGCGTTCAACCGTCGCACCGGGTAATCTCATAGGCTGAGTTTAAAGTCAGAAAAACAAAGGTCTAAGTCTCCGGCCCATAGGGCAAGCAATTAAGAGGCTTGCCACGCTAACCGAGCAATTCGCTGTCGGCAGGCACAGTCCTTGCACGGCCTGATGACGAGTTGCTTGGAAATGTAATTTCAGAGTTAAGGCTAAAGATAGGCCGTGGTTGGCAGGTGCGGTCCTTGGACGGCTTGACCTTCGAACTACCCGCGATTAGGATTAATACAAAATCAAGAAGTAACTCGTTACCGGTAGGTACGGTCCTAAACCGGCCCAAATTCCGCATTACTTGCGATAATTGAGGAGATCGCCTTCTCCAGGTCAGAAAATAGACAGTAACCATAAAAACTAGGGAGAATCCGCAGCCGCGAAGAAAAACATTGTACGCAACGTAAAGCGCACCATCGAGCATCACATTGTTAGCGCGCATAGATCATTCTGGAAAACCGCGCCGAGATCCGCCGAGATCCGAAACGATGTAAGTTTCGTCTATCGAAGCACCGTTATCAGACTCGTCAAAAGTAAATTGTAAAATAAAATTCTTTGAATAAAAAGAAAAATATAGTTCGCCGAAAAACCCCTAAGTTCTACGTTTGGGTAGGTCTTACTTACATAAAATTTTCCCCTCGTCTTTTCACGCCTCCTCCTCCCGACACGAACCTGGTCCATCATTTAGCCATCCGGGCCGTAACAGAGAGGAAGCCTGGAAAAACGAGCCGCCGCTGGAAGAAAGGTAAGCTAGAAGATAGCAGCAGATAAAGGATAAAAGAACGATAAGTAAAGTATGCAAGAATTATCACAACTATATACTAGAAGAACTTTCACATAATTAGTAAGAAAACATGAAGAAAATCATTCCATGTGCGTAAAAACTATTCCTGAACTTTTCAACAAAACAAAGTATTGATAAACACTTCCATCCTTATCCAAAACTTTATGATCACAATGATACAAAAATTATCTTATTATCTAGAAATGATTTCCTCTGTATTTTTCTTATATTCAAAATTTAAAAAATCTTTTAAAAATATAGAAAATAGATAGATATCGACTTATAACTAAAGTCATTTTATAGAGAATTTAACACCATCCCTGGAACCAAAGTTACGAAAGATGTCCTACCGATTAAACGACACCTCATATTGTTCGAAATAGCAGGTCCTTTGTCATCACTATCATACGGTAGGATAAACAGGTGAACTTACTGTGCACCATGCAAATATTACTACGTCATATATTATGTCTAGATCCGCGTACACTTTTCTATTGTAAATACTTATTATTCATAAAAATTATGCAGCAATATAATGAACTAAGATACATATGAAGCGAAAATATTTTATAAATATTCCAGTTTCATATCTATTTTAATTATTTTCCTTGATAACATATAATAATACTTTTATCTGTAATATTATTCTGTTCATTTTGTTGGATTATTCTTTATTTATAGATGATAAATACTCGATTATGAATCTTACAATCTGTGTAAACTTAAAAAAGTGTTAACTTTAAAAATTATTTTTGTTTTTCATTTCGATTATTATAAATATATAATAGTGATCATATTAAAGTATATGCGACTTTATAAACAAAATTTTTTTTTATTTTCTAATAAAAAATCCTCTAAAAAAATATACAATTTTTAACGACAACCAAACATATAATGAGATATAATCCTTTTTTAGATATAAAGCAGAATATAAATGAACTCAATCAGATTCTTTTAAAATATTTAATGCATTTTTCTTACCTTATAAACATTAGGATTTTTTTTAGGATCCGTGAGAATATCGAAAGCAATGTATAATTCGTTAAGCATCTTGACAATCTTCATCGCACCACTTGAATCTGTATGTGTAGCACAATATGTACTGAATCCAACAATTCCCGAAAAAAGAAGCGTTACACAATCATATTTTCTGGCTGAAATTGGACGTGAGTGCCTTAATTCATTTGCCACGGATATAGGTAGAACAGAGTAAAGCAATCTATTCGACAATCAAAGAATCTATTATTAATTCTACATAGATCGATACAATTTTGATAATTTAAAAAGTCAAGAGATTCTCATATATTAAAAACTATACATATTACTAGTTTGTGTTTATTTTGTCAAAATCTTTATGTATTTAATACAGAATATTTAGATCTGAAATTTATTGTTGTTAATGTATATATTAAATGTTTTTTTTATAGTTGCACATTAAATATCATATTCTACAAAAAATTACGTATTTATCACGCAGTGTATTAAACTACTATTTCCATGAAATTCAAATAAAAGACCAAAACTATAAGTTTTAACAAAATAATATATTTGCTCTGGATCATGTTTTAGTAGACTATTATGGGCCATTTATAGGTCAAGAGAATTGAAAATTCGGATAAATGTAACGCACTCGTCTTTATATAGCTACAGGGGTATTTAATAATATAATGGCTACATCTGTCATGGTAGGGATCCACTCATGTGACTAAAAGAAATTATCTATTACTAACTCAGCGTAGTGCATTTTAACAAATAAATGAAATTGAGAAAGATAATATACAAAGACTTACATTATTAAAGAGAAAGTTATTACTAAACTGAACTTCTGAACTAAAGTATGAAAAGCTACAAATAATGTTGATACAAAAAAGAATCAATCTAATACTTTTTCTTGTTATTTCACATTTTCAAAAGACTAAGATAAATATAGGTCAACAATTTTCCAAATAGAGAGAAGCTCAAATACTATATTTTGAGATCTATTTATACCAGGTTGAAAAAAAATTTTAATTTAAAGTACGGCATAATATAAAGAATTATACTATAACTACTTGGATAAAATGTTCCCAAACATTAAATGTCCTACTTAGCTTTAATTTTTATCTCTTCATAATTATTTTTTAAGAAATATATGATAAATAGTCAAATTTTCTATGATAAAAAATAAAAAATTTATAATTAAAATCAAAGATTAAAATTTTTTAATTTCGATAAATTCACGATCTAATTATAATTTTAATGTTATTTTATTTTTAGATTATTTTTGATTCTAAGAATGTCGCATTTGAGTATAGTTTATAGTAGTTTAACTATAGAGATTTTTGTTCAAGCACTGCACTCATTTTCAGTTATTTTCGAAACTACGATCTCAACACCTTCAGTAAGATAGAAGAATTTTAGCTTATATAAATATATTGCGTATTTAATAATTATAACAAATTGTTAATTTTTTTATTCGTAATTAATAATTTTTAAAACCGCATTAGTAGATTGAGATTTTTTAATTAATTACTATCCTTAATTACTAATAACTTAAAAAGCAATTTGAAATCTCTAAATGGTATCAGTTTATTTTACAGTCTTACAATATTTTTAATAAATATACTTGCATCCACAAGCATACATGATTTTTACTTCGATTTGTAATTTGCATTAATTTGTATCGATCGCTCCTGATCACATAAATGAGACACAATTTCTCCTTATTTGTTTTATAAGATTCGCTTCATAAGTGACAATACTTTTATTATACACGATATAATCATCACCGTACCTTATTCTGTTCCATAATATTCTTGCTCCAATCCGTCCTGAGATAAGGTAGCATCCTTCTAGAAATTCTTTGTTTAAGCACATGGGCACAATTATATCAAAAGGTCGTGCAATTAGAAAAATATTAATCTTTGAAGACTACTTAAAATTATTTTATTCGTATTTGTTTATTGAAGCTTAGTGAGTATCTTATTTTTTTAAGCTCATATCCTTTTTTAAGTGCACGTCACCGCATCGGATAAAGGTCAGTTCATGTGTAATTACACGAGTAGTTGTATAGATAATTTTTACAAAATGATTTGATTTTACTGAAACGGTTTTTAGTACATATAAACACCATTTTTTAGGATCCGCATTAAAATTGACTCTGGTTATAAAAAATAATATTTTTAATAAATTTCATACTTCATAAGAAGCTAAAAAAGTAAGAAGGCAAGATTTATTAATCAGTAATTCGAAATTCCATTTAATATTTATTTAATAATAGTAAATATTATACAATTTTTATAAATTCCATGAAATTAAGAAAGCATTAATAGGGATTGGATAAGTTTCTGTTTATTCACTCTTAATATCTGTACCTACATGCGGCCACTTGGAGAATACAATTTGCTAATTTTTCACTGCAGATGTATGAACTGATTCCTAGTAAATCTTTCTAACGAAGGACAGCATGCTGTTTGTCTAATTTAATGTACGAAACTAGCGACTGATACAGTTTAGCCTTCTGTTATTCAAATTATATTCCATCTCTACACCGTTTCAATGCCTCAAAGACCTATCGTGATATTATCGATCAACCATTATATCGTTATATGAATGCAGATTTCCAAAATCACCTACAAAGATGAATCTGCAGCCTATCTGGTATCAGCACAGTTTTCATGATGTTATATCATCGTATCACCGTTTGTACAAAATGTTACCATAATTACAGTCCCTGTAAACAAGCTCTATACAATTGAACAAAACGGGAATCAAAAGATATATTCCATGTGGTTTATTAGACTAAATAAAAAAACTAGGAAACATTTTCGTATAAGCAGAACAACACTGAATGCATAAATGCCTACAGAAGCCAGATACTGTACAAAGTTAAGAGAAATTACTTGGCTATGAGGAGTACCTCATGTTGAAATTTGAGAGATACACGACTACTTGAAAAAAATCACTTCCTCTTAGACACAGACTGCTAGATTTTCTGATCGTTAGTGTTCCGGAAATCCTTTCAGCTGCTTGGTACTTTGAGCTATAGAGTTCAGCCAATAGAACTTTAAATATTTCAGAAGAGTAAAAAATCTGCACTAAAAGCTCAATGTTACCTTTAAATTTACCTACGTTTAAATTAGTAGTGTGCAGACATCCTCTACTAAATTGTCAATATTTTCTGTACAAAAAAAAAGAAAAAACCCGGTTGAGAACTCGAAATTTATTAATGCCGTTTTTTGAATTTATTCATTAACTTTAAACTAAATTCTGCAGGTGACCCATTTCACAGCTAGGATTCTTTTTTCGAGGTGATGTAGTATCAAATAACAAATTCTTGTTGAAAGTTCGGTTCGCATACTCCATTAACCATTCGGTACTAGCTTTTTTTATTACAGGACAATTCCTAGGCTCTCATTAACTAATGTCGATCTCGAGGTTGAAGGTTCTTGTAAAGTTTGGACGTATTCGCAGATATTTGAATACCTTCAACTGCAACTTCCACTTGGTGCGTTGTGCATCAGCTTATTAAAAAGTGATGCTATGATTACTACAACGTCCCAGATAAAATGTCGATACCATGACATGACGCCATTGAACAACACAAATCCTTAATGTTCCAAAATGGTGCTAAGATAAATGTAGCCTGATTCTTTCTTGAGTTGTTATGAATCTAGTATCCATATTTCGGTGTGCGAGGTGCGTGAATTCTTTTTTATTAAAGGGGCATTTCATTCAATTTAATTTATATAGCTGTTTCAGTACCACTTTTACTAACTTCAGCTGATGTTAGAATACAAAAGTAACGGTAACGATATCATTCAAATAACAGAACAACGAGTGCAAATGTGGACAAAAGATGAAACGGTAAATTACATGAAATTCACGATTGGGACAGTCAAAGTGGTAATTCGTTTGTTGTTCTCTCTCAAAGAGAACCAATTTTTCACTACCCGTTCCTCAAGTCTGTAAAAGAGAGATACATAGATCCCTAGAGTTGTCGAGAAAGATATTTGTCTATGGTAACGGGTACGAGTTCTTCTCGGTCACATATTTCATCTGAAAGTAATCAACAAAAAATTGATATTTTTCGCCCTTGCGAGATAAATTGACGGATGAATTCCATTGACTTATAAATGGCTCGATCACTCCCTCTTCCAACATCTTATCTACTTGTTTGTTTATTATGATCGATTCTGTTTATTATGATAGATTGATCGAATTCTGGAACCGATAACACTGTTTAATCAGATGAGTAGGAATCTTGACCGTTGCAGAGAACTTCTTCGTCGTTAATTTTGCAGCCTAATGCCTCTTGATACTTTTTTTCTAGTGCGGTCAAGCCTACTGTATAATCAAGAATACAAAGGTATGACGGATAAATCTTCTAAGTGAGCTCAAATTCGTTCTCAACTAACATGTCGTACCAAGAAATGGTATTACTATAAATGCAACCATAAGTTGGTGACTTTAATAGTGATTCAAAACTCTGAATAATTCTGTTGGCTATGATGGCAAAGTATTTGCTAAATTAAACCTTTCAGTTCTGCTATTGGCATTACTTGGTCATTCGTAGTCTACGACAAAGTTACTAATCTCTATGTCGGGTTTAAGGATTCGTAGTTCTAGTGATCGATGAAAAAAGTAACGTAATAGCGCACATCTTGTTAATAGAAGTTTAGTTTTCTGAACAAGTAGCTCGATTCTATTGACATTTTTGTAATGGAAGGAGTGTCAGGCTAGAGTCATCTTTACGCCTTTACTACAAATCCAACTAAAGATCTTGAGTGTCTTCCAATTAGTAATTGTTCCGCTACATGTAATTCCAATAGCTTTATGTCCAGCTGCTGTTCTGCTAAGAATCTCTTATGTGATTGCATTAGGGTCGCATATCATTTGGTCCTTAGACTCACTCGAAGACCATGAGTTCTCTTGGCAAGAAGGGGCTTCCTATTCTTTTAAAAGTAGAAAAAATCTGCAGAGCTTATTCTAAAACTCATTCTAACAGTGCAACCGAATATGCTCTTGTACCTGAGGACTTCATTCCGAACACTATCCTTCATCACGGAAGAATTCGTGCGTTCTGGTAATTGTTCATCCGTCAATCTATATACATCTTGCAGCTCTTCAATCCTTCCAAGACGTTTTGGAAGACATTCAAAAAAGTGATCCAACCATCGAAGTCACAATTCGATTTTTACGCATATATGGAAATTGCTTTTGATCCAAAGGTTTCGACCCCTATTTTTTATAAGAGTAAGTATGCCTTTTTCTCTTTTTGTTGTTTTTCTTTTACTTAAGAAACATTTAAATAAAACGAATCTCATGAAAAATCATTCTATGGTATAAAAAAATTAATTTGCAGGGATAACTACCTGTAACAAGATTTTCCTAATATGTTTCTTAATAAAAATATAAAATTATTAAATTAAATAATATATTATTAAATTAAATTTATATAAAAAATATTAAATTAAAAAAAAATTAAATATTTATTAAATAATAAATAAATACATTAATAAAAAAATATAAGAAATATATTTTTACTTAATTATACGATTATTTGAGAGGTAAAAAAAACCTTACAATTTACCCCCGAAAAATTATTTTTTAATTTAAAAAAAAACGACTTTTGAGGGTAAACTTAAAATGCGCTTTTTACCTCTTAAATCGCCGAGTTAGCACATAAAAAAACACCCGTAAAAAAAAAACAAAAATTTATATTTTTGATATGCTACAACATATTACAATATCAAGAAAATCGGTGAGGTAGAGCTCAGGGTGTCTTGTAAGTTATGTCTATCCAATTCATTGATAACCTGTTGTCTGTCTAGTATTGCTTTCCAACCCAATGTCCTCTCGAACGCAGCGAGTTGATTCTTCAACTCAGTTATATTAATTAAAATATGTAAGGTATTAAGGAAACAAATAATTTTATTTCCCAATCCAATTGGTGGGTATAATTTTAGTAAAGTAATTTTAGTAAATTAATTTAGTAAAGTAATTTTAGTAATATAGTAATTTAGTAATAGTAAGTATTTAGTAAATTAATTTAGTAAAGTAATTTTAGTAAATTAATTTAGTAAAGTAATTTTAGTAAATTAAAAGAAAAGTTATTTTGAATAAATTAATAAAAGACAAAAATATTACAACAAATTGAAAAAAATGATTACCGCGTATTATCTTTGCAACGAATCCCTTCATTGCGAAGGAAAAACAATGTCGCGGATCAATGGCCGGGAGAAAAACAAAGAGGAGGCCCGGCCCCTACGTCCGAACGAACGGCGAGAATGTTTATGAGTGAATGTGCGGTGGTGTGAAAATATGTGCAAGAATGCAAGTGTGAGTAAGAGATATGTGCGGGATTGTAAGTATAAGTGAGAGAAAGCGTACGCGCGGCATAGCTTCGGCCGCAGAGTGGAACTGCGAATGAGAGAGAATGTGCGAAAGTATGAGTGCGAGTGAAAAAGCGTGCGCGCGGCATACCGTAGGCCGTAAGAGTGAGTGCATCGAATGAGTGAGAGAGCGAGAGAATGTCTGCGTAGTGGAAGTTCGTGGACCGAAATGCATGTAAGAGAGAATGCTCAGCAAACGAGAGAGAAAGAATGAAGCCGTGGAGGGGAGCCTTGGCTATACCCTAGCTAACGCAATGCTTGGCTAAGCGCGAGCAAGCGCGATGCGCTTGCGCCACCGCCGTCGGCCTTTCCCACGGCCCGTAAGGGCAATGGTTAGACAATGCAGCCCTTCTATGAGACCCGCAAGTACGAAAGCGTGAGGGGAAGCGCCTGCAAAACATATAAAAAGAACGCGCTCACGCAGAATCGAGAAATGGAGGTGGAATTCGGGAAGCGAAGATTTCCTGGTCATGTTGACATTTGGCGCACTGGAGAGCTCCAGGAAGTGCTGATATTTGGTGCACTTCCCCGGGTATACACATAGGTCCGCGATTGCGCATCCGAAGACACAGCCTCTTGGCTAGACTTCCCCCACTATCTTCCGCCGAGAAATTAAGTGAAATTTCGCCAGGTAAACTCGCGTTGATGTACCGTCACCATTCAATACGTGTTGTAATCGTACAGTGTATACGCAAGTGTCGCATCGCTGATTTATTGGTCTTTATTGTAATTCGACATTTGGTATGAAAAAGTGCCGCATCACCGACTGATTTATACTTGTAAAACCTCGCCGTCTAGTATGTAAGAAAGTGCAGCATGTATTATGTATCGCAGTCGTTTAAACGTCCGCCGAGAATTATAAAAATTATAATCATTATTCACCGTTAATAGCTAAGTCATTACTCTAACCGTTAAAGAGTTCTTTTTAAGTGGTAAGCGCCGCAAAATAAATAAACCTTCTATAAGTTTAATTGAATAAAAACAATCCTAAGTTTGATTTTAAATATAAAGAAAACGCCTCGCTTATTTCGCCCCAGTCATCTCGCGCCTCCTCCTCCAGTCACAAACCTGGTCCGACATTGAGCCATCCGGGACGGGACAGTCAGGGAGTACGAGGAAATGAGTCATCGCCACCAGAAGAACGAGTAAGCAGAGACTCAAGCCGCAACCGCATAAAACGTATCGAACGTTACATGGCGCACGACAGGGACCAATGGCGTAAAACGTATTTAGCGTTACATTTTTACAGGGATATAAGGCACTAAGTACCTTATTCTTCAAATATTATTGATTAAACTGTTGTTCTCATTAAGTTCATTTTTGAAACATAACATTAGTAAATTCATGATACAATTTTAACAGGTTGTTTAGGCAGTAATAGTTGGAATGAAATTTCTATATTTATTTCGTATAATATAAAAATGTTGATTACATAACTTGACTGTATTACCACTGTATTACAAATGCAGTACATTCCTTTAAATTATCTTAATTTATTATCTTAATTTCCTAAATAATTATTATTCATATCTAAAATTTGAATGTATTGATAAATTATTTTCGATTTTCCAAAATCAATATAAAAATGGTATATAAATTATAATTTATTTGAAATTATATGTATTATATCTAATTAATATAAAGTAAACCAGAAACAAAATAAACGGAAATTCAATAATACTAAAATTGATAGTCGTTTTATTAGAGGAATGTTATTTTTAGAGTTGTAATAATTATGTTGTAGTATAAAAAATACCTGTCAGTCTTCTGCTTTTCACCGTCTAATTCACGATAAGTTTGCTGTAACTTGTCTGTAAGTAGCTCAAGATTCCTCGTTAACTTGTAGTCGGCTTCAAATTGTTCAGACATGAGAACTAAATCACGTGTTGCATCATGAAGCGGTACATCACTCAAGTACAAACCTCTCCTAAAATACATGAAATGAATGCATACTTTTTACGAATCTATAATATGTAGATATATATATTTTTCTCTATAGTTTAATTTTACTTTTCAAAGATTTTTTAAAGAATAAGAGAACATTTCTTTGACTTATTTTTTGTAAATATTACATTTCATATGTGTATAATGCTGTTTTATCATTAATATATTTTTTTATATAAATTAACTTTTTACTAGACTGTATGACATAATTTTATAAAATGATAAATTGTAACAAATTCCACTATTTTCCATACAGTTAATGTATATAAGACAAGTAATTTTAATAATAAAAGAATACTTTTATTTAAGCAAATACATATTTAAGCAGAAATTCTGAATTTCTTTGTATATATTCCTTACATTAAACGACAAAATATGTAAAAGTTTATAATCTTGCATATGTAGCATACACTAAATTGATAAATAATAAGCTCATACTAGATGCAAGCTAATGCTTTATCTTTAATTTAATTTAATGAATATATCTAAATGATAAATAATAATCGGTATATGTTTATCAGGTTCCGAAATGATTTAGCTGCTATTAATATTTTAGATAGTATAGAGATAAATTAAAAATGTTTTGAGCAGATAATGATTACAACTAATCGTATTATTTACACTAATTTTTAAACTTTGAAAAATTTATACATATGATTCAGATAGCAGCATCAATTAAATACTTGGAAATAATGTTTGGTACAACTTTTCAAAAATAAATGAAAGAACAAAATAATGTACTGAGAAATTATGTACTTTTACTAATAACATTGCTGTATAGTAGGATTACAGATCAAATGTGCACTGCATTTTCTATTGGATTGATGCAAAAGTTTGTCAAAATTCTATTGTTAGACAATGTAAAATTTTGATGTTGTTTTGCAGTCTGAGTTTTGTCGAGTACATAGAATAAATTTTGTTATTTAATTATGTTTAAAAAATTTAACTTTCATCTTCAACGGTATCTTCACTGTATATAGCAAATATCTTCTTTAAAAATATTTATTACTTTCTGAATTTTAAATACCTTACAAAATTTAAAAACTAAAACCAAATAATACATTGAAATTCGTTTTGTCATCAAATATAAAAATTTTATACGTGTAGATATCACATCGATTTTAAAGAAGCAATATAAAGATTTTATAATGTGCCATTCAGCATCAAAAACGTAACGAACCTTCGTATCAATCCAATATTATTCTATGTCAAAATATAATCTGATATTAATCAAATGTACTAGTTATATGGTAGTTATATAATTTTATAAACTAGATGGAGTATTCGAATTGACTGTTAGTATTTAGTAAAGGACTTGGAGTTCGTGATCTTGAACAACTAAGTTTTATTGTAAAAAAGGTAATTTGCCAAAGACATGATTTAGCAACACATGTAAACGATTATTAGCAATTTCAATTCGCCACTAAAATATAGTAAATTTTAAATAAATTTCTACTTAATGTGGATACAAATAGAATGTAATAATTCGTAGTTTTTTTTAATACAATTGGAATTGTTTGAGATCTTAATTTTTTAGATCTTATGCTTATAATTACTTAAATTTTTATTATTTATATTAATAAAAATTATAAAAATTTAGTGTATATGTCATATATGTGTAGATTCAAAATCAAACAGCTCGTAATGGAAGTTCTTTATGAAAATTCATAAAAGACATAAAGGATACACATATACACTATATGCAAACTTACTTTGTTAGATCATCGAGATTCATCACACTTGGATAGCACAGGAAGATGACCGCGTCCGACTCACGTACGTACAGCATTTGACCCTGTTTTTTGTGAATTGTTCATTGAAAAAAGAATCGATGATATTATTTGGTGATATTTACAAACGCGCGCGTGCATACACAATCAATGACATGTAAATTTCATTTAACAATTTTTAAACGGCACATATTTTATAGAAATAGGTTTGGATGCATAAAAAGTTATAAAATATTATAGATATTTGATTGTACAAAATTTGATGTTTTTTTTACAATTAAACCAGATTTTTAACAATTATTAAATATCAAATAATACTAAATAAGATTAATATTTAACGATTTCTGCTATAAAATTACAATAAATTCTACTATAAAATTACAATACAATATGAAGTCTATAGTATAGTACAATATTATATAATATAATTATATAATATAATATAATATAATATATAGTATATAGTATAATTTTCTATGCTTTAGATATGAATGAAAATGTATTAATTAATTAAATAGAATAAAATCTAATAGCTATTTTTTTTATTTTGGTGGTTATTAATTACAGTATTTGAATATCACAATGATATTTATCAAATGTAATTTTTAATTTTTAATTTAAAGTTATCCTGTATTAAAATATTTCCGGATATAATAAACTAAAACTTTTCTCAATTCTAAAAATTAAAATATTTATTATTATTTTAATTATAATCAATTAATTTAATTTGTAATAATATAATATTAACATAAAGAAATAAAAAAAATTATGGTCTAAAGTATTATCTCAGAATAGTTTTTATCGAATATTATTATTTAATACTAATTTCATATATTTTATTTAATATACTATTCAGAATAATACAAAATGATGATATATGTATACTGTATTCACTGAATAATAAAACAACTGATACAAACTTTTTTTCAATCGTTACGAATCTAATTTAATTATAATTTACCGAATTATTTACAAATGTTTAAAACACATTGATTTAAAATAAGAAAGGTTATTAAAAATATAAAATAAACATATGAATTATGTCTACATTTACAGTATAAAATTCTTTTATATTTTTGCTTATATAAATGAAAAAAATATCATATAATAATGTTGTATATCATATGATAATTTATAAAACCGACTAAAATAAACTAAATTTAACCATTGATTGATTTCTATTCAAATTTATAAATTGATTATTAAATGTAAATTAGTATTAATTAATGTTAATAAATTTAGTTTATAACAATTATTTATTATAATTTGAAACTGGACTTACTATTTTTATATTATTATTAATTTTATTTAAATTGATGAATTTAAGTACAATAATCTAACTATATCTTATTTTATATTGGTAAATATAACAATACAGGCACTATTGTCTAGAATATATCTAAATAATGTTAAGGAGTGAGTGTAAGTAGTGGAAATGAGAGAGAGAGAGAGAGAGAGAAAGAGACAAAATGAGTGACAATTGGGAAGAAAATATTTTGATTTATGGAAATCCGAAGAGTTCCGTCGAAAGCATCTTCTAGCTTACGAAAAAAAGTCGAGTACAAAGATTAGGCCGTTAGTAATTGCACTTCCGAACGACCTTGCAAATTTTGATTTTGGAGAAATCATTCGATTTATAAGCGTTACTCTTACTTTTAGACCCTCTCTCTCTTTAGAGTACACCGGCGAAGCGTAAGCAGTTATTAGTTTTTTTCCGCACTGTTGATATTCATGAGCCTTTTCGGTTCTTTGTTATACAATGAATTTGTATTTTATCTTAATCGACAGTTTTCTCTATTTACTTCTCTTATCAATAAAAAAAATTTTCTGAACTCCTTTATACAAACGCATTTATACCTGGGTTATTAATATGAAAATTCTTACATCTGTGATTATTAATTAATTAATTCCTTTGTGATAATATACATTTATAAAAACAAAGTTATAAGTTTTTGCAAATACAAATGGCTTTATTAGTTATATTTGTAGTTAATAATGCACACGTAATTCCTTATTTATTTTCTTACTATTTTTGTTATCCTATTTTTACAATAATTTTTATAAATTGAGATTATTTTATGAAAAATTGCTAGTATTATAATGAATTTATTATTATAAGAAAAATTTTAAAATCAAAATTAAAAATCATAAAGTTTTGTCCAGTTGAATAATTTCAGTTCACTACAATCGTGAGGATATTTATAACAATTAATTAGTAATTAGTGAATATATATCAGAAAATAAAAAATAATTCTAAGCTTGTAATAAATATAAATTAATATATATATATATATTAAGTCAGTTTAAAGATGGAGAAAATTGGGGTAAAGATAATATAATAGTAATATTCTTGTTTAATTTGTAAATAATTTTTACGGCTGTCTTATTATTTCTTGATCCTTATTAGCATCTATATAATGTTGTTTAAATAATTTTTGATTAAAAATTACATTATATCTAATATATAATAAATGAAGAATAAATTAAATTAAAATTATACAAAATAAAATGCTGGTGATAGTTTGAACGATCTGTTATAAATTTTGTAGATAAGAAATTGTTATACTTAAAAAGTTTAATGTATAGTAACCAAGTAAATAATCTCTACTTATTACGAAATATAACTCAGCAAGTCAGAAAATTGAAGTATAAACGGGAATATTATCATTTAAAAATCATAGCATTTCAGGTAGCATATTAAACAATACATATCACAAAATAAAAAATGGAAATCATGTATGATATTGTAAGGTTTTAATAAAATCATTTTGTATCTTTAACGGAATATTTTTTTGGAGTAATAAAAATTCGTTTTTGCGTAAACAATATCTGTTTTATAAATAACAATTGTTATATAATATATTTAATAAAATATTGTTTTTTTTCTTCATAAACATAACTATTTTTAAAATATTTTACATAATGAATGTATTACATCTATAAATGCAGAAATTTATTGCATAAAAATTGACATTATTTCTCTTTAAAAGAAACAGATTGATTGTATATATATAATAAAAAAGTATTACATTTCGAAAATAATAATTATGTGAAAAAGTTTTGTAAAACCTTAAGTCTTACCTTTAAACGTAAATCGGAATATTCTTCAAAAGCATCGACTTTCATAACACCTTTTTTTGTTCTGAGTACATAGACAGTGTTGATGTGGGAAAGAATATTTTCGAACGTCAGTTCAAGATGCGGTCTAACCTTTTTATATAAGAATAAAATATTTAATTATTTTTAGAAAATTAATATGATTATTCAAAATAAAAATTTTAATAAAAACAAAAATAATACCGTATAACTCATATATAAAATTAGAATTAGTATTGTATTGAATATTGTATTGTATATTGTATTGTATATTGTATTGCAAAATCTCTAATGAATTGAATCATGAAAGCACGAATGGATCAAAGCACAAAAATATCGTTTCTATTAATTAACACAAAAATAAAAGAAATTTAATATAATTGAAAAAAGTTGTTTCCACGCATAACTGCTTTAAACAGATATAATCTAATTAAACTGATGAAAAAAGGATTTTCAAACATTTGTATTTCCTATACATTTAGAAAACTAACCTAAAAAAATTTTTTTAAACACATTTTATCAATTTTTTTTATACATTTACAATTCAGATTTCTATGATTTAATTATAAATAAAAAATGCCATTAAATACACTTTTTTAATGTCAAAAAAATGATCATTTCGGAAAATCCAATTTAGAAATAAAAAACTTAGTTTTCAAGCTCTTGCGACATTCTCTACATAAAAAAATATTTGTATAAAACCCTATTGAGAAGATTTTTAAAAATTATATACAATAATATCTTTTTAATAATTGACAAGACCGCATATTGTTACAAATTTTATTTATATTAAAGAGAAAAAGTAATTTCTTAAAAACTTCTCTATACTTTACATTTTTCCTAGTACTTGGGACGAAAAAGTCCGCAGCGAACTTAGTATTTGTGACAGCGTGCGTAAAAATGGAAGCTTACAGACATGCGGGACGCTTTCGACGAAAATACGTATCTGTGAAAGAGATTAATGATCATGTGCCACTGATGCTGCTGCGTTCCCTACCACTAGTCATCAATAGGGGAAAGGCTAAGCGGGTCCGTTCTTCCGTGAATTAGAGTGACGATTTTATCCGCCAGACGGCGGATGAAAAGCAAAGGAAGAAAATCATATTAAAGCTTTAAAAGAGGCGAGCCAGCGAGGAAAAAGCGGTCTGGTTGAAAGTAAGGAGATCTCCTTAAGTCGTGCAGATTGTTAGCACGCAAACAAAACTCCAAGAGTTCAGCGTAACTGTTCATTTTTCGCTGTATAAACTTTTTCATCCACGGTCTCTGGTGTAGTCTCTTGACTCACCTAGAACAAATTGTCTTTACCGAAACATTGTAAATTACTCGTCATAATAATCAACTTAGATCTACGTAAAATATCGTCGTTTAGTATATAAGAAAAAGTGCCGTATTCGTCATGAATTGCTGTCACTAATATGCTAAGTACAGACGGTATTATAAACTCCGACACAGCTAGATAAATGTTTAACGTACACTTTTAAGTGGTGTAAATCTGTTTGAATAAATACTGGTTTAATAAATTGAAAAAAGGCGCCGTTATCATTTTGCCCGGTCTCTTCGCACCTCCTCCCGCTACGAACCTGGTCCAACATCGAGCCATCCGAGCCGGGACAACCAGAGTGCGCAAGAGACTAAGTCGCCGCCGCCAAGAAAGGCGAGTAAGTAAAAACATTATTTGACGACCGAACGGGGTTTTGGGAGTTGAACGTTACATACTCAAGGAACTAAAATCATATTCTCAGATCCCTCTAATATAAATGCTTTGATAAATACTTTTTAGATTATCTTTCTTCGTTGGATACATTTAAACTAAAATGATTTTATGATAATATCATTACATAACAGTCGAAGTACTCATTTTTACAGTTAAAATATAGAGGTATTAGTTTATTTTAATACTTTGCTCTTTAACTATATAATTTGTTAGTAATACAGCGGGATTACTTTTGGGGAAGTTACAAACAAACATAAATTCAATGAAAAATAAAGAAAATTCATTGCATTTAAAATATTTTCACTCCTGACCTCTTTTAGAATAGATTAATTCCCTATAAAAATGAAAATAAAAATGCTTAAGAATTCTTATTAATATGTAATTTTCATAATTTGTTTATTTATAGAAAATTTCTAGTGCATGTTAGAAAAAGAATAAAAATTATAATTAACATTTTAAAGTGAGAGTTACATTGAAATGCAAGTACAAGAAAAGGCTAAGCAATGTGTTTGACGATGGAGAAGGGAGTATCTCGTAACGTAACCAAAAAAACTTAACACCACTAGCTGTCGTTGTCGTTTTGAAACAAATAAGTTCGAGATATCGTATCGAGATAGCCAAAATATAACAGTCGCTCCACTACGACACCTGTACACCAAAATACGTGCCTCCAATCACGACTTATACTGGTATGAGTGTCGAGCAATTTTCTCCATCGCTACAACACATTTAAGACAGGTATGGCATATTCGAGGTAATGTTGCTTATTCTACAATCTCATCAAGGCTTTTTCTATTCGGATGTTAACAATTATTGAGCTTGTCATGTTGAGCTTCACATATGCAAAATTCATCCCTAACTTCGCTCCCCTTAATTAAGACCGAATTATTTTTGTTTTATTATTGTAATTTTAAATGCAGCAAACGTATAGATATTAAGAGTAATTATAATATAACGTTATTAGTTCGTAAATTCATTTTCCTATATTTTTTGTATTTTTATTTTATGTTATTTTTATAACATAAATTTCTTTTATTTTAAATTCAACAATAAGCGTCATTTTTTACAACGAACCTTTTCTCGTTACCAATGCGGTACGACCTCGATTCATTCAGGCCGGAAAACTTAATTAAGCTATTTACAGAAAAGAAAGTAATAATTAATAACAATTTTAAATTATTATAATATGACACTGATATACAATAAGAAAATATTATAACAAAAAAGATAAATATATCATAGATTTGTGATATAAAATTATTAAGCTCTTGAAATAAGTGAGCAGTGGTAGGATTTAATTATAACGATTAGTAAGAATGAGATATCTGAATATACGAAGACATCATAACTTGAATTCCACGCTTTAATCAGTACGAATGATATAGTGAAGTATCATAACATATCAGAAATTAAAATCATTTGTCTGCTAAAGTAAAACCGGAGTACTGATCCAATTTACCAATTTATAGGAGCATTTACAGTACCGATTTAGCAACATAATTAGAAACCGAAGAATATACCGTTGTTAGATGATACCAAACAGTTTTCTTTAATTTTTTTAATTTTCTTTTTAATTTAGTTAATTAAAAAAAATACTAACAAATGTACCAGATATATTAATTTTGTTCTTCGTTTAATGACTGCATGTAGTATAATAAAAAATAATATGCTTACGAATAAAAGAGCATGGAATGTAGATGTAAAGACGTCAAATCTTATGCTGCACCCCAAAATGAAACTAGGATGGATAAGATGCGATACCGATTAATACGATAAAAAAATAAAGACCTATAAAGTACAATAACATGCATTTATAAAGCACACAGATAAAGAACAGACTAAAAAAGTATTGTATGCAAATACGCAATGTAGTTGAACAAGAAAATGTAAGGGAACTCACTCTAGCACAGAAAAAGATGTACTGCAAGCAACGAAAACCAGCGTAAATGTAAGGGGAAAAATAAATTAAGTAGATAATTAAAAATAATAAAAAAAAATATTTAAAAATACTTTGATATTTAATTATAAACATTCATTGTTAATTATCTTTATGATTAGAATAATTTAAGTTTTAATTATTATATAAATAATTTAATTACCATAGAATAATTTAAGACTTTAATATGCAGAAAATTTAGTTAAAAAATTCTTATTATTGTTTAAAAATTGATTACTTAAACAATTCCTATTATAAATAGGTAAATTTAATTTAATAATTTATATTATTTTTTAAATAATGAAAAGTTTTGAAGGTAAGCATATAACTTTTGTGGATTTATTAAAATGAATGATTAAAAGAAAAGTTTGTTTTGATATTATTAGAAGCCGATTAAATTTAAAATAAAGAAAAGAAATTAGAACATTTTTATTAAAATGTAATATCCTGTACATATAAAATGAAAATTATATATATATTTTTTAGATACTTACTGTTATAAGAATATCATTTAATTTGCAATTTCCACTGCAAACTTGAGGAATAGTTCGTATTATAGTGCATCCAGTTTGTATTATTCTCAAGTGCCGATCAAACATTAGATGAAATGGAAATACTTGACAAAAAGTTGCTGGACTAACTTTCGGCTCTTTAACATAAATGTTTAAGAATATTATATTAAATTTTGAAAAATGTCTTTTAGCGCAAAAGAAATTATGCATCAGTGATTTTATGATAATATTACACGACAGTATTATGATAAAAACAAAATATATTTTTTAAGACATTTTTTGAATTTTTGAAAAATTAAAACATATTTTTACGAATATAAATTTATTCTTCATTTATCTGATAGATCGAAGTAAAGAAAATATAAAATTATATATTTTGTTACATACGAGATTCGATACTTCTTTGCGCGTGATTCTGAGAGACAGAATCACGGGGAATATAAATTCGAGTTAAGACTACATCACGAATTTAAGTGGGAGATAATTTACTTTCTAAATAAGAAATTGTATCAGATTATTAGTTTCTAAGTAATAATCGTATGCAGAATCGTATGCATTTCTCTTGTAGCTGAGTTTCTACGGCAATAAGTGACTGGTCCGAAGTTCAACTAATGACCCATATTTCTTCTTTCGTATCCTTTTTGTAGTCCTCATATCTAATCTTCCTTGTATGCGTTCCGCGAAAAGTAGCCCGAAACTTCTAACCTTCATATGTGACACGTCTCATGCCGCAACATCGACGTTCTCGTTGGACTCCCGCGTCCATATCATGGTGATGCAATCTTCGCCGGCTTCATATCCTACATGCAGTTAGTATCCTATGAATTTTGAAGAATCGTGCCGCTGTAGTTGTTAGTGTTTGGCGGGTTTGATTATTTGTATAGTTACGATTATATAGTTATCGTTTACATATTTGAAAATGTTTAAATCGCAATTAAAAAGTTCTTTTTATTTTGTGTTTTTTATTACTATTATATTTTTTTACTTTTATTTCCATATGATAAACTAATCTTTTATTGTACAATATTATATTATACTATATTATATTATGTCTTATACAATGTGATATTAATATATATTATATTATAACTTTCTATCTCTCAAATGTCGAAATGCAAAAAGTTTATCGCACTGCTATGTGTTGTGTGTGTATTTGTGTGCGGTATAAGCATATAATTCAGTATTCTTACAATTATTGTTGTATGTTACGTAATTACATTATTACATGAAAGTGCTGCGATAATTATTACTTTATATTAGCTGGGAGCTTATCAATGTAGTTAATACTGCTGATTCATTGTATGGCGGTACGTTGTGTTAAACTTTTGTTTTTTTTCTCTATAAAATGGTTTATGATGCACTATTAGATTCTTTCCATTGGTTTACTTCCGTTAATCTATGATTAACTAAATTCCGTTATCTATCTTCTAGAGTGATTAGTTTATGAAGCCTCTTATGTCGTATATGTCAGTTTTATCTAGTTTGTTTGTTTATCCTTCCTATACAGATTCCAACCTATATCAAGATTTACTTGTACACTATTTGCGTGCGCGGCGCGTTCAAGGTTTCGTTAAAAAATGTTAATTACCATTGTTTTTTTTCCATTTTTTTCCAGTTTATTTTGTACAATTATTTATATTCTCATATCATGAAAAATTTTTGACGTGTTCTGGTTGTCCTTCTTTTACGGTGCATTCTAATCATTGCTCGAAATTTAATCATATTGTAATTGTATGCTGTACGTATCTATATGAATACGTGTGTGTACGTATGCGTACATCCTATATATGTACGAGTCTATTCTTGTTCAGCACATCTTTTCTTGCTATTTTTTATTATTTAATGCATTGTTATTATTGTCATTATTATTAGTGGCGTTGTTCTTCCTTCTTCTGGTTTCAGGCGTAGGATCTTCTTTGCCTCTTTTTTGCGTTTCTGTTACTCATTCAGTAAAGTATAATAAATACCTCTGGTATCTGTTAAAAGCTTCCAGTATCACCTACGCTACAAGTCCTCGATGTTCTCGCGTAATTCAAATGTTTCTAGATATTTTTTTATAGGTGATTCTCCTATATAGTTTCCAGCTTGTTTCTCTGAAAACTGGAATATTCATATATATATCACCTCGGTTATGAACTCTAATAGGATTTAATTCTCTTATAGTAGCCGGGATTAAGCCACAGCGTTCTTTCTAGGCTAATCTTATTCTATAGCGTAAACAAGGCTAATATTAATACTGTTTATTATGTTGGAAAGTTTTGTAAGAAATGAATCGCTCTTAACTGGCTAGGTCTTCTGTAATTCTTAAAGCTTATTAATTAATTATTAAGGTATTAATTCTTAAGGCTTCGTTTCCTTCCTTACCTCTCTCATGATGCTTACATTTGTACTTCTTTTGGTCGTGTGAACTCGGAGTATCTCAACTTGCGCAGCCAGATTTGCATGACTGTTGCAAGTACCCCGTATTTTTGCCAAGCTTGTATTAGCTCCACATCTCATAGTATTTTTAAGACAGGTCTTTCTTGAAAAAAGATACCTGACGACTACTACAGTGATTATCAATGTACTTAGAATTGTTGTTATTGTGAATAAGATTGATATCGATCCTGATTCATTTCTGTTCTCAATTTCGTTTTCCTTATTCTATTCTTTAAAAGTAGTCTGTCTTTAAAGGTTCCATGAATTGCTATGGAGTCCGCTACTATCCCAATAACCCAATAACCCAGTTGCATATCGCGAATGATTGCTAGCCATCTACGGTAAGTGTGCCAAACTAGCCAGTTTCGACGAGGAAAAGATCAAAGGGTCTACTTTGGTACCTAGAGTCGGTTTTCAATCGTGTAACTTTAGTTCGTACTTCGGTCTGAATTTTATAAGCTCCGCGTTTGCTATTTGTGCGCACACGAGGAACGAGTGAGTGCACTCGAGTGAGTCAATAAATTACTATTTTTTTCTCTTCTCATCGTTAAAAATAGTAATTTATTTGCTACGCGTCGCAACATTCTCCTCTATGTGTCCTTTCGGACGCCATGTCACGTTCGATACGCTTTTGCGTTTCTGCGGCTTCGTTCCTGCTTATTCCTCCTCCCGATGGTGGCGGCGATTCGGTTCCCCATGCTCCCTGATTGTCCCGTCTCGCACGGGTCAAGGTTGGACCAGGTTCGTGGTCGGAGAAGGAGGCGCGAAGAGACCGGGGCGAAATAAGCAAGGCGTTTTTACGTTTTAAGATAAAAACTTAGGATTATTTTTATTCAAGTAAATCTACAGCGGTGTTGTTTATTTTGCGGTGCGCTTACCGCTTACAAAGAAATCTTAACGGTTTATAGTTACAAATATTTCTTGGCGGACCTTTAAACGATTTTAATTCATGCGGCTATTATGTATTAGACGGCGAGGTTTTTTACAGGTATAAGTCAGTCGGTGACGTGCGCTTTTTACATACTAGGCGGCAAGTTACAACAAAAAAAACAATAAATATTTATTGAATGGTGGCGGTGTATTAACGTGAGTTTACTCGGCGGGATTTCACATACTATCTTGGCGGAAGATAGGGAGAGGGAGAGTCTAGCCCGGAGGTTATGTCTCCGGATGCGCGACCGTGAACGTATGCCTATACCCGGGGAAGTGCGCCTCTTGGAAGTCGATATCTCCTGGAGCTTCCCAGTGCACCAAAAGTCGGTACCAGGAGTCATGCGCCTAAGGTCAGCACGACCGGAAAACCTTCGTATCCTGAGCTCCCACTCCTGGAGTTCCCCAGTGTGCCAAAAGTCGGCACCAGGAGTCGTGCGCCTAAAGTCAGCACGACCGGGAAACCTTCGCTTTCCGAACTCCACCTCCGTCTCTTGATTCTATTTTTTATTACAGATGATAATAAAATTTCACATGTTCGTATTAATAAGAATAACTAAACTATATTTAGTGTTGTACATTTTTGTATTAATTGTCTGGTGTTATTACTGCGTGGAAAAATAACTTTTACTCTTAATGATTAACAGAATAAGAAAATATGCTTACCGGTGCAGTGCAATGGCCTTAACGGGGTAGAGAATGGTATGGGTTATCCTTCCTGGCAGTCATAAGTGCCAAAAAGAAAATTTTTCGACGGTCAAACGTGCCTATTTCGTACGCGAACGTCAAGTGATGCCAGAGAATATGTTCCGTACGTGCTTCGATTCTTGTTTCCACGTAATTACACATTTCAGGATCAGAAGAAGATTGAGTTCGGGATAAAGACTACACCGCAAATTAAACGGAGGTCATTCATTTTTTAAGTAAGGAATTGTATCATGTAGAAATACGTTCAAAGAGTATCCTTTTTTACTGAGTCTCGACAGCTGACGTAAGTGAGATTCCTGAGATGATCATAACTTTGAATATCGTACAATCTTAAAATACATTGAGTGAGTAAGATTTCTCCTTTCGTGTGCCATTTATAATCCTAATATCTACTCTCCTCTATACGTTCCGCAAAGAATAGCCTAAGAGTTCCGGCTGTTATACGTGACAATATATTTATTTTTATATGTACTCAATTATATTACTTATACAGCTTGAAATATACATAAAGTTATTAACGTTCATACTATATAGTTACTGTTTAACATGTTTTTATATAAATTTAAATAAAAACTGGTTTGCGATTTTTAAAAATATGTTGCCTTATATTCTGAAACCTGATAAGATACAAGGAAAGTAGATAAGAAGAGCTCAGACCTATTGGTGTCTTTACAAGCCCTTGATAGTGCGAACTGATCTCAAGTGGCACCTTCTCTTCCGACTCTGTTATAGCTGTAATTTAGATCTCCATTTATGGTTGTTCGTCGGCATTTCGGCTTAACTGAATGTTTTATAGTTGCTGTGGATACGAGGTAAGCTTTGCGCATTTATTAGCAATTACTTCTTTCTTGTAATTCCCTCAATTGTTTTCCCTTGAGTGTCCAACTGCTAATCACATTTTATCAACATCCACGCCACGTGGACTGGATACTGTAGAATACGAGTCTTTAAACCCGTTCACATTTTTCTTATTACTAAGTATAAATATTTAATTCCAATTCATGTTTTAGAAAAATTAATAATTGTTTCTTTTATTAGTTATTTACATCTTAGTTTACAACTGCTTAGCTGTAAAATGTAGAAGCAATGAAAAACTTGACGAAAACTCAAAAATCGAAAAGATGATAGAAAACTACATAAAATATAAAAAATTTTTAATAAAATGGAGATTTCAAAAAAAGTTAACTAAACCGTGAAATATGAATAATTATTTAAACAACAAATTAGGATTACTAATGTAATTCCAGCTCATGAGCTAGAATGGACAAAGCGCACATCTACTTTTGCTACATAAATATTTAGTCATTGATTATTATTTATAAAGGAAACTTTTCGGTCATGGATCCCTTTCCAATCAATTGATTGTTATTAATTAAATATTCTACATTACTGTTATCAGTTAAAATATTTTAAGTACAAAAAATTACATTACATATCATAGCTCATTTTACACACACACACACACACACACACACACACACACACACACACACACACACACACACACACATATATAGCATATTTTAGGCATTTTAGAGTAGTGTTAGTAAGTATAAATATTTATAAATGACAGTTTTACTTCATTCTGTAGGATATATTTACTTATATTGTGCAAGTATTTGCGTTCTCAGTAAAATGCGAAAAAAGTGCGACGGGAACACCCGTCGCAAACATCAAACGTTGCCGGTCGTGAGGTGGTGAACAGAGGCGAAAGCCTGCCCTTTACGCCGTGGTGTCGTAAAAGAATGGCGCGTCGCGGCTCCATATCGAAGCGTAAGTGTACGGGCATAAAGCGAGGCCTAGGTAAGAGTATATGCGCAGAAAAGAGTATGCATAGAATGAGTAAGAGAGTGTGTATTGTGTGTGTGTGAGAGAGAAAGAGTTAAATGCGACATAATTTTTTGTGAGATGCAAGATAGACGCAACGCAGTGTGGAGGGTTATGTGTAAGAAAGAGAATGCATCAGATATAACGTACTGTGCGTAGAATGCATGAGAGAGTATCAGATGCACCGTACTGAGCGGAGAATACGTGAGAGAGAGTGCGGAGTGAGTGAGACAAAGCATGCTCGCTTAGTGGTGGCATGTACCGTATCGAGTATGAGAGAGTATGCGGAGTGAGAGAAAGTATGTCCGGATAGAAGGCATACAGTGTAGCGAGGATGAGAGAGAGAGAGAGTGCCAAGTGCAGCGTAGGAAGAAAGCGTGAGAGCAGCAAGTATGCAGCAAGTATTACAGAAAAAGTACGAGAACAAGGAAAGGGATCTTAGCTTCGCGCTAAGGCTCAGACTGAGTATTACGTAGCTCAGAGCGCTTATCCTTACCGCAGCCCTTCGCCGGTAAACTCGCGCCGGACCAAGATCTGAGGAAAAACAAAGGAAGAAAGTCTTTCTTATTTCTTAGGCGAAGCTGCAAGTATCAGCATCATCCGGGGTGCAGTATTCTACCGTTGCACCGGGTCAGCCTCAAGGTATAGCTAACCAAATCTAGAGGTTCCGACCCTATAGTGGCTGTCTATTTACTCGACTTTTGAACGCATAGTAACACGCTGTGGCCGGTATCGTCCTTTGATGTACCTAAACGCGTGTCTGCCGGGATTACATCCTTGAATATAGAGTGGTTTCTTGCGGCGGGTAATGTCCTTTGACATACTCGAACGCGAGCTCACTCACCTGTTTTGTTGTGACGCCACACCGTAGCAACAATGGGTCCATAGATTCATTGCGTAACTAAAAGAAAATGCCGCGAACTCATGTTACGATGATTATTGTAGAAGAATAAGACCGATAAAACCATGAAATAAACCGACCAATAAAACTATGAAAACAAAACCGCCGCTGTAATTATAATTTAAAATAATTTTTAAGAAAATATTAGATTATTTTACACAAAACATGTCTTATTCTATTACCCGCTACCAACTTTTCTGTTTCTGAAAAGAACCCAGTTGGACGTCCAGTCAGGAAGCTTGGAGAACCCGCTGGAAAGAAAATAAAACTTTACACACCAGGAAAAAGCGTAAAGAAAATCATTTCACGACGTCTGAGTAGGATGCCGAAACGAAATAAGTATGAAATGTTACAAAAGTAAAAAGGTAAATAACCAAAAAAGTAATTTAATACCAAGAAGATCGAAATAACGATTTATTTGCGCTAGCTTAGATCGACTGCAAGTTAATTTGTGAAGTAGAATACAGGTGACACGCAGTGCTAGCGACATCCATGTACACGGTTGTTACATACTAATACTAGTGATATTTGAGAATAACGAATTTAAAAAGAAGAAAGTGCTAGTGGCATTAGCTTAACGCGAAACAAATCGAAGGAGATGAAACGTTATACGTATCTTTGCAAACGCTATATATGTACCAAGGTACGACAATTATAGATCTACTGACCTTGCCAAGTGACGAGCTTGATCGCTATGGGCTTTACAAAACTCGCTTCGTAATATAAGATGATGGAATTTCAAACACGGTAGCTGCACGGTAAAGATCGACTTTGAGGTTAACAACCTCGCGCCATGAAGCGTGACGCATAAAAAAAGACAATGCCGATTGCCTTTATACCAACCGAGAATAACAGGACTAAGCACTGAAAATATTCTCACCTCAAAAGTAAATGACATCGTGTTACTTCGTGAATATGAGAACTCTTAACATCGAACGCACATTTTCTTGCTTGCAATTGGCAAGCATGCACAACGCAATTAGCGCAAAACTCTTTATGAGTGGTAAAACGAAAAAAAAGAGTAGCTTACCTTCAATAGCTGTGGCCCCTTACGCATCTGTTGAAGAACTTGGACTAAGTGAAGAATGAGCGCTTTTTTGCATCCTCGAAAATTCGCTCATTTTTGAAAAAGCGATGTGATTTTCGGGACCGCGGTAGTGCCATATTTTAGCGCCAAATTCATATTTGTATTTTAAAAAAATATTCAAAAGCTCCCGAACTTATAGATATAGTCAAAATATTAACCAAAGCATTGTACTTATGATTATGTGATAATTTTAACCATTTATTTTAATTTTATTTAACATTAATGATAATAAGTATAAACAAATAAGACAAACTCACCAACAGAAAGACATTCAAGGTCAGCAATTATTGGTTTTGAAACAATTCCAGAACCAGTCTGTTCTGTAATAAGAAACTGTACATGATCGCACTCCATCTTCGTTTTAAAAATTTGCATTTCTATATCTGTACCATGAAGTTTTTTTGCAACCGTCTATTGAAAAATAATTAACTTTTATAAATGTAACATTTAGATAAAAATATAAATAATTAATACTATACAAACTACATGATTCAAACAACTAAAGATTGAAGTAAGTATTACTAACATTATCAAATTTTTTAAAGTCATCTGGATCTTAAAAGAAATTTTATTCTTAATTATTTATTGAATAAAATGTTTGAATCTTATGCATTCATAATCACACATAAAATTCAATTAATTTTAATTTTAACCATTTAGCACTTATCTAATTGCTTAATTCTATTTATAAATTATTTAGATTTTCTATATTTTTGTTAACATTAACGATAACAAGAATATATTTTCCATTAGTTATAGTGACTTCATTTAATTTAAAAAAACCAATATGTGTTCTTACTTTAGTGATGCAAACAAACACAACGTTTATCATTTAAAAATTATTCAAGGTAAAATAACCCATAGGGTTGAGAAAATACCGTAGATGGTACCTCAGATACTGGTATTTTATTCTACTGTTTACCCTGATAAAAGCACGTTTGTTCAACCAGACCATTGGAATCGACATGGTAATATAAATATACGTAGTTCATATTTCTTTTAGTACTAATGGACAATACAAGCGTCGAAACTGCGTTGCCAGTTGTGTTATAAAGAGAGGGAAATAAAACCCTCTCCTCCCGTGATCATTCTTTTCTAGCTACGGTGACAATGCTCCTAATTGACGATGGGCCAACAAAGCTAATCTGATGACTTGCTCCATCAGCCTGTCTTTACTCTCTTATTATTCTCATGCTCGTTAGATGGTAAAAATGTACATGATAAAAGTAAGTTTCATCCGTATATGTCGAGACCTGCGTTTTTCCAGATACAACTTGGTACCAATGACACACACTGAATGTGCCTAACATATGTTATCGTTATAAATCAATTTTATTATAAAGCTAACAATCTATTCTATACTAATGATGTATTAGCTAATAAGATTCATAATTACTGAATTATGAATACATTTATTCCTTTAAAATTTTAAAAGCATTTTTTTAATTTTTATTTACTTTATATAAATTTAAAATAATTCCATGTTTACATTTTCTAAACCTCGATTATTTGGTTAGGATACATTTTATGAAGGTTAAGAAAGTGTTCAACTTTTATTTTAACTATAAATTAAAAATATTTTAAAATAAATTAAGTAAAGAAGTATGAATGAAACACAATATTAAGTTATATTATGAAAATAAGATTTGTATTGAAAAAATATGTACTTACATTGTAAATATTGAATTAATAGATTTAAAATATCATTTATCATATATTCATACTTTAAAATACGAATAAAAAGTTGTTTTTAATTTTAAGAAATAACTCTTCGAATTTTTTTCATTTATTTAATGTTTATTGAGTGTAAATCATCAAAATTTTTACCCTATTAAAACGATGTTCTTATATTTTAAGTTAATGTAATCCTTTCTTCATATTTTCTTTCAGTTCTAATATTTTATGATCTATATTTTATTATTAATTTGTAAATGTGTAATTATTCAATATTTACAGTTCTACTGTAATTAATTTTAATATAAATGAAATTTTGAATTACTACTGGAAATACTTAGTATAATAATATTAATTATTATCAATTAATTATTATGTACTAAAAAAAATCATTTCACTTTGGTGATAAAAATATTTATCAAAACTTATAATAAATGAAACAAATAATAGTTCTGTTATTCAAAATGTTATGAATATTACCTTAACAATTCCAATAACAATGTATTCCAATCCTGGTCGATCAGAGTAATAATGCAGAATAAGAGCTCCATCTTCTGATCTTTCTGTACATCTAAATGATGGCGCTCGCATACCTGGATAAAGCGTTCCTAAGTGATCATGAAGAGCATCTAAATTCTGAAAATTGTATTTTTATAATGTGTTTATGCTTTTTGTCAAGATAAAATATTTTACTTTTCAATCCTTATAAATAATTTTATATTGTTTTAAAGAATTTTTATATTTTATGTTCCTTTTAAAGTTATAAGTATTTTGTTTTCTATTTTATTATATTTTTAAATATTTTTTATTTATTATTACTTCTGTTAAAATATCGATAGTAGTAGGAACAATAAACTAAAATGCTATGTTAAATGATAATTGTGAAAACTAGTAAATTATTTATATATAAAATTAAGCACTATTATAAACTATAAATTATTAAGCCCATATATAGTAGATCTGGGGTTTTTTCGATACATTATCATTTGGTGATTCAGTTTCGGTTTGTGCCAATGCACGACTTTTATTGTGATTATAAAACGTCTATTTACTTTATAAATGTGTTAAACAAAGAAGTACAAAAGTAGATATTTTGACGCATTTATCACATAATACTAAAATCTGAAACCAAGTCTTCTTGCTTCTGAAGAAGATGCTATTATTTCATCAACACAATATTTGCAATTACTAAAGGTAAAATTTATAAATCACGTTAAAAACTCTTAAAGAATTAAGAATTGTATATTAAACATTATTATTTTTTGATATAATATCTTATAAAAAATTGTTTGGTGGCACAAACATGAAAATATCAGATTGAATTGATGTGCGTATAAAACACTGATACTACTACACTATCAAACTGGTCTTAATATTGCGTAACTATTTAAGATGTATATTTTAAGTAATTACTAAACGCTTTATTTCTTAAATAAATTTAAGTCTTACAATTGATTATGTATATACTTCGCTTTTTTCCATTAAAATGTAATTTAACATATTTTGTATATGACGTGCCATCTAAAACCGAATTTAATGAGTAATCTAATAAATCCACATGTTCTTATTCTAATTTAAAATTTATAACTTTCAAAACGAGTCGAGAATACAAGTTACTTTTCTTAAAATTTTTGACACTCTTGATCGATAGTTAAATTGCATGTAAATGAAATTTTTAATTAGAAATATAAGAAAATATTAATTAATAAACTTATAATTAAACGAATGTAAACTGTAAATATATTTAAAAAGAATATATTTTGGCATCATCATTAGACAAGTTTCAAATATTTATAAAAGTATGAAATTGAGAAACTTTGATGCTCGCGTTAGAATCTCGTTAACTCTCTACAAGATCACTTGTACATAATTTTTTATAATTTACAGCGTATTTTACAGTTTTATTCTTATATATATAAAACAAACATTTTCTCGTGATGAATGTTTACGTAAAAAGTCAGCTTATTTTAAGAAAGATGATCACTTTTTTACAATAAATATTGAACTTCAAGCTCAAATCTTTGAACAGTTAATTGATTTAATATTTTTCTTATACATGATTTGAATACTAACAATATTACAATTTTATTCCATTTTGAATCCTTTTTAATCTATTTTAAGCTTTCACCGTAAAGTTAGTTACTTCTTTTATTTCAAATGTTAACTTAATTAACGTTAAATTTGCTGAGTTATTACACCCTTTAGATATTACAGATATGTTTATTTAATGTAATTTATGTTTTAAAACTCGCTATGTAGCTTTTCATAATATTCTACAAAAATCTGCTACAGTTAAAATTAAAACAAGTTACTATATAGTAGTATTATAATGTCTATAACTGTACACTATAGAAAGACAACAATCTGCAAACATATTAAATTTATGAACAGCCATAGAGTTCTGCATTTATACAAATATGAGAAGAAATGATACTTCTAAGTACAAATAAAGGTAATCATCATGTGAAATAACTTAAATGATTGTTTTACGAAAAAAAAAACAAGTGTATATTGATTGTGCCCAATATAAGGCACATGATAACATCTTCTGCATAGTTTTAAACTCCTTTAAACATATATAAATATTTGATCGAAAACAGAACTAAAAAAAATAAAGTTTCATAAAAAGTCTTTTGACTTTTAAAACTTATGTTAAAGTCCTCACTATATTTGAATAACTAGTAATATAGACGTTTTTTTACTAGTGTAATTAGTAATCTAAATTTACTTGATTTTTTATCCCTTCAGTTTATTTCCTAATTAATATAAAGAAAAATATAATGAAAATTTATGCTCTCATAGGTGTAGTATATAAATATTCTAGCTAGAGTACACTTCTAGCTGGCAGTTTTAAAAATACAAGATATACCGAAATTTTTTCTAAAAAAGATTGTCTTAATTTATGGTACCTGTAAAAAATCTCTGGGCGTAGCTCCAAGGACTTGAAGAATTTTATCGTATCCTGAATCCTGGCAGAATTCAAAAAACATTCGACCAAATAATTCAAGGATTTCGTTAGCTGGTATATCTGTAAAAATGTAAAAATTTAATTATAAATAACCTCCGTATTTCATATATTTCTTTATACATTTTTTTTATAAATGTTATATTTTATTTATAATATATAAGAATTTTATAAGACTATTCTTCTGCAAATATTAATATTAATATAAAATTGAATAATAGATTTATATACTGATGGTTACTACGCGTTTTTACCTCAATACAATAGAGTAAAAGAGCTATTATCTAATCTAATTGCCCAATACGGTATAGCGAAATATTACAACTGCACATTATCTTGTAGACAGATAAAGAATCGTGAATTCATTATAGTCAACGCATTGAAAAATTATTCATCCATTTCCTTACAATATATATAACTTAAATAGCATGGAAATAATAAAAATGAGGTATTGAAAGAGCAATAGAAATCGAATATTATTACAATTTATGTTTGGACTACGTGCACCACTAGACATATAAGTATGAATTGAATACCCTGAAAGTAGTCGTTATGAACTATACAGAGATATATAGAAATACGACTATGATAACGATCGGTATAAAACGCATAATAACGCTACACTAGATTCAATATTCCAAAATCGACCAGCACAATTAAAAGATATAGGCGAACACTGAAGCTGGCAAACGTTACTCTAAGATATTAGTCACTTCAGTTCATCAATTAAGCGTAATTCGAGTCATCAAAAATCAATAACTATATGTTTCATAAAAAACGCATCGAATTCATCGGTATTAAATTTTAAAAGCAATTGATTAAAATCAAAGCTAACAGATATGCAGAGATAGAAAAACTGATGAATTTACAAATAAAAAAGAGAATAACAATTAGCAATAAGGGGCGCTAAAGGGAAAGAATGCTGTACCATAAATATAGTCAGGATAGCCTTAAAATACTGTGTCTGTTACATACATGTTATTTTAGATGACTTCCCGATAAATACAAATGGTCTCTAGAATTAAGATATTACAGAGAAATATAACGGTAAAGTAGATGCCAAAAAGAAAGAATTAATTGAACGAGAAAATATTTGCCTTATCTACGAAAAAAATCTTTAAATAATGCGAAAATGCGAGTAAAATGTTTCCATACATATAATAATAATATAAAAACCCTATTCAGAATTTGTACTCGGCTGCTTCGATAATTTAACAACAAATTACAATGGAAAAGTATACATAAAATGCACAAATATTGGATATTAAACATTAAATATTTCGATTTTGAGATCTTGCAGAGACAAGAAACTACGACGATACAAAGAAAGTCGAAAGCGGCGATGGGAATTGCTTGCGAAAAAACGTCACAGAAAAAGTCACAAAAGAAAAGCATTGCCACAGAAAATCAGGAAAATGTAACTTACGTTTTTAATGTTTTAGCAAATTGTCTACGCGCATACGTAGATGCAGGTAGTGAGTACGTGATCTGGAAATTCCAAGTGCTTCGTATCGAATCTGCGAGACGAGTGAAGTACTTTAAGGCTTTGGAGAGCTACTTTAAATGATATGACATATGCACACTATGAATCAAAATCGATTTGGCCTGGGTAGAAATCGAGACCCCAAGCGTGATCTACGGAATGCATCAAGTGACCAAAATGATTGGACAGCCGTTCACCGATCTGATCGAGATCGTCACCATGACTAAATTACTGCCTCATACATTGTTCTTGTAGGAAAAAGAAGTTGTAGTAATTCTACCAACGACGCTAACATCCAAATAACGACAAGCTATACTTTTATGAAGGTAGCTTTGACATTGAGCAAAGCATCACATACCTCAGAGCTTAAGACATACGATAATACGCGATTTTGTATGTGGTTCGAAATAGCCGTATGAAATCCCAATTCTCCTTGTAGGAAAAAATAATGGAAAGACGCGAATGTGTCGACTATCGCGCGCTAGACTCGGCATCCGGATATTATCAAATCCCTGTTGCTGAGAAGAGTATGGAGAAGACCCATCGTGTTGTTGGATAAACAATACAAGTTCTTTATTAACTTTTGGAACTCGTGAATAAGTTGGCCATATGCTCTCGCATGACACAAAAAGTTATCCACCTGTTACGGGAGAAAATGGTCATTGAGACGTAGATCGACTATTACATAATTGGCTCGTTTAATTTCAAGATTAGACTAAATGCTCTGCGCATCATGTTGGCATCTGACAAGGAAATTGCCTCATCGCTTTTCTTGATATTGTGATATGTTGTAGCATATCAAAAAATATTAGACATGTATTTTTGTTTACGTGCTAACTCGGCATTTTAAAAGATGAAAAACACCCTTAAAGCGCCATTGAAGTTTCAGTATTACTGAACATGGATCAGTCGACAAGGAACGATCGTGAATCGTACCAATATACAATAACATAAACTGTAATAAGAAATGATCGGTAATGCATTTAGTCATTGACAAGTTGCACTAGGTATTTGTTACTCCTACAATTTGTTAAAGATATAAATAAGGTAATAACAGCAAGTTATAATCTTAAAAATAGGCTTTTCTCAAATTAAAATAGATTCGAATTCGGCATTACACTCGATGACTTGTATTCCACGTGACTGCTTTCAATAAAAAAATGCAATAAAACTGAAAGACATGATTAAAATCATTCATGAGAGATATGCAGCGCAGTCAGTACTAATCGAAAACGAAATCTAAATCTACTTTGACGATATAATAATATTTTTGGAAATGCTTTTTGAATAGTGCATGTACCAAAAGAGAGAACTTAAAAAGTAGAAGCCAACCTTAGAGCACAATCGAAAAAATGACGGCTTTTAAATCAGCACATGCACTTACTGTGAGACAAAATCGGAAGCAGAAAAATACAAAAATAAACTAGCAGTTAATAATTATCCAGTACCAACGAAAGTGAAAAAACGAAGCAATCCTTCGATCCTACAGAATACTATCGCCGATTCATGAGATACTACGCGGAAATAGTGCACCTACTACTACAGCTGTTATGAGAAAAAAAATGTATTTACATGAGAATAAAAGCAACAGCAAGTGTTAGAAGAGCTAAAACAAATACTATGTATCGCCCTAGTACTAATCGCACCGAAAATTACGCGGCAACGAAACGCGTAAACGAGTCTCGTGCTACGAAGCATGGTCGATGCTATGTTAAATCATACGCACATTGGCAAAACAAAAACTCCGCTCGTACATGAGTGCGACACATATGTGTTAGATCTAGAGAATCGAGCACAACATGAAGTAAAAAACGACGCTCCAATTAGTGGTCGTGAAGCTGTCGTTAACCAATCACAGCACGGTGCTTGTACAAACCGGTCTCGCGTACACATATACAGCTCTCGTGAAGATATAGAGGTTCTAAGTAATATTTACAGCTGATCTTATGAAATCAACCAACAGATCAGACCTAATCTTTTTAAAATTTTCCTTCTTATTGCTCCTGTTCGAACTACGAGTTTTCCCATATCTCACCCTCTGCGCCGAGGATGACGAGTTTGCCGTGTTTCATCAAACCCCCTTCTGTCCACCTTAAAGGCTATAGGTTATTCCATGTCCTCAGAACTCCTTCCTGGCTTCCCCCGTCCTGACCACATTGACTCTGCAGCATAGAGATCAATAGCGTTTGTCCTTTCCATGCAAGTACCCGTCCATATCATAAGTGGTGCACGGGAAGTGGCCCCTCTCATTGTAAATACCTATCTATGTGTAAATATTAACTTTCTTTTTGTAAATATTAAGTGAATCACCCGTTGCGATGATTTAGCGTAAAAATGTAATCTTATTCTCAGCATGTATTAAACTATACTTTTCCTTTGTTTAATGAGGAAAAGCCGCAGCGAAGAGTATGGCGATCACCTCCAAGTCCATCCAAAAGGGACCATTTGTGATTAGTAATATGAATTAAATAAATGAATCGTTATTATTTAGTTACAGTGTACCGAATTATTTGAGTCACTCTAATTTCTCTTAGTATAAGAATCTCGACACGACTTTGAGCTGTCAAAACCGAAATAAGGGAAAGTTTTTCGTAAAGAAAAAAGCGAAAAAAACATTACAACGGATAAGTTAATTATTACCACCAATGCAATGGATTAAACATTCGATGCAATTTTGTAAGTTTGCAATATAGGAAAAGATCAACCACACGTGTATGTTTCTAGGTGTTTAAGAAGAAGCAAGAATCATCAACCAACATATGATAAATAATTAATAGGAATTGTTTTAGTCAAAGAGCAATTCTTCCATTATCTATATCGATGGAAATTCGCAGATGCAATGAATCACGAGATTTTTAACATTTTCACACAAGTAAACATCTCGATTTGAGATCTAACAGATAAAGGGAGAGTAAAAAGAATTGAAAACTAAAAGAACGCGAAGCTTAAAAAATCTTCAGAAACGCTAGAAGCAAATAATATTAAAAGACGATTCCAATTCAAGTTAAGATTTCTAGAAATTAAAATAAATAAATAAATCGGCGTAATGAAAAAATAACGAGATAAAAGAGACTCAAAATCGTTGATGAAATAAAATACGAATACAATTTTGATACCGCCACAGATAAATAGAAGAAAATACTCAATGTGGTAGTGGCAAATAATAAATTTGTTTACATGCACATAAAAGATATAATGAAACAGGGCTTAGTTGTAAGAAGATACTTGAGTATGATGTGACTATAGTATAAGACCAAGAAACACATAAGCGTCTACACCTATTAAACGTAAAAGATTTCGAACATAAGAAAATATACAACCAATTCATGTAAAATCATGATCCCCTTAGATCATAAATACCACGGAGAAACTTAAAACTGGCACCAAATAAATTATAAATGCTACTACACCAAACGCATAAGACAAAAAATCGAAGATGGATAACATTATTTCGAAAATAATCAACAGAGTTAATACATATTAAAGAACGCAAAAAATGAATAAATATTCTTGAAATTAATAAACAATAAAAGAAGACGAACTAACGTAAACAAACTTGATTTAATAAATTGAGATCTTGCATAACGAAGTACAAGATAAACATGAGAATATGAAATTGGAGAGTAGTGGAAAAAAATAAAAAACTCAAGGATCCGACTCTACAATGAACGACATTATTTTAACACAGAAAAAACAGCAACTAATATAAAAATCAATTTTGTTAAAGTTCAGAATATTGGGATAATAAACAAAGATACTCATGCCACGATTCCCATCTCGAGAGTACATATATTGGACCACTCTGGGTATATATATCAATGCATAAAACTAAGAGCCAACTTAATACGCAGCGACATCTTATCTCAATTAACGAAAGAAAATTTTTTATTAACCTCGATTATAAAATTATAAGTTTTAAAAATACCACCGATCATTAAAGCACCACATCCTAATATTATTGACACTGGCACTATACTATCTGACGGAGACAATACTTACTTGCCATACAGAGTATTGAAATACTAATTGTATGTTTACATTCGTATGAACTTATAATCAAATCGCATTCGTGCATTACGATCTACGTAATGACAAAAGATTTACTCTTATTTATCGCCAATGACACTTCATCAAACGATTACTTACATTTAGAAGGTGTACACTGTTCACCATATATTAGAATACTTGAAGAAGCTCTTGCAAGTAATTCTGCAAACGATACAGTAGGTAATCCAGACCACGACACGAAAAACGACGAGAAACATCATCCACTATTCAATACAAGTGCAATAATAAAGTCCAGGCGCATAGGGCCGAGAGCGATCGATGAATACGCTGGCCTTATTTACATTACCAGGTAGTGGCGATAAGAAAAGAAAAAATTACATGTATAAACGTTGAAATTCTGCCTTGTTATCAATGTATGGTTACCGTGTCAGAAGCCACTATATCATAAATAAAAAGCGATGAATCCTTGTATACCTTTTAACTAAGGATTTTTGTCATTGGAAATCCTCAAGTCATTAACAAAATGACAATACATAAATACAAATAAATTAAAAAGTAAAAAACATGTGATTGGCAAAATTTATTTTTTACACAGATATTAGACGTTAAGGTTAAAAAATAGATAAATAATTAATAACTGTTACGTACTGATATACAAATATGCATTCACTTATTGAAAAATACTTATATAGTAAAAAAATTTAAAGCATTGCAGTTATAAGGGATCTATCTCTTATTATTGCAATGGACCTATTATATAGAAATTTTGAACTGAATATATTTTAATCCACAATACTTACCAGCATTGTTACAAAACTTTAAACCTCGTCAGTCGAAAAAAGGTTTAGATTAATAAATAAATATCATGAAGCTATTATTATAAAAGCATTTATAAGACATAGCGAAAGTTTGAAGGAATGTATGTCTAGGTATCCGTTAATTTCTATCAGATTACGTCAAATGCCAAGAAGAAACATTAGTATAATAAAAACTCGTCTATTACTGATAGTAACCTATATAATAGCATTTCTGACATTATCAATGAATTTTATGGATTTAAAAAAGGTATAACGATATATCTTAACCATGCAAAATTACCTCATGAAATCTCGGACAGTCACAAACAATGGCCGTTCTACACTTAAGATGACTAACATGCTAGTCAAAATACTATTATGATTGCAAATTAAACACCAACCATTTCCTTAAGGAGAAGATGATATACCTCTCAAAAGAATCACAAGAAGGTAAATTTGATGTAAAATATAACAACTTCAAAGTTACACTGCAGATAAATAATAAAAGTAAAATCATCAATTATTATTATGGCGTTAATAATAAGTTGAAATAAAATGGGTCACAACGATTAAATTACAGATCAGACGTAAAGAAATAGATAAAAAACATAAAAAGTGCAAAAAATATAACTTATTAAAAAATAATAATTACTGGTTTATTTAAATTAATAATAAATGCATAGTATTTTTTTCTCATCCCATTAGACGCGAGAAAATAAAACTATAATGAAATAAAAAAAGGAAAGAATGTAATTACAAAAATATATAAAAGTCAATGTATATAAATGATAACGAATGTAAGAGAGGTAATAAATAGAAGTTACTATTTACCTTACATACACGCACATAAAAATGTATCACACAGCAACGCTTGATAATAATAGGAATAACGTACTAAAACAGATAGATTAACGTTAAGGAAGAACGTACCAGAAGAAATATATGAAAACCTAGATAATTCTTGAACAGCGTTAAGATTCAACGCTTTAATTTGAATAAATTATAAAATCGAAAAGAAGATAAAATTTTTAAATTATTGATAAAATATTTAATAATTTAACGTAATCTAACGAGTAAAATATTCATTTTAACAAATATTAGTATCAAACTAATTCAGATTTAATAAAATACGAAAATTAAAAACTTAACCTTTTTAATTATTAATCAGCTGTTCAATAATATTAACGAGTAAAATATATACATTTTAAAAAAATATTATTCCAAAATATAGATATAGATAAGTACAAAAAAATATAGTAAAAGGAAAAATTTTGTTAAGAAAATAGTTTTTTTAGGTATTATATAATTCAATATTACAATAAATAATAATTGACATCCATAACAATAATAATGTTAACTTACAAAGATTAATCAATTTGTTACTATCTGAACAAATTTTTAATTGAGATAACAAATTGTTAATTCAACAGTTTTTACACTAAATAAATAAATAAAAACAGAATAATAATAGTATTATAGTTAATTTATAGAACTACATTGAAATTACATATCATACATTAAATATAGTATGCGGGTGTAACATGAACAATATATCATAGTGTGATAAGAATGTGATTCGAAAAGGAAGTTAAAATATATTCCAAAATTTTAAGTTAAAACTAAATGTAGTTAATGAAAGAACTGTAAAGAATTATATATCAAAAGAAGAATACAATAATAACCGCAAATAAATAAATTAAAGTTTTGTCGTAAGAGCAATGGCAAAGCGCTACACATAGAATATAAGCATGACATAATACTATAGAACTCTCTACATAAATGAAAAGATGAACGAGAAGAATTCAGGATAATACATTTAAAAGAGTCCCTATACACTAATTTACAATATTCACAGAATAATGGAAACAAGCCAATAAAAGAAATCTGATATAGCGTAATTCCGTAAAAGCGTATCGCACCATAACGAAGCAGCAATGTTAGTTGCGTCGTATAATAATTGTAACAATAGATGCTTATGTAATATAACATCGAAATCTATTAATAATGTTGTCACGATTACAAACAACACGTGGAATGCAAAAATGTGTGGTAAACGTCTCGCAAGAAATGAGAGTATGTCATGCAATGTAGCATTATAAAATATAATATTGTATAATAAAATATAGAGCACTATATTATAGGCACAATGTATTAATAATAATAAGGGTTAAAAAAAAGAAGTAAAAGGAAAATTTTATAATTACCTAGTAATAAGTCGAGCTTTTCTCCAAATCAAATAAATGATAATTATAAAATTGTCATTATATAAATAAAGATAAGAGACGTCAAAAACTGCGGAGATGAAAAATTGAGAGATTAAATAGGTACATAATAAATAGAGTTCTTTAAAAAAAAATTCCGTACCGGTCGCTCAAGTTACTTGCGACCAGTCTAGGATATGCACAATCAAACCAGAAGGCAGACAAGAAGACAAAGATTGTAGCAGACAAGGTCGATAAACAATAAGGAACTTGCTCCAAACGCATTATCGCGTGATGCATTTACATTTCTTGGAGAATAAACGCTCTCGCCCTTCAACTCGGTTTGAATTTTCTATATCCCTGTCATACTCCCCGTGACACTGGAATCGTGTGCAAAATAGTAACGAATCTACGTAAATATCAAGCTATTAAATTTAGACCTTTTTTGATTATAAATAAACTTATTGTAAATTCTATATACCATTGTTTTTTCTAAAAAATTTGCAAAATTAACAGTTTACAATACTAGATTTATTTCTGTATACACTTAACTATTTTCTCAGAAAAAATTTTTCTTCGTTAATGAGAAATTATAATCAATACTCCATTGATTATTACGTTAATAAATTGAATACTTTTCATGTATATCATTTTATAAAACATAATTATCCTAACTTTCATGTCATTGCACTCACATAATAATATTTTTAATAAGTGTAAATATCACACAATTGTAGTTAATTAATTGACACTTGAAGAACAATTAATGTAAATTAAATTGGTATTTAAAGCAAGAACAGAAACAACTTGATAAGGGTAAATATCAATAAGGTAGTATAAAATGGGTTGATGTTCAATCAACGTTACCAAACATATTCTTTCGGGAGTGAGTACAAATACAATACATATAGATATGCCATCATTTATGAAAGATGCATTTATAATTTTTAATGCAAAAATTTCATTTAACTCTTACTCAATATAATATGATAAAAATAAATGTAATACTAACTGCAGAGTATTTTGTGAGTTAGAATAATAAGCAGTCTATTGAAATATTATACTAGTATCTGTCCGGCGGCTGTCGGATGGGATGTTGTAAAAAGTATGGTGTTTCTCTCTCAAACTCCTCTTCCTCTATGTTTTGTAGGACGCAAAAAGTCCCTATTTCTATCATCAAAAGAAGCTACATCGCAAGGGCATAGCTCTCCTTTTTCTAGAATTTTCTTTCTGAAAAAGTGCCGCCGCTCCAAGCGTGTTGACTGTCTTGGCGGTGGTGTTTCTTCCATTTCTCACTTTATTTTGGACGGTAAGTACGAGACGAGAATGAAAAAAAATGAGCGTCGAGATGAATATCTCGTATAATATCGAACACATTCAGACTGGCGCCTGGCACACTCAAAGTATCATCGAGTTTAATGCTACGACGAGTCATACGAGAGAAATCATAAAAAATATGAGTGAATTTTCTTTCGCTTAAGTCCTTGACGCGTAACAAGCATGTGATGTTGCTTGCGATAAGTTTGTAATGAAAATAAACATGCCTGTCTTCTCGTTTTTCGGCACCGATGCTTCAGTTGGACAGACTTCGAACGTAAAAAGAGTTATGCTCAAGTTGCAAAGAAATAAGCGATTGTAATATTTAGGCTGATATTCATTGTAACAGGAAAAACGTGTCTGACAATATGTCGTGGTCTTCCGCCTTTTATAACTGCTTACTTATAACCGCATATATCCGCATGGGGGAAACCTTAGCACTGGCTGTTCGTTTTGTATGTGATAGCCCGAGACACGTAAGAGGGAATCGAACGAAGATCTGTACAAAAAATAATAGCCAATATTTAGTGTCCTTCTTCATGCGATTACGCGCTTTCTCGAACTCGTACACGCTTATGTATCCATCGTTTTCTCTCTTTTTTTCTCTCTCTCTTTCTCTCTATCGTACGCATACAGGCCAAATGCGGCACGCTTATATTCACATTTTTACATAATCTCGCACACGTGCTATGTGCAACGCACTTATACATATATATTTGCTCACTCGCTGTCTGCGACATACTTATATACACATTTACACATGTACATGCTTATAAAATAACATTATATAACAAGAACAGTGCAGCCCGTTACAGGTTATAAAAAAGTGAACACGATACTTGCAATCGATTTTTCCGAAGTCAATGATTCGAGATGACTAAATTATGCTCAGCAGGTCCTTAAAGTGGGCTTTTAACCTAACATACTGTGTCTCTTTCAATTTGTCTACCAAATTTTTGTAATCGTCTGTCTCAATTTTTGAGGGTACCTTTTACAGGCTTATCCCAAACGATTGGAACGTTTTTATTAAATGACATTGATTTTAGACTAAAGAAAAATTTTGTGGTAAAATTATTTGTAGTTTATTTAAAAAAAAATTTTTAAATTAAAATTGTTATTCCGTTGTTCAGAACCTACATTTATATGCAGGTACTGAATAAAAGTAAAAAATTGTATACAAATTAATTTCGTAGTTTTCTATAAGTATTAATCACCGATTTGCATTTTTCCAAAACGTTTAAATTATGATTACAAAGATTAGTTTTTACCTTCAACAGAATCAACAGTTTTATAGCCACACAGTAATCTTTTTGCCTTCTGTAAACCCCTAAATTGTCTATTTGATGCTGTCTGCATCTCATTTTGCCATGAGTTGTTTTCACTTTTTCAGCATTCAACAATGTTAATCTGCTGTTGACCTTCTCCAGCTCTATAGGCATGCGCATTTTTATCGCATTTTACTTCAACTGCACACATTTATTATAATACCGCTATTACAAATATTTTGGAGTCAGTAGGAAAGATTTTCAGTCTCTTCAAGATTAATTAGTTATAACTTTCATTATTAATTAGTGTAAATCTGTCAAAATATCTATATAGTAATTTTTCTTTATTTAAATTTTTAAAAATTTTCTCTTTATGACAAAGTATTAAGGTGTTATATTTTATCGGAAACTACAATATTTTTTATTATTTAACTATGCTTAAACGTGTTATTATTTGAATACTGATTCTTTACTTTTCCAGTAATAATAGGATTGCAATTTTTTATTTGTCGACAAGTAATGATGGTATGTTGCCTAAATTGCATGTCATGTCTTTAATTGAATTATGGATGTATGGACAACGTATAATAAAGTTATAAAATTTATAATAACTAAAAACTTACAATTAATAATTTGACTAACATTTTATTCACCAATTTTCTTTTGTCAGCGCCTTCTTTTTACTTTTTCTTTACCTCGGATAATCAACTATCCATTATTTTTTTAATATGGCTAATGCAATTATTTTCTATAAGCAATAGTGTTTTTATAAGTATTCAAAAATTGTTAAGTTGTCATCCTTGATGTATTTGATGTTAATTACACATACTAACATTAATAAACAGTTGGAAATATTTATTACACTCTTTGTATCATAAAAAATCAAAACTATATCATACAAAGAGAAAGTTTTTCCCAAGTTCCAGTTCTTCAATCAGTATATTTTTTCAGATTGTTAATGTTTCTTTTTTAGAACTTTTTACAATTTCTTCTTTTCCAGCTTTTATGAAATAACTAATAAAATACAAACATGTATATGATTTACGATTAAATTATAAGTAGTTTGATGTAAACAGTTTGAGATATGAATAAGCTTACAAGAGTTTCGATGATTTTGTAATCCTAAATCTAGAACTCTCATTGTAAATATGAATCTTCTATTTAGTTAATAAATTTTATTAAAATATTATTAAAAACTATTCGCCTTTTTGTCTTTGAACTTCATTTCTTGATAACCAGATGATGTGGTAGAAAACAATTTTTATTAATTTCTGAGTTATCAATTTTAATTACATGTCCCAATTGCCATACGTATGACAATTATGATATCTAGGTTTAACTTTGCATTTCTTATTAATCTGCGTTCTATTGCACGCAATTCTAAAAAAATTTTAATTTTCTCATTAAATAAGTGAATGATGTAACGACAATGTTACTTAACATGAATTTTTTAAACGAATTCACTGGTTTACTTTCTCCTAATTTTTCCACAATCACTCATTTATTTGTAGCATAGTATTTTGCTCTTTGTGTACATTTAATTTCCGCATAATTTAAAAAATAACTCAGCTGCTAATAATGCATATATTGCTCGTGGTATATTAAAATCTCGGTTAATGAGATTTAAATTATTTAAATTATATGTAGCTAATTCTTGTCTATAAAATCGTCTATAAAAAATTACAAATGCGAGGAAAATAAGAAATTCTACCCTTTCGCTAAAACCTTTATATTCCAAATATATTTGAAAATAAATTAATTCTTTATCTTCGTTTCGGTTAATTTAAACATTCTACAGAAAAATCGATGTTTTTTCGGTACAAATTTATTAGTAATAAAATGATATTGTGTTCCGTTATTTAACAATACGCGAGCTTGCTCTTTTTACCTATTCTTATCTTTAATATTAATTAAAACTGTTTAATTAATATTAAGTAGAATTTAAAATAGTGATCTTATGCTAAAATATTTTGTTTTAGATTCTGAAATAATTTCGTTTGATTGTTTGATGAAATTTTCGTTTCCTTTTGTTCTATGTTAGTCGTATAGCATAGTATTATAACGCTTTTCACGCTTCTTATATTCTTTATAATTAAATTGATTATTTTTGTATCATACGTTTAAACAATCAAAGGATAATATCCCTCTTTTACCTCCATATTCTCTAAGATTTCACACGGAAATGCTTTGTGCAGGCCTTTATAAGTAATGCATTTGCTATAATTTCTTAATAACCTTAAAACATTTTTATTAGTCATGTTATTTTCTAAATGATTATTTAACTTATTTAACGTTTTTATGTTGCTAATATGCGTCATGTTAAAATTTATTATTATATGCATTTACAATTTAATATCTTTCTTCTAAAAATATTAAGAAAGTATCGAATGCTCGCATATCCCAATTTTTTATTGATCTTTTTCACTCTTTTTGTGTATTTTTGTTAATTTTTGAAGTGCCTACATGTATTATAAGCATATTGTTTTTAATATATGTGCATGTGTAATAAAAATTTATGTGTGCGTATTAAATCAATTATTTTTCGGATCATATTAAGCAAATCCATTATTGTTCTCACATGATTTATATTATCACGCGTTTTTTACCAAAACAGTTCATAATCCCTTTAAATTTTCCAAATGAATTTAATTTCCGTAGGTTTAGTACGATTATTCTCTAAATTTAAAAAATTCATAAATTTAGTTTTTAGAATAAACTTTGTTTATTTCTAATCATTTTGTTTCATTTAAATTGGCCTTTTATTTAATATCGGTAAGTTAATCATTAGTAAATTAATCAACGCTTACAATTACTAAATTTAAAGCTGTAGGGAAGAATTTATAAAGGAGTAGAATAACCTTTACAACTTATCTGCTATTGATTGTTGCAGTAAATGAGTGCCTCTTGGATATTCTATATCCGTGGGTTGCTCTAATCTTAGCTGTCTTGTCCACGATGTTATTGCACAATATCCGTTTAAATGAAACTTGTAATTTGGATTGATGTTGCTCTTTCTTCAATTTGTGAAAATATTCTTAACGATTATAACTTACAATATTTATTATGTGTTGTTCAGTTAAATACTGAATTAGCTAAACACGGTCATCTTACTTATGTGTTGCGTGATTTCAATTTCTTTTACTCTGCTATCCGGTTTGAAAGACCAATGTTAAATTTCTACCTTGGCTGCAATGAATGTTAGAAGTAGATGATTATGTATTGTTTGTTTTATTTTATTTCGTTCAGAAAATGAATGACAAGGTTCAGAGTCTTTTATTATTGACACATTAGGTAAATAAAAGAATAAAAACCAAGAAATCCGTGTTCAATTCGTGCATTTATAAAGAAAGTTAGCCACGCGAATTGTTGAAAATTTTTTGTAACTATCGAAGCTGTGAGACGTCCTTCGCTTTTAGTCAGAAATATACTTTGACTTGACATGTTAGGTATTACATTTACGTTCCTATTCTAATACTTACTACAAAGGATTCAGAGATAGACTGTACAGATGGACGAGTGGAACGGATCAAGTATATACGTATGAGAAAATATAAGAAAACTAGATGTATTCAATTGTATTTTAAACATGTGTTTAAAAGCCTCTATTAAATATTTATAATTCTTTTATTATTATAATTCTTAACAAATACCGTCTTGAATTTATCATTTAACAATTTGTATTCTGACGTTTATTATAAAAAGTAAATTATGTATTATGAAACTTTAATTTCTGATAATACGCACAGCATTTTTATCGTTATACTTTATATATATGCAATTTTACTGTTATACTTTATATATGTGCAATTTTATTGTTATGCTTTCATACTTCTGCTCTTCAAATATTAAAATGATTTTTATTCATAGTGGTTGTATTGCATTTACAAATAAATGAATGTACATCAATATATTAGTATAAAGTACATAGTTATAACTTTATCGTATGAAGTTTATCCGCTTTAATATTTTTCAAAGTGTAAAACGTATTAAGGCATATAAAATTTCAATGCGTAGATTTGGTTTTATAATTGTTTTGTTATATAAGAATTTTCATTCAATATATATAATTTTGTATCATTCGTACGCCATATATCGTCGATTTATGTTTGGATTGAGTTTTAGGAATCAACTAAAGGACGTGAACACGTTTACGTAGATTTTTAGAAAGAGTTTATATTTTGAATTTAATATATGTTACATTGCGCACATATAAGTTAAGAAGAATTTATATTTTTTAATATAATTTACATTTTCACTACGAGTCAGTCGCTATTCGTTTCATCGTGAAACAAAGACGTCGATGTCGGCTACTAAAGGTCAATTTTTAATTCTAAGTAACTCGTGTAATGAAATAATACAATCCCTGCAGATAACAGGAGAATACTTAAGAATCCCAGATCATGGAGGAAAAAGTCTCTTTTTAACTGTTACCGAGAGCACATCACTCTGTTCTTTTAATTTTTTTCAATAAAGTCATTTTCATTAAGGATTTTTTTATTCCTAAATAATCTTTTGAACAAGATTAATTTTCAATACAAGGCACCTTTAAAATGGTGCAGAACGGAATAAAATTTGGCGATCTATTTTTCATCGTTAAAAAAACATATACAATCATTGTAAAGCAAATCCTTATAAATGACCAAGGCTAAAATATTTTTAAACGCGATCTGTTCAGACGACAAAACATAAAATCAAAATACATATTTCAGTAATTTTTTCTTATTTTCTATTATAAAGGTAAAATAATAGATATTTAAGTTAAAAAAATTTATTATCAAATATGTAAATATTCAAAATTTAAAAACAACACTGTAGAATATGAAGATTGTTTCAGTATGCTTATATGTAAATACGTTGTTAACCATTAATAATCTGCGGATAATGAAAGATGAAATCGCTAAAATTTTCATGTATATTCAAAAACTATATACTTCACGGCTTCGTAAGTACATAACAAATATGAATGTCCTTGAAGGAAAAGGTAAGTTGAGTAGAAAATTTATTAATACACATACTGTATATTATAATATGACTGAACCACGTATATAAGTAGGGACTGTCATTTGATTAAAAGCACAAAAAAAGCAATATGGATAACTTTATATGATTATTGTTCAACCGATGAAAGTCAAAATCATAGTTCTTTCTTTTAAGGTAACAATTCTTTGAATTCTTACCAATGCGCTCAAACAAATAATAAATTCGACATTTATAAACATAACAATCAGCTATTACTCCAAATATTTTAACAATTATTAATTTCATATATAAAACTTTTAGCAATAGTAATTTATTGCAAAAAAGATATTAATGACTTTAATGAAACAATCAACTTATTTAGAACACGAGTCCAAACACGACATCAAGAGTATAATAATTACAAAAATATTTGCATATTCAAATTTTTTTTAATTAAGACATGCAATTATTATTAACAATTTTAGATGCATTAGACACAAGAAAAAGAATGTTTCATCTACAAATTTAAAAAAATTTTATTTTCGGTAACAATCATTTTTACTCAAATTAATTTTTTTTTTTATTACGATTAAAAATAAAATAATTTTATATGAAGTCTTCATTTACTTTATTTATTTTCGATAACCCGATTTCAAACTATAATTGGCACTGCAAAATACCTTTTTAAAAATTTTTTATTAATTTATTTATAACTATTTGAAATTTTAATATTTTCATCTATAATTTAATATATATACTATATTTACTATATTTACTATACTTACTATATATCTATAAAAGGAAAGATAATATAGTAGCTTGGATAATAAATTGCAACAAAATAATTTTTTGGTTTCCAGCATATTCCTGATATCTTAATCAAAAATCTATTTTTTGATTATTCTTAAGTTTTTTAATCTACAAAATATAATCTTCGGAAAAAATTATCGGGTAGTCAATAAAAGATTATTTTGATATTTAATATTTTATAGCTGTAGCTGCATTACTAGTTTAAATAATAGAATATTTAACAATTTTTTATTTCTGTAAATTAAGCTATTAAACAAAGAATTTGAGGTATATTTAAAATGTATTTTTTGGATTTAAATAAAACAGTTGCATAAAAACAAAGTCGAAAAGAAAAATCATGAATTGAAAAAAATAACAGCCAATTATTAAGAACTGTTGTGCATGTTAGTTATAATTAAATAATAGATTATATATAGTATATATATAATGTATTATATGTCATATAATAATTATAATAAATTATATATGATATATAATTATATATATATAATATAATTAAATAATAGATAATCGTAGTAGATTAAAATTTATTTTATAGTTTATACGAAGCGAATTTAGAATTGTAAATGCATAAAGGAATAAGAACTTATTGAATCCTAGACAATTAAACCATCCTTCCTTAACTTGATAGTTTAGAGTAATTTGAAAATTTATCTATTATATTAAATATTACAATGTATTAAAGAAACAAATTTTGATTATAAATACCATATACTTTTGAACCTTTATACAACAAAGTTCGAAACAATCATTAAGCATTCGTCACAAATAAATTACTCATTTCTTGCACTAATATCTTCTTTACAGATTTAGCTATTACAGCAATAAAATAGATTAATCGTCCTAGCTACATATAAATTGTTTTAATTGGTTTGGATTCATTAAGAAAAACGCGCTGCTTTCAATAACTACCTTTTCAATCACTATCCGATTAAAAAAAGGGTAATAACACCAATGAATTATCAACAAACTTATCATAATTAGTTGTATTCGTTGATCCACTTTTTAATTATCGTTGACATTATCATCATTATTGATATATTAAGAAATATCTTTTTTCTTACTATCCCTATACCTCTAAGTTATCCTTAAGATTTTTAAATACTTTAATTTATAAAAATAAAGAATTGTGAACATTATTCATTATTCATATTATATTATGAACATAATTTGAATTTATGATTCGATTACACCAATATTTACAAAAATAGCTTTGCCACCAATTCAGATACACTACTCTTGTTCATGGCAGCAGATGATTCCTATTCGACTATTTTCCTTTCTTCATTTTCCCATGATTTCTTTTTTCTACATTGAAGCTCTGCACTCGTTCTTGCACCCAGGTTTCTTTGAAACAGGATGTCTTTCTCTCTTCATTTTTATCCCTACATGTGTATATATACATATGTATATAAAGTAAAAATGTAAAGATATTCAATAGAATTAAGTGACTTATTTTTGAAAAAATTGGAAGCTTGTTAAATATTATTTAAGAGATATTATTAAAATATTATCTAAGACTTTAATATCTTTTAATGCAATTAATTAGTAGTACCTTTGTAGCATCTTTAAGTAATTAACATTTTATACATAACAAATATTCAGAAAATACTGATTAATTTTCTGCAGTTCTTTGTATACAAAATATAATAATTTATTTTTTATACTTTGTATTTAAATAATTTAGAGTTGCATAAACAATTCGTGGCTAAAGTGTTCTAGTTTCTTTTAATACGTACTAAGTCGGTTAACAGCTGCTGTAATAATGTTGTATGTAACTTCATCTTCATAAATCTGACGTACTAGGAATTGGCCTTCCATATTAACAGATGCATCTTTTCTAAAAAACCAGATTTAAATTTTTTAATATTTATTTAAAATATAAACAATACAATTAAATTTAATTAGTTTTGATTGTTTCATAATTATTAGGCTCAAAAATTAAGTTTCGATTTTTTTTTCAGGTAAAATATAGAATACTTGACTTATCTTGGGACGTTAAAAAGAGATATGAAAAATATTTTAATCGTATTGCAGTATATTCATTAATATATTATAAAAGGTTACAATATATTCGTAACCTTAATAAAATTCTATTTGTTTGTTTATAAACTGATTGCAAATATTTTTCAGACAAAATATTGTTTTTGTTACAAATAACTTTAACGTACGCTGGGAATACTCATCCCACCACACATTCATTTCCCTTATTTCTTCGTACCTACAGCTTCGCTAATAACACTGGCATAATAAGAAGATACTCCTCTGACATATCGGCAGAGAAAAATGCAGTATCTTCCCCAAAAATAAGTTTGGAAGCAGATAAACGCCATGAATTCAATTAACGATTGGTGTGATGATGCTTTTCCAAACCGTATAAAGAGGAACGCTTTATATACCTCAAGAAAAATTCTGAACTCAAAACCAAACACCAGGGCCAAAAGGAAGCACAAACCGAGAGTCAAACTCATCCTGTCGGAATTATATTATTTTGTTAAGTCTTATAATTTTATGTATGTTTTACTTATCTTATACCTGCGATCCCAATCGCAATAGCACGAGTATGAAAGATTAGTTCTTTTGAAAAACAATAAACCAAGTTATTTCTATTTTCGTTATTATCGTTTTTATTTTATTTTACGCTAAGTGTAAGAATATATATATTACATTAAACTATTATCTATAAAAGTTAAACTATAAAAGGAATAGGTTAATTGAAGTTATTTACTCTCAACAGGGATTGAATATATAATTTTAGAATAATTTATTCATAAAATAATGTAATATTATTAATATAAATTTATTATAATGAAATAATAAAATAATTAAAAATTAAAAATTAATAGTTAAAAGAAAAATTACTAAAAAATTAAAATATGATTTATTTTCTTATTTTTAAATTATTACAGGATTTTGGTTTTAAAAAGTTAGAACACTGCGCTGTTCTCTTGAAGTTGGTTAAATGTTGTTTCGATTATTTTGTAGTATCCAAATTTAGTTTTTGGCGAATAGAAAAATTTCGCTGCTCTTAGTTATTAACTTTACTGCAATGGTTTGTTTGTTTAGTTGGTAATTTTATATTTCAACACTAAATTTCGACTTTTTTTTATATTATGATTGTTAATTAAAATTAAACAAGATTTATTTAATCAAGTTTACAAAATATAACGTGAGACTATTGTTTAAGAATCTATAAATATTTTCTTTAATCAAGTTATTATTCGTGTTTAAATGTACAAGGCACCATTATTATTACAAGATGAAATGTTTACAATAGTTTTGTAGTTAAATTAAATTTTAATAATAAATTATGACAGTTTTATGTTGTGTACGAAGTACATGGTTGTGGTTTGTAATACGTAGTTTTATGGTTAGTTTTACAAAAGTGTTGAAGTATGTTTTTTTTCATCATATGTTTTTCTATAATATTAATATGTACATAATATCGTTGGTGTATATAGCTGTTTACATATTGAATGCATTTGTATAAATTCATATAAATACCTGTGTTTGTGTTGGTAATTATAATATTATTGTAATTACTTGTTATATACATTTAAAAGTACTAGTGTTTTTATAATTTATTTATTGGTAGAATCAAGTTTACAAAATATAATTATATATAAATTGTATTATTATTATAAAAGTGTTTATAATAGTTTCTTTTGTAATTAAATTCAATTTCAACAAATTATGACAGTTATACGTTGCGTTAAAGGCACATAAATTTATTTTGTATTTAAAAGGTTTTATACTTTGTTTATTGTTTACATTTGATTTATACTTGTATGTTATTCCTTAATAATTTTAATTGGTGTTTAATTATCTATAATAAGGTTCATAATCATTCAGCGAGTATATATATTCACACGCGCGTGCGCACCCGATACACTCATTAATGTAAACTTATATTTGGTAAATAAAAGCTGTTAAAACAAGATGAATCATCTTAGTAAATAGCTGATTGAAATAAACAGTGATAAAATTTTATCTATTGTTTCTTCATGTTTCTTTTCTCTTTTCTAATTTGTTTCTATATCAGTATTAATGTTATAATTTTTTTTTACATATTTGTTATGTGATAACATATATTATAATATCTGAGTAATTTAAAATGCTTAAATTAGTTTTTTTTGGAAGTATTTTGTATAAAATTAAGTAAAAATATAGGCTGGCAATCTTAATATTTACAATAAAATATATCACTTTATTGAGTACGAAAATACATACCTATTAACAGTTAAAACAGTCTGTGTTTGTTGCTACCGTGCTACAGCCCTTGAAGCCCAAAACAAAAATGAGTCTACCTAGAGGCTATCAGAGAGTGTCCAGAGCTGCTCATAGACAAAATTAAATGTGTAGTGAGGAAAACTCTCGAAACGATAAGTACAAACTCAACATAGTATTTGTTTTTATGTTCTTAGACCATTAAATGGAGTTACTCGATCAAATACCTTAGAGTAATCCTAGAAAGGAAACTCACTTGGTATAATCAAATAAATGCGACAAGCCACAAAATCTTGCACGTCTACCAATATATACCACCATACCTCCACCATACTTCAACAACTGCATCTTCCAGAAAACAAAACTTTGAGTATTCCATGCCATTATCCACAGCATAACAATCTATGCTATTCCAATATGAGGCGTCACAAATCCACGGCATCTCAAAAAAACTATAACGTACGAGCATGAGAATCTTTAGATTCGCTCTCAACTACCATAATTCATTCGTGACATGCGAATACTCAAGGAAACCAGACTTACCTTCATTCAAACTACCTCTAAATTAGTCTCAAACCTTCATTCCTCACTTATAAATCACTCAGGTATCAAAGCTCTAGCCTTCTACACTTCAAAATTGAAGACCTCTTATCCATTCATCGCATACAGAAACCACTGCAAAAAGTGAGTTTATAGAGTGTGCTTCTCCCTGTTACACGTATCTACTTTAATTATAATTTGAATCACTCTCTTCCTCCTATGATATCCTCTTTTTTTCAAATTCATTCATTAGATTGAATGAAAAGACAATAACTTTCGGGTTGGTGTCCCTCTACATAGGTGAGTCTTAGATGGTGGTCACCTTATTGATAAATCTGACACTACCCTTCTCACTTACAACCCACCTACAGAAAATGATGGGCTGCAAGTTCTTATAAAGATTCTCTCCCTTATGTTAGAGAAAAATAAAAAATTGCTTGTCTTTCTCTCAGTTTTTGTTGAAACATGTAATCAAGTCGTTTTTCTCTTCAACCTGCTTCTCATTATAGTCGTGCACAGTGATTAATATACTCACACATATTTAAGATTTAATAACCTTCTCAATTTTATAGAACTTTCTTATTAAGTGTTGTCAAGTAACCAAAACTTAAAATTTAATTTTTATTATTCATTGAAAAGATTCATTTTCAAACACTAATTTTTTTTAAAGGTAATAACTACATTATAAAAATACTTATTTAATAGAAATTTTATGCAATTTCAAAAATACTCATATTAAATAAATATAAAAATTTCTTTTTAAATATATAAAACTTAAAATCTCAAGACTTTAGCTAATTATTAATAAATACAAATGCTGATAATAATTTAAAATATTGAAGTATATTATAAATATTTTTTAATGAATTCATAATATTTGATAAAAACAGCTTAATCAACATGTGAACATTTCAGTATAATGGACATATAAAGCTGAAATTACAGTTTTAATTTACTAGATAAACTTACTTAAGAATTTTTATTAACTATATCATGAATTATTCATTTTTATCATTTTTAAATTTATATAATCTTGTAATTTGCAAAAAATGAAGTATTCTACATAAAACTTCAAAAAATTTGAAATTATCAAACACATGCAAGAGAAGAGTTCAAAAGATAGGAAAGTCATACAACGAATAACACAACTATTATCTTATATAAAGTGGGAAACACAAACTCATTCATCCTACAAGCAAAACAACTAAAACATTACAAAATCAAACAGGGATAATAAAATGATTTGCACATAAAAGGCATAGAATAGCTCGATAAGAGAAAAAGAGGTAAGATATAGATTGTTTTACCCTCAGTAAAACTGATGTATTATGACATCTACAAATATTCTAAAAAAAAAAAGATGCAGTATAATATAAAAATACAATAAAGAAAATTTCAAGGAACTTTCTGATGCACCACATTAGAACACCAAATTCGTAGAAAATAAAAAAAAGATAACAATCTTTGCTCTGCCCTCTCTCTCTCTCTCTCTCATAGCTAGCAAATAAATAAATATTGTAAGAAATTATTCTATATATTATTATATTATATTATATCATTATAAATATAATAATAATCATAATCTGAACACTGACAGATAAAGTTTAGCTATGCCTTTCAATTTCTTAATATAAGTTGATTTAAAATTCATTTTATTGAAAGTTCAATTGGCAAAATAATATTTATAATATATAATGTGAAAACGAAGAAGTAAAGCTTATTAAGTTAGATCTAAGTCATGAATTTAATAATTTCAAATTTCTCAAATGCAGCCAATGTTTATAGAATTTATAGAATATGACTTTATATATATTAGTACTTCTCTTATTTTAGCAAATTTAGAAGAACACTCTTTTTTTACTAATATTCTTCTTAATTACTTGAGAGTAGTATGAGCAGTTTCTTATATTTTATAACATGTTTAAAATATTTACTATAAAACAAAGCAATTAAAGTAATTTAACATTGAATTTTCCTTGTTTAGTTGTACATTTTTATTGGAGAATAGTCTTACTTTTTCAGATATTCTTTTTTTATGGATAATTGTAGTAAACATACATTTATAACTTCTGTATTAGTTTTATCATCTAAGAAATATATTTTTTTAATTTTGTTGGTATATTTATGAATATCCATATGGTAAACATGTAAATTAAGCAATATTATAGATAAATAAATTGATAGACAGGAAAGATAGGCACTTAACTATTAAATATCTGAAATTTTTAATAAAAATAGCATTTATACTTAGTGATTGATAATATAGTAGTCAAATAAATGATTCCAAATTTCTTGAATTTTACATTAAATATATATCAGCTTAATATATAATTCATAAAATAAAAATAAATGTCTTCAATATTTTAATAAAGAATCTATTTTTTTCTTTTGAAACAATAAATATGACTTATAAATAAATCTTAGTGTTTTTATATTTCATCCTTTTAAAAGTAAATTAATGAAGAATAATTGCTAAGTAGCATTTAAATCAATATATAATTATTTATATAAAACAATATTTTTTAATATATCTGCTTACCTGTACAATGTGAGAAATTTAATAAAGGATCATATTGTTTAGTTGTCATATTGATAATACATATATGCTGAGCAAGTATCAAATAATGTAATTTAAATATTAAATAAACAATTTAAATGTTCATGCAAACAATTGTTTACTCAGTAAACAACTTACTTTATAGCCTCCCATGTTTCGTTGTTGAATGTTTTCACCACCAAGAGTTCAAGAGCATAATTCACAAAACCATACTATATAGAAAAACAGTAATGATAATTATGAACATTTAAATTAAAAACAAAAGTTTTAATCATTATTTTTGTGAAAACACAATTAATAGTTAATAAAAATATAGACACATCATTATAAAATAAAATAACTCGATTTAGTATAGTTATACGACCGTTAAAAAATTGATCAACACAATTATTGTATATATATATATTTGCCAAATTCTTGTTTTAAAGATTATAGAATAATTATTTCTTCTTCAGAACTTACCATAGTTTATTAATATAATCTATTTATTATAATTTTATTGAAATTCTCAATTAATTTATTAACAGACTCGATGGATTCTAATTGCCATTTGAAAAGGAATTAAGAATAGTAGCCGTGCTCATTTTATGTATACGAGATGTAAACTGCGTAGGTACCGGATTCATTCAATATAAAGTTAAGTATCGATTTTCTTTCGTGACCTCATACACAATTGAACAGCGCCGCCTGCGTAAAATATTAAAGAATCAACATAAAAAAACAAGCAAAAGAGAATTGGTCGACGTCTAATCTATTTCGAGAATATACAATGACTGGGACGCTTAGCAACTGTATAAAGAATTCAGAAAAATTTTTCTGATGATTGTTTTTCTTTTATGTTAATCGCATAATACTATATATACAATTATTAGATTCATATTACTCGAATAAGAAATAAAGTAATTCAGCAAATATTTTTTATATACCAAATAATTCATATAATTTAATTATTTAAAAATTTATTTTATATTAAAAAATTAATGATAATTATTGCATTGTGCACACTATATCTTCTTATTAAGTTCTTATAATGTTTAAGGTGATTGTTTAAGCAATGATGTACGTGTCAATTAGTATACAACCATATAATTCACTTTGTATTTGACAAGTGAATAGGCAAAACGTACTTCTCTTTTTAGTGAAAATTACAACGAAATTTCCAATTAAAGAGTTTATGCATAATTGAAGGTTAATAACAGAATGAAGATGTTTTACTATTGTATTGGTCCAAAAACAAGCTGCAATATAATTTTTTAAGTCAATACGTACATTATTTAATAAATTATAAAGTTTGTACAATTTTTTGGAAATTTCTTTTTAAATATTGGACTAAGCTGTTCACTTTTACTTAATAAATTATCATTTTCTTCAATACATATTCTATATTAGGTTGCTAATTTGATCGTTGAAAATTATAAAACTTCTGCTGTCACTGACAGATTTCTGTTTTAATTAATTCCTTACCGACACTGTTTTCCAGTAACAGCTATTACAGTTTACGAACTTTCGTGGAGTAATTCAGATTTGTTCGAAGCGATATGACTTGTCTAGACTGCGTAACTTTCTGAATGACTATCATATTTATTTATTTCGTAAATTTATTTCATACTACTAGAAGCGAGATGTTTTGTTTCCTTGTCCACGGCTGTGGTCCAACTAGGTTTAGATACTCTCTCAAAGGACTAGCTATTTTTTCTGCCTTTTTTATTATTCAGTTTTATGTTCTTAATATTTATAGTAATTTCTCACATATTAGGCGTCGTTTTTCAATATAACGTTAACTATTAATTATAAAACAGTCTTGTTAAAGCCTTCCCAATACCTAAGCGTTCCGGTTTTGGTAAAACTTGATGTCCAATAAGTACTCTTATTTGTTCCTTTTTAGGCAGATAGACAGATTAGTCTTACTGTCCTTGTTTAATGATCCAATGTACTACCTAAAGAATTGCTGAAGGATATACTAGATATACTACTTCACCACGAGATATTATTTCTCTGGTGTAATAGATAAAATACGCAAGCCTTGCCTAGTTATACTAAAAACGTTTTAAAACCTTTTGTTGAAGTTCTTTCTAATTTAATTCCTGCTTATATAACAAATGGTTCAACAGTACACTAATAAAATAACTATTTTAAAGCAATTATTTGTATAAAAAGTTTTCATACTTTTTTTAAATTTTTTAAATATTATTGATGTTAAAATATTTAAAAAATTGAAAAAATCAAATTTTTATTTTTATATTTTTTAGTCACTCATTGAATATATAAAAGTATCCGACTAAAATATTAAATTAGCAATAATCAAAAGGTCGATTTTTCTGGAACAAATCAATAAACTGGAAAGATATAACTGATTTTTCACCATTTAAGTCTTGTAAATTAATGTCAATGATTTACTAAATACTACGATAATTTTTTATTTGAGAATATAAAGAATTTATATATAGAATATATAAGAAATGTCCTGAATTTAATATTTCCAAAATAATTTGAAAATATTCGAAATTTGCTAATATAAAGCTGCATACATTTTAATGTTTTAAATTACATATTTATTGCTTTGTTATTTTTTATATACATTTTAAATTATAATTTTTGTATAAAAACCCCAATAAAGACAAAATACATTGAGAAGTATTGAAAGTATTTATTGAGAAAAAAACATGTTTCTGATTTAATACAATGGAGTTTAATAAGAATTATTCTAGTACATATTCAAAAAACTTAATTTGACAGAACGTAATCACTATATCTCTAGACAATATACTTTATACAATTTTTAATTATTTGGAGTGTGTTTACTAAAATTGTTGATATTAGAAAATATAAAATGCGTTATGGGACCATCAAATTTTAAGTAGCAAATGCATATAACCTTAAATGCAAGATGACAATACTATGTAAAAATTTTAGTTTAGTATATGCCTCCATGTAATCTTATCAATGTTCTTATGAAATACATTCTCCTTTTCCATTTACAATGTGAGTGTTCAAAATTGATTTATAAGATACTCAAAAATTTTATAGTGTAACGAATTTTTCGCTGTTTTTCACAAGTAATATAATAATAATAATAATATAAATAAACTATTATAAATATCAGAGCACTGTAAAAGCACGGTTATATGCCATTATTTGATATTTTTCGCTTTTTTGTTACTCTACTGGCAATTTGTTACTCTACTCAAATGTATTGTATGTTTATTTATAGACAAAAGTGATATATGTTTATAAATGTTAATAATAATGTACTGATAGAAACGAAAAATTAGGATTTTTCGTTTAAAGGATAAATTTCGTAGAATAATTGATTTTGGTTTACTTTTGATTTAAGCAGAGCTGAAATATCCTCTTTCTTCTTCTTTTTATTTTTTGTATTAAATTAATCATTCCTATACGAAAAATTAGGATTTTTCCTTTCTATCAGTAAAAAAAAAGCTAAAAAAGGTTTTATTTTTATTTAATAAAAATCATAAATTAATAATTGTATTATTTTTTATATTATAATATAATTATAATATTAAATAACATATGGCAAACTGGATGACATTCAAATAAATTCCAAAAAAAAGAGTACTCAAATCGGTTGTTGAACTGTTTCTTCCGAAAGGAAAAACAATCTTCATCAGCTATTATTTAATTGATAGTTAACTTGTTGATTTGTACTCAAGAAATATACATTTAATTTATGAACAATAGTATCCTTAATAAACAAAGGATTTATTTTTTTTTACAAAGATCCTTAAGACTAATGGTTGATATAAGTACAGCTTGCATGGTCATACAATATTTTGTGTAACAATATGAAGTACAAAATATTTTTATTTTTGTGGTAAAATATTATACATATTTTAATAAATTGTAGGAAAAACTGTATAATCAATGCTGTTATTTAATTGTTTTATGATTTATGTTGACTACTTTCGGGTACATGAAAATCCGAGGATTAGTCATCAAAAGCATATATATTTTCGCTCAGAACTGAAAAATAACATTTTACTATGTGCTAAAATATTAATTTAAGAATCGTTAAGCACGCTATCGAAATATTTAAATAGCAGGTATTTGTATGTAATATAATTTTGTGTATATTTAGTGCATTCCACTGTAATAGATATTATAAACCTATGATACTGATAGTTTTTGTATACAAATATTACTCAAGCTTCTATTTATTCTGGTGCATATGAAGATTAAACTATCAATCAGATAAATAATAAATTGATATAGTTTGATTGTATGTAACTTATTGATAGTTAATTTCAATCACGAGTTTTGTCAAAAGTTGTTGTAGAAAGATTCGAAGAATGCCTAATTGCTTGAATCCAAGTAATGGTAGCGTAATCAACGATTACAAAAAGCTTCGACGACAGGACGCAGTCATGGTTTGCAGAGAACAAATGTGAGGTTAGTCAAGGTGTACTAGAATCTCAAAGATATAATCAAATACTAATAATAAAAGCAATAACATAATTCCCAATTCTAATAAGCACTATAGCACATTTTACAGAAAAATACTATTATAGTACATATCTGTACAAATCCGATTTTCTCATCCTTAAGAAGTAAACACGGGCGCTTGAACTAATACAACAGAGATGTAATTATTGGGTGCAATATAAAATAAAATTAGTATGACGATTAAAACGAATAATTTAATAATCAGTTGTAATGTTCTCCGTTCGGAGCTTTACCTATCGCGATTGAAACATGACCTTGTATACGCTTTTTCTGACTGGGCTGACGCTTTGAACAGGCCTATTTTGTACGTAATTACCCATTAATAAGAATCAATAGCCTCTTGCTTTCATCGTCATATAACACAGTCTTTTGCATATTGAAAATATATAATTATTTGTGTATAAACAAATATGTAACGAATAGTACGTAAAAATATGATTGAACTATTAAGCTTGTAAAATAAGTACGAACATTGTAGAGATTATGTTTTCACGATACCTCTAATAACGTGTTTTTTCTTTTTTGTTTAATAGCGTAAAGAATTTAATAGCGTAATGAACTTTATTAATTTGTTAAATAAATTTCTTCTTGAATATATAATAATTGCATTCAAATGTTTAGCAACAAACTTTTGCTAAATTTAAAAATATTTTGTTTGCATTGTTTTTTTTTATTTTATATGTAGAATAGACAATTTTGAATAATTATCCTATTATTAATTAATAGCGTTTCTTTTGTTTTCTTTAATTTATCAGTGTAATATAAGTTAGCGTAATTTTTCTAATAAAAAAAGTTCTTATCTTTGAGTGTTAAAAGAGAATGTAAGTTTTTTTCGCGATCCTTTCGTGCAAACACTGAACTGAACTATTTAGGCTAAAGTAGCGATAATGTCACTGAAGAAAGCAAAAGAAAAAGATCCTCTCGATGGTTGCGGCATAATCATGAGGAGGAAAAATCGCCCCAAAGTAATCTAGATTTATTAATCATGTGAACAACGGTGATGTCAAAGTCAACTACCTTCAATATTGGGTTTTATGTTTTGTGCAATTTATACTGCTATCCCAATACAGGCAACAAAAATTAGTAATAAACTAATTGTGAAAATAAATTGATCAACATAAGATATCTCTGACTATTGTCAGAACACAAAATAAGGCTAAACATTTATTTGTTATATTTTCTTCTCCATATCACTCACGCATATATATAAATTTCGTTTTCTCCATAGGTATCATAGATGTATTATATATAAATATTACAATTTTTATGATTTCACCATGTCGATCATGTATTATACGTTAGCATTTGGCAGACATACTGATAACCCGTTAACAAAAACGTTCATTAACTAATAGCTTAAGGTCCTTGAAATTGGGCGTCGACGAAGTAATTTACTTTGAGAATTGTCTCATTATACAGTGGCGTTAACAAAAACTTCAGGGTGTAATAAAATGACATCTCAAGAAAAATCCTAACAGTTTCTTTGCTCGTGTCTTTGATATAGAATTGAACGTTTTTTACTTAATATACATATATTCGAGCTCTTGTCCCTCAAACAAGAGTTCTGTCCATTTTTGGCCAGAAGCATTTATTTGCAGATAGAATTTTAGGTAAAGTTGTAAATGGTAACGAGATGGAGGGGGAGAAGATACGGAAGCCCTCCGCAATAAGCGACAGAAAATTCAAACGGATTTCCATTTTTGCGAAGCTTCTCTCGGTATCATGATTTACGTGCTAGCAACGGGAACTTGTTCAATTATTGGTAGTGCTTGTTCCTGATTTGCATGCGTGCGAAGTTGCGGGAGGTGTGAATGTTAACGTGTAATTTGCGTGGTATTCACCAATCCACCTCGAAAAATATGTGCACGATTGGACTCGAAGAGATTATCTTCCAGCGGCGATTTTGAGAGTGTACTCAAGAGATTACGTTTTGCCCAAAGCAAACTCATATAAGCTTCTGGAGACATCGAGGCTATTTACTGATAAATAAAGGCGTACCAAATACATTTTCCATATAGAAGGACAATGAACACCAGCGCCCACTTCGCGTGTATCACGCAACTAGACCGGTATGCTGACCATTTCTTGTTAATACGAATTAATGTATGGACGCAAAGAATTTTAGCAGCTTTTTTCCTCCTACATGCACGCAGAAGGTTTTTTATACTTAGGGATAAATTTCGTAGAATAATTGATTTTGGTTTACTTTTGATTTATGCAGAGCTGAAATCTCCTCTTTCTTCTTCTTTTTATTTTTTGTATTAAATTAATCATTCCTATACGAATATGTATTGTACTAGAAATAGTACCAACTAATATATATGTATATACATATTTGTTCAACTAATTAATATTAGATTTAATTTTTAATATTTTCCAAAATTTGCATTATTCAAAGAACCTTAATGACCTAGTGCCTCTAAAGAAGCACATATTTTTCGTAAACTCGAACAAATGAATGAAATGAAATATGTTTTCTGAAGAAGATGAAGAATATTCTATGTATCAGGCACGATTTAATGAATCTCTTCATTGTAAGTAATCAATAATTAATATTTTACTCGAAAGAAAATTTTAAGAGTTTTTTTTCAAAATTTTATTATCGATATTCACGATTTTATTGTCTGTTTCCAACAACGTTTGCAAAAAATGATACGATGTATCGACTTTGATTAAGTATGATTAACTATTCAATTTTTATTTAAAAAATGTACAAAAAACTTTTTATTTGAATTTCAAAATCTTTTCATTTTTTGGTAAAAATTTTTTCTGGATGATTATAGTTTGTAGGTATCAAATTTGTATTTTAATATTAAAAGATATTTTTTTCAAATTAATTTAAACATCAGCATTGTAATTGAAAGCATTCAATTTTTAATTTTAATTATACGTAATAACTCAATTTTATAACAATTTTGAAAAAAAATAATATGTACTTTTAAGATATGTGTTTGATTACATTTAAAATTTTTAAAAAATCTTCATTGTTTCTTTACTGTCAATAAAATTTCAAAAAAAGATTCTCTCTTTTTTAGCATTTTAAACATTAAATTTACATTTTTTAATTTACATCACATTTTAAACATTGTAAATGTTTACATACGAAAGTTTTTTGTTCAAATTGAAAATTTTCCATTATTCCATCTAGATTTCTTTTCTAAACCTCCTCGCCCTATTTCTTTCAGAAACTTCTTTTCTTCATATTCTTATTACGAGTTTCTCTCTCTCTCTCTCTCATTTTTTCTTTTCCCTCCTTCCCGTTTATCTACCCACACCCTTCACCATCAGCCATACTCTCTCTTTTTGACCGGTGCTCACGCGCAAATCTTGTTGCTTGTCATCCATCACGCTACATACTTAATGATTCCTTTGCTTAATTCTCGGAAATATTATAGAGCTACGTACTAAAACAAATCAGGTTATATAAAAACGTTGTATAACAGCAGTAGAATTAAATAGTATTACAAATATGTAATAGTAATGGCATTGTTTTATTGATTTAATCATATAAAAGTTTCGACTTCGCCAAAATAAAAGTAATGACAGTTGCGTTCCGATATTGACAAAGATAAGAAACTAATATTGTTATGATATCCGAGAATTTAATACTTTTCTAATAACAATCAAGAAGATAAAAGAAATATATGTTATAAAAAAAAAGACACATTGATGGAATAAATTTTTTCATTTTCCAATTGTTGGAAAGAAACAGTAAGTGTTTTACTGGGATACTTGATCAGATTACTTAAAAAATGATCAATCACGATTTCTGTAGTCATAAGATACATATACACTGTCAGTATTTATTTATTGAATTTTCATTCCCTTAAAATTATCCTATCAGAAGAAACAAAATAATAAAGTAGTTACATGCTCCAATTATAGCATAACTATCATAACATGTAAAATTCAAAATATACTTAAAGAAAAAAGAATTTGTACAGTTCTATACAAAACATGTTCTATACAAAGTACAAAATTTTTTGGATAAGAATAAGTACATTAATAACATTAAACTAAGTAAATATTATATCGTGGAATAATATACACTGAACTGTAGTACTTTAAGTATTAAAAGTGAATAAATTAGTGTGTTAAAAATTTAAAGTTAGTTAAAATGGCATGCCCATTTTCAGAATTTTCTAACCTTAGTGGCAATAGAAGCAATAATAACGATGATACGTTCAATAATGAAAGTGACCAGCAGAAATCTAAAACTTTGTTAGTACACGATCATAAGAAAAAAGATAAAAATATAAAATCCTGTAGACAATCCTTGGTGCAGATTACCTCATCACTTTTAGGCAAGAATGTTGAAGGTTCTGAGGAAACACAGACACTTAATCTCAAACATCTTAAAGCTGCAATACACATGTTAACCAATCCATCGGTAAGAGAATATAGACTTTAGTATGCATGTAACTTATAAAGAAAATTTGTGATATAAGTTTTTTCTAATATTTTAATAAGTAATACAATAAGATATTTTTAAAGCTATCATTATAAACTATTTCATAAAATTTAAATATATAACTTGTTTTTTAATAAAAAATTATTGTTATAAATAAAATAAAATCATGTATTACAACTAAAAAATAATAACATTATAAAATAAAAACTTTGAATAAGTTAATTACTTCAATCTTAATAATTTGTAGAATATAAATAAATTTCAAAATTATAAGTCACCCTAATAAGTAATGTGTGCTAAGTAAGGTAGCTCTTAGTGCTTAGGATATGATAAACATAAAATCCAGAAAAGCAGATGTGCTATCAGTTTTCAAAGTACTTCATTTTTTTAAAAGAATTTTTCTAAATAATATAATTTAAATAAATAATTTATAAAATAATAAATATAAATAATTTAATAATTTAACAATAAAAAAGAATAAAAAGAATATCATTAAACTCTGTCTACTATACTTATTTAATAGGTTAAATAATATATTTTATTAATATTTTAATATTTTTTTATTGAACATGAGATTAAAGTATTAAGGTGTCATTTTTAGTATAGTCAACTATATGTTAAATAGAATTTAATTCTTAATTACTTTCTTAAATTACGAATATTTGTATTATAAAATTATTTGCCTCTGTTATTTAAATTCTAGTACATCCATTATCGGTATAGAATGAACTATATAACTAGCTGATAACACTTGTGCTGTTGTATGAAATAGCTTGTAATTATTTCATGATTATATTAATAACTGAGAGAAAAAATATAAATTGTTTCTTAGTGCAAGATATTTGAATATGAACTAATTGCCATGTTTCAAAGAAATCGTTCACATAAGCTTTTTGATATTAGCAATAAGTTGAATTGGTTTATAAAATTCTTTAACACTTGTTTATAATTCATATTTTATCTATAATTACAAAATATTAATAAATAAACAAAAATTAATTATAGAAAAATTTTTTATGAAAGTTTTTACGAGTCGACACGTTAATCCTCTATTTTTCGCCGTGGCAACGTCGCTTATTTTTTTAATAAACGTCTCAAATTCACTTCATGTTCACTACACCACGAAATTATCATAGTATTAATGTACTAATATAAATGCTCTCTAATATTCAACGAGTCAAAAACTGAAAATTTTACGAATTTGTTGTTAAATATTGCACAAATCTAAGAATTTTAATCTGACATTTTTTCTCATTTCTCTCTCTTTCTCTCGTTCTGTCTGCCATTAAGTCACTGAAAAATTATCTAAAGATTAACTCATATGTATATGTGCTTGTCATGTAAGAAATGAATATCAATACATAATAAATAATGTAATTATAAATAAATATTTAAAATATACTTAAATAAAATTATTAACAGATATAAAGTTTATAAATTATACTTTTCAAAAGTTATAAATTCATTAGAAAGAAATTAATAATAAAAATACGATTATAAACATTTATGTTGATAATATATTTAAAGCAATTATGTATACGCGATAGTTAGCATGTGTATACATGCTTGCTTAATTAAACTATTAATGATTACGGAAAATTATTTTTTCTTGAAAAACCAATTCTTTTTATTTTATTTGTGCGAGTAACATAAATGAATAATAAAAAGTTGTGGAATCCCTATTAAACAGTTTTTATAAGCAATAAGTATACGCCGTTAAAAGAGCGAATGAGAATGAGAGAAACAGACAATTGCATACTTAGAAATATAAACAAATATTCGTTAATTCAAATCGACGGATGATTTTCTATTAGTAACCGATATTTTTATTACAACGTTTAGTGAAGTGGTCACTAATTCATAAGGATGATACAGTCAAAATTATTGTGTATATCATAAATTGAATAAATTAAATTAGATAAAGAAATTGTATAAGTCAATTTTACAAAGTTATTACATTTAAAGGAAAATGTGAACGAAAATTGCTTTGACCGTTAAAAAATGTTGAAAAGAGTTTTGTATACATAAATTTAGAAATGAACACATTCATATATCCGAGCGAGAATACTCGAATTATAAAGATCTAGCAATATTGTTGTAAAAAACTTGCAAAATATTATGATTATACAAAATACGTAATTTTTTGAAATATGAATAATTTAAGTTAGTAAATTTTATGCTAATAATCTAATTACAACACAAAGGTACTGAAATTAAATACCTTAAATTAATTAATAAGATTTTCAGTATGTATACAATATTAACGATTAAATAGAAAATTTAACTACAAATAAATTATAAATTTATATGATCTAGTTTAATTTCAATAAATATATTTGAAAAATTGGAAGTAGTCACTTAAATAGTACAAAAAATCCCAAAAAAAGATACCTTATAAAATTACTTATACGGCATTCTTACCGTTTACAAAATATTACTCATTTTCTTTTTAGTGACGGCGGAGATTTATATGTTATTTTTGGGTCGGTGGCGTTATTTTATGACAAAAATAATCCCGGCGGCGTTCAGTACATTATCGGTGCTTATTATTATTTCTAAATACGGTGATAGCTCACATTTTACATCTTACATACTAAACATCACAAGGAGTCACGCGCCAAACGTCAGCATGACCGGGTAGTTTTCGTTTCCAAAACTCCACCTCCAACTTTCAGTTCTGCGTAAGCGCGCCCTTTTTATTCCTTTCACAGGCGCATCCCTTCACGCTCTCGTACTTGCTGGCTTTGTGGAGGGGATGCTTCGCCTAGCTATTGCCCTTATAGACCATTGGCAAGGCCGGCTGCGGTGGCGCAAGCGCATCGCGCTAGCTAGGGCATAGCCAACGCTGAACGCATAGCCAAGCTCCCCTCTACGGCCCCATGCTCATTCACACGGCATTCTCTCTCAGGCGAATTCTGGGCCGCATACTCCCACTACGCGGGCATTCTCTCACTCATTTACTCGACACTCTCGCAGGTATTTAGTGCTGCGTACTCCTACTCCGCGGGCATTCTTTCACTCACTCGTATACGTACCATGCAGCCTTCCGACCGACACTATACCGCGTACACTCTCGCTCGCATTCGCACTCTTGCACACTCTCTCTCGCACTTGTACTCTTGCGAGTGACGCCATGCACTCTTTCACTACGCCGCGCACACACGCTCGCACAGTCTTGCGGCTGACGCTCTGCCGAGCACACTCTCTCTCTCACTCGCACTTACACTCTTTCTGCTGAGGCTACGCCGCGCACACGCCCTCTCATTCGTACACGCAGTCTTGCAGCCAACGATATGCCGCACACTCTCTCATTCGCTCGTACACACACTTTGTCACCCAGGCGTCTAGTTTCACCGTTCATTCTTTTGCAAATACATAATACACACAAAATCGGCATAAATGTCTTTTTTTACTCCATACGGCGGATGTAGGAGTCGGGTCTTCTTTTTTTTGCCGGCTTTTGAACCTCGGCACGATTGTCCATTCGCGACGAAACACTTCGTCGTAACCTTATTGCTTATAATAACTGTTAAATAGGAATTGCAGATTTTTATATTAATAATTTATGTTGCTCGCACAAATAAAATAAAAAGAATTGGTTTTTCAAGAAAAAATCATTTTCCGTAATCATTAATAGTTTAATTAAGCAAGCATGTATACACATGCTAACTATCGCGTATACATAATTGCTTTAAATATATTATCAACATAAATGTTTATAATCGTATTTTTATAATTAATTTCTTTATAATGAATTTATAACTTTTGAAAAGTATAATTTATAAACTTTATATCTGTTAATAATTTTATTTAAGTATATTTTAAATATTTATTTATAATTACATTATTTATTATGTATTGATATTCATTTCTTACATGACAAGCACATATACATATGAGTTAATCTTTAGATAATTTTTCAGTGACTTAATGGCAGACAGAACGAAAGAAAGAGAGAAATGAGAAAGAACGTCAGATTAAAATTCTTACATTTATACAATATTTAACAACAAAGTAGTAAAACTTTCAGTTTTTTGACTTGTTGAATAATAGAGAGCATTTATATCAGTACATTAATATTATGAGGAAACTTTTTCGTGGTGTATTGAACATGAAGTGAATTTGAAATGTTTATTAAAAAAAATAAGCAACATGCCGCGGCGCAAAATAGAGGGACAACGTATCGATTCGTAAAAATTTTCGATCCTACAAATCTTGCGGAGTCTGAATGTCCCTTGTAAGGTCTATCTATGTATGCTATACATGTGTCATGATTGTACACTATCCGTTTGAAGCAGAATCAGTCGAAAATTAAAGGCATAACATTTTTCATTAAACAGCAATTACAGTTATACAAAAAATTTATTTTATATTTACAAATAATAAGGCTAACCTACAACTATCTTTTAAAATGTTTTTTAATTCCTCTTTAGTAAAATTTTAGTGTTCTATCCTCATTAGTTGTTTAATTATATTTTTCAACCTTATTTCATATTTTATATATGTATTACCAAATTTATAGTTATTATGGAAAACCTTCATTACTATATTGAAAAAAGTATATTTAATATATTTTGTTAAAATAACATTTAAAATTCAAAATGCTAGTATTGAGTTACCTATACCAGACAAATATTCTAATATATTAATCATTTTAAATCAAAACTAAAAATGTTTGGTAGTAATACTGTATCACATTTCGTTTATTTACAGAAGCAAAAATCGATTATTATTACTAATATTGAATGTTTATATATAAATAATATCATTAAAATTTAAAGTAAAGAATGATTTTAGACCTATTTTCTAGCTAAACTGTATATATTTAATATTATTACTTACATTGAAATGGACGTAGGCTCACATGTAGATGGCTGTTATCAAAACAGTATTATTGCCACACCGACAAAGTAGAGGGGCTAAAAAATTTGTTCCATCACACATTAATCTCTAGAACCTAAACGAATTTGAATAACATGTTAACCTGATTATTCCTATATTAATATTACGTTACGTTTATACGTCTATGCACATGCACGCCTAAAACAATAAATATACGGGGCCCCGTATGTACATATGTATAAGCTTGCAAACATATTTAAGTCCAACGAGCACCGAATTCCTCTCCAATTTTCTAAATGAAACATTGTATACACGTTTAGTATATCAAAAGACACTAGAAACTTTGGAATAAAATTGTGGTATCCCAAGACTGTAGATGTATTAAGTTTTAAGTTGTATACACGGGTAAGCATAGACATAGCATGTGGTTTTACTTAACAAGCATAAGTTAAATTTAAGTTAAATTTTATTTTATTTAGTGAAAGATATTACGAAATAAAATTTTGTGAAATTCCATAAATGTTATTGTTATTAACAATAACCCACAGTATAAACGTATATATAAACAATTTTTTATTTATTTAACAACGAATTTGACATTGTTCCGTAGTGGTTTTGCTTGGCTTTTTATTGAAACTGATAATCTGAAATAATATTTCTGGACTAAGGGAAACTGTAAATGTTAAAACATTTTAGTAAACTCTGTAAATTTAGTAAACATTTTAGTAACTATGTAAAGTCATTGATTCGCATATGATTTTGTTTAACAATGTATAAAAAATTATTGTTGATGGATTTTTGACTTAAAAATTGGTGTATATATCATACTTTGTATGAGTCACGATATGTTGCAAGGAGAAATGGTGATATATATTAATTTGTATATTAATGGTGATATATAATAATGGTTTCGTCGCGGATCAAGTGCCGGAAGAAAAACGAAGAGGAGGTCCGGCCCCTACACCCGAAAGAACAGTGAAAATGTTTTTGAGTGTTAAACATCTGATTGTGCGGTAGTGCGAAAGTATGTACCAGAGTACAAGTGCGAGTAAGAAAGAGTGTGCGGGAATGTGAGTGTGACAAAAAGTGCGCGCGGCGTAGCATGAGCCGCAGAAATGCAAGTGTGGGTGAGAAAGAGTGCGCGTGGCGTAGCGTCAGTCGGAAGAGTATGAGTGCGAGTGAGAAAGCAAGCACGCGACATAGTGCCGGCCGCAAAGTGGAAATATGAATGAGAGAGTGTGCGAGAAAACGAGTGCGAGCGAGAGAGAGTATGCGTGGCATGGTGTCGGCCGTAAGAGTGAGAGCGCCGAGTGAGTGACAGAATGTGCGCATAGTGGGAGTACGTAGCCCGGAATGCGTGCGAGAGAGAATGCTGAGTGAGTGAGCGAGAAAATGCCGACGTAATAGGAATACGCGACCCGAAAATACGTGTGAGAAAAAATGCTGAGCGAGTAAGTGAGAGTAAACATGGGGCCGTGGAGGGGAGCCTTGGCTGTACGTGTAACCTTGACTATGCTTTAGCTAGCGCAATGCTAAGCTATGCACGAGCAAGCGTGATGCGCTTGCACTACCGCCGCCGTATTTCCTCGCCATCGGTCTTGCCCACGGCTGTAAGGGCAATGGCTAGATGACGCAGCTCCATCACGAGGCCTGTGAGTTTGCAAGCATAACGGGAACTGCCTGCGAAACATATAAAAAAGGCGTGCTCACGCAGAATCGGGAGTTGGAGATGGCGTTCGGGAAGCGAAAGTTTTCCTGTCAGGCTGACATTTGACGCGTGTTTCCTAGTGCTGACATTTGACGCATTGGGGAACTCCAGGAGATGCTTTCATTTGGTGCACCCTCAGGGAACGCTGACGTTTGGAGCGTTCCCGGTCATACTGACATTCGGCGCACTAGGAATTGGTGCTGACATTTAGCGCACCTCGAGGAAGTGCTGACATTTGACACTTCCTGGCCATGTCGATATTTTGCGCCTAGCCCCAGGTATAGATATAGATCCACGGTCGTGTAGCCGGAGACACAGTCTCCTGTCTAGACTCTCCCCGCCGTTTTCCGATGAGATGGAAGACGAGTAATCCCACCGAATAAACCCGCATTTATGTCGCCATTCAATAATGTTATAAACCCGCCGTCTAGTGTATGCGAAAGCGCTACATCGCCGATTTAATAATCTTTGTAAAACTTCGTCGGCTAGTATACGAAAGCGCCGCATCGCCGATTGATTTATCTTTGTAAAACTTCGACGTCTAGTGTATAAGAAAGCGTGTATCATTTATCGACGTCGTTAAAATTATAAACCATCGCCGTATTCTCCGAGAATTTTTATAGAATCATAACCGCTACAAAATGTAACATCTAGATTCACCGCCGTAACTGTTAAGGTTTTGTAAGTTGTAAACGAATATAGAAAAATAAAGAAACCCTTATAAGTTTAGTTAAATAAAAGTAATCTTAATTTTAATAGTAAATAAAAATAAAAGGCCTTGCTTATTTCGTCCCGGTTTCCTCGCGCCTTCTCTTCCCTCCATGAACCTGGTCCGACATTGAGCCAATAGGGACAGGACAGCTAGGAAGCACGAGGAACTGAGTTGCCGCTACCACCAAAAGACGAGTAAGCAGGAAAAAGGAACAACGATCGAGAAGAGTAGACATATGCATTAAGTCCCTCTCTTTCCTCCTAGTCACTTGTTTCCCATTTGCTCATTTTACAAATGTAATAATTAATATGTTGTAGATATACTGTTACGTGTTTAATAATTGGTGCGCTTACAGACTTTTATCGTCGCGTTCGGAATTATGTTACGAACAGTGGAAAATTTTTTCCGTATAGTTGTGTAGGTTTTTAATTTTAATTTAAAATAAAATTTTAGGAAATCGTGTTGGAAACGAAATTATGTTGAAGAATTAATTTAGAGAACGACTAGTTAAAACTAGAGGAATAAATTATATAAGAAAGGATTTTAGGGACGGGAAAAGAAAAAGATAGGAATCAATCCCTCTTTAAAGAAAAATTACGTATTGAAATTTAAAAAGAGTATTTTTGTAATGCAGGTATTTTATAATACAGGTCCTAAGCTTACTTCTAGTAATGAGATCTGAAGATTGAACTGAATGAATACTACTTTTGTATAAGAAGATTCGCCGTATTTATACAGAATTTAAAGTATAGGTCTTATAGACAAAGAGGGGATTTTCTTGGAAAACTTTGTACAGCCTGTATACATTTCGTAATGTAATTTCTCGTAGTGACATAATTTTTGTTTTTTTTTATTAATCTGTATAGTTAATTTAATAATAATTTATTGTTACAATTGGTTTTTGTAGTAAAATTTATTGCTTTTATATTAATATTACTAATTTTATTATTTACTATTAATTTAATTGATTATAGTTATTTATTCATTATTATTATTCATTTATTTTGATCATTTTTGTGTATATTTTGAAAATATATTAATAATCAGAAACGGTGTAATAAATGTTTAGAATAATAATAGTGATAACTGTAGTATTTAATTTGAACTTATATTGTACTTAGTTTCTTTATAATAATGCATTTATAAATATTTGAAAGCTTTAACATTATTAGATTTGTTTATAATTTTGTTTTGGCCTTTTTATAATTTTTATTTAATTTATATTTAATTTTTTTTACAAAAAGTTCATTTCATCGTCTTATAAGAATTTTTTCTACAAGATAAGTATCTGGACATTGAATTTTAGTAGTTCCTTTTCATAGTAGGCAAAATCAACGGATTGTCGGATTTTTTATTTCTACACGAACTATTGTAAATATTTCAGTTTGCCGATTGGTTATATATTCTTTCCTTAATAATTGTTTAACCTTATTAAAACATTCTTTATCATCAATTTTAAACTTGGGTGTATTTAACTGCCCAATTTTTTATTGAATTCTTTTAGTACTTGAGCTTCATTAGCAGATGCAAAATTTTTACACGTTATACCGATAGTTTTATGCTTTGTATCGTTTAATAATTCGGTAAAATATGAAACCATTTCGAAAACTTTGTAACGTAAACTGCATCCACATTTTATTCTTTAACGTTTTATTGAAGCGTTCACTCACGCACGCGCGCGCGTATATGCTTTTAAGTTACTATACGAAGAGTAATGAGTAATTTCCTCCTACGTCATTAAATTCTTTAAACTTTTGTTTAAAATTTTTGCCTTGGTGAATCTGCAATTCTTTAATGTAGATCCTTTCCTTAAGATAGATCGTATTATTAATGTAACCTTTTCATCTATTTTTTATTTAATCAATATAGCTCATACATGTTTAGAGAATACATCAATAAATGTTAATATATATTTATAACCTTTATTTTCTTAAACATAAGGTAGCATTTCAACGACATCTGCCTGTTATGTTTTCGAGCCCTCGAATCTCAAATTATCGACGTTTTTAATTATGATCTGGTTTATGAAGTTTACCAACCACTTGTTAAAAATTAATTTTATATTCTTTGTCTACTATTAATCGTATGGTTTGTAACGGTTTCTTCATTTTTTCGTTCGCCTTGTTACGTTTTTTGTCGGGCTTTTTTCCTGGATTTCTCCTTCCTTGCTCCCTCGTCCCTCTGCTGTTGTTGGTCGCTGGTCTCTCGTACTCCCCGTCTGTCCCGTCCCGGAGAGCTCGAAGTCGGGCCAGGTTCGTGGCGGGAGGAGGGAAGTGCAGAGAGGTCGGGTCGAAATGAACAAGGCCTTTTATTTTTTTTTATATTTAATAAACGCGGATAAACTGTTTTATTGTTTCTAGTTACATTAGCCTTTTCTCGTGCGGTGCGCTAACCGCTTACAGACGGAGGCTTGATACATTGTATTTTCTTATATTCTAAACGCGGTGTTTCTTTTCTCTCGTGCTTTATTCGTATCCGGCGAACAATGGTTTACTTGTGCGACATTTCAGCACACACAATACGGCGCGATTGTAACAACGTTCGGTACGTCGGAATTATACATCTTAATAAGTAATTACGGCGGATTATAAACATTTTTCGCGACGGGAACTTACATGCTAGACGGTGCAACAATTCCGCACCTTCGCTACGGCGAGATCTTAATTTGCTAATGCGCGGCGCAACATAACGGGGAAGAGTCCAGCCCGACGGCTGTGACTCCGCGCACGCGGTCGCGGCCCTAAACCTACACCGGAGGTACGACAAGAGTCGCGCCTCCGGGAGCCCCTCGTGCGCCAAAAGTCGCTCGACCACGGAGCCTGTGCTCCCTGAGCTCTTCCTCCTGGAGTTCCCCGGTGCGCCGAAAGTCGCTCCAGAGGGTCGTGCGCCGAAAGTCGCTCGACCGGGAAGCCTTCGCTTCCCGAACTCCACCTCCTGGAGTTCCCTGGTGCGCCAAAAGTTGCTCCAAGGGATCGTGCGCTAAAAGTCGCTCGACCGGGAAACCTGCGCTTCTCGAACTCCACCCCCGTCTCCCGATTTCACGTGAGCGCGCCCTTTTTATACTCTTCTCGGGCGCGCTTCCCCTCACGTGTCTTTACTTGCGGGCCTCGCGGTGGGGACACGCCGCCTAGCCGCTCTTGTGGGCCAGGCTGGTAGGGGGGGAAATAGTGGCGGAGCGAGCGCGTCGCGCTTGCTCGCGTATTGCCCTGCGTTAGCCTGGCCAGCGCTATACGCAGGGTTCCCCTCCCCGGCCCCATACTATACTTTTGTTCGTCCATTCTCCCTCCTTCTACGCCCGATGGTCATGTTTTCGCCGTACGCCCTCTGGTTCTTTCTTGCACGTTCGCGCACTCCCTCTCTCGTGCCCTGTTTGCATGGGCAACGTTGCGCCGAACGCCCCTTCCACTCCCACTCGCACACTCACGCACTTTCTCTCTCAAACCTGGCTTTTACAGACACCGCTGTGCCGTACGCCCCCTTCCACTCCCACTCACACGTTCACGCACTTCCTCCCTCACGTTCATCTCTTTCTCATCGACACCGCTGTGCCCCCTTCCATTCCCACTCGCACGCACTTACAAGTATACTTGTACATTCGCTCGCACGTTTTATTGTCCTCACTGCACTCTCTCACTCTTTCTCTCTCACACTCACGTTTCATCGTTTACAATGTATTTGTTCGCACTTTCCCATTCATACCTTCGGGCGTCGTACTCCGGTCCTCTCTTTCGCTTTCTTCCCGGCTCGGCTTCCACGGCAATGCGGAAATTATTCGTCGCTGGTTTATTATTATCATTTAATTTTTTTTCACATCGTTTATTACAATTCAATAATTCATGTCGTTGACTAACAGTGGTTAATTTATTTTCAATTATGGTATTTAGTATATTTAGTTTGAATAATCAATTTGATCTAATCTAGTATAACTGTTAGTTTGTTTATTAATATACGAAGTACGTGATCGAAACTAAATAAATTCAATGTATCATTTGCTTCACGGACTGTTGCAACATTTTTCAGTTTCTTACTTTCTAGATTATATCGTCCACAACTTGAGTCTTTGAATTTAAGACATGATGATTTTTTATTATATTTAGTCTTATATAGTTGACGTCTTAATATATCACCTACTTGACGTCCAAATATATTACCTACTTGATCATGCAGTTTTAAGCAATCGAATATGACCAACTAATTTATTTGGATCATTTCAATAGGTATAATCTACAAATATATATTTTTTAGATATATTATATTTTGGTAAAATTTTTTTTTCTTTCTTCAAAAACCTCGAAGTGATAACATTTATGAAGTATCTATTTTTCAATGCATTAATAGATTCATTTTCTTATAGATTTTCTTATAAGCGTTTGTTTTTCCGAGAATATTTTGTTACTTTTCTAAATCATTCTAAGTAATATAGTGATCATTATGTTTTTTCAAAAAGTATTATAATAAACTTTTAGTTTCAGGATAACTTTTTCTATTAATATAAATAAACTCATTTCTAAAGTCTAAAGGTAAGTTTCTAATCATAAAATAATTATTTTCATTGCGAACTCCATTTATATAATCCAAGAATTATTTGCGATTGCTTGGATGCATTAATAAATATTTATCTAAAAGTTTTTTTGATTCAAGCATTTATTAATCTTTTTCTATTGTTTCAAACAAAACATCTTCCATATGAAAAGGATTATTAGTATCTTTGAACCTTAAAGTTTTAGCAAACATTGATTGTATAAAAGACACGTGAATTTACATGGCCCTCATTAAGTTTATATCATCTTGTTGAAATAATATCAATAAATTTATATTATCTCTTATATTATATATAAGAGATATAACTTATATAACTATCTCTGATATATATATTTTTACTGATTTAACGACTTTGAGTAAACGTGTATGCATTTTCAAATGTAAGTTCCCGTCAGGGAATGCTAATAGATTATTAGTTTTACCACAATTAGATGGTATTCAGAAAGCTGCTCGAATGCTATCCAAAAGTAGTTTTCCATGACGACTTATTTTTTCTTTTGTTCTAAAAAGAGTATATATTCTCAATGTCCAACTTGACTGGTTGCTCTTCGAAATCCATGCTGATTGTGTAACCTTTAAATTATAACTAACGGTAAAAAGAAAATATCAAGTAACTATATTTTAGAGCATTATATTAAATTATAATGATTATATACACTCGAAAATAAGGTAATGGCGTTATTAATACATTTATCAATAAGCTACCAGTTGAATTACATATTCTTAGATATAAAAACTGTAGATTTGACGCTAATTTAGTTATTTATTTAAACATCTTGCGCGAGATAACTCAGGAATTAATCCTCTCGATGTAGCAGGCAAAAAGCATAATGTAGCTTACTCAAAAATTCCTAATGACAGGAAAGAAAGAAGAGTGGTAGACAAAATTTTAGCTGATAAAATTTGTCAACAGTTTAAAAGTAATGATTCAAGTATTGATGAAAAAGCTGCAACCTATGCTGTAACTAATTGAATGAATCTTAAAGTAACAGTATGTATGAGATTGAAGAGAAAACAAAGGAAATATACACCATTCTTTAATAAGATAATTAAAACTGCTTGAATTTCAACGCTGCATAATAACATTTCAATAAAGTGTTTATTATGGTAAGGATTTTATAACCATTATTTACAAGTAATGGGAATAACAATAATATACCGCTTATTGTAATTAATAGCTCTGAGTAAAATGAGTTTGAAAAATGCACCTGTTGATATTTGTTTAGAATTTGAAGCACAAGATAATGTTCCAGCAGATTCATTAGCTTACTGCTTAATTATACATGATCACATAGTTCAGTAAAATTTAGTCAATAGTGATGTTAGAAAATATCTATAAATAATCCTGAAAGCGAGCAGAGCTTCCTTAATTTTCTCTAATTAAAGCTATGCGGAATCTGTCTTAAAGCGTGCTATGGTATCTTATAAAACATATATAGTGATTTATAAACTATATATGACGACTTATAAATAGTGATCCAGAATGTGCATAGCTTATCTACTTATTTATAACCAAAAAATTTAAATGTGTTGTATAGTGAAAATTTTCTATTTTTATACTAAATATTATTTCAAGTATTATACATAATATTATTACATACTTAATATTATTACATTGCTGTGACATATAGACATGAAAATTTTGTTAAAAACATTTATTACGTAATGATTCTCGTTACTTTCTTGTCGTTATTTTATCCTTTATCTGTCGCTATCTTCTATCTTACTTGTCTCCTTAATTGATAGGCTTATTGCCTTAGTACTTTTCTCTTTCCTTCAGCGGCGGCTTGTCTCTTTATTCCCCCTATCTATTTTGGCCCAGATGGCTCGATATCAGACCGGGTTCGTATCGGGAGGAGAAGGTTGGAGAAACGGAGAGAAATTAATATGCGAGAATAACGGTAGATTTTTCTGTTTTATTTCGGATATTTAATTATAAATGTAGGTTATTTTGTCAGAAGCTCAGTGGTCTTTTTTTTCTTACAAGTAGTTTCACGCGTAACAGTTTTGTGCACGGCGGCGGAAATTTTGACGTATTCCTCTATAACTTTTCCCTCGCGGCGGTAAACTTTCACTAGTGTGCGACACCTTTTACATGTGGATGTATGTTCTTTTCTTTTCTAGTAGCTAAATCGAAGGTCGGGCCATGCCAAGATTGCACCTGCCAACAACGAGCTGCCTTTTTAAACTCTAATTCGAGTAGTCCGAAGGTTGGGCCGTCCAAGGATCGCACCCGTCAACAACGGATTACTTTTTATCCGAACCCTGAAATTGAATTTATTTCTAAGCAAACTCGTGGTCAAACTGGACAAGGACCGTGCCTAGTGACAACGAGATGCTTAGTTAGTTTTGGCAATCTTGGGAGCTTGCCGTATGGGCCGGAGGCTCCTAGATTCGAGAAGTCAGCCTAGAAGCTTGCCCGGTGCAACAATACGATGTCGCTCCCCGAACGGTCCCGATGCTTGGTCGCCCGCCTTATTTATTTACTATAGAAAACTTTTCTTCTATAGTTTTTCTCGCGCCGTCTAGTGGAGGGATGCTTCCGTACTTACATTTTCCAGAGTGGCACGAATTTGTGGCAGTGGCCAGCGGTGCGGGTGGCGGTGGAGGCGATGCATCATGCTGGCCAAGACTCAGCTGTACGTCATAGCTGAGACCCCCCTTACCATTAATACTCGGTGCACTCTCCCACTCACTCTGCTCTTGACGCTTTTTCCGTACTCACACTCAGTCTCGGGTTGACGCTCGCCCGGAAAAAACGTTTTGATGCGCCCATCACGCCACCGAGGCGTAGAGGGCGCCTTTTTAATTCAGTTACTTCTTTTCCCTCGCGACAGTCGTTTTCCGGTTTTCGCGACGGTTACTACTGTTGCAATTAAAATTTTAATTTAATTAAATTTAAATAAATTGCATTTTTTTCAATAAAAATAATTCAAAGTATATAATACTCCTCTCAAAGTAAATTATTACGATATAGAATTTTTATATTATTCCATGAGTAAATCCAAGACATTTCTTATAAATAATTGTATTATTACTTTCAGAAAATATTAAATACGTTTTATTCTCTTTTGCAGAACGAAGTCATGACTATGGCCTTAGATGCACTTTTAAATAAAAATGAAATTCCGCATTCTACTTCGACGATTTTGTAAGTAATTTTAATTTTTTTCTCCTTTGCTCAATTATGTATAAACAACGTCTTAAAAATTAATAAATGGAGTGATAATAATGAATAACTGAACTTTTAATATACTATGAAAAATGAATTACATTTTCGCTATCTCTTTGTTACGGTCAAATTTCACTAAGCTACTATTCTATAAAATGAGCAAAAAATATCAGTAGAGTTTATAACTGCGCATGCATTTTTGAGTAGCCGGAAGCTTACACATGCACGCTGTATCAGATCGCCCACATACAACATCCCCAACTACGCAAATATACTTAAGTAAGAAATCATATTTCTTTTTCTATACATTTTTATTATTATGTAGCTCTTAAATTAATTATTTAATAAATAATCAATAAAATAATAAAATAATATAAATTCTAGTATGCTAAAAATAATTGAAACAAATTGATAATGTTTGAAGCATTATAATATGTAATAATAACAATACATAAACGAATAATTAAAGATATAAATGTAACTCATTAATTATTATAAAGGGACTATAATATAAATATCACTAAAATAAACACTGCAATTATTATCATTATTCTAAACATTTATCATATTGCTTATTTGTTTTCTTTATGAACATATATATAAAGAAAAGAATAATAAATAATGAAATAATAAAATTAAGGGGAGTTAATAGTAACAATATTAAAAATAATAATAATAATATAAATAATAACGATGCTCATTATATAAAAAATAATAATTACATAAAAACCAGAAAATATTAATTGTAACCACAAATTATTAATAGATTAACGAATATTATTTAAAAAACAGGCTAAAAATTAACAAATTGATCCAAAAAATTGCACAATTACAAGAAATTAAATTTGGAGTCAAATTCTGTAGATAATTGAATAATTAACAAATAGAAATGATAATTATTCAATAAAATTAAAAAAATGTATAGGCTCTATAGACTATTCTAAGAAAATACAAAAATCTTCCCTTCGCCTACACTGCCTGTGCTTTAAATTTTGTATAAAGAGGGCGCATTTTTCTATGCTGTAGTTTTCGGCGTTAGATCTCGTTTTTAGAAATAGACCTTTGTAAGAAGTAAGTAATAAATACATTTAAATTGATTATGTAGTGCTTTATTAAAGAGAATAAACCCCAACCTTTCTTTTTTCTTTCGTTAAAATCCTTCCCTATATAATTACTACATTCTAGATTTAAATAAATGTTCTTTTAGAGTATTTTTTTTTGTTCTTCTAATATAATTGCAGATAGGACCTATTGTCTGATAACATATTATGTTTCTTGTCTAGTCATCTTCTAATAAATGCGTATAAAAAGTAATGTTTTGTCACGCATTATGTTTTTTGTAATATTATATTTATGTATTGTTTATTTTTTATTACTATTACTTTTTTTAATAGTATATATCCTAATATTTATAGTGATAATAATTTATATCCTACACTTTATAAAAGTGTAGGATTGTAGCCCATATCTGGTTAAAATACTTAATTGTATAGGCCAAAAAGAGCATTGGTGTCGTAGACGTAACATCCATTTATGATTTTGGTAAAAAACTAAAGTAGTTTTTATAGAGATGACAATGACAAAATCGTAGTATATTTTTTGTTTTGTCTTTAATAAAAATTTTAAATTGCAAATATCTCACACATTCCATTGTTTTATTTTATATAACATTTCAGTTATAATCTAAATATAACATGATATTTTAATTTTCATTTTTCACTACCATATTACTCTTTTTCTGTTTTAATAAAATTGGAGAAATACATTGATTTATAAACCATGTTACATTATTTGTGCCATTTTGGTCGTAACATTTTTCGTTTTTATTATTTCCAAGTAAATAAGGCCTTCAAAATCTTTTCTTTATTACAATCAACAATTATTAATTATGATTTAAACTTGAAAATTTTTAATAAATTATTGTATAAAAAACTGAATTTTCTTAATATATTGCAATATTGATAGGATTTTAAATTCGTTTATTAATATGCATATTATAATTATTTAAAAATATTTTATATTATATATATATATATATATATACGTATATATTATAATTTCTAATTATAAATAATTAATGTTAACTTTATAATTGTAGTAAATTATTTAAAAAAGTATTTTAATATTTGCTGATTATTAATGATGTTGTGGACAATCATATCTTGATTAAAAAGGAAAATTATTTTCTTAAGTTAGGCTATATTTTTAATAAATATTCTATATATTATTCAACATATTGATTTTGATACCTACTCCTAAACTTATGTACTAGTAAATAATTTTAGAGATGTAATATAATATGTAGAGGATGATAAAAACTAATGAATTGTTTATTAAATTGAATTTAAATTTCTATAATAACTTAATAAATTACACGTATTGCTAAAGTATTTCTATATTTTACTTAGTAATTCTACCAATGATCGATAAAGATCTATTCAGCTTTAGAGAACGTATAAAAAATTATGAGATCAATTAAAATTTTAGATCGTAAATGATCACATATTTGTCAAATATAATGTATTTTAGAAGAAGAAATAATCTATTTATTATCAATTGTATAAATAATTAGATAACATTAGAATTTTTATTTATCATTTATCTGATCAATAATTATATAATGGATATAAATTGTAGACATTTACAATCTCTAATTGTAAAATATAATTTAATATTTTTTAAATATTAAAAAAAATAAGATTTTATAATAAAGAAATATTGAAAAATAAATACAAAATATTTTCATGGGAGAAAATTAATAAATAAAAGAATGTTTATATCATACATATGCCACGTCGCTCTATTATAAATATACCTTTTTCTAACACCAAATACATGTAGTTTTTTGCATTATTTTTATTTTATTTCAGAGAAAAGTTGCTCGACAATGTTGAAATTGAGGAAAATTACAATCTGTTAGAAGACATTTACGACACACTCAACGATGACTGTGGTAAGATATAATAATAAAGTAAAATATACATCACATTATTTTTTAAGTACTGGAAACTTAAAGCTTAATATTTAAAAAAGAAAATTTCTTAGACTAAAAATTTCAATAGTAATTTTATATTAAACTTTAATATAAAATTAAAAAGATTGTAACGAGAGGATTTTTTCTTATTTAACTGAACTACTTCTATGCTTACTTGCCCTTTTGACGGCGGTGACTTAGTCCCTCGTGCTCCCTCGCTGTCCCAGTCCGGATTGCTCGATGTTGGACCGGGTTGATTTCGACCTCATGATAAGACGGAGTCAAAATAAGAACAGCATGTCTATTTCATATTTAAAACTAAATTAATTTATTCAATCTAAACCTTTTTTCTTTACAAATATCCCGCTAATCGGCGGGTAAAATACGGTTCTTGGTACGCTTACGAGGTTTCGAATAAGCTTTCCATGCTCGTATAATTTTAATTTTTTGAAAACTTTTATTAACGTTGAAACTTTGAAACGTTTTTTTCTTTATGGCTTTGCGTTAAAGTTTAACAGTGTAGTACATTCGAACCGCGCCGAGAACTACTAGAATGGCAGCATATGTGATAATCGCGAGACAAGAAAGAAAAATTGAGTATGATAGAAAATATCGGTATTGAGTGGTTGAAAGTGGAGAAGTAAGAGGATTAAAAAGGGAAGAAAGTGGTTGATATTGCATGGGACGATGGAGGGGAGTCTTGGCTATATGTTTGAAACGGTTTTTCCTGTTTTTCTTTGACTGATTCTATTTCGCCTTTTGCAGCTCCTATTTGTGTGTGAGATAGAGGTCTAGTAAAACCATCGCGGAACCTTTTTATCCAATCATTCTACCAGTTATTCAGCCTGGTCAGCTCATTGGCCAAGGTTCGTTTTAGGGCGGAAAGGGAGTGGATTTCGAAAAAGGTCGATTAAACTACATGATAATTATCAAAATATAATATGACCTCTTTATTTTATTTTCCGTTCTCTGCTGCCCAACGCTACAACAGAAAATTTACAACAATTAGCTACATATGGCGAGTTACAATACTTTGAACGGCGATAAAATATTCTCTGTTTATAACTATATAAATCATAACGGTGAACAATATGCACAGGTTTCCAATTACATGACAGACGACAGCGTACTATATTCCTGGGGTTTTCGATTACATTAATGGTATCATTCTGAATAAAGGATATGTGGATGGCCAGGATGAAAGGACGCTTAAAACGTTACTCTCGATGTGATCAGGATGGCGTAGCGAACCGCTTCTGCCTAGGATGGGAGAGTGCATATCGCGTCACTCCTGGAACAGTCAAGGTGGCGTAACGAATTGCTTTTGCACTTAAGGAGAGAGCGCGAACCGCGTCACTCTCGGATCTGTAAGGATGACGTAGCGATTCGCATCCGCCAGGAAGAGAATGCGTGAATCGCGTCACTCTCAGATATTAGGTAAGGAACTTACTATACCTGTACTAATTGTCTGATGTTCCGACTTCGGCACTACTTCACTACTTTACTATTTCGTGCTCTGTAGCACTAATTATATCACCTGGTATCACTGCCTTCTTTCTCTTTTCTCGCTCTTTTGTATAGTGAAGGAGGCTTTCCCTCCTTAGCCGCCTAACTTGCGGCTACTGTCACAGTCACTGCGCGAGTAAGCACGATGCGTTTACACCGTTACCGCCGCTTTTTCCTCGATACTAGCCTTTGTCCACAGATTGTAAGGGCAAAGGCTAAGCAAAGCAACCCGTCCACGAGGCCTCGCTAGCACATAAAAGGATAAGAGAAAGTGCTTGCGAAACGTACAAAAAAGGCAAAACAGAGAGTTTGGAAGTCAGAGGACTCCTGAAGTAGGGGACTTGTTCTCTATAGTAGTGCAATCATTCGGCGCGTGAATCTAAGAGCAGCCGTTCGATACGTCTCCAAGGAGTGCAGTCCCCCTGATGTAAGTCATTCGATGCAACAGGAAAAACTCAGGGTGTTATTCGACACATCTCAAAGATATATTTACGTAGCTTGACTCTCCCCACCGTAACTGGCCTCTAGAGTTTTTTGGCCCCACAACTAGAAGACTTTGAAAAGACTGAAAAGTAAATCGCCGCCAAAAACTCGCAATGAATCTGTATGAAAATCCATCGCTGTAATACGTTAATCGACGCCACAATCCGTGAGAAACTCTGTACGAATAAAAACACGCCGCTACAATTCATTAAGATTGTAAGAGAGACACCGCCGCCGTGCTTAGCCGTAAGCTATGTAATACCACCGCCGTAATACACTGTAGGAATAATAAGGAAACCGATGTGATATTGTAAAAGAGATAAACCCATCGTTATAATTCGCTATATTTGTAAGAAAAACACCGCCGCAACTCACCAAAAAGTGAAATACCATCGACGTTGTAAGTTTTAGTTTCAATAAATTAGATTAATCTTTATAAAATGCGCCGTTCTTTTCTTATTAATCCCATATTTTCACGCCTCATCCTCTCGATACGAACCTCGATACGATATCGAGCTTTTCAGACCGGGATAGTCAGGTTGCACGAGAGACTGAGTCATCGCTGACGTGATAAGTAAAAGCATTATAAAATAAAAGAAACTAATAGGTAAGATCTCTTCATAATTGCCGTTAGGATAGAGAGTCAAAATAATTAAACGTTTCTTGAACGCCGTCGTTAAGAATAGTAAAATAAGAATAAAAGTAAATATAAGTAAAACCTTAAAAATTAATTATGCATGTATGAAAATATTATTTACTGATACATGAAGAAGCAATGATTCTATTGAATACACTTTTATTAAAATTTCAGAAATCGATCCAAATTATGTCCTTGATAGGCTTGGACAAGAAGTAATTGATAATGCGTGCGTGGGTCTTTTAGAACGTGCATTTCAATGTCTCGGAAATGATCTCACCGCTTTTCTAACAACTCTTGATGGCGTTAACGACGTTGTTCAGCATCAATCTGGCTCAGACACTGAAGCAGAATTCGTCTGTATTGCTACCTCTGGTGGTCTTGAACTTCACTTCACAACAGACCATCCATCCATAGCCTATCTATTAGTAGGTAGTCTTAAGGGAATCGCTCGACAATTTTATAACGACAATGCTGATGTGTATATTCTACCGGATCCATATAATACTAAATTTTTTAGGTAAGCTATAGTTTTTATGTATAATTAAAAAAAATTATTATATAATTTAAAAAGTTCGTAATTTTTAATAATTTGTTTTAACTTAGTAATGAGAAAATTTTTAAATTTTATATTTTTTAAATTTAAGAACATTCATACATATGAGTATGAAATCTGTATCATTAAATTTGTATCAAAATTTGAATCTTTTCATAAAAGAATTTTTTAAAATCATAAATAAAAATAAATTATAATTTAACGTGATAAAATATAAGATTTTCTTCACATTTTACCTTTGTAAATTATCCAAGATTTACATTAACTTGGAGTAGCTTAAATTATCTAAATAACAATGATTTTTTTCTTATAAAGATTAGTGGAAAATTATTGTTGGTGCTCATTGCTATATTTTCCAATTCTGGAAGATGTCGAAAGTGAATAAGTGTACTTTTTACTTTACAATTCAACAAGCTAAATAATTCCATGCAATTAAGTATAACAGCCAGGGGTGGGTTATGGTCCCAACTATCTTGAAATATCCACATCTACAATTAGATTAAATAATTAGATTAGAAACATAAAAATGTGGCCAGACCTTCATCTCGCACAATTATGATGTAAAATTAGATAAAAACATAAAAACGCGGCCAGACCTTTCGTCTCGCCCGGAATTATGTTGAAAACTTTACTACGAGGACAACTACTTAGATTAATGTGAGGAAAGGGATAGCATAGAGAACGATCTCAAAGAATGGAATAAGGGAAAGATTGGAATTAATCTCCTTAAAAATAACAGATAATAAAATTAGAATGGTATTTATTTACTCAGTTTCTTATACAGATCAGGTGGTCAACTTTCATGTACGAAATCTGAAGACGAACTTTTTTGGCATTAAACAACGCGCCCTTTTATACAAAATTTAAAGCACAGGTGATATAGGCAAGGAGGGGATTTTTATGGCTTGTCCCGAAATAGTCTATACAACCTGTATACATTTTCCAATTTTATTTAATAATTTGCTTTTTTATTTAATTAATTACTTAATTGTCTATAAAAGTCGATTCAAAATTTATTTTTTCGTAGTTGTACAGTTTTCGTTTTAAAATTTGTTAATATTTAGCCATTTTTAATAATATTAGTTAAATTAATAATAATTCGTGGTTACACTTACATTTTTTCAAGTTTTATGGTTGCTTAATTTGTTATAATAATTATCGTTATTTTATATGTTAGTATTAACTAACATATTAACTAATATTATTATTTTTATTTTTTTTATTTGTTCTCTTTTTTTTCTTTTATTTGATTGATTATTTATTTTCTAATTAGTTTAAATTACATAATAACAATAAAATTATTATATAGAAAAAGTAAAATTATCTTTGTTATACGTAATTGCGCGGTTGAGGGTGTAGCTTTATGTGTGTGTATGTGTAGACGTCCAGTTTTTCAAAGGTTCAAACGCGAAATGTAAGATGTTGCGTGTGTGCGTGTATATATATGGCGTTCGACCGATCAAAGATGCAGGCGCGCAATTGAAGGTATTTCTATATGTATGTTGGCCTTCGACTGCTTAAAAATGCAAGTGCAGTCATAAACATGTCAAAGTTATGACCACTTACTCTAACATTCCAGGTCTAGGTGACTATTTTAAATTCCTTAAAATTTTCCTTATTAAAGAGAGAAAAAGAAGAAAAATTTTCTCTACGGAAAATCTTTTGGCCTTTCTCCTTTATTTTCGGTAGTTTCAGTGAGACAGTTATAAAAATACCTTTGAATCGTTTGTCTTGATATCTTATATTGTATTTTTTACAACAGTATCATGAAATGCTAATATATATTAGCATCAATAGAGAAAAAGAATCTTTAAAACGTTTATTTTCATATTACATGTATATAATTAAGTTTTTTTACTGCATATTTAATTTTGACAAATGGTCAAGTATTTTATGTGCATTATTACCATTTCTGTAGTAATACACAGCGACATGTACATAGACAAAGAGGAAAAGAAAGACTCATATATAAGTTGAATATATGTTTTTAAACAAGTTTAGACTAAGTTTCACGTCTTAAGTCCATGCAAGTAGATTCAAAAATTTTTGTGCGTAGTACTGCGTATTTTTATATATTTTTACTGAATGTACCTTTAAACAGCTTTTATGACATTCACTAATTTTATACGCATTAAATTTTATTAGTTCAATCGACTCTATTGGATTTACTTTATTTCAGTTTGCCGAAGAGGCAAGTATGCCTTATAATAGATTAGTTTCATTAGTCCCGTCTTATTATAAGTTATTAGAAATAAAAGATTTTTACTTAGTTGGCTTGATATCCGAAGGCCAGTATGGGTAATGGTAATGGCTGTTGGATATAGCCATCCAAGCTTGAAGCAGTTGCTGTTACCACTCCAGCAATTTGTCGTCAGGGCCCTGAAGAATTTCTCGACGAATGTTAATACAAGATCAAGAAACTCAGTTTTTGATTTCGATGATAATAGTTTTAAATTTTATTTGGACTTTTTAAGTCCAGACTGGAGAGGGTGACTTATGATGAGTCATCCAGTGCAAATGGACTGAAGTAATGCGTGCCGGGAAAAGTGGGCCCGGAATTTCCCACCATAATTGCGCTGCGGTAATTGGGACGACGTTGCTGCGGCGGAAGCGTCGCGTTTGCGATTGGCGCAGCGTCGTTTTGGGCTGGCGAAGCTACAAGCGCCCTTCGCGTTAACTGAGCGACGTGGTTTGAGCAGAATCGGCAAGAAAACGTTTTCCCGTACGGCAGCGCGGCGGAGAGAATAATGGGATGAAATGCAGCGAAATGATTGGAGCGGCGGTACTCGACGATACGGTCTAGACGTAAGGAAACGCCTCCTTATGGTCGGAAACGTAAGGAAGCGCCGCGAAGACCCGAGAAAAGTCGTTTGGGCGCAGGCGAACGAGCAAGACGTGGTTGACTGGCCATATAGAGGAAAGTAACTGTTTTATTTTTTTTTGCACCGCAAGTCGGCGCGCCTCTCCCTTATACAAACCATCCTTTTCAGGACGAATATCAGAAACAACATACTATTTTAAAACGTAGTGATGAACCGCCCTTCTCAGGGTGAATTCAACGAAAGGTGGACAAATAAAACTAAAAGCTCAACCGAGCTGATCGGCCAAGAAGAGGATGCACTAACAATCTCTCCAGACGGGGTTCGTTGAGCCCTTTTCATCAGGTTTAAATAAAAAATATAAATTGACTTAGAGATAAAAATATTAAAAGCGACATACAAATACTTTAAGTATATATAATGTAAACAAATTTAATTCGTTCTCACGAAAAGATACGGGCCGTAAAGTAAGACTATGACTCTACGATTCTCTGGTAATAACTGAATTGTGATGCTGCTGGCATCTGCCTATATATTCTTGATGTCGTTGCTGCTTTGCTTCTTATTGATTGATCGAATCTGTTTTTCTTCTGCGGTGTCTAATAGCGTCTTATTTCTTGCGATATGTTTATTTGATACGCAGAATCAACAGTTTCGTATAACGATGTTTTATCTCTTACAGGATGTTTTTTTGATACGCGGTTTCGTATAATGGTTCATGTCATGAAATTATTCGAGATTATAGTTGGTTATATTTTCGTATGTGTTTCGTATTACAGTTGCTTCTTTGTTTAAAATCACATGATTTCTTAGAAGGATTATATTTTTCTTAAGAGATTTTACATGTGCTTGGATTTACAGTCGCTTCTTTCTTTGATTTTAAAATCATATAATTTCTTAGAATAATTATATTACATATTTTCTTCAAAGAAGCTTCACATGTACTTCTTGATATATTCCCTTCTTTGTTTGATTATTTTCATGTGTTTTTCTTATAATAAGGCTTTAGATATTCCGATTTCAGTTACAATCGTAGCTTTATTTGATTACAAAAGTCTATAGTAATTTCTTATAATATATTTCGGGTGTTTTTACAGTTTCCGTTTTTATATTTACGAAAGTCAAACTCATTTACACGTGTCGATATCTAACAGTGTAAGCTTTGTATATTTATGTTATTTCTTAGGAATTCTTGCTTTGGTTAATAATATTATACATTCGGTTTGTACAAGAGGCTTGATCCGTGTTGAATTTACAATGCTGATATTATATTTACCATATAAGTATATGGATTGATAAAAAGAAAGTTGATAAGCTGAAAGTTTTTTTATTGCCTACACGTGTCAGCCTACTTCCTGTACATTAATTTCATGATTATTTATCTTAGGTAAACGTTGACAATCCAGTTCTTTGATCTATTGCGCAGTATCTTCTATATGTATACATTAATATTTCATATCTCTTATTGAGCAATGTGATCGGAGACGATTTCTATTTTTCTATTTCATTATTATTATATTAGATAATATTTTATGTCGTGATGAACATTGTTATGTTTCTCGGTAAATTGTTTCTTTGATATGAAGTTGAAAAATTATGGAGACGTCATAGTCTATTACCACGTCAAATTAGAACACCAATTTTATATATTAGGTTACTGCTTGTAATTAGGTCGTAGCATCTGTATACGATCAAATTGCTTTGCGTACCTAACGCTTTTTACACATGTATCTTGTTCCGTAAAATGATATGCATAGTCCATCGCGTCTCTAACTTTTTTCTATTACTTCGCGCATTTATAAGTATTTTTACATATAATTATTTTCTATATTATTCATTGATAAGAACTATTTTTGAATCTTTACTTAATAAAAACATTGTCGATTTCTCATTATTTTGTTTTTGAAATAATAAAAAATAGAGACATCGATTCCTGCGTTATTACTCTTTTTTTAATAAAAGTTCTTGTAGTAAAATTAGAACATAATACCAATATCAATTTTTATTAAAGTTGTATATTTTACAGGATTAAAAAGATTCTGCAAAGGGTACATATGAAACTTTTTATTTTATATGAATTACTAGTCAAGCTTTTATTAGTTTTGTTATATTGCAACCATATCTAAACAATAAAACAAGAATTTTTTCATCCATATTCTCCTGCATAGATCGTAAGCGTATAATGTATTTCTCTTGTTCTCTCTCTCTCTCTCACTATTTTGTAACAGTTTATAATTTTTTCTTTACTGGCTGTAGTTTTATTTTCCAAATAATATTTTTAAATATAAACGACTATAATAATAAGACATTACTTTTAATCGAAAAAATATTAATTTCACGCGTATCAGTAATAATACATTTATTATTTAAGTTTTAACATAATACATTTTTAAAACTAAAAAATTCATAGTCTATAATAGATTTTATAATATTAGTGAAATCATATTTTATAATGCGATGAGAAATATAAGATAAAGAGAGAGAGAGAGAGAGAGAGAGGGAGAGAGAAAATGAGAGAGTGAAAGAGAATAGAAACATAAATACACTGTGTAAGTTAAAGAGATAGTGAGCGATAAGATTAAATTGAATATAACGGACTTGTATGTTACTGTGACTTTCTATAACTAAGGAACTGTAAGCGTAATATGCTACATCATCTTTCTCCAGATAATAAATCTGAAACTTTGTAGAATGTACACTTCTTAATCTTTTAACATTTCCAAGAAATTTAAGCAGTCAAATTATATAAAATATTAAACATGTTAGCAACGTAACTTAGAGATTTTTACAATATCTTACTCTCTCTAAAAAATCAGTATATTTCTAATAAATAAAATGTGCGATATTTAATTTTTTTTAATAATGTAAAAGAAAATATTCGTATGATCATTACTCAAGAAATTCAATGGAGTGCGTTTGAAATTTTTAAAATCAGTACAATTGTATTTCGAAAAATATGTAATAAATACATCGATATTAATGTTTATTATTTCTCAATATTTTATAATTTGGCACAAAACAATAGTACTATTTTAAATGAAATTTAAATGTCTATGTCATATTTGATATTTAAAATAATTGCTTTTCATAACATATTTTACTCTATGTATATATTTCATAGTACATACATCTACAGGTATTGTATAACACCTGAATACTTTGGCTTACAAACAAATACAATAAAGTTAATAGACAAGGAACACCGAAAAAAGCGACATGTTGAAAATATTGAGTTATCTTATTTCCATCCATTATCTCATGAGGCAGCGGATCTACGTATTGGAGTGGCAAGTTTCTGTAAAGCTTTTCCATGGCACTTCGTTATCGATCGCAAACTTGAATTTGTTCAACTAGGTGTGGGTTTCATGCGTATTTTCGGAAATCAACTGAATAGACATGGAAGCAGCATTTCAACTTATTTTATCTTTACGCGACCCAGAGGTGTAACCTTAACCTTTCACGAGATCCTGAAGAGGTCTAACACGCCTTTTGTCTTAACACTTCAAAAACCTGATGGAGTCGAGTACTTTCAAGCTGAGGTAAGATGTTCTAAATTTTTTATATTTAAATTTAAAAGATAATAAAATTAACAATCTCTGTGTAATTATTATTAGTTTATATTTTAATTTCATATTCGACACCAAAAAATAATATTTGGTGAGTTTCTCGTCCTGAAACGTCCTGTTCGTTCCTGTACGTTCTAAAAAGGACGAATTGCAATCCGTTCGTCCTTCAACAGTTGGTGAAGGTCAAATAAAAGACAAATTTATTATGGATGGTTGTCGCTGAATAGCGACACGCTTCCCTGGTCCAGCGCGGTCGTTGACCAGTTAAGAGAGAAAAAGGTACAACTCTTTCTCCTTATTGCTCCACTAATTTTACAGCTCAGTGCGCCTGTCTGTATCCGGAGAGCCGAAGCCACCCCGTCCAAATAGGTGTAAGGTGCTTCTCACCATTGCTACCTAACCCAAACAGAGATTTACTTAACAGAGTCAATCACAGGCAGCCATGGGAGAATTTTCCGATGCATTACTGATCAGGTGAAAAATTCGGGGTTTCTTCTGCATATGGCGTTCTTTCTCAATCTCTCTCTATAGCCGGAAAGAGTTTTCCTCGGACGCATAGTCTAGCCTGGTTCTACCCGTGTAGGCCGTGGCCTGTACCGTAACGGTCGTGATGAGTGTTTGGCACGCGTCATTCTACTTATTTGAACATACGTGAATTGCATAATCAATAATATAATGCAATCAAGTGAAAATTAATTTTGTAATTTCTAAAAACTCTTATACATAGATTATTTACACTTATTTATAGATTATTTATACACAGATAAGTGAAAGAATATATTTTTTATCGAGATAGAAATATGATTTATTTTAAATATATTTTAAAAATATATGCTTAATTAATAATATTAATATTTTGCAGAAAATATATTTGTTTCTAATAAGCATGCCGAAGTATATATAGTTCATAATCTATGTAAAGCTTTAAGAATGCATACGATTTAATCATCAATTTCAGTATTCGATTTTTCTTCAAAGTAATTTTATTTATTATACGTTAAGAAACAACTGAAAAATAATCGTAAGCACAGAATGGGATTCGCCACTAATTTTTTTTATATCGATATATACGAACCCTCTTCTCATAGTTTTTCTATTATTGAAAAGGAAAAGACTTCTTCTTTTGGCTTATTTCTTCAGAGTCCATAAATCAGGTTAACTAAAGTGCCGAAAGAATGTCAAATAAAATGGTTACTCTTATTTTAAAAATGTGAATTCAATTTATTCGATAAGCGTAAAACTAATGTAATACACGACAAAGGAGATATAATATTTATTCAGCATAAAACAGAAAAAACATTTAATGAAGCTATTATAACAAAGATAATTAATGCAACTATATAATATTAAATAATTTCGAAAGCGTTTCCAATCGTAGACGACATGCTTTCAAACTTCGTCGCAGTTCTTATGGCTCCAACAACGTTCGGCGATGATTAAGCAGTTTTACATTCAACCTAAACTATTTACTGATCGTAGACGCAAGCTCTTCAGCATTGCTAGAATATCAAGCATGGACTATTTAATCTATCTCAATTTTTTTCTTTTTCTATGTTTTCATTTACTCTTTCGCTATGTCCAATATTATTTTTATCAGATACAGAATAATACTCAGCCGAAAAATCTTATTTTTCAAACATTTGACTTAATTTCTCTTTCTTCTCCAAAAGATGAATATAGAAATAGTATGTAGTTGTAATAGTACGTAATTTTATCATAGGTACTATAGTGAAATATGGCTCTATCACCCTTTTTATAAATCATCTCATTCTTGACATTATTTTAGGAAAAATATTTTTTTAATTTCCTTAATACAGAAGTTATCACAATTTAATATTTCTTTTACGTAGTAGAACTGTATATCTCTTTGTAACGAACACATTATTAACATTTATCATCCAATTAAACTTTCCATATAATACTATAGAATATACTAATGTTTAATAAAGTTTTCTTCTAATTCACGAAGATTATAGAGGTTTGAATACTTAATGTTATGTTAAATTTTATAGCAACTGTTTTGCTAACAACAGTATTTTATTTTATTCGCAATACTAATTAAAAAATCATTCAATTCGAGTTAGGGCAGATATAATCTCAACTCTATAAGACTGTCTAGGAGCATATGAACACTATATATTTATAGCAATATTTGATTACTGATAAAAATGCTACATTGTCTACGAATCGAAATAATAGGAGCCTCAACGACTCATTCAATAAGCTATCGTATATAACATTCCTAATAGAAAGATTTACTAAGTTAGATATAAAATTATCAGTACCGCCTGAATTTTTATGTTATTTAATTATCTTTAGGCCTATTATTATAACTACCAAAGATCTATAATGAACCTTCTATTATAAAAGTGATGCAGACTATTCTACATGGTGGACAAGATTCTTTACTTTTTGGCTTGATAAATGCGATGACATTTGTAGTATCACAACATCTCTTTAGTTCATAAGTCTCATCAAACATACAATCAACTATTGTTTCTAATATATGTTGAAGTACGTCTTTCAGAAGGAAAATAGCAAAGATGAAATCTTATTATTTTTATATACAGCTTTCTTAAATTGGACTAATAAATGTCTTTAGATACATAGGTTCTCCATAAAGATTTACTCATAAGAGATCTCTATCAGCCTTAAGAATTAAATCCGTGGTTATAATTTTTTCAGTTGTATTAATTTGTATAATATTAGTACTGTTATAACTGTTATTTAAATATTAAAAAATCAAACGAGAAAATTTTCTATGTTACCTTCAAAATCGCCTAAACTATTACGATATATTAACATCTGCATAATTAGTTTTAATTAAAACCGTTACGTCACTTGAACTAGAATTTTGGAGCGCTAACTTATTACACTTAACTATACATTAATATCGAAATCGTTTTGTCAAATTTAGATTCTCAATCTGATAAGATTCATCGTTGATTAAATTCTAAAATTTTACTGGCCTAATTATATGAATATCTCTCTATATAAGAGACATTCAGTGATAACAAATTGATGGCATTTTATCTGTTGTCAATAGCTTTTCTTTTGAGAGGTACCATTATTTCATATAAAATTAAACATTATGACTTAAAAAGATGCTAAATTTGATTTACTTTTCAATTAGTTGATCAACTGTTTTCTATTCGAAATCGAACATTAATAATATTGAAAATATTAGCTATTGTAAAAAATGATTTTAATTTAAACAACTAAGTATTTTTTAAAAGGCTGACTTGCGAAATTTCTTATTTCACTCTTAACATATATTATAATAGTCTTTTTGAAGCGAAAAGTTTAATTGCAAGGCAAAGCCTCTACATTTTCGATGTTATTTTATTCTTTTTACTTTTACTACCCATTAATACCACTATCAGAAAGATTCTTTCTGTAAATAAGTATGGTCATCTTGAAATAATCACCCCCTAGCGAAAAGTCAATTATAAGTGACTTATAGCACTTTACGGATTTTTATTGGGAGCTGCAATCCCCTGCTTGATTTCAGCTGCCAATGTTAGTGACTTTAATCTGGATGTTTTATGTTAAACTATTAAACCAGCAAGCGTTTATAGACCTCCTATGCAATTCAACTTGAGCAATGAGTCGATCAATTTTAGCTTAAGTGACTGAGAAATTTGGTATATTTTTATAACGAACTATCACATTCGAAAAGTTGCATACGCATTGAAATTGCTTATATGCCCTGCACATACTTTTAATAACAGGTTCATTCCAAATAGAAAGATGATGAAAAAAATGAGGTTCGGACTGAATAGGTAGAGATGCTGGGAAGGAATTACTACTTCAATCACAGTGAAGCTTGCTGGTGCGTGGTAAAGGAGTTTTGCAGATTTCACTTGAAAATATAAAAAAGAACGCTTAAATCTTCTTGACGGACTTTTCACGCAACAATAGCGTGGTTATGCTGAAGTCACCCAAAGAATGCCGAGTTCAGTAGATGTTACAACTCTCTTTTTTACTCTTGCTTGTTTGTTTGCTTGACTTGTCGACGTGAACAGAACTGAAACGATTTCTAACAATCCGGGCCTCTGTAGCTAAACAAAAAGACTGATGTGGTGCTTTTTTTCTATTACACAATACATACTCTTAAGAATTGTAAAACTGATTTTATCAGGATTTTTTTTATAAAAATGCAAGATTTTTAAGTCATTCGCCCTTGACAGAGCGAACGTAGAAGAACAACTATTCTACCTGTACCCGTCTTTGTCAAAGGGAACACTAAGATGGAACTATAACTTTCGTTAAAGAAACATCTGGAAGGATGCACCAATTGTAATCCTAATCTTGTATCCTTTGTTCTATCGATATGGACCCCACTTTATCTAAAATTTATACTTACTACGAAGTAGTCTCTTGCTCGGATTATTAAATTATACCTTGGTAAACGTAGACTAGAGAATATTTACCATACGCACCAATTCATCAAAATACAAGTGTACTTTAAAACGTTCTTTAAAACTTCAACTTGGGTTAAAGTTTTCCATGCTTTTAAGAGTCAATGAAAGGAATAACATTGGTTGTGTAATAGTAATATATATGTGTTAGTAACTCACACGTACATATTGTCAGACATTAATTTATGAGTAACAGTTTATTTATATTTGTATATTTGCGTTTCGTCCTGAATCAATCTATTTACGTCGTTAATAAAGCTATTAAATAATGATCCTGCCTTAAATACTGAGATGACAGACAGAGAATTTGTTGCAGGAGCTAATAATATATAATTCGTGGCACCTACAAGTTTCGAGTAAATACATTGTTAGTCAGCTGTTGAAGGATTTATAGTGAACATACCCACCTACCTACCTTGAAGTTATTAAAGACACAATTAACATGAAATTAATTATTATTAAAAATATATCTAAAGGAAGAAACATAGTTTGAATTCAGAATTATATTATTCAGCATTATATATAATACCTTATTTTTTCTATTAAGTAAATTAATCATATGTTTAACTCATATTTAATAGTTATAAATTAAATATTAATAGAAAATTAAATTAAATTCTATTACAATAAAAGCATGTAACAGTACTATAAATAAATTTATAAAAACAAATGATGAATTCATAACTATTTACTTTAAAAATTAGTAAGTTTCTTTTTATTTAAAATGAAATGTGATTTTTTATTGTTTCAGGGACTTGAATTCAAGGGTCAAATGGTGCACTGTCCAGAATCTGACTCTATTCTTTTTGTTAGTTCGCCATTTTTAAATGGATTAGAGGGTCTCACTGGTCGTGGTCTCTTCATTTCAGACATTCCACTTTATGATGCAACGAGAGATGTTATTCTCGTAGGTGAACAAGCAAGAGCTCAGGTAAATTATTCAGTGTATTATATATTCTTATAAAGACATATAGTTTCAGTAACAGAAGAATATTTTTCTGTCATATATTCAATATAATTAATATATATCTAATAAATAAAACAAACCAAGAAAACGATTTTTAATTCAATTATTTTTATACAAATCATATCATCACTTCTATAAATGAAAAATGTAAACAAATTTTTATTGAATCAATTCTTCAAATGAAATTTCCAAAATTTTAGAATATATTTTAGAATTTATTTTATATTTTATCCATTCTTTTGTACATTAAACATAATTATTTTTTAATATTGAACGGTCTTTTAAAAAAGTTTTTAATCATAGAATATAAATTATTTTCATTAATTTCAAAAGATTAATATGCGCATAATTTCCATCTAATTAAAAAAAAAGGATTTGTCATAAATATTTAAACAAATCCTAATTATAAATTTATTTTAGAAGTATTTCAAAAAATTATTATTAAATTTTGAAATATTATAGAAAAAAAATATCAAAATAAAATATTTTTTAATGATAAAATTGATTTAATATATCATATGCCTCAACTTTTTTATTAATTACACACATGATCAAAACATTATTTTATTAAATACTGTAGAAAGTCTAAAAGATTAAAATTATAAATTGAAAAATTAGTTTAAATATTCGAATAAAAACTGAAAAATATTTTCAGTTTTTATTATAATTTAGTAATTATATTGCTGTGTGTATTTCCTATCAAAATATTGTACTCTATTTGAAAAATTACAAAATTATTATAATATTTTGGATAGTATATAACATTAAAATATGTACATACATAAATGTACTAATTATATTCAAAAAAAAAATATTATGTATTATATGAGCAGGATGGTTTACGGCGTCGAATGGATAAATTAAAAAATTCTATTGAAGAAGCAAACAGAGCTGTTGATGTTGAGAGAGAGAAAAACGTTAGTCTCCTTCATCTTATCTTTCCACCAGATATAGCAAAACGACTATGGTTAGGCAAGTATATACGGTCTTATATATATGTACAAACCTATACCATAATTTGTACAAAATGTACAAACATGTATATTCATAACTTGACTTTTTTTTATCATTGACATATTTTTATCATTTTTCAATATTTTCAAATTTTATCATACATTTCAAAATAAAATCGAACTTTCCTTGTGATCTAATACATAAAAAGATCCAATACACATTTAAAAGAACATTACTATTAGGAGTCAAATAAATGTTTAATAATCGTTACGTTAATTAATGTTTTGAAATTAATTAATTAAAAAGAATATGTAGAAAAATCGTTTTTAATGTATTTTCATGAAACACAATTTTTATAATAAAATATATAAAAATCACTTTCAACTAGTAATTTGGAATACTATTTACATCCAAAGAACATATATTAATGTAAATATCAATATATAATGATTCATTTAATGCTAACTGTACTTTTAATTTTTTCTTTTATTCATGCTTTAAAAATTATACTACTAATAACTTGTATTTATAAAAATACATATCTTTAAAAATATTAATTATTATTAACCATATGCATTCAATACAAACACTACCAAAATGTGTTATTAATTCATTATTATAAAACAACATAAATCTTTTTTAAAACATGTAATTAAGAATTTATTTAAGAAAGTAATCAAAAGATTTCTATTTTAACTCGCGAAGTTTATTTTTAAATACACCGATACATATTTCTTTTATCATAAAAGTTTAACATTCATGTTCAAATATAGAAAAGTTACAGTTATTAATTTATTAGCAAGTAATATATATAATTATATATTTCATCAGTTCTAATAAATTAACAATGATAGATTGTTGAATTAAATTTGAATTAGTTAATTTTCATATATTTAATTATATCGTTATCAATATGCTCTTCAAACAATGTTATATTTATCAGTACTAAAATTGTTTGTAATCCACAAATAAATCTTAAACTAGCATATCAATAAAGAAAATGCTTTTCATTTTTTAAACGATTTATATTATAACGATTATTTTAAATAATTTAAATTATTTGGAATTTTAAATTGTTCTTATTTGAATATTAATTTTTAATGCTTATTATGTTGTTTAATAATATAATTTTTATTTTTATTGTATTAAATTGTAACAATAGTAAAGCTTAAATGCTTTTAATAATTTTTTATTATTAAAATTTATTTTTCAATAATTATTATTTAAGTTAATTAATAATCATTTTTTTGCTAAAAAATATTTTATATGTGATAAGTTTTGTAACAAGTTCATATATTAGAATCAGTAAATTTCATGCCAATATACATTCATTTAAAAATTCCTGCAAAAGTGGAGGGTAATAAAATTCCTATATAATATTGGTTTTATTATTTTTCAATAATAATTAAATAATTGAAAATTAAACTGATTTATTTAATTCGTACGAGCTTAATAATTTTATTTTAGACAATTCAATAATTCTTACAAGAATTTATATAAAGGTAAAATGTATCCAAATTTTCTTTAAGAAATATTTTTATCAGTAAACATTAATTTTATTATTTACAGGAGAAACAATCGAAGCAAAAAATTATACAGATGTTACAATGCTTTTTAGCGACATTGTCGGTTTCACAGCTATCTGCTCAACAACTACACCCATGATGGTCATTAATATGCTTCAAAGTCTTTATCAACAATTTGATTTATTTTGTGGACAACTTGATATCTATAAAGTATAGTTTATAATCTATTCTGTCTATCTGTCTGTATAAATATAATTCTCTTATTTTACCTTTTGTAATAACTTGTGTTTGATATCATCTACGTTTTTTCAATAGTGGAATTTTTCATTTCAAGACTAATTTATACTAAAAATATTTAATTAACTATATCAAAAAATATGATTTCAATAAATCATTAAGATTTGTCAAAATTAAATTAATATTTTGTTTATAAATACGTTCTCTCATAAACTATTATTGTACTTCAATATTCTTATCTGATTCATAGTTTAAACAATGAATTTTATGTATTTATGCATTATCTACTTTCTAAAGTAATTTTGATTTTTCGTTAATTTAGATCTCGATTGTTAGATTTTAATAATTTTTTTTTTCTTATAAGTGTAACATTTATCACTAAAAGAGATAACTCGATAAAAAAAATTTTAAATACAAATTTATTTGTCAATAATTTTAAGTACACGTAAATTATATGTGAAGTTCCTTAATATATAATATTAAGGTTTATTTATAAATATTAATTAGTATCAATAATAAAACTAGTAATATTCAGTTACTGACATTATAAATTTATATAGATTTGAGTTTAAAATAGTTTTATGTATAAATAATAATATATAGGTGGAAACAATTGGAGACGCCTATTGTGTAGCATGTGGTTTACACAGAAACACAAATACTCATGCACAACAAATTGCATGGATGGCATTAAAGATGATTCAAACATGTAGCCAACACTCCACTCATGAGGGTAAACCTATAAAGGTATATTAAACATGTCTATCTACAAATAGAAAAACCCATTACATTATTTATAAGTTATATAGATACTACCTGTTTTGAAAAATTAACGACGTAAAAATTATTCATAATTATTTATCATTTATTGTACATAAAATCTATTTTTGTCTTTAATTATAAGTTATAATCAATGTCTAGTTTTTATTGTTGATCAACTTTGCTCAAAGGTGTTAAGTAACTAAAAACAAGATTTTGTTTTTATTCAAATATTATTGTTTAAAAATCATTATAAAAAGAATAATTGGAATTGGAATCTATTAATTCAATTCAGGATATATATAAAACAAATATACATTTAAATGTATGTAAACTTGTTAGCTTTCAGTTTATTATTACTTAGTTACTTTTTAATTTTTAGATGAGAATAGGTATTCACACTGGAATGGTTCTAGCTGGTGTCGTTGGTAAAAAAATGCCTAGGTATTGCCTCTTTGGCCACAATGTGACAGTAGCAAATAAATTCGAGTCATCTAGTGAACCACTCAAAATCAACGTTAGTCCTACTACATATAAGTAAGCACTTCTCTAACATTTTCGAAAAATTTTTTCCTAAACTTATTAAAAATAAAATTAACTTAATTAAATTTAATTTTTTTTTTGTTAATTTTAATATTCATTGATTGATTAAGTTGTTTATTTATATCCAAGAATTATATATTTAGTTTGTGAACAATAATATCCTTAATAAATAAAGGATTTAATTTATACAAAGTTTCTTAAGACTAATGGCTAATATAAGTACAGTTCGCATGGTTATACAATAATTAGTGTAACAATATGAAGTATATAAAATTTTTTATTTTGTAGTATATTATATATGTTAGTTTTATATAACAATTAATACATCTTATTAATTTTTTTATTTGAAACAGAAAAATGGGATTTATGATAAAAAAACTGTGTAATTTTTTTTTCAGATTTACATAAACAAAATTATTTACAATATTTACAATATTTATAATATTTTACAGACTCTCCATGATTAATCCAATCACCAGTATTTTTTTATGTTGTTTCTATGATTATCTTTTTTATCCCTTTGGGGAAGTGTCATGTTGTACTTTATTTTTGTATTGGGTCTTTTTCTATTGATGTTGTAAATTATTGGGATTTTATTTTTATTTTGAATATAGTGTTGGTTGTCTAGAAATATAAATGCTTCAGGTGGTATAAATCCTGTGACCAGGGTTTTATTAAAGTATAATGTGCGACGAATACATTCGTCGCGAAGGGGCAACAGTGTCGCGGATCAAGGGCAGGGAGAAAAGTGAAGAAGAGGCCCGGCTCTTACACCCGCCACGACAGTGAAAAAGTTTTCGAGTGCTAGATGTATAATTGTACAGTAGTACGAACGCTTGCGTGCGAGAATATGAATGCGAGTGAGAAAGTGTGCGCGTGGTATAGCGTTGGCCGCAGGAGTGTGCGCGGCGTGACTTCTGTACAAGACAGCAAGTGCGAGTAACACGAGTATGCGCGGCGTAGCGTCGGCCGCAATAGTGAAAGCATCGAGTGAGTGAGCAAATGCCCGCGTAGTGAGAGTACGCGGCCCGAAATGCGTGCGAGAGGGAATGCTGAGTGAGCGAGTAAAAGAATGTCCGCGTAGTGGAAGTACGCTGTCTGAAATGCGTGTAAGAGAGAGTGCTGAGTGAATGAGTAAAAGAATGCCTGCATAGTGGAAATACGCGGTCCGGAATACTTATGAGAGAATGATGAACGAGTGTAAAACGCAAGTATAAACGCGTGAAAAAAAGCGCCCGCGAAACATATAAAAAGGGCATGCTCACACAGAATCGAGAGTTGGTGGTGGAGTTCGAGAAGCAAAGGTTTTTCAGTCATGCTGACATTTGGCGCATGACTCCTAGTGCTGACATTCGGCGCACTAGAAATTGGTGCAAACATTTGGCGCACTTCCAAGGAATGCCGACATTTGGCACATTCATGGCCATATTGAAGTATAGATATGTCAGTGGTCGTGATCCGGAGACACAGCCTCTTGGCTAGATTCTCTCCGTCATCTCCCGCCGAGATACAAAGCAAGTAAATCCTGCAGAATAAACCCGGACTTATGTACTGTCGCCGTTCGATAAATGTTATAATTCCGCCGTCTGGTGTATTCGACAGCACTGCATCGCCGATCGATTATCCTTGTAAAACTTTGCCGTCTAGTGTGTAAAAAAGCACCGCGTCTATTGTGTACCATCGTCGTTAAAATCATAACCTACCACTAAAATCATTTTTTTAATTTAAGTTTTTTTGCATTATTTATTTGTATTTTTGTATGGTTTAAAAATTTTAGATTTTGGTCCAAGTTTATGCCTAAATATTTTACCAAAAATTTGTATGGTATTTTTTGTTCCGCAATTGAATAATCTGAAATTTGAAATAATTTGGTATTTTTTCTATTTAAGACACTCATTTCACTTAATCGTGATCTAAATAGTATTATTTTACATTTGTTGGTGTTGATTTTTAATTTCCAGGTATAAAAGTATGAATTAATTTGTTTAAATAATTCTTCCAATTGTTCTTCGATTTTTTTGATTTTTTTCCAGAGATGTAGATTATAAGATTAGGTGGAAATGCAATGGAGTGGTTTCCATTAGATTTATTTAATTTAAAAAGTTTGTGGATGTCGCTGCTGTAGATATTGAATAATAATGAAGAATTAACGGTTCCTTGTAAACCATTTTTTATAAAGAATTTTATTGATGACTTAAAAGGTGCTTCTATTGTATAAAATGAGTTGCATGTAATCATGTTCCAAATGATTTTAATAAGATATTTTGGAAAATTTTTTTAAATTAATTTGAAAATAAATTCTTTGGTCCAAATAGTGTCGAATGCTTTTTCGATGTCTATTAAACATGCCGCAGTTTGTAGGTTAGAATTTAGTGCCCAGCATATGTCCGATGTTAGTTTATTGCATGTACAGTGGAGTGTTTGTTTCTAAAGCCGAATTGATTTGCTGATATTATGTTATTTTGATTACAGAAGTTTATTATATTATGTTTTATTATTGTTTCAAAATTTTGCTTATGTTTGGTAATAGGCTAATGTGTTAAGCTAAAGACTAATAACTAAAATTTGTGAGAAATGTGTTGTTTTTTTTTTTTTTTTTTATTTGCAATAACTTGCTTTTTTCATTTAGTAGGGAAATACATATTATTTAAAGATTTATTGAATAGTATAACATAGTATTTTTTATTTTGTTGGGGAGTTGTTTTAGTATTATGTTTGGTATATTGTCGAAGCTTGAAGTTTTCTTATTATTTTAATTGTTGAAAATAGTGTTTAATTTTGTATAGTTTGTAAAATAATTTGTTAGATCTTCTGGATGTTTTGAATTGTCTGCTATATTTATATTTGAGAATTCTGTAATTGTTTAATTATTCCTTGTGTCGTTTTCTATTTCAGATTTTAGTTTATGTCTTTCATTCAAAATAATGTTTGATGATTTTTCTTGTCTGAAGTTGATGTTTTAATTGTGAACTGCTGCGAAGTATGTTCCCAGTATATTTAATTTATCTATTTTATTTGAAAATATGAAATTGTTATTTGCATTTTTTAACATGTTGAAGTTAATACCTGCTTTTGTTAGGATTTGTATGTATCTTGTGATATAATGATTGGGGGAATATTTGTAGAGTTTCTTGGGCTGAAAATTGAATTTTAATTATGGGAACATTTTTGTTGAATCATTTGTTGGAATAGCATTTATTTTATTTTTCTAGTATTTATTAATGGAGATAGAGAATTCTATTTTTAATTTTATTTTTATATTGTTTAGTAAGTATTTGTAAAATTCTAGTTCTTGTAATTTAGCAACGTGCTGGTTGAAGCATGATTCACGTGAATTTATTTTTTTATTTTAGACACTGCTTTATCTATAGCTATGTTGATTTGTTTGTCTAACTCATTTATATGAGTGTCTATTTCATGTTAGATAGGTTTGATGTATTACTTATATTTAAGAAACAATTGCTTTTTTTTTAATTTAATTTTAATTATTTATGAGTGTTTTATGAAATTTTTTCTAGTTGGTTTTTTGAAGTTGTATTTAATATTTTCATTTGTGTGCTCTAAATTGATAAAATTTATTGTATTTAATTATACTTGAAAAACTAAAGCATTATGATCACTATAAAAAATAAGAGAGTTATTTGAAGAATTATTCTAATCTGTATGCATTTAAGTCTTTTACTATTATAAATAAATTTTCTGTTTTGTCTAAGTATAATAATTGAAGGAGTTTATCAAATTCAGAATTAAATTGTACTCTTTGTAAAGCTGAGATATTAAAAAGGTTTTCTTGATTGTTAATTTTTATTTTAATTATTGATGTTTCTAGTGTTTCAAAATGTTTAATATTGTGGTTTTTTCTGCTTTGTATTTAAAACATGTTTATATTAATTTAGCTGTGCCACCTGCTTGTTTTGCTTACTCTATCTTGTCTTAAAATGTTATAGTTTTTAAAATATATTTTATGAGTGTTGTTGAATTTTGTTTCTGAAAATAAGACTATATCATGATTTTCATTATTCAGTAAACTTAAGAAGTTATATTTCCTTTGGTTTGTAATTATTGAATTACATTTATTGAAATGATTTTCAATATTATTGGTATTTTGCTTTTGATAAAATTGTTTTTATGAATATTATTGTTTTTAAGGTATGTTTTGGCCATTTATGCTAAGTTATTTATTATAGAAAAATTTTATATAAAATTATTTTCATTTGATTTTAATGATTCCTTGATTTCATTTATTTGTATTTGCTGTTGATTAAGAGTTTTTATTACATTTTCTTTTAAAACATAGATTTTATTATATTCATTAATATTGTGTTGTTTTAATTTTCTTTAATATTGTTAATAATTAAATTTTTGTCTTGAGTTGTTGGAAATTGTATTTTGTTGTTGATGCTTTCTTTATTTTTTATTATTTTAGCAAAACTTATAGATGGGATTACTTTTTCACAATTTTTGATATTTTATTGGATTTTATATATTTTGTTGAATTTATTTTCTCTTCTATTTTTTTTTGTATGTTAATAATTTTTGGACATCCTTTGTATGAAGTCCATAACTTTTAGTTTGCACAAAAATTTTTTATTGAATTCTAAAATATTTTCCTTATTTATTTTATATTCACCTGGTTTGTGGTTGTATGTGCATTTAATACATCTGAATGTCATTACAATTTTGTTAAGTATGTTTAGTAATTGACAATTGTGACATTGAATTATGTGTTTTTTGATTATTTTTTCCCATTTTCTGCATTGGAAGAGTAGATATTTTATTTTTAAAAGTTTATTGATATTGCTGGCTGGAGAAGTTGAACTATATATATTAAAAGTTGAATATTATTTAAAATTGATTTTCTAGTTGTAAATCTTGAGACTTTTGTAAACTTTATTTCAGTTAAATTTAAATTATTTAATTCAGAAAGAATTTCATTTTCTGAGTAATTTCTATCTAGTCCTTGTAATAAATATATATATATTTTTCTATTTTCGGTGTGAACATGTAGAAATTAGTGTTTGCCTTTTTTAATAATTCAATTGTTTTGTTAAATTCTTTTATATCTTTTAAATATAAAATGTGTTTGCTTTTATAAATATTCTTAATAATGAAATCTTTATTTTTAATATTTTCATTTAATAGTCTTACTGTATCTTTGGAATCTTAATATAATATATTTATTGGTGGTGGTTTATTCTTTGCTAAGATCTGGGTTGGAGGAATATAAGTGTTGTTTTCCCCACGTTGAGATTTTTTTTCATCTACATGCATTAAGGAAGGTTCATTTTTCTTATTCTGGATTTTTGAATAATTTTGGTATTGAAGATAAGTTATTTCATTTTTCTTTGTTCTTGTATTGCAGTTGTCTTATTATTGAACTTGCTTTTTCTTCTATTTCAGATTCTTGTTGCAATGAAGCTTTTGTTTTAGTTTCATTTATTCAATCTTCTAAGATGTCTGCTTTTTTGTTATAAATAGACATTTTAGATCAAATATGATTTCTTTTAATTTTATATTTTCATTTTGTAATATTTTGAATTTTTCTTCTAATGATAACTTCTCTGTTTGAATATTCATTTCTATTGTAGATAATGAATTTTTTTCCATTTCTTTGATGGTAATTTTATTTGAGTTAATTTCTGTATTTTCATCATTTTTTTTTATTGTATTATTTGTATTAGTTTTAGATGATTATGAGTCTTGAATGGCTATTTTCTTTTTATGTGTCATTATGTTGGCGTATTCGTTTTTTTATTTAGGGTGGTTGAAGATGAATCATTATTATTTGTTTTTTTATGGGAGTTAATTATTATATTATATTACACTATATCACTTATTTTTGTTATTATTTTTATTACTACTATATATATATTTTGTTTTTGTTTTGTTAATTACTTTTTTATTTTTACTGTATGCCTATTATGTACTTGAAGTACGCAAGGAGGTTTATTAATTTTAGTATACATGTGCATACATTTTTTTTACAATTCAAAATATATTTAAGTAATCTTTGCAATAAAATAGAGTTTCAGTAACATTCAATCAATACATTTATACTACAATAATATACTTTAAATGTATTAATCTATTTATCTCAGTAAGAAGTGTGTACTAAAAAATTGAAACATTCAATTTTTATTTCTAATGACAATAAAAATATCATATTTGTAATAATTATATTTTATATTTAATTTAAATAATTTTTATTTCAATAATCAATATATTAATACTATTAGAACATAGATTTATTTGTAAGGATGTTAACCAAACTAAAATATATTCATAAAATTTTAATCAGTAAGTTTGACTTGTAAAAGTAGTAATTAAAATTATTAAAAAAATGATAATATATTTTATACGTAATTTTAGATTTCTAATTAAAAGACCAGGATTCGTGTTAGAACCCAGACTTAAAGATAATTTACCAAAAGAGATGCCAAGTGATACAGAGGGAACATGTCACTTTTTGAACGATTATAAACATCCAAATATTGAAGAAAATGAATCTTTAGACATTCACATACAAGAAGCTCTTAGTGAACTTGGGATCAATGGCAGCATATAGATATGATACCTACATATCCAATATATTGATAAAAATTAAAAATATACAAACACATACACAAAATTGAAGATTATTAAATTACATGTATATTTAAATAACAAAGAATTATAATCTGCAAAACATATAATTATCGTAACGTAAAAAGATAGTACTATTATTATAATAAACTATGTATGTTTACGTTAAATATCAAAATTTAATCAGAAATAAATCATACCAATCTTCAAAATTGTTTATTTTCAATTAAAAGAAATTATTTGTTTGTAATTAAAAAAATATATAATAACAATTATATTAAAAATATTTTCTTTGAAAAATAAGATTTTAATTATAATAAATGTATAAATTATGGTTTTTTAATTTATTTTTTAGTTTTTTAATTATTTATTTTATTGCTCATTACCTTTTTATGGTACGCTAATAGTTTTACTATATTTACTTGAATATTTGTATATCATTCAAATAATGTATTATCTTATAAAAATTTAAAATCTTTGTAGAAAATGTAGATAATTTACATAATATATTATATGTCTAATATTATTAATAATAATAATTGTTAAGAATGAATGTATACTTTTTTATATTTAAGTAGCTTCATAGTTACTTTAACCTTTATTATTAAACACGACTTTAGTACAATATCTTAAAGCGTTTATAGTTAATTAGAATATACTATTTTAAGTAAAATAAAAGAATAAAGAAGTACAATAAATTTCATAAAATATGCTGTGAGAGCAGAAAAATACAGAGAGAAAAGAGTTACCATTAGATTCATTTGTAAGAAAGAAAGAGAACATGGGTTATTTATCAGAAGTTAGAGATACTCATCACTAACAATATTCCGAGGTGTAACTCACCAATTTTCTTGGTATTGTGTTATATTGTAGCATATAAAAAAATATTAGACGGGTGTCTTTTTACATGCTAACTCGGTCTATTAAGGGGTGAAAAACACTTAAAGTTTACTCTTGAAAATAATTTTTTTTAATATTTCAAAGAAAATTTGAAATTTTAAAATAAAACCAATTCCAATTTATTTCTTTTGAAAAAAAGCTTATGTAGAAATTGCTTTTACTCCAAAAAGTTGCATTCCCTATTTTTTATAAGGGTAAATGACTTTTTCTTTTTGTTTCTCCAGAAACTTTTAAATTAAACGAATCTCATGAAAAATCATTCTATGATAAACAATATTGAAATCTAAAGTTGACTTGCCTTAGAATTTTTGAAAAAAATTTATTCAAAGTGGTAACTACTTCTAACAAGAGTTTTAAGCGTGCTTTTCACCTCTTAAATTACCGAGTAAGAACGTAAAAAAATACCCGTCTAATATTTTTTTATGTGCTACAACATATCACAATATCAAGAAAGTCGGTGAGGTATACCTCGGGATGTATCCTTGTAAGCACCAATATCAGTGTTACGGTAATCTTCAAGAATAAAATATTTGAAGAAAAGTACTCATGTGTTTACTCTTTTCAAAAACTTTGTATATATCTTCGTACTATAAACATACGCCTGTAAACTAATTATCTCTAAACTAATAATAATGTTTACATTTTTGTTGTTTCTATCGAACAGATAAAAATACGTTCTTATATAGATATTAAGATCGTCAACAATTATTAAGTTGGCTTTGTACAGTTAGGTGCATGTATATTTAATTTGGTATATCATAAATTATTTTTAGCAAGAGATATTGTAATACTGACCATCCTAAGATAAAAAAAATCTATACAATAATAAATAATACTAATAATAAAATATAAGCGGTACGAGAACAAGAGTCCAACAATTTAGGGGAGGTGATCTCTATGTTTTATTTCATAAGAGTAATTCGGCTCAGCCAATTCCTTGAAAACAAACAAACATGTGATGCCATTCAAAACATATAACTTGCACGAATAAGAACACTTTGCCTGTCTCAAAAGTATTACTGCAATATTTAAAAATATTGAGTTTTAAGAATATTATTTATTTCATCTTTAGTTCAATTATGATATATAAAAATATGATAAGTTTCAATACATTTGCGGGATTTCATCCGAATTATCTCTTACAAAATGAACAAGTTGATTAAAATAATTTAATATTTAATGACTGAGCAACGAGTCTCTTCTTGTCAATCCTGTAAAAACCTCTGTCGTTATTATATTTTAACGCGGTTTTAAGTATAATTTATTATAAAAGTGTATGTATAGAACGTAAAATTTAGCGACGAAGGTAACGTACAATGCTCAGATAGTTGTCGACGGATTTATATTTTCGCATATTATCATTTTTAATATTGAACAGGAACGTATTTTATATCGTTAACATTACTCTACTTATTGTTTTTGTATAATATGTAATGTTTATTTGTATTTAAAAGGTTACTATTATATTTGTTCTGATTATTAAAAATATGATATACTTTTTAAACAAGAGCACAGTTAGAATTTAAATATACATACTAGGTATGTACATGTGGTCGTAAAAATACAGGTCCCACATTGTTTTGACTCTCGATGACCTTGACTGAAGATTTTTAACACAGATTTTCTCTTTGCAGCGCATACTTTTTTCTAATGTAATTGTAAAAGAAATAAAGTTTTCTTTTAATCTTAATTGCTAAATAATTATACGAAAGTGGGTCAAAGTCAATTTAGAATTAACAATGAATATTGTTAAGACCTTTAAAATAAATAATTTAAGTATGTTCGGTACAAAGCTTCGCAACTTCGAGGACACGCAGCTTCTAAATACCATCAAACGCAAAGCCGCTTAGCACTTACATAATTAAAAAATGATGATATGCGGTGAGACAGATAATTGCAAAAGTCAATCGGCTTTTAGAAGACAATTGGCAAAAAACAACCTCAATTACTAAATTTAGGATACAATACTGTAGAATAAAATAATAGCATGACTATTATATACATACAAACAGAACCGGGTATGAAGTTTTTGTCAAGTTCTAAGTGTTCTATAAGATTCCTCGATATTACAGAAATTATTGAAAAAGATAAAGCTCAAAGAAGGTTGATTATATTAGCAATCCACTTCAAATAGTTAAGATGTTTCATATCATAATGACGATGATTTTGAGGATAATGATAATAGTACAGAAGAAAATAGGCATTAGTAGAGTCCGAGAAGTTAGATGAATGATTGATTAACAATTTTATTTTAATTATTAATATTTAATTTATTACTATTATTTAATATTTTTAATTTATTAGTTTTAATACAATAAAACAGTATAGAAAATAACTATAAAATAAATGTCTAATAAAATAGCTTGATGCGTGCTGGGAAAAATGGGCCCGGAACTTTCCCACTGTTTGACGCGCACCGATTTTCACGATGACTCGAAAAGACCACAGCGTGCGGGTTTGAGTCAAAAAGGGTGACTCATCATGAGTCACCCAGCGAAAGTATACCAGTGGCACGCGCCGGGAAAAGTGAGTCCGGAGTTTATCCCATCATAAAGGCGCCGTGGTAATTATGACGGCATTGTACGGCAGATGCGGCGCGTGGCGAGGGAATGAAGCGGCGATATTCGAGAAAGAAAAGTATAAGAGAGTGTCGCGGTGACGAAGTGAGGAAGTGGAGTGGACGGAGTCGAAACGCCAGATCATGGCTGACTGGCCGTAAAAGAGAACGGATTGTGTCCTTATTCATCGAAGTTCTCCGTTTTCATCAAACTTATGCTTTAAATTCACTTTAATAATCTGAGTTATTTTACACATACTGATTTTAAAAGTTTTTATCACATTCATCTTTATCTTTAAATTGCTTTTTTCCTTTGTTTGAATATTAATCGAACTCATACGGATGTGCAAGGGTATCGTGCATTATATTAAGTCTTCTTTTCATATTAAAAAAAATCTTAAACCTTTATAGGTTTAAGATTATAACGAATAAATGAAGTTAATTTAAGTAATATCAATAAAAACAGATGTACTACTGAAAATAATATAAAACAATTACAATACTTCATTGTTAAACTTTTAAACATTTTTTATTGTTTTTATTAAATTAGAGCAATAAAAAATAAATTAAGTCTTTTGAATTTATACAGTATGAATTTTTTGCAATAACTGGTCTTTCGCAGTAAGTTTAAGAGCTTCTTTATAGTTGAAACGATTTGTATAAAATGTATATTTCCATATGTTTATAAAATTTGAATAAAAATGTATATTTCTATATGTTTTTGACATAAAGCATATTTGAATAAGTACTAAAAATGAGTATCGGAGAACATAATATACGAGAAAGCTCCGTGGTTTTTATTAAGGAGAAAAATACAATATCAATACAATGGATTCTCGTAAGGATAATTAAAATTCATCTATGCAGATATTACTACCATTAAAACATGAAAAGGTGAAGGCAAATTATATCTTGTAAATTATATAATAAAAATTTATTATGTAAATGGGATAATATCATAAAACTGATAATGAAATAAAATATCAAGTTACGGAACTCATTTACTTCTAATACGGAACATAAAAGATATTCAACATAATAATAAAGAATTTAGAATGTAAAATTGCCTCTAATCACTACCTTAATAAGAACACATAAAATAAAATTACTACTAATTAGATTAAGAACCGAATTATGCGCAGTTACAAAAATCATGTAAAAGCAAACATCCTTTTTTTTAAAAATGAATATATTAAGATTACATGAGCCGACACGTATAAATGACCATTTTAACCTTCAAATTGCGTCAACACATTTTATAATCACAAGCGAACATTCCATAAACTTACGTAATCCGATATTATGGGAAACTATATTTGGACACGTGTAAACTGTAACCTTCGACTTGTAGAAATTCTATACACCTATATTTAGCATTCTATAAATCGACATATGTAGATTTATGTCAACACGTTTTATAATCATAAGTAAGAAATTCATAAATTTATATTATATAAAACAAGACGTGTAACAATTATTATAACCATCAACCTGTGTCAACATATTTTACGATTATGAGTAAGATTTTCATAGAATATTATAGGATACGATATCTGCATATGTTAAAACATTTAATGACCATAGGTGAGAAACTCATGTATTTAATACCATAAGTATTATATAAAAATATGTACAAACGACACTTATAAGCCTTTAAATCACGTTCATAAGAGAATACTCACTAAGAACAATACCAAATTATAAGAATACTCGTCGATTCATATCAACATACTTTACAACCACAAGCCAATACTCACTCAAATCGCAAGATACAATACTTAATATTATACAAAAATAACTCTTAATTCACGATAAATTATAAAACACCGAAAATCGAACTAAAAAAGAAAAAGCGAATACAGTAGTCGATACTGCACATAACCTCCAACTCTTAGAACGAGTTTAACGTTCTATACGAGTTTATTCGTTCTAATCTTTGTTTACAATCGGATTCGAAATTATCGATTTTTAATTTTCTTTTCACCTCGTTCATATAATTCGTACTTGGTGAGATTTGTTGTGCGTCATCGTACGCTTGTTATTAACTTGCGTTTGTTATTAATCTCTCTTAATTTCTTCTCAAATATTTCTTTTAACATTTCATTTTCTCAAATTAATTTTTTGCACTATTGCGAAAGTTTTTAAGTCATTAGGTTCATAATAGGTTTCTAACGACATAGTAATTTTCAATATTTTCCCGTATAGGATTTCTCGTACTTCTTTTGGCCATAGCATCATTTATTGCGCGCATATCATTTAGTAATAATAATTCATCGTTCTGTACGTGAGTCACCTGTTGTGTCCTTACTTTAATCCATCTTCATTTTTATTTGTTAACGGTACAATTATTTTCTCTAGGTAATTATAAATCCAGTTCCCTCCGATGTATGGTTCTAGTAAAAGTACTTTTATTATCACATGGCTGAATAGAATTCTGATTCATTTCGCGAAGGGACTTTGATCCATTTTGTCGTGTTTTGGGGAAACACAACTTGGTCTTTTCCTCGATCATTGGAAAGATCTTGTCTGCGAGTATACTTTATTCAATAGGAAATTTATCGTTGCGTGACATGATTCACAAAATGTTGCCCCGATCAATGCATCGGTTTAAATTGAAAAGTCGTCCTGTACGATTAAGAATAATGTAGATTTATTGAAATTGTTCAAAGTTATTCTTACCAAACCTAGTGCTATGCTGAGTATATTGTTAATTTCTACAATTTCTTTTTTTCGGATTTATCAATTTCTACTGTATTTTAAAAGACTTACAGGGATTTCCTTTAAAGTCTCTACTCTCTATCGTCTTACTTCGTCTCCTTGTCTGTTTTTATTTTGTGATTCTGCGTTACGTTTGGTCAAATAATTTTCAATTTTGCGTCCTATTTTTTTACAGTTCGTGCGTTGATTATTGGGATCATATCAAGGTTTTTCTTTATTATTCCATGATATATTATTGTTTTCACGGGAATTGTTTTTGCGCGTACGTAATGAATTCTATCTTTTTGCACGTTTTCGTAGTAATTATGTTTTGATTGTTCCTACATGTTTTTATTACGCGGAGAATCGTTACTGCGATTAGCTCTTACGGTACTAGTTATTTCGTGATTTGAAATTTTTATGTTGATTTTCATTATGATTATAATAGCTTTCTCGTTTCTGATGAAAAACGTGCCATAATTTATACATCTCTTGCTTTATATATATATATATATATATATATATATATATATAAGTTTATTAAAATAAACATAATTTAATTTTTCTGAATGATTTTTGGTACCGTGTTTTTCATGGTCCATTTCAACCTTTTTTCCGACTGAAACGCGTTAATAATTTTTTCTTCCAAAGTTATCGCGTGCAGGTATGTAATACCTAAAGTGAGGAGATAAGACTTCTGTAAATTACTGAATAACTTTCCGTTCAATTTTTGCATAATTATTTGGGGTAAGGTCCTCGATGTTGTCTTCTAAACAAAGACAATCCCGTAATGAATTGTAGAGTTCCGAAAATTTATCTATAAAAGGTATTATGGGTTTGTTGTCTCCTTTTACGAATATGTGATGTATATTTGATGAATATGATGTGGCAAATATTGTTTTTAATATAAATATGATTTCTTAAATCGTACGGAATTCTAAGTTTTCAATTCTTAATTTCAATATTATTTCTGGATGTTGTTCCAGAGGAAAAATATTTTTAACTCTTATAAATGTTCTGGTAAATGAAAATATGTTAATTCCGTCGAATTGAGGTATGGTGGGTAAATACTCCTGCATTACTCTATGATTAGCGAACGTTTTTTAACATGTAGAGCTTTCCGCATATGTTCTGTCTATCGTGATACTATTTGAGAAAGTATTATACAGCAATCTTTTTGAATTTGGTTCAGTTTCTTGGTGTGTCAATAGCCTTTCATGATTTTTTTGTCTTTTTTCGTTTAAAATTTTTCTAATTTGCGACGAATAATTTCGACGCGAAGGGACGGCATTTCCGTGGAAGCCGAGCCGGGAAGAAAGCGAAAGAGAGGACCGGAGTACGACGCCCGAAGGTATGAATGGGAAAGTGCGAACAAATACATTGTAAACGATGAAACGTGAGTGTGAGAGAGAAAGAGTGAGAGAGTGCAGTGAGGACAATAAAACGTGCGAGCGAATGTACAAGTATACTTGTAAGTGCGTGCGAGTGGGAATGGAAGGGGGCACAGCGGTATCGATGAGAAAGAGATGAACGTGAGGGAGGAAGTGCGTGAACGTGTGAGTGGGAGTGGAAGGGGGCGTACGGCACAGCGGTGTCGATGAGTAAGAGATGAACGTGAGGGAGGAAGTGCGTGAGCGTGTGAGTGGGAGTGGAAGGGGGCGTACGGCACAGCGGTGTCTGTAAAAGCCAGGTTTGAGAGAGAAAGTGCGTGAGCGTGCGAGTGGGAGTGGAAGGAGCGTTCGGCGCAACGTTGCCCATGCAAACAGGGCACGAGAGAGGGAGTGCGCGAACGTGCAAGAAAGAACCAGAGGGCGTACGGCGAAAACGTGACCATCGTGCGTAGAAGGAGGGAGAATGGACGAACAAAAGTATAGTATGGGGCCGGGGAGGGGAACCCTGCGTATAGCGCTGGCCAGGCTAACGCAGGGCAATACGCGAGCAAGCGCGACGCGCTCGCTCCGCCACTATTTCCCCCCCCACCAGCCTGTCCCACAAGAGCGGCTAGGCGGCGTGTCCCCACCGCAGGGCCCGCGAGTAAAGACACGTGAGGGGAAGCGCGCCCGAGAAGAGTATAAAAAGGGTGCGCTCACGTGAAATCGGGAGACGGGGGTGGAGTTCGAGAAGCGCAGGTTTCCCGGTCGAGCGACTTTTGGCGCACGATCCCTTGGAGCGACTTTTGGCGCACCAGGGAACTCCAGGAGGTGGAGTTCGGGAAGCGAAGGCTTCCCGGTCGAGCGACTTTCGGCGCACGACCCTCTGGAGCGACTTTCGGCGCACCGGGGAACTCCAGGAGGAAGAGCTCAGGGAGCACAGGCTCCGTGGTCGAGCGACTTTTGGCGCACGAGGGGCTCCCGGAGGCGCGACTCGTGTCGTACCTCCGGTGTAGGTTTAGGGCCGCGACCGCGTGCGCGGAGTCACAGCCGTCGGGCTGGACTCTTCCCCGTTATGTTGCGCCGCGCGTTAGCAAATTAAGATCTCGCCGTAGCACAGGTGCTGAATTGTTGCACCGTCTAGCATGTAAGTTCCCGTCGCGAAAAATGTTTATAATCCGCCGTAATTACTTATTAAGATGTATAATTCCGACGTACCGAACGTTGTTACAATCGCGCCGTATTGTGTGTGCTGAAATGTCGCACAAGTAAACCATTGTTCGCCGGATACGAATAAAGCACGAGAGAAAAGAAACACCGCGTTTAGAGTATAAGAAAATACAATGTATCAAGCCTCCGTCTGTAAGCGGTGAGCGCACCGCACGAGAAAAGGCTAATGTAACTAGAAACAATAAAACAGTTTATCCGCGTTTATTAAATATAAAAAAAAATAAAAGGCCTTGTTCATTTCGACCCGGCCTCTCTGCACTTCCCTCCTCCCGCCACGAACCTGGCCCGACCTCGAGCTCTCCGGGACGGGACAGACGGGGAGTACGAGAGACCAGCGACCAACAACAGCAGAGGGACGAGGGAGCAAGGAAGGAGAAATCCAGGAAAAAAGCCCGACGAAAAACGTAACAAGGCGACCGAGAAACCGAAGAAACCGTTACATGGCGCCCGAACAGGGACTAGCAACGTTACAAATTCTTTTTTTCTTTGCAAATTTATTACATTAATTATTTTTGTTTCAGCTCTCCTACGTTCGATTTCGTTTTCGTAATCTATTTATCTCTTTTCTTTCCTTTTTATTTCCTCAAGTATAGTCGCATTTTTTTCCAGAGTGATAGTAGTCATTATGATTTATTTAAAATATATAGAGAAAAGTATTTTATTTGGTAGATGAGAATTTTTTAATTGATATTACTTTAGCGATATTAATTATTTCTTTATTTTTATTTGAGATTGTTTTCTTTAAGTCCGTAGTTTCGAGATTTTTTATAAAATTTAAATACGACAAATTATTTCTCAAAGTTTTCCATTTTTAAATGGATTACCATTTGCAATTTTATTTTTAACAGTTTTAACATTTCTTTTTACAAAAAATTATTTTTATTTGGATGCAAAAAATTTTAATGTATCCCATCCCTGTCACCAAATTTTTTCGGCCGGAATTAATTCTCTCGTTTATCTTTATTATATTAATAATTAAGTTGTGACGTCTCGGTAATTATTTATGCGCAAATTTTATAGAGCTGATTCAGCTCTATTCAATCCTTACAATAAGGTTGGCCAAAAGACTGGTATGCCTGTTGATTGATTAATATAGATTGCACTGTTTTCTAATTTGTTATTAAAGATAAAGAAAATTTTATTTAACTCTTGACCTGTTCATTGTACAATTGGGCATTACGGGTAGAAGATGGTCCTTCTATCGTCGTAGCAGCTACTGTCACTACTTTGGAATGTTGAAACAGGGTTCTGAAGAGCCCCTAGGATGAATCTCAGTTTGACTCTCAAAATAATGCTTCTTAGGAACCTTGTTACTTGGATATCGTAGATTTGAATGAAAAGAGGATTCAAACTTTAGGGATTAGTATTTATTAAACTTTAATTTCAACTAAATTGATTATTTATTAAGAAAGAGGCTTTTAAAAAATTAAGTTAAAAAACTTTATAGATCTAACAATACAAAATCCGTACTCGCAAATATCGCGGGCCGCGTGTAAATGGCTCTTTGAGCTTTAGTATGAGTGAAATAATCAAGTGATCTTGTGTCGTTGGTTCTATCCCACTAATATATTTTCGAGAAAGTTTATGTTTTCATTTTGATTAGTTCCTGAAATCATTATCATGTTTTAATTTTTAATAACAACTGGCGTCTAATTTTCATTCATCCAGGAAGTTAATATGAGTTTTTATTACATGAATTATCGGATACAGAGTTTTATAATTTGATTTGTTAAGAATTGATAGTGTACAATGCTACGTATTATATGTTTGTTTCACTTATAGTCGTTAATTATGGTTACATGAGTCGAAGATATCAAATGTTCGCAACAATCGTAAATTTGTTGATATTATTTGAAGGCTGAGTCTCGTTTTAGGTTACATGATTTCGTGGAAAACGTGTCGAAACAAGACTAAGGTTGCGATGGCTGTTTACACGTGTTGCTTATGACAATATTAGTATTATGTCTATAACGGTGTTCGATTACTTTAGGAATTCTCGCGTTCTGTCAATAAATATTATAGCTATATACAATAGTGATATTCATATGAGAATGTGCTAATATAATTTTTTGGGAGTTACAAAAATTATTTTTAGATTGAAGATCTGATACTTGTCGGGTACGTAATGCTAATATTGTATTTACCATGAAACGCATTAATTATATGTGTTAATATCATATTTGCCATTAAACTTGTTGAAACCAATCGAACCTTTCTTTTATTACTTTCATGTGTCATCTTTCTTTTTTTACATGAGAAAATATGTAAAAGAAATAAAGTTTTACAATTATTTTCAAATTTTGTTTTTATTTAAATTCTATAATTATTATATTAAATATATTTTATGCCATGTTTCGAAATAAGGGAGTTTCATAACTTGCTACTTTAATTCTTTGTTTTAAAGTTGAAATTTTATAGGGACCTTACATCAATTTGACGTCAAAATTTTATTGAGTTTTTCCGTACTTTAAATATATAATTTTGGTCGAATGCAGAAAGGCTGGTATGTTTGTTGAATGATTTTTCTTAACTACTTCTCTTATTATTTGATAAGATATCTTTACTTCTCGCGTTTGAAATGAGTCAAAGAATATAAATTATACTTTTCTCGTTAGGTTTATTAATCTGTTTTGACGATTGGCCTCTGACTTTAAGTCCGATTAGGCTGATGTGAAAAGAGGATGATCCTCGATGATTGATTGTCCTTTGGCAGGCTTTTGTCATCACTTCGGGTTTTTGTTATATCACGGTCCAGAAGAGCCCTGCAATAGATACAATTTGCACTATTTTCTGGACATAACATTAGTCTTGACTTCGAATATTTTATTTTTATTCGATTGGATTCAATTTTAATTAAGCTTTAAATGTATTTTAATTTATTTTGGATAGTGAATCTGTTCAAAAATATTGAGGATTTCACTGACTTTACTTTTATTGGCTTTATTTACGGCTTTATAATAAAATATCAAAAATGTATTTAGTTAAAATGGAACAATACTCTGTTCTCCGAATGTCTCGGGCCGCGTGACTCGAAAAATAATGTCAACTAATTTCTGAATTTTTATTGTATTCTAACTAGTATATTTGATTGTATACTAACTTGTATTCTGTATATCCTTAATGTGATGCATTATTTTTATATAGTGCATATTTTTATATTAATTTGTAATTGGTCAGAAGTTTTATCATCTTATTATTGCGTTGGACCTGTGTTTATTCTATTGACTTCCATTTTCTAGATTTCCTTTCAGTCGTTAATAATGTTTCTAAAAACATATAATGTATTTATTACATGGTGCGTGATGTCGGATTATGACTAATCGAAAGTTACGTATGTCGATTACACGTAGCCTTTTATATAATGCCTAGTAATGTATTTTCTTTACTTTGAATTTTATTTCGAAGTTTTATTGTACAGTGTTAAGTATTGAATGTTCGTTTTTGATCGTAATATGTATTTATATGAGTTGAAGAGTATGGCGTAAGATTACATGAATTTCTCGCTTGCATATTAACATGATTATTGTATTCTACGGAAGTCGTAAATTGCGACTATGTAGGTTGAAGATTATGTTAAACATTTTGTTTTATATAATCAGATTTTTCGCGTTTGGCTATTAAACGTATTAATATAGTTTTACACGTGTCGGTTTTTGTAATACGAATTCATAGAATTCTTGCTTTCGGGTTTAAACGTATTGACTTAATGTTATATGTGTCAAAATATGACTTCCTGTCATATTGGATATGTAATATGAGTATACATATAATGTAATATGAGTTTTTGGGATGTCCGTTTGTGATTGTAAAATGTATTGGCGCAAGTCGAAGGTTACAATGGTTATTTAAACGTATTAAAATATAGTTTTTCCATAATATCGTATTACATAAATTTATAGAATTTTCGCTTGCAGTCATTTAAACGTATTGATGTAAGTCGAAGGTTACAGTAGTTGTTAACACGTATTATTTTATGTCATAATCATATTAGCATGTTTTGTTAAAAGAAAAACGTTCAATTTTACGTGATTTTGATAAGTACACATAATCCGGTCCTGATTTAATGCGTAATAGCTTTATTTTAAGTGTTTAGTTATTTCGTAATTCTTATTGCTGTAATTATTGGAGGCGATTTCATATTCTATATTATTTATTATTATCACAGGCTTTTTTATGTCTCTGTATCTAAAATAATCCAGTTCCTTAAGATGATATTGTATTTGGTCGGTGCGAAGTTGAAAAATCAAGAGGACGTTATTTATTGACGTCCGATTGAGCGTTGTGGATGGTGGACGATCCTTTGATCATCCTGGCAGGCTGCTGCTATCACTTCGGGATGTTGTTGCGTCAGGGTCTTGAAGAGCCCAGAGATGTATTCAGCTTTCTTTAAATAATTCTCTACAGGTACCTGTCGTTGGAACTTCTTATATCTTCTTGATTTCGATTGTAGATTCGAAATGTCGATTTGAATAAATGTTTTAAATTATCTTGGGTGAGTTTAAAAGGATTTGATTTCAAAAGTTTATCAACTGAGTCTTAAATTTCACTGAATTTAATATTTATCGAAGAACGGCTTTTACAAAATTATATTTTTTCAACGGAACATAACTCCATTCTCGCGAATGGAGTTCCTGTATCACGGGCCGCGTGTAGACTACCGTTTGAAAATCTAATTGATTTGATCTGTACTGTACTACTGAGTCATTTATCATTGTTTGTACTGCGCTTATGTATCTTAGGGTTAAATACTTTCTTAAATTTGAATCAAAGGTCATATTTCAACCATGCTACGTGTTGAATAAAGTGAATATTTGCTTAAGAACGTTAAAATTGTTAACATGAATTGGAGGTTGTTTGATGTTGTATCTTTATGTGGTGCTTTAACCCGTTTTGGGTTATGTAGGTTTGTGGAATGTGCACTTATAGTCATTAAATATATTGATGCAAGTTGAAAGTTACAGTAGTTGTTTACACGTATCGCCTTTTATAATGCTGATGTTGTTTTCCGTGTTGTAGAATTACATAGATCCAGGGATTACCCGCTTGGCCGTTAGACCTGTCGATACAAATTGAAAGTTGTACACGTGTAATTTATATAATGTTAATATTATATTCACGTAAGTTTTTATGGAATGTTCTGTCGTCTCTCTAATTTTTTACGCGTTAAATTTTAGGAGTACAATCGACTCTATGCAATTGATCTTTTATGGGTTGGCTGGAATAGGCTGGTGTGCCTTATAATTGTTAGTTCTGATTCTTATTATTAATTATTAGAAGTAAAAGATTTTTATTTAGTTGGTTTGACATCCGAAGGGCAGTATGGGCAATGGATAGCTGTATTCAACAGCCATTCATGCTTGAAGCCGTCGCTGTCTCCTCTCTAGGAATTTGTTGTCAGGGCCCTAAAAATGAATAAACATAATGCAGATGTATAGGAAGCAGACTTATACAAGTAATGTACAATGCCCGTATTGTAATACCGACACGTATAAATAGGTTTAACCTTCGAAATGATAGAATACAGAACTCGAAATGTGTTCTGAGAAACTTATGTAACCAAAGCTACGATTGTAACCTTGAGACAACACTTACGATGAAACAAAGAGAGATTGTAACTAAAACCATATGCAAAGCTTCTTTACGAAAATATAATCATTAAACAAAGAGGCCACTGTAATACGAAACATGCAAAGCCTTTTCTACGAAAATATATAATTATTCTATTTCAAAATCAAACAAGAGGCCACTATAATGTGAATACTCTAATCACGATAAGTTCAAAAATAAATATACTGTAAACAATAAGATTACACTATACGAAAACATCCCGTAAGAAATAAAACGCCACAGAATACGACCAGCCAATCAGAAACAAGGAAACGACAAGTAAAGATTGCGGCCCGCGTTTTCGCGAGAACGAATTGAATTCGCTTAAACTAAATATTTTGAAATTGTAACGTCGTCTATTATAAATTCTTTAAAATTGTGAATAAATTTATACTTTATATTCAAAATCAAGTCTCAAGTAAATTTTAATTCCTCTCCGAAAATACACATCATTTTAAGAACGATTTTCCTGATCCTGTAATCATCGAGGGATTCTTCAAGGCCCTGACAACCAATCCCTGCAGTGGTGACAGCAGCTACTTTGAATAATTTAAATAGTTATTCAACATTCCACACAGCCTTTTCATATTACATTTCAGTTAAATATAAAACTTTTACTAATAATAACAAACGTATTATTAAAATGGGACTAGCTAAACTAACAATTATAAGGCACACCAGCCTATTCCAGCCATCCCATAAAAATTCAATTACATATAGTCAATTGAACTCATAAAAATTAACGCGTTATAAATTAGTGAGATATCACATCATAAAACGGTTTGACGCAAGTCAACTGGTAATTTACACGTGTCGTTTTTCATTATGATATTTCATTTATATTCTTAATACAGTCGATTTAAATTTCTATAAGTCGATAGATGATCGTTTTCTATATTTCATTTCTAGTTAGCTATACATAATATAGTGATTGATCGTAACTATTTCGTATTTCTAATTATGATATAAGATTGGAGGCGATTTCAGGTTCTAAATTCTTTTATTATTATGCTAAATATTCTTATTTTGTAATACTCTCATGTCGTAAATAAAGGAGTTTCGTAATTCGATGTTTTGTTTGTCAGCCATGAAGTTAAAATTTTATGGAGTCAATTATAATGATAGCACAATAGTTGTCTGCTAGGCATAACATCAAGATATCGGAAATGGAAGCTAATCTCAGGGTATGCATTTCCTTGTTTCATCTATCGCACCTAATTTCCTTATCTCAACCTTATTTTTATATCCGTTATTTAGGAAAGTCAGTCACGTTCGTAAATTCACTTGTTCGTAGCAATAGAATTTAGTAAACTTTTTGATGTATTATCGATTGTATTATCGATCTCTCTTTATTTCTGATGATATATATTAAAAGTTATTTTATTGTATAATTACATTAAAAAATATTAATTAAGTTAAATATAATGACTTTATTTTTATTTTTATCTGAACTTGTTAGAAATTAATTGTTATTTTATTCATTGTTCCAATTTCATAAATTATATGCTAGACAGAATCTAAGAATTTTATTTATAAGTATGTATAAAATGTTTAATTATTTGACTTTTTACATCTTTATTAGTTATAATTTATTGTGAGTTTTAAAAAATAATATGGCATCTCAATAAAGAATATATTATACAATCAATCTTAATCTAATAAATTAGATGAAAGGAATTACTATAAAATGAAAAATTAGATGTCGTAAAACAAATTATATTTCTATAATTTGTAATAAATAACATACTATATTATATTTCTAAGTAAATCTATTATGTTAAGATATATTGATAAAAGATAATATTAAAGATACAAATGAATACGATTGGTAAACTAAAGAAGCCAATATAATGAATATAAAAAATCTAGAACGTTTCAAATTATAATTTGAAATTATAATTTGACACGGATGTTGTTCGTCAGAGTGCGCAACGATCGTCAGCGCGAATTGCTGAAGTCGGTGCTGTTCAGTGTACTCGAATTGGTTCCTCTTTACATTTAGTATTAAGAATTAATGTTGTTTTTTAAGTGCATTCGTAATAATAAGTTTTTTATTTTAATATTTGTGAACAGTTTTATTTATAATTAAGATAAAAAATCCCTTAAAACGTATGTAAGATATAGGATACAGAAAATTCAACAGGTGCGCTCACTAAAGTAATTATTGCTGTGTCATGTGGTAAACGAATATAGATCATGCTTAAAGAATCAAAAAAAAAACTTGGAAAAATATACTCCAGAAGAAAACAAGACATGAAATGAATAGTCATGACAAAAGATTAGTCGCAAGTTTTGGAGCGTTGTAGGCTACATGATTATTCATATTTTCTTTCGAACTAGCGCAAACCTAGTCGCAAAGCAGTGTTTACAAAATTTTTAACAACTAAAAGATTCGTTTGATTGATTGATACTTCGACCTAATAAAAATCACGGTGCTGTGTTATTAACGAAAAGCAACAAAGTGAACTGCAAAACAACAAGGAACAGTAGTAGAGATAAAACAAGTTTTATGCAGCTTGTTCCGATGTCACGTGCAATTTTTTGCTTAAAACTTTATTTTATTATTGCTCATTTTTTTTTACACTTATGCGCGTACATTAAGTTTATGTTTTCACAACTACTGCTAAATTTGAAATGTTTTTTTTTAACATCAAAATACGCAATTTACATGAATAAAATTTTTTTAAGAATACTAATCAGTACTTAATTTCTATGCTATTCATGTATAATTTCATACAAAATCTACAAGTACTATTATATTTCAACATTAATTTTTTTCTGCGGATTCAGTTTCTCATTCATATTTGTGGATACCTGTGTTATATTATGAGAGTATAAATTTAAATATATTTATATTTTGTTCCTATCTATTATATGTTTCATTAAGGGATCATTTATTCTACAATTAGTATATTTTTGCATATTGGACAAGAAAAAATCAATACCACAGACCCAATAAAACTTTTATTGGAGGTAAGTAACTTTCTTCTTTCGCTTCTTGTCACTAGTAGATTAATTACGTCATTCAGTTTTGCTAATCCTCACTTTTTATCTTTGATTCATTTATTTGGTTCAAGGTTCTTCTGGCATCTTAGGATTTTCCTTTTTTTTTTAATTCTTGTTATGTTATGTTTAATATTACCTTAATACACTTTAATTTGATAATGAATAACACAAATAAATAAATTCATTATGAATATCAAGTGTTATAAATTGAAATTATTTTTTGTTAAAGGATATTTTTAAATTATTACAAGATATATATTGTTAAATTTACAACAAAATTTGAAATCTTTTTATTAAATTCTTGAAAAAAATCTTATATAGTAATTAATTGCAACAAAAATTGATAAAATATATTTTCCTTTAAATTCAAATATTAAAAACAATACTTAGAGTGGCTTGAAATTTTGAAAAAATAATTAAGAAGTAAATTTTATTATGGAATACAATTGTATAATTTAAATTTACGTCTTCCTATAGAATGAATAATATACCAAAAAAATGTTGGTAAAGATAATCAATGCAGTACATCAATGTTTTAGTGTGTTGTTAGTATTTATATGTATCAACCCATAAACCTAGATTATAAATCCACATTCTTATGTTAATATAATAAAATTCTTTTGAAGCGATACAAAAAATTATGATGAAATAGTGCATCTCAGTGGTATAGAACAGTATTTCATTTTTAAATCTATGGACATATATAAATATATGTATACATATCTAAAACTTATAATGGTTTATAAAAGATTTTCTTTAATTATTATACTAAATTTTATTACATTGCCTTCACATTATTTTTCATATTAAACAGAAAAGAGACAATTTTTATTTAATTTATTAAAACAAATTTACAAAAATAAATTACGGAACTTATTGTTGCTTTGTTTAAATTTTAGTTATAGTTGTATATGTATTTAAAGCAAATTTGTTTTTAATATGAAACTAAAATCAAGCTCTTTCTCATATGTTTCTCTAACAATGGCAAAAAATTTTGTTTAAATATTTTTAATAGAAATATGAAAAATGGCTATAAAAATCTATGAAATAACAAATCAAATTAATATTTACTAAAATAAATAATAATAAGGCTTTTCCTTAAAAAATAATTTCTATAAGTATTTAGTTCAAATAATTCATTTTTAGCTTCAGTTAAAAATGCATAGTTTGTAAATTTAATAAAAAATAAAAAATCTATTATTTTTTAAGAAGTACAATTTTATTTCTTATTTCAGTATCAAATGTATCAACTGTTTAGGTTGTACTTCTTCGAAGATCACCAAATTGACAAATCTATATACTCATATTAAATAATAAGCAAATTAATTTCTATACTTTTTACAATTAATGATATCTTAAAATGATAATTAAGATATTGATTGATACTAAATATTATTTAAATCTTACTATTGTATGTATATCTCTTATACATATCCTCAAAAAAATAGATTAAATTAACTTTTATGGAAATTTAATGATTTATGTTGAATTTATTTTATTACAAAACATAAACTATTTCGAACGTTGCTTGATTGAAATTTAACTAGTAAAAAAGAGAGAAAGAGAGAGTGAGAAGTTTGAATGAGAAACAGAAATTATATATATATATATTATGGGTGTATTAAGCATCTTGAAGTATCTCAAAATGATGGAGTATGGTATAGAATCGTCATAATTTCAAACTCATCGCTCAAAAACTGCTATTTACGAAAACTATCAAACAATCCATATATATTATGTGCTATCATGAGTTTAAGCCTCTGGGCTGCATAACAGCGATATTCACCTACAGTAATATGATGGTGATATGCCGTCGAATTATCAAAATCCTAAGTCGATGAGCATCATCAAATCTAACTGTCGCATATATGGATGCAATATGTGTCAATACATCTGTACTCCTTCGCTTAAAACAGTATTTGACTAGAAAATTATTTTGAGACTCTCCGACTAATGTATGCAAATTTTATGAGTCTGAAGTTTCCAACGTTGGAACTCCAACAAAAAATGAAATTTATCAAAACTTAAAATTTCTTTTAAAAAAACTCGTAAACCACATAAATATGATACACTATTAACAAAAAATGATTTAACCCAAAAAACAGCCAAAAACAACTTATTAGGGGATGAAAAATTATCAAATTTTCAAATTTTCACTAACACAAACAACAATCATTATCAACCACCAGAAAGATAAAAGAAAAATTTTCTTTTTCTTTCATTAATTCTAAATTAATATACGTTACCGAAGCATTCGACAATTTTTTATTCTTGAATATCGTTGAACATATCAATAGTAACAAATATCCCAAATGGCAACAAAATCTGGAGATCTCGTCATAGTTTAAATAACCGTTGAAATTAGAGCACTACGTACATATCGTATATGCATACCCTATATCGCGTCAGATTATTGTTAATTAATATATGTTCTGGGGGCATTCTACAACTTTTTATTTATAAATATCATTAAACATATCAAAAACAATAAATATCACAAATAGCAACAAAATCTGGAGATCTTGTCATAGTTTTTAATAAACTTAAACAATTCTAACGCCTATGTTCACGCAATACGTGTATTCTTATGCTGCGACACTTACTTGTTAATTAACATATGTTCCCGGGACATTCGACAACTTTTTATTATTGATTATTGATTATGTTTTTTTAACTAAATGAGTTAGAATACTAGAGGGGATGTTATATTGTTCATGTTTGCATTGTTCTAATCTGTCACATTTTTCGTACGGTAGTAGACTCTATGTAAATTAGAAACTCATATATTGTAAACATAATGCAGTGTTGCCATGTCACAAAATCATGGAGTTGCGTTTTCGACTCGACAAAATCGTAGAGCTACAATCTTCACTGAATCGGACAGCGTAAATACGCAATAGAGTGAATACATGTGTGCTCTTTCGCTTGCAGTGCGACTCGGAAATTTCTTTGGAGCGGATTTATGTGTATATATATATATACATATACATATATACAAATTTTTGTTTTAATTATATAACTATTAATTATATTTTTATCTTAACATTTTTTAAATTATTTTGAAAATAATTATATAGAAAAAATTAATATTGTTTTTTTTTTTTGTTTTTCTTTTATTGAACATTTCTATTTACATCGTTTTATTTATGAATACTGTTGAACACATGAAATAGAACAAATTACTCGAATAACAACAAAATTAGATTTTTGTCATAGTTTTCAACAAATTAAACAAATTCACCTCGTATGCTTACGCAATATGAGTATTCGTATGACACTACTGTTTATTGTTAATTATAGATTTCACTATATATTAAATTTACTCTGTATTTTGGAAAATTAAAATAAGCTTATTAACATGAAAGAAACTGTGTATTTATGTATAATCTATACAACTACTCCACTATACTACTATCGAACTTCAATCACCTGATCATCTCTCTATCCGACGGTGTTTATGATTCAATTCTGCTTTAAGTGTGAAAACTTTTTCTTCTCTTCGGAAAATGTGACGATTGCATTCAGACCTTCTAAAATGTCCGGAATTTTGCAAGACGATGATTATTCTCTCAGCAGACCACCACTAATTTTTACATGATATGGTTAAATTTAAACAAATTTAAATTATATATATATATATATGTATATTGTTGATTTTAATATGGTACCTTGACAATAGGCTTGATCCATCAAAATAATGTTCTTTATGTTTTTAATAGGAGATTTAATATATCATATTTGTCAACAGAAAAAAAGCGAATGAGTAAGAGTGAGTGTGTGAAAAAAGGATGTGTCTTTTCATGTGTTTACATGGTTATACTTAAAAACAAAGTTTTTTGGGCTACGTAAATACAATTGCGTTTTAATTACCACTGAGGAATTATCTTTATTTATTATATTGTTATTGATTTAGGAATTTTTGTTTATAATATATATATATATAATATTAAGTTTCTTTGAGTATTTTAAAATTGAAATTGACAATTTAGAACTGTAGCCACGAGTCGCGTAGTTTACAACAAAACTCGCCGATTGGATCGAAAATGTACGGTCATGCAACTCTTGGGGGATTTCATTTTTTTCTCGCGTCCCTCTTACCAACTCTTCTTACACCTCGATGTGCCATCATGTTTTCGTCTGAAAGACTCAAAGAAAGAGCAAATCTTTCTTCAAAATGTTAGTTAACGATATCGACATATTTGCGGAAAAGTCGAGCTAATTGTACTGCTTAAAATTGTTCACCGTTGGCATTTCTTTGACTTTCAAATTTTTTCGTAAAACATTAATATACCATCAAATAGAGTTTTTTCAATTAATAATTAATAATATAAATCGTCAATTTTTATAAATAAGCGGCTTGAAGCAAATACTTATTTATTGATTTTATACAGGGAAAATTTATTTAAAGCAAAAATAAAAATAATAAATTCAGGATGTGAATAAGATTTTTAATTTTAGCAGATGGAATTTTATAGTAACTGTGTAATTTGAATATAAATATATTAGAAATTTTTGTTTATGCATTAGAGGTTCTACAAAAATAGCTTCGAAATTATATATTTTTTAATGAATATAAAATTTTGAAACGCTAGAAATTGATTATATATACTAATAGATTATTTTTTAGATTAATCTAAATAACCGGTATTCAACATATATACTAATATTACGACATAATAATTTAAAAATTTTAAAAAGTAACTGAGGAAAGAAATTGTTGTATTAGATATAAAATAAATTATAAATAAAATATGATTAAATATAATATGATGTTTACATATTTCGAGATTTCATTTTAGAATTTAAAATGTAAAAAAGATCCTAAAAGAAGTTAAAGTTTGGTAATAACAACGTATTCGTATACATGTTTATAAAAGCCTTATTCGATTATTTTTACTAATGTTAAAGTATTAATTATACAATTATAGCATTTAAAACTACGAATGACTAACTCCGTGAACTGATCGAAATCGCCAATGCGTAAATCTTATATTTTCCTGACGTATATATGCGTAAACAAATGATTCTATGTGTGCTTACTCATGGAAAATACTGGTTAAGCCAGTTTTAGATCTGAAAAGTCACTTTTTTGAAAAAATCCAATTCCTAATCAATAATTTATCTAATATATTAATTTTTAATATATAACTTGAAATATTTATATATGTTAGGATAAAAATATGATATTAATAATATTATTATTACAATATTGAAAAAAGTAGTAAAATCTAAATTTGTTAAAAGATCGTGTATTATGGATGTAGACGCTTAACATTTAAAACTTGTATTTATGCTTAAAAAATTTTCTGTGCAGATATTATCAATTGTCGATAAAATTTATAAAAATATTAATTTCTAATACTTATAATAAAAAAAATATAATAAGTTTCACTCATATTAGATAAATTCAAAGTTTTCAATTGTTTACATGGCGTTGGCCTCCAAGATTTCACCAAAAATTATAACTTCACCTTTTTAATATTTTATTCTTTCTCTCTCACTCTCTCTCTACCTATCGCTATATCATTTTACTTTCTCTCTCTCTTATTAGGCCACTTGTACATAAAAATTTCCTCATATGTCTTGTTTTTACAATATAACAACTCGAATTTCATTACTAACAAACTAATTGTGAAAGGTTTTATAAATATGTTCATAATATCTCAAGCATTAATTTCTGTAATAATCTCATATGCTAAGTGAAAACTTTTTATTTAGCTAGAAAATATAGGTTTTAAAGAAAGATGTTCTATACGAAATTGATTTGTATGATTTTTGTGCTTTACAAATAAATTGTGTGAATTCGCAACGATTATACAAATATAAATGTTTAATAACTAAGAAAAAAACAGTAAAATTCAATTCTTAATATTTTTTTCTAAATAATTATCAATGTATTTTTAAAAGTACAAGATAAAATTAAAAAAGAAATTTTTTTTATTTGCTATTAATCAGTAATTTTATAAGCTATGGGTTGAGTAGTATAAACAGTAGTATAAGTATTATAAGCGGACAAAATAAATTCTAAAAGATATAATAATTGTCAATGTAATACTTAGAATTAATTAATTAATTATCAATAAACTGTCGCGGTATAGGGTATACATATGCCGTATGTACGTAGTGCACTAATTTCAACGGTGTTTTAAACAATGTCGAGATTCTCAGATTTTATTGCTATTCGGTGTCTTTGTTTGTTTTGATATGATGAACGATATTCATTAATAAAAAGTTGTCGAATGCCACGGGAATATATATTAATTAACAATAATCTGGCACGGCGTAAGAATACACATTGCGTAAGCATAGGAGGTAGAATTGTTTAACTTTGTTGAAAACTATAATGAGATTCTCTGATTTTGTTGCTATTCGGGTTATTACTTAATTTTGATATAATAAACGATATTCATTAATAAAAAGTTGTTGAATACCTCGGGAACACATTTTTTATTAACAATAAACTGCTGGGTTACACGGTCTATATATACGTACGGATTCATTTAAACAACGTTTTAACTATGACGAGATTCTGATTTTTTTTTGAAAAACTGTTTATTTATTGATTATTATACCAGTAACATAATGCATCTATAAAAAGTTGTTGAATCCTAATATCATGATTTTATTGAACAGTTATGTAGTAGACGCATGTCCTTATCGATAGCGTATTGAATGTGTTTCTTTGCGAATGTTTTTGTATAATTGCTAAATATTTTTTGAGACTTTTTTTCTTATTTCTATCTTTGGATCTTGGGTATTAAAATTATGCAATTTTTTTTGTTAAAATATTATTAATTTTTGTGTTTATAGTCTATTGTAGAAGGCGATCTTCTACGAGTACTCTTACGCAGCGCAACTTCTTTATAATAAGTTTTTATGTGCAATAAAATTTTTTTTATTTTTTTGGTAATTGGTAATAATTGTTGTTTATGATAGTTAGTGAAAATTTATAATTTTTCAATTTTTTATCCCTTACTAAGGGTTGTTTTTGAGGTGCTATTAGGGTTGTATCGTTTTTTGTTAATATTGTATCATAGTTATGTGGTTTACGTAGTTTTTTTAAAGAAATTTTAAGTTTTGAAAAATTTCATTTTTTGTTGGAGTTGCAACGTTAAAAATTCAAACTTATATAAAATTTCGACTACAGCCGTAAATATTTTCTAAATAAATATATGTTTATCTTACCTTTATGATTACTTTGAACTTACACTATAAAGATCTAATGTTACATTTAATTAAAAATCTGAAAATTGTCTAACGAATTTATCTAAACTTTTGTCTGTTTCTATCAAATATGGATATAAATAATACATTGAGAGTTTTGAAATGTGTCACTATTGATTCTATTATAAAACTTCGTGTAATTAAAGGTATTTTTCAGAATTCAGTTTAATTAGAAGAAGTTCTGTTTGAGTTGATCATTGTACTTTAATTATATGTTACTTTAAAAAAAATTTATCAGTACAGAATAAATAAAATTTAATACTTTTTGAAGGTAATCTATATATTATTGCATGAAATAATTTTGGTAAGTAGTATAAACTTCATTATTCAAAGGCAAAATTTTAAATAGGCAAATGTTATTTGTTACAGAATGACAGAAATGAAATGTTCAAGAGCCTTACTGCTATTGTTATCACTGGCAATAGCATTGCTTATGAGCAATTGTGTTGGTCAGATGGACTGGGAGTGTATTTCATCGTGCAAGTGCATTTGGGTATCTGGCAAAAAAACTGCTGAATGTAAACAACAAAATCTGACCAACATTCCCAATGCTTTATCTAAGGAAATTCAGCACCTTGATCTAAGCGGTAACTACATTAATCATATATCGGATAAAGTCTTCATTCGTGTTAAACTGGATAATCTCCAAAAGCTTGTACTCCGTGAATGTAACATAAGTACCGTGCATGTCGAGGCATTCAATGGCTTGCGAATAGTTATTGAAATCGACTTATCTAGGAATCGCATTGGACATCTTTATCGAGGTACATTTGATGAAACTAAAAGATTACGGGTTCTTGTACTCAACCAGAATAGACTGCAAAAACTTGATGACGATCTCTTTTATAATCTAAACTTTCTACAGAAGATTGAGCTTTCTAATAATCAGCTCATGCAAATAGGGGAAAGAACTTTTTGGAACTTGCCAGGCCTACAGACACTAACTCTTGATGGAAATAATCTTACCAGACTTGATATGAACAGTTTTCAGAACGTGCCAAAACTCGGTAGCCTTGAGCTTAGAAAGAATCCCTGGAATTGTGATTGCTTCTTGAAACCTTTCCGCGATTGGACAATTCACCGTAAACTGTATACCGAGCCAACATCGTGTGAGCAACCCTCAAGTCTTATTGATCGAATGTGGGATGAAATACCCGACGATGAATTCGCTTGCATACCGGTCATTCATAACATTGGTGTCATGCCTCGAAGCAGTGCCGGTACCAACAGTGCATATCTCTGGTGTAAAGCGAGTGCTAGACCTAAACCTCAGATTGTGTGGATACATCGTCAGTGGATATTAACTAATGGTACGAAACGTCATGTTAGTGATAAAAACTATATTGTACTACAGACTGATGATTGGTCCAATCTAACCATTCCCGATGTCATCTTATCTGATAAGGGTGAATATATTTGTAGAGCCAAGAATTTTGGTGGAATTGTTGAAAAAAATGTAAGCCTTGTGTTGAGTAAAAGTAATACTGAGAAAGACATCATAATAGGATTACCACTTGCTTTTGGATTAGGTCTCACAACTTTCTTTTTTATGTTAGTTGCTCTTATGCTTTACATGTGTTATTGTCGACGAAGGAAGAATCTCCATAATGAAAAAAGTGCAGAAGCTACTTCACTTACTCATCATGGACTTGGCGAACAAAAATCCTTAATTACCGCAATCAATCCGATAGTTAAGCCACCGAGAAGATATGAAGCCCCCTCTGTTACATCCCATGGTACTGAGATGACAGAACTTAATCGAACTTTGCTTGATAATGACTCAGTTTTCAGTAAGTATTTCAACTTCAGAACCATTTGTTTGGGAATAGTATTACTCTAGTTCTTATTTATATTAAAATTTGATTTCTCTAATATTTCTCTAATTCACAAAAATTATTAATTTATCATATAGTTAAATAAAATTATATATATATATTAATTTAAAAAGTAATATTTATAAAAATTACTTTAGCTATATTTTCAAAGTATAAATTATTAATAGTAAAAATCTTATTTTTTTATTTATACCTTATCAATAGAAAAATTGAAAAGATTAATTTTCTCATTTGATTATTTGATTAATAGGTTAATTTATATATTATTAAACAATTTAAATTAAGTTTTTTAAAAATTATAAGAGAGCATGTTCTAATTAAAATACTATTCTGTGAATTATTTTATAAAAATATATGCAAGAATTTATTAATTTTTTTCGAATTTATTATTTTCTAATACGTAAACGTTTTTTTTGTAAAGATTTTAAAAAATTCCAAAAAAAATTTACTTGAATTAGAATAATTATGTTATTTACCGAAAAAATAGTTAATAATTACATTATTGAATCATGAAAGATATAGTGATATACTTAATGAAGAAATATTGTATATATTCTCTTGACTTTCTATTATAGTAACGTTATTTTCACTATTAAGATGAGGACCGTGCATTTTATAAAATATTCGTGTAATTCTCATTATATTATCATATGACTGTTCAAATTTTTCTTAGGATTTTTCCAAGAATGATTCTGTTCAGTCGTCTATTAAATATCAGATAACTATTGATAAGAGGATCAATTAAAACTATTTCTGTGTAAAGTTTATCAATATATCATCCAAACCCTTTAGGATTTCCGTGATACCTGAGAAATTACTTCGTCATAATATTTAACAGAATAAATAGCTTTTAAGAATTTTCCGAAATTTTCTAATCTTGTTTTCAATTAGAGTTTATAATAATTTATGTCTTCTTTATTATAACATATGAGCTACATTTACATTTCATTTTAAATTTTTCCGTACATTTTCAATATGTTGAATATAAAATTAAAAAATAAATACAGAATATCAAAATAAATATATACCACTCGTAATAAATAGGTTTATGTTTTGTTGAATTATTGTTACAGTGATCGAAAAATGATAGTATTAAAAGAAAGAAATAATAAAAATATGAGAAAATATAACATGATATACATAGAGAATATTAGAGTCAAATTTTTATTTCAGTAACTGCTTTTAATTTAAAGTGAAGTATAACTGAAAAATGTATCCTAAATACCCAGTCTGAGTAAATTCATTTTTAATAGATTTAATGTGGATGAGCCAACAAGGTTTTAGTCGAATTGCAGTACAATAGTATGAGGTATAAAAATCCTTCTCTTGTCTCCACAGTCGAGGGAGTGGGTAGCGCGGTTGGTGTCTTAACCAATGGACTGAATGATGAAGAATGCAGTCATGTCACCCCGGAACTCGACTCGATGCTTGTCGAGAGTAATCTCAGCAGTGTCGGTGCTAATCACGGGGGCAGTGTCATTAATGGTATCGGCACTTTATCGTGCAACATCGTACCCTATCGCCAGTATCCTCCAGATTTACTAGCTTTCTCAAGTGGACGCAACTCCTCGCCAACGAGTCAGACTTCGACAGCACCTGACAATTCGAGACTACCTAATCAAATTGGACCAATTAGTTGTCTTTCCTCGCCTGTAACATATGTCGCAGTAGGATTCAAGACATTACCGCATCCTGTGCGAGCTAGTTCTGCTACTCCCTATAGCTTGGGTCATTTACATCCTTCAATGACACGTCATGGATATATCACTATACCTAGGCGACCTAGAGCGCCCAGTTGGAGCAACGGTCCGCCAACTTCGGCCATCGAACGAGGTAAGTACAAATGATCTTTTTTCCTTCTCAATAAATAGTATGCATTGTAGCCTAATTTAAATTAATCTTATTTAAATTTAATTTAATTTAAATTAAATTATAGTTAACTAATATTACGCGAATATGAAAGAATTAAAAAAATTGTGAAAAGATATATAAAATATAATCAATCAAAAACAAGGTATACATTTTAGTTATATTTTTCAATTAAATAAATTCCACAAAATTAGAATTTCTACGTCAAAGTTTTACTATATTTAAATCGCTATGGGTTGGAAAATATTTTTATGGTATAATATTCAATTAACGTAATGGTTTTACTTGAAAAGCATTTTCCAAGGTATTTAGTTTTGAGATTTTAAGCAATTCTCTTCTTAAAAATTAGCTATAAATTTCTCTATATACTTTATAAATATTCCTTATAAGTAAAAAAACTAATTTTCTAGAGCAAATAATCCTTCTCACGAATACTGTAAGAAGAAATAACATTCAATTATAAGAATTTTCTTGAATCAACATTTATGCAATGGTCAAAAAAATTTTTGACATGGTAAAAAATATTTTAAATTTACAGTATTACGAAGAGAATAAAATTTAAATGTTAAATAAAAATTTAAAGCTTAAACTTTTTTATGTATGTAATTTTTTTAAAATTTACGTATATAAAATAAAATATCAACTAAGAATATATCTACATGATATGCAAGTTTCGACATGGTATCTAGTCACAACTAATATGTACTTGTATAAAAATATGCAACTATATTATTTTGTTAGGTTTGACTGCACATTGTTCTTTATCTTAAAAAAATATTTGATATTTTCATATAACGACTGAATAGTTAAATTTTCTTATTTATTAACTTTGTTCGATACTTTGATCGTTTTGTTTATACCTTTTCCTACGAGAACAACTACTGTTAACAAATATCCTTTTCAAAGTACTTGAAATTTTCAAAATATTAAAATAATAACATCATATTTTAATAATTATACTTTACCTAATATTTAATAAGAAATAAAACAATTAAAAAATGTTTTATCATGAGCTTTATTTTTTTACACTATTTTAGAAACAGCAATAATCGATGGTAAAAATAAGAAAATTAAAAAAATTTCAGGCTAGTTCACATTATTAGGTACTAAGACTTTTGTACAAACACGTACAACGGTTGTAGAAAATTTTACGTCTAATTCTTCTGCATATCTATAACTGTGGGTGAAAATTAATTGTACAGAAATTCTGGAGCCAGTATACGATAACCTCGGTCGACGCACGACTGCCAATGGTAGTTCGGTGCCATCACTAAACAAGAGTCCAGAGCCGGGAATATCTGTGCGAGGTAGACTACTGCCTTCTATGCCTACAACACTCTCTTCTTCCTCCTCCTCACAGAACGGCCTATCAATACCGCGACAACCTCGCACCATTCCAAGCTTGCAGATAAATCATTCAACGCCAGAAGATATGACCGAGTGGACAATTAATCTTGTAGATGAACAGCAGCCAAACAAAAGGCTACAGAGAGATGTTGATGATGAGCCTTCACCGAAGACAATACTAACAACGAAAGCGTTACGTAATGGTCAGAGTCCTAGTGCATTGAGCCGCAAAGTGCCTCCAAGACCGCCACCAAAACCCAAGAAAAAGGATGCCAACGGACCTCTCTATGAGGATGAAGATGAAGACGGCACAGAGGTAGGATTCGTTACTGAAGTAAAGTAATAATCGACATAAGTATTCGAGCAAATAATTTACTTTACCATCTTAATGTGTAATAAACTTAGACATCTTAATTGTTTACTGATATAGAATATTTTTCGCTATAATTAGAGTGTAGTAATAATTTGTAATTGAAAAATTCACTTTTATTTATTAGATATATTTAATTTGAGTGAATAATTGAGTGAAAGAGAACGTTTTTAATGTGGACGTTTTTCAAATTTTAAATTCTATAGATAGTTATTACTAATAATATGATAATTGATCTGCTGATTAATTTTTGGCTTTGTAAATTATAAAATGATATAAATCTAGATATATATGTTTGAAGGAAAATTATCAATTAGATGTATTCATAACAGACTTATAGGAAATAAAATCTAGAAATATTTTATTCATTTTACCTGACTATATTATAGATACATTTTTAAAAAATTTAGATCTCCAATGTAAATTTATTATATCTAAAATCTTATACTATCAAAGAAGACTAATCTTAATCAAAGATGTATTTTGTCATCTATCTTGAAATATAAGACGTGCAATTTAAATAACATTTATTAAGATTATGCACGTAATATTTAATCTACTAAGTACATTATAAAATGTATTATTAAATCTGTAATGAATGTTTTCTTGATTATAATTATTTAAAACTTTAATATTTAATATATAAAATAATCCATAGAATCCTATATATTAGAAAACTGATTTGCATAAATAATTACTGTTAATACAATATTTTTATTTTTTTTTAACTTATTAAATAAAACAAAAGGTGCATTTTTAAGCTGTAATGAACCGTTAACGCATTAAAATGTTAGATAACTTTTGTTCTTGCACAATCATACATAATATTTTTATGAATATATGTTTTAATTTTTTAATGCTGTTAAGTGAAGGATAAAAATTGTATAAACGTATTTTAGAGAAATAGTAAAATATTAATTCTAGATTAATAAAATCGAAAATTTTATTTATTTTAAAACCGAAAAACGGATAAATTACTTACATATTTTAACTTTAAATCCAATATATCTAAAAAGTATTTTACTTACAGAATATTCCAAATTCGAAAGAATTTTGAAAAATTTAAGGTCTTAAAATGAATAAACTATACCTAAATTTTACGAATATATTTTTAAAGTACAATAGTTTATTTAATTATTTTAAATCAATGTTAATTAATTACAAACTGTAAAAAATATAAAATTCTAAGAACTTTGTAAATACGTATTATCGTTATTTTTAATAAATTGTTAAATGATAAACGATTAATGAACGAAATCCATCATAAATATTATAAAAATAACACTCAATTACACTAAAATTTACCTTTATTTTTTTAAATAAAGCTTTTAAATAATTTTCATTTTAATTCCTTCAATTATTTTAATCTAACTATATATGAAATTTTTTTTTAATATATAGTAATATATTATTTTTAAATTTCTGAATTGATTAAATTATATAAATGAAAATTATAGATATACTAATTCAATATCATTGTAAATATTGGATAAAAAACTTAAATTATATTCCATTAATTATGAAACAGTAAATTATACAATTATTTAAAAGTAGAGAATTTTTAGCTGTCATATCGCATAAATTTTGATAAATGTTGCTTTATTTATTATTCATAATATCTAAAATTTTTAATTTAATCTCAGTATACTTTATCAGAATCAATTCTAACAGGTATCAATTTTATCTTTCAAACAATAAAATTTGTTTCGGGATAAAACACTGTATTCTATATGTTACAGGTATGATTATTATCTTGTTGGCACTCAACAATGATAGATAGCGCCGAAGAGAGCGAATTATAACGAATTGTTGCTGTTTTTAATAACGTGCTTAAAAACTTGAATGCAAGACCGCTAGTGCCTTTATATGAAATTGGTGACAAAGACTGAGTCGAGAAGGTGAAAGGTCATTCAAAGATTTATGGTTAAAGGAAGACTAAATGAGAATTAACTTTTATTGTTTTCTACAAATAAATGGGAAACAAGAAGAGATAAGAAATATAAGAATAAAGTGTAAGCAGTAAAAGATAAATAATAAAGACTCTTCAATTCCTTTCCAAAGCTTCCAACACACGAGTGTACATCCAAAGACGAATATAGAAAAAATGAGACAACCTGACACATAGTAAATCACTAAAAATAAAAATCTGTAATACGTGTTTATTGGATTTTGTATAAGATGCAAGAAAAGTGTTTTATTACTATATAAGTACTGTTTAATCGCATAACATCAAATACCCCCTAAAAATTCGTATATATTCTCATTCTTTTAAAGCTTTATTCAGTAAACCTTTTTTATGTTTTTCTTTTAATATTTGTTTGTTTTAATTAATTACCCTTATATTATTTAGAAAAAAACTATTTCAGTATTTAAAAACAGAAAAATGATTATATATGTTTTATTAATTTATTTTCAACATTAATAATACCTTAATAATTATTAATAATTCATAAGATTTGTAGATAACAAATCTTATAAAATATCGATTTCGAAGATATGTTATTTCGTTACATATATTGTTTATTACAAATGACAGTGCTAAAATAAAATAAAATTTTTGTAAATGGTTTATTCTTTGGCTTACTAAGACAACAAAGATAATAATTAGAATACAAATGTTTCTGGAATTAAGATATATATTTGCATGATATTTTTCTTTTTATTTGTTTTATTAAATTTTATTGAAAAGTAATTTGTATAAATATTTTATAAATGATTTAGAGATATCCTACAATTTTAATAGTAATCCTTTGAAACACTCAGTATATGTTTACATGTTTATATACTTACGTCAATTTTAAGTACATAGTTAATGAACGTATTCAAGATTATTTTTAATAATTATTAATAATAATTAATAAATGAATTAACCATGTAATCATGTAGAATATAATTTGCTGATAAATTTTACTTTTCAGAATTTTTTGAACATGTATAAAATAAAATAACCATAATGGACATTGTAATGTATATATGTGATATTTAAGTTAAATAATAGATGAAAAGAAGCAGTTTTAGACATTTACACCAATCTATTATTAAAATAATTAAATTACCTTCTTTCTTTTCCCGTAGGTCATATCAACACTGAAAATTCTCTTTGGTAAAGGATGAAGTGTGATCGAACATCCAGTAATTTAAAATAACCTATTTCTTTATTACATTTAGTATTTTATGATTTTTATATTCTATTATGTATGTGATTTAATACTTGTCGCGTGCACGGTTCCGAGCGACAGAGTCATGAGGAATATGAAATTGCGATAAAGACTACATCGTGAATTAAATGCAACAACATTTATTCTCTCAGTAAGTGATTGAAATAAAGATGTCCCTCTTGGATGTGTTCTGTGGATCACGAGTGTGGGAGAGCCGGCTCTGAATTTTAACGAATGACTATGATCCTTTGTCCTTTGCTCTACGTATAGTAGAGCTTTATTCTCTTTTTATTAATCTCCTCACTATACGTTTCGTAAGAGTACAAGTACTGCGAGGTGTCTCGCCATCATACATGACAGCTTACTTTTTCCAATTTATTATTATTACGATCATTTCATTAAGTTTCTTATGGTGATTTTATTATAATAAAAAAATCTTTATTCTAATGTTTCATAAAAATAAATACATTTATACCTTTTTTTAAATCATTTGTTTTTATTAAAGTATAAAAATTAATTTCATTAGAAATGTATTTAAAATTTACAATATATTTATTAAATTTTCATTTATATTTTACTTATAATTACATAAAAAATTATTTTAAACTATCAAGTAGAGTCTATTTATTAAAAACTTTTGTTTATTTATGGAATTTCTAAAATTGTAATTAATATTGTATTAATTTATAATTAATTAATATTAATTGTAATAATTGGTTTTATACTGTAAAATAAACAATAAACTAAAAACCTTTTTCCATAATAACAACAATGAAGTTAAATCTAATATCATTTAAAAAAGAAACGTAATAAAAAATCGTTTAATTCAGTAATATAACGTAGTATCCAACAATTCTTAATTAATGTTGTAAAGATAAGTCAAATGATAATATAATTACGTATCTAGGATTCCTTCAATTTAAAATTTTTAGCTTAGCTATTTCATAATTTGTTTATACTTAAAATTAATATTCTTTTTTAGTTACAAAACACATTTCAAAGTTTCATTATAGATAGAAAATGATTTAAATATTATAATATACAAAATAATAAGGACGTATTGTTAAAAATATAAAATAATATAAAATTTTATCTTTGTATTAAAATGAATTATCATTATATAAAAGCTTTTAGTATTTTTAAAAATTGAATAAAATTATACCTTTTTTAAAAAGTATAATTTGAAAGTATGTTTGAAAGTATAATTTGTGTGTTGAAATAAAAAAGAGATAACTTTTAGTAAATAATAATTTTTTTTATTTTTATTATTTTTTTAATTTGTTTTATTTCTGATTTTGTTATACTTTTATAATTTGTGCTTTAATAATTATACTACTATTTATAAATAAATAAAAATGTTTTTATTTACTTTTTGCACTATATTATTATATTTTCAAGAATAATTAGATATAGGATTTGCTTTGTTACAATTTTTAATCTGGTACATGATTATGATTAAAAATTATCACTTGATTCAAATCATGTATATTCTACAATTTAAAAAACATATATAATATAATTAACTTAAATATTTACATATTAACTACTATATTCATTTAAATATGAAAGTTTTTTTAATTTCTACAAACAATTTCTACCTATTTCACGATTTATGTATATAAGGCAGACGCTTTTTTTATAATTTACAGTAAAATTTATTTCTTTTATTTAGAAAATTATTTACTTGAATTATTACTAACTTTTTCTTAATCAAATGTAAATAATCAAATTACTATAAAAAATTTATATTTCTTTCAAAGAAAAATAGATTTTTCTTTTTCTGATCATTAACCGGGAAACACGAGCAATTTGAATATCATATCATACAGTTTTTATTTAACATTGTTATTTTTACTGATCATTTTAATACAAAATACCTTAAAAATACCATTAAGAACCGACTTTATTATTTTCATCAACCACCCAATTCCACACAAATAATAATAGTAGCAATGTTGTCAGTGTATTCTTCAAGAGATTTATTCTTGAACAATCAAACAAGTTCAAGTATGTAATTCTACTCTGCTATATTTTAATTTATTTATAAAAATTATAACTTGAAAAATTATTTTTTTTAATAATTATTGATGATTTAGAAAAGATTCACTAAACAGAGGTTAAACTATCAATGACTAATACCTTTTCTGAGACAACATAAAATTATAATAAAATACTAGAATCAAAGGAAATTTAAGAAAAAACATCTGACAAACACTCTTGCATCTATATCTACTTTCACACTAGTGCCCTCTCTTGTGCGCTCGTAACACTTTTATGCGAGTTTTCTCTCTGCGTACTCTCTTAGATTTGTGATGCTTTTCCCGTGTTGCAAAATAAATACTTATAAAAGTAATAATTACTTCAACATTTGTGAAAAATGGGAAAAATTTATTACCTAAATACAAGACGGCTATAAAAATTTGTTAATATATTATACGTATTGAGTTAATCCAAATAAATTTATTAATGAAGTTAGATTACTTACAGTCAAAAAATCTACAAGAAACCATAAGTTTTTTAATGATCTTTACTCAGGTCTGAAAATGGTCCACAAAGATGAATGTATGGTAAATAACTAAGCTGAAATATCCATTTTAATCAGTTATAAATATAATGTTTGTGCATCAAGTTGGCAGTCTATAAATAATCAAGAATCACTTGTTTTTGGAGTAATTGAAATCAATGTAGTGAATTGAGGTCAAAGTAAGTAACCATTGATGCACAATACAATCTAGAAAAAAAATTTGAAAAATATCTCTGCATTCAGCGTAATAGATATACAGTGAATACATTCAGTTTACTTCATTTAGATCAGATGAAAAGTAATTTTACAAAATGTGATTTAAAACTATTAGAAATTACACAAGATTATAATTTATAAATCAAAGAAAATAGCTCTTTAAAATCAACAACTAGAAGAAAAACTCTATTGTAAAAATGTGATGAAAAATTAGTTGCTGGTAATAAGCAACAAGATACAAATAGAGTACATAAATCGAAAAAATATTTAGTAGTTAAATTCTTATTAAAGAACGACTAATGACTAATTAAACTAAGAATATAAAATTATGATGAGTAAGTATCCCTTTCGTTACTTATTGTTGTACCTAGGTGTGATCGATTACGAAATCAGCGGGGTAAAAAAATTGTTTTTCGGATTGAAAAGAATAAATTAGATGGATTGTATTTTAATAAAGAAAGCTTACAAACAGAAGAATGAATTGGAGCTTATTAAATTATAAAATACAGCTACAAATAAATCTCATTAATTAAATACGAATTAGTATCTAGAACATAAAGTAAAACTTGATTAGAGTTATTTTAAGCAAATTTTAATTGATATTTCGGCGGAATGTGGTGCGCAACCAAATAATGTACAAGATGCAAAATTTTGGGATAAATTAAGCTTGGTCTTAGGTACAAATTGATGTCTAGATGAGATACGAAGAATCCGGCAAAGGTTCCTGCATGGTATAGAAAACGAAAATTCTGCGAGTCTATGTCTAGATAGAATAGAGTCCCAGAGAAGGACGACATGAAGGCGGCTTTGATCACTGAAGAATTCCGCAGAAGCCGACACTTAAGATAGCACAGCTCTAACAAAATTAAAGTTTTTCCAATAAATAGTCGTACAAACTACATTCGTTTGCCTCCCAGCAATCACCAAATCTTCTGAAATACTTTTATAGCCAAATAGCGACACATGTGATTTGTGGTGCCGTTTCTGGCAGTATCTGAGAGATTCGTGGGTTTTCATTCTGGGGCACCAATGGTTTGTTGCACCCATTTTAATCATCAGGATGTTAAGCAATTTATGCACTCTCCTCTCTGGACAAGAGTGGTTTTCTAGGCTTATTCTGTTTATTAGTGTCGCGATTCGCACACGCCCTCCTGGAGCACTAACCATTTGTTGTGCCCATCCGAGTCCGCTGAAAGCCATGATTGCAATATTCATAAGTGACGCAATTCACTTAAGGATAGAGTGTAGTTTACGCATATTCATGTAGGGCCACGAGAGAGCGGTACTATCAGCGGTAAAATGAGTGTATAACTTATGTAGAGTGTATGAAACACATATTATGTTAGTATAATTTATCGCAATTTCAGTTAGCCAGATAAATTTATTCTTGTATTTTAGTCATTTTTAGTTCCGTTCAAGGAAGCTCCGAAGTGCCAATAAAGAAATGAGTGATTATTTCTAACTTATTTTTAATTGCATATTTTATTGTTAACTCACTACTAAAAATAGTCACTCTACCACCTCAACAAACCCTGACTGACACGTCATTCCGGTAATTATGGTGGTTACAGAGAACCTGGTATTACAGGTAACCGTGGAGGTTGTCCGCTAGGCCTTAAGTATCAAGGAACATCTGTCGACTTAAAGAGGCAAAAACGATCAGGGAGAACATCGAGGAAGTTTTTCATCATAGAAAAAGATTTAATAAAAAAAAAATAAGACAAAAAGAAGGAAAATTTGATACAATTAAGAAAAATAAAAATTTATTTCGTTATTTCATTATTACTTACTATTCAATTTTGAAAATTATAATATACGAAAATATAAAAACGTCGACGACTACTTAATTACGATTGATAATAAGAAACTAGTCAGTTACTCGTCAACTATCGAATTATTCTAATCATTATCTTCAATTTATAAGAGAGAATTCGGCCAAACTCTCTCAAAATACATAGCGCGCGAAGCAACTTATTTTGTATTTTGTATGTCGTATAAATAAAGTACTTCTCATTTTAATGTTTCTTCTAAGAATTTTACTAAATTTGTGACTTTGATTTGAAATAAGAATTTAGGTTGATTTTCATCAGGATTTTAAACTGTACTTCATTCAGTGTTGACGAGAACTTTTTGGACTAGAAACTCTTAAATTAGATACAATACTTTATATATAAGAAGAATCACTGAGTTTAATAATCAAATCGATCAAAGGCCTATCTAATTTTTCGATATCAGAACTTGTCACAGTGAGCGGTTTCGTTATTAAAATGGTTACGTACGTTGTAGCAAAATCTGGTAACTCCGATTCATTCTGTATATTTTTGATTCTGACGTACTTTTTTTACCCAGAACAGCCGAAACATATGAATAGCGTGATAAGAAATCGTATTACTATTAAGGGTATGTCAATTCGTTTCGCAAATCATATTGTTAAGGTAACGCAGCTTAACGATCTTGAGGATTTGTAGTTGCGTCTTGACGTAGTGAAAACACTACTGTCATAATGTGAGACAGTGCAAGAAGAAATTGAAATATTAGAATCGGAAAATAATATATTAAATGAAACAGTACTGGGTACTGATACTTATAAATAACGATAATAACGCGAATATGAACGTATCAATGCGAACGACTTAAATAGGTAAAACTTCGAGGATATCAACATATTGGCAACGTGAGACGAACTATAAAATGTGCAGCGACGAACTCTCAGTCTATCACACGGTTGTCGAACAATGAATCCGTGAATGCGCCGAGCGCAGTGAACTAATTTGTCTTCCTTTATCGAGAATACATTTACTAACTTTGATGACGCAGTCGGCAATTGGTTAAAAATTCGCGACACATGAGATCGTTAATTCATGAAAGTAGTAATTTAAATAATATTCAATAATATTCGGTATACAAATTATACCGTTGTGTGACACCTTGACCAAAAGATACGAGGATTCGAACATTTTATTTATTATCTTAAAGTACTAGTAACGTCTAAAGGACGTTGCAACGGACCAATCTGTCGCTAGAGAAAAAATAATCAAAGACAGAGTTTGTGTATGTATGTGAAAGTTTGTATAAACAAAGTGTGTGGGCATAAGTATAGGAGTGCATCTCTAAGAAAAAGGCATAAGTTAATAGTTTGTAAGAGCGAACGGTGACAAGCAAGTGCGTCAAGCCATACTAGCGTCCGGCTCGTGCTTTTTCTCCGCGTGGTGTATCTTCCCCTTCCTCTACTTCTCTCGCTTCGCATGTACCTCCAACTCTCGTATATTCCTCCTTGTGCCCTGGCACAATCCTGTCGAGGGACAGGAAAGTGCCAACGCTCAGCGAAAGAGGGTCATTCTCGACCTTCCAGACAAGTAGGATTGACTGGAAAGACTAGTCGATCGTTTCCCGTTCTCTTCGTAACGCTGGTTGGCGTACCGAGTTCCGCTCTTTACTTTGGTAATATCAGTTGACGCACCGGTCCGCGTTAAATCATTATTGTAAGACGCGTAAACTAAAATACTTTTAAATTTGACATAAATTGCGTTAAACCATCATTGTTATAAGTTGCGTTGAACTTTTATTTACTCCTTTATGAATAAAAAAGTACTCCGGATATATTGCTATATTATTTTAATTTTAACAAAACAAGACCTACCCAAAGAACCCCGATCCGACTCGAGATATCTTGGCAAGGGTTTTAGTTTCTAGTAAAGTAAGTTAACGCAAGTTGCTGAAAGCAGAGCCGGCGAGGACAACAGAAAGGGAAAAAGGGACAAGAAAATTGTGTGTGAATGAATCACGACATCACTCATAATGAAAGAGAAACGAGCAATACAAAGAAAGCGTAAATAGTAAAAAGAGAACACAAAAACAAGACAAAATTGAGAAAAATAAAAGATAACGTTAGAACGTGAGAGATATACAGAGGTTGAGAAAAAAAGTTGTAATTAGTCATGAAATTTCAGAGATCATGTAAGAGTTAGTGAATTAGAGAGTAGTGTAGTATATAGTTGCGCACGAAAGGGTGAAAGAAACCGCGATAATGCTATGAAACATGCATAAGAGAGAAAGAGACATACAGAGCACGCTAAGTAACATCTTACTTAGAGAGTCTAAAAGAGTGTATGAGAGTGAGAGAGATATAAATATAAGTCTTGTAAGGTAGAAGTTAAATTTTTTTTACTTGCAGAAAGTTGCTAAGTTTCTATTAATAGCTGAATAGTTTAAATAGTTATCTATGAGAGTCATTTAAACTTCTAAGGTTAATAAATATTTTCTATTCTATACTATTATACTTGAAGAAAGATTTAATTAAACAGAATATGTGAAACCTTTTACCTTTCTGCCTCTATAATTATAACTTTAAAAAATAACTATAAAACGAAGGAGCTAGAAGTTTCCACTAACAGTAAAATATATGATTTGGAAATCTGAAGAATCTTACAGTATAAGATATAATCAGGATGAAATTCTCTAAAATTTTGCAATTTAATTAATTTTCAAGAGACAAATAAATTAACACCTTACAGAGGGTAACTTTTTCTACACATATTAGTTTTTTCCCTTATTTTACTATAGAATAACCAAAAAGAAAATTTCAGTACATTTTCCAAAATTGTTATAAAAAGACACATTACCAAGTTTTTTCATATTGAAGACATTTAAAGAAACTTGCCATTCATCTTCGACGAGAGGGACTTTGTATAACTTCATAGCATCTGAAACGATTTCCAAGTCAACTTCTCTAAGGAAGACGTTGTCGAGGATGAATTTAAAAGTCCTGCACCTAAGACTTTAATTATAAAGATTGCTATTCTTGTAGAAGTAGAAGATTCAGCATATGCACCCTGACTTTGTCGAAACCGAGAAACTTAATAACTGATCGCAGAAGACCAGCCAGTAATATACAAAATAAAAAAATAGATGTACTTATAGAAAAATATAAGCATACTTACATTAAAAAATGAGGAATAATTTATTCAAACTTTAAATAAAAATGATTAAAATAAATATTTAAGAATGTATGATTATAATAAAAATATGTGTATGAATGATTACAGTACAAAATATGTGTATGAATGAAGGTATATTCTTTACTTATTCCCTATCTTTTTCTTTTTCTCTCCTTCTCTTGCCCTGTTGCTCTAGTACACTTACGAAGGGTTCTCTCTTGCTCTCATATATTTACTGCGTACGATATTGTAACACTATTTCTTGCTTTCATCCGCGTATAAAACTGTAGTACCTTCTAGCGCTCCCTCTCACCTAGATAATACATCTGGCTTATTTCTTACCTATGTTTTACATGATAAAAAGTAAGTGAAAACTGGTATAGAAAGAACCCTTTAACTTTGAGCCAGAATCAGCATAGTTTATCCTGATGAATATATGGCTCGTAATTAATTAAGAGAATTTTCATCAACCAATATTGGGATTTTACGACTTTCGACACGTAACCCTCGGATGTTATTTTCTCCAAAAATTACCATTTTGATAGATTAAAAAAGGTTGCGACATCGTTTTAAAGTTATTTGACTTAATTATGAATTGCAAACGGACTGTGTAAATGACTAAAATGAGCCTTATGAAAAAAATTAGGTGTGACCTTCAACGGAATACGCTCAATTGTTATTTTCTTTTTAAAAATTTTAATAGTTATAATGCTTAAAATTAGCTTGCAACACTGTTTAAAATTATTTCATATAAATTTTAGATCATAAATGGCATTTTTGATCGATTAAACTGAGTTTCATTAATTAATATCAAATAGTGTAGTTTCTAAAAAATGATGCTCGGTTTGTAAGTTGTTATACTATCTTTATACTCTCCGTCTTACTAAGTGTAATACTAACTGTGAGTTTAATAATGAGAGAACTTTGATAGCTAATTGCGAATATAAATCGTGCAACAACACTACACAACGTGACTTACAAAATTATGTAACATGTACATTATCAGAAGAGAAAAGTAAATATTTTTATAGTATTAAATAAATTAAATTCATCATAACATGACTTATACGTTATCGGACTTCCGACAATCAATAAAATAAAATAGCACAACACAAATAAAAGTTGTAAGTACTATTTTGTACTATTAAGTACCGACAGGACTTGTGTTATTGTAAAGATAAAATACATACCTTCAATAAATATATTAATGCAAAAATCTAACGCAATCAGCATTGTATGAGTCGTATAAAATAAATACTTTAAGTATAATATATTAACCCGATGTTAACTAATGCAACTTACACGTTTGTAAATTGTATTTTAAATTTTCAAAACCTAAAAAATTAAATTACGTTTACGTGGTACATACTAATGTTTTTAAATCAATTTTCCATTTCTAATGTGTTTGTCAGAGTTAGGGTGAATGTGTTATATTGGAAAATTTTGGCGTTGACGGTCTCAAACTCAACCGTCTTACAACGGTTCGGGTTTCGATTGCGTTCTTGATGTGACTTATTTTTATAAACAAACTTAAAACGTTTGTACATAAAAATTTACTATTCCAAATCCATGATGAACAAATACCGCCTTAATTAATGTCGATATCCACAAAAAATTTTATACTTTTTTTTACTGACTGATAGTAAAAACTTAAAAAATTGAAAAATACAAAAGAATTTTATATTAAAATTTGGGGTTATTGTAATTGGGTTGGTATTTTTACACTATTTGTGTTTATGTTCGAGCACGATATAATCGTTAAAATTTCTTTTACTGATCCTCTTATCGTTCTAGACAGGACCAAAGTTATTTGTAAGGACACAGTATTTAAGAGGTAAGAAAAAATAAAACGGAATCGTTATTTGGATTGAATTCAACTAAAAAATTAGATAATATTTATTTTAACAAAAGAAAGTTTGCTTTTACAAATATAAATAAAAGATTATTTCATTAGAAAACGTATAATAGACAAATGCAGCGAAAAATAGTCTTAAATATAAAGTAAGAGAAAAGGCCGAAACTTCCCGTCTAAGAATTTCGTGGAACTTCTGCTCAAGATCTTTGCAATGTAAGCTCTGTTGACACATTTCTTTACATTCCTTTCACGTTAGGATTAAAATGGGTCCCGCTGTGAGTAGGTTTGTTTATGATAAGGGTAATTTCTCTCCTATGTTCTGACTTCGTCATGAAAAGGACAGGTAATTGAAGAAAAGGAAGTGGGAGGTTCATAAAAAGTCAGTCGAATAGTTTTTTATGTTACCTAGCCAGCAACATCTTCATGAGTTTCTTTCCGGAGAATTCATCCTTTCTCACCTCCTGTTCACTGCATACTATCCGTCGGACCTCCGTGTGCGCTCCTAAATGTAAAACGTCCGAACTCCGTCGCGAAGCAACTTCGATCGCTGCAGTCTGGGCTACATCGCGCCAACCGCGACTAAGGCGATCCTCGGCATCGCGGCCCGGAGCTAAGTAACATTAATGAACGAGAAGCCGCTTCTCGCCACTATGGCTCAAATTGACTTCGAAACGCTTTTTATCATTACGGCTCGAAGCTACAACGCGCCAATTGCTATGAAGGCGCTTACAGCGGGAAATTTCGGGCTTTCTTCCCTGCACGCGACGTTTCACTTCTCTTCATTTTTTACGCGTCGAACTCCGAGTGAGTCATAAGTTTTAAAAATTATGTCGGTTTTCCTCTGTCCTGTCTTTCTCGTCGCGTTCTCGTTATTGATCTCGATTTTCTTTCCTTACCTCGTGAATCCTTACTTCGGACAGCTCGGGCCGGACCGAAATTCTTGCGTAAGATTTCTTGGGTTGTTATAAATAGATGAAACACGGTTTCTTTGGTGGTATTCAAGGTTTACATGTATTTGGCTAAAAGCAGTTCTACAATTTCCTATTCTCTTACCTGTGATCTTTCTCATTCCTACTTACAATCGCGTCGCGGGACTCGCGGTACGGCGCGTGGGTTCCCGTGATATTAAACGCGAAACCGATACGCCAAGCAGCGTTATCGAGGACGGGACCCAGTACGTCAAGAAACGATACTAGGGTGGAGCGGTCTCGGTACGCCAAGCAGTAGTACTGAGCACGGGACCAGTGCGTCAAGCAACAACACCAAGGTAAGAAGCAGACTCGGTACGCCAAGTAGTGTTTTCGGTGAGACGGAGGACGAGTCTTTCCAAGCAGTCGGATTTGGTTAGAAGTTCGAGAAGAACGATCCTCTCTTACTGCGTGTGGGCCCTTTTCTTTCCCTTGACAGGGCTCTCTTCCTTGGGCCAGAGCTTCAAGGAGGAAGATGCACACGTTAGAAGCGCGCACAGATCGCAAGATAGGCGATGGAGATATTAGCGCGCCGCGAGGTGAGAAAGTGTATCGGACGCTACTGCGGCGCGCCACGGTGGCTTGAGCTGACACGTGACCGCAAGTCCTTACAAACTACTATTTACATGCTTTGAACGAGTCCCGTTATTTTTATCCACACACACTTTCATTATGTTGTCCTTAAGTTGCACTGCAAAAATAGCAACGGATTTCTCGGTCACAAAAACTAAAAATTTAAATTATTAATTGTAATATAAATTTGACATTGAACTATATAAAAAGTAAAACATATTTTAAATTAATTTATTTTATGTTAGTTATTTTTTTTTAAATTGCGCTAAAGAATATTTTCAAAACAAACTAATTTTGCACATTAGTTTCTCATCGCTGTGTGAATAATTGTTTTTTATAAAATAAATAAGATGAATTGGATTTTTTACTTTTTGTACAATATATATTATATACAAGCATAAGAAAAACGGAAATTCAAAAAAATATTTTTAATCATTAAGTTATTAAGTTAGTTTTTTAAGTCATGCTTAGTCCTTGTTTAATTATATTCTATTTTATAAATTCAGCATCAACTTCTGATATTTAGATTTCGGTGGATGGCAATGTCAGCTACAATCTATGGTTTCTTCATGTGCAAAAATAGGGCTAAAGAAAGAAACAATTTAAACGCACTTTGCAACTACCAAATTTCTTAGTAATTTCATTTCAAAGTTAAACTGAAGTTAATGATAATAAATAATGCTAAAGACAGAAACAATTTAACGCGCGAAGGGTCTGCCAAACTTCATAGTAAACTTCATTTCAACGTTAAAATAAAGTTAATGAAAATACATTTACTTTTTACCAAAATGGTATCACTAATTCATGACAGCTTCAAAGTTTGAGAGCACAGGTGTCCTTTTTTTAATAGACTTCGGCGAAGAAAGCAAAAAGTAGCTCAACACACGAGAAAAAATGATTGAAAGTTGATTTATTACAATTTGTAGTTAAGACATGTCTCCTATTATCAGGAAGGCTCAAGCGCTTATGATTGGTATATTATGTGTCATTATATTTGGATAAAATTAATACGAAAAATTAAGGCTCTAAAACTAGATCTTCTTATATTTTTAAAAATTAAAATTGAGCATTAAGAGTTGACACGAGAGTTTTGTAAAAGCTCAATCTTTAAAATAGCCAAAAAAGAATAATAAATAGTCCTTCATTCATAAACCCTTTTCCTTTCTTTTGTAGAGAAAGAATAAAAAATCTTTTTGAAATTCATAGTGCCAGTAAGAAAACAATGCAATGGATATCTTCAAACCAATTTTAAAAGATATGAAATTTTCGTATTCTTTGTTGTGTATGGGTGAAAGAAAATCTTTCATTGTGAGAAAATTTTTAATATATGCACAAAAGTTAGTCTTTGTCAACTGTTAAAAAATATAAAGCGTTAAATATATTAAAAATTATATTATTTGAAAGGTTTCTATCTACTATATAAAAAGATTTCTTCTGTTCTGAATCTCCTCATATTTGAAAACATATATCTTACTGACAACTGAAAATTTAGTTTCTATTTCATTTTCTCTCTCCTCCTTATTTTATATAAGTCAGAGACATATAGAGAAAAAGTAAGTGGCTAATAATTTCTAGATTGCGTTCGCTAAATGTTATTATATCTTCTTCGATAATTATCGTTTTGTACAGAAGTATTATATTTACTTTAAATGCTTAAATTTTTTCGGGAAATTGAAAGAATAAAGACTTGCACAGTAAAGTAACCAGAGAATCTAACGCCTTCCAGTTACGAAAAGTAAGCGTCATATTGTAAGATGAAATTTTCTCTCACTCTCTCTCTCTCACCCTTTCATTCACATTTTTTTGTTTTGTAAAGAAATTTACATTCTGTTTTTTTTTTATATTTCTAAAACAAATGTAATACGTGATTAACAGATGTAATATATATATATGTTTTTACTTGCAATGACATCAACTTACCTTGGCTTTGTTACTAAGACAACCTCTATAGGTTAGGCGCAGTACATAGTCACTTTAGTATACTGTGACTGCTGCACTCTCGTAAATTGTGAGAAGTTCGAGCTCCCTCTATGGCAACTCTCCGCGCTTATACGAGTGGCAAAGATACTAACGAATGCAAGAGAAAAGTTAATCCAGCATCAACGAAAGGGAGCAGGCACGACTGACCCTCATTTCCCTAAAAAAGGAGCTGGACAGTGCAGCTCAGCATTGTTCTCCATGGCTGCTCGACCAAAGCAGTCCGAAGAAGACAGGTCTGTCTCTAGTCCGCCGAACTGGCCAACTTCACTAGTCCGCTAACTTCACTACCGCTGCTTGTCGACTGGCCCTGTCACCGTTCTCCCTATCTTGGTTTACGTTATTTGACTTTCAACCGTCCCTTATTATTTGACATGTTGCATTCCTTCTCTGCCACATCACATCAAGTTGTACTCAACATGCTACACTCGTTCCTCTCACTCATTGTTTGACGTGTGGGATTCCAGACACCACATCGTTTGACACGTTGTACTCATTTTCTCTTTCTGCTTTTCTATTGCTGCTCAAATCCACGGACCTCACGGTCAAGGAGAGGACTGCGGCATCGGACACTGCTACCTTAGGACCGTTGCATACTGCTGCCACGGCTGGGAGAAGACCGTTGCCGATAATGACGGGAGACGTCGGGTATAAATGCGGCTTGTAATTGCCGCTTTCCTCAAAAAGAATCCTCATCCCAACAGTCTGCTATCCCATCAAGCGGAGAAAGTCCAGGAGCACGGGAAATATTACATTTTGAAGCGAGAAAACGCCGATCTATGTAGCAGAAAGCCCCTTGAATATAGAAACAGTAGCAAACAAGGAATTTATCATTATCAACTATTAAAAAATAGAATTAATATATATATTATTATATATTTTATACTCTCATAGGCTTGTATACTGGTTAAACACAGCTTTTCGGTACGCTTTCACTTTTTAACTTTTGAACGCATTTGTAACTTTTCTCTCTCACTCATTTGTATATCACACTCTCTTTCTTCCTTAAATAAATTCCGTATCCTATTTGTCTTTTTTATGTATATAGTGTGTGTATTTAAATCTGCCTCACTTGATCTTTTAACGCTTACTCATATTGTAAAAGTTGTGTATTCTTTATTCCCTACAGTCATAAGATAAATATATGTTGCGTTTATAACATATTCAGGTAAAGTGTGTAAGTATTAAACAGTTAAAAAATAAAATTTTAGTAAATATAAAAGAATAATTAAAAATGGTTTTAAAATATTGCAAAATATTAATTTTATAAAAACAAAAAACTTACTGTCAAGAAATTTTTTGTATAACTCAAAACTACTGGTTAGACTTTTTCGCAGAATTTGGATCCGCTAGATCTGAGATTCGTATGTATATCACAAAAGTGAGTGAAATACAATATTTTTTAAAAGTATGAACTTATTCTATTTTTTTTTCTTTCTATTAACTCTTTATTCAGTTTCTTATAATTCTTATAGTTTGAATCAAATAGTTTAGTTCAAGAAAAGAATTATTAAAATGACCTTGTTTTCTGGCACAATTCTTGTTTTTGCTTTGATAATGACAGTTTAAGCTGAGAAATTTAAACCTTATATCATTAATTTTTTTAATATAAAATAACTTAACCTATATCTTGAAATAGAGAAATAGCTCATTTGTAACTAATACTCTTTTTCTGGGTTGAAAATAGGTAGTACCGCGTTTTATAGGATATAACAGAACATATTAAATCTCCATATAATGTTAAAGTTTGTCTATTGTCTATTCTATTTAATTAAAAATAATTACCTATTTTTGTATAACCATAATAATTTATTAGCATATTCTTTTTGTTTTAAAAATAACAGTTTCGATTATTAAAAGTAACAGGTTCTGATAAATTAGAAATTATTTTTAAATAATTTTTAAAATTGTATAATTTTAGTATAGCCTGCAAGATATTAGACTATTTGTTAGTTTTTTGTGTACATTAGTAAAAAAATTTCTCTTATAATTTTATAATTAGGTAATCTACACGATATATTTTTTATTAAATTATATATTTTTGAGATTTAGATATTTGTTCTATTTGCTGTTAAAACCTTGAACAGTGTACGTCAGCGAGCAGATATGTGAAAGGGTAGTGACCGTAAACAGTGCAATATAAATGTGGTGGGATTGATGCAAGTATAGAAAAAGCAAGTGACGATCATCCTGCGCGCATACATATATTTTTATTTTAAGTCTTGAAAGGCTAAAGAAAAAATAAGGAAACATTATATACTTTCTATACCTTCATGGGCAGCAGATCAAATAAATAAAGCTCATAAAAAGAACTGCATAACCTTCATAGCTCCAGTCAAGCTAATCGCTTACTGGATATTTATATATCTTTAGACATCTTTTTATGACTTTCTTTTCAAATATTCTGATTTTTTCCAATTGTGATGAAGAGATATTGAATCATATTCGGGGACCATATAAAATTATTAATTTTAATAGTATTAAGTAATATAAATTATTACCATATTCTTAAAATATTTAGAATAAAAAGATTTTTATTTTCGAAAATGCTTTTTAGTTTTTCATAGTTAAAATTTTATTTTATTGAAAATCTCATTCAAATATTTTTTCACCTAGCAATATTTCTAAATTTCTTGTATATGATTTATATTTAATAAGTTTATTTTCATTTTCTCTTTCTTTTATCATGAAGTTTTTGTATCAATTCTTTCAACAAACATCGTTTCATATTTATTCGTAATTATTTCTAGTTTCCAAGTATGATAATTTTGTGTTATTACGTTATGTTTTTCTTATAAATTTCAAAATTCTCCTTTTAATACTTTTATTTTTTTATTTGAGGTGTATATAAATGAATCATCTGTGTATGTTGAGTGCTTATATCATGAACAAGTATGTTTAAAAAGATTAAATAGATCGCTTTTGTATACGTATACGTATTGTAATTATGTATAAGTATAAATGCGTCGCACACAGTGAACGTGTTAGTGTATGACCGCACGTGCTGCATAAGCTACTAGTGCAAGAGACTACACGCCGTCACACTAATGCAAAAACAAAATTGACGCCCGCGCCGTACGCACTAGTGTGAGAACGAGAAAAAACACATGCACCTCATCCACCCAAGCTGTTGCAAACATACGGGACGTGTGGCCTGGATTCAAGTTCCTCCACGCAAGTGTACACTCTACTTCTGCCCAATTTGTGCAGCAACTGCCAGCATGCACGACCTCTATTTTCAATCATGTCAACACATGTGAACATGCGCAAGCCCTCTTCAAAAGGGAATACAAGGCTGAGTTTGCCTTGAATCGAAGTCGCTAACTTCCGCTCAACTCTGAGGAATAATCTCTTCTTTCCTGCAGTCCAATTTTCGGTGACAGTTTTCTCTTCATCAAATCGACCCAGATGTGACGGTTTTAGCCACATCTCAAAAAAGGACTTCGCCTACCGAGTCTGCTCTTGCATTGACGAATTTTACTACACTACTCCCGATCCCCAGCGCTAGTCTTTGCTGCATCTAGCCCGCTTTACGCCGCATCAAGCCACTTGCCGACAATATACAATGTTACCACACGAGGAATTCATTGGTGGTAAGCATACGAGCGCAGAGATCATGACGAGGTACGATTTCCCCAGTAAGCCTTGTATCGCATGTCTTTCTTAAGTTAAAATTCGTGTATTTCTTAGATTAAGTTTCTGCGTGCTTCTTATGTTCAATTCGTGTGTCTCTTAGGTTAAATTCGTATACTTTTGCGGTTAATTTGCATGATTCGTAGGTTAAGTTCTCCAACTTGTATGTCATACTCAGCAGCTCCGTTTTACTGTAAGTAAACTGTATAAGATAAGAAAAACCACGGCACTATACCAACTACGATTTTTCTGTAAAAGAAAATAAATAGTTTAGTTTAACATTGTAAAATTATGTTCATCTTTAATCTAAAGATTCCCGAAAATGTAATCCTCTTTCCACAAATGAACTGGCCAACTAAAAATATCGTGGATGAAACAGCAAAAAGTGAGAGAGAGAGAGAGAGAGTGACAAGCACCACACTCAGTATAGAAGGAAAGAATCGATTTCCTTCCCATTGGAACCGTACGTCACCAAAGCACAAACTGGGACTAATTTCTTTACAAAATGATGTAAGTCAATTCTTTTGAATCATTAGTTGACAAAATGTTAAGAATTGATGTAGTCATTGAAAAAATATTGATGAAACTTTTCATTTTAATATATTAAAAATGATTCTTTACCCAAATTCATGAAAAATTTTCTTAGAAATTGTAAAAAATATTTTTTTATTTAACATTTCAATTGTAAAATTTAATTGAGTATTTTGATAAAATAAGGCTACTGTCTAATTATAGTAATCATTAAAGAAATATGATAATTAAAGTTGTTAAATAGATGCTATCATTTCTATAATTTTAAAGTTTTATTAATATATTTTTGAACTTTTCGTATTAAGAATAATTATATGTTTTATATATTTCTAAAAGTAAAATATTAAATTATACAATGTATTTTTGTAATAAAATTATATTATGAAAGTAACACATTTAAATTAATGAAATTTTATTTAGAAACTATCAATATCTCTTTAGAATTTCATTAAAGTTTTAATTTAATAATTAAATTAATATATTATATGTTTCATAATATAATATAATACGTAAATTAATATAATATATTAATAATGTTTCAATTCAAAAATATTAATAAAGATATGTAAATACTATTTGATTTTATACCACAACTAGTTTTTGATTTATAATATTTTGTGCATTTCTATCCTCTTTAACAAATATTTGTTTAAGATTCATAAGAGCTATATTTCCTAACTTCTTAAGAAGATCTTCTACAAACGTATCTTTTAATTTTTTTAAGCACCTTTAACAAAACATAAAATTTTAATTAAAATACTAAATTTTAAAAATATGAGTTAGTAAATTTTATATTTGATAAATTAAAAACCTTCTATAAATAGCATCTGTTCTGAATTTGCCAATATCACGACTTGGTGCGTGTGGTTGATGAATAATAAATGCATCTGGTAAAACGATGTACCTTGAAAAGAAACACAAATTACAAATTGATTATAATCAATATTTATAAACGAATATCTTCAGTAATGTATTTAATTAATTATTCATATAATTTTACAAGTATAATTTTATACAGTTTTTGATATGTGCTTACAAAAATAAAAATTTATTTTATCTTAGGGAAACAAAGTAGGGAAGCGCGTATAAAAAGTAGATATAGAGTGAGAAAAATGAAAAAATCATGCAACAATAAAAAGTTGATAAAGAAGCAATAGTGAAATAAATTTAAGTGAAAGATGGAAATGAAACAATTTTTAATAAACAGTTAAAGCACTAACTAATGTAGAAGGAATAATATAGAACCGAATATAAATAGTGTGTGAATAAAAATTACTTTCGAAAAAACGAATTTCTATTAAATTCTCTTTTACAGTATATTCCTCATTATTAACTGCAAATTTTGCAAGGATATCATAAATAAACTAATTTGAATCAAAAAATCTTTCAAAAAATTAATTTTCTATTGAATAGTTTATCCTTTATCTCTCTTTCACACAAGTAAATAAAGGAAATGTTGCATAGAATTAATAACAATACATCTTATTTTTAAATAAAAGTTCAATTTAAAGGTTCTTCATTATTTTTATATCTTTCTATGATAATGAGATTCTGCACTGAAAGAAGAAATCTACTACTTAGGGATACATTTTTCATTGCTTCATTATCTCATCGCCATGTAAGACTCGCATACATGTACTAAGTTTTGAGAAGACAGATACACAGAATCAAAGTGTAAAGTCTGCATATTTTTCTGCTCCATTTTCTTGCTCTGAATGCTCATGTACTTATTTTGTATCTTCGATAAATGAATATGGAATTTGAATGATTTATGTTTTTGAACTATGTTATATTAATCTATCTAAGAAATAAAAAAATTTGAATTTTACCATAGAATGACCTTAAATTAAATAAGTTCGATTTTAATTAAGATAAAATAAACTATAAATTAATGCTCGTGCTTTAATTTGAATATTATTTTTATTAAAAAATAAGCGAACATTTTAATATTTAAAAATAAAACTATAAAGTTAATAAATTTATTTTTAAACTAAAAATAAAGTACTAATAATTTTTTAACTAATCATTTTTAATAAAGTTACAATTTGTGCATTTATTTTTTATATCAATCTATAAATTTATTTAATATTGTTGAAAATTAGATAATAAATAAATACATGATTTGAAATTGTGACTATAAACTGCATAATGTTTTTATTGTTTTTAAATTTTTTTCATTGAAAGATACGAACAGCATGTATAACAGTAGTAACTTAAAATTTCCAGAAGTCATGAGATGGGGATAATAAATCAAGAAGCATGAGTTTATCGCAAGAGAAAATTAATGTTCGAACTGCTTTTTATGCATCAGTTGTTTTTTGACTATTCTACGGCTTGCGCCCTCAAGATGTTTTATTGATTTTATTGTCCAGTCTGTAAATACATTCATTTCTTTTCAAGTTTCCTGCATGCATTCATTTGGCTGATACATTTATGAGGCTGTAGACAGATTCACGTAACTTACTCTTGTAGTTTGCATGCAACAACTCATTTTTTTCTATATCAATCATTTTGCGAAACATAACTTAATTTTTAAGCGCATGTTGGACATGTATACCTAATACAAAAACTTGTTTCAGAAAGTTTAATCACTTATTTTTCGCTTGTTCTGAAGAATTCCGATTTCCTTCATCTCTTTCATCTTTACTAGATTACTTACGTCATTTTGGTTCGCATGCGATATTCAACAAAACTGTGTCCTCTCCATGGCGCTGTGGCTTACATACCTTTCATTATCCTTTACTTCCTTTCCATCATCATTATAATTCCAGAGCAGTTGCTGATTGCATGTTCATATCCTCCCTTTATAGACAAGAAAATCCTGATTGCGTCCTGATTACACCCTACCACACGTAAATACTGGTAGATCGTGAGTAAATCGTAAAAATTTGTTATTTTTAAGTTAATTCATATAGTAATTAAAATTTCATTTTTTATGAAAAAGCGTTTTTCCATGATTTTCTAAAAAAATCACTCTAGTGAAACAACGGCTTTATTTGCTCGATCATTTAGATTAATACTTCTACAGTTTGATGCATGTCTCTCACATGAAGTGTCAACAAAGTGTTTGTTTATCTTTTGCGTTCATATACTTTATTTTCCACAGACTACAAATTTGTCTTAGACGTAGTTTAATGTTTCCAAAAATCGAAAGAGAATCGCGATATTTTGCTGTATTTGCTCGAGTGTGGTTATATACATTAGCATATATAATAATGGCACTTTTTAAATTTTATTCACCATAAAAATATGTAAATATAAGCTCTTGATTTTACTTTAATGTTAGCTACTTCAAATTTACATGATAAAGTGTGATAAATCATAATGGATCAAGAATTCATACTAAAAATATTTAATATTTCAGATACTGGCTACACAGAAATTGTTGTTTGATTGCTCGTTTCATTACTACGTGATCCTTTCTTTGAACGTTAATTCTCAAATTGTTTTCAACTGTTGACGGGAGATCCGTCGGCCTATAGTTCGGCTGTATCCTAAAGGACTATCAGTCTGGCTAAGCTTTATTTTGCTCTTTGCAGTCAACTGTCTTATGCGCCTACAGGGGAAGGCTAAGGAGGGTCTCCCTTTGTCCTAAAAAAGATGGGATAAGTTTGTTTTCTCTGTTCTGAAAAGGATGGAATACGTTTATTCCTCTTGTGAATGAATATGTTCCTTTCTGTTCTAAAAAAAACAGATTATATTTCGTTTCTTTTTTGTTCTAAAAAAGACGAATTTGATGCTTCTTGCTGTGTCACTCCGTATTTTTCAGCTCAAGTAAAAGGGAAAAAAATGAAAAATGCCATATTTTTAATTGGGAAAATATCGTGGGACAGCATGCTTCCCGGTTCCGGAATCTATTACCAGCAACGAGGTCGGCAATAAATCGAGAGAGTGAGATCTCGTTTCTTCGCACCTTACTGCTCTACTGCCTTTGCAGCCTGCCTCGTGCGCCCATCTATACGTAGAATACTAGTGTAACACCGCTCTATTCAACATAAAGCGCTTCTCTTCGCCTTCAATCAAACCAATCGGAGGTTAGCTTAGTAGAGCCAATTTTGGGCAACTACGGAAGAATTTTCAGCCACTTCGATCGGTAGTTTGTCTTCAATCTGTCGATATATTTCAATTTTTTTCAAATATTTCACGTGCACTTTGTACGACTCACTTTAGTTCTCTGATCTGGTGGCTCAAATTGATTAATGAATCCACACATATCACAGTTACCGAAACAATCACAGACTTTAAAATTACTTTAAAATAATCCAAAATTTAAAAATTCGATAATCTATAAAATTAATTTTTTTGTACATATACTTATAATAAATATCATCAAATTTTTTTATATTGTTTATTTTCGATACTTAAATACATACAACTGTAGACATATAACGCCAAGTACATATACTTTTATCATTCAAATAGTAAATGTATTGATTATATGGCTTAAGGTTTGAAACATTATTTTATTATATTATACATTATATAGTTATAGTTGTATATTACAAGTTATTTTATAAATTATCAGATATTTTTTTAAATACAACTTGAAATTTTAAAAAACTATATAATATTAAGTGAACTATATTAAAAATTAATTTTTTCTTTGAATATTTTATATGTTTAATATATAAAAATTTGCAAGGCAAATAATTTATAAACAAGGGTTGCGCAGTTTTAATGGAATATATGTAATAGTACGTTGATTTAACCTTTACTTGAAACAAAAGAAAGACCGTTTGAATTAGCAACACGATACGATTATCTTTTTATTTCTTATCGTCCTCACAAACCCACGCAATATAAGTATATAGGTCAACTTATATAGGTTGTTTCAAGAGGTACTACACAATAATACAGCACAGTAGTATTTTTCAAGGAAATATTTACTTTGGATGTTTTTAACTAAAAATAAAATCAAATTTATTATATTTTTAAATATAAAATTGATATAAAAACTTTAATAAAAAATATTTATTAATATAATCATTGTTTAAAATCATTTTTAAATTAATTAAATTTATCAGAACTTGATTGTAAAAATTGATATGTACATGCATCATTGTCTTACGAATAAAAAACAAAATGAAAACTTTAAAAAAAAACATGTTATTTTAAACTTATTTTTACCTATAGATAAATATATAATTATTTCATATATAAATAATAAAATATACATAAATTCAATATATATTTATATATCTATTATATATAAAGCACAAATATTTAATAGTAATAATCTAAATTTTTTAAATTAATTTTGTTTGTATATATTACGTACCTATTGATTTTCATTAAATAATAGTTATGCGTTTTAAAAGGAGTCTGAAGATTGTAGCATTGTTGTTGCAACGAAAATTAAAAAATTTAAAAATCGAATAATTTCTATAAAAAACAATCAGAAACTATCAATTATAACACCAAACGATAAAATAATGAGTGTTCTCAAAATTCAACCCTTATAAGCCACACTTATTAAGGGTTGAAATTTTCAAAAATTCATAAGAGTAAAAATTAATATTGCATAGAATTCTTTTTAAACAGTTAAATACATTAAGATACGCAGAAAAATTTTTTGGAAAAAAAAATCGATTGAAACTTTAACTTTAGTGCATTTATATATCATGCATATACACCCCTATACATATACCCACGTATCGGCGTGTACAATGTTTAATAAAAACATTGCATTAAATCCGTTTTCAGATTCCGGCGTCTCATCATATACCACACGCACACATAATGTTTCATTTCGAAATTCGGAGCACATCTTGAGTTTTAATGCATTTATAACAAATCTCATAAAACATTGCACAAAATGTTTTCTCAGATTTTGGTGTTTTTATATAAGAAACAGACACATAAAGTTTCATTTCGAAAATCGGCACGAAACTTAGCTCATTGTATTTGAATGCATATAATTATGCAAATGCGTGTATGGGGAGCCGTATATTTGTTAATAACAACTACTACGGAAATATAGCACAAAATGTTTTTCAAATTCTTACGTTTTTTTACATATCAAACATACACACAAAGTTTCATTTCGAAAATTGACGCGGAACTTGATGACGTTGCACTTGAATGCTTATACACTCTTATACACATGTGTTATGGGGAGCCAGATATTTGTAACAACACCCGCAGAAACATTGCACGAAATATTTCTGCAATTGTTTTATCATGTTCTTAATATGAAAGTACATTCATTTTTTTAAAGATGCAGTAGATAAAATCCATGTTTATAATAATGTAGGCTATTAGTCAAAACTAATTCTTTTATTTTTGTACTGAAAATTTAATACGTTATCATGAGTTTCGATATAGTAAATAAAATTATTTGCATGAACACGTCAAATATTAACATTTATATTTTTGCAATTTATAAACAGAGGATTAAGAAATCTTTTTTTCATTAAAAGTTTTATTGGTTCATATATGAACAGTGTTATAAATGTATTTTTTAAATATAATCAATTTGATTTGAAAACATGTATTAACTCAATAAAAATGTAGGATAATAGTTCATGTTATTTTTATTATTATTATCACTTATGTCACTAAACTAATTACTAAATTATTATCGAAAATATAAATAGTGCCTTATTACTATCAATTATATTAATAAAATGTTTTTGGAGATTAGTGTACATACACCATTTTGCGAATATGATTATTATAATACTATATTTGTACTGTTTATACCTAAAAAATATAGAATTACGTATCGACTAGTAAAAATATTCGAGCCCACGAATCTTGCGGACAGTCTTTTGACTGGCTTGTAAGGCCTGTCTATGTGTGTAATCTATGTGGGAATGTTTGCATACTAGCCATTTGAAGTAGGATCAGTCGAAAATTAAATGCATAAAATTTTTCTAATGTTACAATTAAACAGTAAATTATATTTCTACAAAAAATTAATTTTTTTTTTTTAAATAATAAAGCAAACCAAGAATTATGCATAAAAAAATTTTTTTATTCCTCTTTGGTTAAATAAATGTTTTCCATATACTTATCTAGCATTATTAACTATAGAATCATATATTAATAGAATTATGATTTTTTTTTTAAGAAGTGTTTAAGCATAACAAAAATACATTTGTTCTATACACATTAATTGTATAATTACATTTTAAAACTTATTATATATATATACACCTAATTTATTCAGTTAGTGTGGAAAATCTTCATTAGTATATTAGAAGTACAGAAAGAAGTTTCATTAAATATATTTTGTAGAAATAATATTAAAAATTAAAAACGTTAGAATTTAATTTTCTCTACTATACAAATATTTTATTATAATATATTAATTATTTCGAATCAAAACTGAAAGAAGTTTGTTCGTAATACAGTATCTATATAATACAATAATATCCTTCATACGTTTATAGAAGCCTAATTTTATTAATATTACTAATATTAAATGTTTAAATAAAAATAATAAAATTAGCATTTAAAGTAACGAATGGCTTTAGATTTATTTACTCGCTGAACTAAACTATTTCACATTATCATTTAGATTCGAATGTACGTCGGCTTATATTCAGCTGTTATCAAAAAATTATTAATGTGACACCGTCAAAGTAGAAGGGCTGAAAAAGTTTAATCTATCACACACTCATCTGGAGTACCCAAGCGAAATTGTAGAACGAGTTTACTTGATTATGCCTTTATTAATGAATACATAAAAGTTTGTACGTATATGCACTCACACGCCTAAAAAAATGTATATATACAACCCCCATATGCACATATATATGAGTCATATGCATTCAAATGCAACGAGCACCAAGATCCGCGTCGATTTTCGAAACGAGAGTTTGTGTGTACGTTTGCTATGTAAAAAGATATTAAAATTTGAAAAAACATTTTGTGCAATACTTTTGTGGGAGTTGTTATTAACAAATATACGGCTCCCCATACACGCATTTGCATAATTATATGCATTCAAACGCAACTACCACCAAGTTCCTCGTCGATTTTTGAAATGAAACTTTATGTGTATGTTTCTTATATAAAAAGACACCATGATCTGAAAAAACCATGATGTGCAATTGCATTATTTTATTTTGTATAATTTTTCCAAGGAAAAATTTCAATTTTTAAAATCTTTGTCACTATGTAATACATTTTGTATGATTATATTTTGTACTTTTAATTTAAATACAATTGTGGCTTTATTTAATAAATTTATGTAATTAGATATGACTTTATTCAAGTAATAAGAATAACATACAAAATACATGCTTAATTATTACAGAATATTCATTTATGTTACTAAAATAACTTTAATTCATAACAAAATTTATCATAACTTATTATAAATTAATAAATGGTATTGTAAATAAAATAATTTAAATCAATACTAACAATACTTTTAGATTATAAATTAGAAAGTTTCCTCAATTCAAAAATATAAATGTTTTTTATTATATTTCTTACTTGTATCCTAAAGCTGTGAGATGTGTTATATAAGATACTTTATTCCAACCAAATCCAATGAATCTTGTGTCATACATAGGTGAAGATTTTGAAACAACTATATAAGGCTCAAAATCGGGTTCCCAAGAAACTTCATACGGCTCTATTGCATTTCTATATGATGTAAAATTGGTTGGAGCATGGCCTCGAGACCACACATGATAACGAAATGTGTATAAAATACCACGATTCAAGTAATTTAAAAGTTCTTTTTTTGATGATGGAAAATTAAACCTTGAATATATTTGAAAAATTTAAAACTTTTAATAATTACTTTCTATACAGTTTATCGATAACGTACGTTTTACTACCTATATCTTTGAGTTTCAAAAGCAGGAACAACAAGAGCAATATTATGAGATTCTGTTGAATTTTGCTGAATAATATAATTCATTAAATTTTTATGTAAATCAATTTGTGGTAAAAAGTCAATATCTAATTGAAAAATGTATGGAAGAGTTACATATGTCATAGCAACATTTCTTAAATAATTAACTGGGTAAAATTCCTATGATAAAAAGTTTATGATTATATAAAACTTTTAATGAAATTAAAAAATTATTGTAAAAGTAATGAAATTATTAAGAATATAATACCCCTTCTTTGTAAACAATGTGATAAGCTATATTTTTTCGATGCTTTAACTGTGGAGAGTTATGAATGAAATCTAGAAAACTTTGTACTTCAGCATCAGTCAAATAAAGAGCAATACTTATTACCCCTGGCCAATGTTTAGATAATTCTTCCAATAATACAACTCTGTCAATACTACATTGAGTAGCAAGAAGAATATCAACAGAGTTAATAATATTGTATTCAAATTCAAGATAGAAAGTATGAGTTCTGTATACGATATTTGCTCCTTCTTTAAATTTAAAACATGGATCCATTTCATTATTCTAAAATAACATAATTAGATGCATAATTTTTAAAAACCTTCAAGTTTTTAAGTTTTTAAAATTAAAAATAATATTTACTTTGTTTGGTTCTTTCTTTGTAGAACAACCAAATAATTGTCGTTTTAGCAAATTACCATCAAGTTCTAGAAATATTTGATGCATTTTTTTAAAATCTTGTGTATATTTATTTTTGACATTTTGCTTTCTTGGTGAATTCCAATGAATTGCCTGATATATTTTAATTTTTATAATACCATTAACTTTAAATAAAATTAAATATATTACTTACATTTATTTGTTTAGCACTATTATAACATGATTCACTTAGTGCATGATCACTTAATTGGACATTCCATGTACAATTTATTGTATAAACAAATTTGGGATTATTTTTAATAACTGCATTAATAATGTCTTGATCTGCTAAGCTTGTTTCTAAAATATTTTTCAAAACAATTGCTGTAGTATTTTCCCACAAATTTCTAAATTTATTTACACGTAGTTGTTGTAAATTCATTAGTATTACTCCAGTGTTAAAACCTTTTCCTAAAGCTGGCCATGGATGTATACTGTATAACGAAGGCTTAATATACCAATTACTCTGATTTTCAACTAATCCTAAAGCTTGTTCTTCATTAAAATTTATAAATAAGTCCCAAAGTAATGAAACATCATTAAGAATTGTTACATCTGTATCTAAAACTAATATTTTGTATTCCTGAATTGCATCTGGAAGAACAAGCTTTAATAAGCCATATACACCTGAATAATGTTTATTTGGAATCCATGAAACTTTTGGAATCCATTCTTCAGTTTTATAAAATGACACTATAACTGCAAATACAATTATTCAATTTAAATAATTTAAAACTTTGATATATTAATTTATACATTAATGTTATTTACATAAATTACAATTTTAAATAAATATTTTAATATGTAGGTCAAATAAGAAATTTTTAATATTTCTTATTAATTATTTAAAATAACAAAGAGATAAATGAAAATTTTTAATTAAATTTTGTTTGTAATTTAGTATCTTAGTACACTATAGTAGTACAGTATATCATAGATTTTAAAATGCATTTAAAATAAAGTGTTCAAATTTGTGCACACCATTTGGTATATTCCAAGTAGTAAATAAAATACTAAGAGTTTGTAAAGCAACTTCATCTACCATCAAGTGAAAGTGCAAAGGCTTAGTACGGTAGAATAAAATAGATTTTACAGTAGTCACAAGAGTGACTGTTGAATTATAACCTGCACAAACTATTGCAATATGAACTGTTGCACAATCTTTAGCCTACAAATAAATCTATAATAATTATAAAGTTCAAACTTATTATAAATGTTATATTATTTAAAGGTATGATACTTACTTTTGTATAACTTGTAAAATATTCTTTATTTAATGAATTAAGATAATAAAAAGTTTTCTGTAATTCTCTAGCTTTGGATGAATGTAAATTTTTTGATATTATATATGGATTCTTTATAATTGGAGCTACACAATTAAAATTAAAACAGAGAAACAAATAGTCATATCTTTAAACAATTGAATAAAATTATAATATATATATATATATATATATATATATATATATATATATATATATATATATATATATATATATATATAAATATTTACCATTAATTGAGAGATACAAACAAAAAACCATTGAAATAAATAAAAGTGTACAAAGCCATCCTACCCATGGTCGAACCATTCTATTTTGCCATGCATATTTTACGACATGACTTATGATTCTATGTACAAGATTACAAAGGTTAAATATATTACTAGAAAAAACAAAAATTAAAATATGTCACTACATTCTAAAAAGATAATATTTTCTTATTATGATAACTTAAATATAATTTATCTTTAGTCTTTAATACGTAAATAAGCTTACTAATAATAATGTAAATGTTATTATCATGACCTTTTAATTTCTATAATTAAAGAATAAATTTATTTCCTTAGAGATAATATATACGTTTAAATCAAAATATAATTATTACATAATTATAACATGCTTAAAGTTTTTGTTCATACTGCGATCAAGTTAAGCACCACTTAATTATATTGTAAATCGACGGGTTTAACGTTCCGCCACTGTTACTCTAGCAGCGCTTAGGGCAGTTTCCCCCATCACATCATAACTAGCAGTCATTCATGGGCAGTTCTAAATATGTACAGATACGTAAGATAAAAATTTTAACATTCCTAATGGGAAATTTTGTTTTTTTTTACAGTGTTTTTAATGTTAAGTGCACAATGACAATTTAAATGTATGTGTAATGAAATACGCGAGTATTAATCAGTGCATTTTTTTCATACTTTGCTCGCCCTGCAAGATACCCTTCATACAATTGCTAATGTATATTCAGCAGCACCAGGAGTAAATAAATGTTATCTAGATGCTCTTGCAGAAGAAATCCATCACCAATATGACAATCAATAACAGCACTACTCACGACTCGCACATTTCTTAAATATCTTCTCATGAAAAAATCGAAAACATATTGCTGTGAAATGAAAGTGATACTTTCCATAGAATTTGACGTCCACGTAATTTTTTAACTTTACATCAATGACGCAATTTACCAAGTTACAATATTCGATAATAAATACATCATAATTTAATGCATTATCTAACATAATAATAATGAAATAAAGAAATAGAAATCGCCTCCGATCATATTGTGCAATATGAGATAAGGAATATTAATGTACATATACGGAAAATACTGCGCAATAAAACAAAGAATTGGATTATCGACGTTTATTTAAAAATAAATCACATATATAGGAAGCAGGCTAACACGTGGAGACAGTCCAAAGATCTTCAAATTGTTTTTATCAATCCACATACTTTTATATAATACTAGTGTTAACACGAGTCAACACAAATCAGGCTTCTTCCTAAAAATAATATTACGTCAGACCAAATGTATAATATTTTTAGTTGAAGGGAGAATTCTTAAGAAATAATAAAATGCACAAAGCTCATACTGAAAGAAATATCGACACGTAAATGAGTTTAACCTTAAGCGAGAATACTGTAAGAAATTTTAACACGTATAAATGTTTCTAATATTCAAAATGATAAAAACAGAGATACCCGAAATATATTCTAAGAAAGCTTATGTAACCAAATGAAGCTACGATTATAACCATGCGTGGAATATCTAAATCTTAAGAAAAATACTTGAGAACGATTAAACAAAGAAGGTATTATAACTAGAAGCATATGTAAAGCCTTTTCTAAGTAAATATGTAATATAATTATTCTATTCCAAAATCAAACAGAGGCTACTGTAACACGAAACACATATGAAAATGTAAACCAAATATAATCTTGAAGGGTCTCATGATACGAAACATTGTCCGAAACGAAAATGCGTATCAAATAAACATCCTGTGAAAGATAAAACTCTGCTATATCAAATAAATGTATCAAATAAACGCCGTCATACGAGTCGAAATTGCGCATCGAATAAACATCTCGTAAGAATAGGACGCCACTGAAGAAAAACAGATTACAACTAACCAATCAGAAGCAAAGTAATGACATTATCAAGAATATATAATGACAAATGCTCACAGCAACTCAAGCAATCACTTGTGCGTTGTTCTATTACTCAGACTTACCGATTGTTACTTTGCGACTCGCGTCTTTTTGCGAGAACGAATTAAATTCGTTTACACTATATATTTCAAGTATTTATATTGCCACTTATCAGATTGTAATTGTGAATAAATGATGTTTATGATAGCGAATGGAATACCGAAGCGGGACTACCGAACATAACCATTATAAAGCACATCAGCCTATCCGGTTAATTAAAATAAGTCAAATCAAATAGAGTCGATTTGACCAATAAAAATTAACGCGTATATAATTAGTGAGACTTCACAATACAATCAAGTAACAAGCACCTAAGCTCGGTTCCGCATGCCTAGTAAGTCAGAAAGGTAATCGTTGTGATTTGTCAATTTTTGTAGGGCTTCTGTGTTCGTAGCCATCGTATTTCTGATAATTATCTAATCTTTAAATTTTAAATAACATAAAAATTTAAAAATCTTAGAATTTCGTTAAGAGCAGCCAATGATTTGCATAATAATTATAAACTTTTTTCAATAAATTCTCCACTATTTTTTTAATCATATTGCAAGTAGTTTTTGCAACCAAGGAAAAGGAATTACAATCATAATTTAATAAAATAAGTTTTTTGACATCTTCTTTTTTGATTTATGTAAATTAAATTTTATTTTCTATGATAGCTTCGCGACAGGCACTCCTGTTGCATCCTTTTCATCCGGAAGAGAGGAGCCTTCTGCAAGTTTCTTTTCACTCCACCACAATAGCGCTCCGGTTTCGGGATACTTGGTTAACTGTCTTTTCCAGACCCCGTACGACACACTGAATCGCTTTTTTCCGTACGGAATCTAGGCGCTCATACCGTCGGGAAATATCACTAACTTTACCGTTGTGGCTTAGTCATGATCGGTGCTGATGGTAGTCTCCTCGGCGACAACAGTGATTTTCTCGTCAGTGATGATGACACATGAGATATTCTTAGCGGTGATGACAACAGTAGTGGCTTACCCAGTAGTGCTATTGTCGGTGTCGGTTGGTCGGTAACTTCCTGCAGAGGGCCAGTAAACGCGTACTGGTTTAGTGGATGCGACTATCCGGACTCAAGTTACGACCGGTGGGAACAAATATCAAAATAGATTAATGATATTTGTTATCTTTATTTTATTCTGATGTACAAAGTCCAGCTAATGTAGTCGTGGTGTAGGATTAGACGTCTTCTGTAAACGGTCTCCATTCACGGTTCTGTAAAACCAATGATGGTTTGGTTGCCACCGGTAGTCTCCAATACGGGGGCTTGGTCATACTACGTGGGTAGCCTTGGCGGATATCGCGATCACGCCGGCAGAGTCATTTAGGTGAAGTAGCCAAGGATTCGATGCCCTCGATCATGGGAAAACCCTATCTGTCACATGGACTCTCGCTGTTTTAATTCTGCCATCCCTTCGGGGTGGAAAGACGAATGGTAACAACAGAAGTTGTTTAGCTGCATGGTATCAAAGGGTTCATGCGGCTGATAGATCACATGTGCCTCAGTTTTTTGTCAAGGAAGGAAAAATGGACACCTATGGATTCTGAAATTGGTGGATGGTCTATACGTTTTGTCTTACATTATAGAATTAAGTGTTTACTCGCCAGTCCTTTAGACTCGGTGGGTAAGTTGCTTCGAGTATTTTTTTCGGCCTAGGATTATTACAGATTTGAGTGTAAACAGATAGGCAAAAAATTTTAGTAAGTCGGACATAGAAAATTTTTGTGATTTTAGACTTAGGAAATATTTCAGCCTCGCGCGTGTTCGTTATTAAAAACGAACAAGTTTAGGCTTGCAGATATTTATCTGGCAGAATTGTGGACTGTCGTCTAGTTGGTGGTATGCGATTTGTGGATGTTTGAAAGATCGAAAACGGACACGCATGAACGTAGTTTTTCCCCTTTCTGGAATTATAATCATGTTTGTATTAAGAATTTGACGGGCTCCATGTTTGAAACAATGGTGATAGATAATTATAGTAGAGAAACTATCCATTACTTTCAAAGTTCCGTTCCTTTTTTTAAGTAGGTAAATGCTTTCGCGTCTTCAATGCACGTATTGAGTATAAAAACTCATATATATGACGTATGGGTGGACTCTATGCGATTGAATTTTATAGGTTGGCAGGAATAGGCTGGTGTGCCTTACAATAGTTAGTTCAGTTAGTCCCGTTTCAATATTTGATTCGTTATTGTAAATAAAAGATTTTATACTTATCTGGCTTGATGTATGGGCAATGGATGGCTGTATCCAAGTTGTTCTCCCGATGATTGTTGATGTGAGATTAGGATTAGATTAGCTCAATTAAATTGATAATATATTTGTAGAAGGAATTTAAAACGAATTGAGACTTGATTTTGACCACAATATATAAATTTATTCACAATTAAAATATAATGAGCGGTATTATAATTACTTTAAAATATAATATAGTGTAAACGAATTTAATTCGTTCTCGCAAAAAAATGCAGGCCGCAAAGTAAAATGAGAGTTCTAAATTGAGCTGAACTTGACTTGAATTTTTTTTATGCCATATGCACCCGTCTTTATATATTCTTGATGATGTCGTTACCTTGCTTCTGATTGATTGGTTGTAATCTGTTTTTCTTTAGTATCGCCCTTTTTCTTATGGGATGTTTATTCAATATGCAATTTCTTTTCGTATAGCAGAGTTTTATCAGCTAAAGGATGTTTACACATTTTTGTTTTCGTACGATGGTTTGTCGGTCATTAATTACAACGGTCATGAGACCACTTGAGATTATAGTCGGTTTAAATTTCCATATGTGTTTCGTGTTACAGTGACCTCTATGTTTGAGTTTGGAATAGAATAATTTTATTATATGTTTTTTAGAAGAGGTTTTGCATGCGCTCCTAGTTATAATCTCTTTTTTGTTTGATCGTTTGCAAGTGTTTTTAGATATTTCGCGTGTGGTTATAGTCGCATCTTTATTTGATTACATACGCTTTATTAGAATATATTTCGGCTTATCTCAGTTTTTAACGTTTTGAAAGTTAAACTCATATACACGTACTGGTAATGTTAGATATTCCGCGCATGCTTATAATTATAGCTTTATTTGGTTACATAAGTTTTTTTTAGAATATAGCTTTGTACATTTTATTATTTCTCGGGGATTTTTGCTTAAGGTTAAAAATATTATATATTTGGTCTGACGTAATATTATTTTTAGGAAGAGGCTCGATTCGTGTTAACTTTATAATAATAGTATTATATTTATCGTATGTGGGTTAATAAAAACTAGTTGAAGGTCTTTTGACTGTCTCTGCGTGTCAGCCTGCTTCTTGTACATATGTTTCATGTTTATTCATTTTTAGATAAGCGTTGATAATTCAGTTCTTTGATCTGTAATGAAGTATTATATCTCTTATTGCGCAATATGATCGGAGGTGATTTCTGTTTCTTTATTTCATTATTATTATGTTAGATAATGTCTTAAGTCGTGGTCTAGTTATTGTTAAGTTTATTGACTTGGTAAATTATGTTATTGATGTGAAGTTAACAAATTACGCAGCGTCACAACATGCTTATGACAATTACATATGAATTCAGAGAACGAAAAGACTGAGGAACAGGAAAAAAAGTGCGTGAAGAAAAAGGCACGATTAGCACCACCGATGCATCGGCGGCAAAGCACCACACCTTCATGCTCCTACATTTATATATGAAATGTATATTGAATCATCTGTACGCGAGAGCAAGTTTAAAAAAACATTTCTTTTTTTTGAAAGTTTTCTATTCGTATTTGATATACAATATAACTATATATACGTATATATATAATTTATTAAGTCCTAATAAATTCAATCAATTTTATTCAGAATTGTCTTAAAACTATTGTAAATAATTATTATTTTAATAAATATTATTAGAATATTTTTTATTAAAATATTTATATTAATTTTATATTTTATAAAATAATAATATATTTGATTTTATATAAGTTTACAGCCTCTAAGGCAAATATTTCTTTGAAAAATTTTATTGTGCTTTTGGTACTTCTTGAAACATATAAATTTACTCATACCGTAAGGTTCAATAAATTTATTGTGCATATGACAGAAAGGTGTCCTCAATGTGACACTAGATTAAACTTCCCGCGCTAACTTCTTCCACATTCTAGAAAATTTTTCTGCTTTTGCTGGAACTACTAGATGTGGGTTAATTTTTACCAAAGAAAGCACATGTCAAAGGCTCTAATGTCACATCGTTACTATACTGAGGCTTGCTCTGAATATTGCGTGCGTTATGATGGGTAATGAGCGTGAGATTGTACTGCTTGCGCAAGATGATGTTGAATTTGTTGTAAAATTTAAGAAATTATAATTCTGAGATAATTTTAATATTATAACAATTAACTACGTAATTAAAATATAAAAGAAAACAAATTTAGTTAACAAAAATTTCAATGCTGATATTTTAGATTGTGTTTAATTAAAAAATGATTCTAAGAATGAATTTGATTTGAAAGTTCAAGTTTTAACTGTTTCATGTATTAATTTATAAGTCTCAATTAAATTCTACTAAAACAAGAAGAAAATTCATACAGAAAATTAAAATGGCACCACAAAGTAATGTGGATGATTTGATAACTTATTTTAAAACTCATAATAAGATTCGCGAACATCAGAGTCACACAGCAAAAGTTCATAGTGTTGGATGGAATTGTGATGGGAAACTTTTAGCCTCAGGTTCTTTTGACAAATGTGTTTGCATATTTTCACTTTCTCAAGATCGTTTAGTAAGTCTTAACCTTGATTCACCAAGGACCAATCTTTTAAACTTTATTAAAAAACTAAATTAAAAAACGTGTAATATTTTCACTAATTAAATATTATTATATAATATTTTACTAATTTATGTAATCTAATAAGTGATTGTTTATTTTAGAAACAAGAAACAACGTTTCGTGGTCATGGTGGTAGTGTTGATCAATTATGTTGGCATGCATTCAATCCAGAACTTTTGTCGACTGCAAGTGGAGATAAAACGGTACGAATTTGGGACACAAGATCTCAAAAATGTACAGCAAATATTACTACAAAAGGTGAAAATATTAACATTTCATGGTCACCAGATGGTAATACTATTGCAGTAGGAAATAAAGAAGATTTAGTAACATTTATTGATGCTAGAGCTATGAAAATAAAAGTTGAAGAACAGTTCAATTTTGAAGTAAATGAAATATCTTGGAATAAAGATTCTGACACATTCTATTTAACTAATGGGCAAGGCTGTGTACATATTTTAAGCTATCCAAGTTTGGAACTTTTACATGTAATTAAGGCTCACCCAGGAACTTGCATTTGTATTGAATTTGATCCAACTGGTCGGTACTTTGCCACTGGTTCGGCTGATGCTCTTGTTTCTTTATGGGATGCTGATGAATTATGTTGTTTAAGGACATTTTCTAGATTGGATTGGCCAGTAAGAACTATATCATTTTCACATGATGGTAAATTGTTAGCAGCTGCTTCAGAAGATTTAGTTATAGATATAGGTGATGTTGAATCAGGTGAAAAAATAACTGATATACCTGTAGAAGCAGCAACATTTACTGTTGCTTGGCATCCAAAGCAATATTTACTTGCTTATGCATGTGATGATAAGGATAATTATGATAGAAAAAGAGATGCAGGTAGCTTAAAAGTTTTTGGGTTTCCTAATGAGAATTAATTCTTAGGATTTTTATCCTTTAAAAATAGACTAACATATCTCTCTAGTATATTTTTTATAATAATTTTAAAAAAATTACTTTGAAAATATTCATCTAGATATTTGAAATGAAGAATCTTTTCATTTCATTAAAAATAAATGTACCACTTAGAAATTAAGTATTTTATAAATAATACTAAGTAAATGCTTCATTACTTATACATTACAAATCTTTTTGTTTTTATTTGTTTGGTTACTATGGATACGTAATATGTTAAGTTAGTTTTATTCATGAAAATAATTTGATTTTTCTGCTTTAACGTTTTGTTTTTATTAATGACATTTATATACCATAAAATTAATTTTAAATTAAAAAATGAATTATCATTTGGTTATTGCGTAATAAAGAGAATTCAAAAAAAGGTTAATAAAAGTATAATACATAAATATTAATGGAAAGTACGATTGTTAATAAAGTAAATAAAAATCTTTGTACTATCAACAAAAATTCAGAAGTTATAGATTGTAAGTTTTCATATGAACAGCCTTGTTATTCAGATAATTCTGAAAAGGAACCCCAATTAATAAATATAATACATCAATTTTCAACAACAGGAATACCTTCATTTCAATTAACAAGTATTAAGACATAAGAGACAAACAGAATTTATTTAAATTTAAATAAAAAATTTGCTTCAGCATTAAAAGTTTGTAATGCATTCTGTATATTAGATCCAATTAAAAATTTAAATCTTCGTGGAGTACAACCAATTAAAAGTATGCAAATTCAATCTACTAGAAAAAATATGAGTTTTACCAATGCTGAAATAATGAAAATTGAATATGATAATGAAATTTTGTTAAGAAAAATAATGTCCCAACAAAGTTCTTCAAAACTGAAAACAACATTTTTTCAAAGTAAATTAAGTACATCCGCAATTAATCGAAAAAAATTACAAAAAAAAATTGAAGAAGACAACATGGTATATTAATAATAAAAAATTATTATATTTATATATAAGCATTATTTAATTAAAAAAAATAAATCTGAGACTTTAATTAAAAATTTTACTAGGTGTTGTTTCAAAGATTACAACAAATGAAATCTTGTGCCTTCAACACAAATACAATACCTGGTCATAGAACAACATATTCATGAATAACAAATATTTCAAGTGCTTTATTATATGATAAGCTTTCCAAAAAATTAATACAAATGCAATCATTCTCATCCATCATTAGAAATGTATACAGCTAAATGTAATTTGATATAATAAACTTTATATTTAAATAAATCATTTAATATACAGATATGCATGATCGCTTATTTATGGTTCAAAATAAAACTAACCTTGTAATTGCATTCATTTATTGCATTTATAAAATTTTATCTAGATACTATTTATATACCTAAAGAGTTAAACATAATGTGATATTTTTTTGTTATTTTAACAATCATTTTTCAAAAAAATTTGTTATATACAACTATTTATTTATTGAAATAATTATATTTTCAAAAGTTTTTATATAAGCCAACAAGGTAGTTTTAATATTAGATTTAAAGTTTATTTGCAGTTTGTTTTATAGAAATCAAGGAAAATAATAAAGAGTAAGTATTCAATATCACAAATATTTGGTGCATCACTTATAAAATTCTAGTTAAAGAATCTTCTAGAAAAATTGTCGAACATACAGAAAATATTATCACAAAATATCAATCAGATTATTGATGACTTAGTTATTTTTTCTGCTTTGAAATCCAAATGTCTGTTGAAGATGGTGTCCATATTGTACTTAAAGATCGGAATGGATCAAAACCAGAGTGCTCCTGTATTGAAAATGTTTATTTTGTAAAGTTAAAGAGAAAAGATTTTATTCGTGTTTAACCTATTTTAAAAAGACTAAATTGATTCTAGCTCAATTAAAGTAATAATAATAAGTAATGTATTAACAGAAAAGTATTGTATATATTGCTTAAAATTCACACATAATCATTAATTAGTATTTTTTAAATGATGTAGATTCTTTTACAAAATACTAAAATTTGTTAGTAAATGTTTAAATGTATAATTTTCTAAATTATTTAGAAAATAAGAAAAAATAAGATACCTTTTTGAGCATTTGAAAAAATAAAAATTATATAAAATTATATATATATATTGTAGGCATTGAGTAAAAATATAAGCGTATTTATAACTTGAAGTATGAGTATTTAATAATATGTGAAGGGATTTCCATGATTAGTTAAAGCACAATGGTAGAAATTGAAAAAAAAAAACTTATCATTAAATGTACAAAACAGGTGTGCACAATAGATATAAAATAAACACAACGATATCAAATAAACAATAAAAATATAATAATAATAAGTTAGTCTAGATTTAAACAAAGAACTAAAGGGCTGATTAAAAATGCATATCAACCATTATTATATATTTTCACCGCTCCAATAACGTTAAGTTTTAGAAATTAAAGGATATTTTATTATTAAAAATATTATTTTCTAATGATTCATTTCCACTCTGTTATAAAATTAAAAGTGGGATTCAACTACATTTTCAATAGAACAATAACGAAAGTAGTTAGCGTAAACAGGAAATTTTAATTTTGTTTTGATTTTTTTTTCTGTAGCTTGTGCATTAGTAATGTTTCTCATTTATTAATAGTGCATTTATATTTTCTATTTTTCAGTTAATTTAATGGATTCATGATCTATGCTGCAGGCTAAAGGTATCTAGAAAAAATAATTGTTTCTTTTTTCAAGTCTTATTGAGGTTATTTTGATAATAAATATGTTAGACGAAAATCTGAGTATGGTTAAGGTTTGTAGAATGTACCAGTAACATGGAATACTTCTACTGAACAATAAGTTCAACAATAAGAAATATTTCCATGGATTTTTAAGGAAAAGATATAAGATAACAGTCTCTAGAAATGAAAATTTTAATTAAAGGTCACGCAATGCAACGTAGAATGTTTGACGTGCAAAAGAATCCAGCTACCCAGCAGTTCAGTAACAATGAAGGGTTCGATGGGTAGCACTTTGAATCAAAATTCATTATATCGTAATATAAACTTAAACGTAACAGACGATCTTCAAATTCAATTATTACATACATCGTAGAAATTGAAAGAAAAGGCAACGAGAGTATTCTAAGAGTATTCTAACCTTGAAATTAAATTGAAATGATGCTGCTTGTTTTCATTAAAAATTAGAGCACTTAATTCTGCATTTCGAAACTACTGCAAAAAGTAAAGAAGGTGTTCTATTACTAACCAATTAGATTTGACAAAAGAATTTTAAAGTAAAAGACAGAAATATGGTGTAAAATTTTCAGATTATTTTCTTGAAAAAAGAACACCGAGAAAAGTGTGCCGAATCTTTCAGAAGAACTGATTGACTATTTAATTTATGATATAACTGATGAGCAACTATGTAATCAAGCTCAAGTGGTATAATTTAAAACTACGTCAAATGAACTAAAAGTATTAAAAAAAGTTGTACTTGAGTCTACAAAATTGACAAACATGAAAAGAAAAATCACAGTAAAAATACGAAAATATAACAGAATCAAGTACAATATTTTATTTACCAGAAGTTAAGCTATTTTTACTCAAATTGCCTCAAGCTTCGATGGGAAAATGGATCCTGTTTTAAATGTGGATTCACTAAACATTAATGGAATGATGAAATACAATTTAGTCAATGAAGTTTCATTAGCTAAACTGATGAAAATAATGGAATTTAGAAAACTTAAGTCAACAGTAAAATAAAAAAAATTGTAAGAATTAGCGTAAATATTCGTTAGTATATAAACATTTTCCATAATACTATGATTAGAACTAATGGTACAATAATAGAAATTAGCAAAAATGTATTTCAAATTTAAAGGATCGTATGTGACTAAAAAAAGTTCATCCTTAACACTGTATTTGACAATGTTGAAGATTTTCAATTGTCTTACATGTGCTACAATGGAGTCATAAATCCAGATAATATAAAACCATACATAAAAATGTAGTTAAATTCTTTTGTTTATCAAGTTAGTAAAATTAAGGATATTTTGAAAATTTTATCTGCATATATTAATCCAGCACTGCCAAAAGGTAAAATGGTCCAAGTGCTAGGTATATATAACTGTATAATTAGAATTACAAGTAATGTACGTGGATATAATAAACTTGAAGAAATTTTAGGTACAAACGAATCATAATAGTAGAAATCAGGAAACCCCATTATTAAATGATTGGTATCGAATTTTGTACTGAGGAAGTTAACGTGTGAAATTAAAACCGGCATAACATTGAAGAGTAGATTGAAAATGAAAAAGTGAAATTATCATTATTAGATATCTTGCTTGATCCAATAATGTCAAACTTTGGAAATTAAAGACTATTTTATTACTAAAAAATTGTTATTTCTTGTCGATCTCCCATATTACTACTTCGCCTACAATATATATATGTACGTATATACATATTGCTAAACTAATCTTACTTCAACATTTGGTTCTTTCGATTGTGATAATAAGGTGGCATGTGAAGTTAATGGTGTGGAAGCACCCCACGGTGCAGCAGCCCATACACCACCTGTATTTATTCCCCAGACACCACTTCTTTCTTCTCCGACTGCTCCACGAGTATATAAAGGTTCCCAGTTTGTTTCTACAGTAACCCAGTTATCTGTAATTATAATTTTAGTATTTTATATTAAATGATTAAAAGATTTTACGATATTAAATATATATAACAAGCCTTTCAAAGTGTCCGATAAATTTGGAATTTTTACAACAGACTTTGATTTATCTAATTCAAAGGATGTATTTTCAGGGATTAAATTCAGCATAGAATTGCTATCATGCCATAAGTTGCAATGAGAATCTTCCTCTATACTTTCCAATTCCACTAGTGGCTCATTAGTTTCTGGAAGATCATCATATGGTACCAGCTCTGGTTCATACTAAAATGTTTAAAATTACTTAGATCAAAATTTTTTTTTATTTTATAATAATAAATTAGCATGAATATATATATATATACTTTTTATAATAAACTTAGTATTAATTAAATATAGTTACTTATTGAAGAGCAATAATTCGAAAACCAACTCACATAATAGTATAAAAATTATTCAAATATATGAATCTTTTATAAGTTACATTTTACAAATATTTGAAAGAAAACCAGAAAATCACAGTAAATATTTAAACAATTATGTTTATTATATGTACATATATATTTTTATATATCTTTATTGAATAGAATAAATTTTTTTTTAAATCGCTAAAGTATTTAAAATAATCAAAACCTCAGTTATAAAAATTAGGTATAATTTGCTATTATTAAATTGTTACTAATTTTTAATAAAACTGTGTAATTGTTTATCGTTCGTTTGTTTATAAATTCTTACAAAAACTATTACAATTGGTGAAAAATGAACATTTCACAATTCTGAATGTATTAATAGATATTAAGAATGTAAGCTTTTTAAATAAGTGCATACCTAACATCTTATATGAGTATTTATATTGAAATATTTTTGTACAAAAAGAACAATTTTTCCATAAGTTAATCATTTTTTGTATTAGTCTATAAAGTTTTTAAAATATACGTGTATTTTTATTAAAAAATATAAATTTTTTAAATAGAATTTTTTTTTAATTCTATGTTTTATAAATAAAAAACTGTTATTTAGAAAAATTAGTAAATATTGTTTTTTAAACAAATATATAATAAAATATAAAAAGATATTTTAATTTACATATATAATTTACATACTTTCTAAGAAAAATGTAATTATCTTTATATTACGATAATATAACTTACTGGCGTTTCATTAAATGTGTTTACAAAGTAACTATTTAAATGACGATTCGACTCTATTCCAAATACATTTAAATTATTAAATGCTTCATTTTTATTATTAGATGAACTTCTTGATTTTATATTCAATTTGTACTCGTTCGATGTTAAATCTTGGATTGGCTGACGTTTCGTAGACTCTACACACTGAATGACAAAAGGCCCAGGTACTGAATATGAATTTGTTTTATGGGATTTAATATTATTGTAATTTGAAAATGGTGAGAGATTCTCTTGATTTCGAGCAACAACGTCGCTGAATCTTGCTCTATTTTCACCCCAGCAGACAGAAGGTGGTGGTGGCATGGGGTGAGTAATTATTGCGTGTGAAGGTCTTGCTTCTTCTTTTTGAAGATTATTTTCAGTTACTGCCGAAACTAAAATATCTTTATTGAAATAAAACCCTAAAATCTTTCATTTTCATAAAAATGCATTAAAAGTAAGATATTGATTATGATTTGTTTTGAAAAAATAAAATGTAATATTCATATTAACTTTAAGTATTAATAAAGACACAATTTTTTATCTTTTGAATGTTCAAAACGTTTTTAAAATACACATTTTTTCAATTTTTTAATTAAATAAATTTTTAATGTTAAAACATATTTTTACTTAATAATAACGCAATAATGAAAATTTTATATTAATAAGTAATATGCAAACCTTTCAACTGACTTTTTTCACCACTTCTTCGCTTCTGTGAAGTTTTTTCTTTTCTTGGAGGATTCTGTTTTTGGCGAGGTAATTTATACGATGATTCTACATTAAGTTGTGACAAATGATGTTTACTTCCTGAACGCGTAGTACTCATCTTCCATCTATTTGGATTATTCTGTTTTTCTTTATCATAATCATCATCATCACAATCTCCTTCATAATTATCCTTATAATCTAAAGATGGCACGGCAGGCATAATTTGTGGTTTAGATTTTTTGATTGCAGATTTTCTCTGTGCTTTTTCAGTTTTATCACAAATATTTCCGCAATCCTAGAATAATTTAAACGAGAATATATCAATACCTGTTATGCCGTTTAATATTCTATTGTAAGTGAAACAAGAAATACTTTTGGATTTAAAAATATATTAGCAACAATTGTTTAAAAAATAATTTTATTACTATAGAAAAATAATAAATTTAAATATTATATTATAATGGTATAAATATAAAAAAGATAACATGCGCCGGGTACATCTAGCGCCTACCGTAACCGTAAAGGAGTACTGACTGGTGTCAATTAGCAATTTGTAGGTTTCGATCTGCATGCCTTTTTGCACGCGTAGCGAGCGATTTATCGGGAGAGAGAGAGAGAGAGAGAGAGAGAGAGAGAGAGAGAGAGAGAAAGAGAAGGCAGACAAGCACGGGAAAGTTCTGTGGTTTTTACCCGGCTGGTGCAGCTGGAATTTTTTCCTCTGCTACTCGTGATTGGGTCCGACGGGTGTTTTGACGATTATATTTTATGGCCATGTAAGGTAGCGTACAACCTCGATTCAATCGACGTAACTTCAAGCAGAAGAATAAAGAAGGTTGCATTGAAGTTTCGCAGTCAATAGGCACCGGTACTTCTCCTGAATACTACAAAAGATCAGATCTTTTATGTTTTTTTTCTCTTTCACTCGATTAAGCTAAGGTACAGATGGTGCCGTACCTTTTCAAGAGCGATCCAGAAATAAACTTAATACGTCTTTATCGGTAAAAGTATTATTCCGCTTTTTTAAGGGCGGAAGAACGAAGGCGCCAGTTGCAGAGCTAAAAAAATTTTAGTCGTGTTCAACTAATCTTCTTCAGACCGTTGGCCATGAACAGTCTTCAAACATTCCCAATTGGCACCCAAGCACGTGGGGTGATAGCATCAAGGGTGGCGCTAGGATCCGCGACCCGACAATATCGTCAACAACTATAACCAGCTACTTTTGAAAGTAGTAAAATATCCAGTGGCGTCCAACTGCCTTGTCTAAAGCTCAACAGTCGCATTCCCTTTGCCCGAGTCAACGCAACTCACACAGGCCGGTCAACCCCGCTTAATATGTCGCAGCCAACGATGCTCGTACAGGTCGAGCTAAAGTTGCTCGCTGTACTGGTCCCATCGTCGTTCAGAAGCGGGATATGCGATTACTGTCCGATCATTGACTGATCAGAGCTTCTGATCAGAAATCACCCCTTGGACCAGCCATTGTCACTCGAACCAAACATCATTATTTGGTTCAACCACTATTACTCGGATCAGGCACACTTCTCAATTCATCCCTTCTTTAATCAGCATCATTGTTCAATCTAGCCATCATCACTTTCAGCACTACTGCTTGACCCAACAATCACCAACCCGATCAGTTCCACTACTTCATCAGGATAATAGGACTGCTGATCGATCAAGACGCCACCGCCTTTGTCGACCAGACTAGGATACACCTGCCACAGCCGATACCAACGTATCGCTCGCTACAACCAGGGTCAACTACGAAAACGACATGACAGGCACGTGATGCTTCAAAAGGGGAAATTTGACGTGCACCGGGATGTTCACCTAATGCACGTTATCTTTCCCTCTCATCTCGGGCTTTATTCAAATAGTTTTGGAGAAAGGAGATATCGCCACTATTAAAGCAGCGTTAAGCTTCTTCAAAATAGCTAAATAAGAGCACTTCGTGTCCCACAAGCCACAGAAGAGAAGATCTGGACAGGGAACCGAAATGAGTAAACAGTGCCAGAGCATCGATAACATCCTCTCCGATAGCCGTCAAAAGGAATCAACAGAAACCGAGTGGTCTTTTTCAGGACGACAATATTAGTAAAATGTAGACTCCATTATATATTCAACTAAGCCATTAGTAACCAATCCAGGATTAGTTGCTGAGGATTTCCTTTGGTTCTCAAATACGACAGTTCTTATCCTGTCATTTACGTTCCGGCGGGTCGAGTTTGACTATCACCCTGAAAAGGGCGGATGGTAGCCGAAGTTTATGAGGCTCAAGAGAGGCTGCATTTGAAATATTTTGTTCGTCCTAAAAAGGACAATTCGGTTGGTTGATTCCTTTTCAATGGCTGCTAAGGAAACATATCAAAGTTCTCGTGTTCTGTGTATCGATCTCCTTCTGTATAGAGTAAAGCGACCTTTTTTAATACATTTTTAATACATTCCTTGCCGAATATTACAAAGTATCTTTGCACTGTATTCCACATATCTTCAATGAACTTTTTATGAATGATTAAAAATATACAGGCCTTAAGAGATTAAGATAATAAAAAATTACCATTTTAACTTGTTTTTACATGTATTAAGAATATAAAAAATATATATCTTTTTATCTAAGAGAGACGAATTGATATTCTATTACATATAAAAAATATTTCTCTCGATAAGAATTTTTGAAACTTCAAGAGTTGAGCTACAGATTTTTAGTAGAAAGTCTTATTTCGTTTACATCAAACATAAAGTTAGTTAATGCCTTTTAGAAACCATATCTCTACGAATCTTAATCCATAACTAGTTTACTATGTCGAATATTTTCACATTTACACAACGATAGCGTAAACATAAAAATGATCAATATTTCAGTGATAGACACTGACCAACGTTGCACCTATTACGTTTTTATTAATATGTTTTAAGAGAGTTAACTGATTGAAAACACATATTTATCTAATTATGACTCATTATCATTATCTGTTTCGATTGTCTTTTTCTCGTCTTTTAATTTTCAGTCTGAAAGATTTTATTACCGTTGATTTTGTTAAAGATTACGCTCGATACGCACACTATATTACACTCCCAATCATTTACAAAAACAACCTTTTTATTTCTCATTTGAATTTTTTGATACTATAAACAATTCTTAATTCATTTGTAGACGAAAAAATTAAATACAATTAAAAATATAGCAAGAACTGTCTGTTACAACCATAGTAAAATTCGTAAACCCAGAAGGGTTGTGAGTGTAAGTCAATAGATTGTATGTCACGCAAGCGGTCGAAAGACAGTCCGCACATTGTATAGTCTGCAATTAAATATTTTTAACAAGATAAACATTTTTTTCTATCTTCTTGCATTAAAATTTCATAATAATTATTATAAAAACAGCTGCGCAAAGAAATAATAATTTTTCAATTAATAAATTTATTATTTAATTTTGGCGTACATATTAATATTTTTATAATTTAAAAATGTATACAAAACTTAGTAAACATATGCATGTACAATGTTTTAAAGTACTAATATAAATCTTTCATTTTCCATAAATATTTTTGGCAGTTTTAAGGAAAATCAAGTTTATAATCTTATATTTAATACATTTAATGCGTTTTATACATCTTCAATATCAGGCATCAATTGTTTCTTAATTTAAATTATAGTATTTAGTAAATTTGTAATTAAAATTGCAATAATTTAAAATACGTCGTTTAATGGATACAAATTTACATATTAGTGTATCTGATTAACGTAAGTAAAATAGTTGCTTAAATCTAAAAATTAGATAATGAATTTTTCTTATAATATCTATATTATATTATATTATATTATATCGATTTATATTATAAAATAAATTTAAATATTGACAATAATAATAAAAAAGTTAAACTAAGAATAAAAAAAACACCACTACCTTGTACGTATTATTATCCTCTTGAACAGAACTCTCAGTCGTCGTCGATGAAGTCTCCTCCTCGGAATATTGCATAACTTTTTGACTAGTATTGGTGTCATATTTTTTAAAAGTACTGTGATTACTGTTACCACTGATGAAACCGGTAGATTGCTTTCGTTTATTGCCATCATTCTTGTTAGTATCTTTTATGGTGGCACATGTAAAAACATTATTTGCATCAACCTGAATTACGTGATCAATAAATTTTGTCGTTTCCTCTCTTAACGTACTGCAAGACTTGCCTTTCTGATTTATTGTAGGACTCGATTTGCTGAATGCAGACATTTTCTTTTCAACTATTTGAATATCGAGTAGATTAACATCTGCTGTCGTGATCACGCACTCTGCCGTAATATCTTGTGCATTATAACGCTTAGCACTTCGCTTTTTTGAGCAGCTTGTACTTTCAAAAGCTAATGATTCAACAGCAATGTATCGCCTTAACGGCATATCTTTGGATTCTGAATCAATTCTAAATCTACTCTCCTCCTCAGGTGACCAGTCTGGTATCTTGATAACTTTATTTGTTTCCTTTTCCTTATTACGTTTGACAGTCAAGAGACTCCAGTCGGATGAAGAATCGTCTTTTTTCCCTGCCTTATTACAGAATGGACTATTATTGTCATCTCCAGAAGCTATAATCTTCTCTTTGCTATGATGATGATGCTGATGGTTACCATTGACTTGCAACGATTGATGCTGTATCGAAGACGAGTGCGATAGTAATCTCAAATCCAGTGGTGGTAGCGTTGAATTTTCCCGGGACATATTTACCAAGGCACCTCTTAAAATACGATCGGCTTCAAGAAAAGCAGCAGCTATTAAAAAAAATAGCAACTGTTAATATATATTATTTTACAAGTGGAAAGATAATATATATAATAGAAAAATTAAATTTCGTTTAATTAATTCATTTTAAAAAAATTTATTCATTTTCAAACTAATAATTGATAGAAATATTTAATAATTATGTAAGTAAAATAATAATTTATTACCTAATACACAAACGAATAGTACAATAGTAAGTCCAGTTGCTGTCCACTGTAATGCATTCTCCCAATTTGGTCGAGCAATTATCATACCACAGGTTTCCAAAATATAATGTGGTATGGTAGTCAATAAACTTAATCTAACCAAACCGTTTTCGTAATCAATATCAGTGTCGATTTCAGAACCTAGACTTGTTTGTATAAAGAGATTACGTTCGATACGCGAGAGCGTGAAATCTGGCGTAAAGGCAATATCGATCTTTTTTATCTCATTTGGTTGAAGTGTAAAAGGCGCGCAATTAAGTACTTTGAATCCATAGCCCTCGCAGGCCAGTCCATTTATGTAAAAAGCGTGAACGTCAATGGATAATTCACCCGTGTTGCGTGCCGTAAATGAACGCTTTACTGTAAGATTTGGAATAGAAACTTTAGGAGATCGTTTAACTAGAAAGAATAAAAAATAAATCAGTAGTGATATTTTCTGAAAGTCACGTACATATTAATAAGAACAATAATAACAGCAACAACAACAACAATAACAATAAGAATGACAGCAATAATGATAATAAATTTAAATTTCTTATGAAATTTAATAATTTTTAAATGGCTTATATCATTTTAGTTCCTAAATATTAATCATAAAAGTTTTAATTATGTAAAACAGAATCTTTTTAATCTTTTAGCATTTAAAATTTATATACACTGAAGACGTTTAATTAAAAATACGTGTAAATATATAAAAATTAATTTTTTATAGATTAAATTATAAATAACTGACAAAGCTAATTAAATGTCTATCAATTTCATATAGCTTATTATATAAGTCGAAGAAATTTATATATTTTTTTAATCATTAAAAAAAAATAAAAACTTAAAACCTATAAATAAAAGAAATATTAAATACTTTTACAATCTTTAAGATGATTTTCTGTAAGTTCAAATAACAAAGGTGCTATAGATCCCGGCTTACGATTACCAAATTTAAACTGTGCGTGAGCTCCACGACCTATAAGACGCAATACTTCCAAAATAGTCATATTGTTTCTGAAATACAATTTTTAAATTAAAAATTTATTTACCAATAAATTAATTTATGTAATTTTAATAATTTTTTTGGAATTACCTTATATATAGAAGTGCGGACGATAAAGCAGCTGCTGAAGGTGTGTATGAAAGTTGTATTGTTTTTGTTTTATTAGGTTCAAGAACTGTAGGCAGAGAATGAGGTGCAGATGCAATACCTCTTTGCTGAAAAAAGTCTTTTTCATTTAACGTATCTTCCAATTTGAATTCTCCATATATGGTGATTGGACATTCTAAACATACTGGTTTAAATCTAAAAGAATTTTTTATTATTAAATTTAATTGAGTTTAATAAAAACACAGTTTTTCTAAATTTGGAATCTAATATTAAAAATTATATGTAGAGCATGAGTGATACTTTTAATACACGTGTGATAAACTTAAAAAATAATAATACTAATTTGTTTTATATACACATAATGAATCATTTTGATTTATTTATTTAAATAAGTAATTTCTTTTTTCAAATTATTTAATTACAATTCTTAATGAAAAATCGCATGTTATCTAATAAAATCTAATTGCAAAAAGTTTACTACTTAAAACATCAAATTAATTAAATTTGGTGTTATTTTAAGTGGTATTTTAGGATGACAGATAAAAAAATAAACTCTGTTAACTAAAATTTTTTTTCAATGCAAGATATAAGAGTTATACATTTAAAAAATAATTTATTTTGTTTATAAATTATTGTTAAAATACAAAGTAATTCCTTGATTTGAAAATATTTTAAAATGTTCTTAAATTATTAAAAGTCTATAATAAAAAATGAGTAAAAATGGATACAAAGTAAACATTTTTATTATTGTATATTTATCATTATAAAGAGAAGTTTTAGCAGCATCTAACATTACTCCAACAAAGTAAACATTAAGAAGAAATTACTGAAGAATAAGAAGAAAATAATGATGAAAATATTATAAACCAATTTACTGTTTCAAGTGATGGTATTTCAAAAAAATGAAGATATTTTTATTTTTTATTTAAATACGTTTTTACTTAAATAGGAAAATACAGTAAATAAGTAAATGTCAATTACTATAAATTTTCTTTTTATCAAGTGCAAACTTCATTTATGAAAAAATTAGAAGATAATAATGTTCAATTTGATAACTGGCTCAGCAATAATAACAAAAATTGCAATATACAATACCAACTAACTGCAGGCCAATAAGATTGATGCAGTTACCAAAATATTTAATAGATTGACTGAGATATACGATGTTAAATATTCGGTAATGAAGTGAATAGAACTTTTAAAGATTTTAAATAGTAATCCATAAAAAGGGTTTCTATTGTACATATGATAAAAAAATGAACGGATTCGTGAAATTATTCAACAACAAAAAGCAAAGAAAGGCATCAATGTCAAAGGTATAGGTAAACTGACCTAGACTAAATTACAAAATATTGCGACCTAGGTATAAGAAATTCTAATTCTATTAAAGAAACTTATTTTTATCATTAATTTTTAAATAAAAAGAAGTTGTACAAAACTCTGCAAACAAAGCCTGCCTGTAAAGAACAGTTATTATAAGTGTTTTCTAGATGAAGGAAATAGAACCCTTGTCACTTTCAAATACAATGAACTATCTGTAAGCAGATGCAGTTTTTAAGATAATCAAATTAATATATCAAGTTTTAGCAGCTAATAATTTACTAGAAATGTATTTATGAGTAGAAATTCAAAACAACAGTCTTCAAATTCAGTTTTGATCCATTTCTCAAAAAAGTATTCATTTAAGAGTAAAAACTGTGTAATAACTGTTTATTTTGCTATTTGTAATAAATGTTATGAATATCACTATTGGCTCCCAAGCAGAAACATATGTTGTCGCTCATTAAATTAGCGATCAAAACAGCAATAAAAAACCTAAAAACAAAGTCAAAGTAACAAAAATTAAAATATCTGCTATTTTGAAAATTCTTAATATTTCAATTCTGGGTTAAGCTAAATCGATATCATAAGAATATAAGAATAGTTTTCGGATTCATATTTCAAATAATTTTATAGTCAAAAGTGTACTGACCATGAAATAAGTTTTTTTTTATCTTGATTTTGAAGCCTAATATCGCCATCTATTTTATAAATTTTTGTGTAAATCATTTTGGTTATTAATTTTAATAATTAATATATAGAAAAATATTTTGTGATAATATTTTTTTATGTGTTTTCTTTTCTTTGAAATTTCCAAAAAGTTCCCGAAAAAGTGTATGAAAAATGATTCATAAATACACTAGATATCCCTTTTAGTTTAGTATATTAGTATTATAATTTTTTATAAATATTTTAAAAATTCTAAGTATACTAATATTAGTTTTCTCACTTATTAGGTAATGAATGAAATAATCTCAGTCCTTGAGGATAACTCCAATCCATTACTAAGTGAACTAACAGTGGATTCAGAGTTGGATTGTGCAATGTTATATTTTTGTACGTGATATTTCCAACTTGGGTAAGTGGAAATGAAAGTAAACTCTTATTTTTTACGTTGTGAATTCCAACCAAAAGACTTGGCCAATACGGTTTTATATGTATGAAAAATTTGTGTCCACGAACTTCACTAGTATCTAATTGCATTGTTATGTTATTCCATGAACCACCACTTGTTATATTCAAATATTGTTTGTAGCGAGAGTTTAATAAATTTAAATCAGAATCACGTGTATGAGACGGTAAACTTAAAGTGTTTAACCATTGAATTCCAACTAAAAAATTAATTTTAATTATATTTTAAATAATATTTAAGGTAATTTATATAAATAAAAAGATAAAAGTTGTACCGCTACTATTTAGAATTAAACCAAGATAACAATACTCTTTACAAGTAATTAATGGATCTATTACAATAGAGCCTATATGATTATCGCCTTTTGAAATAACAGGATATGAAGTTTGTTCCAAAGGAATGTATTTTACTCTTTCGTCCTTATACACTGGAGCTATAAATGTAACCTTCATAGATCTTGAAAATGTTGAGTGCACCTTCACTTGTTGTAAGCAAATAGAACCCTAAAAGCAGATAATTCAATAAATTTAATATAAATTCTAAATAATTATTAATGCAATAAAATTTTTATACAAACAGTAATAACAAATTAATTGAAAACTTATATTAAAAATTAATTATGAAGGTTTATAAAATATATTGAGATTGTCATATTGTAATATATTTTTCTAATTTATACATAAGAAATATACATTTTTTGTTATTGTAAAAAATTATTTTTAAATAAATAATTCTTACATTAAAATATTTATATTCTAATTGCTTGCTGTAAATAAATTTTAATTTAAAAATTTTTTTATCAGTTTTTTATTTTAGATCTTTAATTACTATTTTAAAAATGTAAGTTTTTTTATTTTTATTTTTTATATACATTTGCTTAAAGTTGTTTTCAATATGTTTTCTATTTAAGAATTAATATTTATATTGCTGAATATCTTTGTAACTCATATTTATATTTAGTATTTATATGTATACTGCAATAAATAGATAATTTTAAATGTACTTATTTAGCTTATTATATTGAATAATTATATTAATTAAACTGCAGATAATTTAAATAACAAAAATTGAAAATATTATATTGCTTAAATAAATACTTTATAAAATAATGAAAAACAAGTACATGTACAATCAATTGTAATTAAAAATAAATTGTAAGATTTTAAGTATTTCAATAAAATAATTAAGCTATAATTAATTTAATTTAAGCTTTTTTTATATTAAATTATTTCGGAATTACTTTATAAATAACTTAATAAAAAAATTTATGACAAACTTTTAAATAATTTTAAATTTTGAAAATTATTAAAATTATTAATTAAAAATTAACATACAGGAAAACAATTTGTAAATGTAAGTTTCTTTATATATATTTTTCCATGTGCAACTCTCATATAAACTGGAATGATTAATCTTTCGTAAGCGGTTCTAATGAAGACATCACCAATTATGGTATTTTCTTCAATGCATGGAATTTTAACATTAATTTTAAAAATTGCTAAAAAACCTGGTTTTATACTTTGCTAAAAATTAAAATACATAATTACGTACATTAATTAACTTTTTTAACCTTTAAAAATTAAAATAGATTCATAAGTACACTTACGTTTCCTATAATACTACAGGCAGTTATATTTTGTACACCATTGTTAAATAAATCACTGGGTTCACTCAGACAACCCATTAGCTCTAAAACGGCTCCAGGCATATTGACTTCCCAACCATGTAACTCTATATAAACTGGATTTTGATTTTCGAGAGCAAATATACCTTCACTTTCTGTGCCACTGCTAACGGTGCCAAAATTCATTGTACCTTTATCACTCTCCCTCTCACTTGGTATTATTTTTCGCAATTTGCCATTATAGCTTAGTAATGGAATTTCAGTAGTAGAAACATTAGAATGAATTAAAATTATTGACTGCAACTGTAAATTTTCATGCTTTCTATCGTCCGTTAATATTAATGTAAATATATTGTCTCTCTGACCAGAATTTAAAATCTTTGGAAAAAAATTACTTATCTAAAAAATAATGCAATAGCTAAATTAAATTTTAAATATCTATATCATAGTTATCCATAAATGAAATATTTGAAATTTTTACAGTAAAAAAAGATGCAGCCTCAATTGGAAACGAAATATTTGTAATAGCTAAAGGCAACTTAAATTTATTAACAACACTAAAATTTCGTGGTTGATTGGAATGCGGTAAACAGTAATGTGCAGCAGAAGTATTTACTTCAAGTCCACCTTGTAAAACTTTTGCTATCCATGGTATTGCTAGTTTTTGACTAGAACCGCCAGATCCAATACCTTTTATCATTAATTTTCCTTTAAAATGTTTCAAATCCAGTCCAACTTTCCCTTTATAAGGGTAATAAAAAGGATTTAAAATTTTTATTTATCAATTTTTATCCTTTAACATAATAGTAATTAATTACTATACTTACAATCATATGTTAGCATTCCAACTTCAATTGGAACTTCTGTATCCCCAGGTATCATAACGGGTTCAAAATTAATCTTCAATGCTTTTGATGTTGGTGTACTGATAATATTCTAAAGCATTTATTTAATTTAAAATATTGTAACTTAATATAGAAGTACTATATTAACACAAAACCATATTCTTACCTGCACTTTGATAGGTTTTTTTGCTGAGTTTTTTAAAACTATTTGATAACAAATTGGTGGTTGATAGGATCCTCCTATGCCAAAATTCACAATCTCAGAATTACCACCCCAATGAAGACCAGCTCCACCAGTCACTTCTATCTCTACAGCCACAATAAGTATTTCAACACTATTGTTAATCCTGAATCTGAAAATAATAAAATAAAAATGTTATTATTTTCAAATATTATTGATACAGAAATTGTTAATAAGATTTATGTTGATATTTTGAAAATTATTTATTACTATGAATTTTATTATGTATTATTCCATATTATAAAATAAAATCAATTTTACCCAATGTATGCAGTGTAGTTTTGTTCAGCATAAGCATTAAAATGTAACCTTATTATAGGTTTTGTTTGGTAAGGAGGAATTTCCCATAATTCACGGGATCCTTCTATTTCTCCAGTTGGTAATTCTAATTGAAATTCCTTTCCACTACTATATACTTCTTCCACCTAAGATATAAGAAGTTATATGAAAAATATAATTTTTCTAATGATGCTTTTTTATATCTATTATTACCTGTATAAATGCCATATGAGGATTATGCATGTAAATTAATGGAGTAAATGTTGCATTTATAGGTAGTTTCACATCTACTACAGGGCGTAATCGATAAGGACTACTTACACTAATACCCTTTACCTTAAAAATAAATTTTTATTAATCAAAGACAAATGACTGTTATTTATAAAACTTTCTAAAAATTAGAGGATAATATACTTGATATTTTAAGGTTCCATCTGATGTATGAATTATAAGGTAACTGTCAATTTCCCCTTCTTCACGGCCTAAAAATATAACCTTAAATGTTGTGTTTCCATGTGGAGGAATAACCTGTAATATTTTATAAAAAAAGTTTAAATTCCTTTATTTATGAGTTTCACTCATGACTTTCTATTGTTAATAAAAAATAATTTTTATAAAAATTAAATTTTGATACGTGAAAAACTTACTTTATTTTGAAAAAAAGATGAATGAAAATGCTGAGTATTTCCAGAAATAGAAGAGAGATGAATAGTTCGATTATCATCTTTATTAAACAGTATTACAGTTTTTTGGTGAGGTACACCAAGTTGTCTATTTCATATAAGTTTTTCTTGTTATTAAAGTGTTTAATAATTATTGTTAGAAATATTTAAACAAACAAACATAATTGAATTACCTTTCTTTAAAATCCAAAATATTTGGTTCAAATTCAATATGAGAAGTTTCTTCAGTTATAAAATTCCTTTAAAAATTTTATAATATAAAGCCTTATAATGCTTATAAAGTTTATTAATATTTATATAAATCATTGATTATAGAAAACAAAAAATAGGAAAAGTATAAGGATAAATAATGTATAATGTTCAATGAATATAATTGATTAGCTTGTCAATTTATAAAAAATAAATACCAGATGATATAAATTTAATTTTAATTTACTTTATACTTCTGTAATATTTAAGTAAATTATACCAAATTATCCTAAAAGTACTAATATTAATTATATATTAATATTATTATTATATACTAATATTATTTTATTATTTAGAATTATAATTTAAAAATTTATAATAATATATAATGTTCTATTATACAAGTATAATATATTATAAAAATATCTTGATACCTTTTCTATTTTTCTTAATTATTGAGTAAGTAGAACTTACCTAGTTCTATGTACTGTATTAGAAAAGCCCTAGAAAATACAAAATTTAATTATTTGACTTAATCATTTTATTCATATATAAATAGATTTTTTTAAAATGAACATAAATATTAATCAAGAGATTACAATTTCTTAAAAATGTAAATTCATTATTTATAAATATATTTTAACTTTAGTTTATTTATAATATATGATGCATACTGATATATAGTAATTTGAATAACATAAATAGCACTTTTTGTAATTTTTCAATATATTGAATTATTAGTATAAATTTCCATAAAATCAATCAATAAGCATGCTGTTGAATATTAAGATAATCAAATTCTATCTCTACCTTATTTATTGAAATTGGTATATTTTCCAAAAGATATTGCACCTCACTATCATCCTGAACAAATGCTGAAAATATAAAAATGAAATGATAATAATTCAACTTATGCTCAAAAGGTATCTATGAATACACTAAGATTTAGTAAAGTATAGTGTATACTAATTTTTAGGAGTAAAAAAATAATTAGAAGAATAATTAGAAAGAAACATAAAAATAGCATAACATTACAACAGTTTAAACCGAGTAGTCTTACACAAGTGCAAATTGCATAAATTCAGCAATGTCTTTTTATCACCTAATAGCATTAACATAGAGTATACGAAATAAACAATATAAGTTATACGTACTCATTGATAAGAATGAACGACTTACCGTTGTTGTGACCATGAAAAGATGGATGAATTTGCGTTATTACAGTAAAGAATAATAAGAGAAACAAACAGCAACATATTCGTTTTTCGATCATAATACAGTCGTCCCGAAACTATGATCAACAGCGAAAGCAACGACGGTGGCGAATACTTTTTCTCGCCCCGTACTGCTCTTCGCGAAATTCTCGCCGTTTTGTAGACAAGTTTCAACCTTCTTGCTAATTATTTATTTTCTAAACTCGCGCTACGTTCATGTGAACAAGTGAACACTTTTTCACTTTTCTCTTTCTTTCTATCCTTCGTTTGTTATATGTATTACTGCATTTCTCTCTAGGCCTTTTGTTTTTATTCTGGCTTTAGCAGAAATATAAAAACCCATGTTTAGTCATAATAGTAAAGCTATCGAAATTTCACGATATCGATTATACTCTTATATCGTAACTTCGTGACTTACGAACCCGAAACCGTTAAACACAACTACCATAAGAACAACTGAAATTGAAGTATAAAGTGATCTGGTCAAGTAGGAAATCATATCATAACAAATTGTTTACAATACAGGCCAGCACTTAATCTTTCAAACAGCATAAAATTTAAATTTATTTAACTATAGAACAGATGATTCATTGAGCTAGATTTTTGTGAGATAGTTATTTTAAAATAATTCAGGCTATTATAATAAATTATTGTGTACGATGTTTTCAACACCTACTATATTAAATTTTACAATAAAATATTATACATTCAAGCTTCTTCAATTTTATCTCCAAACATTACTTTTTATTTAAACATTACCCATTTAGTTTAGAAATTTAATAAAAATTATGCTTTCTTCATGGACTTAATAATTATTGAATAAATCAATAAAATATTTTCCTTAAAAAATGAACTCGGTTTATTTTTATTTAGATGTTTATCAGAGTTCCTTTAAATTAAATATTTATTCTAAAACAGAAGTAAATTTCTGCTACAATTTGGAATAGTGCGCATGAATATACGTTAGCATTAGATCGCGCGATATTTAAATTCTGATAATCATTAGGACAATGAGTACTATAAATAAATAATAAAAAGCTATTATAGAATATTAAAATTCGGCTTTACAAATTAAATTAAATTATTATAATTATTTTTCATGTACAAAACTTGGTGCTTTAGTAAATATAAAACCTTTAATTAAGAAAAACCGATTATATAATTGTTCTTTTTAAAGTGCAAAATACATCTCCACAAATATTCTTCATTTTAAATCCATTGTTTTTTTAATAATTTCATCTTGCGGAATTAATAGTAACTTATTAGTATTTAGAAATTAAATATTCATAATTTATATTAAAATATGGGAATAATTACATACGAATGGTAGAAACTATTTAAATATGGCGGTTTATATACAGTGTCTCAATTTGGTATAAACAGATTTTTTAAAATTTGTATAATAAACATTTATTATAAGAATATTATGAGGAAAATTCTATTTGAAAATTAGTTTCGAAGAAAATATCTTTATAGATTCCATAATTGAGAAAATATTAGGTTGTATATTGATTAAAAATGATTATTTTTAACTTTTTATTTATGTACTTTAAATAAAATATATCTTTGAATAGTGCAATTGGAGATACAACATTACGTCAAATAAAAGTTCATAATTTGATATATAGGAGTACTATTAATATTTATATCCATTGTATGAAAGTAAAAAATTATTTTCTTCATTTCATTTTTATACTTATTCATATTCAAACAATATTGATGAAAATCAGAATAAATCAGAATAAAAGAAATTAAATCTATGACTTAATTAAAAAAATTAAGTAATAAAGTCTACCATTTATAAAACAAAATTTACAAGTATGCATGGAAATTCTTTTTCTGCCTTCTTATTTTTATTAAATTCTATTTAATAAAATAAAAATAAAATTAAAAATAGGAACAAAATAAAAGTGTATGATAAGATTGTCTTATTTTATGATATAATAATGATACAATGTAATTTCTTATATGATCAATAATGGTCAACTGAGTTTGTTTATAAATTGCATGTATTTCTTGAGATTTAGTATGTCTTAAATACTCTCTCTGGTGTTATAACAGAAGATAGATAAGGTAAAGGTTCTAATATACTTAGCAAAGCAAAAAAAATTGGCTTTTATAATTCTCTTTTCTCTTAGTCAATAAAATTTATTGACCGATTCCAATAGTGTGCTATATTTTTTAATATGTTCAAAAATGTAAATGAATTTAAATTATTATTAATTATGTATATTTAATCAATTACGCTATTCTCATATGCTAACTATTTCATCCCAATAAAAATCATTTTTTCTTAATGACAAAAAAATTTTATCTTGTTCTGATTCTTGATTTATAAATTTATTGACTTAAAGTAATTAAAATTAGATTTTTAAAAAGGTTTTAATTCTATTACATCCAGTTATATTTAAATAGAATTAATCTACAAAAATGTTAAAAAATCAAAGAATAATATATTTAAATTACATAACAATAATTTAGTTTGTTTACTCTATTATTAAAAAGTATAACTAATTAAATTATTATAAATAAATTAAATTAATTTTAATTGTATAGTATTTAGACATTTTTTCAACAAGGTAGCTAATCTATAATATATTTTTTATTGGGTTTTCAATAAATCATTAAACTATTAAATTTCATTAAATCTTTCTATAAATTATAAATTTATTGGGATTTTATTTAGTAATGTATTGAAAATAAAAGTTACATTATGAGAATTTGATTATACAAATGACAATATTTTACTATAATTCCTATTTAATATAAATTACAACAGCATATTTTAATCTCTTAATTTGTACCATCAATTAGTGTTATTATCATAAAAATTTGTCACTTCATAACTTGTCTAATATAAAAATCATTTTCCAATTCTAAATATTTTGAGAAAATAGTTGTTAATATTTTAACCAAAATTCTTTTAGGTATAAATTATTGATAATTTGAGATTGCAAATTTGCTGAGATTTCATTCTGGGTAGTTTTTGTATCTTAAGTAATCATAATGCAGTAATATTATTAGGTAATATTTTTATTGAATCACGATATTTTATGACATAGCATGTGAAAAACAAAAAAATTTAGAAGCATTTTTGAGTTGTAATATACTCTTATTCCAAAGAATTATATAAGGTATAATGTAAATTATTTGATACTGTTTTACAAGACGATATTTGTCTAAAACATCGTATAATGGTAATATAACTTAAAATATGCTTTTAATAGAGTTCAAAAATATATCCTCAAAATGTTAATTAAAAAAAATCGAGTTATTGTAATTTTAACAATTGTTTGGCTGTAAATATAATACAACCAAAGTAAATTGAAAAGCTTATCCCGTTATCTTTAAGATTCAACATAGTTAATTATCAAAGTAAAAAATATATACTACTGTTTAATAGTTTACGAAAATATGTAGTACAATGAAATGCAAATATAAAATTTTGAAGTATAGTTAGATTAACGATGAAAAAAACTCGTCATTGTATATATATTTATATACAGCCATTAATAAAATAATATGTATTTAACAAGATGTAATTAATTTTGAACCTAAAAATTTAAGTAGCTAAGTTTAACGAATCTTGAATATTTCACGAAACTTTAAGATTTATAAATGACGACAACATATTTCGACAAAAAATTTTCTTGAAATAATAAAAAATAAATATAAAATATTAAAATAAAATCTGCAACAACTTAAGTATCGCGTAAAGCTGAAATCAAACTTCTATTGTTGCTTAGTGTGCCACTTTTATTAAAATAATCATTAATATGCTATTGAAGTGGTGATATTGAAAAATGTAAACGTTCAATGAAAAACTAGCTTATTTCTCATCAAACAATTGAAAAAGAGGTGTATTCCAGGAATGAGCCATAAATCATTAGGATTCAGTGCTAGGCACAGCTGCAAGATTCAGAAAGCAGTATCGGAATATTTTGACTACATTGCACATAAACGCGAAGAGTGAAAGAAACCATGAACATAAAAGAATGATAATAAACTATTGTTATATTAGATAAACTTTATCTGATCTTTAGAAATAGTTTTAAGATAATTCCTTGTGAGTCTGGTTAAGAAGCATTAATGATAATGTGTGGCTTCTAGCTATCAGGTTTTCAGTGCCCGAATAAATTTAAAGAAAGTCACAGTTACACTCGATTGACGTGAAAAATTCAATTGCATAAAGCTATTGGAAGCTATCTGATAAATATTTAACAGTTGAGATTATTATATGAACGACAACATAACGTTGAATGTTCGGATATGGTCCTGAATGTGTCAATATTGTTTTGACTAGTTTCTTTAACAATTTAAAGCTCTAGATGTGCTGTTTCGAAACTATAATATCCTTCTGATTCATCGTATTGCTTTGAAATGATACTGGGAAGAGCAGTGATAATAGGCGTTTGAATAATTAATAAAACGTCCGAGCGATATCTTAGTCTTAGCATTCCCGGATTTTAAGAAATCTTTTGTGTTGCAAATAACTGATAAAAGTTTGGGTATTGTCCTGTTTCAAATCCAGAAAGGAGCGGATAGAATAATTACTTATATCAGCTGCATCTTGAAGAAGGACGAGAAGAATTACCAAGTTATGATAGAAGATGTGCAATTACATCGAAAGGTACTACTTCACTGTCATCATCGATCATCAAGCTCTTTTCCGGTTAGAAAGAATTGACAACACTTGAACATCTGATTGAAAGCAATTCGGCTTTGGAACTTAGCCAACGGGATTACATTGTAACATAACCGACGCACCTCTAGTGGAATAGAAGATGTTGCCACTATAGAAATCATGTACACGGGTAGCTATATCAGATCTTTGAGGGTAATTGTCAAGGCTATTCTGCGTTTAAGATTAACTGAATGAATAATCTACAATTGCACTAATAACTCAATAATTAGAGTTTTAAAAGTTTTAAAGACGAGACAGTATGAAGGTTAGTTCTTGGTATTAAAAAATCGTTTTACTTAGTGAATAGAATTGGTAGCTCTTTAAAAAGTCCTCAGTGCAATCATAAGCTTAAATTTTAGAGAATTTGTAGTTCTTCGGCATGGCTATCGCCACACAGCGGTTACAAATATCAGAAAGCAATTTATCAATCATGATTTTGACGCCCCGCAAAGGTATTATCGCGATTGAACAGTAGAAATGGACCCTATGCACTAGAAGACTACAAGGGATCTGCAACATTTGCTCTTCAATTGCCTACATATATATCAAATACAGGGATGCTTCCTTGTGCACTGTACGACGAGCAGGGGTCAAACCTCATCAATACGGTGGCAAAGATTGTATGCATCAATGACCATTTGACTTCGACTTGTCTTTTCCGAGTTGTCTGCTCATAAAGATCAGAAAATTTTCGACTTTATTGCAACACTCTAAAACACACTTCGATGTCCTAGAAGCGTTACACGCACGTTTTGATGTTTGAGCACATGAGATACAGCAGCACATGGTTGTGGTAGATGCCCAGCCACATCCAATGTTCCTCGGGATGGATGTAGTGTTAGGTATCGGCTTTCGATCCCTTACCATCAACAACAGCCCCGATACATTGCAGAAAAGGTGAGAATAATGCAGAGATTTACATTATCGACAGCAGGCTGCTTACTGATGTCAATAGAACATATGTATGAAGGACAGCCATTAAAACAAAATGATATGTGTACCAATCAGAAAAAGTCAAACAAAAATTTGTATAGAAGAGTGCAGGAATTAATGAGTATAAAAAATACGCTAAATTAAATTAAATTAAGAAATCTATATGTGCGTTTGAAATAGAAAATTTTTATAGAAATGTTTTATAAATGAAGTTTAAAATATTAAGAATATTAGACGTAAGTTTAGTGATAAAAGAGAAGCGAATACAGTCGTGATCATAATCTTAAAAAATTATTTATTATAAAAAAAAGAAAGAAATTATTTATAAGATTAGTTTTAATAAATTATTAAATCAATAGTCTCGGTTAGTTTTAAAAAATTATCTTAGCGAAAGTTTAGAGGTTGGTTTTAAAGAAATTATTTAAGTGATAGTTTCAATATAGTTATAAAAATTATTTTAGCATTAGTTCATATGTTAATTCCAAGAAATTATTTAAATAAGGTGATGATGTAATATAAATATAGATTATAGAAAAAGGAAAGTTGTAAAAAATCAAGATATGTAAATGAAAACCATGGAAAAAAAGAAAAAAAATGTAGATACGTAGTCGCCAGAACTGGAAAATTTTAGAAAAAACTACGATAAATTTTGTAGCTAAGTAGAGTGAAAAATCAGAATAATCTCTGATATCCAGGCAAAAGCAAACATTATGCAAAAGTTGAAAAGCTAAGAAAAAGGCGAAAGTCTTAAAAAAACTTTACTTAGCTCTCACCGCAAGAGTGAAAGATAAAAATAGCGTGGTTCTAGTAACAAATCATTGGATTCTGTCTTTAATAGCGGAGAAAGATGTTGTCACCCAGACACAAAGCCTACAGTGACTCATTAACAATGAAATCTGAAGAAAATGAAGCGTTTCAAGACCACCCAGACAATAGAAAGACTAAGTATTGACAGCGATGCAGACCTCGAAGCCTTCGTCGATTCCAACTGCCACCAGCAATATCATTAGGCTCCAGGATGGTGCAGAAGTATTGGTGTCCCTGGAGACCTGCTTATATACTTAGTTCACAGAAGAATAGGAGCAGCGTCTATAACTGAACTAATCCAACGACATTGTAATCCATGTCAGAACTTGAATCAACATATTTTCAGGTAACAAGATCTAAAAAGGCGAAAAGACATTGCGTGATGATAGTTTGATATGTTAGAAACATATAACAACGTAAAAGTCATTATGTAAATATGTATCATATATTTAACAGTCGTTCATTGCGTTCATTCTCATTTCGCGGTAGGAAAGTACGACGAAATTTCGTTTCCACTCAACAACAATAATGACGCCTGAAATAAAAGCTGAAAAAAATGTAGTCAAACAACGTTGAGCGTTCTCGAAATCGCGATTGTGACCGTGTCAATGTAAGAAATTGGAATATGAAAGTGAAGAGAGGAAGAGACCATACAACGGCTTCTGACCGACTGCCGAGTTAGTTCGTATACCGCGCCACTGATTTAATAAAAAAATTTGTTATTATAACTGCTAATATGTGTAACTATTTATTCAACTTGCTGATTTTTAAATTACATATCATTAAAAACCATTTTAATATTTCTTCTTTTAATCAAAACAATATTGATACTTTGGTTAATTTTGTGGTCTATTTTAATTTGCTTCAGTCAAGGTAAATTTATCATTAATTAGTGTATTAACCACTACTGTGAAACAGTTTTTATTTGCAATACATTAAATTACAGTTAAAGGGCGCAAAAAGTAATTTCCCTCCTTTTAATATACTATATTATCTCTGCTAATTTTTATTGTGTTCAATTTGAATAAGTTGTAGATTTAGACTCTTTCAAATTATTTTTAGTTAATTTTCAAATATTTACGTAGATTCTGAATTTAATTTCGATAAACTTCTAACATTGATGTACTTATTTATAATTCTTTTTCCTTTATATAAGATAAGTACTGTTTTATTTGGGTTACAAACAAAATAAGTGATACAAAATACAGACAAATTTTCTGATGCTTATCGAGTTACGTTATTATAGACAGAATTATGACAAATATTATTAAGCGTTGTGAACGTAATAGTAGACGCTAAAGTTGATATGTACAAAAGACTTTGAAATAATGCGCGCAAAATGTATAGAATATGAATTCAAAACAATAATATAATAAAAAATGCAGGCTTATTATATAGATTAAGAATTTTAAACAATAGTATAAAATAAAATGTATACATGTCGAATTGAACAATCTTAATTACGCAGAAAAGTAATTGTAAAAGAAATTTGGTGCACAGAGACGCTCATTGAGCATCAGGAACTGAAAGATATTCTGCTACTCGGAGGGTAGAAGGACAATCCGAATTCGTAGAACGACATCCGGTTTCGTAAAGCAAAAGAACATGTTTTATACGACTAAGGTATAGCAGGTCATTGTGTGAGAAGTCTTTGAAGATTATCTATAAAATTAGTATAAGCTTGGCGATCTCGTAAATGCAAAGGTATGGGTTACGTAATTAAAGAGTATCATATATTTGTAGTGAGAAGCCTTGGAGTTATACATGGAAAGGGGTCCAGTAAGGCGTGGTGTAATCCAGACTGGATATAGCAAAAATCGTTATTGATTTAAAGAATTCTAACAACAGATGAATCACAGGAAGAAGATATGTTATAAATAAAAGCGCGAGAGATGATCGGCAGTTTTTTGCTTTCGATTTTCTTAAGGTAATTACTATATTGTGTCTATTATAAGTAAATTAATAGATTTAATTGAATTCTATTATTTTATGATAATAATTTGTGTTCAGAAGCTTTAACTCTTTTGCAAAATCAAATCAATGTAAAAGAGTTATTAAAACATGGCGCAAATATGTTTTTTAAATCGTTGTATTTTTGAGAAAATGATCAATTTTGCTTTTAAAATGATAAAATGCGCTTTTGGCACTAAATTCTGAGCTAATTAACAATAGTGCATGTCTTAATAAGAGAAGAACCTCCTAAAGACGTTTCTGGAAGTCATCCAATTTATCAAGTTTGTTTCGATTCCCGCTTTTTTGTGGCATATGTAGTTTCTTGCATGATGAAATCTTATCATTTTATGCCCATACTTACATGTATTGTCTTCATCATAAGTTATCTTGTAGGCTGACGTAACGTACTGTTAGGCGTTCTAAATACTGTTCGTGTAAAGACCTAACAATAGATTCATGTTTATTCTCAATCCATAGTCAGAATGTACTATATATACAGTACTCTGCCCATATTTTTTCTCGATTGTCTTGAACGTCTATTTCATGCATACGCGTAAATGTGCGTCACCACATATCATGAAGCAAGATTTATAAACCACGGCCAGAGATTCGAAATCTTAACGTCTATATTATATATATCGTGTAAATTCCACGCTTGTATGTTCACATTTCCAGCATGGTTTGGCAACATTTTTTATTTGGTTGCATGACATTTTCACTTTATTTATTGTGATATATTGTATATCACATACCATGGTTAGAGATCTCTAATTTAAAAGCCACTTCTTGGATAAATCTAGTATAGTTCAAGATAGTAACGTGATTCAGTAAGTGGCACATAACAATAGCTAATCGTTCGCGATGCAATAGCTCGCACATTTTTATTATTGAGCAATAAATTATTTTAACCTTCTGCACTGATGCATTATGCTCTGATTATATAATTCTAATTCAATCATTTTAATATATAATATAATAATATAATATAATTTTAATATATAATATAATAATATAATATAATTTTAATATATAATATAATAATATAATATAATTTTAATATATAATATAATAATATAATATAATTTTAATGTATAATATAATAATACAATTTTAATATATAATATAATTAAGATACTTACAATCAGCGTTAAGAAAACAAACAAACTTACAGCCATTTTCATAAAATTTTTTTATTAATTGTAATAAGTATTATAATTTCAAAGGATACAAGATATGATGATGTAATAGTTGGTACGCAACTACAGATAAATAAAAATAGTATACGATTTTTTCAAGATGTTAAAGTATTCCAAAAAGTAATTTATTGTTCTGTATATCCAGTTTTTAGTCTACAGTATATGAAATAATTGTATATTTTATTGATATTATAACTTATTAATATGTGTTGGACTTCATGAGTCCTATCGCTAGGACATTTTTATATGAATATACATGAGTGTACGCGCACTCCGGACGCCCGGTAGCGTTATTATAATTGTATGTATTGTATTCAATGGTTTTAATTATGTTAAGGCAAGATTAACGACATCATGAAGGCCATTCTTTCTCTATAAATAATCTAAAAATGAAAAAATAAATCGCCACTAAATTAAATATTAAAAATCTCTTTAGTTTTATTATAAATCTCCATTATAAAACTCCATATATAAAACTTTCTTTCTCTCCACAACAAACTTTACCTGACTGAAATCATCGAGGCTACGACTAATTGACTGAGTATCAGCTTGCACAAAGAAGGCTGATTCATTGAGTAATGATAAGGTTATAAATTGTCGTCCTCGATATTGTTTACCTCTCAGTAACCATTAGACCAACCTAGAAAACCTTTCTATCTGGTCCCAAAAGTATATTTGATTCGCGGTACTGTTCCCATTAATTATCAGACTGACGTGGTTCACGAACTTTCATCACAGGCGTTACAGATTTGTTGGACCTATTTTGACAATTATCGAGAAATGTGATTTGCGTACTTCTTGGAACTCTAGCGATTCGTTATGCCGCTCCAGCTTAGATGCTCTAATGTGTCGAGTAAGAATAAAATTTATATAGTTTCTTCCAAATATTTTCTTTGATTTAAAGAAGAAAGACGATACGTATGCATATGTAGTACTAATATTAAACAGTCAGCATTGAGTTCTTTCATTTTATATATGTTTTTCTGCAATATTAATTATTAGTGGGTTTTTGTGATAAAAATAAATTCCACAATCAACACAAACTTTTCATACGAAATTTTATTGCTGTTTTAAAGACTACATATTTTTTCTTTTATTAGTTCAACTAGTATTTCACTTATATACTGACTTCAAAAGGTGTTTAACATAAAGTGATGAACACAGTAATCATTATATTTAGAAATATACATTCAATTTTTAATTAAAATCTGCTTACAAGCTTGAAATAGAATGATAGATTTAAATACAATTAAATGGTCTACTAATATTTTTATTCCTTATCTACCAAATATGAAATACCTAAAGCATAATCTATACTTTTACTAGACTCCTTGTGCAAGGCATAGAATAATAATAGTAGAACTATGTAAGAAATTATAATTGAATAATGCATGAAACGATTACATATTAAAGAATATGATGTATTGAGAATATGAGTCACTGATATAAGAGCTAAAACAAATTCTGTTTCTGCAATAGGCGAAAAATTGAGAAAAATAACATGTCTACAAATCATAGATAGGAAGTATAAAGAAACAATAAAAATTATCACCCACCCCTCAAAAATCATTCATCAACAAAATAAACAAAATAACACACATGGAAAATTATTTTACACTAAAAACATCCTTTCAGCTTTATATTATCAAGAAATTTGCAACATAGAAAATGGAAGTGGTGAAAAAAAATTGCCTACGGCTCTCGAACAATTAAAACATGTCTTAAATAGCAACTTCGCGCAACTAAGCACGAGAATGACAATAGTTGTTTGAACTCTGTATAATTAATTATAACTTTACTATTATCATCGTAACACAATTAAACTTATACATTAATTTCGTAATCTCCACTCTTTAAAACTAAAACTGCAAATTAAATTGCATAATACACATTTAACAAACTCGGTGTTGTATAATTTATTTATCTTATTTCTCATTTCACTCATCCACAATGTGAATTCAGGATAATTCAGAAATGACAGCATTACTTTTAATTTTCGACAAAAAATTTCATACAGAGATACAGTGCCTATTACAACTGACATTTATTTAGGTGAAAGCAGTACCGGTTGATTAATGAACTCAACCAAGATATCAATTGCAAGGATCATATTAGCATGCAAAACTAGAGTTACTTCAAGACCTCCCTTTGTGCAACGTTCTGGAAGGTGACAGCAGGTGTAGTGTACACCCACCATTTAAAAATCAAAATGAGTTTTTATCTATAAATCATTCAAAGATAGCACCCTGTTTGTATCTTGTTTTTCAATTTGAGTCCTGAGCTTAATATAGATAACTATAGATAATAAAGAATAGCATTGCATTACTTGAGACGTAACACTATATAAAAAACAGTATTTATGGTTAAAAACAGAAGTTCTGAGTTATAATACCATAAATTAATTTTTTTATATCTGTAATAAAAATTAACTGAATGTGGTTGCTGGATTATAGGTTACGTAACGAAATATACTTGTACGAAAGGAGAAGATCGACTTCTTCTCTTTTTAGCTACGGCGGTGCTCGTCTTCCCACTGTTTCCCTGAGCGAGTTAAAATAAGAGTAGTACATATACTCTCGTGACGGAACCTTAGCACGGGCTATACATCCCGTATATTTGAGGCGAAAGAAGTGCGACGAATTGAACGAAGATATCCATAAGCAAAAATAGGTAATAACTCGCGTTCTCTCTCAATGCTATTGCGTACTATCTCTCAAACTTGCATACGCTTATGCACTGCGCCTTCTTTCTATCTTTCATATTCACATTGGTGTATATGGGGTCTTCTCTCTCACACTCTCGTACCTTCGCTGTATGCTACCCACTCATACATACACTAATTCGCCATACACTCGTTAGCACAGAAAGAAATGTTCTTTCGGCATGGGCCGTACAGTCTCTCGCATATCTTTATATAAATAAATATTTATGTATAATATAAAATAAATAAAGCAGAAAATAACAATTATTATTGTATATATAATTATTGTATATAAAATGTATATATAATTAGTGTATATAAAATGTATATATAATTGCTAATATTAATTATGTATGCATTATTTCATTAATGTGAAGATAAATTGAAGAATTTATATATGTACATATGAGTCAATTTATAATCCAACACAAATGATAAAAGCGACTAAGGGGTATTTACAGCATGAGAAAAGAATTATTGTAGGAAAATAAATTGTACTAATGAATAAACGTGTATGAGTCTTATTGAGCAACAAAATAAAGAAGCTTCTTGTTTTTTTTTGAAAATTTGAATATCTTTATTATAAAAATCCCTCCCTCAATAACTCTCTCCACAATAGCACTGTTCAACTCAAACTATTGAGACTGAAGAAAAAAGCAGAAGGACGTACTTTTTGTCAAACCTCAAAGTTCCATCCTTTGAATATTAATTAGACTTAAATGTTTCATTTTTTTTTTAATTTTCTTGTTTAATATTTTGCTTTATAGATTGATTTATAAATTGATTGATTTTGATTTATATATTGGATTCAAACCAAATTAAAACCATTCAAACAAGGCTTAGGTCTTCTTAAAATCACTCGCAGGTATAAATTTAAAGAAAAAAAAAAGAATTTTTTATCATAATTTAAAAAAGCCTTGATTAATCTTGATTAATTCAAATATTCAAAGATTTTCAAAATTCTATATTTTCGAGAGGTATTTAATAAGCAATGCCATACGTAACAATGAACTTCATTACCGAGAATCAACCATCATTATTCTTGATAACATAAGTAGACCTAGAATACGAAGGGCTACCTATCGTAAACATAATAAAAAAGTTATTTCGATAAGTTTTGTCATTTCAAACATTCTTTAGATTTATTCAAATAGCTTTGAACTTATGGAATTATGTATTATTATGAATAATATTATGATTTTAATAGTTACGATTGTGAACAATTATTTAATTATTGTCTGAAGAAGTTAATTTTTAAGCTATATAAATATGATACATAACAATTGCTACTTTATTATTTATTAGGTTATCATGAATGAAGCACTTACATTTAGTCTTTTGTTTACTTCCTCTATACTTAAAGCAAATTTTTTTCATTATATTAAATTTGCTGCAGATAAATATTGTGTGCTGGATTTAGTAAAACTTTAAACTTTTAATTCTATACCAAATGTTGATCAAGGTAACAATTAATTTTGTAGAGATATTTAGATATTCATTCTACCACCTGCTAGATTAAAAGATTCTTTAAATTCTCTTTAATTCTTTTGATTTACGAGAATTAATTTTCAAAACTAATTAAGATCAATATAACAATTGGAACTTATATAAATTAACAACGATTGCATACAATTTTTTCTACTGTACCACCAGATTAGAAGATCATTGAATCACCATCAAATATCTTTTACTTTCCGATTATCAAGACGATTAATGATCTTGAATTACATATAGTTGATTAGGTCGGAGTTAGTTTTGTTATTTGTTTTATTTAATTTTCACAATAAATTATAATGGTTAAATTGCATCCATCAAATTATTCTATCATGGATTTAATTTATAAGTTACAAAAGGTATAATAATAGTGAAACTTGCTTTTAAACTGTTAATCAACAACTTACACCTAAATAATTCATTTGGCAAAAAAAGAAGAAAATACACAATAGGAACTGTCTACGTTTGTGTGGATAAGCCACTATAAGGAGGGTCGCCTAATATAGCAGGGCACCATTTTTCACGGCTACTCACCCACGGTAGTTCAAAAAGCCTGGTCTGGACTTTATTCACTGAGCTAGCCGCTGCTGTTGCTCGTCAATTGATCCCATCGCCATCTTCCCTATCTTGGTTCTTTGGTTTTTCGACATGCAACCGTCCTTTTTAATTTAACTTGTTATATGCTATCCGCCCGTTATTCGATGTGCAGATTTACCCGAAACCATATTCTTTTATATACTACCATTTTCTTCCAGTTCCTTGCTACATATTTCAACATGCTGCACTCTTTCACTTCCATGCTCAGCCGAGAAGTCGCCCAGAGCGAATCGCGACATAAGCATCGCTTAAGCCTTATTCCTTAATAGATCCGAGTTAAAAGAGACGAAATTCGGGAAGGAACTCCTGTCGATATCCGCGGCCGCTGCGGACAAGAAGAAGATTACAACGCTCGTCGCTCATACTCATAGCCTCTACGACCAAGAGAATGATCACCTCGCCCGCAGTCACCGTGAACTTCAGGTACAGAGGAAAAACTCCTCAAAAAACTCCGTTTTTTCCTTTACATTTGTGTAATTATTTACCTTGGTTTCATTATCTTTCCTAAAAAAAAGTCGTACGTATTATACGTTCGAGTATATTGTAACGTCTCAATAATAATTTACGCGTGAAGATTTAACGAAAAAATCTTTTCTATTTAATTCTTTTATTTAAATAGGCCGAAGGATGGTATGCCTTATTATTAATGAATTCCGTTAGTTTCGCTTTATCGATTGGTTAGTAAAATGAAAATTTTTTACTTATCTCTGATGTCCGATTGGGTGTTGTGGGTTTGTAGACGGTGTTCTCATCCCAGCAGTTGCTGTCACTGTTTCAGGTTTAACTAATAGGGTCCTGAAGAGTCCCTTAATGATCCTTGATTTCGATCTTTTGAGATAATATTTTGTATGAAACTTAGTTTACATTTAAATTTAAAAGGATTTAGATTTGATGGATTATTAATTGAATTTGAATATAAGTATTTATTTATTTAAAAGCGACGTTATTAATTTACAAATTCTTAATAAATCAAACGGTTTTAAATGAAAAATGGTTATCATGTTCTCCTTTGATATCAACTTGGCGTCATATTCCTTTCTTCATGATGTTGACATGGATTTTTCTTGTTTGTATTGGATTTTACGTGTTTTCTTAGAATTGTAAAATGATACGAATTGAGAGTATTATATATTTGCATTGGGTTATAAAATTATTTGGAGATTATATTTTATTTGATTGCGTCTTATTCTAAGGTTACATATTTTCTGAAAATGTGCTCGTAAAATCAGTTGATATAATGTTTTTGAGGATAAGGTCTTTTGAGTCTTACAATATTAACTTTTTATAATTAAGAGGTCGAAGTCATTTACATGTGTTGCTTATGATGTTATTTCTTTGAATTTAGAATTATTTTCAGATGGTTTTTATTACATTCAATAGTGTTCGATTTATCTTAAGAATTCTCGCTTTGAACTATAAAAATGTGTTGACGTTATTCTTTGAATTCAGATTTATTTTTTACATTCTACGGTGTTCGATTTCTTTTAAAAATTTTTGCTTTGAGTTATAAAAACGTTATTGCTATGAAGATGTGCGACGTAATTCTTTAGAGGTTTACAATGATTATTTTTTTTAGAAAGGAGATTTGACACGTATCGGTCAACCGACGCAAAATTTTATGTGTCGTGCGTCATTATTTACGTAATTGTGACTGGAGGCGATTTCTGTTTCTTTATTATTATATCACAAATATTTTATGTCATGGGTATCGTAGTAAGAGAGTATCGTAACTCGCTAGTTTAGGTTTTATTCCAAAGTGAAAAATTTTCGGGGATGTCACAATATATATTATGTATTATATTCATATTATATTTATGTAATTATTTTAACTAAAATAATATTAATTATTTAATATGAAAATGTAAAATCCGTGTATCAATTAAAGATCAAGATAAACCTATTAAAGTATCTAAATTTATTTTGATTATTTTTATCGAAAAACATATCCTCTATTTAAATAAAAGTTAATTTATAAAAAAGCTTTTAACGAATTTCTAATTAGACAGCATTACACACGCAGCTTGCACGCACGCGTGCACGCAATTAAATACACTATAAATATAATTTAAGTAAAATGTGAACATGTTTTGCTTCGATTTTATAAACAAAGTTTTTGGAATTTTTTATATTATTGTGAGATGCCCTATTAAGTAATAAAGTTGTTATCTATTATACGTGATTTATATGCATCTATGAATAAAAGTATCGATGTAAAAGTATGTATAATAAAAGTATGTATGCGTTGAAAGACAGGAAAATTCAAAAACAATTTCCGGAATGATTTTTAAAATGAATCTTTTAGTAAATATTTCAATTTATATGCGGCATTATATTCTATCAAAAATTGTTTAATATTAAAATTTTTTATTTTATTGACATAATATATGGCTACTGTATATATCTATGTATGTATGTAAGCAGGTGATGAAAATGTACTAATGATAATATTCAGCATTAATTTCGTATATCAATGTTTATGGATAAGTTTCTGTATTAAAAATTATCCCAATTTATGAAATTAACCATGAAATGAATATTTGTAAATAGAAAATCCTTTAAGAGTTACTTTTAATGATACAATTGAGGGAAAACATTGTATTTTATTAGTTTTGCTTACAATAATATGTATAGTACTTTAAAAGAAAAATTTAAAATATTTCCAATGTTATAATTAAGTAATGTTATTAGAATTTGATATTTCATTTTATAATTAGGAATTAAATTTACTATTTTTCTTTTTTATTATAAGATTTATACAGATGTATGGATGTTAAATATTTTTATTTTTATTTCACAATGATATGTATATACTTTAAAATAAATATTGTTAATTTATAAAATATAATTTGAAGGTTAGGTTTAATAAAAAAAAAAAATTTTATTTCTTAGTTAAATACAAATTTAATGTAAATATAACAACAATATTATTAATATTAGTCTTACAATTACAACATTTATTAATATAAAAAGCAAATTGAAATTATTATATAAATACATTTTTCTTTCCAATATTCTCTTATTCAATTTTATTTATCCATAATGATATATAATAAATTTAAAAAATATAATTAAAATCTTCTAACAATCAATTTTTTTGATTTATATAAAATTTAGATTCTGAATTAGATAAATATCATCACATTATGACTAATGAAATATAATTGTAAATTTTTTGTATAACAGTAGTTGAATTTAAATATTTTTATTGTTAATCACTGTTACCTTAATATCAAAAGAATAAAACCTGTACATGATAAAATTTATAAGCAATTTATATAATATAAATATATAACTTATAATCAATTTATATCACTTAAAAATGTATAATCCAGATCAAGAAATTACTGAATTAACTTTCTTTTTTTATTTAATTTTTTATAATAAATTTTATTTTATTTTATTAAATAAAAAAATTAACATTTTTTAATTAATAATTTTTTATTATTAACATTTATTATTTTATTTATTTTTTTTAATTTAAACACTTCGATTTTTCTTATTAAAATAAATATTAATTTAATTCTTATTAAAAAATTTTCCTATTAAAATAAATATTAATAAATCTAAAACTAATTTTTTTTCTTTCTTATGCTATATAAAAAAAATGTAATTAACACGAATAATTTGAAGTTGTAAACAAGCACTAGCGGGAGTGGGCACAAGATAAAACAACGTCTACATCTAATACATATATATTGTAGTTAATTGAAACTGAACACATGAATGTAACCACACCGAAGACCGGAAGTTACTTGTTCCCGCGCAATCGTGTCGCTAACTTCAGATTGCAAAATAATTTGCGTCTTCCAGTTTCTTAAGCACATAGGATAGTTGAGCATAGTTCTATATATTTAGGGTCGGTTACGCTAATCCTGGAAAATTCATCGATAGCTTATTTCGATTCGTATATACTTTATTTTACTTTTTTTTACATTGAGTCAAAAAGTAACAGTTATCATCATTATTTTTCACGAAAGGTAAGTTCACTCTCAAAATAATCCGGTGCGTCCCGGTGTTAAAAGCATTTGCAAAAAAGTTTTCTCTCATTATAATTTATCTAGTACCGCTCTAATAGCAGCTTCTTTTCCCTTTATTAGATTCGACAAATTGGTCTATTCGTTTTGAGATAACATAACTACTGTTAACCATTTCTCCATGTGCATGCCGCTTTCTTCGCTGATTTTTATTTCAATATAAAAGAAATAGTCACCTCGTACACATAACCGCATAGAATAATTGCTCCGCAATTTAATCAATGTTTTGTAAGATTTATCAACTTCCTTTTAACTTTACCTTTTTCTAGTTTGTAACGAAATGATAAAAGGAATTTTTAAGTTTCTTGCCCTTACATATATTTTCATCTGTCACGTGTTGACCACATTGTTATCACAAAACTTCATGTTATAAAGTACCCATTTCTTTAAATTCATTTTAGTGGAATATGAGTTTGAATTTTTCTTCTGGTATATAACACTGCTTTGCATTAGAATGCCTTTTTTATGAAATAAATTTTTAATTGCGTAATATAATGTAATAATTTAATTGAATACGATCTTATTCAGTAAATATTTTTTATTCTTAAAAATAGCATTTAATATATTATGACTAAAATCATTAAAAATTAGTTAACAAAGTAAAAATTATAAAAAAAGATGCTGGACACATCTTAAATTAGTTGTGTCTAATTTCATTTATATGTTTATTACTACTTTCATAGTTTTGATATAGAATGACTATGGATCCAGAGCGTGCTGATACCAGTGATTTGGAATCAGTGGAAGATGAAGATGACAACCACAGAGGCACAAACATAGTCAAAGCACCAAATATTTTGGAAATGATACATAACAAAATGAATGATTTTTCAGTTGATGTAAGGCACTTTTTATTATGCTCAATATAATAAAATATATTTAAAAAATTAGATTTTTTAATTATTTTAGCAATTGCCTGCACCAGTAAAACGTAGAATTAAGGCACTGAAACAGCTTCAACTTAAAACAACACAAATTGAAGCCAAATTTTATGAGGAAGTGCATGCACTTGAGTGCCGTTACTATCAATTATGTGTACCTTTTTATCAAGAAAGAAGCAATATTGTATCTGGTATTGTTGAACCAACAGATGAAAATTGTGTATGGGAAAGTGAAGATGAAGAAGAAATGACTAATGAATTGAAATCTAAAGTTAAGATTGAAGTTAAAGATGAATCAGAAGTTAAAAAAGATAAAAATGGGTAAAATGTTTATTTCTTTTATAGGATTATCATTTTTAATACAAAAATCTTATATTGTATTAAAAGTTTTCAATTTTCAAGCATTCTATGTGTATATATATAAATTAAAATAAATATATTTGTAGCTTACGTTTTTTTTTACAAGGATAACATTTGAATATATTTTTATCACTATATTATAATTGCAAAAAAAATTGTACATTCTCTTTATTATATATTTTTGTTTTTAATTAACACTTTATTATAGTGCTGAAGATGAAACTGTTAAAGGCATTCCTGATTTCTGGTTAACAATATTTAAGAATGTTGCAATGTTAGCAGAACTGCTTCAAGAACATGATGAGCCAGTTTTGAAATACCTTTATGATATCAATGTTATATTTTTAGAAAAAGATCCTATGGTATGTTATGTAAATAATGCTTATTTTAATGTATCTTGATCAATGGATATAAGCATATATTTTATTTTTAGGGGTTTGTATTAGAATTTCATTTTTCTCCTAATGAATACTTTTCCAATTCAGTTTTAACAAAAGAATACCATATGAAATGTGAACCAGAGAAAGATGATCCTTTTAGTTTTGAAGGACCAGAAATTTATGAATGCAAGGTATTTAACAGTAAGATCTATATAAAATATTTTTTTAATTTTTATTGTATGTGTTGTGAATTTTTAGGGGTGTAAAATCGATTGGAAAAAAGGAAAAAATATTACAGTGAAGACAATAAAAAAGAACCAAGTACACAAATCTCGAGGCTCAATGCGTACAGTGACTAAAACTGTTCAAAATGATTCATTTTTTAATTTCTTTAATCCACCAGTTGGTAAGATTACAAACTATGTAGTTAAAAACATTTAAGTGATTACAACTTATTTCTAATAAAAAATTAATGTTACATTAATAATTTATCAGTACCAGATGATGCAGAAGCAGAAATTGATGAAGAAACTCAAATTTTAGTAACAGCTGATTTTGAAATTGGGCATTATATCAGAGAAAGAATAGTTCCAAGAGCTGTTCTGTATTTTACAGGTATAAATATAATCAAAATAAAATCTATATTATATAAATTTGTAATTCAATATTAATATATTATGTTAGGAGAGGGTTTGGAAGATGAGGATGATGATTATGATGATGAAGATGGAGATGATGACGATATTGATGAGGATGAGGATGAAGAAGATGGCTCACACGTACCAACAGGTGGGAAAATGCAGGAAGATGCTTCAGCACCTAATGAATGTAAACAGCAGTAAACCATTATTTGTATAAACAAAAGCAAAAAATATTTATCAATACTGCTCGAGCAAATTTATTTTAAACAACAAGACTTAAAAACTACTGGCCAATAACTGCCTCAAAATCCTGCACCTGTGTCTTTGATTCAAAGCTCTTTATTAAATCAGTCTACTAATCATATCATGTCTCCTATTCCAGATGAAAACTAGTTCAAAGGCAATAGAATCAAGAAAAATGTTAAAAGAGCACCTTATCATTTACGACATTGCCAGATTATTAAATTGGATTACTGATATTGATATTCATCACTTTAAGACAAAACTCAAGTGAATACATGACGTTTACACTTCTCTTTTCATAAGAACCATAATCCGCGTTTTTAATTGATGCATTTTATACTATTGTTATATTTATAAAAAAACGGAAAAATATGTTAATATGTATGACGAATTTTTGGTATTGTTAAAAAAATTTTAATACAAAATTTACTAAAAGATCTGTAACTGTCAAAAGGCGAAAATCTATGTACTCACTATACTTTTTTACAATAAAGGCAAATGTGTTTTTATTTTTTTCAATCTTGAATAAATTTTATTATAATAAATGCTATTTTAAATTTAAAACCTTTAAAAAATTTTATAAACTAAAGATACTTTCATTTTGTATGAGTTAATTTTTAAAGTTATATAACGAATTGAGAGCTTGTTTTGATAATGGCCATCGATGCAAACGACCGATGGTATTGATATATCATAGCTCGTGAACTGTACAAGATATGCTAATAGAAACAACGTATGGCATTGACAACATCAGCTTGTTAAATTTGCGTCACTGAAACAAGTCGTGCAAAAGACTTGACGTGTTTCTCGAATAAAATTCATCTTTTATGAAAGTGCGATTGACGTCATTTTTTCCTGTGCAAATTTGTAGAGAGAACGGAAGAAGAGCGTATAGAGGTCAAAAAGGTAAAGTACTGTAAGGAAGGCGACGAAAGAACGGTGAAATCATTTAATTTATTATAATATAGTTTTCAATATACTAATTTATTGTTAGGAATACGAAGTAGTGACATTTACGGAAATCTAAATAAGTGAAACGCTTAAATAGCAATTATTATGTAACTTCTATTTGTAAATGGTAATTAATTATTATATTTGTACTTTATCAAAGATGAAAAAGAAAATTGCCGATGCAATGTTAAGACGACAAGTGAATTCAATTGGTATCGATAAGCTGGTTTCTTACGAATCAATATTGTGCAAATTAAAAAAAGGTCATTAATCTAATGTTAAAGTTGGCCAAATTTCGTTCGCTACAAACCTAAGTACTAAGTGATGGAAGGGTAATTTAATAATTAAGGAGAATGTAGACACATGTAAAAATAGAGATGCAAAAGAGAAATGCACCTTTTTTAATTTACTCGTATTATTTATATTAAGATCCGTTAATTTATTATTTGAGTTCTCATACGTTAGTTCGGTTACCCGTCCATTCGATTAGAATTACTAAATTGTACTCAGTTAAGTGTTCTTTTTTCGTTACTAAATTGATCGAGTCGGCGAGTAATTTGATGTAGGTAATCTTAACTTGAGTAAAATCTCTTAAGTATTGCGATTTTGCATTTAGTCCGCATTACTTTATTATATTAAGAGTAAAATATACTCCTTATATTAAGTTTTTGTATTTATTCACCATGCATAACTGCTTTTTTGTTCATAATTTTGTAATTATTTTTAAAATAAATCCGAAAACCAACTAGGCCTAATTACTAACAACACCGTATAGTGTAACCTAAATAATTTGTATTTTCGTTTCACAAATTGTATATTTTCTATTTACCTGAATCATTAATCCTTTTATACGTTTGAACCCTATGTTATGCAAATCTAATACATATAATATTACTATAGAATCAAAAATTTTATATATATCATATTGTTACACAAATTATTGAATGACCATGCGATCTGTACTCATATCAGCTATTAGTCTTAAGAAACTTTGTATTAATTAAATCCTTTGATTCTAAAGTATATTATTGTTCACAAACTAAATTATAATTCTTGGGTATAAATAAATAACTTAATCAAAGTTCGAAACTTATTGTAATCTGTAAAGCTATTGAAAAGTGGAAAGGATCAAATGGGTGAAAGACTTGTCACACTTCGACACCCTCTTTAACTGGTTTGTAAGTCATTTGTCATAGTACAGCGGTGGCTTGCTGTCGCGGCGCTCCGCAGTAGCTTCTCGTACAGTTTTACCTCGTACAATTCCCTCTTCGTTACCCCAGATAAGGGAGGTAAAGACAAGAAAAAGAGCTCCGCGTAACGGGAAAGGGCCCTTCTCTTCAATCTCCCAAACAAGTCTGACCGGTTAAAAAGACTTATCTATTTTTCCGCCTTGGTGTCGTTGTTAAACGCATTGAGTTCACTCCAGGTAACGTTGGTTGACGCATCGAATTGAAACTCGGTGTCGCTGGCAGGCTCACCGCCATCGTGAACCCAGCGATAGTTTCTTATTTTGTTTGAATCCATATCTGATGACATTTTTTCTTAACGCTAATTATCATTAGTTTAAAATAAGATCGAAAATCGAGCACCCGCATTACATGACGTCCGAAGAGGGATTTTTTTTAGTCCGAATAAATACTTTGAAAGAAATAAAAATTTTATAAATTATTCTCACTCGTCGAAGGACACCGCCTTACACTAAATTCAGCTAACAAATCGTATACTAAAGACACTAATATGTTTATAAGTAGTCCACAACCACAAGTTCTGGTACCGCTACCTACTTGAAATTGCATTTGCATATTCTTAGTGACAAATTACATCCAGTATATCTCAACATCTGAAAGGAACTGACCCCACCCAGAGGTCTTCATTAGCAAGGAGAACGGCACAAGACAGCGATACTCCAAATGAGATTTAGTTACTTCAGGACGCTCTAAAGAAAACGAAAGTAAATCTTACGAGTAATTTCCAAAGGCAGAGTAGGTATTATAATGCTCTCTCATGTTGTCTCAAACAAAGGATCAACTCTAAGTTCGCTCGTAAGTTTGAAAGTCCCTTAATGATTACAAGAAGAGTATTGATGGTCATATTCGACTTCATGGAAGAAGAGAATAGAAAAAAGAGGAGATCCCACGTACAAGAACTCAAGGCCTACAAAGGGTCCAGCCACGCTGTTGCAAGAGGCTATCTTGTTTTCTAATTATATTAAGCTCGATATAAATAGGTTAATTTTTTGTTATGTAGTTTATACATATGTTTTTTTAGATATAAGTTTATATATTTAATTTATAATTGCCATTAATTTATAAGGTATATTAGAAATTAAGGATAGATAGGTTATTTTATTTTAGTATTCATAAACTGTAATAGACATCCTTATAGAAATTAAGTATAAACAAGGATAAGATTGCGATGAAATCGTTTCTTTGTTACCTTGATTATTCAAATCCGTCGATATATTATCAACACTTAAAAAATTCATTAGAAAAAAAGGAAGGAAAGATAGCAGGGGATAACTGACGACAAAATATCAACTCTTTAATTTTCAAAACACGATAATCAAATATCTTGAAAAAACTCAAGAGATAAAATAGGAACCTTACCAATCGGTTGCCGTGAACGAACGTCACTTGTCAAACATTCAAAAATCGATTTTCAAAACTTTAAAACGCATTATCTTCCGTTCTAATTATAATTATAACAATTTTAATAGTTCAAAACGAAAATGGATTGTAGATAGGTCTCGAGTTGGGAGATCCGTGTCTGTGTCCCTTTTGTCCTTTCTCCTTCGTCAGCTCGATTGAGCTTTTTTAGAATTGCCCTTAGATGACCGCTTTGCAGTTCGTCGTCTACGTCTTATGATAAGTGTTTGCTTCTATCGTTCGTCCTGAAAAGGACGGATTGAATATTTAAGAGACGTAGCGTCTCAAGGAGGGGATGAAAAAAAGACTATCATTTCCTTCAATGGCCAGTCAGGCACTTCCTCTCCGTTCGGCTCCGTTTGCTTCACCCACTCTTCGCTTCCGCGGCACCTCCTTATCTTTTGTTTCCTTGGACGTCGCCGCCCCAATCCCTCGCCACACTCGCCCCTACCCATCCTCCAAACACACGATGCGCCACCGCACGGGAAAACAGTTTTTTCCGCCGATTCTCCCCAAGCCACGCCGCGGCGAAACTGTCTGAGTCACCATGGTGCCATCATGACGGGAAATTCCAGGCCTACTTTCACCAGCGCACGTCGCCCCGATATACTCGCACTGGATGACTCATCACGAGATACCCTTTCTGGTCCGGACACGCACGGCGCGATCATTTGCGAGCTGTCGTAAAAGGTATTATTTGGCGCGCCTCAACCTGTTATCATACTTTGATTGTACTTTAGATTATTCCTTTCAAAATTGTTTCTCAGCATTTTTGTTTTAAATCTACAGCATTGTAAAAAAAGTAAAATTGATCTTTGAAATCATAGTAGATAAAATTCAACTGAGAATTTCTATATAAGGGTAATAAAGTAACGATCTTGCATGGAAGATCTCTTTTTCCCACATTGCAGTACATACATGTTATAGGTAGGCTACGTCTCGATAATACACAACAAAAATTTCCATCGCACGAAACAATATATCGAAATATACATTATAATGTATGGAAAGTTCTTGTTTAAAATGTAATACTTCTATTACATTGTGTATACTGCATAAGAATGAAAATTGTAATAAATAGAGTTTGGAAAATTATTAAAATTTTTCAAGATCTTTTCGAAACTGCGTTTTTTAGATGTCTCAATACATTTATGTGTCCCGTAAATATTATTAAATTATTAACAAATTATTATAAAATCTCATAAAAATTGTAACAATACGTGAGTTATATTTTAAAGACTTCGTTAAATAAGAGTTAGCAAACATACTGACAAAAGTATTGTTTCAAATGTTTCGTTTATCCACAGTTTTAATTCAGGTATATAATTACTCAAATTTTAATACACAAGCCTGAAAATAAATAATAAATTTACTTGGAACGATACAAAATACATTTCTATCTGATTTATTGTAAGAAAATATTTGTGTCGTGCAATAAATTAAAGAGTTTTAATATTAATTAATGAATTTTAAGATTAACTTAAAAATCCCTGTTATTTTAACAATTGATAATAAATCAATTTGAAAACATAATAAAATACTTTTAAAATGTTGAATTTTTAGAACGTGCAAAAAATGTCAATTTTTCTGACTGATACAAATTTATCTTAGCGTGTGATACGTATTTAAATGTTGAATATTAATACATAGAAATTAAATTTTCACTACCTATGATAAAACTATTTATTACAACAAAAATCACTTTAAAGATGACTTAAAATTCATCAAAATGAGTTGGTTTAATGTCATTAGTAACATTATTAAACCAATTACTGGTTTCTTAGATACTAATGATGTTAACAAATTTAACGATGTGATTTATAGAATGGAATTTAAGTAGACGAAACAGCACAAACTTTAAAATTACATATTCAAGGAGTAAAAATGAAATATGTAATTTCCATGAAATGGTAACTAACATACAAGAGTCGAAATAAGTTTTTAATAAAAATAAAAGAAATATAAGACACTCAAGAATATAAGAAAACAAACTTTTTAAATAAAATTCTTAGTTATACTGAAATAATACATAATAGAAATTTATTTCTTTTAATTCTATAAATCAATTTTTATGTAGAAAAACCGTCAAGAGGGTTCTAAATTGACTTATACTTTCTTTTCGTAAAAGAATTTATTTTCTTTTTAATTTTGTTTATTTTAATTTTAATTAAATAGGCTTAGGTATACGTAATAAATGAATCTCATCTTTATTACATTTTCTTGGAGAAAATCTCTATTCGTTTTATATTACAACCAATAAATTATATTCCAATTACCACGTTGGAAACCTCGACTAGAACTTACGTCACGCGATCCGCAGTACGTTGCAAATACCTTGTGTGCGAACGGATAATTTAAAGAAAAGTCTACTATAGTATATTTGTAATGATCAGTGAATCGTTTCCATGTTACATTCGCCACGTAAGATACGTTCTGAACAATTATTGGAGCACTCAGCATTAATTGGATTAAGGTATCCTTCGTCGATAAGACATGTACGAGGCAATAGCTGATCAATCTCCAGAAGCTTGGTTGTTCCGGTTCAAAAAGGTCACTTTTGACCGTTTTTTGTTACGACGACTATTTAGGTCCCACTGATGCACAGTTGTTCAATGATCATTGTTATTTGTAGAACACAGTTTGATACAACGACAGTCTCAACACCGCCTTGAGATCGTTTTCGACTCAAAGGCTGAAGGTGCCATAGTGTCGCATGATGGACCCCTCTCTTCATACGTGTCGTCACTTAGACCCGATGCACTCTCTTGGTACACCTGTTTTAATCATCCTTCACCTAACTTTTGTTTGCACCTTTACCTTTTCTTTATAAATTCTAACTTTTTCAACAGTCACTTAAACAGTTGAAACAGTTCTTATATATAATTTATTAAATTCAAGTTTACTCAATGGGAATGTATTTATTACCCTTATTTAGTTCTCATCTTCATAGTGTTTTCCTAATTTTATACTTCGTTTTTAATAACAAAATGTCAAGTTCGAATGAATATCCGCTAGGTTCGTAGCAATCGAAATTTTTAGCATTTTAATCTAGCTTTTTAACATCATTTAAGCGATTTATCTTATTATCTCTTCTATTATGTTAGACACAATGGTTTTATTTGATTATGAGAAACAATAATTTCGTGAGTAGAAAATGTCCAAATCATCAAAACAATTAAAGCAATTTTATAACTGTCGAATTTTACGAAGTGGAAAAATTGTAGAAGAGAATTTATGGGTTAGAGATGGTAAAATTATTGATCCAGAAAAGATCTTTTATGATGAAAAACTCGAGCCTGATATTAAATTTAATTGTAATGGTGCTGTCATATCTCCAGGTTTTATTGATGTACAAATTAATGGTATGTAAATAAAAGATTTTTACATAAATAAAATAAACATAAAATTGATAAATAAAACAAATGTAATTTTATAAATTTTTATTTGTGTCTAAGGCGGTTTTGGCATAGATTTTTCATATAATACTGAAAATGTAGAAGATGGAATAAATATAGTGGCTAAAGGATTACTTTCATATGGTGTCACATCATTTTGTCCAACTATTGTAACTTCACCCAAAGAAATTTATCATAAGATTTTACCAAAAATAAAGAAAAGAAATGGAAGCAAACAGGGAGCAGCTATATTAGGTGTACACGTTGAAGGACCTTTCATAAGTCCATTAAAGAATGGAGCACATTCCAAAAGTTACATTAGAAAACTTGAAAATGTGAAAGTTTAATTTTTAGTTTACTATTGTATCTACTTATTAATTTAAAGTTAATTTAATATTTTATAGGGATTTCAATCACTTATGGAAGTATATGGTAGTCTGGAGAATATTTGTTATATTACATTAGCTCCAGAAATTGATAATGCAATGGAAGTTATTAGAAAATTACATAAAAAGAACATAAAAATTTCTGTTGGTAATTTGTACATAATTTTATTTATTTGTAATATAATAACTAGTTAATTGTTTTAATTATTACAGTATATAATTTTTGTTTAGGTCATTCTGCTGGAAATTTAAAACAAGGAGAAGAAGCAGTAAAATATGGAGCAACATTAATTACTCATTTGTTCAATGCAATGCTTCCAGTTAATCATTTTTAACATTTATGAATAATTGATATTAGAGGACTTTTATAAATAAATATTGTAAAAGAAATTTTTTTATTAAATTTTAGTTTCATCATCGTGATCCAGGTCTTGTTGGATTACTTACATCTAATCAACTACCACTTGATAAAACTATTTATTATGGAATAATTGCAGATGGTGTTCATACTCACCCAGCTGCTTTGAGAATTGCACATGAAACTCATCCTGTAGGTATGTATTTAATTATTATACTTAAACTTCTATAAAATTATAAAAAAAGTTTCCATTAATTAGGTCTTATATTAGTTACTGATGCAATTTCTGCTCTTGGTCTTCAAGAAGGAATTCATCAATTAGGTCAACTTAACATTGAAGTCAGAGAAGGTTCAGCTTATATTGCAGGCACGAACACATTATGTGGTAGTATTGCTAATATGGCTGAATGTGTAAGATATTTTAAAGAAGCAACAGGTAAATTATAAAACTTTCATTTTTTATGAAATAATTTAATATTTTAAATTATAGATAAAATTTTAAAAAGTTCAATAAGTAAAAAATAAATTGTACATAATTGTAATCAATAAAATAAAATAATTTAAATTTGTATGTTTAGTAAAATAAATATATTTTAATTACGCAGTTAATTATTTATAAGTATTAACTATAAAAAATTTAGTAAACTATTAAATATTTGAGTTTTAATAAAAAATCAGGGTTTTCTAAAAAAATATGTATAGAAGGTTTTTTAAATAAGAAAAATTAAACTTTTAAAACAAATAATATTCCTTAAATCTACTTCATAAGAATTTTACATTTGTATTTATAATTTCTTTTTTAAATATTGTAATAATCAAATAAAATTTATTGTATTATTAGTTTATAAAGCATAAATTTGCATAAATTTATTTGTTTGATTGTGAGTTAAGTAATGTTAACTAATGTTGATATTAAGTTATTTATCATTACTGTGAAAATTTGTTGATTTTATTATTCACAACATAAATACTATTATTTACTAAATATAATCATCTACTATTACTGTATTAAATCAGTGATGCACCATAACAATATAATAAATATAGTAATAATTTAAATATAAAAAAAATCTTTGTTAAAAATATTTAAAATATGTTCTACATAATTTAAAACATCAATAAACTCATTTAATAAAAATAAGTTTTTTTAAAAAAATTTTCTATCATAAAAACAGCAGTTTACAATAACATTGGTTTTGAAATTAAATGTAAGATTTATGTCAATAAATTAGCTTATTTATTTAAGCAAATAACTTGAAAGGTGTGAGGTTTTTAAGTTTTCATGCTTTAAAATTGTTTCTTAAAGAAAAGTTCTTAAAGAGATTTAGAATTGTCTTAGTAGCTTTTACTATATAAAGAAATATATTTTTAGATTTGTGATGCTTTGGTTTATAATTTAAATTAATTTTTATTTAAGGTTGTTCAATAGCAGAAGCCTTAGAAGCTGTAACTTTACATCCAGCAAGAGCTTTAGAAATTGAATCTGAAAAAGGTGTTTTAGATTTTGGAGCACAAGCTGACCTTGTATTTCTAAATGATAATTTAAATGTATTGTCGACGTGGATCGCTGGCGATTGTGTATATGAATACTAAAAATATTCCAAAATTTAAAAAACCGTAGTAAAGGTACAAATTGGTGTAACATTATGCATTTGTTTTTAACAGCCTCATATATCTTTTTTTCTACATTTTGAGTAGATAGGCAGATGTATCAGTTTTCATTTAAAGCCTATTTTTGACAAGTATGGAATGTTAATTCCAAAAGAAATTTTGTAATGGTGGTAGAAATTAGTTAATAATACAAATATTAGCTTTGATCTTTCTTTTTGTGAATTTACTAATTTTCTGAAGGCATATGAAAAAAGGAGGAAAAGAAAAATAGGAAATTTCTATATATTATCATGTTTAATAAAATCAGTTTATGGGTACTTATCACAAGGAAATTATATATCTGTTCTTCGTTTTTTATTTTACAAAGTGATAAATTAATTCGTTTTTTGGTAAATTTATTTTTTGTCATAAGTGATTTTTGTTTAGCTGTTTCTATAATAATCAATGAGGCTGCATAGTTTTGTCTTCTTTGCAGCAATGTCTGTTTAAAAATTATGTATCTTTTCTATGGTTTATCATATTTTAATTTTAAATTTAATGTTTCTATGTTTAATGTTGAAATATTTAACCTACCATTATTTTACTTTTTAAGCATTTTCATTGGTTTTTCATGCAAATTATCTGATTTATTTATGAGAACTTGACAATATTTGTGAAAGCATTTTCTTTTTGTATTATTTCTCGTCCAAGCTTTTTTTTGAATTAAAAGAATTTATTAAATTAAATTGTCATTTATAGTTAAGCAGTACTGGTGATGTTTCTAATGAATTTTATTCAGCTGTTTTCAAACTGAAAGCAAATTTTCCTATATCATAATCTTATATTTGGTAATTTTTTCAATAAATAACGTAGTCATGGATTCTGTTCGAATTATACCTTCAGCAATATTTTGTTAAAAGTGTAGGATCATAATTTGATGCATACCTTCTTTCCAACAATTCTTTTATTTTTTATTTTTAAATTCAGTTTTTTCAAAGCAAAACAAACGATATGACTATTAAAGGCAAATGCGTATTTTCAATTTGATGAGATTTGTATAAAGTATTTTTTTGAAGTATTATATTTAGTTTTTGAGTTGATACATTAATAGTTGAGAAGAGGCGTCACTCCGAGAAGGAAACCTCACAGAGTAGCGCGCCTTTCTCAAAAGTGGGAAAATGGTTCTGAGCGATTCTCTTTTTTTTGTGTATCGCACTGTTAGTGAAGGTCACTCAGATGTTATTTTCCCGCTGAATAGTTTTGATGTCTCTCCGCCCTGAGAAAGGCAGATCGATCTTACGTTGAAATAAAACGATAGTTACATCTCCTAGGGCGCTCTAACAAGAGCGATTGCAAGGGGATAGGAAAAATAATTAAAAACAACAAATTTCTTCCAAATCGGCCAGGGGTATATTCCGATAATGCTGCGTCTTTTTGAGGAGATCCTCTTTTTCTGCCTTTGCACAAAGCAATGCCGCACCAATCGTTGCACGAGGTATCCCTCCAATGCTGCAGAGCCCAATAGATACGCAGCTCCCATGCGGCACGATTTCTGGAAAAATTGGTGGCGTCGCTTGGACGAGCTTTTCCGGGTCCGAAAAAGTTCTAACCAATACTCCCCGTCAAAAACAATTACAAGGGCCAGCTCGTAGAGGTCGTACGTAGTCTGTTTTATACGAGTGCGTCATAGTTTTTAAAGTAATAAGTGTAAAAGGTCAATTTGTCAGATCAAGACTGTCGCTATGGTCGAAGCTGCGGCTACTTGCCTCTTCTTAATTAATAGCATGATATAAATATTTTCTTACGTACATTAAATAGAAATTTATTTCAAATTATTCAAAAGAAAATTTATTGTTAACTATAAGACATATATCATAAATAAAGTAAAAATGTACCCAAAGTAAATCTGTAGGTAAAAGAAATTTGGAAAACGATGTTATTTTGTCACTATGTTTGCCAACATCGAAGTATCTAAAGAGAGTTTTGAAAGTGCGTCTTTCGTTTTGTTACAGTTTTTATGTGATTTCTTAATAATATATTAATAATTAATTATTAATAATATACATGTAAGTAATGTAAGTAATACATGATGGTTTCTTGAAATTTAAGAGGCTCGAGGCTTTTAGAATCGTTAAAAACAATATTTCCATTGCAATTTCAACTCTTGCGAAGTATAAAAGTATTGTATTTCGAACACCAAATATTCATGATATTGAATATATTAAAGCCGTATTACATAAAAATTGTTTAACATAATTTATTTCCTCGTGTAATTTTATGATGACGAAGCAATCGTCACTATATTTATCTTTTGATGATGAATATGAAAATTGTATATAAAACATAAGTCTATTTATTTTATGTGTTTTAGATAATTTAATTTCAAGTAAGAGTTTTTTTCTTGTATCTTAATATTTTGAAGCATAGTTTAAGTACAGTAGAATGAAATAATAATAATAAACGCGAATATAATATAGTGTAGCGACTAGTATTTAGTAACTTATTGCCTAGCTTTCTTCGCTCTATAGTTCACCTAAGCTCTTCGTTTGAGTCATGTATGGTTCTGAGTGTCTCCTTCAAGTCGGAGAACTTGCTCATTCTTTAATCAAACATAGTAATGAATTTACAAGGGCCATAAATCATTTCGATTTCCTAAGACGAGGATTTTCTTACGGCAGCCTGCTTAATATATTGTTAATAGTACTAGGTATTAGGATTTTATTATATAAAGAAATAAAAACACAACAAACTGATGTACTTAAAAACAATATTATTAATTAAATATATAAAAATATTTTTAATTGTTTTCACTGTTAAGTATAATTTAATTAATCTTTTATAATAATAAATTTAATGAAATAAAAATTAAGAACGTTACAAGTAATAAATTAAAACCTAGTAGCAGATCAAATTTAAATAATTCATAAAGTTTTAATACACATCTTTTAAGTTACAGATATATGGTGAATGCTTGATGCCAAAAGTATGAGCTGGAGTAACGTCCAACATTGCCTGAAAATAACTCTTATTAATATGAATAATAAATAAATACTGGGTTTTAATCAATATATTTTATATACAATTAAAAACTGAACATAAGTTCATTTTAAAGAATTTAACACTGTTAAATGCAAATTCAATTTCAGATTTGGTGCAGATTTTATTAGGTCTCAATTTTCTAAAAGCAGCATTATCGTTTTTATATTTAATTTGATAATTTTATAAATAATTGATATTGTATTCTTTAAGATCTAATATTTGTTAATTATGAAGTAAATATTATTTATTATTTGATGTGTATTGCAAAAAATTGACTCAGTTGGATATTATAGATTTGTTAATGTAATATAGATGATAATAGTTTTAAAAATGCATAACATAAGAAAAATTAATAATACGTTTTATTTGAAAATTTTTTTATATAGTTATAAAATTTTTATAATAATGAAAATATTTCCTTGTAAAAAATTGATTCATACTTAATAGAAATGAATATAAATGCTATAATAAGAATCTGACCTAACTAGTAAATAGCACGTTTATTTTTATATCATACAATTATAAAAATATATAAAATATATTATGCAATCTAAATGAAAATGAAAAAAGGGTTATATATTTTTTAGTACAAACTAATTTTGTGCCCGTTGATCAGTGTTAATATATGTAAATTGTAAACTAATGGTATGATTTTTAATTAAAACTATTATTAAAAATTATCAATATAATGTTATAAAACAACTTTTACAATAATAACACAGTATAAAATAATATGGAAAAATGATACACTTTTTCTAATATTAACTGTGTAATCTAAATTAAAAATTAGGTTAGGAATATAGCTAGAATGTAAACTGGAAAAACAGTATATATGGCTTTAATAGAAAAATGAAATAGTATATATTAAAATATATTATAAAATATTATAAAAATTTTACTATTATATCAATGCAGTAAGATGCAAAAATAATTTTTAATTGAATTCAGAGAAGCAGAACATGACCAAGTATTCTATCAGATTGAGAGTAAAGTTGAAAAAGTGGATTCAATTCAATTTTTATATTGAAAAGGTGATAAACTTTCAACATCCTAGTTTTTAATTTTTAATTATATATTAAAAACTAATAAAGCCTTTAATTACTTGAAAGTAAATATGATTCTTAAGTATATTTTCTAAATTTTACTCTATTTAAAGAAAATTTAAAACTTTACTTTTTCAGGGCAATGTACACCAGGTCCTGGAATTTGTGTATGATTGTTCGGTATTTGATAACGTATGCTAATGCTGTAAGTTGGACACTTTGATCGTACAACATCATGCTTTATAGATTCATATGAACCTGGTCCTGGTACAAATACCTTGTCATCAGTAAATATCTTTTGTCTGCCAGAGATTGAAAATGCAGGTGCAGTTTTAATATTACTTTCTTTCGTTTTGCCAAGTGTCGAAGAGGTGTTGTACATGTTAGGAGCTGAATAAACAAAAAATATTTTAAACAATTTTTTCAAAGAATGGAAAATTGATTACTTTCTTAAATTACAAAAATATAAAAATATGCATAATTAAAATAGATTTAAATAAATGTCATTAATGTTACATTAAAGTATATGTGCAAATTAATAATATATCAAAATTGAATCAAATAATCTCTATTTTACAATGTCACAAAATAAATAAGTAACAATTAAATAAACAAAATAAAATATTCCTATGTATAATTTGAATAACATTTTTTATATTTACATTTATTTACAATACTTTAGCTACATTTACTTTGAAAAAAGAATCGGATTACAAAGATTTTTTTTTTATATATAATTTATATTGTATTAATCAGTAAAATATTGCAAATTGATATGGTATTATTCTTTTATAAATCAAGATGAATTTCTATTTTGGAAAGCAATAAATATAAAATGTAAAAGTCCAGTGAAACAAATCTTACTTCAGTGGATGCTTAATCATACATAAAATGAAAACAATAATAGTTGTTCCAATTTTACTGCACAATATTCTTAGATTTACTAAAAATTAAAATTAACATTGATTGTACATATTTTAAAATTAAATATGTAATTGCAGATAATTTTAAAATATCTCTGGACAATATTACCTTGATGTTAAAAGATGAAATTTTATAAGAATTTATTTTGAATAAAATTTATTAAATTAAATTAACCAACCTGAAAAATTATTTTTTATACTACTATATTTTAGTTAAAAATTACAAGTACATTTAAATACAAACTATTCATGTTGACATAAAAGTAATATTGCATATTCATAATTACCTATAATAATATTTCATTTTTCTAATGTAGTTTGTTACTTAACTATAGAATGAGTTTAACTTAATTTTTATGTTTAAATGCTTTAAAAGCTATTTTATTGTCATTAAATTATGATAACGAGTAAAAGGTTAATATAATATTTAAATATATAATAATACTTATGCGTTAATTTAATTATATCACTTTGTACATCATCTGTTTTATCTGATGATATTTGATGGTGAAAACTTTATTGTAAAATTTTATTCTTTTTAGTATTTTTTATACACTTAATATTTGGACCTAAATTAAAAAGTGTTTAATATTATAACATTATTATTAACATTTTTTTTAACATTATTTACTGATTTTATAATGAATTTGTGTGCTATACTTCGATGTAGTGAACAAAATGTACAAATTTTAGCTTACAGTCTACTGGTTATTTGGATTGTTCTTATAACTTACCAAAGATTCAACTATATATGTAGATGTAGCAATAATGTTACAAATTGTATATGTTTTTGAAAAAAGCAAATAATTATTAAGAAAATTAATTATTATTGCTAAATTTACTGTAAAATAACGTAATCACATAAGTTTTGTATAGAATACAATAATAAAAATATAGTTAAGAAAACTCGCACATTCTGCGTAAAGTGGTCGGTGACGCATCTTAATTTCTTTCAGTTCCCTAGGTGCCGTACGCCATCTACACTAAGAGCTGTTTAGTTGAGATCATAACTTGAAAATTTGAACATAACTGGAGGTCTTATCTTTTTCCTTTTACATAAAGAAATAACTCATTTAATGTTAACAAAAACAAGGCTCGCATTTTTACAGAATCCCTTTATGCCTAATTTATCCCCTTTCCAGTAACCTATCTGACCTTAAATTTCATGCTCATATTTTAGACACTGTTTCTGTATACATTTCCAATAACAACACTCAAATTCACATCCCCAACGGAGCTAAAAACATAATTCTCTTCCTTCATAACAATAAAGCACCTGGCATATATGGTATCAGAAGCAGTCTCCACAAAATACTTCCTTGAAAACGTATTACATTTATCTGTATGTAATAAATGCTATCATGCGTCTGCATTACTTTCCCACGTCTTAGAATAAAGCTACAGTAGTGTACCTCCCTAAACCTGGTAAACCTCTATTCTCATCCTATAGCTATTACCCTATCAGTTTTTTAAGCTCACTCAGTAAGGTCACAGAAAGCGTATTATTTCAAAAGCTATCCAAGTATCTTTGAAGCAGACAAAATTCTACTTCTCTTCCAACACAGTTTCGGTAAAACGGATGGAATTTGTCACCAACTTTTTCATGAAACAGAATATATTACTGAGAACATGAGTAAAAAACTTGTCACCAACTTTTTCACGAAATAGAATATAATACTGACAACATGAGTAAAAGAACTTATTACCAACTTTTTCATGAAACAGAATTTATTACTGACAACATGAGTAAAAGAAGACACACAGCCATACTTTTACTCGATGTCCAACAAGCTTTAGATCGCTTTTGGCACACGGGCTTCATCCACAAATTAATATCCATATTCAACTAATATTTAATTTTCCCTCATATCTCATCAGCATAATTAAATTTTATCTTGTAGACTGACGCGTCACGGTCAAGAAGGAAACACTTTATCAGAACTACAACTAGCCTACTCAGGAGTTCCTTAAGGATAACAAATAGTCTCCCTTTTCTTCAATATCTAATACTCTGCTATATAAAAAACTATATTGTCAAATTTTGTAAAATACAACTTTGAATGGGTAAGAGATGTTCATAGTGCTAAATATTTTATTTGAAATTAGTTTTTTAAAAATACTATTAAGAATAGACAATTCAAAAAATTTTTACCTAATACATTATTTAGTTTATATACGTATTTTTACCATTTATGCTATATTATTTATGCCACTATTTCTATTTATATTTTTTAGAGAAATATATTGCAGCTGCTAGATGAAAACAGAATTAAATTTATCAACTTATTTTAAAGTAAAAATACGAAATTTTGTATTCTTCATTTTTATTGCTTTGGTTAAATGTACATCATCTTTATGATAGAATTTAAACGACGTATTTAGTGTAAGATATGCAGGTATATAGTGCTTTCAAAATATTTCTACGATTTTCAAGAACTTCTGTCAAATGGAAATATTTCTAATGAATATTTAGAAAATACTTATATGCCCTTACATTTTATATGTGCGATATCCAAAGGTATAGTGAGTAGTACCCTTGTTAAGTTGAACTTTTTCTGGTCTGTTAGAACCTTATTTCTTAATGTTTTTAATAAATTGAAAATATAAACTTATTTAATAATGTCTCACAACTTTTCATTAAATTTTAATAGAAGTTTCTTACTTGCTAAAGCTTTAGTTAAACTTGCATAGTACTTTCATAAAAATTTTGCCGTAAAATGCAAATAAAATATTAAGATATTACTTCGATACGAATGTACAAAAATAAATAAAAAAGTAAATGTTAATATCCGTATAATTATTAACATAAATTTTTCTTTTTTTATTGCCTACATAACAGGTACTTTATTTCGTGCCGTATATTTTATCTAAAAGAAATAAGAGTTTTTAATAAATTAAAATAAAATTATGTTTAGATCAAGATATTTCAGTTTCCTGAGATAATTTCTTATCAATGTGTTACGTCTATAACGCGAATGCTCCTTTTAGGCCTATACAATTAAGTATATTAGGTAGAGATGGGTCACAGCCTAAACTGTCTGGAGATATCCCCGTTTATGTATATATATATATATATATTAGAAAATATATATTAAAATTACACAAGAAAATTTAAAACACTATCAGACCTTTGTCTTGTCCTATATTATGTTTAAGAATTAAATGACAAACATAAAACAGCGGCCAGACCTTTGCCTAGCCAGGAATTATGTTAAAGTATATGACGGTTTTGCTCCGTCTCGTTTTCTTTTTCTCTTCACGTTTTTTGTTAAAGTTCTTGATTTATCTTCCTTACCTTTTGCTTCGGACAGTTCGAGCCGGACCGGGGTTCTTGAGAAAGGTTTTTTTTTAAGGCGTTCTAAATCAAAGAAACGCGGATTGTTTTTCTGTTTTCTCGAAGTTTTATATACTTAACCAAAGAGATTTTACTATGCTCTATTCGCTAATCCATGATTTTCTTACTTATCTATTAACAAAAACGTGTCACGAGGCACGCGATGACGGCGGTAGTTTTTCCGTAATTCGAGGGACAGCTGCGATACGCCAGGTGGTGTTAACGGGGTGTGGAGCGGGCTCGGTATGCCAGGCAGTGTTACCGAGATGGCGGAGGACGAGTTGTTCCAGACAGTCGGACTCAGATGGAAGTTCGAGATGAACGATCCTCTCTTGTTGGTGGGGCCCCTTTCTTTATCTCGGTAGGGTCCCCCTCCCTTAGCCAGGGCTCCAAGGAGGGAGATGCGCGAGTTGAGAGCGCGCACGTCGCAAGAGAGGCGATGGAGAAGGTAGTGCGCCGTGAGGAGATAAAAAAATGATCCGGGCGCTAATGAGACGCGCCGCGGCGGCTCGATGAGCTTGTTTGTCATGGCGTGCCATTACAACTGTTACTTACGTTTTGGGCGATTTTCTGTATATGACTTGCACTCACACTTCCTCACACAGATTTACTCACGCACACAAGTTCATTATTTTTTTCTCACACTATTGTACACTAGCGTCGGATTCCACCGTCGCAAGTATTTACTATGAGAACAACTACTTAGATTAGGGCGAGGCAAGGGATAGTATAGAGAATGATTTCAAGAAGTGGGAAAAGGAAAAGGTGAAAAAAGAACTACAAAATGAAAATTTAAAAGGTGTTTATTTACTCACTTTCTTATGTAGGTCAGTAGGTTAACTTCTAAATACGAGATTTGAAGATGAACTTTTTTGCACGGGGAAATGTGATATTATTTACTTATAATGATTATCATTATTTTATATGTCAGTCAATTACTATTATTATTATTATTATTTTCTTTATTTGATATTATTACTATTAGTTTCCTTTGATTGTATCTAAAGCTTTATTAATATTTGTTTTTTTGTTAATATTTATTTAATTACTAAACTTTTTTTTCTTTGTTATAATTTTTTATAAATATAAGAAAAACAACTAGTCAAAATAAAGATAATGATTGCGGCGTTCCATTCAGACTTAAAATATTGCTTATATCTGCTTAATAATAATTAGAGCAATTCAGTTTTGCTTAGTGTTTAATGTTATTACTTAATGATAGACTTGTTTAATAATTATGCTTTAATAATTAATTACGTATATAATTATATAATTTTTTTTTCTTTTTTCATTAATTTTTTTTCTTTAATTAGTTATATATTAAAACTAAAAATAATTTTCTTTGTTAAACGAAATTGCGCAGTTGAAGATGTAGCTGTATGTACGTATTTATGTGTGGAAGTGCAGCTGTTGAAATTTGTTCTACGGAAAAACTTTTTGCCTTTCTCCCTTATTTTCGATAGTTTTATTTGAGACGGAGTCGTAACAAATCTAAACAAATTTAATTTGAATATACTTTCAAAATACAAATGAATTGTGCCTGTAATAATACATTAGCTATAGTACATTAATCTTGATTATCATTTATTATATATTTTATATACTGTAAATATACTATAAAATGTTATGAGTTAAAATTAAATTTGTATTGTGACAGATATAATTTATATTATACATTATATAACATTTATATCAACAAAAAATTATAATTTATTGGTTAAACTGTTATTATTTCTTTGTGTAAAATATTTGAATTAAAGTATGTGTATTATTATGCATGGCATAATAATTACAAAATATTTTAATAATTTAGTTTATCCTCTGCATGTTTTATTTCAAAAGAAAACTAGAAAAAGCTCTAAAGTATGATTAAACTTTACTTTTTTTGTTTTATAAAAGAGTTAAAGTGTAAAGTAGAATGGGGGAAGTTGATAGAGATTACTCGGTTTGTAAAAATTAATAGTCTTTATCCATCCTTCTGAACGGGGGAAAAGAATTTGACTGTCGAGCTAAGAAGAGCTGACGGCCACTGTGTAGGGCTTGCATAAGCCTACGTTATAAATAGCGTGTCTACCTTAAAAAGGCCTACTTGGTATAGTTTTTAGTTTTCCAACTCGAGGGTTGCTAGAGTGGTTAGTGTCGATTCTGGGTGCTTCCTGCCCCGTTCAGCTTCATGTCTTCATTTCATCATTCTTTGTAAAGCGCAAAGTGCCCTTCTATATACATTTTGGATAAACACGGCCCTTCTAATGGCGTTAAGTAAATTTGCCGTAATATTTTCTCCTTTCAAAATCTATTTTTAGAGAAATGTCGAGTTACTTCGCGGTGGAATTTCTTTAAGTTATCAGCGCAGCTTCTTTTCTTTAGGTTAAGTCAGTGTTGTTGACGGTGTGGTAGGCATAAGACGAAAAGAAAAGTAAACGTACATTGCGGTAAACATCAACACACGACAAATCCTCCTGCTCTAACGTCTCGTGCCTATTGACTTGACTTCTTTATTAGCCCTAGTTGTATCAGGCAGTGTATATTAACAATAAATTGATAATTTATTGGTATTATTGGTATATAAGCTATTATTATTTATTTGTGCAAAATATTTAGATAAGAAAATTTATAATACGCATGGCATAATAATTACAAGAAATTGTTTATCTTCTATATGCTTTATTCCAAAAGAAAATTCTAGGACACGAGTAGGATTTACTTTTTTTACTTCTTAAAGAAATTAAAGTGTATAGTATTATAATTAAAATATTTTAATTTGCAATCAAGCATTTATTGTAGTTAGCAATACGTTATATAATTGATTTTGTTTTTCCTGCTTGTTTAATACTAATTTGTAGCGTTAAAATATTTGAGGTATTAGTCTAAACTTTTGAAATGAATATTTGTAGATAAAATAATATTAATATTAAAATAAATCAAATTACTTACCAGGTGTCTGATTTACTTTTTCGATTTGTGTTTTAACACCAAAAGAAAATTTTGGTGAATTATCGGCAATAATTTGTTTGGCCTTTAGTGGATTATAATGACCTGGTGCTGGAGTAGTTTCAATTTTTCTAAATTTTGGCCGTCTGTGTAATGATAACGCTAGTACTATATCTTTTCCTAAGTGGAAAGTTTTCTTTTGCTTCAATATTAATTTTACGAATTATTTGTATTAATTACGTATTATTTATTAAACATTCTTTATTAAATTAAAAAAAAAGTAATATTTACATTAAAAACTTTTAAATTTCTTTTACTATTAACTTATAGATATGATACTTTATTTCTTCTACAATAATTTATATTTACATATAACTAATAATCTTTTTTATTTGTAATTCTATAAATTTATTTAATCTGTAAAATAAATGTAAATATAACAATATTTAAAACTATATTTTACTGAAAATGTGAATTTCATCAATGCATATCCTCAATCTTTAAAAAACTGTTTGATTGACGATTAGATATCTTTTTGCATAAAACGCTTTATTTATATCTTTAAACATTATTTTAAAAATTATTTTAAATTTATATTTTAACTTAGTATTCTTTTAAGTAATCTGATCTTTTTTATTGTATTCAATTTAGTTATTTAATATATAAAAAATTTTAGATAGAATAGAAACTAGAATTAAGTAAAATATTTCACAATTATCTTATATTATTCAATAATTTATTTTGTTGAAAATAAATTTTAAAAAAATGCTTATATATTCTATTATAATATTTACAATTATAAATATCAAAAAATAAAACATAATATAATAATATTTTGCATTAATAACTTTTATTACAATAATAAAGATGATTTTACATTAAAAATTTAACAAAACAAATACATAAAATCAAATTACCTTTTGCATTCAGGCCAAAAATATTGTACTGGCCTGGTCCTGGGCCAGGGCTGTCATTTTTATTGAAGTGTCTACGTGACAGAACAAAATTCAAAATCATAATATTTTATTCACAATCATAAAATCTTTAAATATAAATATAATTATAAATTAAATCATGATCTTTATTATAAAATTAACGAAGGAAGTACATAGTTATATGTAAGTAACAATTAATTTGTTTGAGTTTTTAACATTGAAAATATTAATAAGGTTAGTAGTTAAACCTTCATAAAGTTTCCCTTATATTATGTACATATGTTTAACTATTGATAATTATCCAAGTTTTAAGTTGAAAGATATTAAATAATATTTTCTTTTAGCATTCATTTCCACTTCTAGTTAAGTATAGTACTTCATAATCATACTAACTGGAGATTTGCAAATTCTTTAAAATTCTTTTTTTACTTTTACAAATACAAATATTTAAAATAAAAATAATTCAAAGAAAATATAAATTATTTTGTACATATTAACAAAGATGATTAAAATCATTTTATTAAATATCATTTTTTATTAATTTATGTTTATTTAATTATTTTTAATAGTTGAAACATACACAACTTATAACACTTGACATATGTTTATAGAAAACAAACAATGTGAAAAGAAATGTAGAAATTTTACAAAATAAGTAAGTAATAAAGAGAGAGATATAAATATTAAAAGTGTAAGAGAAATTTTGTCAAGCAATATTAAAAGAGAGGGAAATATTGATTTTCAGTTTTTAGGTATAGCATTTAAATAAACTTTTAGAATATAAATGTTCACTTTGAATGGAATCCGCTGGATATTAAAAAAAAGATCCCAATTAATATCATAAAATAAACTTTTCAATATTTTCTAACCTACTTTATTTCCTTATAAAGAATCCTACATTTATAGTAGGATTAATACTTATATTTATATATAACTATTAATTTTGTTATTAGTAGCTCATTTAAACTTTGTAAACTAAATAGTTTCCAGTTATAAATCGTCAATATCACAATTTTATTACTATAAATATTGAATCCAACATATAGATCCATTTTAAATTTTTAATTTAATTCAAAATTTTAAAAATATTTTGATATACATATATAGTTTACCATAGAATAACTTTACTCAAAGTATGATATATGTTTTTTCACAAAATAAAAAAAAGGAAATAATATTACATAATTATAAATTTTTTTGACATTTAAATTTTTATCACATTATTTATACTGATGATAACTTAAATATAATATATCTTAAATACAAATTATATATATAGTAATATACATAATTAATATAAATTTTAGTATAGTTTTATTAGACATTGTTGAAAATGATAATATTTATATTATTTGTACTTTATAATTATCTAACTTATTCATACCTAAATGATTATTCATGCCACTAAAAAAAAAGCTGGAGCTCTCACTTTTTGTGAATCAATCACGATTTTTCCTATGAACATGTTCAAACGTATTAAAATTTATAAAAGTACTTATAAATTAAAAGAAAATTTTTAAGAAAATTCATATAATAAATGATTTTTACGCAAAAACAGTTTGTAATGTCTTATTTTAAAATGCGTATGTAGATCTCATACTTTTTGGATGTTACCTTATCTATTCGATGCAATTTTAAAGTTACATTCAATTAACCATTCATTAAAAAGCTCATATCTTAAAATTACTAATTTTCTATTTAAATATTTCAAAGCTACATTTGATTACGTGTTGTGTTTCAGTATTAATACGGAAATATTTATTCAATTACTTTAACGTACGCAGGAATTTTCATCTCAACACACGTTTTCTTTCCTTTTCATTCCATGCCAATGCTAACGATGACAGTGCTCGATTACTTACAAAAAGTAAAGGAGGAATTTGAACATCTCTTAGTACCATGGTACTAAGCATCTATACATTACAAGAAGGAAGGATGGCATTCCGCAGCGGCCATATAGAGACTACTGAGCGCTAAATGGTTGCATGATTTTGCATATATACACATCACCTCGCATAAAGAATTTTGCACTGCGTTTACACGGAAAAAAAGTATTGCGTTAGCGCTCACATATGCTTGCAGGTAATGGCTCTCAAATATGCTAACATTTTGTCGATGTAAACATTCACTGTTTAAATTTGTATATTTTTTCGTTAACGATTTTTTGATTGCTCAAGATTCGAAAACATCATTTTTTTCGATTAAAAAAATATGATATAGTAATAAATATTGTGAAATGTACATTCAGAGAATCCAAAATAATTTAAAAGTACACTGTTAAAACAATGGCATAAAGCCGTTAATAGAATGCGTTGATACGATTGAAAGATTTCTGTAACTGAAAAATATTAAGCAGTTCCGAAGCTGCTTCATATTTAATTTAACCAATAGGCTTGTTTTTAAATTTTGAATTTTTAACAATTCATGTATTTCTATGATGCAATAAAGGTTTTAGTTTTTCATAATAAAATACAAATCGAAGAAAAAATTGACATGTCCTCATTTTCAATCTTATGTAAACTAAAAAATAAAAAAATTTAAAGTTGCAATTTTTTGTTTAATATTTTCGTAAATATATTTTGCAATTTTACAGGAACCTAAAGATTAATTAGCCAAATTTCTACTATATTTTCCAATGATGCAAGTCGATATTTATTTTTCATACCATATTTCGTCTATATGCCTATGACGGTTATATGTATGCTGAGGGAATGAGTGCTATGGAGCAGAAAGAAAAATTTGCGAAGTGAGAGACGCATTTATGAGGTAGAGAGCTTGACCCTTGCATATTCATAATTTGTAACTAAATATATATTTTTATTTATTTGCTATATGTTAACAGAGATGAAAAAGAAGATTACCAACTAAAATAGACGCTCCCAGTCATTATCAATTCATTATCAATTTACTTTTGCTAATTGTTTAATAACGTTTAAGCAATAGCTGCTCTTTGTGTAATTTCGAATATAAATTAAACTTACGATTACCAATAAGTTAAAAAAAATGTAAAATGTCGAACAGAAGGATAACACGTATATATGAATGACTAAAAAATAAATACCGTTAAACAAGAGCTTGAAGGAAAACATGCATATATTATATTACATTAATGTATTTTAATGCATTGAAGTATGAAAACTCTTAATGTTGTTACAAATTATTTTTAATTTATTTAAGACAATATAGAAATTCATTTTTAAAAACTACTTTTTGTAAGTAGATAAGTAGAAGAAAAAGGTTTTTGAAAAATGACTCCTTTCAAATTTACTAAAAGATTCTATATGTTATTTTCTATATATCAATAATAATTATATATTTAAAATAATTTTTATTTGTAAAAAAACTTTATTATAATGATCTAAAGATTTAAGATTTTTATATTACTTCATTACTAAACTTTTTGACGTTGCTAATTATTTCTTTTTAATTTTATCAATAACAAATATTTTTCTTTAGATAATTAAAAAATATGAACTCTAAACTATAATATATATTTGACAGTTATAACTAGATTTCGAAACAAATTTTGAAAGGTTCTTCAAAGTTGATGCAATCATAATTTAAAGAAAATGTTATCACATGTTTACAAATTAAATATCTCTAAGAATAAATTTTATGCATAGAAATTTCACCATTTTTTATATAGTAATCGTGTGTATATAATATGAATCTATTAAAAAATAAATAGTATTTATAAATTTTTAATCATAGATTGTGTAACACACCTATTAACGGTTGCAGCGTAACGCAAGCGGGTCCAGGGCTAATAAACTCAGATGAAATTTGACCCTTTCTTTTTGTCGGAATCCAGGATTTCTGTGTAAATCCACTCATAATCAGCTTTTACTTCTACGATTTCGTAACCGAGAATATACTCCAAATCGACGTTGCTTTCTTGCATTTAGAAAAATACGTTAGAAAAAGATGTTTTGAACATTTATGAATTAAGATGATATTAATGTTTATAAATGCATACCATGGTGTTTCTACATACGATATAAAGCGGGCTATTATGCTTTGCCAATGAATAATGCTAAATCGAAAATTAATCTTGAATACAGGATATCATGCTTTACGCATACTATAATTGGGCCAAAAATAATTTATCTAGATTATATTGAACATAAAAAAGAATATCTAATGTGACATGTACTTGGACGATTTCACTCTACCTATGTTTATTAATTTTTAGAGCTCATGCTGTATTGCTGACATAATATGTTGTACATGAATAGATTTATGTAGTTAATGACATACCAGTCCTGCTACTTCTTGGAGCATTGAAGAAGAGAAAGAGATTGTGAAATATAATTGGTGTGCTTGACTTATTTCAAAAGCCAATACAGTGCATTAACATAGGTGCACTCTTCTTTTCTCTAAAAAGAAAAAGAAGAGCGATTGATGTTTAGAAGAAAATTCTGCCTACGAATGAAGGACCAGCTATTTGAATCTCTCTCTTTCTCTCTTTCACTCTATTTTTTTATTCAGAGAAAGATTGTTTACCAGAGACCAGCGGCGTCGTATTAGACTCAAATCAATTTGCAAGGAAAGCAAAGAGGTGGTATATATAGAGTGAGGGCTTTTGGCTTTGAAAACGCGTTAACTTTTTCGGTAACGTTTAGACCTTTTCAAATGTATCAAAGTATATAAGACACCGAAATTCATTGTTTAAAAATTTACCGTATTTATGTCATGTATTTTGAATATTTTAAAACATTGTTTGTAATTAGGTGAACTATTATTTAATTTAATGCTCATATTTAATTATTGTTCTGTATTAAATATATATTTGTATGAGATTAGCCATTCTTATAATATTCTTTTTTCGTAACATATTAATTTATTATATAAAACTTATGTTTCACATACAAATTTTAAGGACGCGGAAACATTTTTAATAATAAACTGATACTAAATATCACTTGGAGCATAAACTAAAATATTAGTATACTGTTTTCCTACAAAATACAACAATTAATTTTTAAACACGTTTCCATATATGACATAAATAATACACATAAACTTTATTTTTAACATAATGCTTACGTTATTTAATTATAAGTATTTTTATTCGTTATGAAAACATCAACATTTTAGTTACTTAAATAATTGATAAATCTCAACGCCATACAAGTTAGTGGAAAGCAGATTTCACAAAAAAGTAATAGCAATTATTAATATCTCATACGAAAGAAAAAATATTCGTTCACATTGTGCGATGGAAAAGTCAGTCGTGAACTTAATGTGTATGTGTAATAAAGTGTTTATGCAAAAGATGTGACAGGTGCGTAGAAATAGCGCTTGCAAGATAGTGCGAGTGTGTAAAAATGGACGCTTATGCGAGCTGAGTTAGAAAAGCATAACGCCGATCGCAAGTGTGCGAAGCATATGTGAAAGAGAGTACCGAGTGAGCGAGAGAATGCCTGCATAGTGGGAGTACGTGGCCCAGTGTATGTGCAACAGAGAGTGCCGAGCGAGAGAACGAGAGAATGCCTGCGTAGTATGAGTACGCGGCCCAGTGTACTTGCGAGAGAAAGTGTAGAGTGATTGAGTAAGAGAATGGCCGCGTAGTGGGAGAGAATGAGAGAGAGCATTGAGCCATGGAAGGGAGCCTTAACTATGCGTTCAGCCTTGGCTATGCGTAAGTCATTGCTAGGCACTGCGTGAGCAAGCGTAATGCGCTTGTGCCACCGCCGCCGCTGTTTTCTCCATCACTGGGCTTGCCCACGGTCAGTTAGGGCAAAGGCTAAACGAAGCGACTTCTCCACAAAGCCCCAGTGTAGATTCTCTCCGTTATAACTCACGCGTAAGAGTTATCTTCCATGTATAAAACGGAAATTCTGTTTAGTGTATAGAATTATCGCCATCGCTGTATAAAATAAACGCCGCTTTTTACACTTGTAAACAAGCTCTGCCACATTTGATCTAAAATCATTGCCGATAATGTTTAAAATTACCACCACATTTGCGCTTTTTATAAGCCCCGCCGTGCTATTTTAGAAATATATAAATTACCGCCGTTAGTATATAAACCACCACTCCATTTAACCTTCGAAAAACTTTCTTCAACAAAAAAATTTTCTTAATTTTAAAATCCTAAAATTGAGAAAAGAAAAAGATTGACAGCGCGTCAAATAATTATATGTTTATTAGATACACGTACACCGTGCAAAAAACTATAATGCATTTATCAATTATATTAAACTAATACCTAATTGCTATATAAGCAATAGTTTAAAACCTTTTATTTATTAAAAATAAATAATTATAGTGAGTAATATTAATAATAGTTGGTAAATAATAATAACAGAGTTAACATTAATAACAACATATTATTAACATAATATATAATAACATTATTATTATTATTATTAACGATAAAAATAACGCAAATGATTTTAAATAGTAATTATTAATTTTGAAGCAATAATAGCAATAATATTAATAATAACAATATTAATAATTGTAACATTAATAAAACTAATAATAATATAATAATAATATATTAATATAATAATATAATAATAACAACGTCAATAGTAATAATTATAATAATAAATGTTACACTGAAAAAGATTGAATACGCAAATTCTTTGTAAACTAAATTTATTAAATAATATTATTTAAAAAACAGATTGAAATTTAAGAAATTGTAAAAACTAAAATCATAAACTTATAAATCACGAAATTACACAGAAAATAGAATTGACATTCATTGAATAATATTATAAATTTGTAAGATGGCTGTATAGAATTTTTCTAGAAATAAAAATACCCTCTTTTCCAATACTGCGTGTACTTTAAAAAATTATATAAATGGAACGCATTTTTGTGATAAGCAGACTTGTACTTTATCGTTCAAAGTATGATCCAGAAACCCATTTAAAAGTACGTAAATAAACTTTTTAAATGTAAAATGTTATAATTACTTCGAAGGGATTTCTATTTGAACCTTTCCTTTACCTTTATTTATCCCACCTTCAATACAATTGCTATAAGGCTGACTTCAATAACCAGTTTTACTTTGTATTATCCTTCTAATTAAAGAATTGCAGTAAGCCGACTTCAATGTCAAGTTTCGTATTGTATCTTTCTTTCGTTTAGATAATTACGAAAGGCATGACTTAAATTTCAGGTATCACATTATTTTTTATTATTTTTATATTAATAATATTAAAATAAATTATCAATAAAATAATTATAAAGAGTAAATAAATTAATGTCTGGTCTCGCAAGTAAATATATATCATAACAACATATATATATATATATATATTTATCTCTTTTGTCGTGATTAAAATATAATTAGAAACTAAAATCGTAATGAAACTCATCCCGGGCTAATGTATTTAGTGTGCAGGCTGAAAAAGAACTAATCGCATCTAAAACGTGACAATAGAATATTACATATGAGTTAATTGTAAGTGACTTAAAGATTTACTGTGAAAAGAATAACGAAGTAGCTGCAATTATAATAGCTAACTGATTAGGCAGAAATGAAAAGAGAGATCGCTAATATAGAGCCACAAATTTTACTAGCAATATATAGCTGACTATCACAACAATCCACCCTTTTCAGACCTAACCGGCGCCTGCTAAGCCGCCAAGAAGTTTTCCTCAAATTTTCCTCCCCAGAAGCCTTCAGAGTCCAACTCATCCAGCCGAAATATAAATGACAAATTGACGACTGATATTTGAGAACTTGTAAAAGTAAAGTATTCTTTACTTTTTGGGTACGCTAGCCGTGTAAAATTGTAAAAGCTTTATATGTTTGCCATTTAATAAATCATCGTCACAAGAAATGCTTAAAAAATAATTTTCTAAAATTAATCCACTCTTTTTTACATTAATATAAAAGTTTGTACAATGTTTTCTGTTTTAATCATAGATTTCTTTTATATACTTTTTTATTAATTATATTTTAAATTTAATTTTATTAATTCTTGTATTATGAAAATAAAAGAATTCAAAGAAATGCATTTATGGAAATTTTAAAAATTATTTAAGTGAAATTATTATTATTATTATTATTATTATTATTATTATTATTATTATTATTATTATTATTATTATTATTATTATTACAAAACCGAATGCATACAAATATAAAGTGATGATTATGAGTAACAAGTATTATAATTATTTTCTTTGGGAAATTTTAAAAATAAATGAATAATTAAAGTGCGTATGCCATAATTATTGTGGTATCGTATATAAAGATAGTATAAAAAATCATGATAAAAAATGAATAGTTTGAAAATAAGCAAAAGAAATTTGTATAATATACTTAAGCATAATAATTATTTTTTATATAGGTTCCATAAAATATTCCTACATAAATAATTCGAGCAGAAAAAATTTATTTGAGTATTAAACAAGTGTTTTTTGCATATATTTTACCTCTATTTTCTTATATACACATAGACCCATACGGGCATAGATGCTCGCGACACACATACCCATACGCACAGATATCTATAAATGGTTAAAAAATTCAAAAATACTTATTGCGAATTTATTTTAACTTACTATATTTATATTTAAAATTTATAGTCATACATATTTCATGAAATTAAAACATAATTTAAATGTTTTTTAATATGTATTTTTGCTATTAAAATTAATTAAAAAGTATTTGTGTTACATATACGATAACAAATTTTATACTTTTGTATTTTATTAAATAAAATATAATGATTCTGGGTTTTGATTTAGTGGTTTATAAAATCAGCGTATTTCTAATAATTTAAAAAAAAATGAAAATAGAAATGTAAAATATTAATATTCAAATATTCAAAATGTAATTATATAATAGTATATCTGTTTTTGTATTTAATATAATGATAAACTGCATTCTCTACAAACAATAATCCTTGATATTTATCAAATTAAAATTATTAAATAATACATTATTCATCGCGAATGGTGCATAGATATTTATAAAGAACGGGTTTACAAAAATATTAATTAGACAAACATGATATCTTATAGAAAGTAATTAAAAGTCATATAGTGAGCTCGTATTATCATAATATTCACCCATATATTATTTCTAAATTAATAAAATGAATGTACCAATCATTTAATTGTATAATTTTATTTTTTAATATATATTAAATAAATAGTGTGACTGATTATTCATATTCAGCTAATTTATTTCATAAATTCACACATTTTTAGCTCGGTTTTATTTAGTATTCATATAATGAAATATATATAATAGTGGATAGTTAAATTGAATTTAAGATAATAAAATTTTTACGTATATAAATAGTTTCGGGTAGTGACTCAATTACTAAACAAATTTCAATTTTTTACTACAAAAATACTTAAATAATTAATAAAAGACAATTGTTTCTATTATTCCTTTATCTTTATTTTAACATTCTCTTCTTTATTCTTTTATAAATAAAAGAAAATATTTAGCGATCAGAGAACATAATAATCTATGAGCTAATATAACTATTTGTATTAATATAACAATCTAATTGATTAGATAAAAGACAGAATAATTTTAACTTACTCTTTTGAATAGCTACTTTTACTATTGATATAATCTTTTACTATTTTGTATAAGCTGAATTATAGATTGTAGAAAGATCTACATTGTAGAAAGATTCATTTGAATTTCTCTATACATCACCACAAATAAATATGTTTTAAAAGTTTAATCGATAATAAAGGAATGGACGCACACTTTCCATCGTTCTCGCATTAGTGTTTCGAATCGTTTACTTAGGTATATATATTGATATAAACTTCACCAGTCGACTGAACCTTGTTGCATTGCGTGATCGAAAGGTTTAAATTATAACTGCCTAGACTATAGAATTTGGAGAGCTTGGAGATAACTTGCCACGATACCGCATATTAACTAAAGCAACGATATATTTATTCGTTTTTATAATTCACTGATGCAGGCACGAGTATTGTGTTTTAGTATGTTTCTATATAACGATTGATTTTATTATATTTGTAAAAAAATATCAACATGCACTGTTTCGCAACCTGTACACTTTAAAAATCTTATTATGTGCTCTAATGAGAAATAAAATCATATGATACGATAAGTATAAAATTAATCTAATTTTAATTTAAATTAAAAACCAAATTTAAATAAAGATAACATAATATTTCAGATATTATTAGAAACAGTGATACTTAAAATTTATGTATATTACTTTTATGCAAATTTATGTATCAATTTGATATAAATATATATAATAATATATACGTATCTAATGTAAAAAATAAAACAAAATTTAAATTTTATTGTTCAATAAGTATACTTTTTTTAATATGTGTTAATTTATGATGAAAAATCAAAGTTGTAAGATAATTTATATATACCATATATTTTTTTTAATGTTTGATCACTTATCAAAAATAATATTTTTTGAAATTTTAAAATTTATTGTGTATTAATTCTAGTTAGGTGTATCATAATTTCAATATCTCTGTAAAAAAAATATATATATTAAATATAACAAAACTTTTAAGCATTGTTTTGAATTAATATTATGCTAAATATAATATATGATAAGGTAATTTTCCTTTTCGATTTTACAAATTTGATCTGATGCAATTAAATATATGAATTAAAATATACTTATAATTTAAACAAATAAAGTAAGTAGTTAAGCTATACGGATTGTGTCTTAACAGGCAGAGGTACCTACGGGCATAATAAAATTTGATTAGATTAAGTATGTTAACTAAAATTCATATATCATTGATTGGAAAAAATTAGAGGCCTCTTCCTTTCAGAAGTTTTCAGTAGTGAGTGGATAAGGCTTTTCTCATAAGGAGTATATAAGGAGCATAGGATTCCTTCTTCTTCGCAGCCAGTGTTAAACTTTCTCTATAAGAATTAGCGTGTTTTAGCGGCTGACTATATATATATATATATATATATATCAAAAATAGGTTTATAAATTATTAGTTATATTAGAACTATATCAAAAGTAAGAATTATAAGTTCTATAAATTTAAATAAAAATGAATTTGACAAATATATTTTAATGTTAACACAAATTATTTGAGAGAGCATTTTATAATTGAAAGTTAACGTTGCACTTTTAACGGCTGCAGTGATAATGAAACATTTTAAAGGTATCGAGCAAAGAAAATGTGTATTTATGTTTGTTTATGAAGTCCAAGTCCTTTGTTTATAGAAACGAGTTATTTTAGAAAGAATTTAAAACGAATATATACATTTTGAGAATACTTTGAATTTAGAACTTTAATGATTTATAAATTGTTTGCAAAAATTTGATGATAACTTTAATTATTCGAATAATTAGAATAAACTATTAGTGCAATATACTTTATTGAGCAATATCTAAATAAAAATAAATATATTATTGATCTATAACTCTAACTGTTTTCAGTCCTTATTGAATTTTTGCTCTCTATTTCATTATTACTCTTCTATATTACTATTTTTGTGCTAAGCATCATCTTATATATAGTTGAGAAAAAGATTTCATAAGCCCTTTCTTTTTTTCATGCTTTTCTTATGAGCTGACCGTTGAAAATTCTTTTCGTTTCGGTCCGATTTCTTTAAAGAATGTCGCGGGTTCATTATTAACTTTTTATTAATCTTTTGATTTGTACAATAACTTTTACCAATTTTCTTTTAATTTTATTCTTCTAAATTTTCGTTCGTGTTATTCATGACAAAAGTTTCATTTCATTCACACACTTTTATTTCGTATTTCTAGAGATAATAATTTTAAAATATTTTTGACATAAATTGTGCGTTTAGTACAAATTTACTATATTATTTGCTTATAATTTGTATTATTTAATTACAAAGAAAATTAGATATTAACTTTATTAAAGTTTTTACTAATTTTCGCGATGTTCTCATTATAGAATACTTCCCAAATTTGTTTTTTTAGTAAATCAAATTTTCAGAAGATCATAACGCGTAAACACCATCGTCTCTGATCAATCTATTTTTATTAAATGTTTCGTCTGTGCACTAATATATTTTAATTGTTAATTTATTGTTAATTAATATTATATATATAAAAATAAAAATTTCCTCTTTATTATTAGTATTCTCCGTATTACTTTACAAAATGATGTTACAATCAGGATAATTTTAAGTGAAAGAGAATTAGTTTTACTGAACGAATACAAAAGTGAATAACTGAAGAAGTCGAACTGACTCTACCTAACTATGATAACTGATTCTATTAAGTCAAAGCAACTAAATCTACCAAGTCAAAGCCATTAAAACTATTAAGTCGAAGTAAATAAATCTACCAGGTTGCAACAACTAATATTACTACGACGAATTCATTAAAACTACTAACAAGGAAACTATCCGAGGCATACTTCACCGATTTTCTTGATATTGTAATATATTATAGTAAATTAAAAAATATCGTATACGTATTTTTTTTACTTTACAGCGATTTACGAGGTGGAAAGCACTCTTAAAGTTTATCCTCGAAAATCGTTTTTTTTTTGAGTTAGTAAAAATATTATTTTTCAGGGGCAAACTATAAAGGTGTTTTTTACCCCTAAAATTCTCGTGTAATTACGTACAAACGTATTTCTTACATTTATATATTTTTTAATATTAAGATAAATATCAGGAAACTCTTGTAGTTACCTCTTTGAATACATTATTTTTTAAAAAATCCCAAGATATGTCAACTTTACATCTCAATATTTTTTTATTTATCATAGAATGATTTTTCATGAAATTCGGTTAATTTAAAAAATTTCGGAGAATTAAACTAAAGATTTCATATTTACCTATATAAAAAATAGGGAATGCAATCCTTTGGAGTATAAGCAATTTCCACATGAGCGTTTTTTCAAAAGAAATAAATTGGAATTTGTTTTACTCCAAAATTTTAATTCGTTTTTGAGATATTAGAAAAAATGGTTTTCGAGGGTCAACTTTAAGTGTACTTTTCACCTTTAAATCGCCGAGTTAGTACATAAAAAAATATGTGTCTAATATTTGCTGATATACTACAACATATCACAATATTCAGAAAATCAACATCAAATACATCTCAAGTAGTTTCCTTGTAAGAGGGAGCAACTAAAACTACTATGATGGTAAATCCGTAGTAAAACTACCCTGTAAGTAAATTAAAATCTTTTAAAGTCAATTAGAAGACTCAAAAGTGGATAATTTTCTATGCTATTGTCATCTACATTATATATAACTATAATTACCTTCTATAAAAATGTGAAAAATCTTCATTCAGACGCACAAGTAATGCATAGTGCTATACGTTAAAACATATGAATCATGAATGCGTAAAAAAATGTTATATCTATCACTATTTAATGTGTTATATGCAAACGAGTGTGACCATCTGTATTAAATTATTGAATGGATGACCTTCTTTGAAATCGAATAATAAATATTCAACCATTATTACAAAATAATCTCAATATCAAAGGCCTACTTTTCATAAAGGAAAAACGACAAAAACAAGAATAAATTAAAAGTTTATGTAACTTTGTTAGTGTGTTTTTCTACCAGAACTGTGTATATTGAATTAATTGAGGATCTGACTAGAAATGACTTTTTAGTCACTTTAAGAAGATTTTTCTACCATATAGGAATACTTTCAGACTTTTATTTAGATAACCTAACTAATTTTTAATGTGTCAAGTGAAAAATAAACGAAATAAATACATTTATCATCTTGATATATCCAAGAATAAAATTTCAAACATATTAGCTGAAATAATAATTAACATTTTATTCTTCCATGATTACCCCACTTTGGCGGTTTATGAGAAGCTGCCATTAAAGCCTTTATTTAGTATCATTTAAAGCAATTTCAAACTTTTGAGATTTAAATACTCTATTAAATGGTCCAAATAAACTCCAAATCCTTATGCCATATCATTTATTTCTAATAAGTAATGTATTTTTTTTGTGGCAATACGCACAATAATTAAAATAGTATTTTTGGACAAGATGCAGAAAGGAGTATTTTCTTGAGTTAAATACTTGTGTAAAGAGTCCTCAGTATATAAAATAGGCTCTAGTGTTACTTTACATAAGAATAAGGTTTTATCAATGCAATCGAAGATTACCCGAATAATAGCAGTCTATCGTAAAGAAAACGGAATCATCAGAGTAGTAACCGTAATAACTTCCGAAGGTGAATATAAGCATATTATCAAGATACTACTTCACCAAGAAGATATTGAAAATAATTAAGCATATTTTATTTTATTTTATACAGTTTCTTGTTCTAATATATATATACATATATATATTAGAACAATCAATATTATATTATTGATTTTGTAATATCTTATTTAAATGACAACAATTACATATATATATCTTTATATAAACATATATTCATAGGATTTTCTGAATGTAATATTTACTGAATAATCCATATTTTACTTAAAATTAAGTTAAGTTTCAGTAAGAAACAATTTTAATGATCTAATATAATAAACTTTTGAAGTAGATTATTTAAGAAGTCTAGTATATCCGAACCCTACGAATAATAAAATATGAAAATGCAATGGATTCATTTCATTTACGACAAAAATTCGAAATAAATGTGCATTAATCTTCCTCGTACATCGAGTATACACAAACCTTTCCAAAATGAATAATATTTTATTATCTTCAATTTCGTACTTAACATTTCTCCACTCATTACTTTTATAATTGAATCCGTATCTTATCGACAACGATTCGACAGATTATTTTCTTTCTCAGGAAGGATAAATCGCTATACAAATATTATAACTGTAACGGTTTAATTTTCTTTTCTTTGGTGTCATATATCCTTTGCGGTGACGGAGGTAGCGGCGACTTAGCCTATCGTGTTTCCAAGTTGTCCCGGTCCGAATAGCTCGAGGACGGACCGGGTTCGTATCGGGAGGAAAGTGGAGTGTGAAAAGACGGGGCGAATAAGGACGTCATATTTTAAATAGAATAAATTAATTTATTGATAATATTTGAACAGTATATATTGGGGGTTTACGTAGTTAAAATCATACTTTTTATAGTGAATTGAACTTACTAACTACAGCGGTAGTCTGCGCATTACTGCGACGGACTTACATGAAGTTCTTAACGGCGGTTTACTTTACAATTTAGTCGCGGCGGTGAATTTTTCACATAGGTTATTTATGATTAATTTACAATATATAGCAGCGGAAGGTCTAACTACAAGCGAGTCACGGCGGCGAGCGACTTTACGGGTGAGTCACAGCGAGGAGAATCGAACCACGTGGCTTCTTTTCCGGGGTGCGTCAAACGTATACACCCTAAGGTTCCTAGCATGTCAAAAGACTACACATAGGACTGCGTTCCAAAAGGCTGCACTCCCTGGAATTTTCTTAGTGCACCAAAATTCTGCACCTGAACTCAAGCGCCAAAGACTCCACGACCAAGGGAGACCTCCAACTCCCAACCAATTCTGTTTTTCCACGAAAGTTCGCCTCCTTTTTGAATTAAAGGCTTTCCTTCCTTCGCTTTTCATACGCCATCTAGCGGATGAAGTATATTTTTGCTCTTGCGGGGTTGTGCAGAGAGGCGGTACCACTTAGTCTTTGCCCTCACAATCCGTTGACGAAAATTAGTGGCGGGGAAGCAGCGGAGGCGTACATACTACGCACCTCCCACTACGAGACATATTCGCATTCTCTCACTCTATTCATCCTATCACACTCACGAACTATGCAGCGTACTTTCACTGATTTTTAATCTTTTATTGGACAATGCTCTTTTTATAGAATTAATCCAACAACTTTCGGGTAAATCAAATGTCTATTGTTCGAGATATACATGTGATAATGTTGTTATAAGAGTCATCACTGTAAAAACAAGCATTAGTAAATAAAAACGATCAATGAAGATAACAATTTTTCTGCTCCTTTTTTTCCTACTCGTGCCATGTATACTGACCAGTAAGCATCAATTTGTACAACCGCAACCTCAGCAGCTTACTCGTGGAAAGAGGATATATAACTCCAGCCGATTTCGACACCATGTCCTTTGACAGCTGTTAAGAAGAGATCAACAAAACAATCCACCCTTTTCAGGGCGATATACTACATTAAATTTAGGTTCAATGAGTCCATATTTATATGGTTATCGATTTGCTCTTTTCAAGACCAATATCTATCACATTCCACTGAAACTTAGATGGCGAGATCGAGGATTTTTTCTTGAAAACTTAGAAAGAGGGACTTTTTTTCCTCAGCGTTTCTCAAATTTTTCAAGAGTTATTTTAAAAGTAGCTCGAGACCATAAACTATTTTCCAAAGAGTTTTCCAGCATTTTAGAATTTTTCAATTTTCAAAGTTCAGGTTTATTCAAATTCTTAAATACTTAACTCTCATCCTTCTAGTTTTGAAGATTCCTTTTTTAGCCAAGTCATTTTTTGATTAACGCATCATAAATTTTTCTACTCGAATCATTTATAAAGGTTAAAGAACATTTACTACGGTAATAACACTATTGTATTAAGAATATTTACTTTAATTGTCGCGATTTACTTTTATCGCAACGTAACCACCAGCTGCCAATAAGGGGAAAATATTACTTAAATACATCTATACATCGATTAACTTCTGCCTTCAAATAAACGTCCGTTAGCCAGTGTATGATGGTCAGTCTACTTGCTACTTTATTTGACACCTAATTAATGAATAATTTAAAAACCTATTCACAAATTATACTGCTTCTTGTTAATGAAAACGTTTCTCATTACTTGTTTTGTTACATTCTTTATAGCGGACGTCGACCAATTCATTCTTATGTAAATTATACAATTCCATTTTAATTTGCTTTTCTACACTTTTATCTAATTTAGGCTTTTTCTGGTAAATATTTCAATATAATTATGTATTTTATTAAATTTACAATTTCAGTTTATATTACAATGATTAAAGAATCAATACAAAATGGGCAATATGTCTGTGCCTTTTGGATATTTTTATATAAGTTACTGAACTAGTCTCTTGATTCCACTCTTGATAGTGCTCTTGTTAGTAATAACTTGGTAGTGGTCAACTAACAAAGTAGCCGCTTGCGTAATGACCGAATCATATGATTCTTCTCATATGATGAGTAGGAATAGCTAGTCGCCAGAGAAGGGTGATGGCTTGGGAGAAAATAATAACTCGTTGGTTTCATTTATTCCTTTTTTTAGCATCAGGTTAAAGGACAATGGTACTGGGAATGAAGCGTTCTAGCTGTTTCGAACATTACTGCCTATTTCACTATCCCAAATTTTCCGTACGAGGTTGCTTAGTTCTATTACCAGTCCTTGCTCGAATCTCTTGACTGTTGCACGTATCTAAGGAGTAAGGGTTATTGGTGCATGTTTTCCTTCTTTTTGATCGGATATGGGAGGGAAGGATATATGCAAAGGTAGGTGATAAAGCAGCACGTCAAATAACATGCAATCAAGAGTCGGAATGGCACGGCTGGTTGGAAAAAAATAGTACAGTGATGAAGCTTGTCCTGAACTGTTATAGGCGAGAAATTGATTTAGGAATAGATATAAGCAAAAGTTGATCCCGAATTGAGTCGTACGGTACGGGTGCAGGGACTATGAAACTATATGTGAAACCGGGCGCACGCACCTCTACGCGAAAAGACAGAAGAGGCCATTGGGGTAGCCGTAGAAAACTCCGACAATTCGTTTCCGCTTGGGAGGAAGAAACTTGAACGAGAGCCGCCCGAGGTTGGCTCCGTGGTGCGCGATCCCGCCGAACGACCGATGCGGCGAAGTGGGTGGTCTCGAAAGCACAAAACTTCATCCTTGTCCCCTAAACCAGTAAAGAGACTCGACAATCTGCTACGGCGACCCTAAGAAAAGTTGGTTGATGGAGGATCCGATCCCGTCGTCTAGGGGCCGAGAAACAGGTTCACAGTGAGTAGTATATGTATTCTCCGGTGTTATGAAGGTAAGCTTATTAAGAGGGGAAGAGAAGAAAGTTCGCCCGCCTGTGAAGCTTTGTACATTTAGTTTTAAGTTAGCTGTGGAATTGTTGTATTTTTTGGTTGTATGAATTTATGAATAAAGCAGAGCCAATCAGTGCGGTAGGCATGAGTCGTGTTCGAAGTGGTAAATTTGATGCACACCAGTACGGCTCCGATCCGTGCCAACTGCACCGCACGGCCCAGATGTGTGCAATGAGTCACCTGGAGTCCAACGCGCGAGAAAGAGAGAGAAGCGAAGCGACGCGTGCGGGGGAGAAAGCCCGAAATTTCTTGACGAAAGGCGATTTTACGTCGATTGGCGCTGGTGTAGCGTCGGGGTGCAATGACAAGAAGCGTCGCCGCGTCAATTGGAACAGCGTTGCTTGGAGATTTGGTGGCGAGAAACGTCTTCCCGATCATTGGCGTAGTGTAGCTTCGAGCCGTAATAGTGGGAGATGCTTCACAATGATCGGGGCGGTGAAACTCGAACTTTTCACATTTAGAAGTGCACGCGGAGGTCTAACAGTAGTGTGCAAAGATTGGAGGGTGAGAAAAGACTCACTGAAGCAGAAACTTGAGCAGTCAATGCTGACAAGAGCACTTAGGAAAGTATTCAACTGTCTCTTCTTTTTTTGAACCACCCACCTTCTTCCCTTCAACTATCCGTGCTTATCACGACTAAGTGAGAACGTAAAAGCAAAAGCCGCCTTTATCAGAACGACTGGAATAAACGAATGCAAAAATTCGAACGACCTTTAAGATTAAACGTAGAACCTTAAAAAAAGATAGTCTGATCCCGTATTTGAGAAAAATCTTCAGCAAAGGCTCCACGAAAATCCCAGGCGGATAGTTTTGGCCTTTCTCAAAATTATTCATAAAATACTTGATTGTATACATGGTAGAAACAAAATATATTAATAATACATAACAAAAATATAAGAAACAACAATATTTTTAATAGGGATTGCAATAGAAATACAACATGAATGATTATTCTAAGGTTTGGAAGTTTCAAAATTAGTTTTCAAAAATGGCTTTGCCATAGATTTTGAAGATCAAAGATTTTGAGAATTTGTTACATTACTACGTTAAGACCAATGATGAATTGAACTTTTTAAAAAAATTTCAGAATATTGAGAATTTTGATGTTCTAACAAATAAAGTTGAACTTTTTGAAATAGCAGTAGAGCATAATTTACGGGATACTACCAGGGAACTTCTGCTCAAAGATATTCTGAGTCCGAAAACTCTTTTTGAAATGGCAAAAATTGCAGTACAGCGAACCTATAAACAGATTTTTAAAAAATTATTAAGTAGAACTCTAAATTAGTTATTCGATTGCTCTTACCTGTCAGTCAGGAATTAGGCATTTTCGCCAGACTTGATCCATGTAACAGAAACAATAGATTAGAATGCTTAAAAATAATTCTTTTCGAAAAAGGAGTTAATGTACGCCAAGAACATTTTTAACTCTTTTATATAAACATAAAAAAAAAATTTTTTAATATCATCATCATCATCACATTTATCAACGTGATACATCTTTGTTTATTTTAATGGTTTGATCAAATTTTTAAAAATTTGTTTCAGAAAAAATTATTAAACTTAAAAAAAATTTATTATAGATTATCTAATTCGATTTTTAATAAACAATGAAACATTCAACATATTTTTTACAGTTAACATTGTAACGTTTTTCGACTTTTTTTTCTTTAACTTTCTATCTTAATGATGGCATTCATGTAGAGATCTTACCTGTTATTAGTTTTTTCTACTTTATATTCCTTTACTTTTCGCGGCAGACAACTGTTTAGTCTCTCACGCTTCCTGGTTATCCCAGCCCAGATGACTTAACGTAGGATCGGATTCGTATCGAGATAAGGAGGCATGAAGAGATGGAGAGAATGAGAAAAGGGCGGCGTATTGTACAAAAATTAATCTATATTTGTTAAATTTAATCTTACATTGATGATTTTATAATTATATCGATAAGTATTTTAGTTGCGACAGCGCTTAAATTTAGTTTACGGTAAACTGTCGTGGTGGGTTTTTCTCTTTTACCGATCACGACGGTTTAATTTGTTAAATCTTTGCTAAATAACGGCGGCGATTTGTTAACAATTCTACAATGTGCTATGACGGTTGTACATAACTTATCATCGGGTACGGCGGTGATTATTTTATAGTCTTAATGATAATGAATCAATGCGGTAGTTATTTTACATGATTTGACGGCCTTATTTATAATGAATCGCAGCGGTAGATAATAATACGGGCGTGTTACGTGGGGAGGGTTTATCCATGTGGCTGTATATCGGAGTACGTCGAACGACTATACCCTGAGATTCTTGGTGCGACGAAAAACTTACACCAGAGACCGCGCACCGAATGGCTGTATTAGAGGTTAAGCGTCAAAGGCTGCATGACCGCAGAGAAGCAAATCCTCAGCTTTGGGAGATCTTCGATTCCCGAACTGGCTGTGTTCTATGCGACTTTGCTCTTTTTATATGTATTGCTAGCGCTTCTCTTCACACTCTCATATTCGCGGGGCCTTTTAGAGAAGTTGCTCCGTTTAGCCTTTGCCCTTAAAATCCATGGGAAAAAACTAGCGGCGGTGACAAAGGCGCGTTGCGCTTGCTAGCGCAGAACCTAGCATTGCGCAAGTTAAAGGCTAATGCATATCCGAGACTTAACGCATAGCCAAGGCTCCTCTTTATGGCCCCATGCTCTTTCTTACTCATTCTACATTTTCTTTCGTACTCGTACTATGCAGTGTTCCTCTACTACTGAACATAGAGTATTCAGAACTACCTAACTACCGAATCAAAACCACCGAGTCAGTAAATCAATAATTAATATCAGTCATTCACGAATTGTTTTATTTATATCACTGTAATTTATTATTAAAACAAAAATAATAATAATAATATAAACAATATTTTTAGTTACTATGCTGGTTTCTATCATTTGCCACAAATGTCAAGTAAGCTATCACCTCACGACACTGACACTACAATTATCCGTCTAACACACAAGAACACAGTTGCTGTGTTAGTAGCCGTAATACAAAAAAACAGCGATAATCTAGATTTGTAACTAATATTAAGTCTGATGAAAACCATCAAAATGGGAAATAGGTAATGCGATGAGTACTTGACTAACAAACAAATCGAAAACATCGAATTAATGTATTAGCACGAAAAACTGTAACCAAAGACATTGCAATTAACACCACGCAAGATTACTGAAGATAAACCGAAACCTATAAATCAAACGAGAAAGTTGACCTTTGAGATAGTCTTTTGTTACCTACCGAGATGTACCAGGTCTCTGTCTCCTGTACCTACTTCGAGCGGATATAGAAAAACGTGAGGGGACGAAACAGTCTTTGGTGTATGTGCGTATGTATATAATATCTGCGAAATATAGTATGCGTTAATTGAATGCGAATTTTTTAAACCGGACGCGTTCTTAATATTCTGTAATAATAGTTAATTAATATCTTTTAATATTATCCATCGCGTCGTAAGTTAGTTTTAAGATAGTGATTTAATTTAATATTATTTTTTTTATAATTCTATTCTATTTTCTTATTATTTGTAGCAATTTGATATTATTTTTTTATTAATTCTATTCTATTTTCTTGTTATTTGTAGCGTAATATGATTAAATCCCGACAGGCAAATAAAAAGAGCTTTCTTTTTTATTAAATAATCAAAGTCATACTTATGTAATCAATTCTCCTTAAAGTAATCCCTTCTCTTTCTACCCTAACGAATCCTGCCCGGATAGTTATGTCGGCAATAACAAAGGGCACGGGGAGGGTTTGAGACCATTAGGCCTTAAACCAAGAATATCAACTGGCTGAAGAAGGCGAATAAACATTTCGATAGATAAAAAGAATACTTAACTCCACGACAAAAGGAAAATTTATTTACATGAGTTTAAAATTAATACAAAATAATTAATAACTTATATATAAGCTATTATATATTATAATAAATGTATATAAATTATAAAAATATAAGGCTGGACATACTTTAACTTAGTAAAACAGAAATTTTATAATTTGAAATATAAATGTAAGGGAGTTTATTTAATAAAAAGAACTATGAAAAAATTAGATTATTGCAACGAACATTTTTTATCTATTAGTAAAGTAAAAAACAAATAATAAACAGTAAAAACAATCGACGATTATAAATTATGAATACTTTTTGATTTATTAAATATTAAAAATTTTCTAATTAGTAGTAAAGTTTATAGAAACGTAAGAAATTACAATAATATTATACATAGGAACTTTATTTACAAAGGTCATACCATTTTATAATAAATAAAATCTACAATCGAATAAAGAAGAATCGTTTAATTATTGTACGTCGTTGTGGCTCGACCGTTCGGTAGCCGAAGATTCCTGCTTCGTAGCGTTTAGCGTACTTATGTATATATAATTTTACCCGTCGCTACAATAGTGATTAAAATTCTTTTTATCATTTAACGTATTAATCTCTTATTTCTTAGTAAATTCAATTTAGTATATATTGTTAAATTATTTAACAATATTTTTGGTAAATCAAATCTTTATACCTAAAAAATGTAAAAGAGCTTTTGTTTGTTTTAGTTACCTAAATTATACTTATTATTTTATTCAGTGATACTTGTTAAACTATTCATTAAACTATTCATATAAAACTTAACTAGTTAAATAATTTATATACTTGTTTAAATAAAATAATGATTTGAACATAATATAAAATACATTCATTTACGCCGCTCCATTTGTTCATATTACTTCAGATATTCTTGAAAAACACCTTAACAAATGTCTGACGAGTTTTAATGAGCACACCGAAGATTAAGACATTTCGATGGATTATAGAAACCTCGTACCTTATTACATCAACGATACCGAGAATGAGGACTATTCAAAACTTCTGCTAAAATATTTGTTTATGACTTGTAGCGAAACTGAAGTTCTTCTTTAAATCGTTAAAAAAATTGAAGGCATTTGCTGAAACATCCGTTACTCGCATCTTTTCTATATCTTAAATACTTGTGCATTGGACATGAACTTTATGTAAACTTTGTTTTATACGTTTTCTTTTTCGTTCTCTTAAATCTTTACATATGACTTATTATCTGCAATAAAATGCAGACTGAAGGTAACTGTGATTCTTTAGTATATATATATCGGATCTACGCCAAGCAAATATTAATGAAAATGTGTGAGTTTTATTTCCTATAATTTTATTTCTCTCTGTGTGTGAATGTGTGTGAACGTGAACGTGCGTGTGTGTGTATGTGTGGTGATATTGTTAAATATCAAATTAAAAATTTAATGTCAAATTTTACATCTTTCATGGAGATTGTATTTATAATTTTGTAAAGTAATAAATCAATACACACACATATATATTCATCATTTGTTTAGGATAACAAAAATAATGTGAATATTATAGTTTTAATAATATAAAAAGTTAGAATGTAATTAAATTTAAATCAATTTCATTAAACTTCATTAAACTTAAAAATATAAAAAACTTTGCATACTATTAAACGAATTAAAATTTACACTTTTGTTTAGCATGAAATACAAGCATCGAAGATATAAAAAATTTGTTTTAAATATTTCCACAATAATGAATAAGAGATGTTCTATTATAATTAGCCATTCTATAAAAATTACTACAGTTAAAATACTCTTTTATATTAAAAATAGTGTAGAAACTATTAAAATATAATAATAATAATAATAATAATTAAAAATTACAATAATTACAGTTTACAATTTGTATGAATCAATTCTTTAAAGTTTGAGATTCTATTTTTCTTACAATAATAACAAAATTTTTCTACTATAAGTATTGTTTAAGATTAAAGATTTTTATCAATTCTTAAAGAGAAAAATTGTTTTAAAAAATTTTATTCATTCAATTAAAGAGATTATTACTGTTAAATGAACAGTAACTCTTACTTATATTTATAAACAAAGTTTTCTTTATAATTTTTAAAGAAAATCTTTCAATAAATGTTTCATATTTTTTGTATTTTTCAATACTTAGAAAAATCAAGTTTGGAGAATCTTTTATTTTTTATTTTTAAATATAAAACAGCTATACTAAAAAAATTTTCAACAGTTTAATGTATAATTTGAAGTATCTGTAAATATACATAATTTTATTTAGTATTATCAATGAAGGTTAATGCAACAAGTTTAGATGAGGCTTCGCCTATTGAAAGCAATTGGAAGAATCGGTTATGTCAGTTTAGTTATCTATCTCATTAATCTATATATTGATTCAAGAATCCTGCAATTTATTTCTTTGCCACTGCACTACATCAGCAGCATAAAGAACTGACTTGAAATTGTCCTTGTTGGTTTGACGTTTGCTTTGTGCGGAGCTGGTCCTGATACTAGTGCAATGGCTATACTTCTATCTACTTGGAAACTTGTAATTCTCATGGTACAGTACTCAAGAATGTCGATAGATATCGAGATATTTAAAACAGTAACAATCAATTTCACCAATTTCCTTTTCCTTAATAAATTTCTCATCCTTGCTTTTGCTTTCTAAGTTTTATTCAAGGAAAATGAAAGCTTTTTTAATCCTCTTGCATCTATTTTCAAAACAATCATTATGATCAGAGGAGAATTCGATTCAAGTGATTTGTTAGACCATTTGTTAGATATCCGATATACTCAGTCGGCACATTTTTATCAGTTTCATATTTTTTGTCATAATCATTTTACCAAACTTTCTCAATAGTCTAGCAGTCAACTGCTGAAATTTTAGTCAAGACAGAATTGATCTGCTTGACCTCAGGTACCCATGTAATTGTCTAGTTTGAAAGAATAGTCTTAGCTCATCCTTTTTACCTCAAAGTTACCTACCCTTTCAAGATATTGGTAAGGCACTGATGCATTTCTTGATACAGAAAATTTCTTATTCTCACGCTACCTACTTCATGCAAGTCTTAATATTAAAGTCCTTAAAAGTTTTGAAATAACATTACATGGCCAAGTAAGAAATAGAAATCGACGTTCTACACTTAAAATGGATCCGTTCATTGCTCACAGGACTAAGAAAATTCTTATGATAAGGAGGCAGTCTAAAGAGGATAAAATTTTAGCTGAACTCAGATTTCTTAAGAAAAGTTTTGAAGGTTTAGCGATTGTTTTGCGAGAAATAAGACTTTCTTTGGCCAGATCAAGAATGTTACAGAGGGTATTGTACCTGAAAAAAATTAGAAATATTCTGCCGGTTGAAAAACTGAAATAGGTTATTAAATAACAAGAAAATTCTATATGTCATTTTATACATTTTGTTATTTATTATGTATTATGAAATACGATAATGATCAGAAAAATACAAAGTACGCCAAATTGCATGATAAATATACCTATATATACACATGTACACCGCTATACGCGTTAAGATAATCTCATTACTATAATCATATTTTTTGCATCTCATACTGGACATTTTCAACCAAGCGTGAAGCTGCTGATAAGTATACAGGCAACGATTTACATATTGAGTGAATACTGACGCAATATCATAGACCATGCCACCCATGCTCTGCTATAATTAGTTTTTATCTATTTCTCTCATATCTATGTGACAAAAAACTAAGTACTTCTAAGAGATAATTCGAATAGGAAAACTCGGTCAAGGCTATATAGAATTGAAAAAATATAGGCCCTGAGTTTTTCTGACTGCTTATATACTCATATCTGCATAAACTAAATCATAACGGCATAGTTAACTAAAAATTATTACCAATCTTAATAAACACTAATATATTACATAAAAATAAAAATATTTTAAGAGATAATTATAATAATATTTAAACCAAATTATAGTTATAAAAATATGTGGTAATTACAATAATAAAACTTAACCATAATATAATACTTTAAGAATGATAATAGTGTTAGTAATACATTTACTCTAATAATATTACCAATTCCTAATATCATGAATATTATGAATTGCCATAATATTAAGAAATTACTGTAACATAAATATGAATTTATTATTATACCAAGAATTTTAATAATACATTTTTTAATCAAATACAATAATAAAAAGAAGAAATTATAATAATAATTTAAAAATAATTGAACTAACACATTATCTAGAAAAAAACAACAATTACCTAGAAATTATTATAATGAAGAAAACACATCTGTGCAGTGACTATATAGCAAAATTCTAAGAAAAACTATAAAATTCGCTTTTTGCTTATGCATCATCTAACCTTCTAAGAGTATTAAAAAAGTCTGTTTGCATGATAAAAATTTAGTCAGCTACTATTGAAAGGAATTGATTCTACAATGCTAATAAAGGCTTTTCAAAGTCAAGTAAATAAATCTGTAGAAATTTAAAACCATTTGTTTGAAATTATATTTTGTAGTGTTCTTGATAACGTATCCATCCCTTTCTCCTCATTCTTGCATTACGGTTTAGTAGAGGTTTGAGCATACAGATACGAAACACATGGGTAAACCATTCCATTCCTTTCTCTTTACCCTTGCATTATTTTTCTCCTCTATTTTTTCCATTTTTTCCTGAAATAAAGAAATATTAAGATGATAATTTAAAAAAAAGAACTATAGTTCTATCCTGAGATATATATATATAGCAAAGCAAACTGTAATTGGTAGGACATCAAACATACTACCATAAAGTTGTGTACTTACCCTTGTGAAAGTAGGAAAGAAGGGTGGATGTACCTGATTGCTATAGATTTTCTGAGATTGCTGTATAAATACTGGTACTCATCTAAGAATTTATGGTAATGTAGAACCAAAGATTTACCTATCCAAACCCCCATTCAAGATTACCCAATAAAAATACAATCTACATTATTGGATGTGCCTATAATGGAAATAATGACTAATTATAAATTCAAATCATATTTCCGTAACACAACCAAAAATATAAATAGTGTAAAAATTATTTAAATTTCACTTTGAATTTAAAATTACTTTATCATCTGAAATAAGGTATTTTATTTTCAAGCAATATAAAAACTCATATTTTACAATACTATTAAAAATAATATTAACTCTAATTTCGTATGTATATAAATATAATTTTTATTCATTTTAAATGATGCATACAATTTTTTGTACTTTCTTACTACATATTAATATTGTATATAAATACTATTTTAAAACTGATATTTCATTATTTATAATATTTATTATAAATAGACTTTTCTAATCTTTAATTATATTTTTCTTTATTATCAATGTTAATAAAATTTACCTTATTAGTTATAGATTTTTAAATAATTGTATAAAAAATTACAAAATTTGCTAATTGTCCCTTAATTGTTTTAGTATAGGTTTAGTTTGAAAACTCAATGATAATAACTATTATTGCATTAAAAATATGTCTTTTAAACTATAGTTTGAATAAAATTCCTTTTTTATTAAAACACTAGATGATTTACAATTATCCAGATATATCTTGTAATCGCTTATGTGAATCTTTTTGTACAAGAACTTGTGTATAAAAGAGATTGAAATCTAACCTAATAAAAAATATTTATAATAGAGGAATGATCTTAAATTAAGATTTTAATTATTAATGAATCAACTTACCGACATACAACATTTAATAATTTTTCATTACTATTGTCAGAACCTAAATCACAAATTCTATTTAATAACCGAATTACTACTTCAGTAAACTGATTATCCAAACAACCAATTCTTTCTTCAAAACTACTTTCTTCGGTATTAGAGTTTCCACTGCACTCATACTGAACAGAATATATAAGAAATTAAAAAATGCATAAATATTATTTTTAAGTTCTGTATATAAAAAATTGGATTATATAATAATCAAATAATTAATAATATTAAATAAAATGAATGTTCATAAAATAATGCTTAAAAACTTGGAATTTGTTTTCATTCTCTTAAGTCTTCAAGCCTTGTAACAATAACTTATGCTTTATTACTAATCAACTCTTTTTTTATATATAATTAAATATTATACTTGAAATAAATAACCAATATGTACAAAAAATCATTTAAAATCATATTTAAGAACTAGTTCTGAATTTACTCTATTAATTCAAAATAAAGAATAAAATAAATCTAAATATATCATTAAACAATAAATTACATAAATAATTAATAATGAGAAAATTAAGTTGAACTTGCTCTGTACTGAATATCAAAATAAAAATTAAAACTTTAATTTTAAAAATAAGAAAAATTTATTATTTCGTAATTCTTAAAATATATTAAAATATAGAAAGACTATTAATAATTAGTAATATTTGAAATAGGATATTTGTATAAAAATTTAAAACAATTGTGCATTAATGAATTGGATTTTTGTATGCACTGATTTTTTAAATTAATAATTAATTTTTATAAATTATAATTTTAAAATTACTGCAAAGAAACGAATATTCTATTAAATTTTATTATTATATACAAAACAAAAAATATCAATAAATATTGAATAATTAAAATAAACAAGGTTAAAAACGATATAATACAAATAGCAAAAAAATATCCTCATATTTTAAAAGCAGACATATGATTTTTCTAATTTTAAAGCAGATATCTGAAAAAAACTTATATGTAGACTGGCCCTTAAAATGTACCTCAAGTTCTAAGATGTCATCTTGACAAGCACCAATCATTGAAGTCAATTCAGCATCAATGAAGTATCGGCTCATATGCTTAATGTGAGTAAAATATTATTGAGTCAAAGCAAAACAATATATTTTAATGTTTTTATAGAATCATAAAATAGCAAATATATTATAGCATTTAAACACTCATGAGCCTTAAAATTATTATTGTGTATTTTGAAAGAAATTATTTTTATCTTACCTGCATGAATTGACAAAATTCAATACATGCTGTACAAAGACTGGTAATACAGGCTAAAAGTTCAGGGTCTGTTAACATACACTCTTTTAAATAGCTGTCTTGTAAGTCTTGATGAACGCTCAATACATCATCAACATTACTGACCTAATCAAGGAACATTAAATTTAATGAAATAAATTTAATTTAATTTACTTCACCTAAATAAAAAAGATACTCAGAGCGTAAAATATAATTTAATTCCCGATGTCTTTTATATTATTTAAAATTATAAACGTTTATAATTTTAAGAAGAAAAACATTTAATTTGTTTAGAAATATAAAAAAATTAATTAAAAATCAATTATAAGTTATTTCATTATTAGCTTGATATTTTCTATTTTAAATGAAAGATTTTTTTTATATTTTAATTGATAAATCACTCTGCTGAAGCCTTAACAATTTTGAAAAGATTACCTTACTCATTTTATTCAGAAAGGTTAGCCAATTTGGTTCTATTACTTCAACCATCATATAATATTCTAGATGTTGAATACAATCAAGCATACGTTGTCGTAATGAAAATGCTTGTCGATACGTCATTGCTACTTCGTGAGAAAATGTTTTAGCAATTTTATTGCTAATCCATACTCTGTAAATTATATTATTTTATAATATAATAAAAGAAGCTTTTAATTTACTTACTTACTTTAATTTACTTACGACTATAAAATATATTGAATTCAATTACCTGCATAACAATCTTTCAACGTGCTTACAAAAAAACAAATGTCTAAACAACATTTGATAACAAGCAATTGCTTTTCTATTAATAACTAAAGATACAGGCCATTTTACATCATAATTAAATACAAAAGCTTCTAACCCACTTAAAATCTTATCTGCTTGTGCACAATATTCTATAATATAAAATAAATTTTTTTTAAAGAATATTTAAAAAATAAATTGAATTTTGAAATTAATAAAAAACCTTTCTCTTCTGTTGTCTGAATAGATAATATTCTAAACATCTGATACTGAAGATCATAAGGTAATAATTCAGGTTTCAAATCATCTTTATAAGGATCTGAATCTGCAGTTGACATCCTTAATGCAACTTCTAAAAGTGATAATAATCGATGAGTAACAATGTCATACATATTTTTACTTAATTCAGCTTCACATAAATTCATAAACTGAACCTACAGAAAGAAAACGTTAATGTATTACTTTTATTACAATGATAATTATTCAATTCAGTTATGTTTTTACCACAAAATCTCCTTGTGCTAATAAGAAGTAATTTTTAACACTTCGTAAACGTCCCATCAAATCATTTTCTTGTATTAAAACCTCTAGTAAGGTTCTGGCTGCTTCTAAATAAGCTCTATCTATAGCAGAAATGAACTTCTGATCTCTATGTTGATAAACCAATGGTTCTTGTTTTCCCCATTGTACAGTCTTACCTAAAATGTAAAAATATTTAATTTAATTTGTAAAAGAAAATTTGAAAAATCAGCATAAAAAACAAATTTTTACAAACCACATTGTCTTATAACATTAAAATATTTTCCAGTTCTAAGTATGGTTTGAGCATGTTCACTCAGAAACACAGGGATTCTTTCTGGTCTCATAGTGTACCTTTTCTCCCAATAATCAGCAGAATAATCCATTGGCAATTCTTCTCTTTGAATAAGTTCATTATCTTCTACAAAAAACTGTTTAAGAAATTACTTTTAATTATTAAAAACTATATTAATTCAAGAAAATATCGTTTTTTAATTTTACTTCATGATATGGATCGCATATTACGCCTTTATAAACCCACTTTTCCAATGTTTGCATATATGGTACACTAGCAGCTTTAATTAAAAATAAACATAATTCCTTGCATTTAGCTTCACTACTCATATTATTTATTTGTTCATGAAGAAGAGTTAGAACTTTACCACCTTTAGCATTTGCCTATAAATATAAATATGTATTTACAATCATACAAATAATTTAAAATACATTTTTATAACATTTACAATTTATCATAGTTTTTAAAATTTACATGTAAAGTAGATAGTAATAAAATAAAATTAAATAATTGTAATAAATTAAGATTGGTAATTATTTAATTTGAAGCAGATTATCATATAATTAAAATTTTATATTAATTTTTAAGGATATACTTAGATATTGCTATTTTAATTGAATAGTTTTTTTATAAAATACAATTTTTAATAATAAAAAATATAGGTTACAATTTTAATAAGAATTTGCTTTGCAATATCTATCTAATATTTAATGTGCTTTATTCTTAGACCAATAAGAAACAGAGTCATTGAATTATTTATGGAGCATAGGCATAATATTATTATATTAATATGCAAAATAAGTTTTTATACATTACTATTGTTACCTAAAAATATATATTATGAATACAAATTTAGAAAAAATAAAAAAATCTTATTTTGTGTCTAATCTTGAATTGTAATTTAAATTTAATAATCAAAAATCAGAACATTTTTGGTCAATTTTTTTAATATTGTCACATTTGAAACACATATTTGGTAGAACACTGAAAAAATACAAGCATTAGTTAACATGGATTATTCTTTTTAGACCAAACACGCACGACTGAATGTGCTTTAAAGAAATGTACCCATCAGATAGCACAGGCCTTTTGCTCTTATGTTCAAAATCGAATAATAAACGAATTATTCCTTTAACGATATTGTCTTTATCCTTATATCCATTACTATACTTACTTCCAGTGACTATATCGACTAGAGTTTTTCATGAATAAGTAGTGAAGCATCGGTAATATTAATGTAAAACTATTATTTACCAACTACATGTAACTGCAATAACAATTACGTTTTTAATTCTTGAATTAATATAAAAAATTACTTTTAATTTAACAAATATTTTATTTTTTAATCGAATGGTATTTTACTTAAAAAAGTAAGTAATTTGTTACCCTACTTTACAATATATTCTAAATACAAATTAAAAATATTCAAAATTAAGTCACTATAATGGCTTTCTAAGAGTGAAAAATTATACACCAAGTGAAAATTTTAAATTTCGAGAAAAATGTTTTAATAAATATAATTTCAATATTTAATTTAAAAAATTTGTAAATCCTAGGCTATTATTAAACCTTCTTAAATCATAAATACTCATTGTAAAGAAAACAAACTTTTGTAAAAATAAAGGATTAATAACTTTTACCACTAGAAATTTTAATAAACTAATATTAAACACATACATAAAAACAAAATAGGTAAGATGTCCAGTAAGTTTAATATTATTTCTTTTGCTTCTACACAAAATAAATTTGATTTCAGCAATTGATGTGAATATATTTATACATATAAATTTATCCTCATATGTATGACATAACCTAAGTGCTCAGTAGACTCAAACATTTAAATATATAAATATCAATCAGTTAGCTACAAGCGCATTTGTAACAAAAATATTAGATCTATAGTTTAACATCCAGTTAAATAAAATTGTATGTTGCATTTTAGTAAGTCATCAATCAATTTTTATTATTAGTAAATTAGTAAGTACGCAAATGTAGTAAGATAATTTTGTAAGATTTCAGTATTTACATTGCTGTGATTTTTCAGTAGTCTTATAATTAAGATACGATTATACTTAGCAATTTAAAGTAATATTGTATAATACTTTACTGCTAAGACTGTAAAATCATATTGTGAATTTACCTTACATATAGTAGAAGTGATTTGATTTATTAATGACATTGTTACCATTGTTGGTTGAATGTAAAACCATAGTTTCTGCAAATTTAATTTTCCACGAATATGTTCAATCTCTAATTGTACTATAAATAACTGTAACAAGTATAGTTCATAAAAATTTTTATACAATTAATTAATAAAATATTATGAAATATTTTTAAGAAAAAAAAAAACAAACCAAATAATCTCTGAGTAAACAACCTAATGCTCCTCTTAAGGCATGATTAACTTGTCCATCATCTGGTAAAACCTTTTCTTCTACAAAACGAATAGTAGTTGAATAGTATGAAGCCAATGGAAGTATTTGTTGAGTAAGTTGCTTAAATGATATACCTTTAAAAGTAATTTTTTTAAGTACCGACATACATTTTTTAAACTTTAAAAAATTTTATACTATAATAATTTTACATACCAACATCAGGTGATATTCTAAATGTAATAAGACTGTAAAAGCTTGGTAATAATTCAGAAACTATATAAGATCCATCAATTCCTTTTAAACATTGTAATATATCCCAAAGAAGAACTGATTCTTGAGATACTGATGGAACAACCTCTACAATATATTAGATTAAATGAAATTTTAATAGGTCTATTAAAAACTTTAAATTTGATTTAATTATAAAATCAACTTTACTTTGAGTAAGTAAAATGGTAGAATCCGTTTGAAAATCCCATGATAAACGTGGCCTTTCTGTAGACCAAGTATGCCTAATAAGCATGGCATCATTTTGTTTTTGTAATGGACATATATCCTTATTTAATTTCTTTCCTCCTTCAACTACAGCTTTAATAACACTTTTGAAAATCTATTCCAAGTAACATATTACTATTACAATTTATTATAAGAATCATTAGTATTAATAATAAATAAGATTGATATAAATTTTATCATAAACCTTAGGTAGATCTTCATTAGTAATAGTTGTACTTTTAGATGTAGTTAAGACTAATGGAGACAAATTTTTAGCTAAATAGTTCTTGAGTTCTCTATCAACAGATATGAATTCTAATAACTGCATAAATGGTCCCAATAAATCAACTCTAAAAATAAATTTTTAAGAGTTGATCATAAGTAACTTATATAATAAGTTAATCTTATACTTTACTTTTTTGACTTTAGTTCTTCGTATTGTTTTATAAATAATTCTGGATTTGATGAGTTTTTTATAAGTTGTCTTACACAGCTTTGAGTAGCAACTGTATTTAAAACTAGGACATTTCTTACTGCTCCTTCCTTTTGTAAACGCTCTACATGCTTTTCTGGATCTGATGAAGAACTAAAGGTACAAAAATAATAAAAATATATTCGGAATATAATAAGGGTTAATATATATTTTTTATGTATATACTTCTCTTACCCAAGTAATTCAATTAATTCAACAATTAGATGATGAAGTTTAAACTCACTCATGTTTGAATTTCAATTGATAAAATTGGACTCATAAAGTAGTAAATTATATTTAATAAAAAATGAATATCAACAAATTTTCAAATAGATTAATCTGTATAAAAATAAATTATTAAAATAATTTGTTATTGTGTGATTCCCTCTCTTTTTTTATACTTCTCCAAACTGAAGATGCATTTTTTAATGGTGTGTATAATTAGGTTATGTTTTATTTATTCACATAAAACCTACAAAATAACAAAGATAACAATGATTACAGTATTATACGTAAAATGTTCTGCTTTTTATTGATACTTAGAATATTCATTATATTGAATAAATAGAAGATCAAATCTAAGAAGTTTTGTTCATCACACAGTGTACTTAATATTTAGAGCTTACCATTTCTTTTTATACATCAATAATGAATATATTAAATAATATTAGATATAACTTTTGAAGATCCGTGATCTTAGTACTCGATTTTTTCCAATAATAAAATTACAGATTTTTTTGCGCTCAATTGATAACAAATTGTGAATATCAAAATATTTCTGAATATTGAAATATCGAAATATTTCAAAACTAATTTTCGTCTGTAATATTTAAGTGCTTGTCTCAAACGGATTATTTAAGATAGGCTTTTATAAACTTAATCAAACATTTGTACGCAATTTAATAAATAAGATAAATCATTTTTGTTGAATTAAATAATAAATAATTAAATTTCGCATCCACTTTGCAAAGATACTTAGTAACGTAACTCACCAATGTGATATTGTTACGTTCTCGCAGTTCACTCGTGTTACTCGTCAGAGGATGCTCGCGGTTGCGCTTTCGAGTCGCAGCAAATACGAATTATGTTAATATACAATTATGAATGGTATAAATTCACCTCACGCTGCCAAAATCCATCGTCCCTACTCAATTTCCTTTAAACTCTAGTTCACCGATGTTGATTCTATTCTGAATATCTCGCTCAGACAGAAGAGGTAAAAAGGAACAAATAAGACAAACTTCAATTGTAAAAATAATTATAATCTATCGCGTCTTACACACGTGATAATACTATTAGCAAAATCACCAAGTGCAATCGCCAAACAATCAAGTTTTGTTTTTCTCTCTGTGCCACATGCTAAAAATTGTTCTTTCAATTTGTTAAAAAAAATTTTTTCGTACAAAAAATTAATTTTTCGAATTAATTATTCGATACTAACATAAAATAAGTATGCACTTCATAATATAAGTATCATCTTGCATAAGTATAACTATTAATTAAAATATATTATGTTTACCATTATAAAATCGCACATATATTATATGCTAATAACATAGTTATAAGCATTACCATGAACGCAAAATTAAAGTAGCTCGTAATCCTATGATATGAATGCGTCTACATCGATATCATTAACATTGAGAAATAGTTTATTAATAAAACGTTCACGAGTTTCCCTTAGAATTGTGGCATCACTCATCAGAGAACCCGGTCATACACACCACACTGTAACACCGTGGAGCACCGTAACCAAATACGTCGACTACAACTGCAAGACCTAAGACAAGTACTTTATTGAGCTAGCATTTCTATATAATATTGTGCAATTATTACTCACAAGCCTTTCTCTAGTTTAACAGTTTGCTTAAACTCTGGGAGAAAACTTGTTCCATCTGAGAAACTTTATTATTAAGTCTCCGTCGAAGAATGAGGCAATTTACAATACTAGACAAAGTACTAATAAAAACCCATGAAGTTTCATAAAAAGTAAGAGAGATCAATTTCAATTCATTCCAAAATAAGAAAAACAATACACCGTGATATGCAAGATATTGCCGATAATATTCGAAGTTACAGATGAAGAGGGAAAAGGAAAAGAAACTACACGTATAGAAGCTTGTAAAATATTAAAGAATCTCTATATAAGAGACGAAAAATATTGTCTACAGCCTAGGCTACAAGTGTATACGTATAGATATAAGCAACCCATACAGATATAGTACTCAGATGCAGATTTTGATCAAATGAGACCCATAAATGTGCATTTATAGAGAAATCCAAGTGATAGATAGATCCTTAACTGTAGAATACAGTTGTCGTTGTATACCGAGAACAAATTGAATATATTTCATTCATATCGACCAACAGAAGTCAATACTCCGGTAGATGCTTGTCTACGATAACAAAATCTTTCAATAATGATGAGCATGGGCTTATGTAAAATCACCTATATTTTCACTACTGGATAGTACTTGTTTAAGAACATCAATGTAATAACTTATGGGTTTCTTTATATACGCATTTTAATTAGGCAATAGCATGTAAGTTATGTGCTATATTCACTTTTACTGTAAGACATTTACCCGAATATTTTCGTACAGCTTCGTTTTATACCCTACGAGCAAGTTGGCAGCGCAATGGTTTCCCAAGAAGCTAAAATACATCAGCTGTATTCCAGTGTATTTCAAATAGTACTGCACATTACTCTTGTCAATCCTATTCAGTCATTTCTTGAAAGTATAAATCGTCCGAATTATTTACAAATTTTCTATACGCACGATCTTAATCTTGTCCTCATCAAGTATCCCGACATCTTAACAGCTTAATACTGCACATGTTTAAGTACTGTCTATTTACTAAAATAATTAATAATTTTTTAAAAACGTAATCCAAAATAAATTTTAATTATAAACAATGCAATATATCTTTTCAAATATATTTAAAACACGAACAGACAGAAATAAATATTATGGTAATTAATTATTCTTAATCCACAAATTCATAACTTATTAATTAATTATATGAAAAATATTGAATAGAATATTTTCAAATAGTTGTAGAATTTTTCATTATAAATTTCACAATATAGCATAAATAGCGATTGTTCTTCTAAAACTATTGTTATGAAATACGACTCCGTCTCACTGAAACTATCGAAAATAAGAGAGAAAGGGAAAAAATTTTCTGTATAGAAAATTTTTCTTTTTTCTCTCTTTCTCCAATAAAAAAAATTTTAAAGGAATAAAAATAGACACCTAGGCCTAGAATGTCAGCGTAAAAGGTCATAAGCCTGACATTTTTATGACTGCGCTTGCATTTTTGAGCAGCCAGAGGCTTACACACGCCCGCATCCGTAAGCAGTCAAACACCATAAACACGCACATACATTCATACAGTTACATCTTTAACTGCGCAATACCATTTAACAAAAAAATTATATTGTTCTATATATTATTTTTAGTTTTATTATATAACTAATTAAAGAAAAAAATTAATAAATAATCAAACAAAAGAAAAATATCTATATAATTATATACGTAATAAATTACTAAAACATAATTATAAAGCAAATCTAATATGATTAAGTAATAACATTAATACTCTAAGCAAAATTGAATTTCTCTAATTATTATTAAGAGAACATAAGGAATAGTATAAGCTGAGTGGAACGCCGCAACCATTATCATTATTTGTAACTGATTGTTCATATAACTATATAAAATTATAACAAAAAGAGAAATAAATAAGAGAAAAAAGGGAAAAAAGAAAAACTAAGTAAAATAAATAAATATTAACAAAATAAAAACACTTATTAATAACGTTTTTGGTACCATTATAGGAAACTAATAGTAATAATATCAAACAAAGAAAATAATAATAATTATTATTATATTAGTAATACTAACTCATAAAATAATGATAATCATTATAATTAAATAATAGCTACTATAAAACTTGTAAAAAAATTAAATGTAATCACGAATTACTATTAATTTATCTATTATCAATATAATAGGCTAAATATTAACAAATTTATAAAACAAAAATTGTACATTTCGAAAACGAAAAAAGCAAATCGAAATTTATAAACAGTTAATTAATTAATTAAATACAAACTCTAATTATTTAGTCAAATTAAAAATTGTATAAAGGCTGTATAGACTTTTCCGGGAAGAACCATAAAAATCGCCTCTTTGCCTATACCACCTGTGCTTTAAATTTTATATAAAAGAGCGCATTTCTCCATGCAAAGTGGGTTCATTCTTCAGACATTGTGCTTCGAAGTTGACCTACTGACTTGTATAAGAAGTAAGTAATAAATACATTTTCTTGTTTAAATTTCAATATGTAGTTATTCTTTAAAGGGGGATTGACCCTTACCCTTTTCTTTTCCTTATCCTAAGATTCTTTCTTATGTAAATCTGACTAGTTGTCCTCTATCTTACTTTAATTACATAATTTTGGGATAGACGAAATGTGTAGTCGCGTATTGTGCTTCTACTCTAATTTTTCATACATAATTGCGGGATAAACGGAATTTCTAGTCGCGCAATTACGTTTCTAATCTAATTATATAAAGGCAATTGCGAGGTAGATGAAATAACTAGTCGCGCTATTATGTTACTAATCTAATATTTTTATACATAATTGTTAGGTAGACGAAATGTCTAGCTGAATTTTATCAATTATTATCATTGTTATCACTTTATATGTTTATAGTCGAGAATATTTTAGAAAATTTAGGACCGTAGCCCATCCTAGGTTGGTATACTTAAGGGACATTTACGTCATGGACGTATCACTATTTTTTTATTAATATTAAATAACACTATTATTTTTAATATTATTTATATATAAGTATATATTATTTATTAATAGAAATAATTTTACTTGTAATAGAAAAATAGAATACTTGGAATTAAAATTTAACGTTTATTTATATTTAACTTTTATTTTTTATGGATTTTATGGATTTTATGTATTATTTTTATTTTTTACGGATTGCTCTTATATTTTTTTAATAAAGGCAAAGTATTGTATATCAAATTTTGAACTAAAGGCAACAGTTTAAAAATATATTTAATATAAGCATACCATTAACATGGACAATTGTTGAACATTGACAATTTTTTACAAGTTATTATAATAGAGGTAAAACTATTCATTTAAATCTTTATATATTTATATTTTTCAAAATAATTTTAATATTTTTTTCATTATAGTATATTTCATATAGTATTCAAATATTTCTTAGTTTTTTTTTATGTGATTACAATTAATTTGAGATTATTAATTTTGACGAATTCAAAAACATTGATAATAGAATTACAGCACGGTATAATCATTTCCGTTACAGGGTTTGGCGACCGACATCAGCGGTGTAACATAACAGTCTAATATTGACGAACTTTCCTCGTTTTTAAACATAATTTTTTATACAGTAAGCAATATGTAATGGAAATGAATAGGATATTTTTTTAAAATTCATAATATTTTTACAAAAATATATTCTGAGTAAAATATAAGGTAGACACTTGAAACTTTTAGTACAATTTCCTTTATTTTAATTACTATATTTCTATATTATATTTGAAAAAAATTGTTTTTAAAAAACTTATATCATTAATTATGAAAGTCTAAACATTTAATATTATTATTTTTATAGGATACACAAGAAAGTATGTTTACGACCCATTTGTTTTCTACATAACTGATGAAATTTGATTTCAATTGACTTTTGTTTATTTTTAAATTTTAAATTGAAAACATGTGGTAAATCGATAGTAAACTGCGATCTTCATTATATATAAAGTTGAAGCGAAGATAATCTTATGTTAAATTTAAAAAAAGTGAGAAGAACGAAAAATAAAGCACGGCGATTGGTAGTGTAGCAAAAACTTTTCTCCGAGTACGTATAATAGCCAGAACGAGAGTAGCCTTCAGCCACTATGAATGCAATAATCATCGGAGTTAATATCTCTACTTACGTTATCTACTTCCATCATTCGTTATTTGCCTTTTCTCATGTCTTTATTTTCTTAGCTCTCGAATATGAGAATTTATAAGAACTGCTATAAATTCTAACTTTTCTGACGAATACATATATTTTTTGATTTGGTAATTAATTAATATTTTCAATAATAATATACTGAATAATAGTTCCCAAGATTAACTTCAAAATACTATCAATGCACATCACGGCACTCACACGGTAAAAAATCAGCGCTAAGGTTAAGGACCTCTGGGCACGATACCTGATGTAAATAGATACTGTACACGGTGTCAATCGCCTTCGGGACAAATGGGAATAAAGATAGATCGAACATAGAAATAATCTTTACCTTGAAAGCAGAATAAACAACAAGACATACATTAAAAATCTCATTAAAATCTAACTCCGTAGTACTTCGTAGAAAATGAAAGAAACTTCCAGAAACACACCCAATAATCCATTTGCAAAGAAAATACAATGCAATTAAAGGCCAAAAAATAAACGTGCTACAAACAAAAAGAGAAATCTTACTCTTTATTTACACACACCACAAAGATATAGACGTAGAGAAAAGAACTTAAAGAAACGACTGTTCGTCTTTTTTCGGCCGAGGTTCTTTTTTCATTGAATTGCTGTAATGATGTCGTGTCATTCAGACAAAATCGAATAGTGCTTGCTTATACTGAAAAAATTTTTTCTTTTTTTCGAAAGAGACGTGATTTCGTGGTTTAGTAATTGTAGTAAGTAACTTTGGCAGAAAATTGAATAACATCTCTATTTACATTCAAGACCAAAAACTTCTCAATAGCAATGTTTATTATTCACTATTTTTTGACTATTTTTTTCGGTACAGATAAAGTTGTGCGAATAAATTATTTTCAGTTATAATTATTACTGTCTCCTTTGAATAACAAAATATATTTTTCAGTGAGATTGTTTGTGATAATTTGTATTTATTTGTAGTTTTATAATATTATTTATGATATTAGGATAATTACGTTTATATTCCCAAAGATTATCACTCTCAAATATTTATTCTTGCTTTTAAGAAAACCATTAAGAAAAATCAAAGAACACGATTAGTATTTTCATATATAGTTAATCATTTTCTTCCCTATTTTTTATAGTTTACAAAAAGTGATCAAATATAATCAAATGTTTTTTATTGTTATTTTTTTCACTTTTTTGTTTAATTTTTGCTATTTTAACCTCTTATAGCGTTGTGCACATTTTAAAAATAGAACTTTAAATTTTAAAAAATTAAAAGACTTGAACGATGTTAAATACTTATTTAAATATATGTTACTTAATATGATAATAAATAAAAAATATTTAAATCAAGTAAATGTTGTGAATAAGAAAATTCAGCTTGTTTGATTATTGGATTTCAAGTAGAGTGAAGGCAGAGGCTGCTTGATTGCATAAAAAGCTTTTCTGTTTTTATTGAAGCTCGTGTAGAGTAGAAAATAGCAACTTATGAGTTTAGAAATTTAAAATTTTGTTCAATATTTGTTTCTTTTGAAACAAGTAGTTTAGAACAATGTATCATATGTACTTAATAATTAATATTATATGTTAAAATGATTTACTATATAAATAGTAAAATATATTAATTATAATACAAATCGATGTTTAATGTTATTTTTTACTGTATATTGTTATTTGTTAATAAAAAATATTGAAGAGTTTTCTTTCCTAATACCAGTTTTGATAATTTTCATTACATTAATATATATTGTAAAATTGATTAATTTTTATTATTCTAATATTAATTATGCGGTGTTAGGCAAAGATATCTTATAAGTATATTTGTTCTAAACATTAGAAAAAAACTATAAATTTAAGATTGTAACAAATAAATTAAATTAATTTCTATAAAGAAAAATGTATATTTTTTGTTTACTACAAAAAATAAAATAAAAAATGTTATCAATAAATATACATAAAAATTTAAATATAAATTTTTCTTTGATATTGAATTTCCTTTATCGAGTTGAATTTGTTTATTTTATTTTATTTTAATTTAAAATTAATATAATTTTAATGTTTTTCTTTGCAATTTCAAAAATATAATTTTAATGTTTTTCTTTGCAATTTCAAAAATATAATTTTAATGTTTTTCTTTGAAATTTCAAAAATATAATTTTAAAGTTTTAAAGTAAAATATAATTAAGACTTTTAATAAAAAAAATGTGTAATTTATGTCATGACGCCATAGTGTGTAATATTGTATGGACTCTAACGTACAGAATATAAATTTTCCCTATAAATATTGATGTAGTTACAAATGTCAGAAAGGCATAATAAATTAACATTTCTTTTAATATATCAATCGTATTTAAAAAACGTTTTTATCAATCAGTTTCTAATTTCTAACTTCTTCCTGTTTTCTTTTGTTCTTTTTGTTCTTTTGTTTCTTTTAGTATATATGTTAATTATTGAAACTTCGTACATATTGTTTATTCTAGTACTTTAAAGGTATGCTTTTTATTAAAGTATTGGTTTTATTTTTTGGGATAGATGATTTCGAGAAATATGTACTTATAAAACGTGTCGATATGAATTGAATGTTTCGGTAGTCGTTTACACACGTCGCTTCTTACAATAATAGTATTGTTTCCTCTTATTTATGATTTCTTTATAAGTTTGGTTTTGGTTTTTTATAAGTTTTATATTCATATAAGAAAGTTCTGATGCAATTTTTGGGAATTACAATGATTATCTTTAAATCGAAGATTTTTACACGTGTCAGTTATATAATGCTAATAATGTGCTTGCCATGAAACGTGTTCGTTATATGTGCTAATATTATGCTTGCCATAAAACGTGTTGAAACTAGTTAAAGGTTTCTATTACTATTTGCACGGTCGATCTTCTTTCTTTACATTATTAGAGCAAAATGATATGTACATGATATAAAAGTTTACAATTTTAAGTAAATTGGACATAATACGGCTTTTGATCTACGATGTAATAACTTTTATTTGCGTGTGTATCATTATTTCCTGTTTCTTATTATGTCGCAGTGATTGGAGGCGATTTCCGGTTCTAAATTCTGAATTTATTATATCAAATAAATCTATATCACTGTATCGTAAATAAAGGAGTTTCGTAATTCGCTATTTTAATTCTCCATCTTGAAATTGAACTTTTACAGAGACGTCACAAAATAAACGCTACTATAAATTATTAAATAAAAAAAGAATTTTAGCATTCTTCTAATATATAAAAATTGAATAGAAATTTACATAATATATTATTTATATGATGAGTCTAGATATAATCATACATATTAAATATTAAATTTGAAGTTAATGACTAATCAAAAGACTATTCAATATAGAATAGATTATTAAATATTTTTAAATAAAACGTATTAACAATTATACATACATTAATATAAAGTTGTTAATATTTTTCGACAATTCTGTGTATTATGGTTGCACAAAAATTATATTTGCATACTTATAATAAAATTTGAATTAATAAATTTGTTTCCTTCTATTAATGTAATATAACTGATTTCATAAAACATCCTATATAATTTTAAATACATATTACACGCGCTTGTGCGTATATTAAAAATTCTGTACTATTAACATTTACTTATGGCACCGATGCGGTATCGACACATTTTAATCATATATACACCAGTATTGTCACACTAATTATTCATCACGTACACACTATGAGTAGTAAGTTTTATATATATAGTAACAAGAAAATGAATAGATAAATGTTTTAATATAAAATATACTTATATATTATAATGAGTAAGTACGAGACGGTAGGTTGGTGAGAGGGAGGTTCGTACGTATGTATGTTCTTTTCGTTAGTTGATCTGCTTATTCGTCCTTATGATGGTAGCGACGGCTTAATTCTTCGTGCTCCCTGGCTGACCCGTCACGGATGACTCGATGTCGGTCTGTGATCGTGGCGGGAAGGGGAGGCGCGAAGAGAATGGGGCGATAAGCAGGGCATTTTTTTATTGAGTATTAAAATTAAAACTATGTTATTCAATTTAAACTAAAAGGGTTTTTATTTTACGTTACGCTTACCGTTTACAAAACATCACTATTTCTTGTTAGTTACGGCGGTGGTTTCGCGATGATTATAATTTTATATAAATTCTAATACAATACGGCGGTAGCTTATAATTTAACAGTAACGGTACACAATAAATACTAGACGGCGAAGTCAATCTCTTTATAATAATGACCGAACGGCGTCGGTACATAGTAAACTTTGCGTTTTCTTATACACTAGACGGCAGAATTGTAACATTTATTAAACGGCGACGGTACATAAAAGCGGATTTATTCGGCGAGACTACTCATTTTGAATCTCGGCGGTAGATGACGGGGAGAATCTATCTAAGACGTTGTGTCTCTAAAGCACGACCGCGGACAGATCTATACCCGGGCCATGCGCCAAATGTCAGCACCGATTCCTGGTGCTCTAAATGTCAGCACCGATTCCTGGTGCTCTAAATGTCAGCACCGATTCCTGGTGCTCTAAATGTCAGCACCGATTCCTGGTGCTCTAAATGTCAGCACCGATTCCTGGTTCTCTAAATGTCAGCACCGATTTCTAGTGCGTTGAATGTCAGCACTAGGTGTCATGCGCCAAATGTCAACATGACCGAGAACGCGCCAAACGTTAGCGTTTCCTGGAAATGCGCCAAATATCAGCATTAGGAGTCATGCGCCAAATGGCAGCATGTTTGAGAGACCTTCATTTCTCGAACTCAACCTCCAACTCTCGATTCCGTGTGAACGCGCCCTTTCTATATGCTTCGCGGGCGATTTGCCTCATGCTTTCGTATACGCGGATATCGTGGAAGGGTAGTTTCGCCTAGCCGGTGGTGGCGCAAGTGCGTCACATTTGCTCACGCATAGCCTAGCATTGCGCTAGCTAGGGTATAGCCAAGACTGAACGCATAGCCAAAGCTCTCCACCATAGCCTCACTCGGTATTCTCTCTCGCACGTATTCCAGACCACGTGTTCTCACTACACGTGGCCTCCTACGAATTTCCTCACTCACTCCCTCAGCATTCACTCTTGCTCGCATTCTGGACCGCGTACTCCATTACGCGTGCATTCTTTCACTCACTCACTTACTCGGCGCTTCCACTTTTACGGCCGATGCTCTGCCGCGTACATACTTTCTTACTCGCACTCGCATTCTAGCATACTCTCTCTCACTTGCACTTGCACTCTTGGTTACACTAAGCACTGGCGTCTGTTCCACACACACTCCGGTGCATAAGCGTTCATACTACCACACAACTACATAATTAGCACTCGGAGTTTTCCTCACTGACCTTCTTCGTTTTTCGCTCTTCTTCGTTTTTCTGCCGGCCCTTGATCATGCGACACTGTTATCCTTTCACCACGAATCTATTTGTCGCAATATCTAAAATACAAAATTCTTATAAAAGCTATCTTTCTATTTTTAATCAACTTTGAGACAAATACAAATTTAATAGAAATAATTTGCTACAATTTAATAAGTTCCAATAGTAATATGAGTTTTGAAAAAATAAATATGAAAGTATAAGGAAAAAAATATTATTTTAGACTCGCTATTATCCACAAAAAAGTAAATAATATATATTTGATAAGTAGAAAATAAAAAGATTTCAGAAAGTTAAAAATATTTGTGTTAAATATTAGGAGAAAATAATTATAATAATCAGAGTAATTTTTTAGAAAGTTTATATATTATGCAATCATGTAAATTAATCAACGCATAATGGTTGTATATAGTTTAAATAATTAAAAGACTCTTCTTATTATAATTATTATTATCGAAATCAGTTCAATAAAAAACTAAACAATCGTTAAAATACAAAAAATGTTATACGCGTTTTGACCATGTAACATTAACTTTTACATTATATTTGTATTTAAAAACTTTGTGAACATAATAGATAATTTCTAAAATAATTTAACTGACAGAAATAAAATATTCATAATCTTTATTGAATAAATTATCGATTTATTCAAAAAAATTTTTAGTCACTCTCAGCGAAGAAATGGATTTCGAATCTGTTTAGACTTATTGGAAAGGTGTCGTATGTATAAGATTAGATAAACATCTAATCATATTGTGGGATAAATGTGTTGAAATTCAAACAAAATTAGAAAACAAAATAATTGGCGAGCAAAAATCCTAAATTCTGATGACAATGAGCTTAAATTAAACAACTGTAATCAGTGGATAAATTCTGCGAACAATTTTAATCTAGTAAACAATCTAAATACTTGAACAAATATTCTATAAAATGAAGGTTTTAAAACCATTAATAGGGAATTTCAATTACTAAATAAGTAAACACCGATCTTTAATGGTCATTTCTATACGCGGCTGGAATTTCATGATTCGTTTAAATTAATATGTATAATAGTTTTTCTATCCATAATATTCATAAATTATAGAATATTAAATTATTGAATCAGAGGAAGAAAACTCGAAAAGGCAAAGGTCAGAAGAAGAAATTACTCCTGAGGCATACTAAGAAGAATCAATAAAACATGAAAATTTGGATAGTTATTCTGCCAATTTACCTTTTAATGAAAGTAAAATGTAATTTTTTTGTGTGACTCCGTATTTCAACATTTTTATGGCTTAAAGAGAAATTTGCAAAGAATATTAATATAAGAGCTGAATATTGGATCTATATCCAAGAGTACATTAATTAAGAGCATATATCTATTGTTGATGATAAAGCATTGTTACAATTAATATCTCCCATATTACGTGGTTTTAAAAAGTGCAGATATACTATATAACAAAAGTTATATTTGATGACTCGTTTAAATTGTAAGCAGTATTTTATTGAAAAATTCTCTTCTCATTGTGGCCGACGTGTGGAGCCAAGCGCTGGATGTGTGCTTGCAAGAGATAGGAACTTTTTATAGTAGATATAGAATCCTATTCTGAATAGAGATATTCGGTAGCTCTACATGAGGTGGATTGTATCGAAACTAATTTTTACGTTTTTCTTTTTGGATTCAAACCATCCTTCTAAGGGTTATCATCCGCATACTCTCAATAGAGAGTATGCGAATGACCTAAAAGTACTTCCAGGTAGTGATACTTTGCCATCTGCTTTTCTTACGGATCCTGCATTTAGTTAGTACAGGCATCTTCGGCGCTTCCACTCTAAGGAATCTGTAAAACATTGTACTGAACCATTATATTTTATTGTGTGTAGGTTCATAGGTACTATACTTTCACCGTCATATTTTAAAATTATTCTACTTTTGGGAGGCTCACATCACTAGAATCGAGATGTCTTCGCATAGGAATACCGCCGCTTACGTGATGGAGTCGTGCCCGAGAGCTATATTCTCGCTCTTGGTCACTCTTTCACGAAGACTCAATCGGGTCTGTCGGAATGATTTCTACGGAATGTAGATGCTAGAGACATCATTTGAACGGTAAAGCTAGTACATAACAGCCTCTACTTTTTGTTTAAAATATGGTGTGGTGCAATTTAGATCTTCTGCTCTTACGTTTTCTGTGCACCTCCTCCTTTACTACCGAAACCGAGAACTATCGAGGGTCTTGAAAAAGATTTAAGACTTAGACAAAGAATGTTTTGGGAAGCTTGACTACGAGCACTTTAAACCTCTTTATTCTAAATTTTAAAACTGGCCCGAAATCAAACAATGAAACTTATTGGAAAGTTGAAGTGATGCCATCAGTGCATAATGCAGGATGTGACTTATAGAAAAATATCAGGTAGGCTGTCCAAGTAAGGGATTTTCGACCGGACGAATGTCTCGTATAAGCAGATGTATGAGACATGCAGAACTAAAGAGAAAAGCCGCGTCGGTGAGTATGTTGTAGTACACTATTCGGCACCTCAATTCCCCATATTATGTCTGATCACACGTTTGAACATGGGATGGTGTCTTTTACGATATTTCTATGTATTTTTTCAACATCTAAGCTCATCGAGGGACATTTGAGGACACCTGGAGAGGGTGCGCGGTGAAATTATCTTATCCAGTACATTAATCATGACAGAAATCATCGTTACATAAAAATATGATCTCTTTTTGTCGAAATGTGCGAAGTTATTCAATCATTTAAATTTACTAGCTCCAATCATTATCGTAGGAAAAATTTTCATTTTAAGGCTGTAGAATTTCCAAAAGAATGAAAGTTCTCATATGATCATCAATGTACGGCATATTTTTTTGTTTTCTCAAAACTCTCTTTTATATTTATCTTATACCGGTGCACATTTTTGTTTTAAAGGAGAAATCCATTCCATATCCAGTTTCATAGAAATTCAAACTAATCTGTCTTTTTAACATTACATTGGTGATTTTCCATTTCATCTCTGGCTGTATTTAAATTGTTCATTGTGATTTGACTTATTCAAACATTTAATTTGAAGATAATGAGTCTCGGATTTACTTCTATATGCGCATGCGCATTTTAGTAAATAGAAATAGTCATTTCAATAGTTTTTTTATAAGAAATATTCTATTTTAATAAACTCAGGTTAAGGTCGAATTTAATGCAGGAGACAAATTATTAAAATAAAAATTTTCATTATATGTTCAATGTTTATCTAAATATTAACTTTTATTAACGGGGAAATGAGAATGTTTAACTATTTTATTTTCAAAAATTAAGAGACTGCAGTTAAATAAAAAGATATTTTGGGAGTACGCAATTAAAAATACATAAGTGCATATATTTTTTTATATATCGATGGTTCGCTGGCTGGTGTAAAGGCCTTAACTTACGTGTTTGTAAAATGGCTTAAGCTAATTGTAGCTTTGTAATTTTCATTGATTAGTCGTTTAAAAATGAGTCAATTATCAGATGATGAAAGTTCTGATAGTAGTAGCGATTTTTTCATATCTGCTGATAAAATTAACTTGAATTTATCTTTTTTTAAACAATCAGTAAAAAATTCCAACTTAGAAAAAGATCCAATTATACAAGAAAGTGCTAATACTCATACTGACTTCGATTATTCAAATGATAACAATATAAATTCGTCTGAACTTCTTTCTAAAGTACTGAAAAACCTTGAAGTAGACAAAAACAAAAATTTTGTAGATAAAACGAATCAATTAGTACTAACACCATCCAAGACAGTCAATTCGAAAAATTATAAGGGTGATGATTTATCAAAAGAAATTCGTGAACTTCTTCTACAAGGAGAAAGTTCAGCTACTATATGTAAACAACGTGAAAATGAAAAGATTGATAAAGATTCCAAAATAGAAACTGAAACAAATTATACTATTCCACAAAATGGAGTGCAAATCCATCTTCCAGGAGATAATTTTATATTTAATAAGAAACGAAAAAGACAACAGGATTTTCAAAAATTATTACAGAATAAATTTAATCAAAGAATAAGAATTTCTCAAATTTTTATTCATAAAGTAGGATTACTTTGTTGGTTAGCTCATGGATTTTTCCTTAATAAATTAGCAAATGATCCAGATCTATTAAGAATTGTCTTGCCTATAGTACCTTGTAATAATTATCCAAAAAATCAAATAGATTTAGATTATATTGAAAAGTTTACAAAATGGTTTAAGGGAAAATTTAAGATTTGTGAAAAGTATAAAGAAGTTATTTACACTAAAAATTTACTAATGCAAAGAATATCAGAAAAAAAAATACATAATTACAAAGAAATTATTTTATTATATGTTGCTACTGTAAGAGGAATGGGTATAAATTGTCGTTTGGTAATTTCACTTCAACCCCCTTCATTGAAACCAAGATCAGAACAATTATTTAAATTTACAACAACCCCAGAAAATAATATAAGTAATATCGTTAAATCATTAAAAAGATATAAAAACAATGAAAAAATTAATATTAAACAGACAACAAATGTAACTGACATAAGTATAAGTAAACCTATTAAAGTTATACATAAATGTGCAGAAGAATTAGGATCTTCAAAAAAAATGATTTCTGAAAATAGTTTTGAAGCAAACAAAACAACAAACATAAATACTAAGAATCAAGCAGTTGCTAATTTAAAAAGAAAAATTACCAAAAACTCATTAAAAAGCAATAAAACTGAATCAAAAAAAAAAGAAAATGTACAAAATATTAAAACTGATAATGATAATAAATTATATGATGATATTGAAGATCAAAGTAACATATCAATAGTAAATAAATTATATTTAAGAACTAACAAAATTAGAAAACAAGGGAATAGTAAATATAATATTCCTAATAATAAAAAAAAAACCCAAAGTGAATCTAAAACTGCTAGATCTTTTTTAAAGAGAAAGTTTGAATCATCATCAAATTATCAATTTTCTGAAGAAACAAGCAAAATTTCAACAAATGATAATTATTTTCAAAAAAAGCCTAAACAAAGATTACTAAATAATACGCATAAAAATCAAACTATTGCATCGACACTAGATAACAATACAAGTAAATGCCAAAAATTGTTATCTTCAGATGAAGATAACGAAAACATTATTAAAAATACCTACGATATGTGGGTAGAAGTTTATGTTGAATCTGAAGAAAGTTGGATTAGTGTTAATATATTAGATCAAAATGTTAATTGTGTTTCAGATATATACGTAAATACATAATAAATCAATATTTTATAGAAAACTTTGAATAATTAATATAGAGTTTTATTGCAGAGAAAAGCCAGCAATCCAATTTCATATATAGTAGCTTGGAATTCAGCTGGAACATTGAAAGATGTTACTCGGCGTTACTGTCCATATTGGTTAACAGATACAAGAAAGAAACGAATAGATGAAAAATGGTTGAGTGAAACTTTGTCAAACTGGAAAGAAAGTAAAACAGAAATGTCTAAAATAGAAGATGAGCAACTGTTACTAAGGTATTTTAAATAAAAATATTTTTTTAAAGTAATGTATTTTATAAACTTTATATACTTCAGAGAATTGCAGCAACCTCTTCCCAAAACAATTACTGAATGTAAAGGTCATCCTTTATATGTATTAATAAGACATTTACTGAAATTTGAAGCTCTTTATCCACCTAATGTTGTTCCTTTGGGGCATTTAAAAACTGGTGAAGCAATTTACTCTCGACATTGTGTGTATACTTTATGTTCTAGAGAAACTTGGATTAAACAAGCTAGGGTTGTTAAGCCAGCTCAAGAAGCTTATAAAATTGTGAAAGCTATGCCAAAATATGATAAGGTTAATTTCATATAAGATCATAGGTTTAATAATAGTATAGTTATAATTAAAGTGTTAACATATTAACTTTCATAAAATATAAATAATTTTACTCTTTGTTAATAGCTTTCAGGAGTAAAGATAAAAGATCAGTCTTTGGAATTGTTTGGTAAGTGGCAGACTATTCCATATGTGCCCCCAGAAGCAAAAGATGGTAAAGTACCCCGAAATGAATATGGAAATGTGGATCTGTTTAAAAAATGTATGCTTCCAAAAGGAACTGTACATATAAATCGTTAGTAATTTAAAATATTAAAATATTGATAAGGTGCAAATTTACACATAAAACTTACCTACTTATTTAATTGTAAAAATAAGTTTATAACAAAATCTTTTAAAGTAGAAATTATTTTCATTAGATATCGTATTTATAGTTCCAGCTTTAAATCGCATTGCTCGTAAATTAAATATAGACTGTGCACCTGCATGTGTGGGTTTCAATTTTGGATGCCGAGGTGCCCTACCTGCTTTCAAGGGTTTTGTTGTTTGTGAAGAATTCAAAGATGTCTTATGTGAAGCCTGGAAAGAAGAACAAAGAGAAGTACAAAAACAAGCTGCAATGAAACGAGAGAAAAGAATATATGGAAATTGGAAGAAACTTATTAGAGGTTTACTTATTCGAGAAACATTGGCTGTAAAGTACAATTTTAGAATAAAAGAAGACGAAATGGAAAACTAAAGATAAAGAAATTATATCTGTATATCTAAAAAAAACAACTATAATTTGAACAAAAAGAGAAAAAAAAAGAACCTAGTAATAATTCATGAATTTTATGAAATTTTAAATGAAAAACTCTTTTTATATTGCATTATTTTTTATAAATTTATTATGTATGACATTGTTACAGAATTAAAAAGTAAAAATATTCTTTATTCTAAATATACATTTATACACATTGATAAAATCAAATTAAATTTTTTATATGATATCTTCTTACAAATACTTGCTTGCACAAATAGAGCTATATAATAATATAATTTTTGCATATTCTGTTAGTGCTATTTCATATAATTCAAATACAAACAGAAAATAAAAATATTTGGTTTTTGTTATATTTATGATACCTAAATGTTTTATGCAAAAATAAAAAATATATTGATATCAATATAATTACAATTTAAAATACATCATTACAATCAATAAAATATTAACATCAATGGCTTAAATTTAATACATGCAATTGTAACTGTCAACATTAATTGTAGTTTAATGTACTTTTATAGATATGTTTACTGTCACAATATGCTCAATGCCATTTTAAATTCGAAATATATATATTAAATACTTTACTGTATGTAACAAGTTTACAATTTGAATTCAATGGACTAGATAAAAGAATTTTAAATATCGTACTTGCAATAAATATTAAATTATATTTAATTAGATTAAAATGTTTTCCATTTATTCAGCCATTTAATCAATATAAATTCATTTAAAATTACATTTTTGCAGAATTCATATTTTTATAAACATAGTTAATGCTGTATTGAATTATATTCTCAAATTCATTTTATAAATTATTTTAATGACAATTTTTATTTTTATTTTCAACACAAATTTTTTGTACATAAAATATAATACAAAATTTGATGATTGTATAATAATATATTATAGAATTATAATATATTATAATTGTAATAATAAATAAAAAATAATAATAAATAAAAAATAAAAAAAATAAAATTATAGTTGTTAATAAAACCCCTTAGATGTTTTAAGAACCGCATTCTCTGCTTAGGTAAGTTCATTGGAAAAGTTTGTCAATACATCCCTCTGTAAATCCAAATCCATAAACAATCCTGACGACTGTTGCATCCGTAACTGCTAATGGATTTGAAAAAGAGGAAGAACAGACAGTCTTTTTCTGGTGATTAATTAAGTAAATGCTAGCATTAGAAAAATGATTATAAACGTAATGGAACAGACAAGATTCACCCTGTCAGGGGCTAACGAATGTTAATTTCTTATATCTTCTAAATATATTTATACATATATTGTGTTTATTGATTATCTTTATTACATTAATTACTGTAACTGAATTTTCTTATTAACTGTTTATACATTTTCATCCATGTTATTTTTCAATATAATATAGGCAGTATAATATATTAGGCAATATAATATATTAAAATAAGGCGATTTAATGGGGTGGTCACTCAGATAAGGAAATAGGAATATTAACATCCAAGATACTTTTATGTTTAAATCTGGTAGATTTGAAATCTAAACTATTTTCAACATGACGCATTGAATTTCAGGAAAGACCAATGCGTCTGCAAAGTAATAGAAGTTTACTCTAAAGATACAAATATTTACGAGAATTTTTCCATAACCCAGAAACTACTATTTTTTTTTGACACCTCAATTAATTGAGTTATGTCTCGTCAAATAAAGTTTCCTTGTCAGTTAACATTATCTTTGATAATACTTAATGTTTTCAAATAATTAATTTTTTTTCGTTAGATCTGAGATATTATAACATAATAGTGTGTAATATTTTAAAAATTATTTAAAATATTTAACCAATAAAATTTCTGCAATATTTTGCCAAAGGCCCTCAATTCACGACATCTGATACAAATATATTATTTAAAAATTAAATTGCTTGTCAATAAGCTTTATGAAGTAGATAGTAGTCAAATTTAAAATAATAATTTTTAATTTACATAATGCAATTTTCTATCTATTTATAAAAGATCTTAAACTATGAATTCTTAAAAAATACAAATAACTATTTTATAAAGAATTTCAGCCATAAATATTATAAAAAGAAAAAACTTTATTTGTGAAATATATATATTAAAGACACTTAATATTTTATTTAAGAAATAATTTTAGAAAAAGGCAAAGGACAGATTCTTAAAGGTGCCATATGATAAGGAAAACCAATTCTGAGGTGCAAAGAATAATTAAGATGATTAAAAGTTAAAAAGAAATACCGAAGAATCCACGAAGAATTAAAAGTTATAAGAACGACGTCCAAAAAAAGTGCAGTTAATAGATAGTTCATCTATAGATCTTTTAATCGTCATTATCAGAGTACACCCAACAAAACATCACATATAATATTTAATAGTTTTTTTTTTAATACAGTTAAATTAAAATGTTTAATATTGTAACTTAAAAAATAATATTTTAATATTTGTATGAATTTTGATTTCAGAATTATCTTTCAATATATAAGTCGCGGAAAAAGTTCACATATTCAAACATACAACGATCATACACTATGCTGATACATTTGGTTACATACACGCAGCACACAACGCACAGAATATCTGCGAATCTCGCAACAACGGCATGATCGGTAGGCATGCAAATTGTAATACCTAGGATGAGAGCTTGTGAATCGCAACTTTCCACGGACAAGAGTTGGCACAGCAAGCTGTTAGTACCCGAGCATGAAGTGCATAGATTGCGTCACTTCTTGGTAATGGTCATGATGGTCGAATCAAACCGCTAAGCTCAAGAACAATGCACTGAGTTCGTCAATCCTCGATAACAACAGGCAGGATGCAGCAAACTGGTAACGCCTCAGGATAAGAGTGCGCGAAGCGCGACACTCTTTGATAATAGTCAGGAACATCTCAAACCATACAAGGTTACTTTGTGTATCCATGGTGCGCGTCGCATGCATCGATGTGGTCAGTCAGTCATGAACCTGTCGCGCATCCTCTTCCTACCATCTCACACTTGTGGCACTTAACACTGCTCACCGGCTTAGTATACGATGTTTACACTAAGTTCCAAGCGCGATGTTGATCATGTTTAATTACCGATCTATCTCGGCATCATTAATATCTTAATACAAATAAGGGATTTTTTTGTATAACTCTTTCGGATTTCAAAAATTTCAACTTTTTCTTCTAGCATGTTAGGTTCTTTTTTAATCCAAAAACTGTATTTTTTTACTTTTTCAAAAATAAAGAAATGCAGATCTTCAACATATCATCATAATTAGTTACTCGCAAGTTGAGTTATACCAGGCACGCATATGTCATTATGTTCGGAAGTTCCCATGTAGATTTATAATAGTTTCCAGCAAGCTCTTCAACGTTAGTATGTAGTAAACATGTATTTTATTCTTTTATTATTAAGTATAACCTCCTAGTATAAGTTAGTGTATTCATCGAAAAATTATAATCCTAACGACCACATATAATAATTAGACACTACATTATTAATTTTATATAGCTAATTATTATTCACAATCCTCTTACTTCCCTATTAAATTGCGTTTTAAAAAACTATACTTTCATTTTTCTTTTTATTTCTTTTTATTTCAAATAATCCATGTAACTTTCAATGCTCGGCGGACATCGACAAGAGACCGTAATTAAATCTAACCTATTGATCCATTTGTATCAACATTGACCTGGTAGTGATATTCTGCCGCATTTTCACCTAATCGTGCAATCAAGTACAAATAAAATGCACCAAATACTAATATTTAACGAAAAAAATATTGAAATTTTCTTTAGCGCATTTAGTCCTAAAAAGGTTTCCTTCTTTGAGGGAAAGAAACTTTGGTGTTACCGATATATGGATCCCATAATGGTAACTTTAAGAATAGGTCCCTAGTTATTTTGAATCACCTCGATTACCGTCAATTGCATGACCTACGAATCCTGAAATTATTCTATAGATCAAAAATAATGTTGTGTTAACCATATATTACTTTTTATTAAAGAAAGTACTATGTACACCTAGAAATGGCATAAAAAAACTTACGGCAGATCTGCTCCATCAAAAGTAACAATTTATCAATGGCTGAGTAATTTAAATACTACTTTACAAACTTTGATAATGTTTGCGTATCTTGGATAAATAATTAAGGCATCAACTCCAGAAAAATATCAAATATTTATCGTATGGTTTTGAATTACCAAAAAATCAAAGTGAAGAAGATACTTGACATTACAAAAATATTAACAGAAAATGTGAGGAATATTTGACCCAAACATTTATAGATGAAAAAATTTAATTCGAGATGTGTGTTGTATTCTTTCAATTAAAAAATATAACGGCAATAATTTATTGCGTGGTTTGAAGTTTTTTTAGAGTAATTAGAATAAGTTCTTCATTAATTCGTAATATGTAATTCTTCAAAAATTGATTATATTTAGAATGAATCAATACCATAGCGTTTACTTTAACAAGTACTTGGCGTTCTCAAAAATAACTTCACTCATTGAAATTGGCACAATTTCAGTTTCCAGAATGTCATGCACATATTCCTACGTTGCCTTATTCAAAGTGGATGTGATTACGTGGACAAAATACTTGTGCTTGACCCATTATAAAGATTATTTATTGATAAACCACATATGTTCACGTAGTTCAAATGAATATCGACATTAGTTGTTGAAAGTGCTTCATTTGGTTTCAAACTACACATACATCATCAAAGTTGTATGTGGCATTTCTTCATAAGCTCTGCCGAGATTTGTCGAAGCCTGAAGGATCAAAACTCAAGTATATAACAAGCGACTCTGTATTATCATGCTTGGGTATCCACGTATAGATTTTTTATTGGTCTATAGCAAGTTCTTCATTTTCGAAACACATGAAATAATTATAGATGAATATTAGCTTCCATATCATTATAGCTAGATTATATAAGTTCGCGTTTTAAAGATTAATTCTGTTCGTGAATCATAGCCAACACTTGATAATTAATATCAATATATATCAAACAATAAATCCGGCATCATCAATAATGAAGTTCTTACTATATATGTCTACTACTGACTAGTGAAACTCGCATTTTTTTTCGAATTTACTTTGATTTCTATATTTGTCTCAAGTAGATTTGAACTAGTATCATTTCGTGTGTACGTCGTGAATATAAAAAATTATTACTAGTGCCATAGTCTATCAGAACCATAGGCCTTGTTATGACTGTTAACCTCGGATGTTCAAAGACGTTGTAACAGCTCTAGGTATGTGTTATCGCTGATGTATTTATTCGTACATCTTCAGAGATAGCTGAAACATTAGCATTTTATTTGTTTTATGATCAGCTATTGAGAGTACTTACTCTAATCCTGCTTCCTCACTAATATTAAATATGTTGTTTCCTTTACTTTGACTCCTGAATGGTACATTGGGCATATTTTAAGGGCTACAGAGTAGTCTTTAATTCTATGAAAGCTATCGTACAGATAATGTTTATCGGTCTGTAGAGTCTGTAGATCGTTGTCAAATTTTAAAGTTATTCTATTGGACTCACCTCCCAATAGGATGAGGTAATCCATAAATTCAATGAGTATTCTAAATAAGCAAATCTTGATGTCTGGATGCACTGGTTAATGGTGTTCTCTGTTTTGAGCAGATGATATAAATCTAAGTGTCACTTAATAAACAGTATAGTTGTTCCTTTTAGTTCCACAATAACTGCGGTCAGTTTTCCAGCACATAACTTATTTCAATTTCTTCTGTAGGATCTAAAGGCTCATTGCACACCTTAAAAAACGAGTGCTTTACTTTTCATTTGGTGAGCGTTAGTATTTATACTTCAGTGTGACGTCTTTAACCCCACCTCTTTTGATGTAATCTGTAGAGTATGATGGCCCATCTTTCAGATTGTTGGATATCAGCACATAATACATGAAAAAATATGCGGTTTGATCACCCTGAAAAGAACAAATGTTTTATATTTAGTTATTATTTCTCAAGTTTCATCGCCAAAAGAACGGTTGACATTTGCCAAGGTGCATTCTGAAAAAGTTGTTTATTTATGAGTAAATGGATAGAAAATTAAAGTTTAGATCCTTTTGTTCCAAAAAAAGTTTATTTTAAAATTTAAAATACAGCTACGTATCGCACTCTCATTAAAAAAATTAATGAAAGAATGCAAGTTTTGATAAAAAGTGGTAAATATGTTAAACCAAAAAATCTGTCATCTCGTTTGAACAGATCAAAACCTGTATATTGTTGGTGTATATGGAAGTTGTAGTTACATCAACTTGAAAATTTAATAAAACACTCTTAAGGAATATCCTTTTAAAAAATGCAAAAATAGATTAGTTCAAAATCATAACAGTTTTTAATATTTTAAGTGCTGTATGTCCTTAGAGTTTTATTTATCAATTTACTTATTGATACAAATGTTTACATATTAATTTTACTATCATAATTATAAAAATTAAAAAATTTTCTTTTACACTATAAAACTGTTATATATATTATCTTTAAGAGAGTATAATTTATATATATATATATATAACAATTTAAAAAATATTACATTACATATAAATCTTCTTTTTTATTATTTACATTAAATTATACAGTCTAAATTGTTTTCACTTATAAAAAAAATATTTATACTCCTGTAGAAATATACTTTAAATTAAAATTTTTTCAATTATATTGGAATAGGTAAATCTTTCGCAACAAATAATAAAATTTGATCAATACTTAAACACCAATTTACAATATTTTTAGATACTATACACCAATTTTCTCCATGATGAGGTTCAGCTGCCACACAACGTTTTTTGACTTCCTCTTGTTGCTCTTCTGTTCCATTTAATAGCTCAAATTTATAAAAATATGCCCAAGCATCTCCTAAATCAGGATCAATTTTTACTGTTTTATTAAACCATTCCCTACATTTGTGAACTTTATTAGGATCACACCATATCATTTTTGAAATTGCAAGGAGTACATAAGGATCGTGTTCGCATTTTTTTAATGCATCAATACTTTTTGTTCTTCTTTGTGGTCGTGGTTCCATAAAAATTGCTTCAGCCCATAGTAACCCAGAATTTGAGCATTCTTGAAGCGCTTTAGCCATTAAGGTATTTGCCATGTCTCGGTTACCTCCAGATTTCATCTCATTTCGTATTGCTTCTAGCCAAAGTTCAGGATTTTTTGGATTACGAAGTCGTGCTTTTTCCAAAACTGAACGAGCTTTTGTAAACTGATTTCTTTTAACTTCCAATTGTGCCAGTAACCGCCAAAGTGGTATTGATGTAGGACACTTTTTAATCTAAAAGCAATAAGATATAAGTTAAAATAGATTTATACAATCGTTAAAACATAATAAATCATATAGTAAATATATAGTAAATCATCGATATACAATGAAAAAAAAAAACTATATTTATAAATTAAAATGTTGTTGAAATATTTTTAAACCCTCCAAGTTCTTTCTTTACTATTGAGATAATGAAAGCTACTGGATCTGATAACCGTAAATGTAAGTATACTTTTTTATCACATTTTAACCCAAGGAATTCTTTTTAAAAATTTCACGATATGCAGATAAATGTCATTGTCTAGGAATAAATCTGACTTGATACATACAAAAGTTATTATAGCCTTCGAATGCCTAATAAAGCTTTGCCCATTTCGTTCGACTTTTTTTTTTAAATTATATCAACGGACACGCGAGAAGGAAAGTCTTGTATAAGCACTCACTGGACAAAATTCTAATAGTAATATAAAGAAGGATATCTTCAATACTCAACCAAATGACACCTGAAATCATATGTAAACATTTTTTTTTTATAAAATCGATAATTCTAAGACTGCCGCATAAATATTATTTGAAAGAAAAAACTGTCTTATAAAACTTGATCCTTGGTAGAAGAAAAAGCTTTGATGAACTTCCAAGCAAATACGCGTAGAATCTCAAATGAAATCGTTCACGTGCTGGATGATAAGACTTGGCAGTATAGAATTTCAGCGTTTTATATCTGATTTTTCAATGTACTCTGGCTATTGTGGCTAATAGGACGAATATTAGCCTGCATTTGAAACCCACTAGCTGTAGATTTTTTAAAATTGTCAGGAAAGCTCCAAAGATTATGTCAAGGTATCTCATACTCCTGTATAAAATTATTTAAAGAGAAAAGAGCTAGATAAGAAAAAACTCACGGTTTTGAAATTATCGACGTCAGTGAATTCGATCATATATTTTTACTAACTTTCTTTTGCTTCTCAAAGGGCAAAAAAGTCTCTTACCTTCGCCTATTTCTTTTTGCTTCTTATTTTCTTTCAAAACTAAAAAAAAAATTGCATACCTATGTCATCTACTCTTTCTAAGTGTAAGTACATACACATTTTGTTTTCTGTTGCTCCATAGTATAAAAAAGTAAATTGTAAGTCTCCAAAATTGAAGATGAATGTTTCTTCTTCATGCCAATGTTTCTTCTGATAGTGCTATATTACTCTGGAATCTAATCAGGGACAACGGATTACTATCAAAAAATTTTCAACAAGCTGTGTCTTTACTGAGCAGTATGATGATGTATTTTTGCCAGGATTGGACAGAGCTACTAATTTTGTAGCATGGTACTGATTACTACCAGTAACTTACCTTTTTGTTTAAGCTTCACAATGTTCACAAAAAAGCAAGTTTAGTAATGTGCTGTTGCAATTCAGAGTAGAAAAATAACATTGGGCACATTTGAAAGACTATGAACTAGGGAGCATCAACTGTATACTAATTTTGCTGTTTATGTATCAGTTATACTATAGAAAATTTACAGATCCCTCTTCCACTCACTTCCAGTGTCCGTATGCTCTATACTTGGAGTGATAATAATTAAGGTTACTTTAGAATTTTCCTCATCAGATATGTGACCACGAAAATCTAATAATTATCAACACCAACAAAAATACAATTTTCGACAAGCAATATTTCTTATCCACTATTGTTTTAGTGATCTACGAGAAACATTACTTCTGTATGTTTCGCCATCACTATAGCCTTTAGGTATCTGTACCTCACAGTCGCTAAGGTTGTAGCTGTCGGTCATACGTGCTTCACAGCTATCATGTTTTTTCGTCTTTCAATACCTTCTCGTCGTTGTCAAAACCGTCACATTAGAGGCTCAGTGTCTGGATAGAATCGAAACTGTAAGTATAGAGTATCTTGTTGACGTGAACGAGTCAATATCCAACTTATTATGCTTATCAGTGATTACTCGTTGAAGACTGAAATCGCTAAGGGCGCAGATTTTTGTATGTCTTTAACGGTTGCAATGAGACCGATTGTTCACTGTACTCATTGCTATAAATGAGTTTTCATAGTTAAAAATGCAGATATTGGTACTATGAATATATATATCAATACTTTATACTACTACGGCTACAAATATGATCATATGCATCTTTAGAATCAAGAATATAAGTCTCTTCTAATATGGCCTAGCTTAGCGATGCAACTTCGCATTTCCAGACCTCGAAAAGCAAGCCTTCAGTCTACATAACGTTGTAGTAATCTTCTACAAGATGCTTCTATTAATTTACTATACTTTTACAATCTTATTGAGTTAAACGAGCACTACTTTAATAAGCTTGTAAGGAGCAGACTCCGGTTTTTCTGTTTACTGATTACAGTAATGTAAAGAGCTATCCGTTTAATGCATTTGTTTATTCTTATATTTTAAGTTAAAAACGAGAATTGATGACGGATAGCCGGCGTGCAAGTTATGTACATCACGAAGTTTTACACAAGGAATCCTTATATTCATCTATTTTACCTGGATTTTATGGCTTGCTGAATAATACCTACAATATAGTATGCATTTCTAAACCGTTACTGATCTATGCAATAAATAAAAAATCTTCACCTTTGCATAGTGATCGACAAATGTATAACTCTATGTGTTATTAATTTGTTTAATCTGCGTTTTCGTTCCTTCACCATTGCTAGAATATATAATTACATTCAGTAATTAACATTCTTCATCTTAAATTTCAAGTAACTTCTTGACGATATTGTAATGCACATCTAAAGACGGATGTAGTATTGTCAGATGAATTCCAATTAATCATTAGTTTTTCATTTTGTGAAGAATATACAACCCGGTCATTATTAAATAAACGTTTATTCTACACAGAACTTTACTTAGTTTATTTTATTTTTTCACTCCTCTATAATGAAGTTCAATCAGCAATTATGCATTTTTCTGTTTTATGTAAATTGCTCATTGTGTTCATCTCCACATAACAAATTATTTTCGATAAATGTATATATGTAACATACATCCCCCAAAGTAACAAATTTTTCTATTTCAGCATATAATTCTGAACCAAGGAGTGTTATTGTAACAGTATATAGAATCGATACAGCAATCGATCATCTAGAGTCAAATATATTTTTAAACTTTATTTGCTGTTAAAACAGTCTTAAAAAACTATCGCAAGCATTGGAATGCGAAATTTATTATTATAAAAAATATATATTTTTTAATTGCTTTTGAATGTATTCTATAATGCACTTTCAATCCACCATAAAACTTTACTTAAAAGTTTAATAATCACCAATCTACTAATAGTAATAAGTCGATCTTAATGCATAATAAGAATATTTCTTAAATGGTTTTTCTAAATTATATTCATTAATATTGTTTTCGATTGTGCGACCACTGTGTGTCAAATAATAAATTCAAAATATTAATTATTAATACGTTAATTTTATTTATATGCACCTTTTTCTCATGTCTATTTTTGATCTGAATTTAAGTTATTCTCATTTTTTAAAAAATGTTCTTTGGTAAAATGAGTTCCTTTTCCATGTTTTTAATCCATTTTTATTCCATCAACTTTCTGCTTAAACGCGATTTACACCATCAGAAATCAAATATATTGTAGACTTTTAAACCGTAAACTTTATATTTGAATTAAAAAATTGATAAACCATGTAATTTAAATAGTTCAAAGAATGTTAAATTTGATTGTAATTCATTAAAACTATAGTATCTGGTATTTTTTAATTTTTACTTACACCTTGATTATATGTCTCTATTGCTTTTTCAAAATGCTCTTGCTGTTCTTCAATTTGGCCTTTCATTAACCATAATTTTGGAAAATTTTCAAAATTTTCAATAGCCTCTTGTAATAGCTTCAAGGCAGCATCTAGGTTATTTAAAGCCCATTCTAATTTTGCACTTTTCATCATTACTCTTGGTGTAGGGGCAGAAGCTCTTGCTTTTGCAAGTAAACGTCTTGCTCTCTCATATTCAGAATTTTCAGATTCTAATTTAACAGCAGCTAACCAAATATCCTCAGAATTAGGATTTGCTTGAAATGCCAGTGATAAAATACCTCTAGCAGCAGGTACATCTCCCTATGATATTAAATTATTTTTCATAATTATTAAAATAATATAAATTATTAAAACTATATAATAATTATTAAAATAATATTAAAACATAAAATGTGAAATCCAATTCTTGATTTCTATAATTTGAAACTAAAAACTTATTACTTTAATTCATTAAATAATGTTTAATTTATTTAAATAATGTTAATGTTACCGCTAGCCATTTTGATTTAGCTCCCATGAGCCAAAGAACTTCACTTTTAGGACAATGAGCAACTGCTCTTTGCAATAAAGTTTCTAAGGTTTCTCTTGATCCATACGTCTTTTCAAAATATGCTGCTCTAAGCCAAATAGATTTTTTACTTGGAAATGCACTGAGAGCATAAGCATAGACAGCTCTTGCACATTCAAGAGCGCCTTGTTGAGCACACTATTAATAGATATAGATTAATAAAATTCAAAAATATAATTTTTATTTTAATTTTTATATTGATAAATACAATTAATTAGTAATTAAAATTAAAGATAATTTAAAAATCAAGAGTTGATTAATTAGAAATTAATTTTTATATTAATACAAAATTACAATTTTAACAACATGACAACCAAAATACAAAACAAAGTTTATTATTTATTCAAGTATATATTTATCTAGTTATATATTATATATTCAAGTATATATTTATATATGAATCTAGAAATTTAAGTATACATTGTACTTGTTACCGTTTCAGAATCTTCCATCCATGTATGTTTCCTATCTTCTTCTTCAACACCCGATCCAATAATAGATTTTATAATAACTTGACAACAATGAACAGCTCCTGCTTTTTCAGCTTCCATTGCTTCTTTAAACCAATGTTCTCTATTTATTTCAACTCCATTAGCACTTAATGAAGAAATAGCCCTATCAATAATTTTTTCAACCATATGTTTATTTCCATTAGCTTCTTCCAATTTAGCAGCAGTTGTCCAAATTTGTCGATCAGTTGGAATATTTTCTCGAGCCTTATTTAATACTTTTCTAGCATTATCATAAGTTTCTAATCTTGCCAGAGCTAACCATAAATCTACACTTGTTGGACAACATTCAACAGCACGACTAAGAAGAATACGAGCATCCTCAGGTTCTTCTAATTCTACTGCTGCTCTCCATAAGCGTACAGAGTTTGGAATGTGCTCCAAAGCCTTGCGGTATACTCTTCTCTTTGCTTTTGTTTCTACTTCCAAGTCTGCAGCTTTTATCCATATTCTGACTGAAGATGAAATATGCCTTACAGCTTGAGCAATAACTGCTTTTGCAGTATCTGGTGGTTGTAGCCTAGCAGCTTCTAACCATAAATCTTCAGATGAAGGATTTACTTCACATCCTTTCATAATTAAATTTCTTGCAGCTTGTACTTTTCCAACAACTTCTTCTAAACGAGCAGACGCTATCCAAGCAGGTGGATGATTTGGATTTGTTTCTCTAACAGACTTTAAAAGTAATCGAGCTTTTTTAATGTCGCTAAAAACAGTAATTAAAAAATCAAGAGTTGATTAGCAGATTATAATAATATGAATAGATTTTCAAGTAAATTACTCAAATAATAAAGATACTATGTAGTTATATAATAGAGATTAAAATTATCTTTAATTTTGCTTAATAAATTACTACAATATATATAGATATCCAATTATTTTTATTAATACCATGTAATATAAATTATTTGACTATATTTTTGGCAGTTTATATAAATTTATAAATCTTCAAACCTTTAAATTATTTATAAACAATTTTATAATAAATAAATAAGCTACTAATTAAATATAACAATATAGTGAATGATTATTTAATCAAATATTGTTCTTGATATTCAGCAATATTTAATTATTTATATTTACAAATGTATTTGAAATTTCAATATAAATAGCGAATTTTATACAAAAATTTTTAAATATCTATAAAAAATTTGATTTACTTACTTGATATCTCCACCATATGAAGGAATCATACTTTGCAAATCTGTTAGATAACCTTTTGGATCTACTACAGTTTGTCCTTCAACAGAATCAGAAACTTGTCTTAATTTAACATTCATTAAATTATTTCTAGCTTGACCAATTTTCCTCAAATCCAAATCACCAGTTGGAGTTAGCATTCCAGGAGAAGCTACTCCAGGTAACATAGATGCTAAGCCACTTGTAGGATCAATACTTGTTGCAGTTTCACCACCCAAATTTCTTGCTAATACTGAATCTGGTAAAGGAGTGAATTTTTCTGCTCTAGGATTTCTTTGTTTTCTATTTCTAGCATCTCCTACTTCAGGAACATTTCTCCATTCATTTTCGGAAACATTTGCTAAATCTCTCTTAAGATCTGAAAATTGTTGTTGAATTTTTGGTCTTTCTTGTCGATAACGTTCCAATTCTTCTCGTAAACGTTTTTCTCTATAATCTTTACGTTTTTCATCCATACGTTTATCAATTGCTTCATATATAGCATCTGCTTCTTCATCATCTTTATCATATGGATCCTAAATTAAATACAAAAAAGATATTTCAAATTAAAAACATTTTAAAGCACATTATGAATTTATTAATATAAAAAACTAATACAAAAATGAACTTTAAATTTATAATTATCTATACAATTCAAATATACTACACAATAATTATATAAGAAATAATAATCATGTAAAAAATGATAAAAATAATAGATATTATATTATAACTATATTATTTTAATAATCATGGGAAATACACTATAAATAATGTGTAACTATTTAAAATGACTGAGCTAATATTATAATAAAAGCTATTTCTTAATTCGTTATATTCCAATATAGTACAATCCTTTAGTTGAATTTTGTAATATCGTAACTTTGTAAACATATAGTAAGTTTTTTCAAGTTAAACTTATTTTACAAATTATATCGAAAGTATATTAAATAAAATTTGTATTTAAATGACATTTTTATATTATTTTACAATTTTTATAAATAAAAAATTCTCATTAAATATATAAAAATAAATATATTTGGTAAATATTAATAACAAAAATATTATATTAATATTGTATTTTTCTTAAAATTATTTACTTTTATAAGTCTTATTAATAATTTGTATAAATGATATAATTAGAAAATTGTTTTAATATTTTAAATAACTTTGGATCTTTTTGTAATTTTTATTCTTAAAAACTTACCTTACTAAATAATGAGCCTCCATATCCAGAAAATTCATCATAGTTGGAATCATTAAGATCTTCTTCATCCTCTTCTTCTTCTTCCTTTTTTTTTGCTCGCTTTGTTGGAGGAGCGTGTCTATCATCCCTTTAAAAACGATATAACAAGGATAATAAGAAAGCAATTTATATATTACAAATAACATCTTCTACTTACGAAACGTCATTAGCATCTCGAGCAGGTCCGATATCAGAACGCGTAGTAAAACCAGTTGCACTATATATTATACAAAATTTAAAGTTAAAAAATAAAATAGTTCAAGATATTTATTTAAAAAATAATAAAATTATCGATGTATATCTCTAAAAATAGTCATTACCCTCTACCAACACCGGCTACGTATCCTAATGGAGCCGGAACACCTAAAAAATGTTTTTTATTTCGTGTCGACAAAGACGTTGAGGGGACTGCCATGTGTATAAAGTAATCTTTTGCCGGTATGAATGTAACACTACCACATATATTATGTATATAATATATAATTTTTTATATCTATTCAAATTACAATCATATAACTGAATTAATCAATATATTGAAACCAATATATTTTATTTAATTGTAAGCTTTTTTTATGTATGTAAATGATAAAAATTTATTATAATATAAATCCTAAATACTTTACTCAATAATAATGATAATATTCACATATAGAATAGATGCATATATATTATTTTCGAAAAGAATTTTTTTAATTTGCGAGTATTGATGCGATGTAGAACCAGGTCGCTAAGTAGGACAACTTTTCGTCCCATGCGCAGTAGTGGTTTGATGTTCATTGGCTCTCGTAAAAATGCGGAAAAATTGTGACGTCCCCGTAATTATTCGACTTCATAATGTGACGTGTCACTAATTTATTAAATTTTATGAGTTTAATCGACTTTATGCAATTTAACTTTTATAGGTTGGTTGGAATAGGCTGGTGTATCTTACAATAAAAAGTTTAGCTAGTCCCGTTTTAATATTCCATTTTTTATTGTAAATAAGAGTTTTATACTTAACTGAATCGATGTCCGAAGGGCTGTGTGGGAAGTTGGATAGCTATATCCAAGTTGTTTAAAGGCAGTTAGTGCTGTCACCAATCCAGGAATTGGTCGTCAAGGCTTTGAAGAATCCCTAGATGATTAACAGGATCAGGAAACTCGTTCTTAAATTGATGTATATTTTCGGAAGGAATTTAAATTAACTTGAGACTTGATTTTAAATATGAAGTATAAATTTATTTACAAATTAAGAGATTATAACGAACAGCGTTACAATTTTAAAATATTTAGTGTAAACGAATTCAATTCGTTTTCGTGAAAACCCGGACCGACATCTTTAACTCCCGAATACTTAACTAATGATACTCTGATTATTGTCTCTAGTATATCTTGAGAATGCGTTTGTCCCTTTATATATTCTTGGCGTGTTGTTTCCTTGTTTCTGATTGGCTGGTCATAATCTGTCTATTTCTTACGGGATATTTTTAAGGCGGTGTTTATTTGATGCGCATTTTCGTTTACAGGATGTTTATGTATATCGATTCATGGATGAGATTACAATCGGTTCATATTTCACATGTTTCGTATTAAAGTGACCTCTGTTTAATTTTGAAATGATTATTTGTTTTTGTAGACGAGATTTTGCATATGGTTTTTAGTTACAATCCTCTTTGTTTTATCGTAAGTGTTTTCTTAGGGTTACAATCATAGCTTTGATTACATAAGTTTCTCAAAATATATTTCGGGTATCTGTTTTCTATCGTTTCGAAGGTTAAATCTATTTAAACGTGTTGGTATTACAATGCGAGCTTTGTACATTTTGTTATCTTTCTCGCTTTCGGTTTCAAAAACATTACACGTAATATTATTTCTAGGAAGAGGCTTGATTCGTGTCGACTTTATAATACTAGTATTATATTAACGTATGTAGGTTAAATAAAAACAAACTGAAGGTCTTTTGGCTGTCTTAACGTGTAAGCCTGCTTGCTGTACATCTGTTTCATGTTTATTCATTTTTAGATAAGCATTAATAATTCAATTCTTTAGTCTATTACGCAGTATTTTCGTATGTGTACATTAATATTCTTTATCTTATTGCAACACACGCGTATTTAATATTCTTTACATTATGGCGTCATATGTGTACATTAATATTTCTTATCTTATTGCGCAATGTGATCGGAGGCGATTTCTGTTTCTTTATTTCATTATTATTAATTTAAACAATGTCTTGAGTCATAAGTAGTTATTTTCAAATTCCGTGACTTCATAAATTGTATCGATGTGAAGTAAAAAAATTGCCGGGACGTCACAATATTCGACAATTTACCGAGTTACGAGACTTAACAGTTACGAAAAGAGTTCAAGAAATGCCTAACATAATAATAATGAAATAGAAAAATAGAAATCGCCTCTGCTGATATTGCTCAATAAGAGATAAGAAATATTAATGTATACATATAGAAGATTCTGTGCAGTAGATCAAAGAACTGGATTATCGACGTTTATCTAAAGATATATAATCATGAAACTTTTGTACAGAAAGCAGGCTGACACGTATAGGCAGTAAAAAGACCTTCAACTTGTTTCTTTTATTTCGCATACTTATATGGTAAACATGCAATACCAGCATTGTAAAGTCAACACGGATTAAGCCTCTTTCTAAAAATAAAATTTGAGGAACTTACAATAGAGCGAATGTATAACACTTTTAAACAAAGTGAGAATTTCTAAATAGTAAAACATGATAAAATATATAATGCTCATACTGTAAGATAACAGCGCTATAAATGAGTTTAACCTTTGAGATGATAAAAACAGAAACACCCGAAACATATTCAATGAAACCAAATAAAACTATGATTGTAACCACGTCCGAAAGCTCTAAAATCAAATTCTAAGAAGAACAGATGAGAACAATCTAACCAATAAGGGATTATAACATGAAGCGCATGCGAAGCTTCTTCTAAGAAAATATGTAATCGTTCTAAGAAATTATGTGATTTTAAACAAAGAAACAACTGTAACTCAAAACAAATTTGAAAATAATCTCGAATAATCTCATGATCCATTGTACAACACTGCGCATCAAGTAAACATCCTGTAAAAAATAAAATGTCGCTATATGAAACGAAACTGTGCCGCCATACGAAATGAAACTGCGCTTCAAATAAACATCCCGTAAGAAATAAAACAACACTGAAGAAAAACAGATTACGACCGACCAATAAGGAGCGATGTAGACACCACATCAAGAGTATATAAAGACCAACGCAAGCAGCACGATAGACAATTCATATATTTACACACAGCAGATAGAATTTGTACTTATAGTCTTATTTTGCGGTCCGAGTCTTCTCGCGAGAACGAATTAAATTCGTTTACATTATGTATTTAAAGTGCGTATATTGCCGACTTTTATATTATCTTTGAATAAATTTATATATTCCATTTAAATTTGAGTTTAAATTCAGTATTTCCTTAAAAGAAGTCCTAGTCCAACTATAAACATATTTTTAAAAACTGAGTTTCCTGATATCGCATTGACGTTCATCGAAGTATTCTTCAGGGCCCTGATGACAAACTTTTGAAGTAGTGACAGCAACTGCCTCAAGCAACTTGGATACAGCCCTCCATTTCCCACACTGTCCTTCGGAGATCAAGGCAGCTAAGTAAAGTTATACGTATATTATAACGTCACAACAAACAATTATTTACGCATAATGATTAATCTAATAAACCTACTCTATTTTATTCTTTTATTTACGACGGCCGAAGGTTAATATTCCTAGTGATTAGTTTATTATGATAGCTCCGCTTATTGATTGGTTAGTTAAAAGGTTTTTATTTAGCTCTTTGGCAGCTTTATGGTCTGATTGAGCGTTGCGGGTTGTAGACGTTCTCCTTTGATCGTCCTTGCAGCTGCTGACACCAATTTAAGATTTTATACAGAATCATGAAGAATGCCTGGATGAACCTCAACTTTGAACTTCTAAATTTAATATTTTATAAGAAACTTGGTTTCTTTGATATAGTAATTCGAATTTACAAAGGATTCAGTCTTATTGTAGGATTATTGATTAAATTTGAATTTTATTGAATATATAAATTTTATTTATTACTTAGTGGTAGTCCGTTTTCGCGAATATTTTAGGTCAAATGTGATTTGACAGTACTGCATAACTGAGAACGTGTAACGAGCAAAATGAACAAAACGAGCCTAACTTCCATTGCTCGTCGCGCTTTTATATCGATATTAAGTTTTATTTTCAGATTACATAATTTCGAAGAATGCGCTATTAAAATGTATCAATACAAGTTTAGAGGTCGAGATCATTTACAGGTGTCGCTTCTTATAATAGTAATTTTACATAATTTGAAGTTGCTTACATGTGTGATTACGTTTAGGAATTCTCTTTTCGGGTTATAAAAATGTTATGGCTTTATTCATACGAGAATGAGCTGTATAATTCTTTCGAGAGTAATAATGGTTATTTTTAGAAAGGAGGTTAGACACATGTCTGTTTCATAAGGCTGGTACTGTGTTGATTTTACGTATTAATGTAAATTTGTTAAGACTAGTTGAAGATTTCTTTTTATTACCTTTATGTGTAAACTTTTTTTCTTTACATGAAATAAAATTTATGATCGTTTATTTTCAAATTTTAGTTAAATGCATATAATACAGCTTTTTGACCAACTACGTAATATTGTTATGTTTGCGTGCGGGATTATTTACTGTTTCTTTTTACGTGATTGTGACTAAAGGCAATTTCAGTTACTGTATTCTATATTTAACGAATTTACTTCGTTCTAGCGAAAAAACGTAATTCTGTTCTTTTTCTGTAAAGTTTGATGGAGTCTTATTTATTACAGGATGTTTACATGGCAGTTTCATTTCGAGATTTCGTATAATGGCCCTTGTGTTCATTTTCGGTAATAGGATTTTTTGTGATTATAATTCATACGTTTCAGTTTAGATGATATAATTTTCAGAAGAAGCTTTGCAAGTGCTTCGTATTGTAATCATTATTTTGTTTGATTTTAAAATCGCATAATTTCTTAGAATTATTACAATTCTTATGTAACAAATTTTTGTTAGAAGAAGCTTCGCATGCGGTTTGTATTACAATCTTTTCTTTGTATGGTTTAAAAATAGTTCATATGTATCGATGTCTTTCATGATTTCTTAGAATATTTTTTAGAGGTTCCGCACGTGGTTTTTTTTACAATCATTGCTTTGTACAATTACATATATCAACGTCTTACGTGATTTCTTAGAATATAATTTTAGAAGTTCTGTACGTGAGTTGTTTTCGATTACCGCTTCATGTATTTAGAGGTCATAGTCATTTACACGTATCGACGTCTTACAGTATTCAAATTTGTATAATTTGGAGGTCACATTCATTTACACGTGTCGATATCTTATAGTAAAGGCTCTGTATATTTTTACAACGTTTTGTTATTTCGTTCGAGTAGTAAAGTGCTATGAGTTTGCGTTTACATAAGTGTTTCAAATATTATTTTTAAATAAAGGCTTGATTCATATAAGTACTTACCATATAAGTGTGTTAATTGATATAAACGAATTAAAGGTTACTTTTTACTGCTTACACGTGTCAGTCTGCTATCTGTACATAAGTTTTTTGATTTTTTTCTAGGTAAATGTTAATAATCCAGTTCTTTGATTTATTGCGTATATCTTATATGCTTAGAACTTAATATTTCCTTATTTCTTATTGCGTAGTGTGACTGGAGGCGATTTCTATTTCTATATTTCGATATTATTTTGTTAGATGGTTTCTTATCTCATAGTGTCGTCATTGGTAGATTTCGTAACTTGCTAATTTGCGTCTTTGGTGTGAACTTATTTTATGGGAACGTCGCACGAGCGATCTGCTCTATTTAACATTTTCAATATGATAAGTTAAAGACTGGTGTGCCTGTTAATTGATTGATTCCGATTGCTCTCTTTTCTGATCTTTTAATAAAAACAAAAGAATTTTACTTACTCTTGGGTTAATACGTTATCTGATAGGGCGTCGCGGATAGAAGATAGTTCTTCGATCGTCCTGGCAGCGGCTGTTACCATTTCGAAATGGCTTAAAATCAGGATCCTGCGATGAATCATGGCTTCAACTTTTGAAATAATATTTTTGCAAGAACCTCATTATTTGAATATTATAGAATGTATTTTAAAAGTATGCGGTTTTGAATGATCAGTATTAATTATGCTTGAGTTTTAACTGAATTAGATTTTTATTGTGAAAGCCGCTTCAATAAAATAAAATTAAAAAAACTTTATAGATCAGACGGTAAAAATCCGTTCTAGTGAATATCGTAAGTCGTTTGTAAACTACTAAACTTTGTCTTCTAATCTATGAATGTTTCTTGATCTCTAATTTTTTATCGTTGCTTGTGTCGTGTTTATATATTTTTAAGGTGGCTGCTGTCTTCATTTTGTATTGGTGATAAAGTCGTTATGATGTTTTAACTTGTGATATCCGCTTACGACTTATTTCTTTTTTCGCAGAAATTGAAATGAGTTTTTAGTTACATAAATTATCAAATAGAGTTTTATGATTTGCTTTTCTAAGAATTATTAGTGAACAATGCTACGTACCGTATGTTTGTTTTACTTACAGTTGTTAATTATAGGTACGTGAATTGAAGATATCAAATTGTCGCTGGAAATCATAAAGATATTGACAGTATTTTAAGATTATATTTTTATTCGATACTATATCTTATTTTAGGTTACATGATTTCGTAGAAAATTTGCTCATAAAACGTGTTGATACAAGTCGATAATTAAAAAGTGTCGTTTCTTACAATATTAGTGTTACATTTTATAGGGTTTGATTACTTTAGGAATTCTTGCTTTTGTTCATTAAATATTATGTCTTTATATAATGCTGGTATTCACATGAGTATGTACTACACAACTTTCAAGAGCTGCAATAGTTATTTTTAGATTGAAGGTCTGACACTTGTCTGTTACATAATGCTAATATTGTATTCACCATGAAAGGCGTTAATTATATACATTAAATTATGCTTGCAATGAAACTTGTTAAAACCAGTCGAAGATTTATTTTTATTACTTGCACGTGTCAACCTTCGGTTATTATATGAGAAAATATGAAATAAAGTTTACAATCTTTTATATTTAGATTGTAATGTAAATGCGCATAATACAGTTCTCGAGTTATGACGCAATAACTTTCTTGTACACCTGCGTCATTGTATACTTATTGTGAAATGGTGAATGTAGTCGATTTCTGTTTATAAATTCTATAATTATTATATCAAATCTATTTTATGTCACGGTTCGTAATAAGAGAATTTCGTAATTCGCTACTTTAATTTGGTATTTTAAAGTTGGAAATTTACGAGGATGTCACAATATATAGTGAGACCTCCCCGTAAAATCTCAATTTCACGATGAATTAAAATAGCGCGTTATGAAACTCCTTTACTTACGACACCGCGGCACAGACTTATTTCATATAATAATATTAGAATTTAAAACTGGAAATCGCCTCCAGTTACTGCGTTATAGTAAGAAACAGAAAATAATGACGCCCGCACAAATAAAAGTTATTACGTCGTAGATCAAGAGCCTTATTACGTGCATTTACCTAAAACCTAAATATAAAGACGATTGTAAAATTTTATTTCATGTATATATTATTTCGCTCTACTAATGTAAAGAAAGAGGGTCGACACGTGTAAGTAGTAATGGAAAACTTCAACTGGTTTCAACAAGTTTTATGACAAGCACAATGTTAGTATTATAAAACTGATACGTGTAAAAATCATCAATCTAAAAATAACCAACTGTCAAAAATGTCATCAGAACATTCTCATGTAAATATTAGCCTTGTATAGTCATAATATTTAAGGACCGAAAGCAAGAATTCTTAAAGTAAAGTAATCAAAATCCATAGGAAACAATACCAGCACTATAAGAAGCGATATGTGCAAACGACTATCGCGACCTTCAACTCATAATAACACGTTTTATGAGTACATACTCATCGAAATCATGTAACCCAAAATAAGACTTAGCATAGAATGAAGATATAATCTTCAAATAATGACAAAAACTTTACGATTTCAAGAAAACATTCGATATTTAAATGAAACCTTCGACTGTAACTATAAATAACGATCATATGAGAAACCGATATACAATACATAACATAGTACACTATCATTTTATTGAAAAACAAATAAAACTCTGTACTCGATAATTTATGCGACCAAAAAGCTTAAATTAACTTTCTAGAAGAAAGAAAATGTAGCTACAAGCAGTTATTGTAAGTCAAAACATGATAATGACTCTAGGACCAACCTAAAAAAAGAGAGCAATCAACTGAAACATTTATAAGTGAGATGAAAGCAATGAAAAAGAAAGAGATTTTGAAGCCACATGACAGATTGCAGAAATCAGTAGTTTACATACGGCCCCCGATATTCACGAGAATGAATTTTTACTGTTTGTTTTATAACTCATATAGTTTAATTTAACAAAAGCCGCTTTTGTAATAAATATTCAATTCAATAAAAGCTGCTATGACTAAATTAAATGCGAGAAACATCATACAGAGAAATATTAAAAATTACTCCATCGTAAGTGATGAAAATGTACCAGAAAATTATTTTGTACTTGATGTTCTAGAATTTTATGCAATAACGGTTATAAAGAAGAAATTCAGTCAAACAATATAGCAATGAGAGAAATATTTGAAGGAAAATTAAAAGGAATAAATGATAAAAGCACACGCGAAACAATCGTCAAATTCCAAACAAAATATAGAATGTTGGCTATGTAAGCAAAGCACTGTGAGCAGGGAAGATTAGGAAAAAGTTAACAATAGTAAAGTAGTCCAAACTCTGTCTGAACGCGAAATTATTCTAAATATAGCGTACCATGTCGCACAACAAACATCATCAGAATTAAACTATGCAAATAAAATAAAAAATAAATTACAAATTAATAATTATAAACTAAATATAAACAAGGGTTCAAGCATATGTTGGAAAATAGAGAAATTTTTAAATCCATTAAAGCTAACATGTCATATACACATCTATGGAACACAGGGTAGAAATGAAAGATAATTATACCAGTCAACGTGAAACAATACAAATATCCAGCTATTAAAACAGGTAATGCCATTTGAACTGAAGAATTTATAAGACAAAGTTTTCAGAGGATACAAGGACACGAAATATTCATATATATTAAAACAAGGAAAGGAGTCAGACCGAAAGAAAATCGACGCTATCAAGAACTTTCGAACACTGAGTAAAAAAAAAATATATAATAGCTACTTGATTTAGAAGGGAATTATAAGAAATTTATTGAATTTTACAAAAATATCTAATATATTGCTCATCAGTCTGTATTTAACTTCTTAATTCATTAAATTATTTAATTTTATAAAATTACAATACCAAGAAAAAATACTCTCCCGAGAACAAGCAAGCGCAAACAGATCGCTTACTGAAAATTTACTTGTATTATCGTAGTTTTTCTAGCAACATGAAATATACATTACTTATTCAGCTGTGTGCAAAAAAATAAAAGAAAATCAATGGATAAATATTGTTCCCATAGTACCATATCCTTTCTCTAATTATATATATATATTGTGTGTTTATTTATATATTCATATACATGTTTTAGATTAGAAATTTGTTAAATGGTGAAAATTTTATCTGATAGATTAAGATTTATCAATAAGCTATATTAAAGGAAAATTATTACTTTAACAAATATTTTTATTCTATTATTGTACAAATAAACTTTTTATTAAATTGTTTGTCAATTTTTCTTTTTTATATATGCTAATTAACCATGTTGTAGGGAGATAAAATTACGGCATTTTGCCGCCGACGTACCACAATCTTCATATTTTTCCTTTTACTCTTTAATCTTTCGCGTTTCACCAGTTCTCATATGTATTGATCGTGTATTGATTAAATATTGTCTGCGGTCATAACATACTAGAATTTATTTATCTCACCAACTTTCATAAATCTCCACAATTATTTTTATAATATAATAAGCTCAGTAGACTTCAGAAAGCTGTTTTTTATTATAATTAGTATCCTAATTTAATTACTACTTCATGGGACATCGATTGCGAAATACGTGGTTGTAATTCCTACATGTATAACTTATTATTTGTATACCTCATAGTTGAGAGAGTAATAAGAGCAAGACCGCTACTGCGCATGCGACAAAAAGGTGTCTGCTCTATCGATGGGATCTTTTTATATTTTTTTTCATTCGAATTTGGTTTTCATAAGTTTAATAGAAAAATGGACAATTTAGTAAGGTGTTAAAAAATTAATTAGTCCACGAATAAAATTCCTACATAAAATAAATATAAAAATTGTAACAAATAAATATATATTGTATAATAAAAATTATATATTATGTTTAGTGAACGATCAATTTATAAAGCTGGAAAAGATAGCGTGGTAATATTTAATTATATATTGTAATATTAATAGTATTTATAACTTTTAAAATATGTTTATACTTTTTTAGAGCAAATCTCTAGATCTATTTATAAATACAAAAAAAAATTCTAAAAATAAAATATTTGAAAGGGATATTGAAAAATATAAATATTCTGAATATTGCAATACAATTGTTTGTAATAATAAAGATTCCATAGCTTTGGCTTTTTCATCAAAGTTTTCAATGACGGAAATGCGCTTGTGTTTAATGAAACATGATTGGGTTAATTTACAAAGATTGTTTCCAATATTATTAAAGCTTTCGAGTGATAAAGAAACATTAATATGGAGATATGCTTTAATAATTTTACTACATAGTCCAATGAGCAATATTATTAATTTTCAAGAATTTATAAATTTATGTGTATACTATCAAAATGATGATTATAATTATGTTTTGGATCAGCTGTTAACTTTGAGAAATCATTAATCAAGAAGGTATTGTTGTGACTGTAAAGATTTAGTATTAAATTAGTTTTACTTTTTTTTAATATAGTGCTATTTATTGTAATATATATTTATTGCTTATATTTTTGTAAGCAGTAGAAAATGATTAATTTTAAATAGACTTTTATTCGGGTAGAAGATCTATACTTAATTGTTCATCACCAAAATCATCATCTCGTTTTCCTGCAGCTGTCATTGGTTGAGTTAGTAATGAACCAACTGGATCATTATAATTTATATCTGGAAAAGAATAAATAATAGATAATATTCAATTTATATATTTTTATTTCACTGTTTTATATTGAAAATATTAATTCATTTTAAATTTATTTTCAATGTGAATTAATAATTATGTTTATCTTACCATGTAAATTAAAATCTGTAATTACAGGTGAATCTGTTAAAATATGATGGTTTAATTGAGTAAAATTTTCATTTTGTGAAATATATACATTATATATATCAGGACTTTCTGTATGTTCTGAAAATATGCTTATTTCAGATTCATCTCTAGATAATGTACTGCTATTACTTTGTTTTGAACCTACAACAAATTAAAAATTAATATGTATAAATGTACATGAAATCATTATTTATAAACCTGAATGAATGAAATAAAAAATAGAAATTATGATTTTAAGAATAACAGTTATTTATTGAATTAAACTTGCTAGTTGTGTCTGGTCTTTCTGAGCTATGTTTGTTCTTATTTTCTTTTGCTTTTTCTATTTTTCGTAGATGGATAGCATATGTTTGAGCTTCTTTTAATCCTAAATCATTGCACAGTCTTACTAAAAATTTTAAACATTCAATATTATCTGGAAACTTTTTATGTATATCTTGATATTCATTAAATGCTTTGTTAAATTGACCAGCTTTCCTTAAACATGTTGCTACAAGTAATCTCCATTTTGGTTCATCAGGAGCTAATTCAACTGCTTCTTGGAAATACATTAATGCTTTTTCAGCCACCTAAATAAAATAAATATAAAAATGAATATCTCTAAATACATTAATCCTAATTACCTGCATTGAAACATAATATGAGCCAAGCCAATCAATCACGTCACAACTTGCTGGATAAAATCTATATGACTAAGAAATAAATAATTTAAAATGTATGAAATTCCTTGAATAGTTAATTCAAATGATTGAAAATAAATACATCACTATAATATTGGTAAGCTTGTTGCTTATCTCCTGTGCTGTCAAACACTTCGCCTAACTTTTGTAAAACTCCTGGATCTGATGATATTATGCTAAGAAGTTGATTATACCTATAATATATGATTATTTTATTATGTGAAATGGATATTATATAATTTGTTAGTAGTTAAAGTGGTAACTTACCATTCTGCTGCTTGCTCAACATTTTTACTAAGTTGATAAATATGTCCAATTTGATACAATGTGAGAGGATCATATTGAACAATATTTTTGAGTTTTTGAAAACATTTTAAAGATTCTCTGAACATATTTTTCTTTTTATATACTAATCCTAAGAGATTAGAAGCAATATTCAAAATAATACATGTATTTGCATAATTTAATATATTATTTAGAAGTATTTTATTATAAGTTATATATTATCCTTTCAGTTTACAAATGAGCAATATACCTAAATTATATAAGGCTTGAATGTGATTAGCATCATTTTCCAATGCGTATGACAAATACTCTTTTGCTTTCTCTAATTCATTTTTTACAATAAAACATGCTGATAGATTTACATAAGCAGCAGCATTATGGTTGTCAGCAATTTTAGCTGCTTCACTATATTTTTCGGCTAAATCATATTCATCACACTAAAAATTAAAGTAAATTTAAATTCAAAATATCATAAACAAATATTTTTATAATATTACTTACGAGAAAATATACAAAGGATAACACTGTAGATGCAGAAGTATTAATTTTCGTGTCCTTATTTTCGAAAATTTTTAAAGATTCTATTGCCAATCGTACTTTGCGATTATAAAGAAATACCATTGCTTTGTTAATTTCTAAATTAGCAGCAAGAGAACTATAAACTGAAGATTTAATAGCATCTACACACCTAACGGTAAATTATATAAATACTTGTTATTTAAATAAATTGATTGTAAAATAAAAATAATTGAATTATCATTCTTACTTATTATATTTAAAACCGAGAAATTTTATGCAAGTGATTCAATAAATAATCATATTACTTTTAGTTACCATGCAAATCCTTCAGCAAGTTTTTCTTCGATAACTGGAGCTATAAGATTAGCTGCGCTCAGAATTGTTTTTTCAGCATTTATTTTCAAATCGCGTTCCAATTTTGATAGGTCATCATTTTTTACTATTTCGTGTAAAATAGTTGTTGCAATATCATCCTGAAAATTCCATTTATATTATAAAATTTTATACTATATCTTAAATTTAAAAATATGCTAACCGTATTAATATTATATTTATCATCGTGATCTACATAAAGTGGAACATCAAGTAATTCAAGGAATCCTTTTTTCATTTTATCTTCACGAGAAAGAGCAAAGTGACACAGAATTGCATGCATTCCAGCTTTCAGATCCGGTTTTTCTCTCATCACCCATTCAAAACTATTAGCTGCTTCTTCTAATCGACCCATTTGTACAAAAAGCATTCCAATATTGTGCATAATTTTTATCCTACAAAATTTATATTTAAAAATAAATAGTGTAAGATTTAGTTAAAACATAGATTAATTATTTTTTAAGCCAAATGAGCAAAATACTGTTAGTTTCATTTTCTTTAAATAAAATAAATTATATGTTTATTATATATAGTTATATTAAAAAATAATATAACTATCATGCATAACAGCGAGATTTATATTATTCGTGTGAGCAAAGATCACTGGAAATACACAAAATAAATTTATATATGTCAAACAGATGAGAAATACCAATTTATATAAATCTTATAACCAAATTCTAAACTAGACTAAAGAAGATAGGTAAGAACATACAAATATAGAAGAACGAAGTTTTTTGAAATGCGTTTTAACTTGATTAGTCAGTTCTTCATTAGTTTTTGTGATTGTAAGATTAACGAAGATTAAGTTACCTATACTAATTTTGTTGTACTGTTTTCTTAATCCACAATTATACTCACAGTACTCTGTTATCTAAACTTTTAAATGTGAATGAGTGATGCACTCTCTATTAAAAAATTACTTCATTGCAATTGTTAAGACATTTTTATTTATTTTTAAATTTTTACTATACTTCCCTTTATTTTTCCATTAATTCAAAAATTTGAAAATTATAGTCATCAGAAAAGTTTTAATTCTAGAAAGAAATTTTATAGTTATTTGATTAATAAAGTTCAAATTAATAATATACATATCTTATGATTCCTTAATTTATGTTTTCGGATTACAAATATGTTTAAATAAATTAACCAGTAGAATAGACGGCACTGGTAATTTTACAAAAATTGATGTAGGAAATTGAAATATTGTTGGGTTATGAAATAAAATTCTTTACCGAGGAATAAGAAACCTTTTATTGATACTCCTGAGTGTGCACATCACGTGTCGAACTACCTTAGGCAGAAAGTCACTTGTCAATCAGTCAGGGAGAAAAGAGAATGAAATGAGAGAACGTCGACAAGACGATTCAAGTGTGGCGGTTGAACGCGAAACTCGCAGGTTTGGTATATGTAGTATCTTTGACTTCGACCAAAATTTATTTGAAAACTTAAAAACGGATAATTCAACAATCTTAGATGTCAAATAGTTATTATATAAATATATATATGTTAAGATAGTTTTTAGTTAATTCTGTAGATCTTGTTACAAAAAAATTATATAAAATTATTGGAAAATCACTTAACTTTAATATGAAATATATTTATGACATCCGAAGAGCAAAAGTAATATTTATCAGCAAAAATCATTTTCGTGACAAAAAAACATCACTATAAATATTTAACTATATACATCATTTACAATTTGCACTATTAAAGTTTCTAAAGAACTTGACTAGGTGATATTTTTGTTTGAGAAGATTTCAAGATATTACATATTTTGCTAAAAGAAACAGGCTCTAGTTTTGATGACAACAGTAAGAAAAAACTTTGTAAAAATAATTGGAATTTGTATTAAAAAGTTTAGTTATTTGAAAATTTTGTTATTTAGTTTTTTCATATTTGTACATTCAAATTGTTTTTCAAAAAACTATACATTTTACAGTTCTTTGTTCATTTCAGTGGCAATAATCCTTTGTCATTAAAATAATTATAAAAATTAGTTTTATACATGTAATATATAAATAGATTGTCGTTTAAATAAAATTATTATTTCAATAGTTTGTAATATCTTTTTTAATATTTAATCTATTCACACTAAGATGAAGTATGTAAATATTAATTTCAATAAATAAGAATAATAATGCTACCTCAAATGTTTTTGAGTAGTTGTTGTTTGATCTAAAGCCATACGATACATTTTTATAGCTTGAGATAATTGACCAATTTTTACATAAATATTGCCTATATTTACTTTTAACCGAGCACTATTATTAAAATTTCTATTTCTAGTGATTGCCTGATATGTTACTATTGCTTCAGTATACATTTCACTATTAGAATATTGACAAGCAAGATTAAAAATTACCTGAAACAAATAAGAATTAAGATATAAAATATTGAAATTTAGTACACACACATTAAAATGTCATTACAGCAAATGTCAAATCAATATTGTGACTATCACTCAAACCAGCCTGTTCTTGAAGTCTAATAAGTGCACGTTCTTTCAAAGATGCTTCTCTTGCTCGTTCTAAAGCAATTTTTATATTTTTTTCATAACCTGCTATGGCAGATTCTTCTACTAAAGTCATTATTTTCCGTTCTGTCTGTTTGATTTTATCTTCTGGCCTGTTAAAATAGAAAAATAGATATTAATGTAATATAAAGACTTTTTAATTTGTAATAAATACAAAATTTTTATTATTCATTAATATACATGATTTAAAAATCTATATGCTATATAATAATATATCAATTTATATTAAAAAATTTCAATAAGTTTTGCGATATAACTTTACCAATAAAACATTATTATAAATTTAATCTGTGAACATTCACATTAAATAATTTTCACAGTTAAAGCTTAATAATCTTGCTACTTAAAATAAAGTCTTAAACTTATACATATCGAAATTAATATATTTATAAATCAAATTGTATGTGTAACTTAAAATTTCCAATGTAATGCTACCGATAAGCTAGTACTAAGGAAAATTCCTTATAAATCTTATCTTTAAATAAAAATTCTTGTTTATATTGTATAATGAAGATGTATACATATAATAACTGGTATGTATATATTTACATATAAATACAAATAAAGAGAATTGATCTTATTCAAGGAATAATGTTTCTGTATATATATACATAAGGGATGCGTGCCTTTTCAAATTACGGAATTGGAAGCGGAATTTTTTCTGCCGGGTCTCCTGCCAAGATTCATCTCAATTTTTCTCTGTAAAACATAGAAATTGAAAAAATATTTTGTACAGCCACGATTAACGCCAATCAACTCATTAGATCAAACAATGACGTTGCCTCAGCGAACACTTTATTTGGTCTTTCTTTATTCTGTATGAAGACTTCATATCTAAAGGTATGTTGTGGGAAAATAACAGCTCTAAAGTATACCGTTTGTTGAGATTAGAACTCTTCCTTTAAAATAAATGTTATGATTTGAAACTCGAAAGGTAATTTTAACCTTAAATTTAATCTTATTAAATACCTGCGGTAGGGAATCCGGATGAATTTATACACGGACCTTGTCTACTTCTTCGATGGTAACTGTTCCGTAGAAAATATCGTTAAGAGATATTTCTCTTCAGCCTTGATACTCCAAGTGTAAAACGCACAACTTTTTAACCGACACATAGAGTAATACCCTTAATAATGAGTATAATACACAAGCTGTGCCATAAGTCACTGTTATAATTGAAACACTTCTAGAGTTTAATCTGGGTAGGGTCTTCACAGAATGGTCTACTACTACTGATCCTATTCTATCACAACCACTTGTCCGAACAAGCTGATTTTGCCTGGGATATAGATATAATCGTGTTAACACAACACAGCATAACTCATTTACTGCTAGAGTATCGGGCCAGTGTGAAGAAATTTATTCAAACACTTTTCATTGGTCGTCACTTAACAAACGTTAATACCACCAGTAACATACTCTTGTCTGAATCACCAAAAACTCCATAATGCAAAAATATAGTTTGGAGATTGATTCTACCGATGGAATGATTTGTATATATCTAAGCTTGATATAATTGTCTAGGAAGTCGGAACACTTCTAACTCATTTATTTTTAATCTCGGTACAACTTATACTCTACTACGTGTAAAAAATATGTTGCGATATGCAGAGAATAAGTCAGTACAGGCCTTCTTGATCGAAAGTCGAATAATATATTATTCCTGCAGATCTCGCATTTGCGTCTGCAAAAAGTTCTTTCTTTGCAAAAATCGGATTTTCGGCGACTTCTTCAAGCTCTTAGAAATGTCTCAATTGCTCTCCAGTATTCGCTCTCTCATACAACGCTTTATTTTTGTAGTATGTCCCTGTTCGACAATGGAGGTTCCTATTATTAAATATTGTAAAATAATTGTAACTCTCAAAAGTACAGATTTGGCCAGCTATATTTATTTAGTTATAATCCTTCTAACTCAAATTTATTAAATACATTATTTCACCAAGTATTTACGTGAAATCTATAAATCAATATAATGTCTGCATTTTTGAAATCGTAAAATATAAAAATTTTTTAAAATTATAAATTATAAATTATGAATTAAAAATTTAAATTTATAATTTAAATTATAAATTTAAATTATAAATATAGTTTTTTAAGCGATGATTCGCAAGATATGAAGTCAAAGCTAATCCGAATGTAATGGTGCTGATTGCAGTAATAACATAATAATATATTCGAAAACGTCATGTTGAATTATTAGCTCGACAATAAGAATTTCATTTAAGGAAATTCCTGTTAATAATTTCATTGATATATTGAATGAGACTCTTAGTTTTATTTTAAGAACTTGTCTCTTTGATACGGCAGGCTTTAAATATCATTGACTATTGTCATATCTTCTAACTTTACGTACTCTCATCATTTTCATTGAAAAGGAGATCTCTTTTGAATTTATTATTTAAAAGATTCAATTGTGATTCTCTGAGACAACTTAGATTGTTTTTTAATGGCAGAGCTACGAAGTATCTAATTGTTTTGTAATTGTTACAAAATATTCTTCACATTGTAACTTTTCTTGCGAATAAAGTAACTCAGATCGAATTTCTTTGAGTTGTTAAAATCTTTGTATCAGACATATAACTCTTTTCTCTATTTTTCTTTAGTGTTGTTGTTTCCTCTTACTATCCAACCAAATCGCATCTCTTGTAAATACAAATTCACATTTCTCTCTTGAAGATTTAGTGAAGATTTATTTGTCCTGTACAAAAAAATAATGTAAAAGATAATAATCAATGGGCGCTAGTTTGTAAAATTCGGGATCCGCTAATTTGGCGATATTAGCGAAAATTCTGACGTTTCTCTTGTTAATTGTTTTATGCGAAACTGTCAAAAATTCTAACGACTTAAAAAATTTATTTTTTCACGATAAAATTATCACGTGAATATAAACTTTAGCATAGATTGATAGGCTGTTAAATGCTACTACAGGAATCATGCATGGTTTTTGCGGTTAATCTAACAGTTTTGCTGATGTTTCTGACAGTAAATTCACTGTCAAACACGTATTAATTAGTACTCAAGACTTTATTAGTCTTTTTGCTATCTTAGATGATCATGCTTGTCATAATTTAATTCGATAAACTTTTGTGATAACTACATTGTGTATTAACACAATGTAGTTGTGTAAAAAATTGGTCAGATAGTCGCTAATTATACAACTTACACAAGTCCAACGAAGTTAATTAATACATTCTTATCAAATAATATGCTTGAATCGTCATTAAAAATGCACCTTAATACTGTACTGTAATGTTTGATGCAACATTTTTCAGTTTTTTTTTTTGTTAAACATTATGTTTCCAGCGTAAATCCAGTTCTTCGTAACGGATAATTTTCAGCCGTGGATATTTTTTCAATTTTTTTAGTATTAATTTTTTATTAAACAATTTTCCTGATTATAAAAATTGATTATTTTATAATTATTTGAAAATTATATATAATCCACTTATAAAGATGACTTTTGAGGGTAGAAATTAGAGAGAATAATATTTTATTATTTTGGGTAATAATTTATACCTATTATAGTTTTCAACAAAAAAATCGATTTTGAAAATGTTCGAATTTGGTTGCATTTCTAACGATGTAGACTTCAGACTTCTAATAATAATACTAAGGTGTAAAAAAACTATGATTTTTATAGTACTAAATATAATTATATTCAACTTTTATGATAAAGTAATAATAATTATTGTAAGCATGGAAATTCTATAAAAAGAAATAAATATTTGTAAAAATACTTGAAATAATAATAATCACTCAAATAACAATAAAAAAGGTACAAAACACAATAATAATAGAAATGAATTGATAAATTAATAATACTACTATAAAAAAATATATAAAATTCAAATATCTGTCAATGTATACTAAGTGTCATTCTTAAGCCCTTCAAGAGTATAAAAAGAAGCCGATTTCATGAGTAAATTGCAGTTATTGCAAGTCTGGAAACAATCACTGTAAGATGTCTAGAAGCTGCATAAGTCAATTAAAATTTATATTTCAATCTAAAAATTACGTTTCATAAAGCACCCATCTATCCTTTCCCTAGATTATTTTCTGATGATCAGTATGTAATCCTTAAGATACGAATACACATTATAATTGTTATAGATTATTCTATCTTGAGATAAAAATGAGTAAAATATAATATATTTCTCTTTAATCAGTAAAGAAAAATTTATCAGGAAAGTACATCGTAAAAAGTACCAAAACATTACTGAAAAAGAAAAGATAAACGCAATTGTACTGACTTGAATTAATACCTCACTATGCAAACACTCGTTATAAAAGTATATTCCTTACTTTTAAAAGGCTGTTTAAAATTCTTAAGCTAAGCAACTTATACAAAATTACGGCACAATGTATAAAATATTAATAAATCTTAATTATTATAATATATTTGTAAAATTAATAACTATTTTTCATAAAAAATACATAAGAAAATTTTAATACTTTTTATACGTTTTGTTTTTAAAAATAATTATATTTAACTAGAAAATAAAATAATACTTACAAAATCTTATGAATACAAAACTATAATTTAAGAAATTTAGCAATTATATGAATGTTATTATTTCTTAAAATTAATAATAAATTATAATACAATAAATATTATACTAATCATTATAAAGATAAGGAAAATCGACTAAAATCTGAGTAAAATACGATTTTTGCAGGAAATCCATAGAATTCGGCAATTCTCAAAGAAATTTTAGTCGTTATTGTCGTTTTAAAATTATAATAGGGCCTACGCATTATGTTACTCTTTGTGGGTATAAAAAAAAACCCGTACTGAAAGATGTTATACCATTTAATTTTGCAACTTTTAGCAGTTGTCTAGGTCTGCTTTTACCCTCTGAGCTGTTCTCTTCCACCCCTCAAACTATATTTTCTTGATATCGTCCCTTGTCAATGAACGAGCAGTTCAAAGTCTTCAGGTAAGCGATTCAACGTGGGAGTTTTAGTCATAGGCACGTCCAAGATGAATGCGACACTATCTCTTCTGATATAGCTAAGTGACAAAGCCAATGTTGTGGCGCAATGTTATCTTTAAAAGATTTCGTCCCCTTTTTTTTTAAAAAAAAAAAGGTTATCCTAGTCGTAATTTCGCAAATTTAACATAGGTTAGTATCGCATTCCTTAGAACACGTTAAATCTTTTATATTTTATATAATAATTTAATTACTTTTATCGAAGTTTTACTACATTCTGTAAAAAATACATTTTTGCTGCTCAATCAAAATACCTAGTTACCAGTTTTTGACTTGGATAGTTTTTACGAAAAAATAATAATAGTTAAATGCAAAAAATATTTTCAAAAAGTCTATACGGAGTATTAGAATTACTTTCAAAGTAAAATGTACCTGTAAACATTATAATTCTAAGATTTTAGAGCACAAAGTAATAAAGTAATGGATTGTTTCAAATACTATGCATAATATTATTTGTAATTATTATAAATAAGAACAAATTTTTTACTTATAAATACTAACATATTGTATCCAAAACCTATTAAGTTTTACTTATTAAAGAACTGATTTTTATGACAGATCAATAGCTGTGTATTATATTATATTGACCACAAAATGAATCTTTTGTATATATTAATATTTATTATTTTTGAATTGGGGAATATTTTTATGATTTTACTTACGTTTCTTCTTTTTCCACTTCTAAATGACTGCTATGAATATTACCTCTCATATTTAAAGGATCAAATGCTTGACGGGAAATACTGGTATAACCAGCACCTCTAACTGCTGTCATTGGTCTTAATGTGCTTGTTTCTGGTCTTTTCATTGTATTTCCTTGAAACTATAAAATATTTTTATGTAAATAAATTTTTATTATATTAAAGCTTATATTAATTTTAATGATACAAAGATTAAAATTCAATTAAATGGTGCCACATCAGAATTTCTTACTATTTGGTTTTCTTTAATTCTGAAGAATCTTACTTTATTAAAAATGAGATAAAAACTTTTACTTTATAACACAGTTTGAAAGTGGCCTAATTTTGAAAAATAACCGAGCATATCAGCACTAAGAGATCAAGGCCTGTAGCATAAAAAATGTTTACTTATGGTGAGTATGAGTTTAAATTGTAAAATTTTAAATTTAACTAGAAATCCTTTGATGAATTAAATATTTTACACTCTTTCAACAAAATTTTATGATAAATTTAGAATAAAGATTGTACTTTTTCTCAAATGAGTGGCATTTTAAAAAAATGTTCTTTTTATAAATATTTCTATAATTATTATAATAGTTCTCTAGTTTATTCCTGAGAACTTCTCTTTACCAAATATTTGTATACTCTAAACGTAGATAATAAAAATATATTTAAAAAGTTAAATTTTATTTGTTTAATATCAAAAAGAATTTTTAAAAATAGGTTCATTTTTATGTTTCTAGAGTAACCTTATTACTTAATTAATATGTTATTAATTTGTAATACATTATAAAATTAAAAGTTGAAACATCCCAACTATATTAACTTTATATATTTTATAATTATTAAGTTTAAATTATTATTTAATACTTAATATTAAGCTACTTATATAAGAAAGCCAAAATTGAAATGTTTATTCTATATTATATATATATACTCAGTCCAAAAGATGCTCCAACTACTATGGTTGATTCTAGTAATTTCAGAATATCCTATCAATCACACTTATTAAAATTAGCTTTGTTTTATGTTAAATTATATTATATGTATGTACATACATTTATATTATATTTAACAATTTGTTATTTTTGATAAAATGTTTTCAATGTATTAATTAATACCCATGATTTTCACTGTTAAACTCATAATTTTTTATTTATAGAGTAAAGGCTAAAAATTCAAAAATTAAATGTTACACTTACAACTGATTTAAATTCGTTGTTGGGTTTAAGAGCATCTTCAAAAAATTCTAGATCTAATTCAACATTAGAATATATAGTTGGATAAACATTGTAACCAATATGACTATTACTGTTATCCATTGATGTGATTGTCAAAATATTTATAAACAAAAATTATTTGTTAACTTATATTTCGTATATTCATTTATTTATAAATTAATTAAAATGTTGCCTTTATAAAAATTAATTAATATTAATAACATTAATCATCAGTCTCAAATAATTTCTACAATGGATAAATACAAAAAAGAAAGTTCCTGTTGTTTATTTTGTTTCCATGGAACGCACGTAACGCATGCGCATAATTAACAGTTCTTATTTTATACAAATGCAGATTAAATAAGAAATTGCTGATCAAATGTTAAAAAGTTGGTGACACTTTAATTCAAAGAGAAGTTAGTCATATATATAGGTAGATGTATAGGGATTTCAGAAATTATTAGGTAGAGAAATATAACTCCTTGCTAAAAAATGTAAGATTTTTTATTAATTCTCTCAAGGTATGTGTTACATTGTTTGTCTGTGTTAAGCAAGAGTGACGCGTCAATCCAAAAATGTGAGAAAGAAAGAGTTGCATTAATTTATATGTTACTTCTCCTTTAGAAAGAAAAAAAAACATAATACACAAAATATTTATAATTTGCATTAATATTTTTGCATTGCCGCCACATTTCGTAGGCTTTCGTCAACCTTATAACTCATTAGCACATCAGAATCCTTTGTATTAATAGAGATTGCTAATCTGATAAAACGTTTTATAAATCTTGTTTAGTTGTGGCAAGATTGAAGGTCACTCTTCTTTTGTACCAATTGGTCATATACTATTCATGAACAAGTTTGAAATGTTTGGTAAAATAGTGAAATGGACTGCAAGTGTATAGAAGTGTCCTTAGCGAAGTATCTTTTGCTACATATATATATATATATATATATATATATATATACTGACTGGTTTCTTGTTGACGTTAATGATAAAATTTCTTTCATTGACGCGTTGAAGGATTTTATGCAAGTGTTATGTCTCGCGCTTGTAGTCGTATAAAAACTGTAACATTCATTTTCTTCCACTACAATAATAATTTATAGCATTTTATTGCGTATTTTCATCTATTTTTAAGAGAAGACTACGATAAACTTATTTACCTTATTCTAGTTAATTTTCGGGCAAAAAAAATAAAAATAAAATGCAGTCAGAGTTACATGTTTATCAAGCTCTCCAAGTTGAAATTATTGATGAAGTTTTTAAAAATATTTATCCGAGTGTAGTGGATTGAGAACGATGCGTGGTGCTGCCAGTAGCAGCGGCTGTCTCCACCGAAAAGACATGAAGTTGTGATTTAGCAGGATGTTTTGTTGCTTTACTTAATGGAATTTTTCCAAAGATCTATTGATGATATTGTGTTTGATTTAAAGAATTTTACTTATTTTACGAACTCTACTATTTGAACAGAAGATTTAATTATTTCTAGTTTTCAATATTTTTATTTATTGATTTTAAAAATGAATTTCGTTATTATTATTTTTAATTTAATTTATAATATTTGATTTATGAATATTAATTTATTTAAAGAATTTGGAACATTATTTAAATTATACTTTGGATTTTACTTAATTATAATATATTATCAACAGCGATATAAAATTATAAAATTATAAAAAGTACAAAATGAAGTATAAAATGAGATATAGTACAATGTTGAATTTAAACAAATTTGTAACTGAATTGGTTTGAACCGATTTCGTTAATTAATTATCTGCTTTACTTATTGCATTACTTTACAGGCGGATTATATATTCTACTTCATAGAGTGTAGTGACCGATGCTATGACTGTTTGAATACTGCGTGTGTTGGTCAGCAGAGGGGTGAAGTCTTGCTACTAAATGTTTTATTTATGTACCCAGTAGGCGGCGTTATTTGTTTTCCTTGTGATTAATAACTTGGCATGGTTTTCTTCACTTGGTTTTTTACGTTTATGATTCGGCGACTCATTCGAAGGCGTTCTTTATATTAGCAATATTATGATGTGTAGTTTGAGTTATCAAGTTGATTTTAGCGTTATGCAGCGCTTTATCGATTGAATTGTGGCGTTAGAATACGGATGCAATGAACACGAATAATATTTCTTAAACGGTGGTTTTGATATTTTCTTACGTTATAACTCTTAGTATAAATATAATACGAAATCATAATACATTTCGATTGATAAGAAGATCTATCTAGGTATAGAATATTATTTTACGCAAAAAGTATTATTAGAGGTACTTTTATTACAAAAGTGAAATAATAGCGCAATATATTAGGAATGCAACATATAACGATAATATGTGATTTAAATTATAAGCTCTAAGAAAATGCGATAAATAGAGAACAAAGCTATTCAGCTTCATTTATTATAGAATAACTTTAAAAAGAATCCTCATTTTTTTGTAATGAACATGAAGCTGTAATTAAGGAATATATAGAATGTGGACACATCAGAAATAGATAACATAAAAGTTGCAGGGTTTTATTTACAACACGCTGTGATCAAAGAATCAAGTTCCATAACAAAACTTTGAGTCGTGTTCAATGATTCACTAAAATTAACAACTGAGATATTATTGAACGATATTTTCATGATTGGTTTGACTTTACAAGATGATATTTTTTCTCTACTAATTAGATTTTTTTATTATATATCATAGCCAATATAAAGAAAATGTATTAAAAGATTTTAATTCGCAAACAAGATCGAAGAGATCAGTTTATTATAAGGAAAAAAGAAAGAACAAAAGAAACCTTACAGTTAAACAGGGTTACATTCAGAATCTCCTCTCCATTTCGATGGAGATTCTCCATGTTGAAGCCGAATAATTCCATTAGCAGTCAGGATTTAAAAAAATGAAATCTATATGAATAATAAGAGCAGATACAACATGTAAAATCTGATGAAAAAGCAAATAATAGACCTATTAAAATTAAGTACATTTAACTTTGACAATAAACATCATTTAATAATTTTATTTAACAAAATCTAGAGCCAGAAGAAGTAAAAATACCTTTTCAATAATAGTAATAATATTAGTATAGTATTTATTATACTATTATAGTATTATACTTTATATATTTACTATTATATATTATATATTATACTATACATATACTATTACACATTAAATAATTTATTAGTATAGTATTTATTAATAATATTTATAGTATAAATTTTATTAATAAAAATAATAGTAATAATATTTTCAAACCGTTAGGAATATCGTGGAATGCAAAGTATTAGTTACAAAGTAAAAGCTATAGATACTAATCGCTAAAATATATAATTCTTTAAGCTTATTAGGTCCCATAGTTTTATACACCAAATTTATAATCTAAGAGAACTGTAAGAAAAAACTTAATTGAGATGAAATCGTATCTAAGAATATTCATACAGTATGGACAGAATTTTGCAAACAATGAATCTTATAAAACGGTCTAACAAGAAGAATCATGGCCAATAAAAAAATTTTCATATAACATAAATCTTATGATGAAAGCTCTAAAGAGTACCAGGAATGCATTTATTTAAGGTCAACAGAGATAATAAAATTGATTTCTAGCTTTTCTAAGCTAAGTAAATCTGCTTCTGTAAGGAAATAGGAGCGTTAATAAAACACATTAAAATAGCATAAGACTATTATTGGAGAAATCTGCCCCTGGACGTTTGTCAATTCGAATTAGGCTACGTAAAATACAAGACAGAAAAATTAGTCAGAGTAAAAACTCAGTAGTAACTGATACTAACACTAGAGCATTTGAAAATCTATGAATGTATTTTTACAGACCGTTACGGAAGACAAATGACGGATAACAAATCATTTTGAGCATGCAAAATACTGCATTTTTATACTAGTAAGGGAGGTAAACGCAAAAGTCGAGAGAACTATAACAGAAAACTGATATGTTATTTTGGATCATTTGATGCATTCTTAACATACCAAGGAACACATTTATAAAATCGAATGCTAGAAGAATTTGACAAAAATTTTCTGTATCGAAAAAACACGTACAGCATCGTATCACCCACAGTCGGACCAAAACAAAAACAAAACAAAAACAAAGGAATTTTATAATTGCGATATAATTGTATAATTATAATTATATCAATAATCAGCACGCTGCCAATAACATACAATTACGCAACACTAGCTACATCCAGTATAAGCTCCAGGCAAGCTCTACATGTTCATCACCTAGAACCGGAGACCCTTTGACGAGGATATCGACACTCACCATCGGACATGCTACGTGTCCGAGACACTTCGTGATACTCTTTGCGGAACGCTTTGTAGGGAGGTTAGATAGAAAGAGTTTATGTGAAACAAGCCAAAAGCATTAGAATCACTCGTTAGAGCACCTTACAAGTGACTCGGTATATATCGCTAGGGCTCTCCCGCGCTGGTAACTTCAAAGGATGTAGCCAAGAAAAACGTCTGCACTTCTTGCTTACTGTAAAAATAAATATTGTTGCACTTAATTCACGGTATAGTATTTATCCCGAACCTTTATTCTCCGTGACTGCCACTAAGAATCACAGGCGAAGTTAAAAAAATGTTTCAATTAAATGATTAAACATTTTATATCCATTAATTTAGCGCAAAAAACAATGGTCTGCTTAAAGGTTTGATTCATCAGAAATTTTTCTTTAGTTAAAAGAATATTGAAAAGTATTAATATTATTATTATTATGTAAAATGCAGAATATTTGCGAAGTACTATAATACCCATCATTGAAAGTTATTTTAAATAATAAATTATCACATGGTAAAACCAAATATTTAAATATGCTTATCTAAAATTGAAAATGAATTTAAAAATTTTCAAGTAAAAATTATTTGTAATAGTTTTCACATTTCACATCATTTGTGAAGTAATTTCAATTACGAATTTTTCCATTGAAATTATAAATTATTAACAATGAAGTCATTTATCACTTAGGGTTATTACTATATTATTTTCGCTTATATAATACATTTTGAAATTTAAATTTTACATGAAAAATTACACGTTATTTTTTATTACATAGTTAATAAATACGTTTAAACAATTTTTTCTTGCTGTTTTGTAAAATTTTTAAATAATCGCTATCATGTTTTACCAACCAATTGTAGTAAACAAAGAGGTTGTAGACAACTTTTAATGCAATAATGCATCAAAAGGTTTTAATAATAATAATAACAATAACATCTTGAGATTTGAATCTCCATACGATAATTATATGTTGATAAATGTATATAAATGAATTATACGTAAGCTTTTTGAAAAATTACTTTGATTATTATAATTTTTTTACATGATATTTAATACAAATATTTTTAACTTTCTGAAAACTTTGATATCTTTTTATCTAAGAAATTTAATTGTTAGTTTTTTATTTTGAAATTTACTTATGGGCAAAAACGAGTTTAAAATAATATATTTTTTCTTAAACTTTCATATTCGTATTTTTTTTAATATACATATTAATTATTGAAATTTGTTGTAATATACATTTTTTATTCTATTATTGTATACATATTTTTTTTATTACTTTATTTTAAATAAAGTAATTTAAAATAAATTTTAAATTACTTTTTTTATTACTTTTTTACTTTTATTAAATTATTTTATTTTATTACTTGCAAAAAATGTAACATATCGCATCGCTATTTTATTTTTTGTTTTAAAAATATCTAATTAAAATCTGTATGAATGTACACAGCATCATAAAGGTAACCTTAAACCTTATTCCAATATAAAAAATATAGCGTTTTAAAAGATTTCTAAATAATTTTCACTTACCTTATCAAAGAAAAACTTAATATATTATTAAAAACGTTTTTATTATTTTCACGAATAGTAGATTAGTCAAAGAGAAGGGTTATTAATATTTAGACATAAATATGAAAAATTTTTAGTTAGTTGCTCACATGAGTGATCACATTTTACCCATTTCAATGAATGATAGCTATTCAACAAGCATATTGGCAAAAGATGTTCATTTTATTTGAAAATGTTCACAATGAAGGGTGTATTGCTAAAGACTGTAAGGTCTATAATATTGAATTTATAAATCAATGAATCCAATATTATGTCTAGTTCAAAGAACGTAATATTAATTAGATCTTTCATTGAAAATGATTGTGTACATAACTAAATATTTTGTACTATACGTTTACTTTTTTTTCAAATTAAGATTAAAAAATATTTAAATCAATGATTTTAACAGCTGTGACATTCTGAATAAAAACAAAATTATTTTTTCATGTTAAATAAATATTATGTTTTTTAAAGTACATATTTTATATAAATTTTATAAAAATATACAAATTATATAAATTTTTGTTCTACCATGCTTGAATATTTTTTACATATAAGAATAGAGTTTATATATTATGAGCATGAAAAAAACATGTTTTTAAAAAATATTTTTATTTCTAGGTTTTACTTAAGACAACATAAAATTATTAAATGATAATAAATTGTATCAAAATACTAATTAAAAACTTAACTTTTGAAAGTTTTTGAAAATTGATATAAACTTTTATTAAGACTGAGTAAATTAGGTTATACAATTTAAAATCATATCAGTATGAAGCATTTCCTTTGTAAAAATCTTTCATCTAAAACATTTGTCTAATATTTTATTAAGTCTATAGTTCATTTTGAATAATGTAACTTACATGAAAAATCAGATTAAAATTCTTTAAACATATAAAATTAAATTTAAAATAGTATTTTTGAGTTCCTAATATAATATTCAGTTATATTACAATAATGAAATTTATCATACTTAAAACCAACTCAATATTATTTTTAATTATATGAGTCTTTCTAATTTTACCTATGATAAAGTATTAAAAAGAATGTAATATAATAATAGAACTTCAAAACCAACTTTATTAATTTTGTAATTCAGTATTACTTAATTTTAAAACTTATATTTTATATTAACAAATTTAAGAATTTTAATAATTGCATTTTTATTAATTAGAATTATCTTACCACTATAGGTACTTCTTGAATACAAGAATATTAAAAAATATCAGTTAAATGATTTATACAGTGACTCCAGAAGAACTGAATATTAAACTGATTGCTGGATTGAATTCCTTATTTACCACATAAAATTTGTGTTTTTTACCAAACAAGCCCCATATCACTGCAACATTTTCTATGATTAAATTGAAAGGTATAGTTGATAATGCACCACAGATGCAGAGAATAAATCGTGTTATCCCAAATCGATACAAGGAGAAAGATTTCACCACTCCAAAAACGTACATGTAGATATTTACAGCGCCAATAAAAGTACAGAGAAAGTCCATGACTAATGGACAAGTGATGGGACAAAGACCAGCAAGAATGATATTTGATGTTGACAGGGGTAAAGTGACCCATGAATAACAGGATATTCCTAATAATAGTTTTTTCTTCAATGGAATTTCTCTAGAATGTACAACTAGCAATATTCCTTGTAGCCACCGTTTTCGTTGTTGCACAAAATCCCACAAAGTAAATGGTGATTTCTCCCACATTTCTCCATCAATAAAGTTAAAAGTATAACCTTGTGAAAATGCTTTCATTGCAAAAAAACAATCTTCTGCAACTGATCCATCTAATCCATTATTAAAAGACACTTGTTTTTCAGCACCCATCTTTAAAAAAAGGATTAATTTATTTAAAGTATAAGGTTTTAAATTAAGTAATACTTAAATGAAATACAAAATATGTAATACATATTAAAATTTTTTAAATAATTTTAATTATAACTCATCTATGTCATATCATCTGCTTTTTATAAAATTTTAATCAACCATTTAATCTTTAACTAACTTAGCTAGATTAATATAATTTTTCATTATTACTGGTATAATTATTTACTTTTTTAAATATGTAATACATATTTTAATTATATAAAACTATTTTTAATTTATATTTAGATACTCTTAAATTTCAAAGAAAAGTATTTACCTGTGTAACTACAAAAGAACCTTTCATACTAAACAGAGGCTTATGGAACATGGTAAACTGCAACCTAATCTTTCCCATATCATCTGCTACTCGAAAGCTATCAGCAAGTGTTGTAATCCAATTAACAACATCTTCATTTGCATATGTAATTAATCCTTGGCCAAATTGATATTTACCATCAAAGACAAAATTAAGAATTCCACGTATTGAATTTTCAGTTAATAAAGTTTCTTCATCAAGATGTACAATCCAGTCATGATCAGCTAATTCATTTACTGAGTTTTCTAAACAGTACTGTAAAGCTCTAGCTTTAAACAATGCCCCACTGCTTGTTTTATAGTTAGGTGGCACAACAACTTCTCGTATTCTTCTATGAAATGCTAAACCAATCGGTTTATCACTTACTACTTCTATTTGAAAATTTTCTAAGCCTGTATCAATACATTTGTTTAAATTTTTATTAACATTAGTTTTAACCAACTGAGGATAATCACCACGAGTCACAACCCTAATGCAAATAAAAGGAGCAAGTAATGGTGAACCTTTCAGATTAACTTTTTCAGGAAAAGCATTATATATTGTTAGTCCAATAAAATTAAATAAAACTTGTGGAAATGATAAAAAAGTTAAAGTTCGAAGGAGATATAAAATAATCGTACCAACAAAACCATACTGAATCCATGGATCAAACTGTTCTTGATCTTTGAATCCCCATCTTAACCCACCAGATACCAATTCAAATATTAAAATAACAGTTGCCAGTAGACAGCAGTGTAACACATGTTTTGACCAACTACTCAGCATTATATCTAGAAGAAAAAACAATAATTTTAATGCCAGTTAATAATAAATAAATGATAATTTTCTTCCTTCTTATTAATAAAAATGATGTAATCAAGATAAATTTTAAATTGAAATCTTTCAAAGAATTATAAATTTTAACATAATTTATATAGAAAATTAATATCTCAACAATCACATTTTAAATTACAGTTACAATAATGTTAGTCATATGTAAGCTTAAAAATATTTTTGTTTTTTAGGTATTTGTATTTTTAAGTATAAGTTTTAAATTTAAAATACCAATACTAATTACAGAATCCCCAATTTCTTTTAACCTATGAGAATTATTATTTCTAAAAAATGATGAGAAAGAAACCTAAGAGCATAATTGTTTACCCATCCTCCTTAGAAAACCAAAAAACCAACTTTTTCGAAAAACAAATTATATAGTTATGTATTTGTAATTGCACCCAAAATACTTTCCATTTTAAAAATATCATCAATACTCTGAATTTGTTTAAATAAATAAACATCCTTATTTCATCATTACTAAAATTCAATATTTACATAAATATTGAATACATTACTTTAATTAATAAGATATTTGCTTTAAAAAACTACGCCTCTGCTGAAATAAATTATAACAGCCAGAATTTATTTAAATGCAGTAATTATAAATATTTATTAAAATAACTTTTTACTAAATTCGACATACTACATATGCGCTAATAAATATAAAATAGGTATACATGTATGTTCATCTTGGATAAAAAGAAGCCCTTGTTAAAAAGAAAAACATTTTTTTTATTTCCATTTCTTTTAATAATGGTTCTTGAAAATTTTCCACTTAAACTATTGCTATAACTTTCAAATAAAAAAAAATCAAAATATTTAAAGCTTACTAAGGTATACGTGAATATAGTTATGAGTAAAAGCATCAATATTGAAATATATAAAAATTAGAATAATAATTGAGCAGTATAATAAATAAAGTCTAACAATAAAAATCAGAGTAATATATTTAATTATTAAAAAATTATCGTTATTGTTTCTTTCTTTGTTTTGGTTAAAATTAGACATTTGAAAAGAAACTCTTTAAAATATGTAGACTATTATACAGAAAATCCCTTATCAGAAAAATAAAATATATTGCATAAATATTTCTATCAAAAAATGTCCTGATATTTATTTCTTATTTTACACTTACTCGATTGAATTTAATATTTGTTACTTATTTTTTAAAGTACAAATTATACTTCATATATTATATTTTAGGCATAGAAATGAAAGGTGTATATATATATACATATATACATATATAAATACATATATATATCTTGTTATCTACTTCTTTTATTATTGATAATTATATTTTATTTCATGCGTTATAGCTGTAGTACCGTCATTTTTTATGGTACTCATGCAATATTAATAATATTGCTTTTGTAACGTGCACTTAATTTATAAACTTCACACAGATCACATAAAATATCAAGTTAAGGAACTGGATTACTTTAGACACATTGCTATAATGATACTTGTAATAATAATAAAGAATATAGAATTCGAAATCGCCTGCAACCAATGCCAATAAGAATTACAATCCAACTAAACGCATAAAACAAACATTAGATCAGAGACCGGATTATGCGCAGTTATCAAAAACACATAAAAGTGAACACTCTTCTTTTAGTAAAATATACTAATACCAATATAACATATATTGACATGTGTAAACAACCATTGTAACCTTCGATTTACGTCAACATGTTTTATGTCCCAAACAGATATTCCGTAAATTTATGTAATATGATATTATGGAAAAACTTATTATTTTAACACTTGTAAATGAACGTTGTAACCTTCGACTTGCCCCTATACGTTTTATGATCACAAGTGGATATTCCGTAAACTTATGTAACCCAGTATTAGAGGAAGTTATATTTTGTCACATAAAATTATGTCAGCACGTTTAATAGCCGTAAGCGAGAATTTCGTTTTATATGAAATAACACATGTAATATAATCTTCGACTTGTGACAGCACGTTTTTTTATGATATCTTTAGAATATCGTAACAAGTGATAATCATATTAATAAGTAAGTTAGAAATTCATGTAATCAAATACCACATAATCTTTGATTCATGCAAATTTACGACCAAAAGTAAGTGTTTGGTTAATTTTGCTTTTATCTAATATTGTTCCATCTATCAATTTATGAGCAATATAGACAGTATTTTATTTAACTGAGACTTGAATTTTATTGAATTTAATATTTATTAAAGAGCGGCTTTTACTAATACTGAGTTTTAAAATTTATATACTTTAAGCGGAACAAGGATTTCGTCCTCGCGAGTATCGTCGACTGCATGTAGACTACTGTTTGAACGTCTGATTGATCTTATCGGTACTGTACTACTGAGCTATTTTTCATTGCTTGTATTGTGTTCATATATCTTAGGGTTAAGTACTTTCTTGATTTTTATTAGTCCTGGAGTTAAAATCTTGTTATTGAATTTAGATCGTAATTTGGTATATTATATTCGCTCGTGATTTAACTTTCTTCCTGGAAATTAATGCAATTTTTATGATTAAATACGTGATTACGGTAATGAGTCGATAGTTACGTATAACGTGTAACGACGAGTACTGTATTACTGACTTTTCTAGTAGAACACATTTCCACGAATTAATCTTATAGTGTTATACGCTGTTGGTTGTTTATAGAGCTTACAACTAAGAATGGCGGCGGATGCTCTGTTACAATCTTAATGAATTATAGCGGTGGGTTTTTTATTTGTACAGAGCTTATCAGGGTTATGGCGGCGGTAATTTTAAGGCAAATTAACGTATTACATTGACGGGTTTTCACACAGTACTTATTATGTTTTTTTGGCGGCGGTTTATTTTACAAAGTCTTATCGAGTTACATCAGTGGATTAGTCCACAGGGGAGTTACAGCAGCGGCTAACTTTACGGGCGAGTTATGGCGGGGATATTCAAGCCACCTGGCTATATTTTCGGGGTGTGTCGAATGTCTGTACTTCCTGGAGACGCGTCAAAAGGCTGCACCACATGCGTCGCATGGTTAATTATAGATTATTATAGATTAAACTCAATTACTACCAATTATCTGTAAATAAATGTAGGTTTAATTATTTTTAAGTTTAGTAAGTTTTAATTCATTTCAATGAATATTTCTCGTTCCATTATTTATGCTTATTTCAGCATTCATATTATTTATGCATATTTCAGCATTATTATTATTTAATATACGCAGATATTATTATTTAATATCCTATATACTCAGTCCGAAAGGGATCTTTATATGGCTCCTTTTAAAAGCAATACATCATCAACTTTGACTTGACAAGGATTTAAATTTTTATTATAGTATGTTTTTGATAAATCTTTAGATTTCATTAAAGTTTGCTTTACTATTTTTTAAATATTTAATAATTTGTTTTGCGGGTTAATTATGTAATCTCGATATGTATCGTTAGGTTTATATATTTAGCAGTTTGATGTTAATGGAACTCTAGTTATTTTACCAAATATGTAGTCATCACATAGCGTTAGGCTTGTTCCATCGTGAACGCTTGCATTATAACAAAAAGAAACACAAGTTATCCATGTGTTCTAAGTATGTTCGTCTTTAATATAACATTTTAGACATTCCTTTAGCATAGTAGGAGGGTCGCGGTGTTGATCGTAGAAGGGTTTGGGCGCGAGCCTGCCTGGAGCCACCGTCGGTGAAGATCTTGGTGGCAGTAGCAAATACTTCAGTGAGGTTCTGGAGGACTGATGTGAAGAAGGGTTTCAGTGTTCAACGGCTGTTCACACGAGTCAATTGATCCTAAGGATCAATTGACCCTAATTGATCCATTTTAACGTCAGAGGCGGCAGATCTTCTCTTCTACTCCTCTATCGTAACGCTTGGACGGACGATGCACCAATCTCTCACAAATGTCCCTCTGCACAAAAGAAAGAAGAACCTTCCGTTACTTTGCGGTCGATATACCTTGTTATTTAACTGTCTTACTTTACGAAGATTGGTTAGATTTTTTAATTAATTTAATAATTTTTTCAAATTATCAAATAGGTCTTGTTGGCTCATTTATGTCCCTTTATGAATGCTTCATACGTTTCTCATATGATGAAGGCTCGATGGTTTTGTAATAAGTCTCATAGGTTAAATGAAATTGGGGATTCTGTAATTAGTATTGGTATTTTCAATTTAAAACTTATACTTAAAAATACAAATAGCTAAAAAGCAAAAATATTTTTAAGCTTTCGAAATATGACTTACATTATTGTAACTTTTACTAAGACTTTTATTAAGATTTTACATACTAAAAATTTAATATTTGGTGATCTTCTGATTACTTCCTTTAATAGTTCTTGGTTTTTATGTGGTATACAAGCAAAGTTGGTTAAAGATATTCTAATGGTTTTGAGATTATTAATATTATAGTATTTCTGTTATGATTATGTAGAGACTGTAGAGTTGAGTTTTGACGACTTATATGCTCTTGTCGGTTGTGACACATAAGGCTATCTAGAATTTATTTTTATCCATTAGTAATTTGACTTCTACTTGAAAAAGAAATCGGACTAACCCCGGTTGGGGAAATCGATCTGCTCCCTATCTTCACCAATTGGATCGGCTGATTTTTTTTTTGTTCATTTGTTTGTTTGTTTGAGAAAAGGATTTGTCGCAATGCCTTCTTCGCTGCCTACACGACTGTCTCCGGGTCTCTGCGGCCTCTCTTTACATCGTCGATACTTGAGCTCCCGCGCTCTAATCACCGCGCGGCACTTCTTTTCACTCTTTTTTCAATTACACGTTACGCTAATGCATGAAAAAACGATTTCCCAACATTTTACCCTAAGGGACGCCGCTCGGTCAACATGAAGCGCTCGCAGCTATGCCGGCCCGAAGAGACGCTTGCCACCGAAGCCATGCCCCATCAATCATCCACTTGACGCTTTCCGCCACAGTAACGCTGCTCCAATTACCGCGGTGGCATCCTAAAAGGAAATCCTGAGCCCCCTTTCCTCAGTACGCGTTGCTTCATCTTACTTACTTGGACGATTCACTACGATTTACCTTTTCCGGTCCAAAAACGTACAGCGCGGTCATTACGAGTCGTATTGATATTGGCGTGCGTTAATACATTATTTTATGATAACATGAGAGCGTCATCTCGTTTTTCAATTAAATGCTAATCCCATTTTTTCGGTTGTTGACGTCAAAGGGTATGTTTTCAGGTGTCTCATTGTCTGAGCTTGATAACTCATAGAATTCTTAGGTTTTCGTGTTTGATTCATTAAAGCTTTGTTTGTTGTTAATTATTTCACTTTCAGACGTGTAACGTCGTTGTTCGATGATGTGAAATATCGTACTAAAGTTTATTGTGGGGGATTTTGAGATAGAGAATCGGCTACATAATTTGTCTTTCCTTCTTTATATTCTACTGTATATTGAAAGTCTTAGAGTTTTAAATAGAATTTCTTGAGTTAGCAAGTGAGGTCTTTGATATTATGTACCCATATTAAAGGTTTATGATAAATTATGAGTATAAAATTTCAACTGTAGAGTATATATCTAAATATTGGCTAAAAGTTCTCTCTCGAAAGTAAAACGCTATTGGAAGATCGTAATCTTTTTCTGTTGACTTAACGCGGCTTATATTGCGTGATTTAAATAAAATTTTTATTATATAAAATTTGTACTCATATCCGAGTAAATTAATAACGAATTACATTAGTTTACTCCTTAAATATCAAAAGTAATTACTTGGAGTAGTTCCGTTTCGAATTTAATGTCTTTTCTTAATAATTTAGTTAGGAGTTTAGTATGATTTGTAAAATTTTAATAATTTAATAAATTTTAATAATTTTAATAAATTTAACATAATATCCTTCTAAATCAAGTAGATATTTTATATTTTTTTTATTACGCAATTTTGGAAAGTTCTTGATAGCGTTGATTTTCTTTCGGTCTGACTCCTTCTCACGTTTCAATTTGGTTTTACGTTCTTCTAGTTGCAAATATTACACAGTCGTCAAAATATATGAATATTTCGCTTCCTTGTATCTTCTGAAAACGTTATTAATTTGCCATTAAAAGGTGGCTGGTGAATTCCTCAGTTCAAACGGCATTCTATTAAATTCGTAATGTCATTTGTTTGTAGAGAAAGCTATTTTATGTTTATCGGCTTCACGCATCGGTATTTTATGGTATCCTGATGCAAAGTTAAGTATTATGAAGCACTTTGATCCGCCTAAATAGTCGATGATTTTAATTATGTTGGAAACTGGGTAGGCGTCGCTTATTGTTTTGTTATAAAGTTCTCTATATTTGATAATTATTCTCCACTTGTTTTTTCATAAGTCAGTTGCTCTTTTTCTTTACTATCCACAGTGAACTAATATATGTTGAATCACTGTTATCGTTCAATGTGTCTTGTATTTGATTTTCGATTACCTGTTTTGGGATAGTTGGATATTTGTATTGTTTCACGTTGACTAGTATAATTATATTTCGTTTCTATCCTGTATTCCAAAGTATGTACATGACAAGTTAGTTTTATTGGCTTTAAAAATTTCGTTGTTATTCCGCGAGAGTAGTCTTTGTTCCGTTAAAAATATAAAAATGTTGTAACTCAGTCATATTAAAGCCGCTCTTCAATAAATTTTAAATTAAGTAAAATTCAAGTCTCAATTTATAATCTCAATTTAAATCCAAATTCTTTATACTCATTCAAGATAATTTAAAACATTTATCCACATCTACATTTCATCGAAATCAAGAAGACATTGGAAGCTCCAACGATAGATACCTGTAAAGAATTATTTCAAGGAACATTCCAGGTCTCTTGGCGGCTGTGATGCAATAGATTCCAAACTAGTGACAGCAACCTGCCAGCAATAATAAAGGTTTGTTCACAATCCACAACGCCTAATTGAACATCGAGGCTATCAGACGACGAATCAAAGAGGCATCGATCAATCATCATGTCAGTTTATGGAGCCTATTTATAAGATAGATAAAATACTATTTTTAAAACATCTTAAAAATCAATAAAAAGAGCAATATTAGATAAATGCAAAAGTAAAACCAACAAATCACTAAGAATACCAGTCTTGTTCAAGTTAAATCAGAAAATAAAAATAGAACACGATCAAGCTTAATGAAATATTATTAACAAAAATAACTTCCCCTATTTGCCTTTATCTATAAGAATGCATATGCACTAAAATACAATGAACTTCAAGTTCCGCACTTATTTTCGAAATAAAACTATGTGTGTACGTTTAGTAAGACGTCTGAAAATGTAAAAAGATCTTCAATGATTTTGTGATAGTTGTTATTAAAAAATATAAACATCCGCCTATAGCCATATCTGTATAATTATGCACATGCATATAAATGCATAACTCAAACGATTTTTTGGTGGTAATTCTTTATAAAAACTATTATTCTAATAGATAATGTTTAGCGGAATAATAAAATTGACTTAGTTACGATTTTTCGAAGTTTTCACTCCCTTAAAGGTGGTTTTTGAGAGTGGAATTTATTTTAAATCTATTATTTTAACGTTTTGGATCACGAAAGACAATTTTTTATAGATTTTTCTAAAAGAAAATCAAATTTGAAAATTTTCAAATTTCGTTTCATTTTTAACGATGCAGGTTTCAGATACTTAGCTATAAGAAATGCATTGATTATCAAGTTTTACGCCGATTTTGAAACTAAAACTGTGTGTGCATTTAATATATTGTGACGTCCCAACAAATTTCAAACTTTACATCAAAGACTCAAACTAACAAGTTACGAAACTCATCAATGACTACACTATGACATAAAAGCCTATCTATCATAATAAAGTCAAAATATATAAATAAAAATTGCATCCAGTCACAATTACGTAATAAAAAAGCAATGAAATGATAACGTATATGTATATAAAAGTAGATAAAAATCAGGATTATTAGCATTTACCTAAAATAAGCGATTATAAATTCTATGTAAAGGAAGCAGGCTGACACACGTAAGCATTAAGAAGAAACCCTCAACACGTTTTATATCAATACTGAGAATTAACATGCTCTTATGATAAAAACAATACCGACATTGTTAAATCGATACGAATCATGCCTCCTTTCTAAAATAAGCAATTATAATATTTGGAAGACTTACGTCAGCGCAAATTCATATCAACACGAAACTATAACATTTTATTACCCAATGCGAGAATTTTAATTAAGTAACAAAATACCATAAAATTATATATAGTCGATACTATAAGACATCGACACGTGTAATCAGCCTTGATCTCCAAATTATATAAAGTAAAGATTATAAGAAAGACCACGTGTAAAACGTCTAAAGTTATATTCCAAGAAATCATGTAATATGATACATAATAATTGTAATTCCAAATAATTTTATTACCTAAAACAAACACATGACATGTTTAAAATACAGTCTATTGTACAAATCTCGAAATAAACTGCGTAATCAGAAGAATCCATATAAATATCTTGGAAGAAATAAGACGCCATCGGATATCACAAAAAGAAATTAGAATTATGATCGCAGAACCAATAAGAAGCAAGGCAGCAACTATGCCAAGAATATGAAAACTCAACGTAAGCAACAAGTGGCATGTTTATTCGTCCATACTTAATTGCATACGTATATATACTTTAATTTACGATCCGTCTCTTTGCGCGTGAGTGAATTAATTTCGTTTAAAATATAAAATAAAAATAAAATTTTGTAACGCCGCTTAATTTTCTTAATTAATAAATTTATATTTTAGTTCAAATTTGAACATAATATTTTATTCAATTGAACGTAAATTCGAATTTATGTTCAATTGAGTACTTCCTCAAGTCTGAGTCCTATTTGAAAATATTAATATTGACACTTAAAAACTGAGTTTCCTGGATCAACATCAAAACTCATCGAGAGACTCTTCAGAGCCCTGTCAACAAAATTCCTGGAGTGATGACAGTGACAGCCTCAGACGACCTAAGGATACGATTATCCATAATCCACATTGCCGTTCGGAAAGATAAATAATCATGAAACTTATGTACAGGAAGCAGGCTGACACGTGGAGACACTAAAAAGACCTTTAATTTATCAATATGATAAATTGAGTAATCAATATGATAAATGAATATAATACCGTCATTGTAAAAGATAATACGAATCAAGCCTCTTTCTAAAAATAGTATTTGAGAAGCTTACGTTAGACCAAATGTATAACATATTTAACAGAAGCGAGAACTCTTAAGTAGCAAACCATGATAAAATATATAAAGCCCATATTATAAGATACCAACACGTGTAAATGAATTTAGCCTTCAAGAAGATAAAAACAGAAACACTCAAGATAGATTGTAAGACTTATGTAACCAAATAATCACGTGCGAAAGCTCTAAAATCAAATTCTAAGAAAAGTCTCATGTAACAAATGAAGCCTCGATTGTAACCACATATGAAATACCTAAAACTTTATATATAAAGATAATCGAATAAAGAAGGAATTATAATAAGAAACAAATGCGAAGATTCTTAAAAAATATGTAATATAATTATTTTATTTCGAAATTGAACAAAGAGGTGACTAATGCGAAACACAAAAACCTCGTTTAAGAAAATATCATTCTATCGAACAAAGAATCGTCTATAATACGAAAAACGTACGAAACCGCTTCTAAGAAATCATTGTAAGAAATGCGATAAGGCATAATACATGCGAAAGTAATCTGATAACACAAACCATTGTACAAATAAACATCTTATAAAGGATAAAATTTCGTATATAAAAAGAAATTGCGCATCTAATTAACACCGTCATATGAAACTACGCATCAAACAAACACCGCCACGAAATGAAACTGCGAGTGAGAAATAAGACACCATTTAGATTACGATCGACCAATAAGGAGCGAGCAGCTACAACATCAAGAGTATATAATGACAGGCGTCAATAGCAAAATCATTATCATCATTAGTCAGAGCCAGTGCATATCATATTCAATTTAATTTTCGTAACCAGCGTCTTTTCGCGAGAAGGAACTAAATTTATATATTCCATTTAAAATCGAGTTTAAATTAATTCAAGTCCATATACAAACATATTATTATTAAAAAACGAGTTTCCTGTTCTCATACCGATATTCATCTAGGGATTCTTCAGGGCCCTGACGACAAAATTTATTCATTGATGACAGTTACTGCAGAAACAAATAACGAAACTGGACAAACGGAACTAATCTATTATAAGACATACGAACCTTTCGAACAACCAAAATAAAGTCAATCGAATAGATTCGATTGAACTAATAAAATTTAAAACGTATGAAATTAGTGAAACGTCACACAATTAAACAAATAAAAATTAACATTTAAAGAATTATTGAGATATCACAGTGGATATTCATGTAAATAAATTAAAGTTCAAGTTTCAACGATTTTCGAAATGAAATTTTATCATGTAATTTATAAGGAGATACTGAAATCTGAAAACAGATTTTGTGAAATGTTTTTGTAAAAACCTTTTTTAAATATTATACATGCCGGTATTTGATTATATGTATGATATACAAATGTACTAAAATCATAGTTCCGCGACGATTTTTTTTTCGAAATATTTTTTCTTAGTGTCTTTTAATATATTTAACGATTTTCATTACAAGAATTATGTGACATTAATATTTACTCATTTAGGAATTTTTGAAAATTTCAACCTTTAATAAGGGTGGCTTATAAGGATAGAATTTTGGAAAAATTCATTATTTTGTCGTTTTGTATCATAATCAATAGTTTTTGATAACTTTTTAAAGTAATTATTCGATTTTAAAAATTTAATTTTCTTTGCGATAAGAACATTGCAAATCTCAGACTCATCAATTTAAAGTTTAAAATAATAGTATAAACAGTTTTTAAAAGATAATTAGATAACATTCTTGAAAAATGTTGACACCACGATTTGAATTGTCACAAACAAAAGAAGAACTTAATATAACTATTCATGCGCCTTATGCGAATATCAAAGATACTGTAATTCATGTTGATGGAACTGATTTTCGATTTTATTCTACTCCATATTATTTGAGGTAAAATTTATTATAATAATTATTCATTACTTATTTAAATATTAAGTATATAAAACTATATTTTATGTCTAGATTAAATCTTCCAGGAAAAATTGAAGAAAATGATACATCAACGGGTGATTATGATTGTGATGAAGGAAATTTCAAAATAAAACTTTCTAAAGTTCATAAAGGTGAATATTTTCAAAATTTAGATATGATAACAACTTTATTAGCACCTTTGAAAGAAAAGAAAAATATAGTACCTGATATTGAAGTAATTAGTATGTATATTTTATTTATTATAGTTATATGCATATATATATAATATTTATTTTTAAAATCAAATTAAATTAAAATGTAATTTTTTATGTTAGGTAATCCATGTACTAGAGATGAGGATGTCAATGAAGATAAAGCAAGGAATGACCATCAAAATGATAATAATATTGGAAATGAATGGTATACCAAACAAAATCCTATGTTAGAAAGTATACAATTATTACAATTTCCTAAATATGGATTTGCAAATAAAATTTCAGGTGCTTTAGCTGCTTTTGAAGTTAGTAAAAAGGATTATATTCTTTAGTTACTTAAATATATTTGTCATACTTATAAAAAATTAATAGTTATTTATATTTTATATTAGTAGTTTTTAATTCATGCAATTAAAAACATTAAAGAACAATATAAAAATTTTAAAGTATCAATATTATTGAATAAATTATAAAATCATAAAATAATAATTTTGTTATACTTCATCATAAATTCCATTTTATATTTTTAAATCATCAGAAGCTAATAATATTAATACCATTTATTAATTATTTGAGTAAAGTCGAGGTAAAATATAATCTGTAATTGATTAAGTAGATAAATATGTTATTAATATAGTATTGACATTCACCTGTAATCCCATAAAATATATTTTTGCATAATTAATAACTAAAAATAGATGAATAGAATATATTTTTATATAGATGATTTTTGAAATTTAATATTTTACAGATTATTAAAGTATAATGCAATAGTACTCAAAAGACTACGTTGCAATGATTGACATCTTTTTATTTATTCAAATATTATAATTTTATAAAAATAAAATAAAAAATGAAAGGTTTTACTAAACTTGTGTATTGTTTAAATGGATTTACGTTTAGTTAATTTTTGTAATTAATAATTATCAAATTATGTAATTTAAAAATTTTTATTCAGAATGCATGGATTAAAGAAATTGTAGATCTACCAATACCAGATAAGACTTTATCAGAAAATCGCAAAAAGTTACGTGAAGATGATGAATTTAAAAGTTTTAATGAGCAACATTATATGGCTGATTTCGCTGAATCTGATTGTGTTGAACTTTACTTGTCTTATCAATGTGAGTGGGAAAAACTTATTGAAGTAGATGTGCGGTTTAGTGATATTGAAAAAGATATACTAAAGGAATTGCCAAATAGAGAATACATATTAGATGAAAATGAAATGAAAATAGTTCTGTATGGTATGGTTGATATATTGTACGCAAGTTGTTATAATTGTCGAATAACACTTGGAGAAAATACAGTAGAAAGTAGTTGGACTATTAATAAAATAAGTTCAACTTTATCTTGGTTTCAGGTATTAATTTTTATTTTAAATAAGTTTTAGTGTTTCTATTAATAATAGAAATTTTTTATACAGAGTTTTTTAGATATAAATGATGTAATATTGAGCAGTATAAGAAGATCTTTATGTTACCCTCTGATTAGAAATTGGAATCTTTCAATGAAAATTCTTCAAGATGTTAAAATGATTATTAAATTGGGTAAATAACTTTGAAAAATTTAGCTTTTATATTTTATTTTAATATGCTTTTTTTAGGTAAAAAATATATATTAAAGCGTTTTTGTGAGATTTATTCACTTTTTAATAATTCGTTTGAACCAAGATATATTTTAAATCAGTTGTATATTCAAGATTACTTGATATGGTTACAACAAGTTCCAAGTACTAAAATACAAGAACTTGAATTATTATTAAGATATGTAAGTTTATCACAAAGTTACTATTTTGAACAATATTTTTTAAAAATTATAATATACGTGAAATGTAAAATCTACTACAGATAATTCCATCGAAAGAAGAATTAGATTTAGATCTTACAATAATTGAAGAAGCTGTTTACATTGTTCAAAACGAAAATTTAATCATTGAAAATAAATTGTGTACTTTACCAACTGAGTTAGAAAAAATGACTATTGTCAATGGAAATAATTAGTATGTATAAAAAATCATTAATTGTGAAATGTATGGAATTATTCAATAAAATTTTTGTTCTTTTTTTTAGTCCAGAAGATGGAATTTCCCTATTAAAGAGTTGTGCTGATAGTGATTCAGAGTCGAATACTTCTTCAAGTAGTTCAAGTACACATAGTTCCTCAAGTAGTAACAGTTCTTATAATACAAGTTTCACTAGTAATATTAGTAAAACTAATTACAGTGATAAAAGTAATAATAGTAGTATCCTTGATTCAGACGATGAACCTAACTAAATCACTATTTCATATTATAGAACTGATATAATATAAAACTGTTTTTAATGTAGTATATTACAAAAATATAATGATTTTTCAGTATATTAATTTAACACAAAACTTATTTTGCATTAAAGTATAACTATTCGTATATTTATTTATTCAATTTTAAAAGAGTTTTTATATTATACATTAATTAAATATAAATTTATAAAACATTGATTTATTTTAATATGTATACTTTAATATGAATGATATAATTTATATAAATAATGATATAATAAATTAAATTATAATTAAATTATATAATGATATAATTTAATATGAATACTTGATTTTTATTACAATCTTTAATGATAAAGTTAATTTACTTAGATAAGACATAATCTATACATGGTAATAGCTTACTATAATATGCTTTCAATTTACTTTTAGCTTCTTTACCAGCTTGGTCAACTTTTTCATTAAAGATCAAATAATGATTGTAAATTTTTTCAGTATTAAGTTCTATTTCTTCTGAAGGTGTAATTACAGAACTCTCAAATAATCTATATTACCTTTTTTCTCTATTTAATGATAAAATAATTAATATAATTGTATCATCTTCCATAACAGTTGTATTTTCATTTAGAATTAGTACAAATATCTTAGAAATCAATTTATTTTAAATTTAAAATACTCAAAAAACTTTAGATAATTTGTAAAATATATTTAGACAATAAAAAATATTAAACTGTTTAATACTATTTACTTATTAGTAATTCATTTGTAATTTACTGTTTATTTTTCATTTCTGTTAATCTCTTATGCCTTATAAGTTGCTTATGTCTATCAAAGTTTAATTATATCTTATTCTAAGGTAATGTAAAATAACGTAATAACTAAATATTTTAATATATCATCGATGAATCTACAAGAGTTCAGTCTAATTGTCCAATTTGCAAGCTCCATCAAAAATTCGTCAAAAATTGTGACAAGTCAATATAATGCTGGCAATCATTGGGGCGCGGAAATTCCCCGCTTTGCAGATAACTGGAATAACGAATATTAAAGCTAGTAAGGGATATTAGACAGAGGTTGTCTAGGATTATAAATTACGTTATATATTTTATACAAAAATTTTTAAATAGAAAAGAAATTGAAAATTCTATGATTGTGTTCGGAAAGGACGATTTTTGGATGACTTCCGTTCTTCTTCAGTTGATAATAGAGTAAACTATCAAATTTCGCGGATGACAGAGAAATTCCTTGATAAAGAAGGTCGAAGGTCCCTGCATGGGGATTCGCCTTCATTATTTACTAATCAGTGGTATTCCTGTGCCTAGCGTAACCCTCCACGTAGCTTTCGAGCGATCGTCCCAGCTGACTTTTTTTGGTCGGCCGAGCTCCACAAATTAAATGAATTTGCCCTGAAAATGTCGGTTCGTTCATCCCGACGAAAGCTCGGTCATCCCGATAAAGACGGATGATAGTGGGAGGAAGAGTAGTATTCGTGAAAGGAAAAAAAGACAAGATATGGGTTTGTAATAAGTCAGACAGTTCCTTCCTGTTCCGATACTTCCGCGTAACTGCACTTGGGCCTCCACGTACGCTTCCCAAATCTCTAAATGCCGAGCATCATCGCTTCAATCGACGTACAGCATTTTCCTACCACTTCGATTTGAAGCTACGCCGTGTCAATGGATGGAAAAGAATTTTCTCACCACTTCAATCCCAAGCGATGCCGCATGATCAACGCTAGAATAGTCTCCAATATTCCGGTCTAAAACCACGCCGCGCCAATCGTTGAAGGAATGCTTCCCGCTGAAACTTCGCTATTCCAATCCGGCGGCGTCTTAGCGAAAAATTCCGAGTTTTCTCTTGCCACACGTTATTTCACTTTACTTATTTAAGTGACTCACAATGAGTCACCTTCTCTGATTCAAACCCGCACGGTAATCACGAGTCGTGATTATATCGGCGTGTGACATCCTCTTGGTGGATAGTGGAGAAATGACCATTTCAATAGATGATAGAGAACTCCCCCTTAGTTTCATTTTCTAGCTTTATTTATGGGTTTTTATTTTTTTTATACGTACTGCTTTTCGATAATGGCAATGTTTCTGTTGATAATCTGTTATGCCGATGAATTAATTCGATATTGTCGATTTGTTAGTTGGTTCACTTTTTGTTACTTTTTATACTTATTATTTTTATGAATTTAACTGTTGATGTTGCAGATAGGTGTTAGTTCTATCCATAACACGCACTATTCTACTGTCCTGTGTTTGCAGCAGTAACGCCTCTTTTTACGTGATTCTGAAAAGGCTGGTTCTTTAATATCTTCTGTATTTATTAAGTCGTTAATGGAATTGTAATTTAGCTTGCCCAGAAAAGATATTTTTAGTAATGATTTTTGATAATTCAAATTACTAACTGTTTTTACAACAGTGGATACATGAGGACAAGTCTTGTTTAATAAAAATGAATCTTAGTGAACAATAATCTCTAACGATTTTGTAAAGAATATTGAAATTGAATGTAATTATTTATTTTTTTCTGCTATATTATCATACCATTTGTTTATTTAGTATAGTTTTATCGTATTGAATGCGCTATCTCACTTTTTGCGTGTTACACATTCATTGAGCAATTTATATTTTTTATTTAGGAGACCGTCGAATTCGTATCAATTTTATAATCCTACTATACCTTAGTCGTATAAAAAATGCTACTATATCTTTTTTGGTTATTCTCGTGACTCTAGGCTCCGAGTCACAGTATATCTTTCTTCGATTTTCTGGATTACAGATGTGCCCGTACTCCGAAGTTGCCGAGAAATTAAGTTTCTTTCTTCTTTCTCCTCTAAAATATACTATAATCGGAGTCTTCTTTTTAAATTTCTTTCATATTTACTAATTTAGGTACTTAAGAGTAAACAAGTAAATACGTGTATATTAATATCGTAAATTATTCATTTCGAATTATTATTTCAATTTTCGTATAATTATTTTTTACGTATGAACTTTGTAACGTTGTTCAGCCTCGTCCCGTCCGCCACGTGCCCTTTCGGACTCGTATTCGACGTTCGACGGGCTTCTTCTTCGAATTTCTCCGTCTTTGTTGCTTCGTCCCTCTGCTGTTGTTAGTAGCTTGATCTCCCGTACTCTCCGTCTGTCCCGTCCCGGAGAGCTCGAGATCGGGCCAGGTTCGTGGCGGGAGGAGGGAAGCGCAGAGAGGCCGGGCTGAAATGAACAAGGCCTTTTTTCTTTCTTATTCTGTACTTATCGTGTTTATTGGTCTTAATTTACATTAGCCTTTTCGTGCGGTGCACTCACCGCTTACAAAGGAGGCTTTTATGTTCGAAATCCTTAACTTGTATATACAGTGACGGCTACAATTAATATTTTTATTGCGGTGCGCTCACCGCTTACAACGGAGTCGGTTCTATGCTATTTACTTTTGCGGTGCGCTCACCGCTTACAAAGGAGTCTTATAATCTATTTCCCCGGTGCGACATTTTCGCACCATCGCTGTGACGGTACGCTAACGCGGCGGAGAGAAGTCCAGCCCGATGGCTGCGACTCCGTGCACGCGACCGCGGCCCTAAACCTATACCGGGAGGTACGACACGAGTCGTGCCTCCGGGAGCCCCTAGTGCGCCAAAAGTCGCTTTTAGGAGTCGTGCGCCGAAAGTCGCTCGACCAGGGAGCCTTTGCTCCTTGAGCTCTTCCTCCTGGAGTTCCCCGGTGCGCCAAAAGTCGCTCCAAAGGGTCGTGCGCCGAAAGTCGCTCGACCGGGAAGCCTTCGCTTCCCGAACTCCACCTCCTGGAGTTCCCCGGTGCGCCAAAAGTCGCTCCAAGGGGTCGTGCGCCAAAAGTCGCTCGACCGGGAAACCTGCGCTTCCCGAACTTCACCCTCGTCTCTCGATTTCACGTGAGCGCGCCCTTTTTATACCGTTCTCGAGCGCGCTTCCCCTTACGTGTCTTAACTTGCGGGTCTCGCGGTGGGGTCACGCCGCCTAGCCGCTCTTGTGGGCCAGGCTGGTGGAGGGGAAATAGTGGCGGAGCGAGCGCGTCGCGCTTGCTCGCGTATCGCCCTGCGTTAGCCTGGCCAGCGCTATACGCAAGGTTCCTCTCCACGGCCCCATACTATATTTTCTATTCATCTATTCATCCCTCCTTATACGCCCGATAATCACGTTTTTACCGCTGCGCCGTACACCCTCTCGCTCTCACTCGCACGTTCGCGCACTCCCTCTCTCGTGCCCTGCTTTCATGGGCAACGCTGCGCCGAACGCCCCTTCCACTCCCACTCGCACGCTCACACACTTTCTCTCTCAAACCTGGCTTTTACAGACACCGCTGTGCCGTACGCCCCCTTCCACTCCCACTCGCATGCTCTCACAAGTATACGTATACATTCGCTCGCTTACACACTCGTCTTTTTTTTGTTTTCTATTTATTTGTTCGCTCTTTCTCTCTCACACTCATACCTTACGTCTTCGGGCGTTGTAGTTCGGACCACTTCTTTGCTATTCTTCTGACCCGGTTCCCACGGCAATGCCGCCCTTTTGCGACGAAGTTATTCGTCGCAACTTTAAAAGCTACAGTTAAATTTGATACTCTCAATACTTAAGCTTTTTACTTACATCAAAGTTCTTGATAGGTATCGGGTTGGCACACAATAACCTTTATTTCATCTGAAACGTCGTTATATCACATATAAAATCTCATTAGGTTTGTGATATACAATTTTTGTGAATTTTCTTTAATTAAGTTCACTGATTTTGAGCGCGAAATCTATCAAACTTCTTTAGCAAACTATTACGCACAGCCGTTAATAACTGTTGCAGTTGGTTTTTAAATAAAGAGTACTTGTGATTCAATAATTATAGCTTTTTTAATTATGTTTGCTCACACAAACATCTCTAATCTTCTTCTTATATGTATCCTACTTGATAAATTTGACAACAGGTACGGGCTCTGTCAAAGTGTTCATTGGAATTTCGGCTTATCGAGGAAAGCAGTATTCCATGTAAATGTTGTTGTCATTATTGTCTAAGTTTACCTTGATATCCAACGTTTCATTAGAAGAAATGGGAAACTTCCATTATACAGAAAACTATAGTGTAGGTTTATAGATAATACTATCTATTTTTCTTAACTGTCATGACCGCAAGGTCGATTGAGAAATGACTGCCCGATAATCATAGCCACCTCCTTCCTTCCTCTGTCTTTTTTAGGACGATGTAGAAAGAACTAATAGAACGGACAGACTACAAATAAACGAAGGAACAAACCGCCTTTTTTAAGCCGAGAAACCCACTGGAGGGCTACGGTTATTTTTATAGACCATTAATAAAATGTAAAATAACGCGTTACAAATTACAATACTAGATTTATAATTGTGCAAAATAAGATTACTATAAGGCTATGAATTATAAAATATTGGTAAAAAATTATTAATAAGCTTATATTATAATTTATTATTCTAATATTACAATTGAATATGTACCGATTAATGCAAGGATAAATTAATCAATGTTTGGAATCCCACGTAAGCCTTATGTTCCATTAATCAGAGTACGCCAATCGAGCTTTTAAAGAGCATCATGCACAATTATATAATTGGGTTAAGGAGTATTTTTGTGTGTTATTTTCGTGCACAATCAGGCTATACTAAACACAATAAAGTACTCTCTTTTCCTATGAATTCTTTAGACTCTAAGAATATAAAGAGGTCGATTTCATAGTTCAATTCAGTTCTCAATAAGTACTTAGGTTAAAATGCGAGCCCAGCTATCATTGTAAAAATTTGTGGACACTAGCAATATCTACAATTAAATAAAATAAAGTTTCATTAAAAATGGGAAGGGTTACTTTTCAAAAGAAGAAAGATTACTTTATATCTACCAGTTATTTACAATCTAAGAATAATCAAAATAAAATTTAAACAGCATCGAATTAATTAGATCAAAATTACGGCAAAAAATAATGTCACTTGTAACAGCTTTTTAAACATTTCATTATATTACAATTAATTATAATAAAGAAGTTTGATTTTCGTTTAAAGTATATTTTTTATTTTAATATAATTACAATTAAATATTGTAAAAACAAAAGAAAATTGTCGTCATATGATGAAATGTTTAATTTTTAAAAAATATCTTACTAAAATATTTATTATTTTTTTTTTTACATCGATGGATTCTTTTAATTCTTTATTCATTTTAATAGTTTATATTGTAACCTTTTGAAAATAAAAGGAAAAGAATGTATAAGATTTAAAAAATTACTAATTCAGTAGGAAATACGAATAAAGTTAATTTGTGAATCTTAATCTTATAAATATTTAATGAACCATAACTAAAAATATTTTTCTAATTATTCTAAATAATTTCCGATAATAATAATAAGGTATAATATTTTTTATATGTTATTAATACTACCAAATAAAAGAAATTATAATATTAAGTAAATTATTAGTACCTAGTAACACCAAACTTTAATACCAAATTAAAACTTAAATACCTTGGAATATATAGAACTTAATATCAATTTAATGTTGTACCTGATTATCATTGTTTGTACTAGATTCTACGTTTTCATGAAGCTGTTCATTGCAGAAGTCTCTCCAATAATCAGCTACCTCACCAAATATTCTAGGACTTTCATCTTTGTCATAAATTTGCTTAGTAGTTTCAAATTTCTTACGTATAAGCACATATTTATCACATTCAAAATTTGATAACTTTAACTTATTCTCTTTCTATAATTTTAAGTGTTCGTGATAGTTCAATAAATCGTTTTTTAATACAAGGTACTCGTGAGTTTTCATTGTGTGATCACTGTATTTGTCAAAATGAAGAGCATACATTAATAAGCGTATTGATATGAGAAAGTCTGCTTTTACCATATTTGATTTATCACTCAATTTTCTGCAATTTAAACATATTTATTAAAACACACGACTCGAGGTGCTCGATCGCTTGTAGTCGGCGAAAGGTACACGTAAAGACTCATAGATATACGACTTCTAGGCATGATCGTTCATAGTCGGCGAACATCCGACTTGAGGCGCTCGATCGCTCGTAGTCGGCGAACGTAATGTATCTGTTTTTTAGACTGTAGTTGGCGTTTATCATCTTAGGTATATAGTGCTTTTTTATCTTCTTTTTATTTTCGATTATATATATTCGTGATTTGATACTGTTGTTCATATTTAATAGTTTTTTTCCAACAAGCATGTCATATAACTATTAAATATATTATTTCATGTTAATCCTTTCATATTTTCAGCATTTTTTTGTTATGTATCTATAACGGGAATTCTATACTTTGTTATCGCAGTGCTGTTTCTTAATTTTTATCGGACTTGTTGTTACTTTCTTCTTCTCACTTATTCGCCCTTCTGATAGCGACGGCGGCTTAGTATTTCGTGCTCCTTGGCTGTCTCAGCCTGAATGGCTCGACGTCAGACTGGGTTCGTGGTGGGAGGAGGAGGAGTGATGAGACCGGGGCGAAATAAGCTAGGCGTTTTGTTTAATATTAAAATTAAACTTCAGGTTTTTTTATTTTACGGTATGATTACCGTTTACAAAACATAACTATTTCTTTTTCATCACGGCGGTGATTTATACGTTATTTCGAGTCGACGAATATTTTACAATAATTTCGTAGTGATTATTATTTTATATAAATTCTAACAGAACACGGTGGTAGTTTACAATTACCGGTGACGATACACAAAAAACGTGGCACTTTCTTACACATTAGAAGACAAAGTAAATCTTTTTACAATAATGATCAAACGGCGACGGTATATAGTAAACGCGGCGCTTTCTTACATAGCTAATTTTTTTATAATATTTATTAAACAGCGACGGTACATAAACGCGGATTTTTCGGCGAGATTTATTTATTTTGCATCAGAGCGGGAGATGGCGGGAAGAATCTAGCCAAGAGGCTGTGTCTCCGGAGTACGACCGCGGAATTATATCTAAACCCGGGGTTACGCGCCAAAAATCAGCATGGCCAGGAATGCATCAAATGTCAACATTCCTTGGAAGAGCGTCAAATGTCAGCACCTTAAAGGGTTCCTACTGCACCGAATATCAACACTAGGTGTTATGAGCCAAACGTCAGCGTGGCAGTGCGCCAAATATCAGCAATTCTCGAAGGCGCACCGATTGTCAGCACCTTAAAGGATTCCTAGTTACATTAAATGTAAGCACTAGGTGTCATGCGCTAAATGTCAGCTTAACCTGAAACGCGCCAAACGTCAGCGTTTCCTGGAATAGCGCTAATTTTCAGCACTTCCTGGAGTTCCCTGGAATTCCCTGTAAAAGTTTTTAAAATATTCTGTGAAGTAAAATGAAGGATTTGCACATGTATCGAATGTTAAAAATAATACTATTTCGCATTTTGTGATTATACATGCAAGTGTTAGGCAAATAAAGTTTTTTATTTGTTGTAAAAGTTAATGTACTTTCTTTTATAGAGTACTGTATATTAATTATATATATAATTTCATTCTAATTGTAAACATATAATCATTACAATACTAATTTTTACTTTTTATAATGATACGTATTTCCTTTAAAAAAATAAAAACTTGTAAGTTTTATATACTTCTAAGTACTTTTTGTCAGAATTACTTTATTAATTATAATTATTAAAATACTTCACAAACTAGAAGTTGCATAAATCTTAACATCTAGTTTTTTAATTAAATTAGTTGTGGAAAAAATCCTACTTAACAAATTTTGGATACTTTGAAATTTAGGCTTCATGCCAGAATTCTAATTCTAATCTCTTATTTTATTTTATGAAAAGAAATTGATTTTTAGTTGAAATAACAGTTCACATATTCACCGATTAATGATTGATCTTGAAAATCTGTTTGGGTTAAATATGTAGTTCATTGATGTCTTCAATAAAGTATATGTCAGGGCCAAGGGCTTCCATTAGTGATTCAGATGAAACAATGATAGCCAGACCTCTTCAAATTAAAAATTTGAATAGTCAATATTCTTAGCTTCCTCTAGTCTAACATTTATTGTGAAAAATTAAATATTTACAAATTCGGTTTTATTAAAAAGTTGCCTCAATACTTTCATACTAAACAAAATTTCTAATTTTTAATTAATAAAAAGATTGATAATAAAATTCGTAGAATATTCTTCTATGTAAATATGTACTATATGCAACCCTCTATTACAGTTTTAAAATTTTCATACACTCATATTTTAAATTTATAAAATATAAAGTATTAATCATAAATATAATTTCACTCTTATTTATAATAGGTACTATAATAATGGTCTTTATTATATAAAAATCTTAAGCCACAAAAATATCATTTATTTTAAACAGAAATAAAATTCATTATGTATTTGAAGTATTTTATCTTAAAATAAACATTTAAAATATTTCTTACATATCATGTAAAAAAGCTATATAAAGATATATAAATAAATTTTTCTTATACTTACTTATGTTAGTCATACTTACATAGCAGCTTAGTTGTTTAAACTGCAACGATAAGTCAAGGAAAGAAAGTATTTGTACGATTTGTTTATTTAAAAAATGCAAAATACTTCATTCAACCAAATTTTAAAAAATCTTGTCTTTTCCATAGCAGATTAAATTTTTTTGGCACACTATGCGTATTTTCTTAAATATCAGCTTACACATAAATTAAATTGAGCAAATCGTAACATAATGTAATTACAAGAAACGATAACTTCATTTTAGTTTCACAAGTGGGCATTCCGTAAATTGATGAAATCCGATATTACAGGAAATCATATTTTGAGACATGTAAAATTGAGTCAACATGTTTAATACCCATAAGCGGTATATCTATGAATTCATATTATAAAAATCGATACGTATAAAACTATGTTAACACGTTTAATAGCTATTAGATAAAACTATATTATTTTTTATATAATATAATTATATTATATAAAACCACTCATGTAACATAATCTTCAACCTGCGTTCAATACATTTTACCATTTCTTAGAATACGATAATCATGTTCATACGTAAGCAAGAAATTCTTGTAATCTAACGTGATACTCTTTAACTCATGTAAATACATATTACGATCAAAAGCGAACATTCAATACTTAACACTGTACAATAAAACTCCAAACTTAAATACAGAGAAAAGAAAATACAATATTTGATATTATATAAAAGTTCATGTGCCAACAAATGCGTAACCTTCAACTTCTCATAACCCGAAATCACGCGCCAAGTAATAAATGCCAAATCTTAAAAATATTATCAACGACCGTAATAAAATCTAGAAGACGGATATCCAAATCAATAACAAGTTAATAAAACTCAGGACCAATCAAAAATCAATGAAACAACCAGTTCAGTACTATATAAGAACGACACAACAGTCAGTCAATCATAGATTTTTGTTCTCAAAAGATTATGTTATGGAAGCTTTGTATCGTCAGACTGATTATTTTTAACTTGTAATAAGGCTTTTCACTCTGAGTAAGTGCTTCGCCTTTTTATAATTCTTATAAAATTAATAATAAAACAACAAAGCATTTTTTATTAAGATTTCCCCATGGTACATTACAGTAATTTATTAAAAAAAAAATAATATAAAAGTTTAAACGTAAACGTCTCACATGAAAACTGAAGTATAAACATGAAATATTTTTAATATATTCGGCATTTGTTTTTTTATATACTTGTTTTCAAATAAATTTTTTCTTTGTACATTGTATAATTGGTGTTTCGATTATATATTTCGCCATAAAAAATCAGTATGGATTTACGAGGAATTAAAGTGTTCGATTTTGTCTCGAGATCTCGAAATATAACTGTAAATATCAATAAAAATAAAGTAACTCAAATAAAATGGCAAAATAATTATCAATGGTTATGCAATAAATATAGGTAGCTTTACAAATATTCATAACAAGAATCAATATATTTTCATATTAACTTTCAATAATTTTTTATAGACTACTAGAAAGAAAATTAAATGAAATATGTGACAACAGACAAGCAAATGAAATATGTAAGGCAACTGAGGTTGATAAAAGAACATCTCTTCCAATTCCTCAAACTATTAATAGAAATGTGAGTTAGATTTATATAAAAAGTAATTTACATTAATCTGAGATATCTTAAATAAAAATATTTTTGCTAATATACTGAAATTCATTTCTTCCATAGAATAATAAAATATTTTACTTGAAATATAATTAACATACTAATATCATTCATTTTTATTTGCTTGTTAACTGCTCTCCTTATTTATTTAATCTGTTTCTTATATCATTTTTTTATGCATTACATTTCTATGTACACTAATTTATTTTATTAAATATGATTATAAATATGATTATAATTCTTTTAAAAAATTTATATTTTACCAATTGAATTATTAAAACTTATTCTTAAAGTTTTAAACAATTAATCTTTTATTTTTTTTACTGATTAAATTAAAACTGACAATACTTTAAAACTATCATCAATGATGAAATTTTAAATGAGAAATAAGTAAATATTTATAGACAAAAACATTCACAAAATATTTTTTTGAAAATAAAAAAGTTTAATGAATACATTATTTTTTCTAAAAATTGTTAATTTTAGAATTTTATTTAAAATTAGTAATATTATATTCAAAAAATAATTATACTAAGATGTAATTTAAAATTTACTGATTTAATTTCTTCATGGTTTAATTGCACATAAATAAATTCTTTATATTTTTTACTACTACTTTTTGTAAATAGAAATATCATTGTGTATTCTAAAATTGATCCTACAGCCATAGTCATTTTTAGTATGGCTGGTTGTCTTGCAGACCTGAATTTGAATTGGAAAAATATGGTGGTTTCATTATTAAACATCCCAATCCCATGGATGAAATAATTTTTCTTAGGGGAGAAATTCCCACTTTAGCTGTTGGAAAAGAGTTTTTTTAATGTACAATGAAGCATCTTCTTGCCACAGATATACCAAAGATAAACATTGATTGTCAATAAATTCAAATGCATAAATACAATTATTTAGTAAAGTTGTTAAAATCTTCAACATAATGAAATATAATATTCATGATACCAGAAAATAATACAAATTATGGTGTAACCTAAGTTCTTTTTTCTACATATTAAAATTTTATAAACAAGTAATTGAATGTATTTTCTGTTATTATAAAAATATATAAAATCTATTTTTGTATTTAAAAATTATTTAAAAGCACTTTAATAGAATATAACAAATAAAAATATATTTGGAAACAAATTATGATTTTGCATTATTATTTTAATGATAATAGTATTTTTTCAAGGAAAATTATTATATTTTTAATTAAGTATTTTCAGTTAATTGGATAAACATTTATATAATGTAACTATTACGATTAAAATTAAATGATATATCAGTAATAATGATCAAAATATAATTTATAATAATATTACATTGTAAAATATATTAAACGCTAAAACATAATTATTTGTAATAAAGTATAGGTAATGTAAAAATACATGAATTACATACACACACACATATATATATATATAAGCATAAAAATAAAAATATTCAACAATATTTCATGTCATCTGTTTAAAGCAGAGGTATTTGTTTTAAAATCAATTTTCTTAGAGAAAACTCATGATTGTAATAAAACTATTTTTAGTTATATAAAAAAAATTAACTTCCTAATTTTCTATGTATTTAAAATTGACCTTTGCTAAATTAAAAACTCACTAAATATTGAATTTAAAATTATATGAAATTTGTGAATGATATTGTTTTATATTATATTTTTTTTTTAATCAATTTATATAAATTTAAAGTGTAGAACTAAATTAAGAATTTGCTTTGCAAAAATAAAAATTTCAGATTTCTATTTTTATTGAAATTTAGTAATTTATAAAAAACATATCTACCAATTGTAATTTAACATATTTAAATATATGAATGCATTATAGAAATAAATTGATTGTAATGAAATGTATAAATTTAGTCTATAATTGAAACATTATTAAAGAATATTCAAGCATTTTCAATATTAAATATTATACTACTATATAAGCTTTTCAAGTTATATATCTTGGAACAATTAATTTTATTGCTTGTAAAAACTAATATTATAAAATATTTTATTAACATAATTGAATATCTTTAATCTATAATTAGAATAAATTATTTCTTCGAATAATTTAATATAATAAATTATGTTAAGTTATTTTAAATTAAATAATTTAAAATTACAGCAAATTAACATATTATATAAAAATTTGTTTTAATCGTTTCGGAATATAGAAACAAATCACCACCAGTCACCATTACGTAATAAGAAAGAAGAAATAATGACGCATGCTTACAAAAATTATTGTGTCGTAGATCCAGAAACGTTTATAAGCATTTATCTAATATTTAAACATAAATGATCGTAAATTTTATTTCATATAAAGAAAAAGGTTGACACGTATAAGTAATAAAAACAAACCTTCAACTAGTCTTAACAAATTTAATGAGAAACATAATATTAAAACGTAAAACCATCACAGTACCAGCATTATGAAACCGACACGTGTCAAACCTCCCTTCTAAATTTAGCCATTATAACTCTCAAAAAAATTATGCTAGCATATTCTTATATGAATCTAATGTTTATATTCATATAAATTATATATATCATATAAAATATAAACTGAGAATTCCTAAAGCAATCAAACATTGTAAAATATAATATAAGAAGCAACGCATGTAAACAACTTCAACTTCCAAATTGTATAATGCTAATATTGTAAGAACCGACGCATGTAAGCGACTTCAACCTCTAATTGCATAATAGTAATATCATAAGAAACGACACGTGTAAACGATCTCGACTTCCAACTTGTATCAACATACTTTACGAGCGCATATTCTACGAAATTATGTAACCTAAAAATAAGACTTAATACGGAATAAGAATATAACCTCCAGATAATTTTATGACTCACGCGACATACGACACTTTCAGTTGTAAAGTGGAACGGATACATAATACTCAGCATTGTTAAATTCTTAAAAAATACATAAAACTCTGTACGCAACAAATATGGTGCTTTATCTGTGATCGTGTTTGGAATTATATTTGAAAATAAGTACTTACGAATAATAGAAATTGTAAACTAGAACTGCATCTAATATTATTTCAAGATAAAATATTCGAAACAAGATATTAATAATATAAGTCTAACAACAGTCTAATTAGTTATCAAATAAAATAAACAATGGATCTATCAAAGAAGTACATGTATACCGCAATTACAAAAGCAAAAATTAATGTAAAATAAGAAAAAAAAAATTTAAGTAAGAAAGAAATACAAATGATTTTCCAGCAAGTTATGAATTATTTTATATCGAAAGGAAATTAATGATAAAGTCTTATCTGGTATTGGTAGATCTACAATTTCTTTAATCCATGCATTCTGAATAAAAATTTTTAAATTACATAATTTGATAATTATTAATTACAAAAATTAACTAAACGTAAATCCATTTAAACAATACACAAGTTTAGTAAAACCTTTCATTTTTTATTTTATTTTTATAAAATTATAATATTTGAATAAATAAAAAGATGTCAATCATTGCAACGTAGTCTTTTGAGTACTATTGCATTATACTTTAATAATCTGTAAAATATTAAATTTCAAAAATCATCTATATAAAAATATATTCTATTCATCTATTTTTAGTTATTAATTATGCAAAAATATATTTTATGGGATTACAGGTGAATGTCAATACTATATTAATAACATATTTATCTACTTAATCAATTACAGATTATATTTTACCTCGACTTTACTCAAATAATTAATAAATGGTATTAATATTATTAGCTTCTGATGATTTAAAAATATAAAATGGAATTTATGATGAAGTATAACAAAATTATTATTTTATGATTTTATAATTTATTCAATAATATTGATACTTTAAAATTTTTATATTGTTCTTTAATGTTTTTAATTGCATGAATTAAAAACTACTAATATAAAATATAAATAACTATTAATTTTTTATAAGTATGACAAATATATTTAAGTAACTAAAGAATATAATCCTTTTTACTAACTTCAAAAGCAGCTAAAGCACCTGAAATTTTATTTGCAAATCCATATTTAGGAAATTGTAATAATTGTATACTTTCTAACATAGGATTTTGTTTGGTATACCATTCATTTCCAATATTATTATCATTTTGATGGTCATTCCTTGCTTTATCTTCATTGACATCCTCATCTCTAGTACATGGATTACCTAACATAAAAAATTACATTTTAATTTAATTTGATTTTAAAAATAAATATTATATATATATGCATATAACTATAATAAATAAAATATACATACTAATTACTTCAATATCAGGTACTATATTTTTCTTTTCTTTCAAAGGTGCTAATAAAGTTGTTATCATATCTAAATTTTGAAAATATTCACCTTTATGAACTTTAGAAAGTTTTATTTTGAAATTTCCTTCATCACAATCATAATCACCCGTTGATGTATCATTTTCTTCAATTTTTCCTGGAAGATTTAATCTAGACATAAAATATAGTTTTATATACTTAATATTTAAATAAGTAATGAATAATTATTATAATAAATTTTACCTCAAATAATATGGAGTAGAATAAAATCGAAAATCAGTTCCATCAACATGAATTACAGTATCTTTGATATTCGCATAAGGCGCATGAATAGTTATATTAAGTTCTTCTTTTGTTTGTGACAATTCAAATCGTGGTGTCAACATTTTTCAAGAATGTTATCTAATTATCTTTTAAAAACTGTTTATACTATTATTTTAAACTTTAAATTGATGAGTCTGAGATTTGCAATGTTCTTATCGCAAAGAAAATTAAATTTTTAAAATCGAATAATTACTTTAAAAAGTTATCAAAAACTATTGATTATGATACAAAACGACAAAATAATGAATTTTTCCAAAATTCTATCCTTATAAGCCACCCTTATTAAAGGTTGAAATTTTCAAAAATTCCTAAATGAGTAAATATTAATGTCACATAATTCTTGTAATGAAAATCGTTAAATATATTAAAAGACACTAAGAAAAAATATTTCGAAAAAAAAATCGTCGCGGAACTATGATTTTAGTACATTTGTATATCATACATATAATCAAATACCGGCATGTATAATATTTAAAAAAGGTTTTTACAAAAACATTTCACAAAATCTGTTTTCAGATTTCAGTATCTCCTTATAAATTACATGATAAAATTTCATTTCGAAAATCGTTGAAACTTGAACTTTAATTTATTTACATGAATATCCACTGTGATATCTCAATAATTCTTTAAATGTTAATTTTTATTTGTTTAATTGTGTGACGTTTCACTAATTTCATACGTTTTAAATTTTATTAGTTCAATCGAATCTATTCGATTGACTTTATTTTGGTTGTTCGAAAGGTTCGTATGTCTTATAATAGATTAGTTCCGTTTGTCCAGTTTCGTTATTTGTTTCTGCAGTAACTGTCATCAATGAATAAATTTTGTCGTCAGGGCCCTGAAGAATCCCTAGATGAATATCGGTATGAGAACAGGAAACTCGTTTTTTAATAATAATATGTTTGTATATGGACTTGAATTAATTTAAACTCGATTTTAAATGGAATATATAAATTTAGTTCCTTCTCGCGAAAAGACGCTGGTTACGAAAATTAAATTGAATATGATATGCACTGGCTCTGACTAATGATGATAATGATTTTGCTATTGACGCCTGTCATTATATACTCTTGATGTTGTAGCTGCTCGCTCCTTATTGGTCGATCGTAATCTAAATGGTGTCTTATTTCTCACTCGCAGTTTCATTTCGTGGCGGTGTTTGTTTGATGCGTAGTTTCATATGACGGTGTTAATTAGATGCGCAATTTCTTTTTATATACGAAATTTTATCCTTTATAAGATGTTTATTTGTACAATGGTTTGTGTTATCAGATTACTTTCGCATGTATTATGCCTTATCGCATTTCTTACAATGATTTCTTAGAAGCGGTTTCGTACGTTTTTCGTATTATAGACGATTCTTTGTTCGATAGAATGATATTTTCTTAAACGAGGTTTTTGTGTTTCGCATTAGTCACCTCTTTGTTCAATTTCGAAATAAAATAATTATATTACATATTTTTTAAGAATCTTCGCATTTGTTTCTTATTATAATTCCTTCTTTATTCGATTATCTTTATATATAAAGTTTTAGGTATTTCATATGTGGTTACAATCGAGGCTTCATTTGTTACATGAGACTTTTCTTAGAATTTGATTTTAGAGCTTTCGCACGTGATTATTTGGTTACATAAGTCTTACAATCTATCTTGAGTGTTTCTGTTTTTATCTTCTTGAAGGCTAAATTCATTTACACGTGTTGGTATCTTATAATATGGGCTTTATATATTTTATCATGGTTTGCTACTTAAGAGTTCTCGCTTCTGTTAAATATGTTATACATTTGGTCTAACGTAAGCTTCTCAAATACTATTTTTAGAAAGAGGCTTGATTCGTATTATCTTTTACAATGACGGTATTATATTCATTTATCATATTGATTACTCAATTTATCATATTGATAAATTAAAGGTCTTTTTAGTGTCTCCACGTGTCAGCCTGCTTCCTGTACATAAGTTTCATGATTATTTATCTTTCCGAACGGCAATGTGGATTATGGATAATCGTATCCTTAGGTCGTCTGAGGCTGTCACTGTCATCACTCCAGGAATTTTGTTGACAGGGCTCTGAAGAGTCTCTCGATGAGTTTTGATGTTGATCCAGGAAACTCAGTTTTTAAGTGTCAATATTAATATTTTCAAATAGGACTCAGACTTGAGGAAGTACTCAATTGAACATAAATTCGAATTTACGTTCAATTGAATAAAATATTATGTTCAAATTTGAACTAAAATATAAATTTATTAATTAAGAAAATTAAGCGGCGTTACAAAATTTTATTTTTATTTTATATTTTAAACGAAATTAATTCACTCACGCGCAAAGAGACGGATCGTAAATTAAAGTATATATACGTATGCAATTAAGTATGGACGAATAAACATGCCACTTGTTGCTTACGTTGAGTTTTCATATTCTTGGCATAGTTGCTGCCTTGCTTCTTATTGGTTCTGCGATCATAATTCTAATTTCTTTTTGTGATATCCGATGGCGTCTTATTTCTTCCAAGATATTTATATGGATTCTTCTGATTACGCAGTTTATTTCGAGATTTGTACAATAGACTGTATTTTAAACATGTCATGTGTTTGTTTTAGGTAATAAAATTATTTGGAATTACAATTATTATGTATCATATTACATGATTTCTTGGAATATAACTTTAGACGTTTTACACGTGGTCTTTCTTATAATCTTTACTTTATATAATTTGGAGATCAAGGCTGATTACACGTGTCGATGTCTTATAGTATCGACTATATATAATTTTATGGTATTTTGTTACTTAATTAAAATTCTCGCATTGGGTAATAAAATGTTATAGTTTCGTGTTGATATGAATTTGCGCTGACGTAAGTCTTCCAAATATTATAATTGCTTATTTTAGAAAGGAGGCATGATTCGTATCGATTTAACAATGTCGGTATTGTTTTTATCATAAGAGCATGTTAATTCTCAGTATTGATATAAAACGTGTTGAGGGTTTCTTCTTAATGCTTACGTGTGTCAGCCTGCTTCCTTTACATAGAATTTATAATCGCTTATTTTAGGTAAATGCTAATAATCCTGATTTTTATCTACTTTTATATACATATACGTTATCATTTCATTGCTTTTTTATTACGTAATTGTGACTGGATGCAATTTTTATTTATATATTTTGACTTTATTATGATAGATAGGCTTTTATGTCATAGTGTAGTCATTGATGAGTTTCGTAACTTGTTAGTTTGAGTCTTTGATGTAAAGTTTGAAATTTGTTGGGACGTCACAATATATTAAATGCACACACAGTTTTAGTTTCAAAATCGGCGTAAAACTTGATAATCAATGCATTTCTTATAGCTAAGTATCTGAAACCTGCATCGTTAAAAATGAAACGAAATTTGAAAATTTTCAAATTTGATTTTCTTTTAGAAAAATCTATAAAAAATTGTCTTTCGTGATCCAAAACGTTAAAATAATAGATTTAAAATAAATTCCACTCTCAAAAACCACCTTTAAGGGAGTGAAAACTTCGAAAAATCGTAACTAAGTCAATTTTATTATTCCGCTAAACATTATCTATTAGAATAATAGTTTTTATAAAGAATTACCACCAAAAAATCGTTTGAGTTATGCATTTATATGCATGTGCATAATTATACAGATATGGCTATAGGCGGATGTTTATATTTTTTAATAACAACTATCACAAAATCATTGAAGATCTTTTTACATTTTCAGACGTCTTACTAAACGTACACACATAGTTTTATTTCGAAAATAAGTGCGGAACTTGAAGTTCATTGTATTTTAGTGCATATGCATTCTTATAGATAAAGGCAAATAGGGGAAGTTATTTTTGATAATAATATTTCTCACAGAAATTTTGCACAAAATATGTCTGCACTTAATTTATGGTCATTGTCTTTTCTTAATACAAAAGTACTGTAGATGAACGTTATATGAGAAATAATGTAGAGTATCGGACAAAACTAATTCTGTTACTTCTTTACAGAAAATTTTTTATGTTATTATAAATTTCAATATAGTATTATTATTATTTTTGGTAGTATCTTATGTCATGATGTAGTCATTGTCAAGTTTCGAAACTTGGTAAAGAGTGTTATTTATAAAATTATAAATTATAAAGTTAAAAAATTATGGGAACGTCACAAGACCACATCTGTAGAAGACATTTGCGGATTGAGGGCTATAAGAACTGAGCATTCAAAATTAGTTATTTTTTATATTAAAGCGTACCGATAAAAGATCTCGCTGTATTAATATATGTAAATTTTGTTTATGTAGAAAAATACATCAAAGCACAAAGAAAGAAACTCTATCGGGATGTGATAATACAGCAATCCATCGTTGGACGTCATTCTCAGATATTCGCTAATCATTATGCTCAAAATCAACTCTTACAGTTTCGTGAAAGGACCATAATACATAGTCATATCTGTTGATAAAGTATTACACAATATAAAATCAGAGATTTTATGAACGCATGATAAGCGAAAATATTCAAATAACCCGCGAAGGGCGCAAGTGTCCTCAGACGCTTCGAGAGGAATGATGAGTAAGCCGAATATTACAAACTCAATATATGGAGTATTGTAAATATCAGTTCAATCAGGTAAACTGTGAAGATATTGTACCGATAGGATATCTATAAATGAACAAATTAATATTATTTATAAATTGATAGTCTAATATTATTTGTATAAAATTTAACGTTATTTATCAAAGCTTAGAAAAATATCTTAAATCTATCTGTAATTCGATAAGATACATCACTAAGAACTTATACAAATTTATGTTTACTGGGCGTATTAATGCAGCTAAAGTATACTTTGAATAAACTTCTGAAAATAATTCATATTAATTACGGGAGAGGAAGAGATTCGTATTTTTCATATAAAATAGATGAAACTTAAATAAAAGGATATTTCTGAAGATATAGCTCAAGTTATTTTAAAAAATATATGCAATACTCTATTGATAGAATTAATAGTTTTATCAAATTTTGTAGATATGTGAACTTGTTAAACATTGTTAACTTTTACCAATGGCAATGTTGGATTAATTGTGCCTACATTAACATTTATTAATTATGATGTTGAATTTATTATAAGGATAATGAAATGTAGTTATTAAATATAAAGTGTAAATAAAATATCATACTATAGAATAAAAGATTATATATAGCAGCAAAATCATCATTTGCTTCTCAATATTAGTGTACTAAAATTCACTTATAATATTTTGAAATGTTTGATATAGCTATATAAATTATTAAATGATGATTTATTTATTTTGGTCTTTTTTTGTAATTTTAACTGTCTTAGATGCAAATGCTAAACCTTCTTTCTTACATAATCCAAGATTACTGGTTGTGTCTTATGATGCATTTAGGTATGTTAATGTTTCAAATATTGTATAGTGAAAATTGAATAATATAATTTATTGATAATTATAGTTTTTCAGTATATGCAATATAGACAAATACCATGAATTAAAGACTTATAAAATCTAAATTCTATAAAAAATATCCATTAAAGAGATTCTGATATTAAAAAGTTCAATTATATATAAAACAGTGGGTATTTTATAATAGAATTTATAGAATTAATAATGAATAAATATATAGAAAACTTATAAATTTTTATATATAATACACACTTATGCAATGCTTAAAATTTCCATAATTAAATATTAACATGTAATTAATATTACTACTATTTAAAGTTATATTACAAAACAAGGAAATAAAATAAAATAATTATAAAATTAGCTATTTTAGTAATAATACAAAATAATTAGATACATAAAATAAACATTATTTATGTAATTACATAAATTTTGGATACTTTGTTTTATGTACAAACTATAAATTAATATCTGTAATAATGACAGTATTAAACGTTATATTTTTATTGCAGATATGATTATTTTGATAGAAATATAACACCTTATCTTGAAATGTTAAAAAATAAAGGCACTTATGCTGATTATATGATAAATGTTTTTGTAACAAAAACTTTTCCAAATCACCAAACAATATCCACCGGTTTATTTGTAGAATCACATGGTGTAGTTGACAGTGAATATTATGATAAAAAATTAAATAAAATTATTAAGTATTCTGAAGAATTATATAATTATAATAAAGATGTTCTTCCAATTTGGGTTTGTTATTTTAAACAAATATATAACTTTTTTTGTATAATATGATCTTTTTTATATATAATCAATTATAGATACTTAATGAAAATGCTGGTGGAGGTAGACATAGTGGTGTTATGATGTGGCCTGGCAGTACTTTTAAATATAATGGTAAAAGTTCTACATTTGAAGTTGTGAGTCTATCAATACTATGTTTATATTTTAATAAAATTAATTTTTTTATTACATATGTTTAGTTATTTCTTCATTTTATACATAAATCATACAAATTTAATCTAATTAAACTTAAATATAATTTTCTAAAATATATTTTTTTAGTGATACATAATAAAATTAAAAGGTATATTATAATTATTTTAAAATAATTTTGATTAAATTATTTTATATAAATTACATGATTCATCAAATTTTTTATTGAACTTAGAAGTTAAAGTTTTAAATTAATTTAATTAATAAATCAATACAGTTTTACACTTTATATAAATTATAAATATGTTCATTATTATAATTTACTTTATAGCCTTGGAACATCTCAATACCATGGAAAGAAAGAATAGATATGTTAATATCATGGTTTAACCATCCAGCAACACCAATTAATTTTGGAATGATGTACATTGAAGAACCAGATTTTCATGGTCATGGAATTGGTATTAATAATGCTCATTTCAATAATGTCTTAAGACAATTGGATCATATTACAAAATATCTTCATAGTAAACTAAAAGAGAAATGTTTGAATGATATAAATGTTGTACACCTAAGTGATCATGGAATGTCTACAGTTACAATAGATAGAATAATCAATTTAACAAATTACATTAATCCAGCAGATTATATATATGCAGGATTATCACCTGTTACAAATATTTATCCTAATGATGGTAAGAAATTGTAAAATACTTAGCTTTTTAATTTATTTTATTTTAGATGTTTATAAACACTATATTTTAGGCAAAGAGAATGTAATATACAATAATTTAATGATAGCTTCTAAACTTACAAAAAAATTCGATGTGTATTTAAAAAAGGATATACCTAGAAGTTACTATTTTTCTGATAATTCAAGGGTAGGTCCTATCCTAGTTGTAGCTAAGCCAGGTTATGCTTTTGAAACCCTTTATGACAGTTTTCCTTGGTATGAAAAGGAATTTAACATTACAGGTATTGAATTGAAAGTTATAAAATTTTGAATAATTTTAAAATTAATATAAATGCAATATATTTATAATTCTAATAGTTGATAAAAAATCTGAGTTTGGTGTTCATGGATATAATAATAATGCTTCAGAAATGCATCCATTTTTCTTTGGTGTGGGACCTGCTTTTATATCAAAGTGTAAAGTACAACCTTTCAGTAATATTGATCTAGTACCTCTCTTTTGCGAAATACTTGATATCAACTGTCATCGTGTAAATGGAACTCTAACTAATTTGAAAAAATGTTTAACAAAACATAATTATGAAGCATTTTTACACAGAGGAATATGTAATTATAATTGATACACTTATTTAAATTCTGTTAGTAATGTACATGTGCACTATGTTTATATATTGGTTATTTATTGTTTTATTATAGACATAAGTGGTATTGTTATATCAATTGTTGGAATTATAGTTTTATTATATATATATATAAGAAGACAGCGAATTGAAAAACAAAATTCCAAGTACAGGTGAGTATGATTCTGCTTATAATGATACACTATCATATATATGAATACATAAAATAATTAAGAAAGCAATATGATAAAAAAATATAAACAATTTATAATAAAAATTGTTGCACATTTTTACAGGGTGACAGAAATTCAAGCAACTGAATAACTGAATGCAATGTAATATATGTAATTCTATTTTTTTTTTTTACTACTCATAAATTTTACATTTTTTTATACTAACAGACTAACATATTTAATACAAAATTGGATGAAAATTTGTAACGATGTTTTGTTTTTCACTCATAATAAAAAATATGTATATATTATGATTTTTGTTCACTTTTTTCTCTACCAATTTTAAGATAAACGAAGATAGAATTTAGAGATCTCTACAGGTTCGAGATAAACCACAGTTCTTATAATAAAAATGATTAGAGTATGAATGATTATATATTTATACTTTTTTAAAAAAATAAATCGTAATTCTTAAACTTAATAGGAAAGTGATATACAAATCATAAATCTTGAGAAAGAGTACATGATTTTCTAGGAGACTGCTAGCAGTGTACTTTTTATACATAAAATACGTATCACACCCATGCGCATTTTCTGATGCTTTGTATGATAACGTTGACTATGCGTTGTATCACCCACATATAAAAACTTTTCACCGCTTACGCTGTTTGTGCAACATGCGTTGATTCGTTTACGTTCTATCAGTAACATAGTGTACAACGTAATACAGAACATCTTTTTGTCGCGTACGTAATAGAGGTCTTAATTTATTGAATCTAATATCACTGGATATGAGTATCAATTTTCGTAGGGTATTTTAAATAGTACCAATATTACAATATTTTTAAAGAAAATATTTATTTTTGATATTTTGAACTAATTATAAAATCAAACTCTTTACAATTTTATTATATATAAAATTTATATACTTGTTTTGATAAAAACTATATAAATGTTATACATCATGAAAATATTTATCAAAGTAATAGATTTTTATTAAAGCTTGAAATCAATTATAAATAAAATTGATTGAATACACTAGAACTTAACAACTGTAAATATTAATATATATATATAATAAATTAAACATTGATAGGAAACTTCCAGAACGTTAATTTAAACTTACACTTAATTATACGTGAATAAATATATATTTATTGATATATAATTAAGTATATACATTATTTTAGCTTATATGAAATTATTTTTCTTTTCATAAAAATATTCCCTGAACATATCTATTATTTATTAGTGTATGAAAATTAAAAATTATAATAAAAAAAAACGAAAAATCAAAATAATTTTATAAAATTAATGATGTACTAGTAAATATGTATGAATTAATTTATATGAAATAATTATCTGAAACAATGAATAGAATATATATGCAAGCATAATCATCGTAAAATGAAAATATTTTCCAAACAAAAGAACACTGAAAATATTATAACTAATCGTAATTAAGAATAATTATGAAGTCATTTCATTCCAGGCATTAGCATTCAAGGTCATTATGTCAATAAATGACAAGGTTTTTAATGGTATTATAATACATGCAATAAGTAAGTTTAATATTAAAATAAAGTATTATAATATAAAATATCTAGAAATGTATAGTAAAGTGAACTGAACTCTGAACATGAAATACAGTGATTGCAGTGATAATTAAGATTTATATTTAAATCTGTTTTTAAATATAGAGAGCAAGTTTTAATTAATTATTTAAAATTGCAACTATTAATTAATAGAAAAAATATCAAGTAAAAAATAAGTGATGAAAGGAAGTTTTTCATTAAGCTGACGAGCAATTTTCTACGTCACATGAGTTCCAATTGGAAAGAGTTTCCTTTGTAAAATTTAATTAATATAAATATTTTGTTTTATTTATAATAATATTGTTTTATTAATTAGTTAGTTCATATCATTAAGGTCTTGTATTTTTCATCTTTAAATTAAATATTTTTCTTTATAAAAAAAAGAATATTGCAATATATATAAAGCACTCAAATGTATATATTGTATAGTTCATACTAAAAGGTAATTATAACTATTATGGCATAATTCTTTTCTCAATATTATTAAAAGTATGATAAATTGTCATAAGTTAATAAATTTAGACTGAGATCTGATCCATAATGTTTAAAGAGTACCATAATAAAATTAATTTGGAGATTTATTGATGTTCATTCCCTAATCTAATAAACTACACAGAAAATAAAATAGTATAAAATAAATTAATTAAATTTTCTTTTATTTGTCTACATTTATACATTTTTTATTTTGTTCCATGTTAATTAATTTTTTGTTAATATCCAAGAAATATATACAAATGAAATAGTGATAAATTAATGATTATAGAACTTCTAATCCAAATATAAAATATAATTAAATATTCATGCAAGATTAATTTTGTACAGAAATTTCAACCTGTTATAATTCTAAATTTTTATATAAAACATTTTCATGGCCTTCACAATGAACATCGTTCATTTCTATTAAAAGACCTTTTTGTACATTAATTTTCTTTATTTGATCTTCTAAGTAAACACAAGCTTGCTCTATTTCATAATTCTTTGAAACTAATCCTACCCATTCAGCTTCCAATGCTCTTAAGTTATCTCCTCCTTGAGTTTGCCTAGACTTCCTTTGCCAATTTATTTCCTGTATCAATTTTCTAAGTATTTGAATTTGTTTTTGAGCACTTGCAACTAATTTTACTAATATCTTTAAATAGACTTTCCAGATTTCACAGCCATATATTGTCATAAGCTCTAAATTACAAATTCTGAAATGTACAAATAAATTAATTATATGTTAACAATAATTTTAATAATATACCACTAATAATGTTTACAATTATGTATGATTACATAAATCAAAACAATTAATAATACATAAAAATAAATAAACAAAATATGCAAAATTAAGTCTACTATTGGTTCAGACTATTTCTCATTAAATAATAAAATCTATTTGTTTACCTTTGTCATTAAAAAAAAATTTATTAATTAATATACAAAATATTTATTATTAAAAATAATTAGAAAATATAGACTAATAAAATAAAATTATAAAAACAATTGTTATTAATTATACCTCAATATTTTATAATTTCATCTCTTCAAATTGTTTATTTATTCTTAATTGTCTAACGATTTTATTAATTACAAATTATAATTTTAGTGTTTTTAATTATTTTAAAGAAAGTATATATAGATTGACAATACAATCATTTATATGATATCTAAGACTGTTTACTAATAATTATGAATAATCTTAAATTTATTATTAAAAGGATTTGAACTTTTTAAAAATTATATTTTTTTGTGTTCAATACATATAATACTTACAAATATTCCTCTTGGATATTATGTAAACAATTAAATTAAAAAATTTGTTGTTAATCATATTTATTGAATAGTTGGATATAGTCAATAATTCTTATCATATTTAACATTTAGAAGAATATTTAATTTTTTTATATAAGTTTATTTATGAAAAGTAAAAATTTATATGTAATTGGATATTATTTAAATATTAAAATCATGTATGAATTTGAAGGTTTATTTTTAAATTATTCTGATTTTTATAGTTACTTTTTTTAATTTGATGGTTGAAAATCACTAATCATCTTGTTTGACTACTTACCGAGTAGCTTGATGTTCTAACTGTGCAAAACTGTTTTCTACACTTTCATTCCAAGATGTAAAATCATTCATTTTTCCTGGTGGTGGAGGTGGTAGTTCATAGCGTTTCATACTTAAAACTTCCATAGGAAGGCGACTTTGTAATCGTTCAAATTCATGTTTTAGAACATCTGTTTCAAAGGCAATTATATTTAATGTAGGTAAATGTTCTAGATAATTTTTTGTTGGCCTGTAACGTCTTGTTTCTTCTTCTACCATACTAAGAGCCTTTAATAATAATTTATATTTATTTCATTATCATAATTTCTTATTAAATAATATATGCTAAGCAATTCTAAGTTTTGTTGTACCGCTTCTCTGACTCCTGGTTCATCGTATCCTTGATCTATGTAAGGTAAGGCATCAACTATAACTTCTCCAGACATAATTTTAATTGACCCTTATTTTCTTATTTAATTCTTTTTCTTATTTAATGATTTTACCAGCATGGAAATATAACAGTAATAATTCTAATAAAGATCTAAATTATATGTCGAAAACATCTAGACGATACAGTAAAAAGTTCAATTTTATTAACTATCGCAAACTCGTACGACAAACTCAGATGAATTTCAACATCGATCATGTGCTTTAATTTGAAGCATGCGCAGTAGAAACCTAAACTGACTCTTGTTAAAATATAAAGCACGACGACCAAACTGCTGTAACATATTGTAGAGTTGCATGACTTTATGATAATGTATATATATTTATATTGTATAAATGAGTTTGGCACATCTGAATAATATAGTCGAATATAAGTATCGAAAACTACAAGTGCGCTGATTGGCCAAAGTATTGTGGTAAGCGCCGCTGGACAGCGCTTGATAGACCAAATCTAGGTTTTGGCACGCGACGTAAAAATAAAAATACTTTGCACTTAACTTTCGAGTTGACTTGACTCGATTGTTTTAGTTATTGCTTTCGGTGTTGTTGTCGTATCTTATGCAACGTGAATAAAAACTCAATTACTCATAGAATAAGTATGAATATTTTTGCTTGTTCCCATTATCTATTTTAGCGAAGCAGAGTTCGATGATGAAACAGTATTGGTGAAAATTCACGTAGAACTAGAATACGCTGAGGTAGGAGTTAAATACGAACATATAAGTCTTTGGTAACAAAAGGTGAATTAATTAATGTATAAAATTATTCGTGTTTATCATGGTCTCCAAGGTTCACTGTGAGTAACCCCTAGAGAGTCGATCGAGAAACGATAGTCAATGGCAGAAGTAACACTAGATATATAAATATAGCAACAATGTTACTAATTATAAACTAATTAATATGCGCATAATTATTTATTAAGAACAATTAGTTTTTATTTTTGCTGAACTTACTACATGAAATTTAAATCAAAATCATAAAAGAAAGGAATAACATAAAAAATTTTATAAAATTATTTATTAAATGCAATAATATTAACATTTTTAAAATAAAATATATTAATTCAATACTAAAAGATATTAATGATAAAATAACATTAATGATTAAAGATTAAAAGATTAAGAAAAAATTATTGATGAATTGAAAAAAATTTTGACGGAAAAACAAAAAATACGAAAAAAAAGTTTCAAGGAATATAAGTACAGATTTTGATAAAAAATCTTCTGTTTATTCTAAATGTTGTGTAAATGGTGTATAAATGTTATATCTTATTTCTTATAGACGTAACACATTATTTCTCTCGTTTTTAACTGATTTTCCCATAATAAATTATACTCTAAAAGCGCAAATTCGAATAGAAATAAAAATAGAATTTTAGTAATGCTAATATTCATTCTTCTTATTACAAATTTTATGAGACGGGTAGGAATTATAAAACTTCAAATTTATAGTAAAATGTGGTGTATTAGTGCTTCGTTAATAACTTTTAATTTTTTTTTTCTTTCTTATAATACATAATCTTTTTCAATTATAATGTATACATCTTGTAGTTTTTATTATAATTTATGATATAATTAATG